>CM050670.1:6255000-7505000 GCA_027574665.1 Rhynochetos jubatus | reverse complement strand
AGACAAAACCTATGGATGACCCGAACATTTAGATCATTGGGAGAACCTGGCTCATAAAAGCCACACAGCCAAGCTCTGTAATTCATGATTTTAAAGCCATGAGCTTGGATTTTCTGGCATCGCTAACTGCGAGCTATGATCAAGAGATTTACAAGCTACAGTCTCTGTTCCATTAGGAACATAAACCCATAAGGTGCAAGCGTATTACTCAGGGTGAGCCCTGACTCAAACCTTGGGAATGTACACCAACTGATCCCAGCCAGGACTCGGCCCCCGCAAGCCCTCTCCCACCTCAGCTGCACCAGCGATGAGGCTCCTGCAATGCACCGGTGGGTTTCAGATGGAAACCTCCCCTCCTGCCCTGCCCGTTTCGCTCTGGCTCTAACACGACAGCAGCAACACACTGCTCCTCAGACTGCCACAGCACCATGCTCTGGTGATGGATAACATCACCGCTGCCTCGCCCGGGGGGACTCCTGCCGGGAAATTATTACGCCCGCAGCACAGAGGAGGAAACTGAGGCACAGAGGCAAGCAAATAAAGACCCAACAGCACGATTCAGCCTAAGAGAGGCATGGATTACCAACCTGCCCGACGATGCAAAGCACCAAAGGCAGCGTTTGTGTTTAAGCATGTAACTAACAAAGTATCCTCCCAAATCTAAGTGACTCCCAAACTGAAGCAATCCCCAAAAATAATGTCCGTGTCTTCCCTTGGCCCCACTGCCGCCGATCACACCTTCTCTTCCCAAGCCTGGGAAAAGATTGGAGACTTCTGCGTGGAAAGGGCCAGTCAAGCAGGGTATTATTAGTGTCACAACAGGCTCCCTGATAAGCAAATGGTTTTTTAAAGCATGGAGCTGTGAACCCTTGAGACTCCCCAGCACTGCCACGCTGAGGTCTCACTTCAGTGAGTGGCTCCTGGTAATTGCTCACCCCGCAGCGCCGAGGTGGCCAGTTTGCTACTCAGCGCTCTGCATCAGCTATTGAGCTTCTTCCAGCTTTATCGATTTCGCTAGTGATACTGTTCTGCATCCCATTTGTGTGCGCAGATCCTCGCTCCCTGACTCGATTCTTATCACATTTTTAATAACCCAGATCACCCGGGAAGCAAGGAGACGGCAACCACTACCTGCACGCTGGAGACGAGTATACAGATGGGCTCGTGTCATTTTTAGTGACTCCAAGACCTTCCCACACGCTGCTCGACCTCACCCCATCCCAAGCCCCTGGAAGAAACTGGATTTGCTGAATTCATCCTACACTGACACTCTCCATTCCCCCTCTCTCTTGCTCACACAGACGTGGTTATCTTCCTCTCTTAATTACTGCAAGGACTTTATTGGATTTTTGGATCTGCTGATTAGCAGCCTCCAAAACCACCCTGTGATGCTGTCATTGCCCAGCGCTTAGCAGGAGAAACTCCTGGGGCCGTAAGCTCAGCAGGATGCGCTGACCTCATTTCCCCACGGTCCCAGCCAAGGATCCGGCCCTCTGACGGCAGCAAAGGCTGATTTACACCAGGCACAGGCTCGTCGTGGGTCCAGAACACACTGTACTGTTCCTTCTCTGTTTTTATGTGGGATGGGAAGGAGAACACTGGGCCAAGGCTTCCATTTCTCTATTAAGCCCTGAGTCTGGCAAAACTTCCATTTTAAGAGTATTTGGTGCTTGGCAAAGCTGTCACCCTCCAACCACGGATCTTGCGTGCCCGTCCTGAGATTGCCTGGCCGCTTTTATGCAAAAGCCAAACCTTCTGCTAGTGCAAAGTCAGCACAGCTCTAGTGACTTCACTGCTGACATCACTGGATGCCAACGGGCATCATTACTCACCACTGTAACCACCGGAGATAAAGTACCTCAGCTCTCGGTTCTTTGGGAAAACAAAACTCTGTGAGTCTCTCCCCGGGCCATGCGTGGCTGAAGGAGTAGCTTAGTCCAAAGGGGCAGAAGGTACCATCCTGGCCCTACTTACACCGAACAGATCTGGTGCAATTGCTCTGCAGTTACTCCAGGTTTTCACAGCTCAGGCACACACATGCTGAGTCCAGAGCAAGCCTCGCTGACAGCGAGGGGAGCAAAAGGAATACTCTTCCTCCAGGAAGATACAGCTATAGACAGAGCAGTGCAAAAAGTACCTGCTTTTGCCTCTCCAGATCCCGTTGCCCTCAGGGCTGAGATGCCGACTCTGCTAATCATTCCTAAGCTCCTCTAATAACACATTTATTTATTTACTCAAGTGGACAATACTATGGTAAGTGCTTTATGGTTTTCCTGAAAGGATCAGTTTATTTATAAACTATTGACCGAGTCAGTATGTTTATCATGGGCCACATGTAAAAATCAATTTCTCTGGAAGAAAAAAAAAAAGTCATCACAGCAACAAACTGTGAACTTTCGAGTAGGTAAGTGGATGTGGGAGATGTACCCAAGGCACTGTTATTCGGCCATTTATGTAGTCAAAGAGGAACTGTGATCTCAGTGAACTCGGGGACGATTTAGGAGAACTGTCCATATATAATCTGGTTGCTCTTACAAAGTTGACACATCACGAAAGCATCAGCGTGCCATAAGCTAGTAAGGATGGGTCTTTTACCTCCTCATGCAAGGAAAGCTATTACATTTTGGAAGCTGTTCTTCAAATGAGAGCACTTTAGGAAAACACATTGACCACATCCTTAGTGAAAGTAATTTACTTCAACTTCTCTGCAGGAAGCGTGAGGTTTGAAGAGTGACAAGTCCTCAAAAAGGAAAGAGGTCAAGTGCTAATGTTGGGACCTGAAAAGCACAGCTCTCGGAACACAAGGGGTAGAAATTCTGAAAGACAAACAGGACAAGACAGCATGAGGGCAGAGGAAAAGACACACATTTGCTCCCACATCCGAGCGCCTGAGCTGTGTCCGAGACAATGATTTACTCAACTGGAAATCAAGCACAGGATGGACTCTGACCCAGACAGCTAAAGTAGCACAGGCAGCAAAATGCAGCGAGGTACAGTTACTGCTTCTTCTAAATCCTCCTTTTCCCGTGCTAACTAGAACGAGGAGAAATTGCTTTGGCATCCTTGCAGAAACCCGATTTGTTTGCCCTGCTACCACATGCCACTGAAAATAGGAACCATAAATCCAGGGAATGATCGGGGCTCTACGAGAAGGTTTGCATCAGCTGCTGGGAATCGGGAAGGCTGGCTGGACTGCAAGGTAAAATCTGTCAAAGCGTAGCAAGAGAGTCCGCCCTCTTCCCTTGTGCGAGGGAGAGCGAGGGTGCTTGCGCCAGCAGACGTGGTGCAGCGAGGCCAAACACCGCGGCCCGTGCTGGGGCTCGCGCCGCAGAACCAGCCACAGAAAGAGAAGGTCATTTCACCAGGAGAAAGTCATTTCACAAAGCAGGACTAAAAACCTAAGCTCCACAGTCCTGGTCACATACTAAGCTGCAGTCCACTTTCCCTCTGCTTCACTTCACACCATTCTTCCCCCTTCTAAGGGATGTTACCGTAATGACAAGCTACCGCTGAAACGTGTGATGTTGTCTGGGTGATCTGGACACTAATTTCTCCTCCAGATCCAACGGGGCATCCTGAGCAACAATTCAGCTTTGAAAACCTCATCCTATACGGAGACCAATCTCTTTATAAATCACTAACCAAAGAAGAAAAAATAGGAAACAAAACAAAAAATAAAAAACCCACAAACCAAAAGTGATTTATCTGGGATCTGGAAATTGAACACGGCAGCTGTTTTATCAGCAACACCACCTCCGCACAATACTGTCGGGGAACAAAACTGCATCCAATGAAGAGACCATCTGACTCAAGGCACTAGTAAAACTCCTTTACACCTTTCTTCTTACAGTAGTAATTTTAATTGTTTCAATTACTTCCATCTAATCTCCCTGATAAATGTTTTGAAATTGAAACCTCAGCCTGAGGTCCATATGTTAAATTAAAAAAAAAAAAAAAAGAAAAAGAAAACATATAAAAAAAGACAAAACCAACAACAAGCTACACAGGATTAACGAGCTCAAAGAATTAACTGCAGCACAAGATTTTGGAGACATCCAACAGCCCTTCTGCTCTGCGCTGCTGATTTCAAGGATTTCCAGCACTAGGAGGAACACTTTTCCCAATGCACAACAGCCTGCTTAGAATGCTGTATTTATGCCCTGGCATTATTATTATTATTACTATTACTGTTGATATTACGGAGCGCACCACCGTCCCCTTACCCGGTGACGTGCTGTTGGCTGCACAGAAACGCTGTGCTGTGGCAGGGAGCGGGGAGGGGACGATGAGCAGCTCTGAGCGCATCTCAGCACCGCACACACCGCGGCGCAGGGAGCAGCTGGGCACTAGGTCGGAGTTTGCCGCTAACCATTAGGAAACTTCAGCCCTCCCGGAGGGGTAAGCTCCAGAGCAAGGGAGGTAGTGTCTGTGTAGATGTAGATGCCAGGAAGAAACGTGGGTCAGACTGAGATTTGCTGCACGGGACTGAGGACGGAAGGGTGCTTAGCTGCCACGAGTACCCCATACGCAGATGATGGACATGGGGAAGAAAAATGCAACAGATCTGCTCTGATCTGTGAGGTTCATTAGGACTCCTGGAAAATTTGTGGAGCTTCCTTTGCTGATGAAAAGGGTCCCTTGAGCTGGCTGAAGGCGGCTGATAATGAATTCGCACGCAGTAAATTAGCCTGTGGATATTTTTACATCAGGCTGCTCGCCTCGGCCTCGGCTCCGATGGAAATGCACTGGGGGCCGAGGACTTCCTTCCCATTTGCTCCCGCCATCTCCTGCCAAAGGCTGGCATCCGCTTCCATGCGCCGCTCTGCCTCCCCGCTGAACGGCGGGGAGAGCAACGCTGACGCTATCTGCAGTCACCAGGCTGGCTACGCGGGAGCCGTCACCCCCGAATCGCTCCCCCCATGGACTGGCGCCAGGGGAGCTGCCGCAACTCGCCTCCATCTAACGCTCCGCAGAGACGAGAGCTGCGACACACAACTAGCTGTCGGCTGGGACGTGCTTATTAAACAAAATTAATGCTCGAAGACAGAAACAGAACTCCCCTCTAGTGCCGCAGGGCAGGTGTTTAATTCAGCATTTTATCCCCTTTCCTCTTCTTCTGTTGCCTGAAATATTTTTCCATCTCCAAGTAGCTTAATGCAACACAGACTGTCTATTCCCTTCCTGATGGGTTGTCCCTCCATTTAAAGCCATCTTTTTGCTCGCTCCCCTTGACAGCAGTTCACTGTGATTTTATCTTTTCTATTAGACAGCAATTGCAAAACCTCAGTGGGTTCATTAGGAGCTTGATAATCCCTCCAGATTTATTAATCTAAATTGCTCACTCCCATCTCTCATCCCCATTTAAATATTACTAATTTCCTTAAACATCTCTTCCATCTGCCCAGGTTTTACCCGATGTCACCTTTCTTCAATGGTCCCTGCCAAAAAATCCAGTTAGTTCTGCTGAGGGCTGGTCTTTTGTCCAAAAGCGGTCAAATAACCTGGGTAAACAGATTAATATCCTGCGAGTGCGAATGGCAACACAACTCATTTCTTTCTCACCTGCATCAGCTGCCATAACTGCATTACACCAGGTGAATGTGTTTCAAAGACAAATTTCCCCTCCTGACCTCAAGCAAATGCTTAAACACACCCATGCTCAAAAACTGGTGTGGTGGTAGCAGTGGGGAGCTTGATTTTTATAGTTGTTTCTGCTGCCTGAGCACCATCCAGGAGCACAGACTCCACTGTGCTGGTGATGTGCAAACAGAAATCCCTTACTACGTGCACAGTCCCAGCCCGTGCGGTGCCCAGAGAGCGCCGGGACTGGGCAGGGCAAGTGGAAGAAGAAACAGTTGTTGGGAGCAGAGGGCAACGAGAAAACTACTTGCCCGGACTGAGAAATGACCGGAGTGGTTTAGCGTTGTGACAGGATCTGATGGGGACAGCCACCATCCCTTACCCAGATCTACCAGCAGCACTAGCACAACCACACTGACCTGTGTGGGGCTGGCACTGAGGCTGAGCAACCCCAAAGCAGCAGCCACTGCCATAAAACAAGTGACCTTCACCTCCCGAGGGTGCAGCTCGTCCCCCAGCGTCCACCACTGCCTGATCCCCTCCAGGTACATCCCCTTCCTTTTGCTCTCCTGCCCAGTGCCGAGCGTTTGCACAGTGATAAACAGGAGCGGGGAAGGTTGTTCTTGCTGGACTGATATTGAGCAGGGTGAGGGATCTATGGATCGAGTGCTAAGCAGGAATCAAAATGCTATTAGTTCAGGTAGGAAGCTTGTGGCTTTTTCCACTTTTTTCTCTTTTCTGACAACTCCTTTCCCTACCTCTTTTCCATTCTCTGTCCCAATTGCTCTCTTGGCTTTCAACCCCTGCATTTCCCTCCTTCCCCCCTCCTCCTCTCCACTCCAGCTCTCTCGCCTACACGTTTGGCTCCATCCGTTCCCGTCTGTCTCCCACCCAAACACAAAGCGTGATTCAGCTCTCGGCTTTCCTGGCACACGCACAACCTGGCATAAATATTAATAGAAATTAGAGAATATGAGTATCATTTGGGGTTGGAAGGCACCTCCACTTAATCATCCCGCCCATCCTGCTGCACTCCGGTTTCCATCATCCCCACACCCGCATTCATGGGCAGGTATCCGGTCTCTCCGGCGGTAGCATTTCCCTCATGCCACTTGCCAGCCCGTTCAAGAGCCCTGTAGCTGCTGCAGCAAGAGAAGTTTCTCTGATGTTTATTTTGGGTTTCCCCCTGCTGCTGCCTAAGCCCATTACTCCTTGTTTAGCACAGCACTCAGGGATTTAACCGCACGATCCCCCCATTAATGTTATTAGTAGCTATAAAGCCAAATCACCAGGGGCCATGCTGAAGATACACCCCGCTCTGCCTCTCCACATTTATGGTATCATCCTTCCTTTGTCTCACACAGCCGCCGCTCTCGGAGGCGCAGCAGAAGAGGTCCGCACGTATCTCACCGTGCTGGCTCCGGCCGCAATGTCTACACATCCTGCCTTTGGCAGCTGCACGGGATCCACGGGACCTGCTGGGCACCCGTCGGCTTTCACGCACAACTGATGCTCAGGTTTGCAGGGGGACACCCCTCCTTGCCTCCCTCCCCCTCCGCCGTGAATCCCCCGCTCCGCAAGCACGCGGCTCTTCCCAACGCTCCCACGGGCCGGGGAGATCAGCTCCCATTAACATGACTCTACACGCACACGGGAGAAAAGCCGAGGAAAACATCTTACCAGATTAGTGAAGATATACGTGTAATAGGCAGATGCCATTCCCAGTTCAGCTGCCTGTGAAGGAAAGGGAAGGAGATTAGACCAGAGCCTGACAATCTTCAGTCTCCACTCCGGCAAGGCACAGACCAGGCCATACTGGCTTTTTCACCCCTATCGCTCCGTGCAAGCGCTGCTGTCTTCCCGCCGGCGGGGAAAGGTGGGACACAGCAACGCCATTTGACCTGTGAAATTAAAGTCTGGGGAACCAGTTTTTCAGCAGGACTGAGCCTACCTCTGAGGTCTCTTCTCCGCGACGGCACTGACAAAGCACCTGCACAGGGGCTGCCTGGCAGAGAGAAACCACCCAGCACTGCACGAGCCGCAGCTTCGGGCCCCTGCGCCCATCCCTGCTCCCTCCGCGGCACGGCGCAACGTGACATTCAGGTGTAGCCAGCCAAGGACCACCTGGAAGGAAGATGCCCATTGGAAACAAAAGCTTTTGCACCCCCAACAGCAATGGGCAGGCCTTGGCAAGGCGAGGTGGGGTCCTGCAGCCCCAGCTCGAGGCCTCCAGAGCCCCGTGGGATGAAGAGTTCCTTGGGTGTAGCATGTGTTTGGAGGGAAGCGAGGCTGGCTAAGGTTTGCTGCCTTGTAAATGGATGCTGCTCTTCTCCCGTTCAACTACCAACACCTTTTCGAACACAATGAGGGAAAGCAGCAGTTGGGAGCGCTCAGGGTTTGTCTCCTTTCACCACAAACACCTTGATGCAGACAGCAAGGCAGAAAAAGCTTTTCTGGAGTTGCAGAAAAAGGACAGTTATCCCAGTGATCCCATGTTTCAGTCAGGTTTGGGCTCCAGTTCTGCAAATAAATTAGCATGAATGAAACGCAGTAATTCAGCCTGTTCCGTTGTGATGGCCACCGAAATAGAAAAAAAGAGGGTGAGTGTGCGGGGATCCAGAAAGAAGGACGCAGATTTTTCCATGGGTTGACATATTCTAGAGATCACAGACCAGACCATTGAAGTCCTTCTCCCAAATTCTCGGTACGCAAGGAGTTGGTTGTGGGAACAGATGCTCAGGAAAGTGGAGGATTAATCTGCAGATCCTCCTGAAAGCCGACGTTTCACTGCCAAGCACAGCTGGTCTCGAATCGTGCTTCCGGACCTTGGCAAAGAGGTTTTCCCATCACCCCAGACCACACAGAGGAGCTGGAGGCAGGGAGGGAAGGACCAAAGGCAGCACCTCCTTACTTGGTTTCAATCCCTCTCCATCTACCCCAGAAGCTGGAGGATGGTGACAACAGAGAAAGATAGAGAAAAGGGAGGCTGAGATTGCACCTCTCTCTATTCCTGCCTGTTCTTTACCTCCTTCTGCGCAGAACCGAGGCCTCCGCCCACTGCAGTGGGAGCAGACGCGTGCAGCAGGGAAAGCTTTGGATGCCCACGGGGGACTGACGATGCCTTAGGTCTGGCTGCGTCCAACCCTTTGGTTGCACACTGTCACCCTGTCCCTTGCACAGGTGGAAAAATAGATTCAGCAAAGTCATTTGACCAAAAGAGCATCACGACTCCAGAGGATGCTGCTGACCTGACTTTCAGCCAGCTCTCCAGCCAGCTGCCTCCTTTTTAAGACCCTACACAATAAAACCTGGCACCTATTTCCCTCCCTTTTCCCTTCCTGGGGACAGCGATAATGTCAGCTCTCCCCCTGACCCACTTTGAAGTCAGTGCATTTGATTTCAAGGGCAGAAAATCAAAGCAAGCGACAAAGCGCTCGCTGCGAGCATCGCTCCCATCCATTTAACGTGCCCGCTGGCAGGTGGGCGGCCGGGACAGGCTGGTAATCGAGGAAGCAACCATGTGTCTCCAGACCATATGTGGAGGGTGAGAGATGAGAAATTGCAATTTCTCTCGTTGTCCAAGGCCAGGAAGGGTCTCCTGAGACAGGTCTGACACGAGGCACTTTCAAACCAATAGCACATTTTTCTTGCTGTTGGTGACCTGTGGGCAGGGGCCAAGGACGCACCTACTTGCTCCCCACAACCTCGCTCCCTACTCCGGTTGCACCGCTATAAAGAAAATACTTTCCAGCCTCCCAGGGTGCAAGGAGTTGCCAGATCAGAAGCTCATTATTTATTACCTTCCACTCCTACAATCCTCTAGCCGGGAAGACTACATTAGGTTTTACCGAATTGCTGAAAAATCGTGGCAATCTCTGACATCTTTATCAGTCGTGGCAGAAGGATGCTTGAGCCAGGAAGGGAGACTGCAGGCGCCTGAGAGCACTGCTGTGTGCCTGTGGGAAGTCACTATAGCAACAGAGGAGGGGGACAGCCCTCAGCAGCCAGGCAGCATGAAACAGGGACCAGGAGGAAAAAAAAAAAAACCACAAACCCCCTCCCCGTCTAGAGGGGACACAAAAACGCCCCAAACCTGCCTATTTGAAATGCAAAACTGCAAGCGGCAGAACAAAAATCTTTGGCGTGGGGGAGATAAATAATAAAACCAGGTTTAATGGTTCTGCTGGCTGTCATCAGGGATAAACCCGAAACAGTCAAGGCCTTTGAATGACTCCCTGATACTGCAGCCAGGACACCAACAGCCAAGGGGGGACCCCATTGCTTGGATCCTGCTTCCATTCAGGAAAGTACTTCTTGTTCCTTCCAGGATGTGGGAAACTCTACACAACTTTAGTCTCCATCTGGAGCCACTGCTCAGTTCTGAAGTAGACTATCAAAACAAATGCTAAAAACTGCAGCAAGAGACCATTTAAAAATAAACGTGATTAAAATAAAATCTCGGTTAATAAGACAATAAAAAAAAGGAAGCAAAAATTTAGAAATGTACTTGGAGAAAAAACAAGAAAAGGCTGTTGCACTGATTGACTAATTTCAGAGCGCTACCAGCCCTCCACAGCTGCTTGATGGCGACAGGAGCCACAAGCACACACCACTGCTAGAAAGCAAACACATCAGCTCAGAGCAATTACACCGTTGCTTCTACCCATACCGGCCTGGAAAGGGAGAGCAAATTATTATCCCCAGAAACTCAATCAGTGGCAATTCCCCTCTCAGCAGAGACCGTTTCCAGTGTTGCCGCAGGAATTTTTGCACTCCATTATCATACAACACCTGGGCGTGCACGCTCACGTACCGCACGCAGTCTCCTGTTCAGTGGAAGCAGCAGCATTTACCACCGTGACACCTGACAGACACTTACCTTCTGCAAAATGGTATGAGACATGGAAGCGTTGGCATGTACAATGATGGTAGCTGTTTTGTCATCCCGGATCTCTTTCAGGAGAGGGGTAGGATCCCGGCTGTCATCTAGCATCCGGACTGAGAGAGTGTCCTTGGAAATGAGGAACTGACGAAGCAATTTCTCTAGGTTTAAAAGGCCTTCAAATAAAAGGGAGAAAATAACATTTGGGGGACTGGGGATTCCTAGAGCAACCCAGAAGCTCACAGTAAAACAAATAAACCAGCATATTTGGTGCTTTATGGAGAAATGAGAGTAAAGTAGGACAATGTTTGCAGTCCAGCGGCTCCAGCACCAGGCAAGGTCTCTGGAGACTCAACTTCCACCTCTATGCCAAAGCCCTCTCCCCTCTTGGTGCCCTGCCACCTGTGGTTCTGCCTCCCCCGTGCCCCCACTGAGCCCTCCGCGTGCCCAGCACGGTGCAGCCCTCCGCCTCGGGCAGCGCCTGGATGTGACCAGCCACAGGAAAAGGCCGGGAACTCTGGCGGCCCTGGCACTCCCCATGCAGGCTGCAGGACTGGGCTCTCCCTTCAGATGGGAGCTGAACAAAAGAAGTAATAATTAGTGAGCACCCACACGGATGAGTCCCAGCCTCCCCGGACTTGTGCCCTATCGCCTTCGGCACTTCTGACTGAAGTTTCCTCCTGCAGCTAGGTCATTGCAAGGGCTCCTGCCAACACAGCTTCCTTGATGTCTAATAAGACGTCAAAGCTCCCACTGCAGCTTTTCTTAGTCAAGAAAGCATATTTGATAGAGTCTGTCTCTCCTATCCAGCTGCTGAGTTTCATGAGGAAATAACCTCCTGTCAAGTTGGATTGACCAGAGAGACCACCAGATGTAATCATCAGCGAGACAGACAGCACGGTCACACATCCCTACAGAAAGACAATCCAAAAAGAAGGGGGAAAGCTGAATGGAAGGGAACTGAAGAGAACCATCAGCAGAATCATGTCCCAGCTGGCAGAGGGGCAAAAGCCATCCTCAAGTCAGAGCTCTGCTCTCAACCTAACTGTACTTTGACTGCACGAAACCGCTCATTCACCAGAAGGTCAGGGGCCGGGGAAGCGGTACAATGCGATGTGATTAGTGTTAGACAGCGCTGCTTTCAAGGACTCCCAGCGCTTCACAAAGGTAACAAAGCAGTGCATTAAAAGGGATCCACCCTCTCATTCACAGTGAGAGTTTTTCAGCGAGCTAAGTTTGCACTGAGATCCTTACAACGCATTCGCCTCTTACCTTGTCTCTGAGTACAGGTAGGAACTCAGCAAAGGACTACAAAAACAGCCATGGCCAGGACTTCTCTGGATCACACTGGCTTCTTTTTCCTTCTCACTAGCCAGTGAATTCACTCTGTGAACAGGACACACGGGCTAGACCTCTCCTGAACACTATTTTTGTGTGCTAGCTCAAGTGAGCAGTAAACCTTACCTAAGCCCTCCATTTGATCCTTGCGAGGTTTATATTCACCTTGTTCTGCAAGGTTGCTGCAAGTAACACTCCTGAGAATACCAAGTTTACTTACAGCTCATCCCAGCAAAATCAGCTGCTGTAAAACGGAGGAAGATTTGAAGAGCATTTCACTACCTTTTTATAAAAGTCTTGCATTTAAAAAGATTAAAAATGTGGGAATTCCCGGCTTTTTCCCCAGTGATTCCAATGTCATGGCATTTAGCACAACACTCTGCAAGAAGAGGATGGTTAGGAGGAGGAGAGGCAGCACTAGATGCAGCTCCCCCAGCACTCACTACCAAACCTGTACCTAAGTCAAGCCAGTGATGGAGGTGAGCACACCCGGACACTGACGCCAGGACCCACCACTGCTGGCACTACGGCCCACGGACTGAAGGACTTTCACGGAATATAAACCACTTCTGCCTTTGGAGAGCGTTCCCAGGCAAACATCAGGTGAAGCAGGGGCTGGCAGCAGGGAGTGCCTGCACTGCCGTCGGTACGGAGCACTGCCGTCGGTCACGGCCCTGAGGTGCTCAGCTCCAGACAGACCTGAAGGAAAAGGGAGAGCTACACACCCCTGCATGCCACCCTGCTTGTGGGAGAAGCCAGACTGACACCACAACTTGGCTGTCAAGCGGGCAGAATTTCACAGAGAGGGGGGAGTGTGTGGAGGGCAGCCATCCCCTTTGGAAATGTACCTTTTCTAATTAACTTCCTGCAGAAATAAAATTAGATCCTGCTCTTTAATGCCAAAGGTTGTATATCTCAGCTGTAAGTCAGCCCTGCAAACCCGAGAGCATCCCTCTGCCAACTGTTATGAGTCTGTGATTCACATCAGCTTCCTCTTCATTATCCTCTTTGCTGCCCACATCAGCACCTCTGTAGCTGCCCTCTCCTCCAGCCCACAGCTCGCCGGGGCACGAGCCCAGGCCAGACAGCCACCCTGGCCTCTGCGGCGAGGAAGGCAGAGCCCGGCTGCTAAGCTTCTGAAGCACGGCAGGCACAGAGAGGAGGAAGTGGGATGAGGGAAAAAAGGAAGTGTTTGATCTCCTCTGGCTCGAGGAAATTATCCTTTCCAGCATGTTAGATCCCACCTGTAGCCTCACCAGGCCTCCTGCTTGCCGCTCCTCCTGCAGTGTGGAGGGAAGTCTCTATTACCTGAAGAGATTCCCCTTTGTTTGATGAGGAGAGGATGCGAGGTGCTGCTGCTGACAGACCGGCACTTCAGCAGGCTGCTCCGCATGCCGAGCATGAGCTAGGGCTTGGGGACCCCCGCCCCCGGCAACTGTGAAGTGCTAAGGTGAAGACCACCGCAGCAGGCACGCGCTGTTGGAACAGTCCTATGGGGTGTGCACAGAGCTAGGGCAGTGGTTCCAGCTGGCCAGTGGGAAATCCTGACCGTGCCTGGTTTATTTTTCCTCTTCTTATGCAAGCATTTGGAGCTGGCAGGAGCAGCCCACCCGCAAGCTCTCCGTGGATATGCCCTCCTTTCCAGAGTACCGGGCACACCTTACAGCCGCTGCCAGGGGATGCCCCTGGGAAGCAGTAAAGGCAGGACCTGAAGGCTTTTGTGGAATTCTACATCCCTGCTTTTTACTCTTGCCCACGGGCTGCTTCTCTCTGAGCTTGGCTGACCAAGGGCCAGGGGACCAGCTGTTCTGTTTATGGTGGCACTGGGTTTGTGCTGGTGCAATCCCTGACCCTGATGGTTGGGAAGAGAAATGGTGATTCCCATACTAGCTCCTGTGAAGTCTATCCACCCCAGCATTTTCCTGTGGTTGCCTTTCCAGGTTAAGGATTCTGTGGAATCATGCAAAGCCTATCACATAGACTTCACAGCAATTCACAAACTAATTATTCCACGCTGCAGAGATACTGAGTCACATAATCTTATTCCTTTGCATTACACTTAGGCTGGTCTAAGTTCATTGAATTTGAGGGTCATTTTCTGCTTCTGCCAGAAGAAACTACAATCAGTCCCCAGACGAGGGATGTGACTCCTTACAGTGACAGTACGAGTGTGGCGGGACCCAGGAGTCCCATACCACAAGCCTGTGCTTTAAACCAACACAGCTACGACTTTCCCTCCTGGGATCTAAATAATAACATCCCTCAAAACAGCATTTCCTCAACTGATGAGCAGACAGCTCATACGCTCCCCTTATTTACCTCCAGGGAACCTTCCAGAGGCCCAAAGTGCCTCGAGTTACTTGTTTAAGGAGTGTGCTTAGGAGCACTGCTCGTCCTAGGGGAAAATGAGGGCTCATGCTCCTGTATGAGGCTGGATTATGGTGTTTTGGCACTCTGCTATAGTCACAATCTGTTGTGCTTCAATCCTGGCTCACACAAGGTCCTTACTGAGCCCAGAGAGCAAGATGGATGAAAGGTACCCATCCCTGGGTCTGGGAAGGACTCTGGTTGCACAGCACATCCTAAGTATTGTTATCCAGGAATACAAGAGTAAAACAAACCGGATTGACTAAATTAAAAGGGTGTTATTTTAACGCAAGCTATTTGGTTCCCAAGGTTCTGAACCAGTTAAATGAAGAACCCTATTAATACCAGGCTGCATTCAACGGGAGGCACCTGCCTGTTTTGGCACGTAACCGGGGAGAAGGGCAGGGGTGTACGACGGTGCGCCGATGTGTATGTGCTCTGCGTGCCTGGCAGCGGCGCCAGGACGGAGCTCTGAGTGTGCTGCACGGTAGGTGAGAAAATCTAATTATCTTTTCTTCCTTTTCTTTTTTTTTTTTTTTGTTTTTTGCTTAAGGTTAGACAATGAAAAATTCCAGCACTGGAAGTAACGTCGGAGACCATTTGCATTATTTTAATTGCATAATTTTGGGTCAGGTCCTCAGCCGAGGTAAATCCAAGTATAACTACTGAAGGCAATTTACTGGCTTACATCAGCTGAGCATGTGGTCTCCCCAGGGTACGTACGGCAAAAAAGAAAGGCAAAGACACCCTTCCTCCTTCCGTCCCTGTGCAGGAGTCTGCCACAACAGTGCAGTTACTCACACAGCTGGTGGTGTGAAGATTGCTCAGGGCTAGCTGGAAAGGATGCTGCCTTTCCTTTGTACCTGGCCCATGATGGGAGTCTGCTGAGCTCTTGCCAGCGTTCCCAAAGCTATCCCTGGATCCACGTGCCTTTTCAAAGCCCCTCTTCTGGGTTTCTTTGTATGGCAAACTCTAATGCTAATGAATCTGGTTACAGGATAATAGAAGCTACATAGTTGTGGCTACTACACGCTGCCCATAAAGACACTGGACACGCTTTACTCTCTCTAACCACTGCGATGCAGAGCCTGCTCCTGCCACGTTAGGAGACTGATGCAGAGAGGAATATGGTCTTGCTGAGGTGAATGCTCCACCATTCAGATGCACGATTACCAGCAGATGTATGGCTGCAGAGCCTGAGAGGGTGTGCAGTGTATTGCCTATTAATCAAGTCCTGTTTTTAGGCCACAAACTGCACGTGGGTTTAGGAAAGACATATTTCAAAAAGCTTTACTTGCCTAAAATAATCTCCAGAAACAAGCCTAAGCCTTTTTTTCATTTCAAAAACCCATCTGTGCAAGCAAAACTCTCTTCAGATTGTCAAACAGAAGGCAGGCAAATCTCTCCCCATCCCTTTTCCTCCTCTCACAAACACTGCAAACGCCTCCATTGGGCAACAGGGTGGGAAACCTGCCCCGCAGGTCGCCGCTCTTTGGGGCTGCTCTGACCAGCCAACAGAAGAGACCCTGCCACCGCAAACCAGGTGAGACCAACACCCCGGGAGGCCACAGGGAGGCAGCTCCCGCTCGCTGCCTGTGGGACCTTCTCCACCAGGCACCAAACAGGCAGAAGGAGATGGAACAGAAGGCTCTGGGAGCAGCGGGGCGGCCGGACCCAGCCTGGCAGTGACTTACATTCAGCTTTGGCGCAGATGAGGCAGGCAGTGGTACAGTTAAAGAAATTCAGGATTCCTGCCACGGCCACGCTGATATCGGTGTTGCTGGGGTGGAGGTTGAGGGTGGTGAACCGCTGGAGCTGCAGCTTCAGGAACTCCTCCGGTGCCACTTTGAAGTGAGGAACCTAAGGGAAGGGGAATGAAAACATGATTAAAGAGGGAAAAGAAATAAAAACAAGTAAATTTAACGTAAAGGACCTTTGTTGTGAAATGCACAGCAGGCAGAGAGCAAAATATCCCAATAAAACTGCAGAAGCACCACCGGAGTGAAGAGAGGAGGGTGGGGTTTGTGCCACAGCAGAGGAAAATAATTATTGCAGCAACAAGAAGCCACGGGAAGGAGTGGATCCGGAAAAGTCTTGCTGAGCCACTCAGAGAAAGGCAACAGGGGCTGTGATTACAGCACAGGAAACCATTCTGGATGAGTTCAACCTAATTAGCTTGGGCACTAATTGTAACCGGGCCCACATTTGGTTGTGGGCTTGCTGCCTGGGTAAGTACGCAGGATGCTTTGCAGGCGGGCAGGGAGTTACACAGCCCGTGCTGGAGACCCCCAGACCTGTGCTGTGCGCTAGATGGATGAAGTGCTGCAAATCCACCTCTGCCTGCAGTACCGATGTGTCGTCAGGTAATTAGGAGAGATGAAGGGAAGAACAAGATGACCCTGCGCTGGCAAGGCTCAGGAGAGAGAGGAACAGATGCCTCAGCCAGAAGCTTTGGGCTCTTTTGATCAGCGGAGAGGTAACAGGTGGCCATACGGCGGGCAAGCTCCAGCGGGACCCTAACCGCGCGTCGCGTGTCAGTGATACGGTGGAGCCGGAGGCGGGAGCGGGATGCGACGTCCCAGGGAATTTGGGTAAGGGGGAGCAGGGGAGCCGCAGGGTGGGGACAGCCCGAGGGCTCCCTCCAAGGCAGCTCTGCTGCACACCTGGCAGTTTCGAGAGGAGGGAATGGGTGGGCAGGCAGATCAAGCTCTGACACTGGGGCTTCAGCCAAACAGGGAGAGGGAATATTGTTTTCCTTTTGCTGAGTGAATTATTTGGAAGAAATAGAAGGCAAAGAAAGGGAAACATCTGCTTCAGCTTCATTAGAGGAGTGTCAAGTCCTCTTATCCTCTATTATTAGTCCTTCTGGAAGCTATCATCCCATGCCTCCCATCTCTCTCCTCTTGGGAAAGGCTATTAGTAGGGTGTGATGGCTGCTTTATTGACAGCATAAGCAGTTTGTTTAGCAATAGGAAAGTTAAAGAGTACTAAGCCGCTATCTACCTTGATTTCACTCTGCAGCCCTCATCATGGGCTCTGTTAACAGGGAAAGAAGCAGACTGTAAGTGAAAGGCAAATTCCTTTAACCAGAGCAGACAGGGCAGCTCCGGTACAAGCGTGCTGATCGCTGTCGGGAGGCAGATGGAGCATGAGACTTGCAGCAGCAACCGCTACCAGAGAGATGCAGACAGAGGTGAAGGCAGCCACCACCGCGGCAGCTCCTGCAAGCACCCAGAGCTGATCACGGCCCCGGTTCAGACCTCACATTCGGTCCTGGAGCCCTGCTCTCCTATCCAAGAGCTCTGCCTCAGTGCAACACCCCTCCCTGGACAGGAGGGAGGGAAATCTTTGGGCCAAAGGCACTACAGGGGTAAAGCGGGAGACACAGATTCATCCTCCAGTTCCACCACAGCTGAACATCAGTCCAGTCACTCCACCATCTGGTGCCTTGGTGGTGAAATGGGGACACTCCCCTTTTCCCGATGGATGGCTGTAAGTGCCATGGCTCTGCCTGGGTTGCTGTATCACGTTTAACACAGCGGCACCAACCGATGCTACCGTGATATAAATCACAGGGAGTTATTGCAGGTTTACATCACTAGGAGGGCAGTCGAGATCAAGCCTGAGAATCAAAAACCTTAGAAGTGCACTAGCACTCACCTTTGATTTCGGAAAAAAAAATGAAGAGACTTAGATCAGAGGCTCAGACTGAATATGAATTTCAGGGGAAAAACACTTGCGATGTGTTGCTGCAGAGCTGCCCGGGATGGAGCATATGTCTGGGACATTTAACTGGAGAAAGCACTACAAAATACTCTCAAGAGACCCATCCCACTGTAGCCCACAGCACTAGGTCTAAAAGACCTCTTCCATCTCTTCAACACTTCTGATTCGCAGGGAACAAAGAATGGCAGTCATTTGTGAATGCAAGTTATTTACAGTGCTCAGTTCCAGGCACTCCCCTCCTTGGAGGCTGGGCTCCAGAGAGAGAACACTAAACGGCTGAGAGATGTTATCTGGCTTTAAAGGGATGAACTATGAGCAGAGAACTCAATTTCTTTTCCCGAGAGCAGAGCCAGATCAGTGTAAGATGGTTCAGGGCTTACAGAATATTAAATCAGGCACATAGTCTGGACACAAAAAGGGTTTGCATTGATGGAACAGCAGCAAACAGAAAGGGGATCAGCTTCCCAAGTAAGTGCACACAGAAACGTCGCACCCAGGAACTTTGGTCAGGACGCGCATTCGCCAGGGCAAGCTGAGGTTTTTGCACCCCTCAGTCAACGGGGACACGTTTCTCATCAGTGTTGCATGTGAGGGAAGCTGAAGTAAAAGGTGATACAGATGAAAACATGGACAAAGGAGGCAAAACAAAAAAAGAGAGAGGCAACGGAAAAGGAAGAAGTTGCTAGAACACGTGCATTAGGAGAAGGGGTGATAAAGCAGGCTGTCAACTCTGTTCATTGGAAGCCAAGTCGGATCATGGGAAGGACAATATAGCAGGTAAGACGACTAGAGCAAGTCATCTTTACCAAGGATGTCCTGGAGTATCTCTCTGCCCCTAAGGGAGGTAACAGCCTTGTCCTGTCTTGCAGCTGGGACGTGAGGGCAGGATACACTGGGGATTATGAGACATGTGGACATCAGCTGGAGAGGGTTTGGGGAGGTGGAAAGGAAAGGTGTGCGCACACAGGAATGACGACCGAGAAACAGGGCACCAGACTCAAGCAAGAAATGCGAGAGGCAGACCCAGGCGAGGGAGGAGGCAGCATAAGGCAGAGCTGGAAGCTGCAGCGAGCCATGTGGCTATGGATGGGACTTGTCATAGACATGAAAGCCTCAAACAAAGCCCTTTGTCATGGTTCAACGCCAACCAGCAACTAAGCACCACACAGCCACTCGCTTACCTCCCCACCCCCCAGTGGGATGGGGTAGAGCATTGGACGAAAGGGTGACAAAACTCAGGGGTTGAGATAAGAACAGTTTAATAACTGAAAATAAATAAAATGATGATGATAATAATATGCAATGGAAAATACCACTACTAATTATGATAATATGCAAAGCAAAGAATAACAACAACAACAAAAAAGATACAACTGCTCACCACCCACTGACCAACACCCAGCCAGTCCCTGAGCAGCAAGAGAGAGAGTAAGCCCCCCAAGCCAACCCCCCAACTTATACACTGAGCATTACGTTTCATGGCATGAAATATCCCTCTGGTCCATGTGGGTCAGCTGCCCTGGCTGTGTCTGCTCCCAGCTACTTGTAGAGAAGCAGCTGGGAACAAAAGGGCAGTAGGAGAAACTGAAAAGGTCCCTGGCTTAATGTAGACATTGACTGGCAACAACTGGAAAGATTAGTATGTTGTCAGTATTCCTCTCAGCACAAATCCAAAACACAGCCTCATACTAGCTACTGGGAAGGAGATTAACTATCCCAGCCACAACCAGCACACCCTTCAAGGCTGCAGAAAGCCCTTCTGCAGGGGGTCTGCACAGGAGGCATTGCTGCTCAGTATGGTGATAAATTAAAAACCCTAATCCATACTTACTAAGCCACCAGCAAAACACTGTGTTCCCCAGGGGCCCAGGCAGCAGCTCGCAGGAAGCACTGCTGCGATCAGAGCCCACCGAGAGCATCTCCGGGGACAGCATGCAGAAGGTGGGGGCTGGGGAAGGGGTCAGGAACTCTGCATGCCCCGGACCCACAGTGGGCGACTCTGCTCTTGCCCCAGGCCTGCTGCAAACTACCATGAGGAAGAAGCCAGGGCTCCTGTGTTACCCTCCCAGTCCTGGGCAGCCACCGGGCGTGAGGGTGTTGGCGCCAAGGCAGTCAGCACAAGGGCACAGACTCACCCCAACAGGGAACTTTTCCACTTACCTCTTTCTCCCCACAGATATTGCTGATAATAGAGCTTGAGGCTGGGCTTGAAGAAGGTCCCAGGACGCCTACCACTCCTTTTGGGAGAATCTGGCACACTGTGGGCACCAGAGAGAGGAAACAGGCATTAGGCTTCATCCTCAACTTCCAGCAGACAGTCATGCTTCCATGCTGCACCTTACTAAGGACATGGTATCATCTCCTTCACACAACACACTCCCTGCTGGTTATGTCCCCCCAAAATCCCTCTATTCCTTCTAAAGCACTGTCACCCTGCTTGTGACACCCTCCTCTCTGTCTTTCCAAATCGCACCTGAACTCGCCCCGAAGCCCCGGTATCCTCCGCTCTGACTCAGAACTGGGGTCTCTCTTATAACATCACGTTTTGGCTCCATCTGCTATTCTCCAAGATAAAACAAGAACTAAAGTTTATGGAAGATGCTAAACACAGCGGTGACCTAGCTTCAAAGCATCATCTAGCAGCAAACAAACTCATATGAATTTCTTCCCTCATCCTCTGCAGAGCTCAGTGGCAATAATAAGGATTGTACTACTGTTTTTCATTTGGGTTTTTTTGGGTTGTTTTTTCTGGCAGTAGTTAATCTTCTGGCTCCTTGCCACCAAGGTTAGCAGAACAATAAAAAGACCCTGACAAAATGAAGAAGTTAAATCTCTTCCCTCAAGCTTCCCGGGTTAAACTGAAACCTTTTGTCCTTTGAATGCACAGCACAAATTCAGCCGAATGGCACGCCAAGGACTGCCCCAGCTGGTGTCACCTCCCCGCTGCCGTCCCAACCAACCACATCGCTCAGAAACGCTCCCCCGGAGTGCCCTGCGCAGGCAAAGCCTCGCGAACAGAAGGTGAGAGCCCCTTGTGCCTGAAGTGCCTGACTTCGAAAGGCTCGTCTGAACACGTGCTGGCCACGGCTTATTCCACAATACCCAACCTGCCTCAGCATCATCACACACGGCTTCTTTCTCCACGGACAGACAAACCCACGTGTGCTCAACTGGCGTCAAGTGACCGCGTTCTGAAGAAAGACGATACCACAGGGGAGAAGGGGGGCACCGCAACTTATCAGTTCTGGCAAGAGCAAGCTCACAACATTTTCATATGTAAAAACAACGCCGAGATTTTAAAGACCGTGCCTCTTCACTGTCAAACGGCTGGTCTGTTTCTCAGCACCATCCTCACTGAGGGTCCCTGGCTTACGCGTCAGGCAAGCTTTTGTGATGGTTGTAAAACGTTACCTAGATTCAGTGCCTGGAAAAAATGGAGCTAGAAAATTTAAAACCAGACCATATTTTTTGTAGTGAAGGGAATTCATCATCACAACTGCTGTACTACATATCAGAGCAGGTTTTCTACCCACTTCAAGTCTTTAAATCAAGACTGGATGTGAAGTGAGAGCCTATACAGTGCTTGGGGGTTTTTAGAACAGCGAGCTATGGGGCTGAGTGTAGTGTTCAGTGTACAGTCTGTTTTCTGCAGAAGATCAGCCAATCAAGGTGATCATCTTTGGCCTTAGACTTCCTAACTCTCCACAGTCTCATGACTGGAACATGAGGGCAAATGCTGAGGACTTTGTCACTTTGGGGAACCAATCTTACTTCTCCCCAAGTGCTACTTGAAGGAAAAGCATGTACTACTAGGTCCCTATACACACTGATTGCTCTGACTTTTTACAGAAAGTGCCAATGACATGCAAACATCTTCTCTTGGGTTTTTCCTCCTTCCACGCTCTCTTACCCTCCACCATCTCAATCTGCTACAGAACGAGTGATGTTTTTCTGTAGCATCTTCAAAGGAATCCAGCCCTTGCTTTTCCTCTGTGCTTAAAAATTTACAGGCACTTACACCTCTTCAGAAGACCCTTTTAAATAAAGAGCACCAGCAATTTGAAAACCCCGCATGCTATCTCAGCGGCACTCATCAGTTCCTCTCAGACCCTCCGGGTGCTCTGCAATTCAGCATCTAGGAGGAAGGAGCTGCTCCAAGTTCTCTTTATCCACACGTCATTAGGGCAAAAGTCCTGGGGGGAATTGTGTTGTACACGCAGGGAAAAGTTTGTCAAGCACTTTTCTCCTCATTTCTGGTATGGAGAACAAAAAGTGGGTTAAGTAGTCATAGCAACAGAGTGGCAACAACTGTCAGAAGAAAAAGACCTGGCTTATCACTACAAGGGTGAAACATCCACTAAAATTAAGGAAAATGAAGGGAAACAAAGTGGAGGGGCCTGAGGCAAAGGTTTCGACCATGTTTGGAAAGCTGCTTCTCTTGTAATCCAAGCATGTTTCCTGTTTCAGAGCATTACCTGACTCTGTTAGTCTCCACAGGGAGGCAAGGCTCAACCTTGCTACCATCACAGGCACGGCGGATTCAGACAAGCACTTGCAGGGATGTAGAAATGTTGGCCCTGTACCAAAAACGTATCCTTGATAACCACAGAGAGAACAACCACAGATAACTGGTGTAGCCCCTGCCACTCAAGTCCCTTCGTGCGTCAGCACACGGGCACCACGTAAGCTGTACGCCGTGCAGGACACCGCCGTGATTTCTGCAGACCCAGAGACACCTCTGCCCGAGATCGTGTCCAGTGTTTGGTTTTAAGAATTCCGTACTTCAAGACATACTGGACACTGAAGTGACATCACGTTAAAGACCTCGTTATCTATGAGATGGGATGGGGGTACGACCGATCATCCTTGTCCAGAAGGCCCAGTCTCCTCTGCCGAGACCTGCGCTGGTTTGGGCAGGACAGGATCCCTCCTGCCATCGCTCCGGGGCAGCTCCACGGAGGGGTGAGCTGATGACTGCTGCCACCACTAGACAGTACCTTTCCCTACGGGGGATTTCTTAACAGCAGCTACATCTGTGCAAGTTTGGGCTTTGCCCAGAAGCTGGGAGTGGGGTCAGTCTCCTGTCCCGCTCCCAGCACAGGTCACAGTCTGGAGCCGGGAGGTGGCCCTCAAGCAAGCTCAGGTGTGTGTTCAAGGTGCAATGCAAACTGGTGACCCCACTGTCACACCAGCAAGCCTGTCCTGCCACATAAGCAAGAAAGAGCTGCATTCAGTAATTTCCACGAGTAGATTTAGGAATCGAGCACAGGTCTGGACGCTTGGAAAACAAGATACATTCTAAAGGAAGATGGAAATGTATTACTTATTTTTGAACATAAAAAACACAACAAATGAGTGGCTCTCACATTATTTATGTACGTACATCCACTTAGTCATGGTCAGATAGTGCCTTTCACCTCCTGGGATCTCAGGGCGCTTGGCAAGCATTTACATGAACTCTCGCTGCTCAGAGCGGGGCTGAATGCGCTCCGGTGAGAGCATCCACCCACGGTGCAGGACACAGCATCCTGTTCGCTGCATACAGATACCCGACACGAGGGTTTCGAACGGCACGCAAAGAAGATTCCTGCCTCTAATTGAAAATAAATGAGCAGGGAAGGTACGCAATTACCTCAGCATTTCCAGGATTGCAGAACACATCAGAGGATGCTGAATGACAGGGACCGGTCAGGATGGGATTCTCATACACAAAACACCAAGTGTTTATTACAGACGGCGTTATAGAGAGTGCATCCTGCACCATGGCTCCAGGACTGCTCCTGGCAGCATCCTTTGTGCTTCTTAACAGGAACCCGCAACCAGAGCAGGCTTAAATACGAAATCCAACAGGATCACAACTATGGTGGGACAGTTAATAGCACGCTGGAGCCAATGTCACTGAATGGGTGTATCAGGCACTTTGAAATATTTGTGCGAATAAATAAAAATTAAAAATCCTCCAGTTGCTCGCTCACCCCGACTGCTGATCTACCCTGAGATGTTTGGATTAACAACTGAAAGATGCTTAAAAGACTGATGAGACGATAGGAGACAGGGTGACAAGTAGAAAATCTGTCCCTCCCTGTATATCAATACAAGAAAAAAAAAAAAAGGTGTTTTAGATAAAGACATGATTAAACATGTCATTCCAGATCTTCATAAAAGGAGCTGAAACAGGAAACATCAAGAGAGAACAGGCTTTACCTGTAACAGCAAAAAACGCTCTATCCATAACCTTTCACTGCAAGCTCATTTCAAAACACAGGACTTTACAGATGTTGTGTGCAGGGAGAGTCAATGTTTGTCTCCATTCACATATAAAAGCTGAAATGGCAAACCATGCATGAATGTGATTAAGACTGACTCATATTTCACCTGCTATAGCAATTGTGATTTTGTGGCCTCCTAACAGTGAGATGCCTGAGTCAGTCAGGAAGGAAAAAAAGAGAAAAATATCTCAACGCTAAAATAAAAACCAACTTTCAAAAAGTCTTTCTTCTCTTGAAGCACTAATTGTACATGGAACATCACTGATGGGGTGTAATCACATCATTCCTAGATCAGTCGGCCAAGCATGCTAGCTGTGATATTTGAGGGTGATCCAAAGGGCGTGAAATTTGAGAACAGTATTAAACAGACACATAACAGCTTTGCAGTCATAGGTTAAAACATCTAAACTGCTTTTATTAATATTACGTGTGATAACAAATATCATTGCCGTATTAAAGCTGAGAAGTCAGACATCTGAAAGCCATGAAAGCCTTGAAATTTAAGTTAAAGGATCTGATTCTCCTCTGCTACCAGTATAAATCAAGAATAACTTCAGTGACATTAATAGCAGAGCCATGCAGAATCCAGATTTTTCCTTTTGTAAGAAACGCTTCAAGACATTTTTCACTCCGAAGAAAAGGCAAATAACATATTGCAAAATTATGTGAATACCCACTTCACCAAAATCAAATCAGTTTGCTTCAATTTCTACTTTTTGCATTCGATAAGTCAAAGTAAAGAAAACAAAGAGAATCACCCCGAGGTGAAAATTCGAAATGGAAGATTGCCTCTTCCTCACTTATCCCATTTCCATGTTCTCCCCAAACAACCACATTTGCTGAAATGAACGATTTCTTGCATAATGCTTCCTTCTTAGCAAATTACTGTTCTTCTGCTTGACAAACATTGCAACAGAAAAATTCCTGAGCAGTGTTCCAGGGGTGCAAGTGAGAAAGAAATCCTGCTCACGATCTTTCCCGCAGCCCTGGGGTCACTTGGCAATCGAGTCTGTTTCCCGAGCAAAGTTAAATAACAGAAACACTGCTACACACTGAAGATTTATGAGGAAGGAAAAAAGAATGGAAGTAAAACTGCTACTGGTTCTTTCAAAGACACAGAAGGCTCAAGCAAGCAATTTTGTCCCTGCCCACGGCAGGGGGGTTGGAACCAGATGATCTTTAAGGTCGCTTCCAACCCAAACCATTCTACGATTCCATGATTCTGGGGACAAACTGGGAATGCAGCTGGAAGCACAGGCAGTCCCCATCCCTTCGGCATGAGCCGACCAGCGAGAGTGGATCTGCCCTACTGCTGTGTCAAATGAGGGTAAGGCAGGACGCACACAACCCTGAACAGATGGGAAGGACCAAGAAAAAGTGAAAAGAGATGAGGGATGCAAAAAGGCAGAGAACTGCTGTTTTAAACAGTCCCTGTGATGCTGCATGTGATGATCTTAATCTAAACTGCCTCACGGGTGACAGGCTCTATAAATAGACATACAGGTACTTGCTGAAATGCACTTTATTAACTGAACGCTTCTATAAATAATGCAAACCCTAATTCAGGAAATGAAGGAGCGTTCTGCTGATCTCACAGGCCTATAGAGCTCGTTCTGCCAGCTACCCAAAGACCTGCTCCTGAGCAGCGCCGGGTGCCACGGCTCCACGGGGCCTCCCAGGCACAGGGATGCTCAGTGCTGCGCAGAATACAGACCAAAGCCATGTAAAAAAGCCGCTCGCTCTAGACCACAGCGTACCACCGCACCTTATTGGAATACCCTGCGGATTAAACGGGCTTGGAACAGGGAACCCTAGGGAAAAGAGTCAAAACGCCCATTATTTAAAATGATTTCTCCAGCTTTTTCAAGCCAGCTTGTAATATTACAGCCCTCCCCTGAACTCTAAAGGTCATCTTAAAAATGATTCTAAAGGGAAGCTATCCTATTCCAAGGGATTTTCCCTCTTACAGGAAAAACCTATTATAGATCCTCTTGGTTTCTTTCACTCAGACTCCTGAGAGGTCTGTGGGACACTGACCACCAATTTCAGTTTTCTACATCAGCATGGGGCTGACATGTTGGCTACCCGGAGGAAGACCTGCGGTAGAGACCCGTTTGCATTACGGGACTTTAAAGCAATGTGGAAAGCCTACTGCTCTTTCAAAATCAGCTCTTTTTAATCCACATGATTTTAAACGCCACTTGAAAACTTCACTTTGGTGTAAACAAATCCACTGCCAATCTAAAGCACTGAAAGAGCCATCATGTTTGCTGACAAACTGCGTTCCGTGGGGTTTCAAAAACAACTTAATTGCACTGAACTTGCCCTGAGTCTCTTATTTGCACACCATTAAGTACTTTACAAAGGAGCATCACCTCCTGTATCATTACCTCTGTTTATTGACATACAGATTAAAGAAAACAGTCTGTCCCATGTCGCTGAGCTGAATGGTGGCAAAGCTTATTGGGGACCCAGATCCTGTCAGTCCACGCCAGGGCTCACCTCACCATCCAAGCCCAACCTCCCCTTTCGTGCCCCTGTGGTGGATTCGCCCAGGCAGGGCCCACTCTTGCACACAAAAGGTCCCACAGCCCTCCCGAGGGGATGCTGCGCCCGCATCCCGGCCGTACCAAACCCCTGCACCGAACCGGACTGCGCTCGGGCAGCCGGGGCAGGCCTGGGGCTTTGCAGAGCCCCACTTCCATGCTCGCACGTGTTGGTCTTTCAAGTGCTGATAGAGGAGCCGAGAGGTGCTTTTCACCCTGTATACCCACCTGGACCATCACACCATTACCCTCTGCAGCAAGCGCAGTGTGCCAGACACCTTCTGCGAGCCGGCAGAGAGAAGAGCAGGGGAAGGACCAGCTACGTGGAGGGGCACTTACTGGTTTCTGCTGTCTCATACTCGCTGTCTCGCAGCAGCTCAAAAATGTCCACCTCCACTTTGGCTTTCCCCACCCGCTCGGGCGCGCGGTTGATGCGGTTCTTGGCCAGGGTGATGGAGAGCCTCTCTCCTCTGCTGCACTCCATGGGGTCATCCAGGATGGCAGCTGTGGGAGCAAAGGCATTGGCAGTGGTTAGGCTTGGCAGGGATCCAGCCCAGCCCTGTGGCCCCTCCCCGGTCCCCAGCACCCCTCCGGGATTCTCCGCTGCCACGCGAGCGGCCGCCGCGTCGGCACTCCCGCTCCCGCCGCCGTTATTGTTAGCGCATCCTCCCTCCCACGCGCGGCCTTTCCTGCCGCTTCGCCCACCTCCCAGGTCTCGCCAGACACGTGGGCGGTAAAATCTCTGCAGCAGCGGCTGCGTTACCTGCCGGCACGCTCTAGCACGACACAGCCGCCTACGCAGCCGGCGTCCTGGCAGTGCCCAGCACCCACTGCAGCACCGGCGGCCGCCCGCTCGCCCTGGGTGCTCCTGGAGAGGGGCATCCAGCTGTGCAGCCCCAAGCAGCCCGGATCGGGCCCAACAAAGGAAGGACGTCCCCAGATAGCCCCGGTTCACTCGTTTGAGAAAGCGTCGGTACGGTGCTGATAGCTGGAATATTTCAGGAAGCACGTGGGCAGCCGTGGGTGGGAAGGGACAAATATTTTTCAAACAGAAAGCACTTGACTCTTGAACTCAGTTCCTGGGCCTGCCCACTCAAATCTGTTAGGCAGAGGGAGATAGTGTGGGGTATTATTTTTATTTTCTTAAGGAAGGCAAAAAAAGAAAAAGGGACTGGAGCATTAATCACAGCCTTGCATTATGAACTGGCACAACCTCTGCACCCCGGTGGGTTTATCCTTGCTAACAGGAGGTCTCCTCCCAGAATGCAGCTATTCAGTTATACCTGGGGAAAAGCAGCATTGGTTTTTGTTATGCATATTAGAAAGGCACCAATGCTTATCTTCCCTTCCCAAAAATCACTCCAAAGGGAGCAATGCCATTCAAAACTGCTCAGGGGTAGCCAGAGTCACAGCTCAGCGCTGAATCAGGCCCCATATCGCGTAGGTTAGCAAAGCAGGGATTAGTGGGGCTCTGCTGGTTTGTGTGCCGGGGAAAAAGGGAACTAACTACAGCAGCTAGGTGCCTTGTTGAAGCTTTGAAATGTGTCATTGTGCTGTAGCAGGTTTGGTTGGGTTTTTTTTAGATAGGGAAAACAGAGTGAAACACATGAATCAGCTGGGAGCTGAAGTATAGCGCATACACTAGAAATGGGGGGTCTGCTGCCTCCCTAAGAGCCAGGGCTGGGAGCAGAGTCCGAGGATACTTATATTTTGATAACACAGCTAGCTGGAACCACTGCTGGAGAAGCACGGTGGTGATGGGCTGCAGGTGGGACTGAGAACATGTCTTGAAGGTCCTCACGGCTCCCCCAGTGCATGGGCACCACTCACTCACTCAAGAACTCCCCCTCCTCCTACTTTTTCCCAGTTTTACAGGAGTTAAACTGAATTAAGCACTGACAAAGAAACGCACAGCAATACTTCTTGTACGATATGCACAGATGTCTTGGCGAACATTCCCAGTCCTTCAGGCGACACCATCTCCTCTGCTCCGCTAACGCGCAAGCACCATCATTATCTGCAAAGCTAGGGCAGTTAATCTTAATCTCATTATGCGAGAAAAAAGGTTGTGCTTTCCTCTAAGGCCAGGAGCACGGATCACGGGTTTTTTAAGACATCGATATGGCTGGTGACTGCTCTTAATTACAAAGAAGCTGGGAGAATAAAGTGCCCCAACAAGCATCTTACTCAACTCCCCACGTCTCTCAGAAAGCAGTAGCAGACAGAGAAGAAAGTCCTCATACATAAAAGGGCCTGATGTGTGTAACTTTTCACTGTGCCCCCGTTTCCAGGAAACGGTAAAGCAAAGTACTGAATCTGATGAACATCGCAAAACGCCACTGACGTTCCAGGTGCTGACATCGCAAAATTAAAGATCAGTGGTGGGGGAGCGTATGTCAGCATTCTTAGATTCATTATTTTCTAATTTAAAGCTTCAAAAATCACCAAATTGGACCATGTTTTCAAGTATATTCTTTAACTGTGAGTTTTCAACCAAAATTCCCTTCCACTAATGTGTAGTTAAATACATTTTAAAAATAAGAGTCTAAGCATTTGAAATAATTTCCTCAGGCCACCTAGGTACAAATGGTTGCACAAAGATTCTTTTTTGGTCTCTATTCCATTTGGATTTTCCATTCTTATTTTTGGATATGTTGAAAACCTCCCTACAGATAAGGGGGGGGTGGGGGTGTGAAATCCCAAGCCCCAAACCAAAAAACACCAACCCAACCCTCTTCCTTACTCAGGTCTGGTTAAATATGAACTGTGCAGCCCACCTTAGGCTGCAGTGATATATGAGGGCATAAACCACAGACTGAATCCCAGGATGGAGGTGTGGAAGTGGTGGTGGCACTCCTAGAGCCCAGCCACTGATCAAACTACATTACCGCTTCCAATCTCCCCGTGGGGCTCGTAATAGAAAACCAGCAAAATTTGTCCAGTTGCATTTTGGGAGACTAGTTAGTTTTACCAAATATTAAACCAGCCCCCAGAACAGACTAAGTAATGAGGCTGAGCTAATCTTTATTTATTAAAGCTAGCAGGTGAAAAAGGTCATTTAATGTTTAAAAAAGGTTGGTTTTAAAACTTCATGTCTTGGGACACAGTGCCAGAGCTCATCTAATAGCAGCATCATTAAGTATGAACGAAAATCTTTATAGAAATTCCCTTTCATCTATTCCTGTCTATTAAATATGGGAAGATGCATCAAGTAAATCTTTAATCCTGAAAACTTACAGCGAAGTCTTTGAACTTTGTTGGCCTCAAAAATCACTTCTATCTTCCCCATCATAATAAATGTCTCCAATCTATACTGCCTTCTCTATGAATTATGAGAACAATATTTCAGAGACAGGAGCACCTGAGTCTGTGATACCCGATTCAGGGCTGGTTAGGATTTCACAGGGACTGAGACTCAAAGAACTCTAAGTGAAGTCAGCAAGGACTGGCAGAGGCTGAGCTTCCATCAGGAAGACCTGGCTGGAAACACCATTTCCCATGGGATGTTCCAACCCTGAGAGATAAACATCCTTTATATACTAATAATTTTTTTTTATATACAATATTCCCAGGTTTTTCTTACGTTTAACACAAAATACACAAACCCAAGAGGCTACAAACCAGAGGAGTTTATCACTTTGGATATGCATTGAAAATAATTGGATTACAGTTGCTAAAGATTCGAGCAACAAGTGACCTCAGCTGTAAAGTGCCATCAAACACCAATTTCAAACACTCAGAGTTAATGATTTAACAGCAAGAACCAGAAAAACGGTATCACTGGTTGCCACAGAAATGCAAGATGATGTGATGGTGCTCTTTGAGAAAACTAGATTTCAATAACTTTCCTCCAGGGTGTGCTCACCTCACTGATTTTCCAGCCCTCAGAGGCAAGCAGGCACGACGGGGAGTCAGAACTCAGTGCTCTCTGAGGAGACATGTGCGTGTGCATGCGTGTGCATGTGTGTTAGCACACACCCGGTGTGAGCCCTGCCCTACTGAGATACGGCGCACGGGGTATCTGCGAGCGCCTCGGACAGACAGGAGCTGGACAAGGAGCTCCCCAGAGCTTCCTCCACCTCCGTCACTCCCGGCCCCACAGGACGTGCTCCCACACAGAGGGAGAGCCAGGGGCGGTGGCATCTTGCTGCAGCGTGTTTCCACCATTCAAGCGGAGCCCAGCCACGGCAGGATGAAAGGCAGATGCTCAAACTCTTTTTACCCTGGAGAAACATCTCCAGGAGGAGGAAGGACGTTCATTTCTCACCCCGAACAATTCAGTCCTACTCCCTTTTGCCAAACGGGGGGGACAGTCAGTGCTGTCAGCTTGTGCTTGCAGTGATGGAGACAGCTGTCTTCCTGGAGCTGGGCTGACACAACAACTCATCCTATTAAGCGCCCCAGCCAGTTTACAGACAGCACTGAAATTTAATCGTTTCCACCCTCAGTTGGGTTTCAACCAGTGCTAAAAAAGCAGAAAGACTCTGATCTCCCATTTCCCCAAGCCATGTGGCTCCCCAGAGCGCTCCCTGCCACCAGCCAGACTGACAACATATGCACTCTGACAAGCCTAATACGACGGCAAGTTTTACTACATATCACTACTTGATTCATGATCCACCCAAGATCTAATGAAGTAGCATTTTTATAACAATAACAGGGAACAGATGTTACCGGGAGGCTTACACACTGCTACAACAAACAGTGTTCAGCTGACCTTTCCCCGTTAACTTTATTAAGTATTGCTGCATTTCCTCAGACGCTTTCCATACCACTGAGATGTAAAGCCATCCCCAGAAAACACAATTGCCATCTTAAGCCATCTCCTGAAGATGTAGATTTAGCAAAGCACTGGCTTGGTAAACATGATATTTCACTTCATAACCTGTCCCTCCAAGTTAAAAAGAGGTAAAACCATCCGCAATATTTCTCTGGTGTCTCCTCGGACGGGTTAAGAACACACCTCCAACTCCATCTGATTTATACCATAAACACAGTCCTCACATCCTCTGTGTTCCCGTCACGAACAGACTCTCAAATTAAGAACTGTAACCTCAGTGAGTTCAGACACCTGGAAGGTCCAACATCTACCACGGGAGCTGATCAGTCCTTAGCCCCAAACCCAGGAACCCTTCATAGCAAAGGCCTACCAGAAAGACACACCAGCCTTCAGACACCAATGTCCCCCCTGGGAACACCAACCCCAGGTGATGCCCTGGGGCACAAGGGAATCGCCCCAGACCTCCACATCTCCCCTGCCTGCTGCTCCCCGACCCCCTGCGCTACCCCTCTCCTCAGAGCCCCACCTGCAGCTGCTCCTCACGTCCGTAACTCCAAACTAGCTCCAAAGCCACGAGGCTGCAGATTCATCTGGGGGGCACTTAGCCAAAAACAGTTGCAGGATTGCCGAACCTTGCACGTTTCCCCTCTGCTGAATATGGTACCAACCCCTCAGGCTGTCAGTACAGTAAAGGATAAGAAATTTGCAGCCTTCCTCATTACAGGGCTGTCAAGTACAGCTCCAGTGGAGAAACAGGTGGGATTGTGTTTCCATTACAATCTCTGAAGTGCTGCTTAAAAATAAAGTAAAAAGTCGTCAAGGCGCTATTACTCTGAGAAGAAAGAGGATCTCATCAAGCAAAAAGAAAATCTAAAAACATAAACTCTCCTTCACAAAGAGACTTGATAATGTTTGTCTGATCAGTGTAGCAGAGGGCTATTCATTGCTCTTGGCCAACATTTGAAATCTGCATTTAAATGGAGCTTCCCTCTCATTTCTGCTATCCATGGAGAGTGAATTCAGGGGGAGAGAGAGGGAAGGGGAGACATGATAATAACAGCTGAGGGCTTTAGTTTCTACTGCCTGAAACACAACCCATCTTTTCTCTTCTTTAATAATTGCTCTGTGTACATAAAACCAGAACAACATTCCGTCACACTTCTCTGCCGTCCTCCCTGAGCCTGCGAAGGTGACGAGCTGTCAGTCATGCTGGACCTGTCACAGCGCTGGGATGCAAAGCCTCAGTGGGGGCAGTTCATCTCTGTGTCCCAGCGAACACCGTCCCTCTGGTCCAGGCCGGGATAAGCACTGCCAGACTCCTCCTCCCTCCTCCGCACGCACCTAACGGAGATGGCTGTTCATATCCAAAACGGGGCGGAACGCGCTTCAGCTGCCATTCTGGAGGACAGGTCTCATCTCGCCTCTCACTCCTTTGCTTCACGTGCGAGGAGGAAAACACACTAATGACACACGGTCCTGCCCTCCCGATAAAGATCTGCTTTTTCCAAACACAAACCTGGCCGTGGGGCAGCCAGCTAACACCCTTAGCATGAAGACAGACAAAAAGGAGCACAGAGGGATAAGAAGGGGTCTGAAATGGAAATGTCCAGAGCTGGCTAACGCAATCGGAAGCCATCCTCTCAGACGAAAGCAGGGCAGCGAACTGAGCTCCTTTAAAGCCAACAGGGAAACTCCTCTGGGCTTCCACAGCCCCAGCCTTGGGGCACGCTCCGCTATGGATAAAGGCCTGATCTCTGAATTCCAATAGTGTGTTTGCAACCGCATAAATCCTGCTTAATCCCCCAAAATGCGTGTCAAGAGACTTCCTAAAAATGAGGAGAGAAAAGCAGGGAGAAAGAGGAATGACTGCTTTAACCTTCCTGAGGTGTAAGGTCAGGGCTGAGGCAGGGAATAAATGGTTATGGCCGGGAAAGGGATGTGCGAGGCTTCCAGCAGGACACGCTGGAAGAACGAACAAGAAGGGCTCCACATCTCACGTCGACATGGTTCTGAGGACAGAAAAGGGAAGGAGGTGAAGGTCTAATGCTAAAAATGGAGTGACAGGAAGGCATGGTGGGACCCCTTTCACTCAACGCATCCCAAGAGCCGCACACACCGTCCAGGGATGTTGCTACGGAAGGCACCCAGAATCAAATGGACACCGGGAGGGAAGAGCCCGTGGGGGGTGTCAGAAACCTTCCAGCAAGAAACAGGCACCAAGAGCCTGTTTCTGCACGTGTGTACATGGTGTGGTGGGATGCCTTTGTGTTTCCCTGAAGCTTTGCTGACAGCAGGAGGTATCCATAACAGTGCTCCTGGGGGCAGATGTTCTCTGAAAAGCCAATCTGTCAAACTAGACTGCAGCTTGCCACAGAAATCTGAGCTACTGGATGGACACCTACCCACAGCCACACAAGGCCAGTCTAAGCACCTAAATCTTATTTTCTTAGGAAAGCAGTTTAAAAACACTGACCAAAGTTGGGAACGTAGTTTTCCTGTCTGTCTTTTGTTTCAATAATGTCAAATTGAGCTGCAAGAAGGAGTTTTTCTGCCCATTTTCATGGTCTCAGATGACCAGCAGCAGCTGTGGTTCTTAGGAAGAGAGCACTGGGAAGCCCTGGTGGGGCCAGTAAACTTGCCAAGACGAGGAAACAAGCAAGAACTTAATTAAGTCAGTGGAGAGTATAAATGCAAGAAAAATAACCACACAAACCCCAAGTGCCACTTCCAGACAAACAAAAAGAATGAGAAAGGAAGAAACAATGTGTAAAATTCTAAGCTAAAAAAAAAAAATATCCAAAAAACAAATGGGGAAAGTCCGCTTGGATTTATAGTTATAATCATAGATTTGAGAGATGGCAATGAACAATGCAGCGGTGGGACTCTGAGAGAGCAGGCAGCAGCTACCGGTGTGGGAAAGAGCCTGGACAGCACAGGGAGGCAGGAAAGGAAACGGCTGCAGAGCCCCAGATGACACAGGACACCTTCCTGGTCACACAGCCACAAGAACCATGTTCTGTACCTACAAGACAGATGACCACAAAGGCCCAGAGCTCCATCCCCAGAGGTGGCTGTATCTGAGTGGCAGCCAAGGCTATTCCAGCATATGCACAGCTCACTGCAATACCCTGGGATTTACTGACTGACAGTGATGTAAGGAGAGCCACGTTTCCAAACCTGACACTTTGCCTCTTGCAGAGGGAGCCCTGTCTGGAACCTGCAGTATGCTCCAGGATTAAAGGAATCTGGGGCTCCTCTAAAGCCTGTAGTGACCGTTTCCCTCTTAACTCTTCCTGGGATCTTGGCATCTACAGTGCATTTGCTCTCCTTTCAGCATCCCCTTGTTTCAAGGATGTTAGGGCTTTGGCACCACTTGCTGATGATTCCCAGGCTGGCAAACACCAGGGCACTGCAGAGGATGTACTGCTTAGACCAAATGATGGAGTACATGGTGCCAGGCTCCCCCCAGCCAGCTGATCGATTGCATACACAGTGAGAGCAAATAGCCTTGGACATATCCCCAGTGTCAAGGGGAGAAGGGGAAAAAATGGCAGTAGCAATGAGGTCTAGGGGTTTACTTTCACTAATACAGAAAGCTTACAAATATTTTGCACCACTTCTATTCTTGTTACAAATCATTATCAATCGGTACTATTACAAATCTCTAAAATATGGATCCAAGGACAAGGACCTACCATGCTGGATGTAGATACCAGATATGACAATTCCTTTAAAGATACGAGACAGACAAATTATAGGTGGAATGACTTTCTCTCATGATGGATGAAGAACAGAGGCACAAAGAGATAAAGCAGCTCCTCAAGGTTTCGCACGACCACGTGGCAAATAAATGGAGTTAATATGCCAAGAGACTTCAGAACACCTTGTTTAGCAGCTTAGCCTTTTTACTTACGGCCGCTGACACTTGACACTTCTGGTTCAGTTTACAGGCATCCAAGAGCATCAACAAAAGCCAAGTGAGCACTATTAACCGAGCGTTTGGGAGACGAGAACCTCCAGAAGCAGCAGCATATTAAAAGAAACGCGTGAAGATAAATGAAGACCAGGGTCAATGCTACAAGGCTGAGCACAGCATGGATGGAAGATTCAAACTCTGGAGCCTTTGTAGTCAGTGGAGAGGATCAGGACCTCCAGAGGGCAATTCAGAGCACCTAAACCAGGTAATAATTTATCCCTAACAAGCTGGCCTTTAGACTGACTGCTTTCTATTCACCTGGTCCACAGGAAACCTTACTACCTACCTCTCATCACCTCCCTGCTCCCCACTGCTCAGACGTCGGTGCACAGGTGTGCAAGGGAGGAGAGTGTGGCCTAAGAGCAGGAGGTGGCCACAGAGAAGCTGAGTAGAAGATGAACAAGGGTGGGAAAAGGTGACATTGGAAACCTCACGCCTTTCACAGAAAATCTACATGAAAGAGTTTGATCCAATTATAAAACGTTCTTCCCTGACGTGCTTCAGGATTGTTTTCATCTCTTTGCTTTACTGTTAGAACAAACAACTTTTCCTGCTGAGTCACACTGAAATGAGATGCTAAAGAGCTGCCACACCAGATGTGGAAGCCCTTCAGATCCAATATCCATCAATCTACACAGCCTCTATTTATTTATTTTTTGCCACTCAGCCTTCAGCAATTTAATAGGTTACTTTAATGTCTTCCTGTCTTTCTTCTTTAGTGTGCTCTGCTCACTGCATTTCCCTCCCCCCCCCCCGACAACTACTTCACCTGACTTCTGGATGGGAAAACAGGAATTTTCTTTTCCCTGGACTCTGATATGGTTTTCCCTCTTTTTCCATCTATCTTAGCAGCAAACTGCTAATTCACCTAACCCCAGTTTGTGTATTTGTTTGCTAAGAAAATAATAATGAGTTACTGGAAAAGAACGGCTATTTCTTCCTTTGTTTGTGTACATAGTGTCTCCTGTTCAAGCCCAGATCAGTACCTGTGCCCAACTGCCTTGCACCGAATCCACACTGCAGCTGAACGTGTGACCGCAGAACTTGAGCGATCAAGCCAAATGATCACTTCTGAGACTCAGAGCTGAACCAGCTCTAAGTGTGAATCACACAACCGAGATTTCCAGGGGCCCATCTTCTGCCTTCAGCACTGAGCCTTCTGGCACCTCCTGCAAACCCCACTGTCTCTAACACAACCCCCGAGTTTCTCAATTATTCATCCCCACGGTACCTCCACGAGACAAAGAATCACTACCATGCCCATTTTTAAGAGGTCAAGAAACATGCAGATACTCAGGAAAGACGAAATGAATTAAGATCTGAAGGTAATGTGTACCAGTTGCAGTACATTAAATTCTCATGTGGACACTCTCGTTTGGAAAAAAAAAAGCAGCCCCAGATTACTTCTTGAGAAAAGGGATCTACAGAGATCTAAGTGACTGAAGTGACGCACAGCAACATCCCTGCTTGAGGCAATTTGTCTTAGCATCTTCTGGAGATCATCCCTATGTGGGGTGACAAACATTGCCTGGAGAATCGTTGGCACAACAGAAAATAACCACAAAATCCTTAAAAGTTGTTCAAACTTCTCCCAAAGAATCTCTGAGGTTTCTAGTACTATGGTCTTGAAGGTAGGTAAAGAACAACTTTTAGACAAACAGCTTTGGCTTTCAGCTTGGGAGCTCATTACAGATTCCCCTACATCTGCGCAACGTGGGAAAGTTTTAAAAATGCTACACAGAAACGGGAAAGGGCGAGTGAAGAGGAAGAGAAGAAAGCAAGAGGCAAAGGCAAAGGCTCAGCTGCATAGACTAAATTAAATCAGACACAAAGATTCTTAGCGAACAAGGTGAAAGAAACCCAAAGGAAAAGCTACTCCAGACTCCCAGACACCAGGCGCGATGGAAGAAGCAGCACGTTAATGCGGGAGTGGCTGGTGGGATCGGAGAGGAATCGGTACCCACACCGGGTCACGAACGAGATAACAGAACCAGCCACACTTCTAAAGCAGAGGATGAGTGGAGTGAATTACATCCCCTGTAGTTTGTTATGATGCTTCTTAGAGAGGATACTGAATTAGTTACATTAATGCAGCAAGGAACTGGATCAGGTTCACAGTGATAAGCTTAATTAAACACCAGTTATCCATAGGCTGTGGTTTATGTTATAAATAAGCAACATTTACAGTGATTAATTAAAGCCATCCTCCTACTTTCAACCACCTTAATGAGGATACCTGCAAGAGCTGAATCCATCCACAGACACTCTGTCACTTGAGAGACCGTGCTGTCACTGGACGGGGGGCAGGGGGAGGGGGGATCTTGCCAAGCCACCCTCCCACTGCGAGAAGGCTGGGACCAGCTTGCATTTCAGTGGGTGGTCCAGGCTTCTCCACTGGGGGTTTGCTCTTGCTGCTGTCACATGAAGAGTTAGGGCTGCTAGCCGCAGGCAGCACCACATTCCCCCTAGTTCTCAAAGTCTGTAAAAGGCATCTTAACACAGCGCTGAAAAACCTCTTCCACACAGCGAGCTGCGTCAGCTGCCCTCGCAGATCCAATTCTTTTTCATTATCCCAGCTAGCAGAACTTGCTTGGAGAAACAGGGCTGCTTTATCATCCTCCGCAGCCTCCTGCCATGTGAGAGGTGTCCAGGGACATCTCCGGGAGAGCAAACTGCTCTCACCATCGAACACCCAGACCTCTCCTCCCCGTCACCCCCCTTTGTTACTTTGGGCACCACAGTCCGAGCCTCCACGCTCAAGCTAACGCCATAAATGCAGAATTAAAGGGGAAAAAACCTGGTCCTTATGAAAGTCTTCACTCCGTGAAACTCAAGGTTTAAGGATAAATCCCACTGAAGTACTGCTCTGAACTGGGATGAACTGAGGCTCATGTCTAGCACTTATTCTAATTGGAACATTATGGAAAACAGACCAGACTTTCTCCTCTCTTTTTCCACTTTCTAATCCTTCCTCCCAGAGCCTGAGGTTTTACACAGCTCTAGTTTTTCAGAGTGGCCTAGTTGCTCTGAAGTGAAAAGCCATCTTGGGAGGCCATGGTTTGCTCAAGCTTATCTATCACACCTGCTCACCAACCCAGTGGTTATAAAAAATTAGAGCTGGTCAAATTATTGTTATATTTTGACCACATGGAGAATATTATCATCATTCTTCCCTGCTACCCCCAACCCCTCCTCATGAATTATTCATGAATCTCTCCTGAATCCTGCAAAAGGGCTGGGCTCATGCTTTGTGCAAAACAGGTTTTCTGCCTGTGGAGCACAGCCACAGCCTGTTCACCTTAGCGGTACCCAAACACAGAAACATCCTCTTGGTTGGAGCTGACCTGCCAGAACAATCTGTGTGGCGCACGGCCCATTACCGTCCCGCGTCACCACGCCTGGACAGCCACGTGGGTGAAGTGCACGGGCTGCTCCTGGCAAAGACCACTTGCAAATCCTGGGATGGGCACGTATGTGACTTGGTTAGGGGATGTGCACGCAGCTACCATCAGGTGACAGACAGTCACAGAGCACAGCCATCATCCTCTCGGCTTGCACTACCAATTCAGCCTGTACATGGAATGACGCTGCAGTCACGTTCCACCAGTGTGAATTACAGGTGGAGAACAGGAGCAGTTCTCTCACGTCATCTGCTTGCTTGCTGCTCTTCATGGGTTGGGAATCAATGATGCTGCGATGGAACATTTGACACCAACTCCAGAGGGAACCAAGAAGAGGCCCTAAGTCACTAATGGGCCCATCAAATGGTCCCAACAAATTCTGAGAGGATGATTATCAGCTCCTTCATCTCTCCCAGTCTTTTCCCTTTTTCTTAACACAATCTTACCAGATTGGGAACTGACTAATAACAATAATAATAAAATAAACCTTGTTTACGCTCAGTTGCAGGACTGGGGCTATTTCCTCCATCTATTCACCATCACAGAAATTGCCTTTTAAATGGATAACAATGATTGTGAGGGTCCAGTTATTACCTTGAAACCTCACATTTTGATACATCCAATATTGTTTTCTTATATAAATAACAGTTATTACTGTAAAGTGATTTTCCCCCTTCTGTACTTCCAAAGAGTTCCTGCAGGAGATGGCAAAGAAAATGTGTTCCATTAATACTACACTTAGGCCTTGTTGCTTTCATACTTTAACTCCCATCATTAATCCACAAATGTGTCTTTAAACAAATGTTATTTATTCCACAACTCTCTGGCAGCTATTCTTCCCTGTCTTCTCCCCTCCCTTTCCCCCAATCCCGTGAAGTAGGAGCTCTTCCTTCCCTGACTCATCAGTGGGTGTTGTGCTCCTGCCAGTCAGGGAAAAGCATTTCAGCTCTTGTTCAGGCAGTTTGCTGGTAATTACAAGAAAAATATGAGAGCCCACAATCAGGAAACACACATCAGAAGGAGCTGTGATGGGAGGATTTCTGTCCTCCCTGAAACCTTGCAGAAGGATCACAGGATGACTTTGCTGAAGAGGTTGTTCTAAACCAATCCTAGGGTGACAGTCACCTTAACAGAGCTGGGTCCTCGTGCAGGCTCTTAGCACAGGGAAAACATTGCCTCTGGCACACAGCATCCTCTGTTGAGCACACTACAAACGCAACTGCCAGGTGCCACTTTTATCTGATTTGATGACGATAAACAAGGCTGTTCTTTTCATTACACAATCACAGGGCAACTGAGTCTGCAACTATCGACTGTTTGCACAGGACTCTGGAACAGCCTATTCCCCTGCCTACAGTGCTCCAGGCAAGCCACTCTGCTGCCATATCTCAGAAGTGAGAGGAGAAGTGCTGTCACCTCCATTTCAAGGGGAGCAGAGACAGCAAACGGACACAGCCCAGTTCTGCAGTGGCATTTAGACACCAATCCTGCCCCCGAGTGGGTAAAATCCCACTTATTTCAAGGTGGGAGTGTCTGCAAGAGTTTTATCATAACGGGAGTTATGCACTCAAAAAGCCTCAAGGGTCTAAAGGACCTGCCTGTCATCTAGGAGAGGGAACTGAACATGCACCTTCCAAATCCCAGAGCGTACGGCCCTGCAGCAGCCCAGCCCCGGGCTGGCAGACCTCCTCCGATGCTGCAGCGCACCAGCCTGCTCCACCGTGATCCAGCCAGCATGGCTCTGCCGGCACTGCTGGGGTCCTGCTCGCGTTGCCAAGAGCGCCAGGCCAGAACATCCATCCAGCAATAGGAGGACAAGCAGACCTTCTAACAAAGGCAAAAAAATGTTCTGCATTCTAATTAGGGCTAATAACGCACTAGCCATGAGGCAGGTAGACACGGAAGCACGGTTCCAGGAAACGGTGCTGCTTCCTGCTTACAAGCTCTGTGCTTGAAGCCACGGCACCCATGAAGCCACGGCACCCATGAAGCCACCCCCCTTTGCCCATCACCATTTGCCAGGAACGACTGGTAACTCGGCTCCTTGAGCGAGTAGTGCCCTCACTGTGCAGTGCATTAGCTGCAACGTTCTCAACAGAGGAGGTTCTCTCCCCAGAAAACTCAGTTCTGTAAACAGGTTCACAGCAAGATCAAGCCACAAATGGGATCTGGCGATACAGAAAACAACCTTTTCAGGCTACCCACCTTAGAGCTACCAATTTTCCCCTGCATCTACCCCCGCCGGCACCAGAAATAGCAAAGATTAATAAGAAGTTACCTCACGGAACTTGTGGACATCTGGACTTTTCTTTTTTCCCCTCCTCCCCCAGGAGGTATGACATTCCCTCTACCCTTTCTCAGTTGCAGCCTCTTCTTCATTATCATCTGTCAAGTCCAATTAACATGTGCACTGACATCAGGGAAGATTATTTCTGAAGTCTCCTGTGAGAGCCAGTTGACAGGAGCCCCCACTCTCGAGCAGTGCGAGCGAACTCTCCAGCAGATTGCCATCGCTCTCCACATGATCCTCCCCAGGGAGCCCAGCACATGCTGGAGAATGTCCACCTGTGACTGCTTTTTCATCCTAAAAGCCCAAGATCTGCAAGGTATAATGACTAGACAACTACCAGTTGATCAGCTCATCAATATTCTTGAGGATTATTGAGCGTGGAAGCAGCAAAATGTCCCACACGCCCCGTAGCTTCGTTCTGGATTAAGCTGAACGTGGAGAGGTCGACATGACGTGTGTGTCACTCTCTCTCTTCAATAATTTGGTTGCTTGCAGGTGCCTCCTCTGAGCCGCTTTACTCCCTCCAAACTCAACATGCCTTTCACAAAAAAACCCAAAACATTTGGCTGTGCTTCCCGTGTTCCTCATAAAGCAGGTAATGAGGAATCTGGATAGTGCAAAATCAACAAGAAATTAAGGCAACGTGAGCCACTACATCTCTCAAATTTTCAACAAGAGGAAAAGAATCCAAAACATTTCCCTCGGGAAGAGTGGCAAAAAGCTACAGGGGAAGCGGGAAAGTGCTAAGGACACCTCATCCTGGGGAACACAGACCACAGCTGTTACACTACTAGTATCCTTAACACAATGGAGCGTGTCAATGATCAGGAATATTACCCGGTGCTAAGTAATAGCCTGAGGTCATCTGGGAATAGTTTTGAATACAGCGGGTTCTGACTATGGCACTTCTGCAAGAGGTCACTTTCTGCAATTTCTTTAGGTGGATAACTTTGCCGCAAGGTTGTGGTTTTTCTTTTTTGTTGTTTTTGGTTCGTTTACTAAAAAAAGGTCATATAACGAAAAAAAGACAGGCTCGGATAATTTTTGGCATGAAAACCTCTGACAGTGTCTTGTAGGCCAACGCTGCTAATTTTCAAACCATGAAAAGAATTAAAATTTCTCGTGAAAACAAGCCCAGTAGACAGATTTCCAAAGGCACAGAGAGGGTTCTCAGTACATTGGAAGCCTCTAAATGTATGTTTTGTTTTGTGTTTCGACACTTGAGCAGGACCTTGCATGTGGCTCATGACCAGAGTTCTGAGATGCTACCAAGTATAAAAGAAAGGGTATTAATCACTTGGCCATGGCTTTATTTTTTATATAATCAAAATCTAATATGTATATGAATAATTCATTCATAATCTAATATATATATGAGTGAATAAACCATGGAAAGCCAACTTTTGTTTAAAATCAACCACCAAGCTAAAGAGATTCCAGCCCTACCAGGAGGCAGCAAAGTTCTGTCCCTTTGCTTAGGGGAGCTCAGAAGCAGCAGTCCCGTCTCCTCTGATTCTCCAGCAGGACCTCGCCAGTCTCAGACTGGGATCTCCAACAGACCTCCCCTTTGCAACTATCTCAAGAGCAGGGCACACACACCCCAAGTTCCCTGCCTCAAACAGACCCAAATCCACCACGTACCTAGACTGAAAAGGTCTGCAATACCCATGGCTCAGCACTGAGAGCTTCAATTAAATCAATTAGCGCCCTCATACATGGCTAATACTGAAGACATAGGAGAGGTTTTGTTATCCAAATAGAAAATCAGTTTGTGAGGCCAGATGGTCACTGGAGGCGCTGTAATTACCGTACTATCACTGTAACTCGACGTGTTTGGGCCCGTTTCAATGGCACCAGCCCTGTTTATCTGCTTGGAGGAGAGCCTGTGCCATCTGGGCAAGACGAGGTTCATTGTCTGCCTGGCATCCACGGGATAAACACAGCTCCCCCACTCACTCAACTGCCATTTATTAATATTGACTCTGAAAAGGGATGAGAGTGACAGGAACAGACCTTGCACTGAAAAGCAGTTTCTCGGCACAGAAGGATGCCCCAGGGAGGTGCTGGACCAGGCTGTGTGGCACAGTGGCAACAGGCTCTGCACCCCGGGGTTGGGTGCCTGCCGCCCTCCCGGTTGCAAAGGGATGCCCTGGGGCTCTTGGGAGATGGTTGGGGCAAGGTAAGGAGGAAACCCTGGCCAAAACCATAGCCCCAAACCCTCCCGTTCCTGCTCCTTGTCACCAGCCTGCAAGCCAGGAGGGTTTCACCTGCATGGCACCACTGTCTCTGACCTGTTCTACAGGCGAGTTCACTAGTTTTAAAAAACTAGGTTTTGTAAAGGCAGGAGGCAGCCTGCTGAGCTCCTGCCTGCCTGTCCGTACAGCTCTTCCCTAGATGATGCAGCCCCTGAAAAGGCAGTGAGGAAATGGGAGCCTCTAAGGCAGCTAAATTAACCGGCTATGCTTCCTGTGCTACAAAGGTGCTTAAAAACGATGGCGGTCCAGCCCCAGCCATCAAGCGAGCAGAACCCGCGCAGGACAGGCTCAGCCGTAACTTCTGAATGCACAGCAGCACCCTACCTCGGATTATAATGACAGGAAGCGAATGCTCGCAGCCCGAGAAGTCTCTAACTACTTTTAAAAACCTCCCATTAGTCTCCCCATGCCCGAAAAAGCAGAGGGATAATCCTTCTGTTCTCGCACACTTTATCTAGTCCAACCTGTGAGCAGCAGAGATTTTCCCTCATTATATATCTGTGCGTTAAACACATGGTTACGCACAGCACGTTTACTGCAACACAGCTGTTAAACCCAAAGAACTAACAACACAAAAATGTTTATCTGTGTATGAATGAAAATTGCTACGAAAGGAGCTTATTATTAGAAAGACAATGGGAAAAAATCTCGCAAGAAGTGAAGCCCAGTGTCGTCCTGTGAGAGTGAAACAGGTTACAAAAGCGAGCCCGTGAAAATGGATGTATCATTGTCTCCTGACGTGACACTGCCTCAATTAAGTTTTCTTACTGAGGTAACCCAGAGGTAGCACGGCGAGGTAACAGATGGGAGAGACTGCCTGTGAGGGTAAGTGCAGGGTTTTCCTGTCTGGAGTTACATAAAGCAATTTATTGTTCTTTTTTGCTCTTGCATTCAGTGTTTCTGATGAGGTCAACAGGGAGGGAGCAGAGAAAGCCTGGATTCAGATTCAGACTTCACGCATCAGAGGGGAAACAGTCAAATCGAAAAAGCTATGGGAGCAGTAACTGAGAAATTATATACGTGCTTTTTTCTCACCTCCAGCCCTATTTCTTTCTTTTAAACTGTCACATTAACGTAGTTTTCAAGAAAAACCATAAAGCTCTTCTACGTTTCCCAGCGCTGTGCTCTGATGGTTTGCATCAACAAAGCAATCTTCCCAGACACTGCCAGGGGTTTACCCATTCTCCATGAGATCGGGACATCTGGACCATCCACGACTCTCCCTCGGGAGCAGGGGTTTCTGCATTGCCCTGGGGTCCGCTGTGGGCTGGGTACAGCCACATGATGGGGGCACACCTGGACGATGAGCCTGATGATGGGAGTGTTTAGAAAATGAGCAAAGGCAGGGTCTGAAGCATCAACCCCCAAGAGAGCTGGCAGGTATTTTGGGGTCCTCCCTTGCTTTTCCCTTTCTCATACAGCATCAGCTGCCCGAGGTGTTTTTCAGTAGCTGGCCAAAAAGCTGACAGTTTTCCACTCTTATAGAGTCCTCACAGAGCTTTCTCATCTCCATGTTGCCTTCAGGCTACTGCGGTGTGCTTTCTTTAGAGACAATCCTGAAATCATTCCAGAACTCCCTCCCATCCCCACTCTTTGTATTTCACATTAAATTAATCAACAGCAACAGAAACTTGAATCCCTGCCTTTGAGTTGCTGAGCTCGTTCACTCTTAGGATTTTCCTTTCCGAAAAAGCTTATTTAACCTGATGTTCTTAATTCCTCCCGCCCCAGGAGACAAAGTCAGAGATTTGCACGGTTCTGGCACAGATCTGTCAGGGCCACAGCGGTCTGTCTGCAGGGGAAGCCAGCAAAACCCAACGCTCTCCCATGGTGAGGCTGGAGAACCCACAGCCTGCTTGGGACTTCACCTCATCCCCCTGTGCCCTGGCCCTTCTCCGACAGCTGAAGCACATCGACTCAGAATCAGGGGAACGGCTGGGATATCCCTCTGTTAAGAGCCTGTCAGCTTACATGGGCCTGAGGTAGCATCAGCTGCTGCCCTGGAAGGCGTTCGAGGAGGTTTTACTCCTTGTTGCAGTTAATCCATTGGCCACGCAAAGCCTTTGGCAGGGTGGTGGGGGCTTCCCCAGCAGTTTTCCTGGTGACAGTTCTACATCCAGGGCCGGGCGTGTGTCCAGCTGTTCCAGATGTCAGGAAAACCCCACGGGATGGAGCACAGACTAAACACAGCCAATACGCAAGCACCTTCAGAGGTTTTCTCTGGCCTTTTTTACTCATCTTTTCCCCTCCTCTCTCATTTTTGTGGCTGTTGCTAATTCTGTCCCCCCACCTTAGACCCTCTGGAGATGAGACCAGGACCCTTCCTCCATTAGCACAGACACAAGGAGTTTCCCCACCAAGCAGATGCAAGGCTAGCAATTTCATTTCCTGCATATCTTTAATTTTAGTCTTGAATATATATTGCTTATTTAAAGGGGAGAAGAAAAAAAGAATCACATGCCCTACAAAGCTTCAGCACAGCTTCAACTCTCCAGTGGGAACAAGCATAAGTTGGCAACAGACAGACCCACAGTGGTGACAGAAACACAAGAAAGTGCGCTCACGGCCCAGGGAAGCGGTGACGCACTTCCTGAGCACCTGGGACAGCACAAGGTGATCCCTGATCCCTCCTGGGGTTCATCCACTACATGCCTGCCCTGAGAGCCCAGTGGGGACAATGGGGTGTCCCCGAAAGTGCGGCCACACAGCCACACGCTGTCAGCCAGTAACACCCAGTTGAGTGTTACAGTTATAAAGGGGCAAAAGTCTTCATGATGGGAGTGACCAGATTTTGTCCCCCCCATAAGAATGCACCAAGTCGGTAGAGGGGCAAAAACGCACACACAGCAGAGGCACCAGCCACAGCAGAGCACCACTAGCCTTCCCACGAGGCTCAGGCAGCCTCTCAGCCTCCCTCACGACCTGGCATCCAGGAGCTAGCAGAGCGATGCTTGCAATATTTGAGTCGATAAGGTTAATTTAAAAATATGAAAACACATAGGCAGAAGGAAAAAAGAGAGAACACCACATTTCTTGCTCCCCATGTTATCTCACTAAAGAGATCCAGATAACAGAAATCACAACGAGCAGAAATATAGATTTGTTATTACTATTATTTGCTGCAGGGCCAAGGGAAGACTTTGTAGAAATGTACCTTCTCTCAAGTACAGCCAAACAAAGCTCCATTCTTCATTGATTTCTGGAGCAGGACTATAATTGACAAATGTAATTAGCCCAACAATGACAAAAGGAAAATACTTTTCCTTATAGGTGCCATCACAGACACTGCTCTGTACTTGACCTGGCCCAGACCTCCACCTCTGAATCCCATCAGCCATGGTGCTGACCCCAGGCCTTCACTAGGGAAGTGGGCTCAAGCTGTTGACTTATGTGGGACTAACAACCTAGGTGGAGGTGATGTCACTAGAGGATTAATGCTGCCCTTATCCTCACATCCACTCTTCACACCACTGAAATCTTTTTCTCACTGTCAAAAGTCACCCTGACGTCCATTTAAAACACCTCTTGAAAGCAGAGACTGGTGGGGGCAGGCAAGCGGTGAATTTAAGCCCATGATTTTTCCAAGGAGCCCAGTCAGCTGAGCTATCTAACACAGGACATGATGCTGGCGAAAACAGAAGAGCTGAGACTTTCTGTGCCCAAGCAGCACCTGGTCCTTGGCTGCATCCTGCTCTGCCTGGAGAAGCCACTGCATCAGGTGCATCCCTGGGGCTTAAGCGGGACTTGGGTAATGCCAAGTGTGTGCCCGCTGTGTGGGAGCAAACAACCTGTCTGCAGGAGCTCAGGCACTGACAATTCAGGCCTTACCCTCTCTGGTGTCTGACAGAAGACCTAATGTGGGGAACAGATTCACAAAACTATGGCTAAAACAGAAGAACAATAAATACAATATACATCACACCATGCCACTGTGTAGCAAAGAACTCTCTGAGGCTACCATGTGAGTAACATTACCTAAAATCTCTTTATTCTTTTTAAGAGCAAAAAAAAATAAATGACATCTCCTCTTTCATCTCTGCTACCAGGTAGCCTGTCTATATAGATGCTTGAAATAAATACATTTAATTTCATTTGAGGCTTCCTGTTACAAAGTACTGCAAAATTTATAGCCTGGTTTCAGCCTGGGATAGATCCAAAGACACAGAGTTATTAACTATAAATAAATGCGATGGGGAACAGGGGAGAACTCTTAGTTTTCTCCATGAGTTGTATTTCATTTTGGGGCTATTCTTTGAAGCATTTCAACCTCGGAAGCTGCGTGGGAAATACTTCTTCCTTTCTATTTTTGGGTATAAATATAGGGACTCAAATACTGTGGATGAGGAGCCCAGATCTCCTGTCTCTGAGGGCTTTCTAAGGTCACCCCTCTTTTTACATATGCACCACTTCCATCCAAAGCCACCTCCTGCACTGAAGCTGCTCCCGCTGCCTTCCCCGCTCCTAGTTTCCACTGGAGACAGAACAAGATACACAAAGTCAGGTGCAAAGGTTGGCTCTCATTCAACGTCAAATCAAACCATGCTTCTGTGCAGGAACTTTCTGTACGCCCCTTTCAAAAGCAACACTCCAAGCAAGCAAGGTAATTCCCATTTAAAACAATCCCATCACAATGGGTCTACCAGTGGGTCTACCTGAAGCGAGGGAGTTGGTGTGGCTCAGAGTTGGGCTAAAAAACCAGAAAAAACCTAAGAGACTGGGGAAATGCAGTGTCCCCGAGGTGCTGCAAGAGCACGGCACTGTTACCGAGCAGCTCAGGGAGATGCTCACGGGCCGCCTGTCTTCCCGCGTGCCAGGAGCTTTGGAGCAGCTCACCAAGGACTAACAACAAGCAAGAGGCTGGATGCTCAGATGAATCGAGGTGCCGGCTCGTCTCACCCTCGGACACGGCGACCCCCTGTGTTGCTGACAGCGAGCATGAGGGTTAGCCCAGGTGCCAGCGTCACCACGCTGCATCTGGTGGGGAGGCACTGCCAGGGCAGGGCAGCGGGGCCACCGCGGCCCCGAGGGCACTGCTTCGGTCCCGGAGGTCAGGCGGCAGCAGCACGGGCCTGGCTGTCCCCCGCACCAGAGCCACTGCTCCCTGACTGCATGCCACATTTTTAATTTTCTCTGCCTCTGCTGCTGGATAGCACTCGACTGTTCCTCCATATGCTCTGGGCCCTGGCACAGTAACAGCCCGTTTGCAGACAGCTTTCTGATAGCGCTCACTGCTCCCTGGCCCGCTGCAAAGCTGAGCAGGGAGGACAACTGGGGCTTCCAGCTCTCCACCTCACTGATGCCCTCCCTGACAACCCGCTCCTCCATCTCCTCCAGCCGGCATGGTCAACCCAGGGAGCATCAGGGCGAGAGAGGCTCAGCAGCAGCGACCCTCCCTCTTGGCATCACTGACCAAACGAAGTTGCTTCACAGATGCTAATGCTCAGCCCTGTCTCTCGGTCCCCTCCTCCTCCACACCTCGCCTGCTGCCTCTCCGTACAGCTCCAGCAGCACCCACGGGCTGCCAGAAGCTCCTCAGGTCCTGAGATGAGGAGGGCGACAAAGCAAAGCTAGCAAGGGGCATGCCGGCAGGGCAGAGGCTCCCGGGCTGCTCATGGAGCCTGTGGAAGACATGGATTAAGCCCATCAGTCAGCACGGAAGACAGGGCACAAGGGCTGCTGGTCCTCCACGCATGCCCGGTCTGTGCTCCCTGCAGGAACCGGACAGTGGCCCAAGATGCTGATGCCCATCTGAGCACCCAACTCTGGGTAGCAGCAACTTGATTTGGGCACACGTCTGCGGGGCCCAGCATGAGCACGAGGCCTGTTCCCGGCTGCTTCAAGGAGAAAGGCAGCACCGCCATTTCCCCTGCAAGCCAGATGCACTGAGTGCGCTGCTCGTGGACGGCAGGGAGGCAGCGCAGCCTGGAGGGGCAGAGGGGACCGTGACCTCGCGGTGGGCACAGACAGGTTATTCCAGCTGCATGGAGAAGGAGCAGTGGAAGAACAAAAGTGTCAGCATTGCTATGGATCTGACAACCACAGCATCCTTCCCACATGCTCCCCCTTCTCAGCCAGGGCCAATTTAGCTGTTTGGTTTTTTTGTAAAACTCTTATCTGTTTTGTTTCCAGCTCTTTTCACACAAACTTTACGATCCCTTCAGCAAAGCTCTGCACCAGGTTATATTTTGCAATAACCAAGACAAATGGTATTACAATAATTTGGACTCCAGGCATGGCTGTTGTTAATGTTCTTGTTTTTACTGCAAGCGTGCAACATTCACACAATGATTTTTAAAAAGCCTGCTCAGTCGGCTGATGGAGTTGTCCTGACTTTGATCCCTAAGAGCAAAAGTAGAGAAGAACAGAGGTTTTTCTAGCCCAGCCTTCTCCTTGTTCCACTGCCTCAATTATACGTGGATTGATCACAAAACACCCAGCGAGAGTTTCTGGTCTCACAGATCTAATTTTTTCATCAATTCCCTCAGCTTACAAATATTCACTCTGGACTATTTCCTTCTCCTTTCAGTCCTTCAGGCCACAAAAAAACCCAAAAAACCACACCACACAACAAAAAACCTTGCGCAATTTGTGTGCTCATATTTATTGCTCGGTGGCATCAGTATCAGCCTCGCAGGAGGAAGAGGGAGCGGGCTGCCCCGGGGCACGGCCAGCACAGAAGCCAGAGCTGGGGTGGACACGATGTGGGAGGCAATCGCTGAGCTACAAATAGAGAAGGTTGGGTAGATTAAGCTCCTGGAAAGGTAAACTAAAGCACAAATAGCTTGAGCCAGCTAACACCAAGTACACAGAAAGGTGACACCAGAGCTCTCAAGAGAGCCTGGAAATGTCAATGCCTTCTTCAGCTGCGTGGGCAGAGGGCTCTGTCCATACAACTCCGCTGTGAGGGCCAGAGTTGAAACGAACAGCTCAATCCATGAGCGAGGGTGAATGCTCTACCCCATCCGACTCTAACTGGGTTGGTTTATTTTGGTGCTTCGCCGACTGACGGTAACAACTTCTGTTTCCCTCCCTGCCCGCATTCGTACAGCACCTAACAGTAAACAGGGCTATTCACGTGTTACCACAGTGACTGTAAGCAGCAGCAAATTACCAACAGATTCAAACAAAGGTGAAATGGATTTATAAAAATCAACAGTTAAACCAGTACAACATCTGTTGCCTATGCAGGATCTTGGCTGAAATACACTTCCAAGAGATTCACATCCCTCTCCCTCTGACTCCACACTGCTGAACTCCCATCACGATGTTCACAATAGCTCCATCCATCTCCCAACCACGCCACCAAAAGCCATCCTGGAAGAAATAATGATAGCGAGCCTTGGTGCACTGAAAGCGAGCATGAGCCAAACACTTGGCTCCATATTTTTCTTCCCCTTTTAAACTGTCTCATTCGAGAAAAGACACTAAGTTTTATACTATGCAAGAGGAGGTGGTTATGTGTCTCTCTGGGTGGAGGCAGGTGTTCTGCAGAGGCGACCTCCAGATGTTTCTGCCAACATCGCAGGTAGCAAGGGAAAAATGAGTCAGGTATTTAACTGCAGCCTGCTCGTACCCTTCATTCCTCACCACCACACAGAATATCCTTCAGAATTTCTTCAAGAAACTGCTGCAGCAATCTCAATTACCTTTAAAGTGCCACCGCCATAAATCATGTTAAGACAAACTACGTTCAAGTGTTCTAACCAGAAAAGATGACGGGGCCCTTGTACAATTGCCAATTATCACAGAAGAGTGAATTAATAACATAAATATAAGTGACGAGGGCCATTTTCTAAGTATGCCATCCAATTCTGTAAAACACTCATCTCTCTCCATCTGTCACAAAGTGGGGCTCCATGAGGTGCAACGGCACGCACGGAAATGCGCAGGAAGCTGCCAGGGGTCAAGAACAGCTCAGGCAGGAAGGATGGTCAGACGTCAGACACCTGGATCTGTCGCCACACCACCAGGGCCACAGCAGCGCACGAACCAGGGGAGCTCACTGCCTCCCAGCACCTCACGCAACCTAGCGCCCTCCTGGTGCAAGCAACAGGACCGAACCAGCAGCAGTTAATGGCAGACCTTTAACCCGGCCATGCATGTCTGCCGGATGGGAAAAGAGTTTTTGCTGCAGTCTGACCAGGCTCACCTCTTGGTTTACACATTAAGACAGGACGACACTCCGGTGCAGCAGGCCAGAAGCAGCAAACTGTCACAGCTCCCACTGTCTCGTCACACTGTACGTGCAGGATACCCAACATCCCACAGTCCACTAAGACAGACCTTGCAAGGAACCAAATCTTGATCTGAGGACATGGAAACATGGGGACTACACAGGCTTTTTGGTAGTTTGTTCCAATGGTCAAAGCTGTCCCCAGCAAGGCTGAGCGTGCAGAGTGACTCTATTTCCTAACAGCTACTAGCCCCATCAACCAGAAGATGAAGTGTTGCTTTACCAAGCTAGTTACAGAATCTTTTACAAAAATGCTAGACACCTAGGCTAAGATTCACCGATACGGATTATCAAACGTGTAAAACAGCCTAGAAGGTATCCTTCATATTCTGTGTAAATACCAGGTCAATAAAAGGTAGATACAGGCTTTGAAGACAGGTCATCTATTATGACAGAGTTATGCATGGTTTGATTAGCAATGTGTTTATAGCCATTACTGTACAGAATACCCAGGTCTATACTGTACCCTAGTACCATTAATTTATTCTCCAGGAGGGTGTAGAATTCTCCCCAGGGCTTTCGCAGGTGGTGACACCCAGATGAGCAGTATAAGGACCGTGTGTATAAGGACTAATTAGATCTTGAACCAAAAAACTCAGTATCTTTTCTTCAAAACTCAGTATCTTCTCTTCACCGTCTGCTAATGCTTGAAAAGGTCTGTACAAATACCACCTTAATATATTGAGTCTGGTCATGCTAAAACCCAATGATTAAATTATACATTTGTCCCAACAGCATTAAAAAAAGAAACTTAATATAATTCTCTTACAAGGGGAGCAAATTTTTAAACAAAGATTTATTTGCCTGATTTCTTCCTAATATTAAACCTTTAGGTTCCCAGTCTGATTCTCCTCGCTGCTGCATACATTATTAAGAGGGGATTTTAAACCCCACTGGTCAGCGTTTGGACGACAGCACAGTGCTCATTTTATTGCTTTTCCCTCTGCAGCCATTGGTTAGGTTTTCTTTTCTTTTGTATTAATTATTATTATTTTTGATCTGCGTGCCAACAGCTGGTCAGCTCCGTGGTTCTGCTTCACTGGAGTTTCCCAAGTCACCTAGCGAGACGGTCACGTCAGTGCCCAGGTGGCATCGCACAATTAGTGCTTCATCATCTTACTCTGCAGGAGGAACCGGGACCCTCCCTCCAGCCTCGCGTTCTTCAACAAGAAGCAGTTTCTAGACCTGCTTGTTCAAAGAGGCAACTTTAAGACTGGCAGGTTGGCCCACAGCCTCAGCCAGCTCTGCTCTCCCTATACATTCCAGGTCCCAGCGGTCCTCCCTAAATAAAGGCGTGCAGCCAAAAGCGCACAAAACCCCCATACGAAACACCGAAACGCAGCTGCTTCCAGCGTGGCACATCAGCCAGCAACAATTTCTCCCGTTCCCACCCCTTGGGAAGAGGGATCCATTATAAATTACAGTATAAGTGTTGACATGACATGTTATAAATTATTGCACTTTGAATTCAGTCAATAATGCTTTGCATTACTAAAATATGGGTTTACAATCATTTCTCATCTGAAAGCTGGTTAAGCTAAGTAGTGAACACAATGCTTGCTACTGATTCTCTGCTTGCACGGGAAATATTTAGTGTTTTTCCTACAGGCCCAGCTCCTGCAGTTACCTGACGCCTGTCCAGCACATACAGTTTAATATTATCACAAAAGCCTTAGACATTTCCATGATACGCTACGTTTTAAACCCTGTCCGATTCGTAAACTACCACCACGCTCCAGGAGGGTTTTCAAATCAACAAGGTGTTGCAAGGGCATTTGGTCACAGGTGCCCCGTTGAGAGAACTGAAGCCCTACAGCTCCAGAACGACAGCTGGGACCAGCCCACGGCAGGCCTTGTCCTGCCAAAGCATCCATCCCGTCTCCCACGGCGCTGGGCTGTCCTCCCCACTCTGATGCACTGAGAAGATCCCGAAGATCCGGATAGTTTCCAATGACCTGGCAAGATACAAGGCTAAAGATATCTGGCTGGTTTTTGAAGGTCAGTTTTCAGCTGTCTAGGAACCTGAGGAATAAACTCCTGAACACATCCGATGCACCGAAGTAGGATGAGGAAACACAACGCACACCCGTCAGCAGCTGGGGATGCTCAGACCAAATAAGAGCACCGGTGCCAGGTTAAAGACCTTGGCACTTTGCAGCACGGGCCTGATTGTGGGTAGGAAGGGTTTATTCTGCAGGGCAGAGCCGGGCAAACGGTCAGGAACTCTAAGGACAGGCGGAAATTCAGGGATTTAAACGCAGCATCAGCCTTTAGCCCATGTTCCCGAGCTGGCTGTAACACAAGTTTGCCAGAGTTAACATCGATGCCCTCAAAATGAATAGTTTATAACTTGCTCTTGTTTATCTGTGTCTCTATTGCTGCTATTAATATTTAATGTCTCTGGAGTAAAGGTTCCTCTCCAGCATAACAAGCCCTGCTGCAGTATTAATCAGAGCGTCAGCAGCCTGGAGCTCAGCTCCATGCTCGCGGGTTCCCACCACACACTCCTAACCTGTGGATTGCCAAAGGCAGAGCGGGACGGGCATCCTGCCAGCTCCTCCGCACTGGAAATGTCTGTCCTTCCGACTGCGGGCAGAAAGGGACAAAGGGTGCGAAGAGAGCGTGTCGTGAATAGAAACCACCACCTGCTTCCCCGCTTGTCCTGCCAGGCGCTGCACACCCAAGGTACTCCCCGAGCTCTTGGTATCAGGCCCCCCAAGGCTTCAATCTTCGCACAGCGGAGAGGAGACAGCCCCATCCCCAGCCCGGTCCCCACACAAGCCTGAGGCACAGCTGGGACCTGAACCTGAGGCTGCACAGCCAGACCTGTCCCCTCAACATCAAACCATTTTCTTGATCCTGACCAGAGGGGTCTGAGGAGAAATGAGGAAGAAAAGGGTGACCCCTACCCATCTGGAAGCCACAAGCAGCTCCACAGACCTTTACAAAAGCTCCAGGCGACAGCTCATTAGAACATGGCTTGCCTTTGCTCTGCTCCCGTTAACGAAACCCTTCTTCTGCACCCACGCACACACGTAATGGGTAAAACCCTTAAAGAACGAGGGTCAAAACCTGATGTTTGATGGCATCCCATCTGCCCTGGTCTTCAGTATCTCGAGGGTCACTAACTCACTCGGATAACCAGAGCTTTGCACTTTGATTTAACGCAGCAGAAAAGGTACTGCTGAAGAAGAGAGCAGAAAGATCACGAGATGGATAAAGGAAGCAAGAAATCATTAGTTTACACAAACATGTTCTTCTAGACAGCTTCAAATCCCAGTTACGGTCTGCAATAAAGCCAGCCCATCACAAAAGGATTTCTACCTTGCCCTGGCTACCCAACATCCGTGAAGGAAATGAACTAATCCCAGCTGGCAGGGAAGCATCCACTGCTCGGAAAAGCTGCCGTTGCTTTCACCGTGCACGCAGCGAACTTCAGAAAACCACGCATAAGCAGTCTCACACCAGCAGTTACACCAGAGATTGCCCAAGGAGTGAATTAGTTAATGTTTGTAACAGCACAAAAAGGGGGACTGAACTTATAATCATACGGGATTACATCTGCAGGGAGGCGGAAGGCCCCCTTTAGCTCTGCAGGGCACAGTTCGATGGGCAGGGCTGGTTGCCACCAGCAGCCTAGGTGAGGTGACACTTGTTCTGTTTGTTCTGTGGAACAGCCCAGTCCTTTCCTGTTGGTATTCAATTAAGTGAAATGCAGTTTGAAAAATTATTTTCTTTCCTTAAAATACAGGAAACAAACCACCTCCTTTTCCAATCTCAGCTGCCAAGTCTTGGCCGTGAACTTCAGGGCCGATTTCTCCTTTATTTACTGAAAGCTCACTCTAAATCTTTCCATACTAGAAATGCCAGTCCTCCAAACAATTACTCTGGCTGCAACATTAGTCATTTGCTACATTTTCCATCAGCATTACTCATTTGATGGCATATCATCTTTGCTATAACGGGATCTGGGCCACCCCTTTTCTCTCCTGTCCTCCTTGGTGTTTTTCTATCCACGGCCTCCCAGATTTTATCTCCTGGCCAGGAGGCATCAGACATTGCATTTCTCTCTCTTCCCAGGAAAAATCAATCTGTGTGTGGCTCCGGCCGCTGCTGGTCTCCTGCAGATATCAGGGGATTAACAGCAAAAACACCAATCTACTTGGTAGCTTCTTGCACAAGATCCACAGTGCAAAGGAATTTTTAAAGCTGAAAATCTTTGAATTAGCATCCCAGGGACAGTGGGAAGTACCTGTGAATCATTTCATAACCAACAGTGAGATTAGAGCCAGGAGGCAAGGAAACCAGACTGGATCTGAGCATCAGCTTTGAGCTCTCTCCCTAGAATTCACAAGGCACGGAAGGGGCAAGTTCTGCAACTTGGATCAAGCGTTGATGGCAAGGAGACCATCCGCACTGGAGGAAACCATCTTTACAGCTCCAACTCCTTGTTGCAGGGTGGTCAAGGACTGGAGTTGTCCCAGGACACAGCCCCTGTCTCCTCAAAACTTGAAGCCTCAAATATAGGAATGTCAGCTCTAGGCATGTGGCTTGCCCTGCACATGCCACCAACGCAGGAGTTTCCACCAAAATTAAAACCTATGATTAACAGTCTATGACTTGGGACAACCTGAATGCATGAGCCTGTAGCCAGAAGCCACCTTCACTCCTTGAGCACCTCACAGACTAGTACAGCACTACACAGCTTATCTTCTGCAGCTGGAATTTGCAGGCTATACCTGGGGTCATAGCAGCCACTACGTGGGAGATGCCTGCACATAGCTCTGGTCCCAACTCCCAGGCTTCGGACACAAGCCCTGATATAAACATGTTCCAGCATTTTTATCCAAGCTTTCCCCCCCCCACACCCTCATTAAATTCTTTGATAGAAAACTTAAGACTAAAAATGGAGCTTTCCATCTTTTGCTGCACCAGAAAAAAATAAACCAGTGCTCTCTTACTGCCTACATATGCTTGATGTCAAAAAGACAGAGCTGGTCATTCTTAAAAAAGGCACTTCAAATACCAATACTCCCTGTCATCTCAGTTTTCCATCAGAAAATGACAGTCTCCTACTTCAAAACAAGATCTAATGAAACCACATTTATCCCCATCTCGCTGTAATCACGTTAGACAGTTCTACCAATTTAACTTTATTGGTTTCTTAACTGTCTGAAAAACACATACAGACCAACCCTACATGTTTTACTACGCGGAAACAGCTACCTGCAGCTCCCCTTCGCAAACAGCATCCGGTGGTCGATAAAGAGCCTTCTGTTTGGTTTTAGGCTTCCTGCTAGCATCTCATTTTCTTTAACAGATCTGTGCAGCTTTTGAACACATCAGATTTCGTTTAAGGAAAAATTTGCAGCACGTGCTCGGCCATTAGAGGCACAACCGATAATACTCTTCGGCTCATCAGTGTATGAATGTGTGCCCGTAGGAGAGCTTGGGTATGAACGTGTATGAGACTGTTGTTATAAACTGCTGCCCAGGCACCTAAACGAGGTGCCCGCTTACCCCTGCAGAGAGCGAGAGGCGGGAACGCGTGCGTGTCTACAGCGGAGGCTATTGCAACACCAGGGATTCAGCTTTGCAGTGATTTTTCCTCCCAAAATGCTGGTTTTCAGTAGTGCATCAGCTGGATGCAATTAACCTTTGCAACATCCCGCTGCTTACTACAACCACAAGCCAATCTTGTTCCCCGGGTCCCCTCAGAGATTTCCCTGGAGAAGCAATAGGTGTCTCCCAGAGAAAGAAAAACAAAGTTGGCCCTATTCCAGGTACTGCCAATTTAGAAAAGAGAACAGCAGCAGCAGCCAATTTATTTTCTGCCTAGGTGAAAACCTCAGCCGGTCCCTGTTGAACCTCTGTGCCTTTTCTCCACAGCTGATCTTCCTGCTACAAGGTGTGCGTGCAGGCAGTGCACACATTGGTGGCATCCGTCAGTGGACACGCAACAATCTGTTGGTGGGGAATTAAACTTTCCTCGGCGCTCCAAGGTCCTGTCTTATCCCTCTAGCATTGAATCACAGAGAACATGTTCCATCCTGGAGGGTAACCATCAGCTCTGTCACCTCCTAAGAAAAACCGGTCCAAAAATGACAAAACACACACATGTGGGCACCTCCTGCCCTCGATAGGGTGTTTGAACACATGCAGCATTGCACAGCGGGCAAAAGCTAGCAGGGGAAGCGTATCTAATTAGCCAGAACATGGATCGAAAAGCTCCAAGTGGCTGTGTTTTCGTACCACCAAATTAGACTCATCAGGTTACCCGCTCTGGGCAGGATGGTTTTTTTAAGTGTTCCTTTGAGGCAGATAAAAGGTAACAGAAATTATTTCAGCAAAGCGCTACAGGCCATGTGGCTAAAAGAAGCTTTTGTCTCCTCTGTACCTGAGTCAAGATAGAAAGCAGCCTCCAAATCCCTTCTCCCCTTCCAAAAGCCCAAGGGCCATGGTGGGGGCTCAGCAGACCCCCGTCCTATAGGGCTGGTCCCTCAGCACCCAGCACACTGCCTGCCTCTTGTGAATGGGAACCCCAGCTCAGGCCAGTTCACTTCCAAATCAGCAACTGCATAGATCAGAGATCATCAATAAGAGCCTCATGACCAAGACAGACTAAAAGATGGTTAGACAGGTTAAAACAAGCTAATCAGTTTTGTATGTACTGCTGACGTCAGCACTGGATCTTCTTTCCATCTGCACCCTGAACACAAGAAGAAAGAAATGTCCTTGGGGATCATCAGGAGATGAGGACAGCAACTCCTCCACTCAGATCTTCTTTTCATGGAAAACTTCAGTGAGAACTGTGTTATTAGTAGTGTATCAGTCTTATTTCTTCCAAGGCCAAACCATGGATGTGCTACGGTCGGGCAGACCCTATGGTCAAAGTTCACTTCTCTCTAATCTGCAAAAAGCCAAGCAGAAGACAAATAACATCAAGTTCGCTGCCCCTCCAAGTCTATGAGCTGAGCCCGGGTGTCAAACTCATCTGCTTGGCCTGAACTCACTGGAGTAGGGAATAGCCAAAGTTCAGAGCAGCAAGAAGGCAGAAATCAGCAATAACAAAATCAATGGGAGGAGCGGAAACAAGAGACAGACCACTGGCACAGCATCAACACACAAAGCCAGCCTCATGCTATACAGATTCAGAAAGCAATAGACTCCAACGTATGCCACACAGCCCACATTATGCAGAGACTGCCGGGTCCCAGCTCCTTCTCAAATCCACCCAATCCCATTTTCTGTCTGCACACTCACAGCTGAAAAACAGACTATGAAAATAGGTACGTTAAGTATCTCCATTTTCCTTTAATATGGAGGCACTGGCATCAAGTAGAGGACAAAGCCATTAGACACAAGTTGTTTCTTCAAATTAGTGACAAGTCCGTGTCAAAACACGGGCTCCCCATGGCCCTCATCTCAGAGGAGGTTTCGAGGCGGAATGATTGATGGAGCCGCCCACAGCCCCCTGTAGACTGCAACAGGCTTTGGACTGGGTTGCTCAAGGAATGATCTCAGCTTTGCAAGGCCAGAGCAGACCTGCCTCCGCGCTGGTCCCCAGCTGCGGGACCACGCTCTGGTTTAACCCAGCGCTAGCCTCAACCACAGCCCGCCCCATCCTCCAACCCAGCCAACACGCGCCGCTAACACATGCCGACACGTCGGAATAAGGCTTGCCCATGGATCCGTTCCACCTGATACAGCTTTTAGTTCCTCAGAACTAAGCAGATATTTAAAAAAAAAAAAAAGCAGCCTGAGATGTTTCATCTCACCAGGGCCCGTTTGATCCCCACCAGGGTTCAGTAAGATCTGTGCTGGGTGTGCCCACGCTAGTCTGCCACTAATCCAGTCTCCAGTCCGCTACAAAAGCCAGCGAACACTTAACTTGCTGTATGCTTGAAATATCCCGAGCTATTTCAAAAGGATTTCGGTAAGGACCTCCACTGCTCCTTTTCTATATCCGTTTATGAAAGGCTCATGCACACATCACTGCACAGCGAAACAGTGTCACACTCCCAGCTCCCAGGGTTAATTGGCCCTTAGCATCTCCGGGGCCGCTTCCTCCTTTAATAGCCAATTAGACCTTATTAGCTAAGTTGTCGTTTCCATCCAAGGCTCCCAGCAGCAGTCCAGAAGCTACAAATTTGCCTCAGTAGCCCTTCTCACAGGGCTGCGTGGCCTTTTACATCGCAAGCTGACCCTTCTGCTTAGCCTGTGGCCTCTGCTCCAGTACACCTTCTGGCCAGCAGCTCACCAGTGTGCTGATGTGGGGAGTAACCTGCAGGGAGCCCAGATGGAAGACCAAGGAAGGTCTGAGCCATCAGGAAAAGACCGATCTGTTCAGGCCATCTTCTAACGGGCCGCAGCAGAACGGCACGCTGACACACTAAGCAGACCAACGTCTGCTCGCGGCCACCTGTCAGAACATGTTGACATACTGCAGCATGATCAACAGAAAGAGCGCTGGATAATGGTGATTGATTTTACACATGTAATGAAGTTGCTGAGTCTCTGATTCAGCCATCAGTAAGTGTTCATTATAACTGACCTAAAGGGCAAGGGGACTGAGATGTTTTGTTGTTTCCTGTTAAAAAGCATTTTGCTAACGTGAGATGGCCTGGTTCCCTCCACATTATGTCTCTGCTCCATCCTTCCCTTCTCTGCTTTGCCCAGCCACAGCTGAAACCCACAGACAGCAGTTTGACCTGTTTCACACTGACATCATGACACCACTGATCCAAACGCTTCTCTTGCCACGGAAGGTTTCCTAGTCCACCCGCGGCAGGTCTCCCTCCCTGGACCACATGGACTTGCCTCCTTGCAGAAGCCTGATGCAAACCCCTTCTTTGGGAAGGTGAACCTATACAAGCATCAGCTGCGTCCCCCTGCCCCCTCTTCTGTGCCTTTAAACACATAGTAGTCACACAGATCCACCTCACTTCAGAGAGGCCAGAGACAGATGCTATCCAGGATTTTTGCAGGAGTGATGAACGAAGTCTGCTGTGTTCCTGCTCAGTTGTCAAATTGGAAAGCTAGGAAAGGACTTGTGCCAGCTTCTAGCCTCTCTGTGCTTCAGATACACACCTCCCTACTATCTACAAACTTCTCCTAGAGTAGGCATCACTGACAGCTCCTCCGTTTAGTGTAACACGCCCACTGTGGAACTGGAAAGAGGTTTTCAGAGGAGACCGTACTGGTGGGTAAAGCTCCCTTCTCTGACTTCAGTGAGCACGCAACAGAATGCTCAACTAGCAGGTTTGTGAGCAGGGCTGCCAAGATCCACAGCATACAGTGATTAAAAAAATAACCTCCAACCCCTTTGGCCTGAATTTGGTCCACACATTCCCTGCAAAGCAATGAAGGCTCCAGCCCTCACGCTGTGCTGCAAAAATGGACCCTTGTCACTGCTTTGTGATGAGTTAGAGTGGAGCAGTCTTTTACCTTACACAAAGTACCACAGCAGCAAACGGACTGGTGCATGCGGCGAGATGAATTTATCCCGAGAAAGATCCACATTAGCCAGCAGACAGCCCGTACGATCCTCCTGAGCTCATTATATATAAGGGATGACTCCATCTATTGCATAAGCTGGTTACTAACACATGGCAGAGCTACGTACTTGGGGCAGGAGCTGATGAAGCCTTTGCAATTGGAAAATTAAAACAAGGTCCTTTAGACGGCAAGCCTGAGGCATCCTGGCTAATATTCCAAGGCTTTGCCATCGATGTTTGGGCTAGGAACTATTACTCAGAGCATTCCTTTGGACTACAAGAGAATGGACTTCATGCTGTCTCCAGCAGCTATCTGGCATCTGGGTGGACACAAGTAGTAAGATGTCCAAAAAACTCCAGAGAAAAGAGAAGCACATGCCTCCCAGCACTCCCTAAGAATATTCCTACGCGTGCCTATCACAAAGTTGTATCTCCCGGGCCTTTGGCATCAAGGATGCATGTGAAGCATTCACAAACAGGTAACAGCAGCTCCCCAGTACAGCACATGTGAGGTCCCCAGCCGACCTTGCACAGCACGTCACGTTGGACAAGATCACAGCCCAAGGCCACACAGCTTTTGGCAACACAATCAGGAGACTTCGGGTTTTGAAAACCAAGACGGAAGAAAAGATGTATGAGAGACTGAATTAGAAAAGAACGTGCAATGAAGAAAGATTCAAAGGCATATCATGGATAAGATTAGGCCAGGACATAAGTCCTCCTAATGGAGTCTCAATGAGGTTCCGCTCACAGCTCTACATGTATATACAGAGAGATAAAGCAAGGCACCCAAAACTATAAAACCAAAGATGTTTAAATTAGAAGGGATCCGAGGGAGGCTAATAAAAGCTGGGAAGAATTATGTATCAACATCTACATAGAGGTTGAAGGAACACAACATGCTTTTTCAAGAAAAGTGGCAACTAAAACTGACACATGGAGAGAGTAAGAGAGATTGGGAGAGCAAGATAACGCCACCATAAAGCGCAAGAGAGAATCACTTAGAGATGGAGAAGATATTAAGGCATGGCATTAAGAAGGAGAAATGAACATGCAGCTACGGAAATGGGAGAAGGATGTTTTGTTCATGCTAGGAAAAACAAACTTAGGTTTAAACTAATTCTGCTTTCACAAAGCCTGGGAATCATTTCAAGAAGCAGTTTCCAGTGCTAGGCTTGTGCAAATATACCTCCTCCAAAAGGCTTTGCTGATCAGTTTGCAGCAGCCCAGAGCAGTCGCTGTGGCCGATGAGGGGGGTGCAGTGTGGGCTGGCTGAGCCCTGGCAGTATATGGCCTCTTCGTTTCATCTCAACCATTACATCCCAAGGGGTGTTGGGCCTTGCTTGCACCGAGACATACCCCAGCAGCACGGTGCCCTGGCAATTCCTGCTGCCACTACAGCAAACAGGCGCTTCTGGTTTTGTCAGCCACCTCAGTGTCTGGCTCCTACGAGCAAGCCGCTGCCGCCAGCCCCGCTCCTCCTCCGGGTCTCCTGTGCCTGCCAGCTCCATGCAGTTATTCCACACGTGGACACCCAGCGCAGCTCGCCCAGCACGGCTCGCCGTTACCCTGCACACACGGTTGCATATCCCGAGCTTCGTCACGCCGATGCACTCTCAGGGCTCTACTCCATTCACACACGCTTGCCCTCCGGCATCTCCTCCTGGTTTGGAAGGCAATTTCATGCTCACACAGTGCTGGTTTCTGCCCTGTGCGTGCACGCGTACTGCAGGCTCCCACGCAATTACCATCGGATGCTGGGAGCAGCAATGGCTCAGCACACCGACACCACCACCGTTATCTGCACACAGCCAACTGCTCCCCCTTCCACTTACTGCACCCAAACCTACCCTCGTGCCCCGATACCTGCCGCTTGGCCCTTTGCACCTATTCACTCAGTTCAGTGCTGCGCCAAGTTTCCACCGCGTGTTGCTATCGGCCCAGCCGGATTTCAACACCCTTCAGCCTTGATGGACAGTACACTAGACCGGGACTTGGGAGATGTAGGTGCTAATTTGAGAGCTTGCTACAGGCAATTCCTTTCATTTTCTCTGTGCCTTTGCCTCCTATCTAGACTGTAAGAACAAATGTTACTGTCAAACCAAAAGTCCATCCAATAATTCCTACTAATAGCCTCCCAGCCTTCAGCTACTCTCAGGTTAGGAAACTTCTGAAACTGATGTTGTTTATACATTTAATAACTCTTAAGTGCTTTTCTCTTCTCTGTGCTTGCCCAGTTTCCCCTTAAATCTATGAAAACTTTCTGTACTCACAACATCCTTTCAGCTCAACGTATCAATCAGCCCTTGCACCAAACCGACACACTGCTGTTCGCTCTGAACTTGGCTCCCAGCGGCCTCGTTCAGCGCCCTCTAGTTCTCCTACCAGGACAGACACAGAGCAACTGATCCTCTCCACCTTCTCCATTCTGCTCATGGTTTGCCTTCCTGTAAACTCCCCGGTACAGTCATCACCTCTCGCTATAAATAACACGGAAGAGCCAGGGGCACTGAGGGTGCTGCCTCTCAGCTGGAAATCCTGGGCATCATCACACGCCGAACCAGGTTACCTGCTGGCATTTCCACAGCAGTCCCGTGCAGACACACTCCTCTCCCCCCAGCACTTGCAGACGGCTACTCCAGGTACAGGCGTAGGCTGAATCCAACCCTGTCTGAAATCTGCAGGCCCCATTAGAAGCTGATTAATTATTTTCTGCTCTCATGCTTGACTCCATATTGGGTTATCTAGGCGGAAACGTAATTTGTTTGCTGATATCAAAATGCTGCCGCTCACCTGAGGGATTAACACCGTGACAAAATCATTAGAAACCTGATGGAGTACTGGAGGCCGCCTGAGTTTGCGGAAAATTCATTCTTCAGCCTAATAAATGTCATTTTCCAAACAACTACGACAGCAACACCCCTGTTTCTCACTTCCCACCAGAGCAGCCAGAGATCCAAGCACACGCTTAAGGGCTGAGCTTACTCTTAGACCAGCTAAAGGGGCAAATAACGCCTGGGGCTCATGAGAAGAGTAGAGGTGCCGCAGCACCGGGCTCCCCTTCAAACAGCGACGCGGCACAGGGAACAAATCCCACCACCGCATCTTAACTCCAGCGCCATGGGGAACGAGTCCCGCCACTGCATCTCAACCCCACAGCCAGGGGAAGCCCATGAACAAGCAGCACCAGGTACTGAACCTTTCCTTGCTGCTCTGCTTCCACGTCTTCCACTTCCTCACGTACCCTGTTTCCCTCAGGCACTCTTCGCAAGAGACAAAACACTCTTGTAACTCTCCCCGCTGCTCCCTGCGAGCCACTACTCCTGCATGACGTTATGAACTGGCAGTGAGTCACTGTCACTCCTGGGGAAGGGGGAGAAAAGCGACCTTCCTTTTGCTGATTCACTGCCAAAACCCCCACGTAACGCAAGCTGTCTGCTCCACGTTAAAGCCTCCTTCCACAGCATGCTGGAGAGGATTCTTCTACTGCCCTGCCACCAAGGTGACACAATCAAACACTTTTTTTCAAACAGTGCTCTAAGCGACACTGAAATTTGCATTTCAATTTGAATTCCTTCTTATGGTTCAAATGAACTTCTGAAATACCTCTTCGCACGTGGTTAAGAAGCACGGTCTCTCGCTCTACTGATACACACACGTATGTATTTTTAGCCTCGATCCCTACATCAGAGAAAAGTCACCCTTTAAAAAGAGCGGTTTTATTGCCAAGAGATATTAGCACAATGAAGAAAATCGCTCCTAATTTTTAGAAATTATCTCATCATCTGCAACTAATTAGCAGCTGCCGAAAGCTGGGAAATCACTCTTCACCCTACAGAGACTAACTCCAAGCTACGCAGAACTCAAACATCCCTGATGGTCAAGGATTTCCTGAGAAGCCTCCAGCTGGCTCCTGCGCAAATCCCGCTGCTTGTCCCACCAGGTCGTAAGTTGTGCAGCCCCAGCACCCCCAGCATCTCTGCTGTGAGGAATACTTGTGATGCAGCTTAGCTGGAAACTTTATTAAAAGCCAATCTAATCAAGCTGTTGCAAGTCTCCATTCTCCTTACCCTTGCTCCTAGGCGCTTGTGCCTCTGTCTGTGCCGCTGTAAATGTGTCTATAAAAGTAAAATGAGCAAGCAGCCAACGGCTAAATGGCACTTAATCAGAAGAAAATGTATACCCTGGTGGATAGTAAACTGCTATTAAGTTTGGGGGGGGGGAGATAGAAGAAAATAATAAGCTATAAATGGACAACCAAATAAATCTCCTGCTGTACCAAGTGAGAGCACATCTGGTTAGATGCCACCTCCAATGAGTTGTGAGCAAAATATTTATTTGCCGCCAAGCACCTGGCAGCAGGAGTGGGAAGGGATTACAGCCTGGAGAGCGGTGCCGCTTTCACTGCCTCCCTGCCTGCCCTGGGAGGCAGCAGCACACCAGGTGCCTGCCCTCTTCAGATCCAGCAAAATCCAATCTGAAAACAGCCAACCTCTGAAGCCAGCAAGCTGGCAGGCCCCAGGCATCACTGACCAGGCTGTGACGGTGCCCACGGCGGGTGGGTCAGCTCCAGCTCACTTTCTCCGCTGCAAGGACACAGGCTCAAGCTTGAAAAGCCATCTCCTCTCTAATGAGAGCCCCTCAGCCTCCTTCCCTACCCCATGCCGTAAGAGAGTCAATAAGGCAACAGACGATATGCCAGAGACTCCACAGCTGTAAATGGTGAAGGACTTGCACACCTCTGATCCTTGACAGCGCCTTAATTTAATACAGAGCACTTGGGCATTAGGAGAAAATGCGATTTGGGACTTGGGAGTCCCCGAGGGAAGAGCTCCTCAGAGAGGGGCACCATTGCAAAGGGGATTATCACCATAATCACGAGATTAGTTGAATAATCCCAGCCTAAAAGAGAGTTTTTTGTCATCCACAAGATGTTCAGCACCCTCCAGCTTTCACAGAAATACAGTGCAAAGCAGGGTCAGATTGACTTTGAGGAATAACGTGGGCAGAGAGGAACCTGATGCAGCGAACACTGAGCTTCACAGTCCCACCCAAATCCGCCAGTGCATTCCTGCTTTGCCTATCTCAGCTGGGGTTGGCAAGCTCCTGTCTCCCTGCGCCGGCGAAACACCACATACCCATTGACCTTTTCTTCCCTCACAACACCCCCCTGCTTCAGACCAAGGGATTTTGCTGTTGATTCCTACTGTTATAGATTTAATGCAGTAACGGGGTCCAGGCCTCCTACACATGGCAGAAACAAGAAATCCTACTGAACTAAAAGACAACGCGACAGGGAGAACAAAATAAAACAAACCTCCTCTACTCATCACCTAGCCCGGCGCTTCTGAGGAAGCGCTTGCGCAGTTGAATTGCACAAAGTAAACAAATAATTACTCGCTATTTTCTACTATAGGTCAGCAAGCAGATTAGCTAGCTGAGTCTGAAATCTAAAGCATGTGGTGTGTCGTGCTCAGGCTTACAACAAGAAGAAAAAACAGCCAGTCGGGAGCAGAACCCTGTACCACAACCACAGCTATCAGACCCTGCTGCTCTCCGAGAGACCACCTCTTCTGTGCAGCAAGAAATCCACTTGGCTTTCACCACTTCTGGCTAGAAAAATACATCAAACCAATGCTAATATTTTTACATTTCCAGATTCTTAGCTTTTAATTGTATGCATTCAGATTCACTACCTGGGGAGAGATTTTCTGAGAAGGGAAAGAAAGACAGATTTTGGTATTGCTCATGGAAACAGCTGTATCTTACAGACAACCCAGATGTCTCAAAACTCAGGTATACACTTGGCTGAAGTCTGTTGCCAGAATCAGAAGTGAGAGAGGTGCAAGAAAAAGTAACGCCTGTGTTTCATTTCACTGTTTTCTCCATTTCTGCAACTGAAAGCCAAATTCATCTCCTCAACCACTGCCAAACTGGGAAGGAAATTCCTAGTGGTTAGAAACTTCTGGTCAGAAAACTAGTGACACTTGTACCCATGGCACTGGAGAACCTGCTTAATTCAGCTCTAGGAGAGGAGAGATGTGTAAAACCAGCAGAGGAGCAGTAATACTCCAAGCACCAAAGGTGGTACCTACCACGTTTCACACCTGCACCCTGGCAGCTCCCAGGCGAGTCGAGAGCTGTAACGTTGCGGTGAGCCACACACACACGGAGCAGATGAGGATGGACAGCACGGCAGTGTGCGCTCCTGGACACAGACCGCTCCACTCGCTCCCAAGAAGGCTGCAGATAAGGGAACCTGTTGCAGCGTTCCCTGCAGGTGCTGGCGGCAGCTCGGGCAGCTCAGGGCTGCAGAGCCAGTTCTGCCTTTTCAAGCATGAATAATGCTGGATGGTTTCCAGATGGGGGGGTGGGAGAGAGGAAAGAATAGACCCAGGACATTTAAAACAAAAGTGTACAGCTAAATTCAGCAAATTACTGTCTTTCAGAAGGGCTTCGGGTGTTAGTCACACAGATGCTCTTTTTTTGCATTTCTTCTGGAGTTTTGCTGTGGGTTTTTTTTTCATTTTACTTTTATCTTTGTTCTTGCGTCACCTTTCATTAGAAAGCATCCATGCTTCATGCTTGAGGTGGCTTGTCTCAGTACCAGGAGAGGAAACTCTCAAAGCTGCTTCTAAACCAAGCCACCATATCTTCTCGAGGTTAATTGAATCCCTAAGTGTCGACACCTCTTTCAAAAGCACGCTTAGTGGCAAGAACTGCTCAGACTCTCTGTGCTGCTAGCCAATGCCTGAAAATGCTTCCCATTTCCTTGCAGTAAAACCAACAGTCCCAGGACAACAAACAGCCACCGACCCCTTGCCGTTTGCCATCCGAAAGGGCAGGAGCCAGGCAGTGGGGAGGAGGACCAGAGGGACCGCAGCCAGCTCAACCCCATCTCCAGCGACGCACGGCTGTCCCCGGCACCGCAGAGAATGCCTTCCTCCTAAAAGGTCCCCATCGTGCTGCAGAGCTTGGGGGACCGAAAGCATCGGCCGAGAGGCCTCTGTGCGAGGGGCTTACTGAGCCCTTCAGCTGCTGCACTTTGCAGGGGACTTACTGATGCCAAAAAACTCCTATGGACCAGGCGTGCTAGGCCTGGCTGACGTGACCAAAAGGCTCATACTTGAGAAACAGTGACTGCTCCTCCAGAGCAATTACAGGCTATTAAGTAAATGAGACATGTTATGGGGAAGAAAAAAAAAAAAAGAGAAGAGCCTGTATTTACACAGGAGCCTGTAATGACTCCATCCTTGTGTCAGCTTCACATGCTTGACAAGACAGATGCAGGCGAACTTTTGAGTCTCCTGCCTTCACTTCATTTCCTTTTCATAAAGCCGAGTGCAGTGGCCACAGATTAATTTTCCTCTCTCCCTTTCTCTTTCTGGACTTACCTTGAGATGCCCTGATATCACTTAAGCAGAGGGCGAGGCTGGGGTTGCCTCCTCGTCAATCTAGAAATATCCCACACAGCACTGTGCGGCAGCAGAGCCTCAAACAACTATCGGGGTTAGCTACGCAGCTGAGGTGTGCAACACCTTCGTGCTCGCACCCCATGTCTTGCTTTATTTCTCTGTTTATTCCTTCTCCCTCTGGCTATCCAGCGAAAAGCAAAACATCTGGCAGGATGCTGTTTTAAGGTTATTTTGTTTTTCACTGGCCTTTGTGCTTACAGTTTACAGCCCATTTTCTCTCACCTGTGGAGAACTTGCAAAGTCCGGAGATGAAAGGCAACCAGTTGTGCATCTTACTATAGGTGCCAGCAGGGAGAGGCAGGCAGGATGGCTCCAAGAGGAGATGCTGCTCTCGCTGTTGCCATTCCTGCCCCAAATATGCAGCAGTGAAGCATTCAGAGACACAACTTCCCATAGATGTTCCCACATCAATCTGTGGAAGTTTGTATCCCCTTCTCCGAGCCTGGCTGCATGTTCCTGACCTACGCACACCCAGACTCTTCCATTCATTTTGTTCCCAGTGTCAACAATTTTACCAGCAGTATTTGCAGCGCTGCAGGGACTGAAAACACACAGAAATAGAAAACAGTAACCTAGAGACAGGGAAGGGAGGCAGTTCAAAGCGCTTTCCTGCTAAACGACAACCCAAGCTGCCTGCAAATAAAACTCTGGAGCTCATCAAGTAACTCTGACCACTGAGGGTGCTTAATAAAGATTACTTTTCTATAGCTCCACTTGCCCGAGGCATCATTTGTTCCTAATGAGATGCTCCATGGGATTTAAACGCATGAGAGACGAACAGGCTTCCCAACCACAGCCGTTACAATGAAAACAAGCTTTCTGCTCCAAAATCCAAGTGCTTAGACCCCTGTCATACCCTGGTAATGCTCCTCAGCCATGCCAAGCTGGCCAACCACAGTGCTTTCTTTCTGCCAGACCTGGTAGGCAGCTATCCGATGGCACTAACTCTCCAAGACTGGACATGCTGGGGACTTTGAGGCAAGCTCTGCTGAGAGCTGCAGTGCTCAGGGCCCTGCGTGCTGCCTGGGCAAAGCCACTGCATCCTCACCTGGCCTCCAAAGCCCAACACCAGCTTCTGCTGTGAAGCAGCACAACTGGGGCTTGTGAGGCATCTGGGGTGGCTATTGCATGGGATACCTAAGGCTTTGCACAAGTACTGCAAGAACTCAACCGTTCTTTTTTGCCTCTTTGGTCAGAGCCTGCACACATGTGCATCTGTAAGCACAAGTTTTGTAAGATGCTAGCAAGTAGAAAACCCTCTAGCAGTGATCAGATACAGGTTAGGGGATTCTAATTGGCAAGAAGAACCACAAATAAGGGTTGGGAAGGGGGTGGAATCTGTAACAAATGTGGAGGTCCTCAGACAAACCCAAGCTCACACCACATTATGACTTTTCACACTTCCAAGTACAGAACATAAGATATTCTGAAACCTCAGAGTTAGATGACTAAGAGGAAAATCAAGCCTCCTCCCTTCTTGTTCAATAGCCTTTTGTACCTCACATTCAGACCCTCCCCTCTAAGCCAGGTACCCCTCCTGCATGCCGTAAGCTCCCGGGCTCGGCATCGGCTCCAGCAGCCACGAGCAGAATCCTCCAGGGCTGAAAGATGACTGCTCAGCACTAAGATCAGGTCCTTCCCTCCACGGACAGTTTTAGAAGCATCTGGAGCAGTTATGCTTTCATGACTATCACTAAAGAGAGATGGGTCAGAAACACATGTGAGATGACAGGCGACATCTGCATTAAGTCAGGTGGCCAGCTAAAGTTAGCTAAGAGTACCTGGTTGCTCTTCTGCACCGGATCTGCTCTTGCAGAAGCAGGCAATTAGGGCCCATTAATAATTACTAGACACTCTCTTCCCAAGGAAATTGCAGACCTCAAGTTTTCCAGCACTCTCTTTCCCTCCTAAATACAGCAAGAGCTCATTCCCTTGCAGCACACCTTTCCAGTGCAAAAGGGCAGGTCTTTTTCACCTCTTCTTACATTTTTACCACGTCTTACATTTACCCCACCGGGGGCCGCATGGCCCTACAGTGGAAGTGCTCCCCAGGGACACGTGGGGTCCAGAACAGGTATCACCTAACCAGAAGTGGCCTCCTATTCTGCGAGCAAAAGAGAAGAACTAACCACGAAGCTTGAACAAGGATCAAACCACTTACCGAGCAGCAAACAAGATCCTCATGGAAGTACAAAGCACTCATGGGCAAACTATTACCTCCCCCTCACTCCTGTGGGTCTGTTCTGGAGGATGAAGGCGCAGCCAGTCCTTCCCCTTCAGCACATGCATGCACCCCCATAGGCTAATATTTTCCTTCAGGAATCCCTGCAGCAGATTAAAACTCAGTTTATTAAATAAGGCAGTACTCTAACAAGGGTAATCCATAGATAATTTCACTCATTTAAACCCTATTTCATCTCAACCAAGTAGACTTATTTCCATTTAACAATCTTAATTCTTTTAGCACTTTCCAGCTCCCAAATTGGCTTTGACAGCAGAATTGACATTCAGCCATCATTTTCACATAAAGTTCCATTTAGTCTCTCCAAACCCCTACAGCGTCTGGAGGTGCAAGAGGAATTCATTAGCAGTGTCTTTGGGAAAATGAGCCATCCCTCCCTGCAGCCTTCTCACATTCACAGTCCTCATTTGGCAGGGGTCGAGTCAGAGCTGGCAAATGCCGGGCTAAGCTGTTCCTCCACTTCAGGATCCTCGCCGTTGCTCCCCTCTAACTCCATGCTGAAGTCCACCTCTGTGCTGACACATGAGCATCTGCCTCCTTTGCTTCTCTGCCCGCTGAGCTTAGCATTTCATTTGTATCTACGGGCCACAGAGCTCCCTCATCCCCCCAGCCCTACGAGCACCAGGTCTGCATGTCCCTGTCTCCCTCCAGGGAGCTCTCTGCCAGCCCTGAGAGTCCTGTGGTCCATGCCCTGCCACTGCTCCAGGTTACCCCTCTCAGGCATAACCAGCCGTGGTTGTGAGAACCCATCCCCATGCATCTCCCAGGTATTCCTCATTGCAGGAGCTCTCCTCCAGCCAGGATCTTCACCTTCTGCTTCTCAGGTCTCCCGCACTCATCTCCCTTCCAGAGATAACACCCCAGAGAAGGGTTCTGGGGAACGATGCTACCCTAATGTGACACCATCCTCTTGGTTGGCTTTCTCTGCAACAAAATGCAGGCGGAGGGCACCCATTTGTCCTGCCTGCTCACAGCTATTTTAGGTATGTATTGTGCCCTGGCCGTTGCCACCTTCTCTCCTACATGCCCACTGCTTCTCCTGCCCTTCTGCACAGCCTACAGCTCTATGCTTTCCATAGCAGAAATCCTACCGAAAAACAAAACCCATCCATTCAAGTTCTTCCATCCTTCCCTTCTTCCTCAGGGTTTTTTCAGCAGCCTCATCACTGTGAGATCTTTGTGAGGGTGAAGAGGAGCAAGAGGAGCAGAAAGCCAGGAGCAAGGCTTTGCAGGGAACGGCTGGACCTACCCCTTGCAAAGGCCAGAGCCCTGTGTAGGGCCCAACAGCAGCAGCAGCAGCACAGTGAGCCAGGATCTGTCTCACCTGCTTTGTCAGCAGGTTGTTCTCTACTTCTGGGGCTTTTTCAAATGCTACATGTTCAAAACACCTGGATATCAAGAGCTAGAGCTTCTGAATCCAAGCCAGGAATTTGGGCTTTTAGCTTTACAGAGGTGTGTTTATCTTAAACTCAGCCACAAGCAATTAGCTGCAGAGGGGCACTTGAGCTAAGTGCCCTTTCAGGTCAAAAGCACCTTTTCTGGGAAGGTTGCCCAACAGCCCTGCAGTGCCTGATACTAAGGCGAGGGCTTTAACACCTCATTGAGCTGAGTGCTGCACATGCTGCATCCAGGAAGGCTGGCCCCTGAGCTTGCAGTCCACCCACCTACAGAGCAAGGACAAGTGAACTTGCCAAGAGTTACACAGCAGGAGAACAAAGACTCAACTTCTGAGCATGAGGCATATCACTTCAAACAGAACAAAACCCTACCTTACACGCACCGTGTCAGGATCTCAGCTCTGCTCCAACAGACTCTTACAAGCTGGAGTTGCCTCGCTGTCTTCCTCTTCCCATCTGCCATCCTCCAGCTTGCCTTCTCAGAAAGGTTCTAACAGCTCACAGGTAATGACTTTGGCTTTATCTCAACTCACCTTCAGAATCTTGGGCCACTGCTTTAATCTGCAAGGCGGTCCTCCGCCTCACCTCCTGAAAATGACCTTCAAATCACTAGATAGAGTCACTACAGATGCTCATCTCCCTAAAAGCAAGCAAGGCTGTTCTTCAGCCATGCATCCACGCGTGTCCCACCCTCAGCAGCCAGCCGTGTAACTGCCCCCTGCCCTCCCGCACCAGCAGCTGCTGCCTGGACGGAGGGCTTCCTTCCCCTGCGTGCTTATTCAAATTCCGTCACTCAACCCACTTCCTGCCCACATCCAAAAAAATCTCCTGTTCAGTTCAGGTGGTTCTTTAAATGCAAGTTAATTGGTCCATGGGGAGGAACAAATTTGAAGCTCAAAGTATTGCTGACGCTGGCACTAAGTTTTCAGGTGCTCTGAGCTGCCAAGACAGCTGCTTTCTATCAAGCGAGCACTGCTTTGCAGTGTGATGGTACTTACTCCAGCAAGCCTGCTAAGGATATTTAATTCAGGCTTATTCTGCAGTGAAGTCAAGCTCACCACCGAGCGTGTGAAATCCATCCTTCCTCAACTGCCTACACGGGTAGCCAAGGGCGAGGGGCTGGGCAGCAGTAATCTGTAACGCAGACTAATGCACAAGCCTATCTCACGCCACATTGGAGCTTTCTGCAGAAATTCCAGCTTTGCGGAGTTTGGCTCAGAGTTGGAATTAATTTTGGCAGCTGTTTGGGCAGGGAACCAAGCATCTTTCATTCATGTAATTGACTTTTTTATTCATATATATATGAGAAAAAATAATGACAGAAATGACACAGTAGCTCTTGCTATGAGTAGCTTTCACTCCATGAAACAAAAAGATCTGTATTAAAAATGCCTCAGCGGCTAAATACACAAAGTGCTGCCCAGGGGCAGTAACAGTAGTTAGATGTAAAACAGGTTACATGGCGCTCAGCTCCTGATCCCTGGCTCAGGGAGAATCCTCAACGTTCAGGAAGAACAGTAAAAAATCAGACCTCTGAAACAAAACTCGGTACATGCACCTATCCGTGTTCGCCCTCTGTCACTCCCCCTGCATCTGCACAGGACTGTGCCTGTAAGAGAGATATATATGTATAAAAATATATATACATATGAGCTTTCCAGTGACTAGCCTGGCTTCCAGCGACTTCTCCCTGGCTCCTCTCCTTAAAGCAAATTTCCCTCTTCCTGCTGTATTAGCACCTACTTCGAACCCCATCACCTTCCAGACAGACAAAGCTGTACCCAGGCACACCAGAGCTTTACCTGTGCTGGTTATCAAATACCTTTCATTAAACAAGCAAATGAAAAAATAGAGCTCTATGCTGATTTGCTTCTTGAGCAAGATGGCTCTTTTCCATAACTGCCAGCTGACTTTCCAGTCCAGATGCTCTGCACACAGAGATCTGTACCTATATAATAACTATGTGGATATATAATGAATCAAAACAAAGCTGAAGGCCTCTTGGGATGTACAATGTAGCCTGCCTCTCAGACATTAATGAACAGGAACAGATCAGTAAAAATAACTCTGCCACAGAGGTGCAAATCACGTAAAGAGATAGTCTGTCTCGCCGAATCCCCACCTCTCCTCACTCCGTGCCCTGTAGCATTGGTCTGTGATATAAATCTGCCTATTATTTATTATTCATATTATTATAGTGCTGGATTCCTTAGCTGTAGACCAGGAGTTCATGATGTTTTATGTGGCAAAACCGCGGCCTGGAGAGAGATGCATCCCTCCCACACTGACCTCCCAGGTGAGGCAAGGGGCACTGGCGAGCAGGGCAGCCTTGGCTGGCATCATTGTGGGCACTGGGCTGCCTGGCCCATGCTACGGATGCCTTTCCTGCAGATCCCTCAGTTGCAGGGCACCCCACTTCGCACCAAGCCCTCCTTTCTTCCGCAAAGGCTCCTTGGAGCATGTGTCTCAGTCCATTTTAACCCAAATGCATTCAGCCCTGACCACACGCAGTCCATGCAGAAACCTCTACGCTGCAGGAAACCATCAGTCCCTCCCTCTGCGATTTCCAGTCTTCGGTCAGTTTGCCAAATAGGCCCCTCAGTGTTGAAAATCAAAGCAAAATACGGCAGGGATGCAGGAGTTCTACATCCCCCAAGTACCGCTCAAGTACTCGCCTGCAGCTCAACCCAATTCCCACTCACTTTCTCCCAGGGCTCCTCGCTTCCCACCCCCGTTTTCGCTCGCACTTCGATGGTGCCAAGGACCCTCCTGCCACTGGGAAGAGTGTGCAAACCCCTGCCAGCACACGGTGATCACCCCGCAAACGCGTTCTCCTCAGACACCAACCTCAGCCCGAGGAGCCTGAACGCCCTGCCCCAGCGTCCAACGTCCAAAGCATTCCAGAAAACCACTTTTCACCTGATCGTTTCAGAGAAGAACAGGTTAAATCAGAGACCGCAGCAGTCACCAGCAGCGTGCAGCCCCTCTTCGAACAGCTTCAGTTGCCTATTCCTTAAAAAAAAGGTCTCCTTTCATCCTGGAAGTAGCCTCCGTGGATGAGTCGCCTTTACAAGACCACTCAGGACAGGGAGAGGGCTGGGAGAGGGGCACTGTCAGCCACCCCTCCTAGTGTGCTAAAACAGCAGCACCTGCAAAGAATCAAAGGGCGAGTCTAGACAAGGCTGAATGGGCCTGGCATCTATAGGTGTGAATTTATAAATAATAAAGATATATGCATGTAACTTGGAAAACATAAATAAAATATCACTCTCGTAGAAGAATAATGACAACAAAGTTAAAAGGGCAAATAGTCAACAAATGAATATTGTATTTTTCTCTCTCTCACCACTCTTCAGCAGCAAATAACAAGTAACTATGAATCTGCTTCACCTTAATGAACTCAACTGGGCCTTTTTAATATTGTAGGAAATATTAATACTGTTTCAGCCAGACAAATTTACCAAGTCATGCATCAACAAAGATGCGAATACCTCTCCTCCTCCTCCCCCGCAGTTCTCTATTTCTTTAAGCTCTCAGGGTCTAGGAAAGTCCTGAATGAAACATGAAAACCTTTCAAAGTAAAATAAAAGAAAATCAATATAGGCCAAACCCTACATACAAGTGCTGAAATGAGACCAGTGGGGCATGAATCGAGCAGGGAACGGAGCTGAAACTCAGGCACCGTAGCACGTCCCAGCTCCAAGGGCTGGGTGTGCTGGTGGGTCACATCTCAGGGCCGGTCTCCAGGAGATGGGCAGCTACAGTGTGGGCTTGAGGGGAGCCAAGGGGCACCCCTGGGAAAGCCTCTAGCTTGGGTTCCTGGGGACTAGGGCCCCAAGATACACATAGAAAGCATCTGCACCCATTTAATGTCAGCCTAGCTCAGTTGCCGGCACTCAAAAGCCTGTGTCCAGGAGTGCTGCTGGTCCCGAGGCGAGAGGGTACAGCGCCCCGCAGCTCTCATTGCTGACCAGTGCAGGATTACTTCTAATCCTTTCAAAGCAGTTAGGTCCACGCACAGAGAAGCAAGCTAGCTAATTACACGTGTCTCAGTGACCTGCTTTGTCTCCAGCCCAGTTCTTCCCCTCCAGTCTGCTGCCTTCTGGCGAGGGGTCGTCAGCTGTGCCCCCCTGCACAGGCAGTACCCAACGCCTCTGCTCCCACCGCTGATGGGACAGCCGGCTGGAGAGACAGCCACCTAACCCTGACCAGAAGCTTCGTTCTCCTAAGCTCTAATCGTAATTACAAGTGGAGAGGTTTTCCAGCAACAGCACCACCATGTGAGACTCAGGGATTGTTTCTCTGCTTTAAGCCGATCACAGCAGCTCTGCTCGCTTCAAAGCCACGGTGAGGCCATTTCTCTGCTGGGGAATAGCAAACTGGTGGACAGCAGTTGCACTGGTATCATCCACAAAGGCCTCGGATACGCCAGAACGCAGCACTGCGTGAGGAGTTTGTGCTCTGTGTTGAAGGTGCTCCTCCGCAGGTGAGAGAAGGGGAGTTTCCAGCCGTGACAGCAAGCTGCCATCAGGGTACGGGGGTACTGGGGCTGGCACAAGCCAACCCACCGCAAAGCCACAGCTCTCCCCACCTGCCGTACAGGGCACAGTTGTGCTCCTCCCCATCTCAGATCGCATCCCTGGGAGGAAGCATTCGTACCTGCCCGCGGAGACTGACACTGCCATTTTTCTCTTAGAGCATCCAGGGAAATGACACTGCCTTCATCAGTGGCACTATCACCCTTTAAAAGGGTAACGTCAAATAACATGCTGGCTTGTGGGATCTCCTCTGCAGTGCCTTTAGGAGAATTACGGATATCCTCTGGGAGTTTGGGATGCTGAAGTAAATGGTCCACAATTCTGTTCATCGCCATTATCATTCATTTTTGCCTTGCACATTTTTAACGCTCAGTGCTGCTTCTTTGCTTCAGCCCTCCAGCTCAGACACACCAGTGTACAGACTGCACTGGGCAGGGCACAAGCGCACTGAGCAGCTATGGGGCCTTCAGCTCACTAAACGAAGCGGCTTGGCATCATGAGCACCTCGGGAGGGTAATAACACAGGGATGCGAGACCACACAAAGGATGCTCTGCTACACAGGTCTGTGACAGGGTGATGGGAAGGAAATAGAGGTGCACTATAGGGTCACAGTGATGCAGAAAAAGCTGGGTCCATGTCTCCAGCCTGCCTCTTCCCACCTATGTCAGTATGTGCAGCTAAATGCCAGTGTTTTCCCACGACTCCACACGCTCTGGGGGATCCCAAGGACATTCTCTTGACATTACAGTTCCCAGATCAGAGCAGATGTAGGAGATTCACAGCCCTTTAGGTATTCCAGATTTTTGGAAACATGCCTAGAAACAAGGACAAACGTCCTTGCCACTTCTAGTGACACCCCACCGTCAGTTTGGATTCATGGAGACTTTGACCACACGTTGCTTCTCTGGTAGACAAGACCCTGCCCCAAGCACAGGGACAGCAGCGCAGATCGCTTCAATTATCTGCTGGGGGATGCATTTTCACTGAGTACAGGGTAGAAGAACACGAGGTTTCACCACACAAAATACCCTTAAATGCTAGAGCTGCCTCTTGCCTTTTGTATGAAGTTTGCAAAGTTGGGAGGGAGAGGGAGGGAAGGGATTCGGACAGGCTGAGGCAATTACAGACAAGAGCACTTTAAGGAGCTGCAGGGCTGAAGGAGGCCTTGCAAGGAGTTTGTCAGTAGATCGTATGTCAGTGCTCCTGAGCCTACTGCTAGTTCGGGCAATGCCATGTATAAACTATAACTTTGGCTTGTATATGAATTTTAAATGAGCTGTTAGTACACCCAATGAATCTAGCAAGAGAATACCAATTTAGGGCTCTGACGGTCTGCTCTATGAGACCAAGTAAATAACTCAGTAAATAACTCAAGTAAATTTCCTGACACTTTATTGAGCATGAGTGAACAAACGAAAAACACAACCAGAATTACTTCCACAGCCGGTACATGCCGCAGGAAGCCAGAGCTACGGGAGATGCTGGCCCACAGCGCGCCGCACCAGCCATCCTCCGTGCCTGCCACTGGGGAGGGCAGGAGGGAGCTGATGTCTTTCGTGCTTTTGGATGCCAGACAGCATGTGCAAGGGCACATTTTGGGCAAGCACCCACTACCGGGTTTTGCTCCCAGGATATTTTGGTAGGACATACAGTAGCTCTTTCAAGGGCTACAGAATGTCTCAAGGCACCTCCTGGAGCTCTTTAAAACTTCTGAGAACATGCCCATTCCCGCCTGCTTCTTCACACCCTGATCTCAACCAACTTTTGGGCATCTCGGGAGATAAGACCTCACAACGACAGGCCAGGTGATCTGACTGATAAATAGAAGACACGCTTAGAAAAACACTATCTGGATATAGCATGGGGGTCAGTGTTTTACCCCACAAAGGCCTCCAGAACAATATGAACTAGGGGACCTTCTCCAGGACGGGATCAGATGGGAATACACGGAGCTTAAGGCTGAAGAAAAAGACTGAAAAAAAGGTTTGCACCAATGTTTTTTTCCTGTGTACCAAGGAGAGAAATAGAGCATGCATACAACAGCCTACAGATTGTTCCTGTGCATGCCAAAGGCATGGGGAAGGTCACCTTGTGGCCTATATTCTGCTCACTTTTTGCATAGATGATGCCTCTAAAGCTCCCTGCAATGCAACACTCATTGCTGGTCCTGCCCAGGCTAGCAAAACTTCCTGTCACTGTGTGCTCAAAGATTAAGCAATCTGCTGCCTAGAAACTCCACTGAGAACTATCAGGGCCAAGATCCACCCGAAACCCAAAGAAAGCAGCAGCAGGGAAGCTCAGTGCTTAGTTTAAAAGCCAAGTGCCCCTGACTCAGCACCACAGTGCCTCCCTTTACCCTGGAAGCCAAGCGCAGCAGGCAATAATCTCTTCTAGCAACTTGGTGAAGAAGCCAGACACGACACTGCCTATGTTCACCTCACATTCCTAATCATGTAACTGTGCATTTGAGCAGTCCATTACCAGATGGCTTTCAGAATTATTTTCAATGTTAGCTTGCATTTTCTTTGAATATTTAAATGCTCATGCTGGTCTGTTTTCCTTTTCTACGCAGTGCATTGATTTATGTTGCTAGATATCGTATCTCCCTGCCTTGCCAAAAGCATGCATTTGGGAATGATTTCAGGGCTGCTAGTAATATTTCTTCTCTCCTTTTATTTTGTACTTTATTTTTATTAACATTTTTTTGCTGGATATATTGTTAAAATAAAACTGTGTCTCGAAGAAACAAAACCAAAACCCCAAACCCCTTGTCAGCTCTTTGCCCATCTGTTTCAGACACCATTTGCAGAGAAGTTAGCTCTGAGGCCATGAGCGAAGGAAAAGCAGTAGATACCTACCTGAGCTTCCCCTCCCTCAGTAAATTCTTGGTTTAGGCTTACGTCAGGGATTCAGCTGGGTCCAAGGTGAGGACTGTTGGTGTCCCACTCTCAGGAGACAGGAGACTGCAGACACTAGTGACTTGACTGCAAGATCTCTGCCCACTGACATTTAACACTATTCAGCACAGAAGCCACGACCTCCAGTGCCTTTTAGAAGTATCAGCAAAGTTCTTTATCCTTAACTCAACAACATTACTCCTTCTTTGAATTCCTGACTTCTACACTGCCTGTGCGACATCCCAATACAAGTTCAAAACCAAAGAATTCCTGAATGCATGAGGATTTTAATATTGGAGAAACAGGTCCCCAAGGGAGCATGTCTTCAGTGCGAGAGAGCTGAAAAGCACTGGTGGAGCAGCCTCTGGGATGGAGACTGTGCACCGGCAGACTGTTGCTGGGTAACTCCGCACAGCAGCCTAACTACAGGCAATACGGGTACGTGATGCTGAGGAGGAGATGCTGGCGTTCAACCAGCACGTGCTCACCTTCACCACAACGCGCCGGCTCAGCACAGAGGTATACAGTCACGTACCTGCATGAGAAGGTGGGACCAGGACATGTGAACCATGCCTGTGTTCAAGGGTGTGAGTAATTCCTACTATGCATTTGGCTTCAGGCCCCAGCAGTATGTTAAGATCTCCTTTACACAGCAGCAGATAGTAGGTACAGAAGACAAAATCAGCATTTGGACAGATGGAGGGAGACAGATTTTCTGCCACCACCACAGTTGCTCATGTGTCCCCTGAGCACACAGACACCCCAGCTTTTTCTTGCCTGCCCTCAGGGGTCACCACTGACCTGACCATCAACTCCATTTAGGGAGACCTGAGCCTGCACCAAGCTGAGACCTGGAAGGCAGCCCCTAATCCCACCTACAAGTTGCCCCCAGTGTGGTGCAGCACAGATTTTCATTTCCAGTCCTCAGCCAGGAACACAAAAGCACAGTCCCACCTCCCCATTTCACTCTGGGTTGCGCTGTGGAGGTGGACAACCACGCCAGCTCCCAGACTGGTTGGCAGCCCAGTGCTGCTTCGTGCGCTGGCAGGGGAGCTCCCCTACCCTCACACTCCCAAGCACCCACAGTACTTCCCCACACAAGATGATGGCTGGAGCCCCAGGCGTATTGAAGGATCTTTCAACTTCAGCATCCTGATAATAAAGCATCCATCCCCGTCTGCTGGCTCAAGTGGAGGATCTGCCGATCAACATGAAATGCAGTCTGTGGAGCTGAGACTACGCAGCATGAGAGCTCCACATGAATCACAGATGCTGGGGATATAAAACACCCAGCCACCCTTCCCAGTCTCCTGCCAGCGCGGACCCTCCCTTGCTGTATTTCTGAGCTGCTCCATGCTCCACTAGCAGGGGGGAGAAGTAATTCTACTTCCAGTGTCACCTGTGAAAGTTGCAGACCCTTCCCCAGCTCCGTTGCCCTTCTCCGGACACACTCCAGCACATCAATGTCTTTCTTGAAGTGAGAGGCTCAAAACTGACCATAGGATTCGAGGTCACCAGTGCCCAGTACAGAATCCTTGCCCTGGTCCTGCTAGCCACGCTGTTCCTGATGCTGGCCAGGATGCCGTTGGCCTTCTTGGCCACCTGGGCACATGCCAGCTCATACTGAGCCACTGACAACCAACACCCCCAGGTCCTTTTCTAGCTTCTTATCTGCCACAAAGAGTTCATAATATCAGATAGTAGCTCTAGAGAGAACAGTCAGGAAAAGCAGTTTCTTTCCAAACAACAGAGCAGAGTGTCAGTACTATGAAGCAAGTTTCATCTCAAGGTTTCTGGATGCATTTACTTTCCCTAATCCACACAGGCAGCAAGCAAAGATGATGGCGCCTCTTCCGGAAAACATTTTAATAAAGCCCAAAGGAGATGCTCTTACAAATGGAGCATCTTGGAGTGATTTATGTTGTGGTGCTGCTTAACTAGGTTCAGTTTGGGCTCAAACACTCCTTGCTCATCAATGCAGGGACAAATAAGTTTGTGACAAAAAACTACTTCTTTTCACGTGGAGCTTAGGAGAGCATCAAGGGGAGGAAGGGCATAGTTTGGGGGGCAAATTTCATTCCTCAGTGCCTCTTCAAGGAGTGGCTTTCACTTCTAATTTATACAGCAAGAGATGCCCATCTGGTAAGATTACGGCCACAAAAATCAATGCAAATACGTATGCTTACCATAAACTGCACTTAATTTACAATACGAAGGAGAGAACATGTCCAAAATGCAGGTGGGGCACCGTAGCTCAGCACGTGCCTCAGCCCCACCTGAACGGGGGAGCACACCACCAAGGCAAGGAGCCCAGCCACCACAGGCAAGCCTTGGCTTCCCTTGTCCGAGCATTTCTACACAGAGGGGTGCAAACAATGAGTAGAAAGATGGTTAAACGCAGGTCAGAGCAAGCTTTGTACTCACCGATCCTCAGGGAATGGGGGCTGGCAGCGATCTTCATCAACCACAGCAGAAGGAGCACCAGAGGCGCCAAGACACGGGGCATCTTCTATAAATCCTCATGGAGCCCTTTGGTGGTCTGGGCATGACATAACTCTGCAGAGAGGGAACACACGGCACCGTGAGCACCTCTGCTCTCCAACCAGCGACTCAGCAGGATGACACTGCTTCCAGCTTGCCAAGCACTTGGGACAAAGAGTCTGTTTACCAAAGGAGGAGGAGGAAGCTATTTACAGACTATGAATTATTCAGGAATTGGAGCCAAACTGGGCAAAGAGCTTCTAACAAAAAAGGGAAAAGAAACCCAAGGAAAAGTCCAAATATTTCATCTTGGCATTTTTAGCATTTCCACAAAAACAAGTGGAAATCAATATTGAGTCACATCTCAAATTACTCTCCCCACACCTTTTTTTTTTTTTTTTCCTTATTCAAAGCAGCCTGCAACTTAAAACATAATAATGACTTCTGGTTTTAGGATAGGACAAGACATTTTCATACCAAAACCTAATTTGAGGGATGGGAGTCTAGTTTGGTCTGGCCAACAAACCAGAAACCAGTACTGCACCTGCCCCAGTGACAGTCACTGTCTCCTTTCCTCCCTTTCAGGAGCAGGAGGATTCAGGACAAGACCAAGAAAGGACCATTTTCTTTTTCCTCTTACCAGGTGACACCACCCCAACACACACAGGTCTAACTTTCAAAGTCGAAACACTATCAGGACGAAGAGCAGTAGGTGGAGAATCCACAAATCATTAGTACGGACGTTGTCACTGTCATTGTCCCACAGCAGACTTAGCAGCACAACTAAACAAATTTTTAACAAATACCGTTTTAAACAGCTACGCAGAGGGTAGATTTTACTTTACAGGAGAAATGGTTGTCCCTGAAGTTGATAAAATTATCTCCACAGGCACCAATGTCCTGAAATGCTGACTTTGAGTACTTCATCTGTTACCTTATCTCTCCCTTCTCCAATTTTCTGGCAAACATTCTCACACTATCCATTTGTCTAATTCTTGGGCCAAATATTGAAGTCCTGACACAGGCAAAGTCTTTAATCTGCCTTTGAAGTTACCAGGAGTTTTGTTCGAGAAAGAAGTAGCTTTTTACTTGCGATTTTTCCATTCATCTATTTTTAGATTACATTTAGACTTCCTCCATCTCATCTCAGCAATTCCCAGAGGGGCTATCCCCTTTACGCAGACGGGGAAGGGAGGCAGAAGAGATATTGAGATGTGGCCGTAGAAATGAATGCAACACAGAGGCTGAGCAGGGACCCCCTGCACATCTCCGCTCCCTGGGGCTTGATCTCTTTCTGGATCATGTCTCCCTTGGGAAGCTCCCACCAGCAGCCCTGCCTTCTGAGTCCCAATTCTCTCCGTTCGAGAAAATTGAGGGACCCCAAGCTCAAATGTCAGCTGGACATTTGAAGAGCATCCTGATTCCAAGAGTTGTGTGCTCAACACATTTTTTAAAAAGGAGAAGCTGCCAAAACCCACCTAGAAATCATTAGCCACCTCTGAGAAGGGCAATGGCAATTTCACCTTTTTTTTTTTTTAGTGGGAGTTACAGAGTAATACCTAGGGAGGAACATCCCTAAAAGGTTGAGCACATGGTAAATTGGTTACTTAGAAGCATTGGCAGCAGCAGAGACAGATTGTGGAGCAACATATCATTTGAGCACTTTGAAGCAGTTATTTCAAAACTTTCCAAGTTATTGACAAAACAGCAGGATCACGTCACGTTTACTCGCGCCGGTATCGCAGCCCAGGCTGTGGAACCGGTGCCTGCAGCAGCGAAGTCTCACACAGGTACAGGCACATCCCCTGTCAACCCTTCCCTGCAGAGCCAGAGAAGCAGCCGGGCGGACCTCCAGCCCCCACAGAGCCCCAGGATGCCGATCCTGCTCGGGATCTGTTCCAAAGCAGCTGCCCACAGCCAAGGAGGAAACGGGGATCAGCAGCGCATCGGCGACGGCTTGGTCCCAGGGGAAGGTGGGGCAAACCTTCAGATTTGTCAGCGTTTCGCACGCACACAGCTCAGAGATGCAAGAGGAGCCAGGCCTGAGAAGATGTCAGTGCTGAAGCAGGTTTCCCTGCCCCAGTGCTGAGCTCGTTCCTCTGGTAGGGACTGAGAGATGGCAGCCTTTGGCTACAGTCCCCTCTGGCTTCCTCCTCCCACCAGTGCGCACTTCTCCTCCACAACATTGGCCACATCCACCAAATATCACCTGGCACGTTGTTTGCAGACCATGTCTTTGTGCAGATAAATACAAGGATCCCACCTGCAGCAAACACTTGGCATCCACGCCGAGAGACCTCTGGGCTAGAGCAAGGAAAGGTGGATAAAAACCCAGCTTCCCTGTCACTGTATGCCAAAGCTCTAGGGGATCACCGTGCTGGGATGGATGGTCCTCACTTCAGACTCCGCAAAGACACAAGGGTAACCAATCCAGGCAAACTATCTCTGGGAAAGGGTCCCATGACTTTCAGCTCCGAGGGACAGACCCCAAAGCCACCTCTCCTTTGCGCAGCCTGGTTTGGTAAAGAGGCAAAGTACAAGATTCCCAGAGAAGCAGCTGCCTTTGCATCACCAGTTTAGAGTTAATAGCAAAGCTAAATAATAAACACAGGGCACCCGCTGTGCTCTGCGACGCGAGCGGCAGGGTTGTAATTACCTAGAACATGGAGCACAGAGGGATGCTGTGTTCACCTAACGCATTATCCACTGCTAAGAATGGCTTCCCAGCACTTTAATTTTTGAGCACAAACCCAAGGAACAGCTGTCAGCAATAGAAACACACCTTGGGGTTCACCAAACAGCAGAACTACACAGCCTCCTACAACCCATACCCACAGACCATCTGGTTGATGGAGGTGCTTGCAAAATACTCAGGGACCGCAACACAAGGACACTTCCCCGCCATCACAGCTGTGCCACCGCGCAGTAGGAACAGTCACTGGAATTCAAGATGTAGGATGAGAAGGAGAAGAGAGAGAGGATTTTTCTTCCTAGCCTAGCAAAAGGAAAAAAGAGGTATTTCAGTCCCCACGGCCCTCTTCATCTCCCCAGTCCCCAAGTTTCTCCTGCCTCCTACTCTCTACATTTGGGCACAAAAGGGTAGTAAACACAGCTCAGTCCCCTTCATTGTAAAGTAATTTTTGCCTTGCTGAGCTAGACATCCTTCCAATAGCGTTTGCTTCCTTACAGCTGGCAAGGTGCACCTGTCTGTCTCTCATCTCCCCGTGAGAAGCCATAAAACACGTTTTCTGTCCAGGTGCAGTAATGAATCACAGGTAAGATGGGGTATCGACTCCAGTGCAGCCCGAAATTCCATGCAGAGAGGGAAGGAAGAGGACATTCTTCTTTCACGCAACACAAAGCAGAAAGCCTTAGAAGAAAACACTTAAGACAACAAGGATATTTAGCAAATTGCTGCACTAATTCTTGTGCATGTGAAGATGACTTATCCTAACTCACCCTCACCACAGATTGCTGGAAATAAATCAAACCAACTTCCTTTCCACCAAGAACATGAGAGTTTTGTCAGGCTGTTCATGTACAGCTCTTGCATTAATGGCTCCTCTTTATCCTACCAGCGCCATGCTATGACAGCAAGCGAACCTGGTTGACGGACAGCTGTTTATAAAGCAGTCTGAATCTGCAACCCCCAAAAGGAGTGGGCTGGCTAGAAAACAGTTTCCCAAGTCCTTCAGGGTGGTACGTGAATTGCGGAATAGCTGGTGGATCATGGGCTGGCTCCTGGCTTCTCTCTGCACAGCACGAGTATGTAATTCTTTTTCTGTTAAGCTCTTTTTCATCTTCAGCTCTGAAAATTCAAGAGAATAAAATAAATCAAGACTATCCTGAATAGTTTTGAGTTCTCTCAGGAGATAAAAGTCTCTAAATACCAAGCAGAATTATGGACGATTTGCTTCTCAGAGGAAGCAACTTGCTTCTGAAACTACTTATACATTTTTAATGACTCTGCGAGATGCTACTCTTCTTCTTCGCTGCTATTGCCACATCTTCTTGATACTTTGAGAGTTTCGCAAAAAAATTCTTAAGATGATACAGCAAAAGCAAAATGGCAGAATAAGATGTTAAAGCACAGATTAAAGCTCTCCCGAAGCTGCCACACCAATAGCAAAGATATGCCTGAACACCAGCCACCTCTTCTCTCCCTCTGCCCAACCTGCCAGGGACACTCAAGAAATCTAGATGCCTTGCTATTTCTGTTCACACTTCCAAAGACACTGCCACCTTGCAAAACCTGTTTGTCACCTGCTCTACCGCATCTGCCCCAGCAGGTTGGGGGAGCCCTGGAGATGGGCTGTATCCCAGCAAGATGGGGCACAGCATCTCCAGCTGCACTGGCGCTTTGCTCCACAGTCCTGGAAGGCAGTGCCAAGACCAGGCTTCCAAAAACCCCAACATGTGCTTTATCCTCATGCAACCTCCATTTACTTGTACTGCAAAACCCCTACGCCATCGTCTGCAAACTCAGTGAGAAACCACAAACACCCTTAAAGAATTGGCAGCAACTTCAGTCTTATCCAGGCAATCGGGAGGCAGACTTTCACCCAAATGCTAGTTTGGAGGTGGCTTTGGGTGTTGATGGATCTTTCTGTGCATCACCAGAAGCTTGATGAATGGTGAGAAAATGCAGCTCAAGCAAAGCTAGAGTAATCCTCACAGCTGAGACAACAAATTTAACAGCTGCAGAGCAGCAAGGAATTCTGAAAAACTGTCAGGAAATATCAACAAACAACTTAAACAGAGCCTTTTTCATTCTTTCGACAAGCAAAGAGAACTATTTCCTTCTGCAAAGCTTCATCTGCAGAGAGGCTCAAATTTAAATGGAACTGACAAGAGGGAAAGAACCTAAAAAACATTTCAACAGGTGACTCTTGCTGGGCTTGAGAAAGTGCCTGTGCATCTCAGGGGGAGGGGAGGAACTAAATTGCAAGCCTGCCCCAGGGACAGAGAGATGTAAGTTCAATTAAACTGAAAAATCGCTCCATTTAAAGCTACGAACAATATGTTTTCCTCTGCAAAATGCATAATTAGCATGGGTAAATCATTACCACTAGGTATTGTTGCAGTCAAAACCTCAGCAAGATTGAGAGAAGGATCAGACATTTCTAAAGAGAATGAATAGCTGGGGTTACAATAGTAAAGTTAAAAAAAAAAAAAAAAAGAGAAAATAAGATTTTGGATGGCGTGTAAACCCTTCACGCTGCAAGGCACTGGCTAACTCCCTACGTTTGAGGGTTGGAAGAATCACCCCTTGGGGCAAGCCTTCTTACACTGCTTTTGGAAGCAGCTAGTACTAAAAAAGGATACTTAACAATATGAAGCACAGTTCTGTTCCAGTCTAGCAATTTCTATGTTCCTATAAACACTATGTCTCCTTTTAGATTTCATCAGCATTAAAGAGCCTGCTTTACTTTCAGCCACCATGCCTTTCCTCTTCTCGCTTTGTCCTCACAATATTCGCACCGTGGCTTGCCAGGGATGAACTCATCTGAGGTGAGAGACAGACCAGTGGTATCTCTCTTCCCCAGGTGTCAGGGGGATAAAAGGACCTCCGACTCTCCATCACACCGCCGTGACGGCACAGCTCCGTGAGGGTCATTCAGTTAGCACTGGAGTAGGTGATATTCAAGGGAAGGTGATATTAGTGATAAACACCTGCCCAGCTGATGCATAAAATGCATTCTTTTATTTTTATTCTCCTAGCTGTGTTCTTTTATCTCTCTCTTTTTCTTTTTTTCATCCCCCCTTCGTGACTTCCAGAAAAAGAAGCAAGAAACTTCAAGGAGAAAAGAATTCTGGAGGCAGTGAAGCAGAAGGACAAATGTATTCCTGACATTTCTCATTCCTGTGGATTATTTTCTTTAACTTTCTCTCTCCACAATCCTGAGTTCTCTCTTGTCTCACCCTTCTCAATCCTCCCCAGCATTAGCAAAGCCTGATCAACTTTTCCTATCATTGCTTAGAGATAAAAGCGGTATGTACCCATCCTAATTCCTCTTATAAGCTGCATATAGACTCAGCTATCTCCAAGGCAGATTCTCCCCAGCATTATCAAGGACAGACCTGTGAACACTCGGAGACTTGAGCTCTTACAGTTTCAGGCTGAGTCACAGGACGTCTCCATCCCATTACCCGCTTCTCCGCAGGCTTGTCACACGACCTATCAGACCCCCCCGGCATCGGTCAATACTCGAAAGCTTTATTGGCACAGAGAAGTGAATTACGAGCGTGAAAATCCAACCTGCCCGCTCAGAGTCATGGACAAAAGTCCCATTACAGCCACCGACTTGATAGCATTAAAACTCATTTGTTGGGGCAGCTTATTTTATTCTAGGAACAGATTTAAGCTGATTCTCTTCTAGGAAATTTTGCCAGTACAACCACGCTGGCAAACCCCTTCAGGCACAGAAAAGGACCCAGTCCTTTCGCAATGCCCTCACAGGGCGCTGCAAGGCACGGCAAAGCCTTCAAGCACCACAGCGGAGGAGTCCTGTGGCTGCCGAGAGGTGCACCAACGCGATGGGCACACACAGCACGGCAAGCAAAGCAGCCCGGCGTACGAAGGCGCTGGGACCATTTGACACGGCTGTTTAGCGCCACCCTGCCTCACCCTCCATGGCACAGCCACCCGAGCCGCGACTCTAACGTGGGGAGCTGTGATGGACGAGCTCCGGCCAGCCTCCGGGTACGACAAAGAGGATGCTGCCCGCGTTGGCCCCGTCCCGCTGCCAGAAGTTACCGCTCCCGGGAGCGGGGGCAGCAAAATGCCAGCTTTGCCTGTGCCCCAGCCCCCTCCAGTTCACAGCCCTGAACGGAAGCTTATAAGCAATGATTTACACCACACACAGAGAGGTCGAGCCAAGGAGATGGGGAGCACACACGCGAAGGGATTACAGGACCAGCACCCTTCCAAATCATCCCAGCACGACCCTCCTGAGATCGTCTGCCAAAAGCCTCCCTGGCTGTGACAATTCACTCCTCGCTGGGAAAAACAACAAAAAGAGAAAACTGAGATCATGTGGGATTTTCTCCCTCCCTGGTGCCCACAATTTATTTTTATTAACAAACAATAGCAGTTAAAAGCACTGTGGTCTCACACAGCGACGTCTGCTCTACCCACTTCAGATAGTCTTAATTGGCTTGAAGCTGTTATCTTAAAGGGAAGATCACGACAAGCCTGGGGGAAGGGGAGCGTCTGTAGGTGGAAGGAGAAAGGCAGATTTTCTGCCAGCAAAGGACAGCAAGCTGCCATCAAACAGGGGCCAGAGCTGTCCGCACCAGCACTGCTCCCCTGGTCCATGGGCTGTGGGTCATGGATCCACCCTTCAACCATTTTAAGCACACTGATAATGACAATTGAGGGCTGTTTACTCAGCTCTCTGAGTAAACTCTGATAGAGTTTTGGGACAGGTTTGACTCCAAATCATCTAAACAGAAGCAAGAAAAGCTTTGTTTACCTCCCCATACCTGGCACGCACAGAAGCCTCATTGTTCAGTCTTGCACCAGCCGTTTCCCTCCTAGAAAGCGGCCAGGGTTCTCGTATCAACCATCATGCCCCATTTATTCAGCAGAAGACTCCTACCCACTCTGTGGGTCATCACTTCCCATTAAACCACCTCTGGGTGCGGGAGAAAGCGGGTAGTTTGCACTGCATACACTATGCAGCCAAGCACCAGCGCGTATTTTCGGAAAGGGAAATACAGGCTGCCCTCTCCAGCTGAGGTGGCACAGGGAAACCCCTGGGTGAACAGAATCTCCATTGCTCAACAACCCTCTTCTTGCAAAGAGGCCTGTGGGACCCTGAATAAACAAAAACAGAGACTTGGCTTCATAAAAAGCTTAACCAGGAAAAAGAAAGAAGCCTTTAAACCAACATTTTACATTAAGAAATAGATGAAAAGGGAGTTTTGAAATTTCAGTCCTGTTCCAATAGAGAACAAACCCAACACAAAGATGTGAACCAGGGACAAGCCCCTGTATGAAACTGGGGACTATCCCTCAGCATCCCTCCTGTCCTACAGCAAACGTGGCAACACAAAGCAGTTCCTTTCACTGAAGGGTACACACAGCCCCAGGTCAAACCCTTCCTCGAAATCAGGTGGTAGGACACAAGCTCAGCCCAAACACTGCTTGTCTTGGGACGTGTATACAAGGGGTGAGCAGCCAAGAGTAAAACAAGACTGAGGAGTCAGAGCAAGTGCAGAAGCAACCCTGCTGCCGGTTCCTGCTGTGCCACTGGCTCTCCTCCTGGTCTGAGGCAAGTCAGCCTCTGTCCCAGCTCTACCAGGGTCAAACATCCACCTTACAGGGGCAGGCCAGGGACACAGACTTCACCTGGCAAATGCATAGAGACCACTAGCCAGCCAGGCAGGAGAAGGGGCGAGCCAGGCATCTACATTTTCCCAGCGCTACGCCAGGAAAGGACACATCCACACCATTTTAGCAATATTACATATTTCCCTGGACAGTGTAAGACCCAAGCACCCAGATGGCTTAAACCTTCGGCTCTTCGAAGCAGCGTGGCTGTTTCTCACTCAGCAGTGATGGGAGTGCACACGCTGGAAGGAAAGAGCAATCACCGGGACCCCAGCTTTATAATGTGCCCAGGGCAGTGTTCAGAATGAGCTGCTTTAAGAAACCCTTTCCACGAGACCTTCTTAGGCTCAGCGTACACTCTTTCACCGCAGAAAGCAGAGCTGCTCAGAAAACCATGTTCCCCTCCTCAAAACCAATTCTGCCACGCTTTTCCACAGCTCTGTTCTGATGAGTACGCACACTTTCGGAAGGCTGCTTTCAGCCGCTGGGCTTGCAGCAACTGAGCCTCCTTGAAGACACACGGTGTTGCAAAATACCAACTTTTCCTTTTGAAGGAAATCTTCAGGGTTTGGGTGGTTCCTCCCTCACCCACCTAAAGACTGATATTCTTCCACAAGATTTTCTTTTATCAAAAATGCCTTGATGGAAAACATTCAGCTTTCTCAGAAGAAAAGAAATCCAACAAGCACTAACCCCTACTTGCTGTTAGTGAAGAATTACTGCTACCACTGAGTCTCTTTACACATGAAGGAAGTTCTAAAATATTAATCGGATCTGTGAACATATCAGAAGTCTAGGGGGAGAAAAAGCTCTTAAATGCATCAACCTGATCTCTGGGCTACAGAAAAAAGATGAATCTATTTATTTCACTTAAAGTCTCTGGCAGATTCAAGAGGGAAAAGAAAGGAAAACAAAGAAGCCTCTACCAAATCAACCTGCGAGAAGTGGTTTATGGCCAAAAAAGCTAGTTTTGCTTCTTTTTATAGCTGCCAAAACTGTAAGTGAAATAAATAGATTAATCTCCCATCTATCACCCAAGGAACATTTTGATACATACAAGCTCAAAAAGCCTGTACTGTGAGGCTTTGAGCCATTTGTGAATGGCTGAAGATGACGCTTGTAAGACTGGGTTTGTGTATTTTAATGGAGGGAGAATTTTTGGGTGTGCATTTGGAAGACAGTAAGCATATGCTTTTGAAAGGAGGTGGGAAACAGGACAGATGCCAAGCTAAGAATATGCACAAGAAAGCATAGGGGTGATAGGCTTGAGAGCAGACAGAGGACAAAAGAGCAAGGAAACCTGTGAAACTAAAGGTGTGCAAGGAAAACACAGGAGTGAGGAGATGTACAGTGGAGCTGCACACCACAACCAGACGCAGGAGAGACCTGCTGGAGGAACAGAGTGCCTTGTAGCAATAGAGAGCCTTGCACAGGAAAGCAGAACCAAAGTCCAAAGTGATGTTGCATCTAAAAGGCATTAATTTGCATGACAGAAGCTTTTAATCCTGCTTGTAGCTTGAGTCAAAGAAAGATTTCAAACCGGAAACCTATGTGTTTGATGAACTGTTTAACACCAAAGAGCATCCAATTAGAGGTACAGTGCTTCTGTGTGACCAAGATGAAACCTCCAAGTTCCAGAGGGATGGAGGAGAATGGGCAGCTCTGGCATTTTTCCCCTGCTTGTTGCAACAGCACGCCAAATCCCACCCCGGGCAGCAGCAGAGAAGTGAGGGGAGTCCCGGCCCTATGAGAAATACCACCCAGACAAGTGCAGGGACACAATGTTTGCGGGTAAGGGGGGCAGAATTTGCTAAGCTCCCTCACCGGGTCACTGCAGTGAGGGAATAGGTTCTCATTTACTCCAATAGAGACTTTTAGAAAGGGCTCACTGGGGAAATGAGCCCTCACCTCGCTGGCTCAGCAGGAGGAGCGCCCTTGTGGAGACGATGGGGAAAGGACAGAAGAGAGGTGAAGTTTGCTCACAAAAGGAAATTTCATCTTAGGCAGATTGGTACTTTATTGGGCGAAAGACCAAAGAAATCTTCACACACACGGCCTTGAAAGTAAGAGACATGACTTTTCTCCACAGTTTTGGCTCTGGCACCTCTGAATTTCGCACCATCCTCTTCTCTCTGTCTCATGGCCCTGAATGTATTCTAAGGCTGGGAGAGTCTTTTTCGTAACGGGGAATATGGGCACAGAGCAGCTGGCCTGATGATACAAGAAGTGTTTCTGAACGAAGCACTGCTCAAGTTTCATCAACCTCAAGATAGCTTCTCTATGTCTGGTTTATCCTTTGTTCCTCAAATATCTGGCCACTTTGCTTCAGACGCAGCCGTAACATCCACGATTCCTGGACAGCTCCAGACTTCACATACGGCTTTGATGAAGTTATTTACCATTTCTCCCTTTAGCAAGACAAATGCTTGCAGAAACCTTGCCCAGGCAGAGTCACTCCCGCAAGAGATTTAACCTCTTCTACACTAAAGGCCAGCAGAGATCTCCCAAAGTGCTGACGGGACTTGCACACCTGAATTGCCATGAAAACTAACTAGCCTTAGGAAAGCCCTGAGTAAAACCCCACACCCAGTGGAGCCTGCATTTTACCATCATTTGGAAGAGTTGAGCATGAAAGAAATGTCACTGACACTGAACAGGCCTTTACCCTATTCTTACCCCTTCCTACCTGCAGTATGATAGAAGCAGAACGACGCCACCGTTGCGGACTTTACCCAGGGGTTCAGTGTGCAGCAAGCAAAGACTAGTTGGCTTCATTAACAAAGCATAACACACAGGCCTGTGAAGGCACAGGACATTCCCTCAGAGTGAAAAACAAACCTCTGCACAGAACAAATTAATTCTGACCACCTTGCCTCTCTGTAGCTCCCAGTTAGCTGTAATCAGGCTGTCTGTGCTCCTGACTTCGCAGCATTCTCAAAACTGCTCCCAGAGCACCCATCCTCATCAGCGATATCCAATTTCCAAACTGAGTAAGGAACAACCCTTTCCAGAGTTGGCTTTTCAGTTTTCCTCATCACTGGCTTAACATCAATTCCAGTCAAATGAGGAAAGTACAAAGGGACTAAGTTATGCCCACGCTGAGCACTCTGAAACCCTGATCACATCATTCTCTTCCAGCCATAAGCATAAATTGTCCTCATTAACCAGACTTAGCCCAACTTTAATGTTTGCAACTTGACCTATAATCCATCCAAAATCCAGCACCATATTCTAATGCAGCTGTTATCCTTAAACCTGAATTCACAGCCCGCCTGGCTGGATGAGCCAACACGACTCAGACATCCAACATCCTGAATTTGCTCTTTCTGATCCAGACGATTCTGGTTTGGTCTGAATACCAGAAAAAGTGAGGTTTACACAGTTGTGCTTTCAAATTTCATGGGGATGCAGACTCACAAAACTATCGGTGTCTACGAGTTTCATGAAATAATAGTCTAGTAGAGGAGTGAAAAATTTCTCCACAGAGGGAAGGACTGCAAGTTTAGCTCAACTCCCATTAGGCACCAAGGAATCCACATGGGAAAGACGTTATGGATGCCCCAAATGTAGGAAAAATCGTCAATTAGAGCTTACTGAACTCAGCCACGAGGCATAAACTGTACGCCAGGCTGCCTTAACTCCCCAGCTCACAGGACCCACTTGGGTTTTCTTCACCCTCTGGGATTCACTTCAGCTCAGATACACGCCAAGCAGAGGAGTTTTGAGCGGTTGTGATTCAGCACAACTCATTTTGAACCAGTTTTGAGCCCAGCAGGCTTCCAGCTATTCCAGCTGCCCAGTAGCCATCAGCCCAGCTGATTGTTGCTAACTGCTGTCAAATGGCAGCCTGGCAGCCTCTGCATCTTCTCCTGCCCCCAGAAGAAAAGCTGTTAATGCTAAACTCCACATCACTCCTTTCCAAAAGTAGCTTGGATACTGGTGGCGGGAGAGGGACAAACACCCGGAGGGACAGATAACACGGAGCATTTTGAAGGTGAACGAAGGCAGTCACTCGTCAGACCTCCAGCCTGAGCTCTTTCCCCAGCCCCAGGCAGAGCAGCTCTTCCTCCCCTCCATCTCTCATCCTGCTTTGCCAGAAGTTAAACCACTAACATTAGGGGGCCATTTCCTCTCTGTCACCCCCAACAAATGCTGTCGCTTAAACAACAAATCCTCCAAGAGTGCAGTGAGATGGTGACCCCAGTGTGCCGATGCCATTATTAACAGAACAAGCCTGGTGTGTGCAAACAGACCCTTAAATTAAAAACAAAACCAACTGCCATCACCTCGGTTGCTTCCTGTTACACGAATAGTCCCTGCCCTGAAGACATGTCGCTTAGGAAGCTGTCTGCATCCGCCACTCCGCTGCCTGCGCTCAAGCAGCTATTCTACCAAAGCAGCTCTTCTGCTGGGATGACACGCATATCAGGAAGGCTATTTCACACCCCGATTTCAGCCACCGACCTGAACGTCGTCTGCGGGGACCCACGGGGTTCAGGAGGGACTCCAGTTTCACCCAGTGACCAAGCGTGCGGCGGCACAAGCGCCCGTGGAGCGCAGGAGTTGGGATGGGGGAGGAAGGTGGTTAGACACTGGCACGGCAAGACAGAAATGGTTCACCGCGCGACCCAAACTTCTGCAGTGACACCACGCAGGAGCCTGGCACAAACCCCTTTCCCTTCCAGAGCAGCTTTAGGGAGGAAGTGCATTAAAGAACGATTGGTGCAGAAAGCCTCTGATACACCCAGGGGAAAAAACCAGCCCCAAAACACTCTTGGCAATAAGCAGTGCCTAATTTCCTGCTACCAAAGTGCTGGATTAAGTCTGGCCCCTGGACAGCCTCAGAGGTACCACTCGAAGGACCTCACTTGACAGCACTTCCAGGGAGCTGCTCATTGAGAGCTGAACAAACGCAACACCTCTCTGAAGCTGCAGTGCCTTCTCCCTCCCTCCTCACAAGGCGGCTGTATGACTGCAGTCACTCAAGCCTCCTAAGAACACCCAGGACAACAGGCTGCTGGAAACGGAGGCAGCTCATCTGCCTGTTCTGCCTGGTGCAGCCAGTTAGATGTGTGCCAGGTTCCTACCTGCAACTGAGCATCCTCCCTCTCCCATCCCCATGGCTACCAAAGCTGCCTTTTTGCCAGTTAGCTGCCAAACACCCATCTCACAGGCAGAAGAAATGAGCATCTGCCTTATGCTGCTGTATAATACAGCCCCTGGGAATGGATCCCACTCCCCATCACCTATTTATCTGTTAGTTACGTCCTTCCCACTCCTTTGCTATGAACTTCCTTGGCCGTGTTTACCCTCAGAGCAGCCCTGCAGAGGAGGGCAGTGCTATTATCTGGCATACAGATTGGCATGCCAGAGGTGACACAACGAGCCAAAGCACCCCCCAAAGCCCCATGTAGTCAAATCAACATCAGGACCACTTGCACCATCGTAAGGGATGGTGAGAACACACATTGCAAGTAAATACATCCAGTGGTTTAATGGGAAATACATCCTCAGTCTTCCTGGTGCTACATAACTGGAGGCGGAGAGAGGTATCTCAAAATGGCATGTCTGGGGAAGAGGAGGAGTTGAAAATACTGAGCATGCCGAGCTTGAAGAGGCCACATATCTGCCTAAAAGTGAGCAGGCTGGAGAGAGGGGTAGAGCATCCAAGTCCCAGGGAAAGAATGGCCAGTCTCCAGATACTTGAATTTATGTCAACCTGGAGACTAGACAAAAACCCATTAATTCCTGGGCTGTCCAAGCAAGAATTGGATGAGTGACAACTTTACCATTATGACTTCAATGGACCATCTCCCTGGGGTGCCAGGGAGAAGATGCCCTTTCAGGCTCTACTGTCTAAAATGCCAAGAGAGATCCAAATCAACCACAGCTCGCCGTCCTCACGTTAACGGCTGGGAGCCCTCTTCAGCCTACGTGCCTTGTGAAGGCAGATAAAGAGAGATGCTGGGCAGCACCGAAGTCTTCGCTCTTCCTTCACCCGCCTCCTCGCAGCTCCCTGGCCTTCTCTTATGAGACTGCCACTCATGCAGGAATTGGTCTCTGGGGAGGATGGGGGCCACAGGATTTTCAAATCCCTCTTTTTGAGCTGACAGCAGCCTTTCAGCCCAACAACAGCTCAAAATGCTTGTGAAGAGAGATATTTTTATGAGAGCTCACCCCCTCCAAATCTTTCCAAGCTCCTTTTCTTAGGCACTTTGAAATAATTAAAGTCTTCCATCAAATTATACTGAAGATCTCTATGAAAAGCCTTTAATTTCCATTTGCTTAATGTAACTCCATCCACCAGATGAACTCTGTGGGGGGCTTTTTTGTTTTGGTTTTTTTTCTTTTTCCATCTTTCTTTCTTTCTTTTAATTTTTTTTTTTTTACCCCCTTCATAAAATATCATGCTGAGGAACTTTAATTTGATTTTAGCCTGACTAGAATTTGGGGCTGGGCCACATCCTGTCAGCCGATCGCAGCTGCAGTGGAAATCTCAAGCTCTCTTTTGACTTCGACGTATCGCATTTAATCAGCTCATGGTCGGCAGCAGCGATCTCTGCACGGACGGTAGGCAAGCGAGTAAAGCCTCCAAGTGAGCAAGAAACCCAAAGAGCACCAGAGTCTCCCGGATCCATTGCTCCCTCCCTCTGGCACGCTGAAATACCCAAAAGTGGTCCAGCAAGCACAGGCTTACAGCAGGGAAGGGAAGGTTTCACATCTTATCTGAACAGGGGCGATTGCCAAGTTGACCTTTAGCTCACAAAGTGAACGGCAGGGATTTTCCGCAGGGCAGAAACAGCTCTTTCCACTCCAATGATTTTTTTCAACTGATAAACTCCTTAACACACAGGAAGTTTCCCAAAAGAGAGCCAATATGCCCTTCCAAGTGACGATCGGCAGACGTTGGACAAGCCGTGACACGACGCCATGGTTCCCAGCGAAACCGCAGGAGCCGCTGCCGTCAGAGGATGCCACCAGGGAAGTGCAAACGTGCAGAGGATTTCCTTGTGTGTGCCAAAGCCTCTGGCTGCAACCAAAGGCACCAAGCCTAAGAACAAACCCAACAAAAGCTGAATTCCCCTGTCACTACTGCTGTAGCAGTTTAGTCACTTCAAAGCCTATTTGCCTTTACACAAAGGCAGAGAGTCTGCTCCCCAAACTGTTCAGGCCATCTGTGTGCTGCACGCTGACATCTCGGGAGGGTGAGCTCACGCGGGGAGGCACAGAGTGCAGAGGAGGGATGCAGAGCCCGCTCTCCCGCACGCCTCCGGCTCTGCGCTCCGGCGGAGGCAAGAGGCAGCCACCTACACAGCCCGGGCTCTCGGCAGCGGTGGCAGACTGCCTGCGCGTTCGAGAGACGCAACTCTTCCCGGGGCGAGGAAGAAGCGGAGGGAGCAGAGCCAACACCTTTGAATTGCAGCAGGCAATGGAGGGGAAGCCAAGACAGCAGATGAGGAGGGGCTGCTCCTGGAGAGGGCTCTGCCAGGGCAGCACGAGCTCCTCTCCAGCGCAGCAGGAGCTATCCTGGTCTTGGAGGCTTTCTGCAGGGTTCTGCTCCCACTGGTGCTGATCCACCCTTCCTTGCTGGGTACCCAACTGCCTCATGGCCCAGCACGTTCACCCTGGCACTGGGGTAGAAGCAGTGGCTTTACACAAAGGAGAGAAACAGAGGCTCAAATCAAACCAAATGAGATGGCCACGGCCAACCGGGCAGCACACGGCAGAGGAGAGGACCGAGAGAACCAAACCCAGCCGGGGGGATGAGAAAAATGCCCACAGTTAACACATGAGTTTGAGTGAGGGTGGCACAGCATTATCTGTAGCCAGAGAGCAGGGAGGGAGTCAGGTACGCGCTTGGCAGGTATCCTGGATGGTGGGAAATGGCATATCAGGATCCATGCGGGGGAGAAAAAAAAAAAAAAGAAAAACCCCACGAGCTGCAAGAAACAGCGTCAACTGTTAATGGCTGAGAGCCACAGGGCAGGGAACAGAGAAAAGGGAGTGGGACACCAAGCTGCTCTGCACCCTGGGAGTGAAACCAGAGAGAGAGAAAGGAATACAAATGCATTTTGGGAGCAGCCAGTGTTGGGCTCCCCCACTGATATAACTCAGCCCTTAAACTTGGTTTGACCATACTAATCTGAGTATTATAACCAGAGTACCCCAGAGCCAGAAATAAGAAAAAGGATGGATGTCTGTGTGTCTGCAGCCACCTCCTAGTAAAGAACGGGACAACACACCACTGCACGCAGAGACGTGATCCTACGAAGAGCACAGGGCCACGTCCCAAAACAGCCACAGGACCCGCTCTTTTCCATGGATTTTTGGAGTGCTGCAGAAGCTCTCATGTCCTAAAAAGCAAGCCCTAAAAAATTTGCAACACCTCTGCCCAGGCTTTGTGAGGAATTTATGAGAGTTAAAGCACTGGCATGTGGTGTTCACACAGCTGTTCAGCAGAAGGAAGAAGGTGACAATAAACTTGAGTTTGTCATGGTAAGCACACAGCAGATGCAGGGAGATTGGGTTAAGAGCGTTTTACAGGGTCTCACTGAAGCTAACAGACAAGCAAGTAGGCACAAACAAGAGGTATAAGCTCGCTGACCTTCCAAAACCCGAGGGCTTGACTTAGTCATCAAAGCACCAGCCAAGTCCAAGAGCTGGAAAAGGCAGTGGCTCCTATGAGGCAACACATGCCACTGTTTCAGGACACCCAGATTTCATCCCCAGTTCTACTGCTTGGCTAAACTACTTTATGTCTTAATGCATTAATTTTTCCACCTGTACCTAGCAAGAATAATGTTGCAGACCTCTTCAGTGAAGGGCTCTGAGGTCTCAGGATGAAAAGTGTTCTGTAAGACTCATGTATCATCATTAGCGCTGGCCAGGAATAACCCTTGAGGCTGGAAGCCTGGAGCAGCATTTTTCCAGCTGTGTTTGGAATGCATTTCCCTCCCTCCAACCACGTAAACCCACACCCTGATTCTCTGCCTAGATGGACTCAGTCATCTATTTGAACTACAGCAGCGCTCTAAATGAAATCCTTGAGGCTCCAGATAAAACGCTTATCCCCAAATTCTATGCTCCTGTCGTCCAAACCAAGACAAGCCCTGCTCCGCACAGGAAATCAAAGTCAGGAGGGGAACCCAAAATAGAGCCCAGCCCTCACTATGCAGTGCTGCGCTCACTAGAAGATGCTGCCATTAGGATGTCACAGCGTGATTTTTTAGCCAGCACTCACAAAAACCACTAATATTCAGTACAATGAGAAGATAACATGTTTTAACAACATCCTCATCTCCATCACGTTTCACAGGGCTTTTTGTCCTGCGGTGCAGTCAGCTCAGCCACTCCTATACCCCTGCGCAGTGGGACGGCACATCTGAAAGTCACTCCAAAACCAACAAGGCCAATCGCTCATTGGAAACCCAAACCAAGTGGGTTATGTGAGGCAGGTTTCTTCCATAGAGACGCTCTCTCACACAATAAACAAAAGCAGTCGCCAGTGATGTACCAGCTCAAGCGATTCTAATAATTCTCTCACTGACGGCACAGGACAGGCTACACAGCATTGGTATCATCAGGTCACTGTTCCGCCTCAGAGCATCGTCCAGAACAGTGCTGGGATGAAGGTAATTAACGACATGGTAACTAATCTCTTTAGTCATCCGCTGTGTCTACAATTCATTTCTGTCATGTGTAAATAGAGTATCAAAGCTTGGCAGTAATGGCTGTCAAGGAGTGTGCTATCCCACAGCAGGTCTGCTGGCCTTGGAGAGGAGTCTAAGTAGCCCTCGCTGAATAGCCACGTCCAAACAAACCCACCAGCAAGAGTCCGAAGGCGACAAACGCAAGGAGCCCGTCTCATCCCAGCTTCAGATACCGCCGTTCCTCACAACCCCTCAGTACAACGATGCGTCCTCACTTTGCAGACGGAAAAACTGAGACCCAGAGGCAAAACAGTTTGTTCGGAATCCCAAAGGGAGCCCATGGTTGACAGGACATTGAACTGAAATCATTGGATAACGCTGCAAACCCTGAAACATCCCATCCTCCCGCTAAAACAAACCAACAAAAACCACTACAGACAAGATGTCACGAAACATAGCTAGCAAACTTCTTTCGGTTTTGGAACTCCCAGTATCCGGACTCTGTAGGAGTCCAGGAGGTCCAAAAAAAAAATTAATCAAAGCATTGTCAATGCATTTAGACACGATTTGGGTTCGGCAGTACCCGATCCACCTGCCAACCAGGCAGGTTTGAGCACCTACAAAGAGGATCTGGTCTCACCTGTGCGCTCTAGATGCCCCATCAAAATGTGACCCGGATTTTTGCATGCTCATGGGGAAGAGGCACAAGTTTCATGGTTTCATTCCCGGTTTTGGCTCTGTATGGGACCGGAAGGGACAAAAATCACAGCTCAACAGTATGTGGGGGAATCCACTTCCCAGGAAATCCGCCGCTAGAAATAACAGATGCTTCTCCAAGGGTTCCCAGCTCACTTTGGTAGACCCAAGGGGCGGCCGTTCTTAGACTAACAGCCAGGGAAAATTTGGCAATGCCTCCAAAACTGCCTCATGGAGTTTTCAGGGTTCACCCATCAGCAATGTCTGACACAGCAACTGAGATTAAAACCGTGTGGGTGGGTACATGTTTGTGCCTGCTAGAGAGCCTGTAAAAGATAACACACACAGCGTGATAGCTTGGTCTATTGAATTGGGACTCCAGAAATCCATTTTTAGCTCTGCAACTGCCCTGTTCCCTATCCTTAAATAACTCACTGTCTCTTCTTCCCACTGCTTCCCCCTCTGTAAAATGGGAAGTACTCCCTACTAGGTCTTCTTGCTTTGGTACTGCATGGCTCTATCCAAATGAGCTCCAAAAATGCCTTTTCAGTTATGCCATACACTCGCCTGAAGTCCCCACATGGATTCAAAGGTTGCTTGTAAAGACTCCTTACCAGCTACATGGAAAGAAGATGCCTTCAACTCTTTCAACTCTCATTTGGAAAGGTGGGGGGCAGCCAGAAATTTCCCGGGGTGGGCTCCACACCAAAATACTGGATTGACTTCAGCCTGCACAGGTGCTTGCAGCACACAGGCAGACCTGAGGACAGCTAAAAATGCCACGGGAAATTACTGGTCTCCCGAGAACAAATTCAGATGCTCTCTTCCTCCCCGTCCACCTCCATTTCTATCACTATTTTATTGTAAGCATTTGTGGTTTAATTCACGCCTCCCCCCACACACCTTTTTTCTTTTCCAACCCCACTAAAGCCTGGCAGGTTTTAAAATCACTGCATGTCTTGATGAGAGGAGGGCTGGAACGACTCCTTTGGGGACAATGGATTAGATTCTCCTGCAGTGTGTCTACAAAGTCAAAACCAAATTCTTCCTTTTTATAGGAATTCATTCAAAGCCTATTGATCTGAGCCTTCGTCCTGGTCTTAACAGTCTCTGATTCTGAATTTTTTTGATCAAGGTTTCTAAAACAGCATTGAGGGCTGTGCCCGTACTTGCTCACACAGCCAGCCCGGTGCCCTTCACCTCCCCCATAGCCCAGTGCTGTTTCCCACACGTCGTGCCCAACTCCGTGCCGAAAGCCACATACTACTCCATCTCCCAGAATGCCAACCCACCCCACTCCCCCTCATCTGTACCTTTGCTCCCCACCAACATTCAGCTTCTCAGCAAGGACTTGCTCCTGACACCGGCGTGGTTCCTCACTGACGCTGCTGTAGAAGGTGGATACGGCCAGGCAGATTACGGAGGCTGAAATCACTCCCTGGGAGTCATTACGAGCTATTACTAAGCGGAACCTAGGGACTGCTTATTACCTGAGTTATTGTTCTGGAAGAAGCTCTTGCAGCCCGCTAAAGAGATTGCACATGAGGACTCAGGCTTATGGATTATGACAGTTTGGAGTGACTCTGCACTAATGCATCCAGGTGCAAAACTTCTATATGGGAACAGTTATAAGAGCAGTCACTTATGGCTCCTGCCTGACCATTCCAGCACACCTGAACTGCTGATGCCGTCGTCAGATCATCCCATCTGATCTCCTCAAGATCACTGAGCAATGCCATCAGCAATCCTTACAGGCAAGAGAGCTGGCAACCAGGCCAATGCAACACAGACACTCCCAGAGCAGAGAAGGATGGCCACCCATCGTGCCAGAGAAAGAGGGTTGGGAATCCTCTGAGCAATTCAGGACCTTACATCCTCTCCTTTCAAATGGTTTGCCTTATAGGAAACAATCACTGATTTAAAGGATATAGATGGCACCCAAGCCCTGGCAGCTCCTGCACCATCTCCTTTCTCCAGTCCACTCTAACACAGCCTCACCATTTACCCCTCACGCAGGTTCCCACATCCAGCAAGCTTTGCTCAGGCCACAGCAGGTTACACACCACATATACTGCCCAAACAGTGAAAGTAAAACCCTCCCCATCCTGTGTCTCTCCAACGCCCTGCAAGGCACGGATAAGCAAGGACACAGCTCCGTGACCCCAAAAAAATTGGGAACTGAGCACGGGAGGAGAGGGAGGCAGACAGACAGATATGCAACAGTGAGCACAAGGCAACAGTGAGATCACCAAGATGACTGGGAGAAGCAATAGCCCCAGATTTATGTCCAGGTTCGAACGTCTGCTAGAGCAGAAGGTCAGGGGAACAGCCCTGCCTGCCAGAGAAGGGGAGCAGTAAATCCTGCCTTCTACCACAGCTGGCCTGCAAATTACAGCAGAAGGATAAATTTGTTCTATTACACAATCCTGGAAGATGACATGGTTTTTCTTGGTACCATCACTCTAAATTTCAGACCTTTCTATATGGGACTACTGAAATCTGTAGCTGTGTTACTAATGGAAGATTAATTAGACCCAAACAAGGAAGCCGTTTAAGATACAGTCGAAGACCATATACAGAGCCACAGGATACTGCTCCTAAGGCAGGGAGACAGAGCCAAGAAAATCAGGTAGAACATGCCTTCAAGAAGCTCAAGGACCTTAATTTGAACCTAGCATCATTTCAGACAAAACAGAGAGATGGAGCTGGTTTCATGCAAACACATGTCTTCATGGTAGATAAAAAAGGTTAGGGGGTAGCAAGAACAGGAAAAATATGTCAAGTTCTGAAGAAAAAAGGCATTTTACATGTTTTAATAAATAAAGCACATTTCCATTCATCACCGTTCAGAAAGTCAATAAATACTCAACTTGCAAAGTATTAATTACTATGGGTTGATCCCCCACCCCCGCATTTGAAAAACACACCAGAATTGGGGTTCTTTATTGCCAAACCGGTGGGAATAGCACTGCCAGGTGCTATTAATAAGAGGCTGCCTGCAGCCTGAAGGAACTCTGCCATTCTCACCGGGATTTTCTACCCATTCTCAGACTTTAATTTTCATTCATCAAAAAGTAATAAAAAAAAAGGTTTCAAACACAGAGAGTGGATTGATACATACTAGTTCTCCCACCACCACCACCCCCGCCTTCCCCTTTAATGACTTTGCCAAAGGAGAAAAGTAATTCAGTTGTGGCCAAGAACGGCATTTAAAAGTGTTTGTTGTTTTACAGCCATTCATTGTACTTAATTATAGACGTGTTGTAGCTCGCGTGATCTCCTTCCCTTCCCGGGGCGAGTTACATAATCAGCCACCACCACATGCTTCCACCTACGACAACAATATTACAGCATAAGGGATGGATCTTGCTAAATAGTCATTTCCCAGAGCTTCTTACTGAGAGCAGTCTGAGGGACGCAAGCACGCAGATGCTCATCACCTTTTGTGGTCCTCAGGAAGTCCGTGAGACCACGGGAAGAGGTAAGCACCATGCTTACTCGTAGACAGTGGCTGAAGTGATCTGCGGGTGTCGTGAGGCTCTGCTCCCTGGGCTAGCCGCAAGGCTAAGAGACTTGAGACACAGCTTCAGCTGCCAACCGGTGCTAAGGCTCTGATCCATCACGTGGCTGCGGACCCAACTTCTGCATCGTCTGATATTCAAGCCCTTCATCACCGATGTCCTGTCTTCCCACCTGAAGGGCTGAAGAGGTTTCCTCAGGTTACAGCTTCACTGACCCTGCAGATTTATGCAGGCGATGCCACACTTCCACGTGAGCGCGCCGAGGCACCGAACCCGACGCACGCTTCATTACAGAAAATCGCATGCCCTTCCGTCATAACCGACCCCAGCCAGCACCATAAGCAGAGCAAACAATTCCAATGTCACTACACAAAATCACACTAAGAGTAGCAATCCCTCTATTATCATATCAACTAACATGTATCTGGAACTCTTAATTCTGGTTTCTGGCCATGCCTGTGGTGCCTAAGGTTTGTTTCACACACAAGGGACTTCGGCTGGTTTAGAAAAGGAAAGCAGATGTAGCATCTCTACTCCAGGAACTGCAACTTTCTGTTCAAAGTCCAAGCCCATTGAAAAATCTGCAATAAAACCCCCAAAAGTTGGCAACTTTTGAACTCTTCTAGAATGCAAAGTTGCAGAGCGAGCAGGAAATTGCTGCTCATCCACAGCTCAGCTGGAACCTGCGCCAAGGCTGCAGGCGGGTTGCAAGTCAGGTGCTCAGTGCCAGCTACACTGACGCTGGCCATTACTGTGCCAAAGACAGGTTACCTGCCCTGCCATCACTGCTGCAGAGAAAGCCCTGCCCCGTTTAAAGCCCTCCTGGAAGCAAAGCGGGTTTGAAATGGGTTGCAGGCAAGACGCCTGGACAGACAGACAGCAAGACTGCGGCCAAATTCCCTTAGCCACGGCAGTGCCCAAGTCCCAGCCCAACGCCGGAAGGAGACGCCTTTGCAGGGCAGGCAGGAGCACGCAAGGAGGCACGTGCGCGGATGCTCCAGAAGTCACGGGTCACAGCAGCCCGGATAAGACAGCAGTAGTCGTTCCACTGCCAACCAGGGACAGAGGAGACCGAGCGCTGCTTGTCACATGGATGCGCTCGGCGCATCCAGCGGCCTTACAGATTAATCAAAAGCTTCAGCCTCCAGCCACGCCAGAGACATCACGAGAGCAATTTGTCACCGTAATTAAAAAAAGTATTGCACGGATTCTGGAGACGGCCGTCGGTCAAGGAGCAGAGGAGGGGGAAAAACTTTCCCTGGACTAACAGGTTACCTTTTGTTAGCCTTCCCTCCAATAACACATCATTTCCACCGACATCAAGAGGAGACAGCTTCAGGAACCTGCCACATCACTGGCTTTTCACATCATCCTCTCCGCTTTTCTCTCCTCTCCCTGCCGTCCTCACATCTCCATTCACTTTGTGCATTTTTTGTTTCAGCTATCCAATCAAAAGGGGAAGGAAAAAAGGATTAAGACATAAAAGTTTATTGATTGATTTTAAATTATGCTTTGAAACAAAACCCTCTGGATTGGAAAGCTTGTATTTCAGTGTGAAAAGGGATGGTGGAACACGGGAAACGCACCGCGAAATAAACAACCTCGTCTCAGAGCATATATTCTGTCTTCATTACGCCCCTGAGAAGGTGTTAATATACAACGTACAATGTATTAATCACCCCCTAACTTCCAAATGCGAAATGCATCATTAACATTCATGTTGTTTTCAATTAGTTTGCTGTATGGGAAGGAGGGGAACAAAGACAGGTTCCCTCACTAAATCTTGTTTCATTTGCAAAGCCCGGGGACCATAAAAAGCAGCCTGGGTGAAACTCCTGCACTCCCCACCATACACAAGGGCCTGCTGACAGCAAGATGCAGAAAGGCTTTTAATTGATGTGGCTTTTAGAAAAAGCCAATGCTATGGATAATGTTTTCAGGCGACCAGGTAATTTGTAAGTTCCATTTTCAGGAGTGATTTAAGTACTTTGGGACAGATTTTCAAAGGATATCAGCCCCCAAAAGAGACAGATAAGCACCTAGTGGGATTTTTAAGAGCCCTAAACTAATAGGGCCCCTGACTCCTATTGATACTTTCATTTAAAAAGAAGGGCTTTGAAGCCTTTTTGATTCAAAGTCTTAAAAGGTCTCCAGTACAGACACAAGCTCGCCTTCGGAGAAAATCTGTTTATCATTTGTGAAACTCTCAACTTTCACAGACTTTTTTGCCAAGGGACGGAGGGTTCAAGGTCACTCATTTAGGGTGCCAAGCCTTGGTGACTACCCATCCCTACAGGCAGCTAAGTGCCCGTCCACTAGGAGATGCTACCACTTAAACTTGCACGCATTTAGTTTCTGGGTGCTGACCACTTGTGAGGGGAGATGTGCACTTTTGAGGACTGGAAGGGCAACACCACCAATAGTTTAGCCGTAACATTTTCCATCCAGCGAAACTCTTCTAAGTCTCGTGGCCATTCTTTCAGAAACTCGGCTTCAGTGGCAAAGCCGGAGCAGTTCAAAGAGCTTGTTGAAAAAAACCTGTGAACACTGGACTCTTCTGCTAAACCAGCTCCCACTTACAGGTCAGCAAGGACCCCTGTGGTTGTCCAGGCCCCCTTCCAAAACAAACAGCCATGAGCCTTCTTGAGCTCACTCCAATTTCAACTAAAGCACGTCTTTCAGGAAAAGCATCCAATCACAATGTAAAGTTATCATTCATGGACAATTGACCACAAGCCTTAGGGGAGATATTACAGTTTCTAATTACTCTCACTGTTCAAAAACGTCTGTCTTATTTCTCAGCAGAGTTTCTTGAGCCCCAGTTACTTGAAAATGGCTCTTACTGTACTTACTTAGACAGAAAACTGGAGTCACCTTGCCAGTAGGAACAAAAAGTAGGATTTTGTAAAGAGAAAGTTAGACACCCAGGAGCCCAGGAGGATGACTCACATCTGAGATACCACCTCCAGAGGTGACAACTGAAATAGGATGGAGCCCATGTTCCGATTACAACAATGCAGCGCTGGCTCTGCCACATCCCAAGCTGCCATCCTTACCTGCAGAAGCAGAGTCACTGCGTACTGGAGTCTCGATACAGAAGGCAACAGGATTCAGCTGTTGTTGCCTAACGTGAGAAGCAATAATCAAAAAACTCCCACACAGATCAAGGAAAAGACAAATACCGAGCCCTTCCTAATTAACAGGAGCTATGTGCATCTTCCTTTCACTGTGGCAGCAAACCCTGCCTAATCCTTCTCATTACATCACGTCAGCCGTTAAACAAAATAGCCCTTTGTTTAAAAGTGACACTGCTGGTGACAGACAGAGCTGCCTGCCTCAGCCGAGCACTGAGCACAAACCCAGCTCTCACCCATTCCCTACTAACCACGATCCTCTGTAGATGGTTACTGCACAGCAGCCCATGGGGGATAAGCCATGCCAGAAAGTTCCCACGTTCTGGAGACCTGAAACCACCCAGTGGAATAGGTTGCTATGGTTGCCAAGATTTAATCCAAATTGATACAGGTAGAAAAAAAGAAAAATGTCGTGATTAAAAATAAATAAATAGACAAATCTGGGCCTTGTGCCATGAAAAATGTGAAGTTGTCCTTGACTCCAGTAGGAAATGAGGCATGAAATGTATCAAAATGTGGTATTGAATATAAGAATGTATTTAATATTTTACAACACTGGAAATCTTGTTACAAAAGAGGTAGATAATAAATCAAGCTGAGAAGGGCCAGTTCTTCCCTTCTCTCCCCTCTCTTTACCTCTAATTGTTCTCAGAAAAGTTTGAGCAGCTGGATCTTTTGCTGGAGAAAAGAAAGCTGAACATCACTCACAAAAAAACCGGAGGTGCTTCATTTGTCCATCAAGAGCAATAAACTCTTATTAATCATCTATGCTGCTTGAAAGTCACTGTTAATTTCTGAAGACGTCTATCCTCCACAGATACTCCCTGCAAGCTTTCAGAAAGGGCATAAAGACTTGAGGCAAACCTCCACATAAAGGAGATCTCGGCAACCAGTTAATTTAACCAGTTGTGCTAACAGAGTACCAGTTATCAGCTTATCACTTGCTATTTGTACAGAAAGATTTCTCCCTCTGCTCTCACGTACTCATTTTGCCCCCCGATTTTCTCTCCTTCACTGGATGCTAAACATCAAAGCTGGAGAAAGCCAGCACCATCCCCTCGGCTTTAGAGCCGGGGGAATTCATCTGGCAAACCACACGTTCCGCAGACGGGAACTCGTCTGTCTGGCTCCTAGGCGAGAGATGAAATGCATATTCCACTCCTCTTCCTTCTTATTGCCCAGACACACATACACTTTTCATTACTGCTTTTGTTTAAGCACACTCTGGAAAATGACTAACAGTGAAAAGGTAAAGTGGTTTTAGGAAGATTGCATCTACAGTGGAGAGATGGATCATTTTTTAATATACCGCATGCCATTTAACTAACCCTCTGGTAACCGTGGATGTGGTACCGCCAAACACAAGAACCGACGCGTTTAAATCCCATCCGCTGGTCACGGTTTTAAGTACCACGCTCACCCACCCTGTATGCCAGGTCCTGTCTGTCACCCTGGTAATGGAGGTGTTTATTAACAGAGTCCCAGGAAAACCCAACTCCCAAGGGGAAAAAACGCTCCTCCCTCCTGTCGAAGTCCAGAAACGCTGTCACTGACTCCACCCGGGTCATGGCAGAGCTGCATCTTCCAAATTGTTCTCTCCCCACCGGTATTTCTATCCTGCTTTCCTATGGAAACAAACTCCCCTGAGCAGCTGTCTGTCAGCCTCCCACAGCCATAAATGAACCCACTAGCCACCTGCAGCCACTTTTGACAGAGCCAGCGCCCTCAAACGCTCTGTGTTCCACAGAAATAGCTGACAGACAATAGCCAGCCTTCTCAGCATCCTCACAGGATGCAACGCAAGCTCGCTTCTTATTAGAGAATTTACACACAATACAGCTTTTCTGAAGCTTTTTCTGTGGCCAGGGCGTTCAGTCAAAGCTCGCACTTATTTAGTTATCAAAGAACCCAACCATGAGAAAGAAATCCATCGGAAACCAGGCTTCATTACTTGCACTGCTGATGATACTACCTCAAAGACCGGGAGAAAAAAGAAAAACATTGGTACTCCAAGTGATGGAGCGTCCAACACTTACCTTGAAATTTATTGCCCAGAGTAATTGAATTGCTGGATGGCAAACTAACACCTGGATCAAGGCTTATTAAAAAAGTTCAGCAGCGACAGAGAGGCTTTGCTCAAATCGCCACCCTTGCACAACAACAGACCGTTTCGTGCCCTTTCCACCAGAGAGCAGCAGGAGCAGTGGCTCTCGGGGAGCCCCTCCAGCCTCAGGACACCCTACGCCCCGCTGACTGCTCGTCAGCTCTTGGGGAAAACACGGAGCTGTTTGTTGTACGTTGAATAAAATGCTTTGTTCCAGTTTCAATATTTATAACCTTCATGAAAAGATGAAACACATTTCAAGACAAAATTACTCCTTAATGGAAAACAAAGCACGGTTTTAACAGGACGCCAAGCTAGCATATTTACTCCTTTATAGAATTTTAGCTTTAACGTTCCGTTTTTCTAAGCATCTGTTTTATGATGAATCTACTAAAACCATCTGACAAGAGGTGACCCTGTTCACCAGGTATCAAACAGCACTTGCGGAGCCCCCCGTACTGTAATCCCTAAGCCAGAACCCCAAAGCCCTTTGCATCACTAATTCCCACCGTAAACAACGACATGAAGGGATGGAGGTACCCGGCCTTATTTCCATTCGTTTCCTTCCTCGGAAGCAAACAGGAGGAGGCCCGGGCCAGAGGCAGCAGCACACCGTCGCGCAGGTTCTGGTGCCTTCGCCGTGACTCACCTTCCCCGCTCCCGCAGCGGCTGCATGGCAGAACCGCTGCACCTTCGCTTCGCTGCCACCCACCACAGCCTGCAACAGGCTCCTCGCAGCAACCGCTCAGCACCACCTCGCCATCCCCTGCTTTCTGTAACACCTCTGTAAACCTAAACCCAACTTCACGCACAGCCAGGCTCAACGTTCGCTTGCTCTGCCCCACATCCCTTCCGGCAGCAACACCCTCCTGTGCCCAGCATCACTCATTCCCCCCGGGCTGGACACTGCTATCGCAACCACCAGAGCTCTTTTTCACTTAAATTATGCAGAGAAGCCACTGTGCAAGAAAGCTGTAATTTGCAGGGGGAGGGAACGGTTTGCTGTCTGGCTTTACAGCAGACCCATTTGGCTGTCCGCAACCTCGCAATGTGATCTTCTGCAGGTACCAGCGCGTCACAGATCTGTCCTCTCTAAGGAACAGCATCCTCTCCCCAGAGACCCAGAAGATCCCACACATCAGCTCTACCCCTGCTTCTAATCCAGTGCTAACGTAGCTCTTGCTGGAATGAACACAACCCCCCTTGCCTCAAACTGAAAGTGCCGTCTGACGTCTTCATTTCATTCTCTTTTCTCCAGAAAACATTTCCACCCTACATTCTCTGCCTCAGCAACTCTAAGTAAAACATGCGAAACAGTGTCTTTATTCATTTCTCCAAGAAGTAATTAGAAGCAAGAACAGGAGTCAAGAATGTAGACGTTATCCTTCCTAAAGGAAAGCAGATTTCTAATTAGTGAAGGAAGCCGCTTCTGTGGGATTCTTTCTCCAAACAGCTGTTGCTGAGGGATCATCTGTCTTTCTTCTTTTCCTCTTCTGCAGTAAAAAGTTCATTTATTTTAACATATCTAACTGTTGCAGTGCCCAATTAAGGCAGAAATAGCAAGACTACAATCTAGGGACACCGTAGCAGACTAAAGGTGCCTATATGAACCCTAAACATTGCAGGAAGAAGGCAGCCTGCACCCTAATCTCTGCCAACAGCCACAGAGAGCCCAACGGCAGGGTCTGCCTCTCCCCTCTGCCCACAGTGGCTGCTGGTACCCCTGCTCAGCCCTCCACCCGCTGATTTCTATAGCTGGCCCTTCACCTCACACGCCACTTGAAGCATCCTGGTTTTTCTGTGCCCCACTAAATGAATACAAGAGATGGGAAACCAGTGCAAGGACTGGATCTGCTCAGAAGAAACCGAGGGATGAAAGTACTCATGATTTTGTTGCGCCAAGGGATATTTTACACCCGTTACTGAGCAAATGCCTACACCAGCATTAATCATACACGGTTAAAATAACTATATAAAAATCCCCACACAACCATGACAGCAAAACAACCCCACCAAAGCACCAGAACCATGCTGTCTCCGTGCTGAACGTAGCACAGCCAGGACAGGTGGTCACTCTGGCCACTCTTTGCCGTGCCCGAAGGGCCTGACCACACTGTTGCTTGCTGAAGGTGTTTTATGAAAGCATTCAAATGAAAAGGATTCTCAAATATCTGATACAGGAAGAGATATTTTAGGCCTCAGCCTAAAGGCTGCAGCCAAGTGCATGTGGTACATGACTGATTGTCCCTCCTCTGGCCCCTCAGCAGACGTGCTGCTTTCCTTCTACTGGTATCATTTCCTTCCTTCGCTTCTAGGACATGACAAAGTTGATTGTTTTTAAACCATGCAAAAATCAAAGCTGTGATACTACTTCACACACACACAAGCTTGTCACATCAAAAGAGACATTTTCCATTAAAGAACATTCTTGCACAAGATACCTCTTTCTTATCAATTGTATTTGTTTTTCTTCATTATCATTTTAACCTGGGAAAGTTTGACAAGTTCCTCTGAAGGGGGACTCTGTGGAAATGTAAATCATCCCCTGCAAACTGAAGTGGCAAGGGCACCTTTTTTACTTCATGCTGAAAGAGACTCTTAAGCAAAACCCAACCCAAGTAAGCCTGCACACACAAGCTACCGCGATGTGCACATGACCACACAATCACAGGTGAAGATTAGTTCAGTGGACAACTCCTCTATATTACTATTTATGTCCAAGGATAATAATGACGCAAAAACTAATGGGGCTAAGCAAGTCCTGAATGAATTTAGGCTGGCATTCTAGAGGCGTTCCCATCCATTAGAGCAGCAAGGATCTACAACAGCCTTCCCAAAAACTAACAAGGGGAAAAAAGCACAATAGTAACTTTGAGATGGCACTTGCCAAGTTTTACCAAGGCAGGTACCTCTGATTGCAGGGACTGCATGTCTCCTAAGGTCCCCGTCCAGGCTTACATCCAATATTCCTTCAACACATCACACAGAGAGAACAGAGCAACGCATACATATGTGCCACACGCACAGTGTTTTCAGCCAAGCCCTCCACTTCTTCAAGATGAAGGTGGCTGTGGCATACACAGACATATTGTGCACCTAAGATACCATATAAACAAACACACCTACAAAGGCATTTCATGCTGAACTGGTTCCTCTCCAATCTGTATGCCACAGCTTCACACAGAAGCCCTAAAGAACCAGAATGAGCAACCCAGCATCAAGTGATGAAATTTAAACGATCACTTAATAATTCAGTCAAATTCAAGCTGCTTCACTTTCGTCTGGACAAAGCACTCACTCCCTCACTCTTGGGTCTCTTCCTGGACTGCATTTCCTTGCCTGGGAAGGCAGGTAAGGGAGCTTGCGGGTGTGAAACAAAGGAGAAACACAGCCCCCTGAAGGTCACTTGCTATTGCCAACGCAATGCAGGCCTGCCAAAATAAGCCCCTTTTGTCAGCCCAAAGCTAGGGATTGAGCCAGTCACACAGCTGAGAGGGCTCTCATATTTAACTGCTGGAAAAGGTTACACCAACCGTATCCAGTGGCTGACCTCAGAGTCCATTCGTGCCTAAAGGCGTCCAAGCTCCATCACACACATGTTCCCGTTTGCAGAGAAACACTCATGCTCCCACTTGGAGAAGGAGAGAAAAGAAAAAGGCAAGAGAATCTATGAGAGTAAATGCAGCCAGAAGTAATTCCCAAGCACTCAGTTACATATGAGCTAGCACAAACACACAAATAAAAGGATGAGATCTGTATCAACACTCTGGGGCTGGCGCATCACGGTTACCACCTAGAAACTGATAAAGCCAAAGAAGGGGGAGGGCAGAGAAAGCCACAGAACAAGAGTGCCTGTGTGCCAAAGGCAGAGCAGCCTAAGCTGCGTGCGTTGGGGACGCTTCTCCTCTGCACAGACATGCACGCACCACAGACGCCTCTGCCTTAGCCTCCGAGAAACTCCGACACGCTGCAATCATGCGGTACCGCTGGCAGAAAGGGTCAGGAGACAGATGCAGCTACAAATTTTCCAATAGCCAAAATGGTGTTTGATCAAAGGAATGTCTTTGAAATCACTGGTGCATTGCTGGGAGAGAGCACAGCAGCAGACATTTCAAAAGTAATTCTTCGCTCGCTTCACACATCTCCTGCAAGAAGCCGGCACCAGGCCTTGCTCCCTCCCTCCACGGGCTGCCTTCACTCCATCCCTTGTCATTCAACATATTTACGTCAGGTTTCCTTAGCACTTCAGCTCCCATTATACCATCTCAACCCTGTGCTATAAACCAGTCCATCATAAACATCAGCTTGATTACAGAGACCGCTGCATATCATGAACATGTATAATGTATACGTAGGAAGCAAAAGACACCTCTATGTTTTTGGGTTTGTAAAGACAAATAGCCTCAATTGTTTAATCAATAAAAATGCCTCTCCAACTCCTACTGTTATTACAAAGCAATTTCAGACAGAGTGAAGAACCATTGCATCTATATTCCTGTCAAAGGAGACAGCGGCCCGTCGGCCAGCGGATGAACTACCTGCACACATCCTCCGTCCTACCCTCAGACTCCCCAATTCTAGCACTCAGCAAGCTGAACCTCCTCTGCATCCCAAGCTCCTTCTAGCACCATGCCTTCATCCCGTTTAAAGCATCCCGTTAACCTAAACAGGAATTCTTCCAGGAAAGGACATCGCATCTAAGCCGAGAATACAGAATCTGTAAATTACTCAGCAAATGGCAATTATGGTGAAGGGGAACATGCTGGCTCTGAAGGGTCATATACGTTGACATCAACAGAAGAGCAGCTGGTGGTCCCAGATTGCTGGGGATGGGGAGCTAAGGAGGCAGGCAGCGAATCTGTGCGGCTGGTCCTGGGAAGAGGGAGGCGGGAACAGGTGCCACTCCAGCAGGAAGCACTGGTCCTGCAGCAGAGACCACAGAGCCAGCTGCCAGGAAGCCTTCTGAGAGGCAGGCAGTGCTGGAGCAGTTGTTCTCAATTGCCAGCGATGCCTTCCTGCTAGGAAGAGCGCGATGTGAGGTGTGTCACCATATGCCTCACAACTTGCTCACTCCCAACAACTCCAGCTTAGAGCTGTAGGGAACTCTCAACTCCAACTACAAAGAAACGGCATTCCTTATAGCTTGCTCTCCTCTTCCCCTTGGGCACATCTTGTCTTTAGGCTTCTTGCTTCTGGGGACAGATGCCACCTTCAGGAAGAAGGCAAGGTTTTCCATCACTGGATACGCAAGATCCATCTTATCCCTCAAAACCTGAACTTGATGAACAGGTTAAAAGTCAACCTTAGCTCTGAAGCAAGCAAGCACAACTCCCTGTGCTTCCTTGAGGAACAGGCTTTGGAGTGTATTTGGCAAAGGCTAAGCAAATCCAGGAACTCCATTGTACAGGAAGGCAGCAAGACAAAGGGGCAGCAGGCAAAGCTCGGAGCCCGACCAGCAGGCAAAGTGCTGTCCCTCTCAGGGGCAGAAGCAGACACAGAAACAAGAAACCACGCTGCCCCGCACGTACACGTGCCCACGCTTTGATGTCAGCACCGAGAAAGGGAAATGGGCAGGTGCCCACCATCGGGGATGACCTCCTTCAAATCCACTTTGTAGCAAAAACAGATAGGCCAAGTCCCAGTTCCGCACTGGAACTGCGAACAGTCTCCTGTCCAGGGTCCAGCTTCAGCTCTTGTATTTCCTCCATCGCCTTTTCTAGCCTAGAACCTCCTCGTGGTGGCAGGGGAGAGCTCCTCCCTCAGAGCCTTGGGAAGATGCAATTTGCATGGACCAGGACAGCTAGGACTACTGCAGTAGAAAGAGCAGAAAACCTAGGAGTTGGGAAGATGCCACATATTCCCAACACCACCATCGACTCTCTTCCGTATCACTTGCTTCTTCACAACAGACATTTTTTTCCCTTTTTTCTTCCCTTTCCTCTCCTGGAGACTATAAATTAACTGTCAGTTCCCTGGTATTTTGTACACTGCTCTTTCTGGCTCTTTTCCAGATCTCCAGGGTGCCATTCTTTCTCCCTCCTCCTTGCTGCTCTCTATTCTTCACCTCTCCGGTTCACCCTCCCCTCCCCTGAGGTTTCTGTATCGCCACAGCTCCTGGCTGATGGACTCATGACCACTGATGTCCAGCACGGCTGATCTCACCCCTGCCCCTGTTGGGTTGGTGTCTCCTTCTCCTTGCTCCTTGCATTCTGGGATGCAGCTCGGTCGCCCTTTCTTCTGCAGGTGGCAAACTCCCAGAGGAAGGGAAGGGGAAAGAGGGAAATATATCAACACAGCCCACTGTATCCGAAAGAACCCCTGTCAATCACAGCCTGAGCAAAACTGCCCTTCAGCCGTGTCCAAGCTGAGCTGTTTCTGGCTGGGGAAAAGAAGAACTCATTTTACTTATCAGTGAAGGAAGCGAGATTAGAGATGTTGTGGAGTCTGAAGAGAAAAATCAGTGAATGGAGAGAGAAAAGGTACTTGCGGAGAGGGAGAGGAGACGCTTGTCAGGTGCAAGTAGAAGCTAAGGGGATAAAATGGGTTGAGAAGTGAAGAAGGGACAGGAGAAGGGGGAAACCAGATTACAGAGAAGATACTGCAAACCATTCTGCCCGGTATTTCCAACCGATTTTGAGTAAAGAGAAGAAACCAATGCCACAAGCTTCTTCCTTCTGACGCAAACAAACAGAGCTTGAAGCACTTTCACATCAAAACCAGAGCGGGGTGGGGGGAAATTGCATTCTTTCCATGATTTGCACGCCCCGCCGCCATGCCCTCGCACCAACCATCCACCGCAGCACACCTCCCTCTCCCTGTATATATACACATGGCACATGCCTTCTCCCTGGCTCCTGGACCACAGATTAGGCTCATGAGATTCTGCAGCTTGCCAAGATCTTGAGAAAGCGTCAGACCTGACAGGGACAGGTCTGACCAAACTCACCCACCCAGCTTTTGAACAGTCTCCTCTCTATGCCGCCCTTCCCAAAGGCTCCCGCAGAGTCCTGCTATTGCTCAGCCCTTCCCTTTCTCCCCTCAAGAAACCTGCGGGGACACACACAGATTTCTACCCCATTCCTGCCCCAGATATTATCCCCTCCTCCTCAGCACCCAGATTTACCTCCTCCTAGCTCCCACACTCCAAAAAGCAGCCTCCTCCCCTAAGACAGGCGATGCTCACTCCCAGGGGTCAAGGGTACCAGGAGGATGTCCCGGCTGCAGCCTCCGGGGCCGGGGCTGCCCATGCTGCCCCATTTCCCTGTGGGTCAGGCCCCGCTCTGGCGCAGCTCTCCTTCATTAAGCTCCTGGCTCGGCTGAGATGCAGGCAGTTCCTCATGCCCGGCTAAAAGCTCAGCTGAAGCACAGCCAGAGTGAAGAGGTCTTGTCGGCAGGTGAAATACAGGCCCTGCGATGAGCTGGGAACAGGAGAGCTAAGCCATGCCAAGGAGAGGGGTAGGGGGATGCGGGACCCGCGAAGAGGAAGGGGAGAAAGGCAGGCGGTTGTGAAAGCAGGGGATGAATTTCTGACCAGTGTTAAGTAAATTAAGAACAAATGCCTGATGAGGAGCACCTTGGTAAATATTTACCACATTGTTCATTTAAGTCATTCTCCATCTCACCCTGTTCAGCATTGCCCATCGGCACCTACGGACTGGGCAGAGGGGTTCTCAGGTCCACGCACTGCCAGCTCGGATAGAGCAGAGGGACACATAAGCCCCGATGCTGCTGCTACGCCCGGACAGGCAGCCCCAGGACCACTGCTGCTGTACCAGCTGCCTTCCTCTGGGCACACCCGCCTTTCGTCCACACGGAAAACTCATATAAAAGGAGAGAGAAAAATAGAGAGGTTGGTAGCCAGCCCTGGAAGGGAAGAAAGTCAGCAACATAGGAGATTCAAGCCACAGTATTTCTGGAGGGGAGAGGGAGAAAACCTAACCTCATGCCTCTAAAAAGGAAGGAGTGGATAATGCTTTGCTTATGAAGACTTCTCCATCTGAAAAATTAATCCTGACAATACAAAGACATACACAAGAAAGGAACAACTCTCTGCAGAGCACCCCTGAAAGAGGAAGCCAAGTTCGGTCAGGGAAGATGATTATTTTAACATGATAATGCCCCCCATGTATTTTGAGAAAACCTGTTTCGTGTTTACTTCTGCGGCAAGGCTGCAATATCCCCACAAATACTCAGTCAGCTACAATAAAAGCCACATCACAATAAACCAGCCAAAAGGCCATTATATGAAGCACATCTTCAATAAAATAAAAAAAGAGAAAAAACAATAACGCCAACATTTTCAGAGCAAAATCTCCATGCCTCTTGCCCATCACTTTCATGGACACACTTGCAAATTGCCTCGGTTCTTAAAGACTTCTCTGTTTTTCATTTCAGGAATACTTTTTTGCAGGGCATTAGCAGCCCTCAGTGAAATGCACTTTCCCACAAACCTGCATTCCCAGGCACTGCTTCTGGTTGATGGTGGGAGAGGGCAAGACCTTTATTTCCTGACCAGTATTCTGACAGGAATGCAAACCATCATCAACCAGCACAGCCACGAGAATGGGGCACATGACCTTCCTGATTTTTCCTCAGTTGGACAAAACCATCACAGTGGGATGCCGTGAAAGGCAGCACCTTCTGGGGTGGAGGGCCAGCAGGTCATTAAGCTGAACATAACCCTTCCCAACACGGACCCAGCCCCCCCTTGGACAGGCTAGCGGTCTCTTTGGTGTGGCTGTCAGGGCTGACAGCAGCCAGCACCAAGTACTTGAGAAGAAAGTGCAGAGGCAGGAGAGACAGCTTGTCCTGAGGTTAAGTTTCTGCTCAGTTCTCATTAAGCAAAAGTTAGGTCATATCCTGAAGCATAAGAATTTATAACTTTCTATTCATTTATGCTTTTACACTTACAACTCCGTAAAAAGTCTGATAAGACACATAAATACTACTCTCAGCTTCAATTATACTGTGTGACAATGAATACCATGGGCTATTTTTCCACAACACACAGGAATTAACCCACGTCAGCAACTCAGGTTTGACTTTAAATTACCTTGTCTTTCCTGATGGTTTTGCCTGAATGATCCATCCACACATTTTTGTCTGCTCATCATAGCACAAGCCTTGCACATCAAATGCTGCAGAAGGAATTTTTTTTTTGTGAACTTGTCTTATCACGTAGGGTTTGGTCTCCAGATCCTGTTAGCAAACCCCCTCAGATGCTAACACATAACAGTGACACAACCGGCCCGCACAAGCACTGCAACCACTATGCCGCTGCATGCTGCTTCAAAGCCTGCCCTCCTGCATGCCTGGCTAACTGCAGATGAGCTAGCCAGCCCAGGGGAGTTCGGTCCTCAGCAGACAGGAGCTTCAGCAGCCTCATGCCACCACGCACAGCAAAGCCACGCAGCAACCAAGTCACCTCCTGCACCAGTACCGTCCAACTGCAGCATCACTCTCCTGCACTAGGTTTCCTGGCCCAGAGCCTGACCTTCCCTAGGTCCAACACACCCATGGAGCAAAGGGAAAGCATGATGAAGACAAGCATGGCACACTGGCGAGATCAACACTGTGCTCCTCTCTCTGTGCTGTCGGATTCCCCTCTTGTGTCATCCCAACAGCAAGCTCTGTTCCTGCACCTGATGCCGAGCCCTGTCGCTGCTCCAGGCACACCTCATCATACGGCTGCAGAGCGGCGGGGCTGCTCCTTCCCTCCTACAACACGGTTCCGATGCTCGCCCCAGGAAGGCTAGAAACTTCACTGTGAACATCTCGTCTTCTACAACAGGGAAGGGCAGTGGAAGAAGAAAGCGGTGATGGGGGGGATTACAGTTCCCTCACGTGTCTCTGCAGTGCTCCATGTGACAGGAGAAAAACCCATTATGGCCTTTCATTACTCCTTGGGTTTTAAAGTTATTGTGACAAGTCCTTAAGACGTCAACAATGAAGAATCCCATTGTTCTCCTAATTAATTCGGCAATCTCAGTGAAATAATACAAGCTGCAATTGTAATTCCAAACTCACCCCTCGACCACTGGAATCAACTAATTAAATAACAATCAGCACTACCGTTTGCATTTATAAGATGGACTATTCCTTTTTATTGCTGCAATTAGGGAATGCACTCAATAATCGGAATGAAATACAAATTTACCCAGGAGCCCACTAAATTATGACCATTCATACTTTGTTTTCTTTTCATCCTAGCAAAAAGATGGCAATTTTCCCCCTTCCCTGCTTCCTCAGTTAGAAAGGGCGCTCTGGAAATGTAAGGCAGGTTACCAGCCGCCGACAGCCCTGCTGTGCAGGCACCATCTTTCCTGCCTCCCAGTTAGGATAACCTCTGTCTTTTTGATTCAGGTCCCTCATCGTCATCCCAGACTCCATCCTTCATTGAATGAATCAGCAGGAGGCTGCAGACACATTCACACAGAGATTTCGGCTGAGCAGGGAACTGTCCTGGTGTTGCTGGCGGTACGTGGCACACGTGCCCAAACTACCCTGCTGCAACTACCCTAGCTCAGATCTCGGGAGGGCCGAGGCAAGGCAGAGATCAGTGACAATGGGCTGGAGGGACAGGAGTCCTGGATGCTCATCCAGAGTGCCTCTCCATCTCCGGAGGTGTCACCACCCACCTACGCCGCCACATCCGCAGCAGCAAATTACGAATTTCTCTCCAGCACAGTACCTCCAAGGGATGGCCAGATCACATCAATTCATGCAAGTGCTAAATATGATGCACAGAGCAAAAACAGTACTTTGAAAAACAGCTGGGGGATACAATTATCCATTGTAAAAGGGAATATATGGACGCACCTATGATGCTTCCAAGTCCTTCCTCTTCTGCACTACACCTGTACCTCGAGGTCAGTGGTTACGATGTCCTGCCCATTTGCACAGAGCAGTGCCAACACTTCCCTCCCATTTCTTCTAGCCTTGCTCCAGCTGAGTTAGAAAGATTCCCTGTGAACAAGGCAGAGTCCTACACAAGTTACTGCATCCTCTCTGGTGTGACAGTGAACACTGAACTGAAAGGGAATAGGTTCTTCATCTAGCGAGGAGCACGCCGTTTGTTATTAACCTCTGGTTGAGCATTCCTGAGCACCCTTCTTTGACCTCAGTGAGGTGCTCAGAAATCCTCAACCAGAGGTTAATAACAATCAGGATGCTCCTCACTAGATGAGGGTGTGCACAACCCGCTGCCCTTCTGAGCCTTGCTATTCAGACTCTCCCTTCCCAGCCCTGTTTAGAAGGTAACAGCAGTCTGAAAAACAGAATGGCAGAGCAAAGCATCCCTGCTGGCACATTAGTTACTCTGATCAAATGAGCCCAGATTTCTCTGTTAAGAGCACATCATTCTCTCTATCCCTCCTCTTCTGAACTTGCAGTCGTGAAAACTCAGACGGGAGCTGGAGATTCATGCTGGGTTCTTTCCTTTTTGGCCATTATGAGTCATAATGATCACACAAGCCAAATGCAGCCTGCGAGGCCACTGGGCCCAGGAGAATCTGGCTCTGTTTTGGGGGATATAGAAGTGCAATTGCCTGCCCCTTCAGCTGAGATTTCATTAGCACTTCTGGTGATGCCTGAGCCAGAGCAGATGATGGCTTCTCCTCCAGCCGCTGTGCCGTCTCTGCAGGGCTAGCAGGAGCAAGGAGGAGAATAAACAGAGAGAGGTCCGACTAAAAGCAAGCAGATAGGTGTCTTAAGGATGAAAGCATACTCAGGTGACTGTGAGATGGTCACTGCCACCAAGAAGAGACACACATGTCTATGAGAACAGTTAGGTACCATGGTTGAAATGCAAGCGGCTATGCCCCACTAAGAAAACCCATGCTAACCACTCTCCCCACACTCACAATCAAGGCTTGAAAGGCAGCTATTAAAGATGTCTTATAGCAGCAGAGTTTCTTCTGCTTCCCAAACAGGGTAATTGGTACTCAGACTGATGCCTTGGCGAGAGCAGCCACTAGACAAGTCCGCAGAGGAGGAATGTGCCATTCTCTCCACCGCATCCGTGTGGCAATAACATACAGATGTCCAGACTGTTGAGGGGACTTGATTACATTGAAATCAACATGATTTCGGCACAAATTTCCAGTTAACCTTATGCTTTAGTACTGTCTTGGTGGGGATCTGAGGTGGTTTTCCCCAGGACAGAGGGAAGCTGCAGCAGAGTCAGCTCTGGGATCAGATTTACTGGGCTCATGGAAGCCAGTTTGGGATGGGAGTCTTCAAGGCAATCACTCCAGCAAAGGAAAGAGACACCCACTGCATAACTACAGAGATAACTGGCAAGGACAGCAGCAGCAGGAGGAGGTGTGAAAATTAAATTGGATAAAAGGCAGGTGTTCAGGGAGGAGTGGAGGCTGAGGGGAGGGGGAAGGCAGGAGAAGTAGAGTAAGCAACTAAATAGAACGGTACCGGTATTGTACTGCTGTCATTGGTACTTCAAAACATTTGCAAAATGCTCATGTCTGCTTCAAGGCGAAGAAATAGAAGGAGCTTTAAACTGAATCATCAACCCATCACCAAGAGCCAAAGAAAAACCACGTTTTCACGCTCCTCCGGCCCTGCTGCAGAGGCAGAGGTCAGACAAGCCGCCCTGCCGGACGGGCAGAAGTGTCTTCAGTCTGCTCTGGGGGACAGGCAGCAGCACAGCAGAAGCCAAGGGCCTTTCTGGGACAGAGGGAGGTGATGGCAGGAAAGCGGGCAGAGAGGAAGGAGGCAGGAACTCTTCTGCTTCAAAGCAATAGAGCCAGGTGCAATGATAGCTACACTGCACTGGCGAGCCCGTGTTCTGCTACTCCAAGATGCAGGGGTGACCAAAGGGTTTTAACAGCATCCCGGTGACCCTGAAATCTTGCAAAGTCCAATCTCCACCAGACAAAGCATGCCACGGTTTATCGAGCCATCACGTTGTTCCCAGACTGCCTGCAGAGCAGAGATGTCTGGGGTAGAAGGGAGCCATTGCATCTTGCCAGCAAGGTCAGAAAGGGAGAGCAGGTCTCTGCTGCTGCCTAAGGCATAATCATCCCTCACGTGAGGAATATTTCAGATGAAGCAGCATCCGTGCTTCAGAAATAATGAACTGTGATTACACAGGATGGTGGCCAAAACACATTATAGCTAGAGCCGGGGAGAATTTCTCAAATAGTTTTTGTCAAAAGAATGGCCTCCTTCCAAAAATTGATAATTTTTGCAATTCAGCCCTCTCACCAAGAAGTTTCCAATTTTTCCCACAAGCCCCTCAAGTAACACACTCAGTTTCTATTCCTTCATTAGGGTTTATTGGAGAAAAAAGCTCTTACCAAAGTGGGGGGAAAAAAGATTAAAAAAAGAGCAGAAGGGAAAAGAGGCCGTGAGAAGGAGGAATGTGACTTTTGTTTTTCATCTCCAAAACTGCAACTATTTTTCCATGTATGTATTTTTGCCATTTTGGAGCCTCCTCCAACTCTCACAGGTTTACTCAAGCCTACACAGAGCAGGAGGCAGATGGGATAATTCGGGTTTCTCTGTGTCACGTGTGCTCTCTGGCTGGGTCAGTCCCAGGCTGAGGCAGAAGAGGTTCCCCTGCCCACAGGGACGAGACCGCAGGGTGATGGCGATACACGTTTCCAGCACAGCCCGCTCTGAGGAAGGGGCAAAACATGCCCACGGTCAGCAGCCACCCCTGCCCTGTGTTGGCACACACGGACAGAGCAGAGGGAGGGGAGGGGGCTGACAAGCAGCGGGGACATGACCCACATTTGCCTCCTCTCCCCAGCGCAATTGTTCCCATGACCTAGAAGGCAAGCGCCTCAATTCAGGGACACAGCAGTGGTTCTAGCCTGCTAATATGAGCTAATACTCCAGTTGATGCTACTATTCCTACATTTTTACAGAAAAAATTTTACTGCTTTCCCTTCCACTTTAATGACTTGAAGTTTTCTGTAGTAACTGCTCAACCTCTCTCCTATGCCTGGATGCTGATGCCCAGCCTGAACCTTCTTTGCTACTGGACTACACCATTCCACATTTTCACCCAGGAAAGGTGTCAACGGACAGAACTCAGGTTTATTCCAGATGCGGTCACTGACTTGCTGTAACTTCGATAGGGAATTTCCATTGCTCTGTTATCTATTCACTACTGCCAAAAGGCGCAGCGAACAGCAGAACTGCAATGCAAAGCCCCGTGCCATGTCACCAGCTGTCCACCAAGGGTGTTGTGTATGTATGCTCGTGTCTCTGACCGCTGCTTTCCTCCTTCAGCCCTGCCAGTCACCTCCTCATCCTGTTCCAGGCGCTCTGGAGCAGACCCAGGGCGGACATACACTTCCTTCAGCTCCAGGACCAGTTTCGACTTATGGTGTCACCAGGACCAAGGCAGTGCCACAAGCACAGGCTTCCTCCACGTCACTCACATCTGGCCTCTGTGTGAACACGAACAGCTTTTTGCTTTGGTTTGTGTCTTTGGTTATGCAGAAAGGCTCACAACCTACCCCTCTCCCTGCCTGACAGCTCTGAGCTTCACTAGATTTGAAAGGGCATCCATTAATTACCCAACCATAATGAACTAAAGCAGTTTGTAGCAGAGCTGTTATGTTCAAGTCGGGAGTCTTTTATCTTATGAATCAGTAACCTGAACATTTTGGCACAGAGCACAACAATCCAAGGGATGCGACACTAGTATTATGCTCCCAGCAATCCCTCTGCCTACGGAAGAGCCTTCAGATAAATGGGACTTCACCTGTTCACATTATCTTGCTTTTAACAGTAAAGCCACCCTGAAATGGCTGGAGGCTCTTCCCATAAAAGGAGAACAAGCAGTTAGTCTAATTGGAGACAATTCATCCACAACAGAGTTTGTTGTACAGCTGGTTTCATAGCTACCAAAGCTGGAAAGGACTTCAAGATTGTTTCCTTTGCCTGCTGCTTATACCAAGTACAGTGGCCCACGAGTCTGCTGGATTTTAGTTTCTAGAAGCCAAGAGATCACCATCAAAATTTATAAAATGCTGATTAGAGCACTGGCATGCCCAGTCTTAGATGTGGTTTGTGACCAAACCAGAGGATTTGGAACAAGTTGCAAGGAAAAACAGATTAACCTGTCCTGAGGGAGAATTATGCCTAGCCTTTGCCATGTCCAGCATCAGAAACATTTCTATCCTTCCAAGAAAAAAATCTGACTGCGTAATACTTGCTCTTCGCAGTTTTGATTCTCCCATTATCCTTGCGAGTGCCCAATCTGGATGACTTTGCACTCAAGGATATCTTGTAGCAACCAGGAATGCAGGCAGACGCCGCAGTAATCCATTGTTCAGCAACAAAGGACCACGTTCCAGCAGACCACCCCTTCCCCCCCGGCCTATGAGACCCCAGCCAAAATCCTCTGACAGGACAAGAGGGGGATGCTAATGCTCCTCGCCCTGCTCTGCTTCCACAGAGAATGTGCCAGGGATTACACATCAGCCCAACGCATCTCCCCGCTCCGAACAGCAGTTTCAACTAATGAAAGTGGAAAGTAAGAAAAACCTCTCAATTCAACGCCAAAATTAGTGAAGACGCTACAATTTAGATCAGAATAAGGTTCTGCAGTCCTACAGCAGGGCAGAAAGAAAACCAGAACAAAACAAACCTTCAACAGTAATTGGAACTGTTGCATCTCAACCCAGGAAATCAAGATGCTTCTCTTTCCTCTATTTTTCTTTTGTTCTCCAGGGGAGAAAGATAGGACCTCATTATCTTTTTTCCTATTAAAAAAATTTAAAACCAAACCTTTTCCGATGCATTGTCTTAAAAAAACCCTAAAATCATTCCAAGAGCAGGGAAGGCGGTGTACCTCTGCAAGGAAACCAGAAGCACAAACCATAGGAGGGGTGATTCTGTCCTCAATGTACTGAAAGCTGCAATCACAATCGCATACAATAGCTAACTTGATTAGCCAAGTATGATTTAGGCAAGGTTCCCCCACTGCTGTCCCTTGTTTCCCTGACCAGGTCTGATGTGTCAATGTTCCCTTTGCCAGCGAGAGCTTGCTTCAGCCAGGCAGGGGTGGTTACAAACTTGGGCAACGCTGTACACCACCCGCCTCTCAGCTCTCACTCGCCCTCTCTCCCTAATAAGGTTTGCCACACTAATACAATCCCGTTTTTTTTTCTTTCCCCATATTCCCCCACTCATGCAGTTGGTACAACTTGTCCCAATTCCTGCCTGCTATTTAGAGTCTGTAGATGACGAGGGAGATGATGTTCTCCTTGGGTGCAGCACCAAAATCTGCGCAGTGACTGCGCTTACTGTGATGTTACCATAAGCCTCGTGCTATAAACCACACTATTCCAGCCCTAATGGGGGCACACATTTATGCTGCTAAAACCAAATTCCAAAGCCAAACCATTCCCTCCAGGCCAGGGGGCAAGGTCCACACAGTACCAGGTCTCCCGGAGCCAGCCACCACGGACAGAGCAACAGCCGCCGGCAGGAGGGAATGGGGCTGGCACGGCCAACCCGCCCGTAAACCTCTTTGCTGGCTCTGTTCACAGGGACACGTTTACAGCAAGCTTCTTTCCCTGTGTACACTGAGCTGTCAGGGGAAATGGGCTTCTCGCCTAACTTTTAACACCTCTCCTGGGATGCTGATGCTGGAGGATATCCTCCAACTCGCACTGGATGAACTGACACCAGAGCCAATAACCTGTTACAAATCAACACCCTCTTGTTTAGGTCAAACTAACTGCACAATGCAACATGGTCCAGAGGTGCCCAAACAAGCTCTGCACGAGCTGCTTGCCTACAGCCATGCCCTCCACTTTGTATTTTCTCTGCCGATGGTATCATGTCAACAGGCCATCCATGGGGAGGTTACTGCTGTAGGAAATTACCAGCATTTCTTCGACGCAAAGCGAAGAACACCCCACAGTTAAACCTCTGGAGCTCACTGCCCCAAGAAACCAGCAAACGGCAAGAATTTGAGACTCTCACGTTGCACAGGAAAGACCCAGACATTTGAAAAGACTGGTTAGCAAGTGTAGGAGAAACACATGCCTTCCCTCTGTAACCAAACTCTACCAGGTGGGAGCAAAATAAGCATTTTGATCACCGGTTACAGACATCTTGAAATAGATCCGACAGTCCCAAAGTAGAGGTAACAACCTAAAGAACACATTGGTTGGATCTGGTACTGCAGCAAACGCATTTTCTCAGTCCTCTCACACATTTGGTGAGAAACTACCCCTTTACATGCATGAAGAGGGGATGTTCTAAACAAAATATACACGCAAGCAAGGAGGTATATTGAAATCCTGGCCTTTTGCTCTCCTCTCCATCTTTTAGTTATCCTTGCAGCCCTCACCAGACACCTGCATCATATGCAGCTACCAAGATTATTAATATTTTTGAGTCTCATTTATTTTAGCTGCTTCCCTGAAAGCTTGCCCCAACTTGGAGCCCTTCTGCTGACACAAGGCCTTTATAAAAAAAAAAAAAAGTGCCTTATTGTTGCTGTCGACATCTACAAATTCTGCTGTATCCATCTGTCCAGTTAATTACTTTGTGCAGTAGCCTGTTAGCTTCTTTAAAAAAAAAAAATAAATGAAAAAGGACCCAATTATCATTCTGGGCAGCTTCCTCGATCCCCGAGAAGCAGCACATCCCCAGTGCCACAAATGCCTTTGTTACCACTGTAAGCTGACAAACAGGCAGAGACACAGAAGTGCTTTGCGAGACTTTCTTTATTCTGGCGGGATGAGGGCATAATTTCCATCTCCCACATACGTCGAGCCCTCCGCCTCGGTGACAGTTCCCCATGCTGTCAGTGGGTCTCCCTGCTCCTCCCTCTTCCCCAGCGTCTCCCCACTCTCTTCATCCCTGGGTTCTCTTGCACTCCTGCCTCCCCCAGCCTTCATCTCCTTTCTGCATCCCCTGGGCCTTGGCCTCCTCCAAATATCAGGGCGCTGATTAGGATGCGGCTGTACCCACTGCTCCTTCTCTGTGGGGCACCTCCTCCCGTGCTCCCCACCACACACGCACTAAGAAGTGCACAAACGGATGTCGGTGTCATTCAGCAGAATGAAGGCAGGAGAGTTTTGCTCCGGCTCGGCTTCAATGAGAGCATTTTTCCTGGAACAAGGGGCTGAATTCAGCTGCTTGGTGCTGTCTGATCGCAGTTTGTTGCCAGAGTAACGGAGGTGCTGGAGCTGCCAGGGCCACGCTTCAGACGAGGGAAGGGGCTGCTGCCTGGCACCCTGCTTGCCACCACCCTGCAGAGGGCTGGGGAGATGGGTAAGGGGTCCCTTTACTCATCTGTGGGGTGAGCTTGGCCCCCAGAGCTCCCACTGAGTGGGAAAAAGGAGGGGCCCCTGGAGATGCAAAATCAGCTCCTGGCATCGGCTGGCAACATCCTCAAGTGACTCTGGACCAGCCACTCCCCGCCCTGTGAAATGGGGAAACCATGCTGCCACTTTGCCAGCGGGCTCCCAGCCCACCCTCTGGACACAGCCAGAGCTTCACGCCTCAGACCAGAGGCTCTGACCTGACCAAGTCACCTATCTACCCCTCCGCTGCAGTCTCAGAGATCATAACCCAGGTTTTCTGCAGGTTTTTCCCCATTTGAGGGCCTGGACGTACAACAGAACATGATCGCAGTAAGGATGTTTGACAGGTTAATGCATCAGCTATCTCTCCGAGAATGTACTTCAGTCTGAAATAAAAGGCAATGATGTCTTCTGCTTTATACAGCAAAACCTGGCCTTAGGGATCCAACAGACCAGCAAAGGCTGAACAGAAGTGGTTTTCTTAGACAGGGAGGACATAATTTGTGCTTTGTACATTGAGAGTGCTAACACAGCCCTCTAAGACAGATCACGCAGTCTCTCCAGATCAAATAAAACACCCTGTGATTTTCCTTTTAAAGGGAGGACAAGTCAGAAGTTACCCCATCGCACATCTGATCCTTAAGCTCTACGGCGTACACCAGCGCTTAGCAGATCGCCAGGCGACCCCTGAGTTTCTCTCCTTTCCCTCTCCCCATGCTTATATATCTGTAAATTGGTTTTCCATCTGTAACCTACTGTTCAGCTCACTCCACAATTTATCATTGTGGGGATGTTGTAGATTAAAACAGCGAGAGGACACAAATCTCTGCCCCCCAGTCTTCTCAGCACTTCCATACCATAGCACTACAAAGACAAGAGAAAACACTCCTAAGTCAAATAACTATAGACGCAAGCAGGCTCAGCCCTGCATGGCAAGAGCTTGCTGTTATCCTACACATGCAAACGAAGACCACAGCCGTGCCGTGCCAGGGCTCTTAGACTTCCCTGAATATGAACGAGCTCTGTCTCTCTGCTGATTCCCTCACACAGTCTCTTCGAAGTCAAGAGACCTAGCCAACCCTGCCACGCACGCCGACTTGCTCCCTCGCTGCCTGTTTTGCAATTTTAATTTCTCACCTTCCTAAACAGCAAAAGATTTATCATATTCTCGACAGAAATATTTAATTTTCCAAATATATTCTTTTTCCTTCCAGGGGCCCTGAAAGTCTTGAGGTATAACGCTTTCATATAACACCCATCCCAATTTACATAAAACCTGACTGAAAAGACAGGACTGCACACCACAGGGAGCAGAATCACCCCCAGCACGTACAAGGGGTGCAGAGGTGATGATACAGAGCAAAACCACTTTATTACTGTAAAGTCTGGCCCTGTTTTTATTCTTGGGAATTATAGGATACAAGTCGAGATCTCCTCCACGTTATCACCACTATCTCAATCACGCATTGACCGTAAAAGAACATAACTCATCGCAGGTCCCTCTACATGCCTCTACTTGTTGCTTAAAGCTTGGCCTGTGTTCAAGGGGTTAACATACAGGGGAGGTCTCTGGCAAAGCTATGAATTAAACCTATGTTTAGTCAATAATACTCACGTATTATTGTCAATGCCTGGCACGGACTCCTCCATGGTCAGAGGGCTAACAATAAGGTATTAAACAAGAGCAAGGTAACCCCAAATCCCCTGCCTCCAGGGGCCTGCACACCCCAGAACCAGCCCGTGCCAAGCAGAGGTTAAGCACTGGGAGAGATGCACCCGCTGCCCTGCCTACCGCTGGGGCAGCTCCGGCTGCCATGACACTGACGAAGGAACCATGGGAAACGGAGTCAATGAAGAGCTCCGTTAGTCCCCCCGCCTGTCCAGCGAGCTCAATCCTTCCAAGCCATTTGTCTAATCCGTTGTTTAAAACCTCCAGTGACAGATACTCTGCAAACTCCCTTAGCAATCTATTTTAGTGCTCCACTATTTTTACTGTTCAACAATGTTTCCTGATGTCCAGCCTCAATTTTTCTTGCTGCAATTTCTGCTGTTGAGAAGAGTTCATTCCCTTTCTTTGAGACTGTTTCTCTTTGATTCCTGCGGGCATGTGTTCAGTGCCGAGATGACCGCAGGTTTCCATGCTTTAATAAATCAAACATTACAGAACAGAATTGATGGGCCATCGTATTTGAACTGCCCTCTGCAAGCCCAGCTCAGAAATTTGCTGTCATTGTATTGCCATCGAAGGCTGTGCATATGGCACGGCTAAAGCAACAGCAACAAATAGGAGCTTTGTGTATTAGAGTCTCAAACCGGCAACCAAAACCGAAACAGTTAGAAACAGCCACTCTCTAAGGGCACCGGCCTGATTTTCCCTTACGTGCCGGCCACAGAGAAGGCAGACCCCAGTACTCAGATTCGGGCACCCAAAGAATCAGTTTCTGTTTCAGACGAGCTAAATTACCTTCAGAGATGCAACAGTCAGAGGGTTATTTTTGTGCTTTAACTGTGGACCTTGGAGTTCAGCCTTAAGCTCCCAACTTTGAAACATTGGCTTGTGGCCTTGGGAAACCAGAAGGAGAGGAAAGCAGTGCCGTGCCAGAGAGCTGGGACCTAGCAACCGCCAATCAGGGCCGAGGCAGCACAGGCTAGTTCTTAACCAAAGTAATAGATGGAAAAAATCAAAGCATGCTGGGAAGCAAACCAAGGAGAAGCGAAGCTCTCTGAGCAACCACAACGCAAAAGAGACGGGCACAATCTCACACCTGTTGCTGCAGAATTGCTGAGCAGCTTCTTACTCCCAGCTCCTCCCTTACACACAGAGACTGTCCTCGTTGATTCAACTCCACGCCCCTTCCTTCCACGCACCCCGCTCAGCAGGGGATGTGGCTCTGCCGACCCGGGCTGTACTCCAGCCCCATGGCCAGAGCAGACTGTGACAGTTCCGAGTGTGGTCCTGAACAGAACCCAGCTTCTTTCTGCCAGCCATTCTGTTTCACCACCGACCACAACACAAGACCTGTGTGATGATGGCTCCTGCGCTCAGGTGCTGCTCCTAGCTTCAGCAAGGCCCAACCGACTCCACAACACCAACAGGATTGTCCACTGCACCAGAGCCCCCTTACTGGACACAGCTGGAGCAAGAACGAGCCCTCAGCATGTACTCACCCATTCCTGCATTTGCTGGTTTGATGGCCCTCGCCACCTCTCCGCAGCACTCCTCTGTTCGATGACACCTTTGCACAAGCCCGTAGGATTGCTCCAGCCATTCAGCTTGTCCTGCTCACTGCAGCATCCTCCCAGCCACCATCGCTGTGCCATGCCCTAAGGACAGGGAAGACACCCACCAGCTCCCTGTAGCAGACACAGACACTGTGGTTTTGGACACTATCTCACTACTGCTCCTGATTCAGACAGTCCTGCCTTCTCTTGCCTGGCTTTCCTATGCCCAACTCTTGCAAGGGCCACAGGACTCAAAAGCTTATCATCTGTACAGACAGACAGGACGAGGAAACAAGGCAGCAAACTGTCTTCCCCATTTCACGTGCCAGAGGCTTGCTGTCACACGCATACACTAAACACCTCACCAATAACTGCCTGACTGCAAATAGCTAGAATCCAGATAGATGCCTCCATTGTAATACTTTCCTCCTCTTTTTTATTCTTCCAGACTACTCCATAATGCTGTTACACCCTTTGTGTCGCTTCTTTATCTCTCTTTAGTTCATGCAACCTTCTTTTTCCTTCTTGCAGGCACTTTGCCCAAGAAGGATGGGACAGCAAGCCCTAACTAATCACCTTAGACATTAACAACTGCATATGCAATTATTTGCAAGGCCTGGTTCCCTGATGAATTCCATCCTGTGCTTCTGCAGGCTGTACCCATTTGTTCCCTGCCTTTGCTCCCAGATCCCATAAAGAACTTTTCCCTGTCATCATTAGGGCTGGTGTCTTTTCATATTCACTGACTAACTGCTCCCGGCGGCTCCATGTTACCCTGTGCCTTTAAAAAAAATTTCCACGTTACTTCATTTCAGTTGCAAAATAACAATACCCCAAATACAAAACAATTTTGAGCTCCCTTGGACAGGTGCTGGATAGGCAACATGAAAACATACACGCACAAGTACACCTCATTCTGCTAGACCAGAACAGTAATGCAGACACACCAATCAAGCCACACTTCCATGCTCCCTGTTGTTTAAATTAAGTAGATATATCCACACCCAGGGAAGAAAAAAAAGCTAACACACGCAGAGCAGCTGGCTTGATAATTCTCCTCCACTGAAAGCCATTTCTCCAGCAATTAGAGGTTTTCGATGCTCTAACAAGGCTAACACTAGTTCCACCCACCGGGCAAAGTTCAGCAAGAGAATCTGGAAAAAAGTGAACAAAAAATGTGCAGTGAATTAAAACTCAAAAGTCAGTCAGCTCAGTGGGAACATCCAAGGACACAAGTCAACAGATTCCTTTAATTAAAAAAAAAAAGTAATCTCAGTCTGTTTTCCACTGTTTTTTCTTTTAAGATAGGAAGTGCATTTGAAATTCTTAATATAAATTAAGTAACGCCTGCTTGTCCAAAGGTACCTGTTTCCACATCCCAAATTATTCACAGTTAAGAAGGGTGACACAGGCTCATATGGATCCCAATTCTCACAAAGAAAACACCCTTCATGAATATATATATCCACTGTTCTGTGAGGACGGAGTGAAAGACCACTCAAACAGCATCCACTTGCAGCAAGAGGTGGGGGCATGGGGACATGGCGCAAACAGATGGCATAACAGACTCCAGGTCATCTGCCGAGCTTCCCAGTGTGGAAGGACAAAGCCTTGCATATGAGAGGCAGAGAAAGATAAAAATTCCGGCATCAACTCAGCAGTGAAGCAGAACTAACTCAACTGTCACCAACGCAGGTGTAGGTTTCTGCAGCTGACCTTGCCAAAAGGTTCAGGGTCAACGGTCACGACTGTGGCCACTGCTAAACAGAGAACCCAAACAGTGTTGGCACTAAATGATCCCAAATAGGTTATCAGCTATGCTGGGAACAGGGAGGCCGTGCAGCGACATCACAGGCATTCCAGCAGCAATACCTTGGGAGATGACCCTCACACTGCGAAGCCACACCAGTTGCGGACAGGTTCAGTGCTTCAGGTTCTCATTTGCACAGAGGTTCACCCCTTCACCGAGAGAGACACTAATTCCTTTACCAAACTGGAGCTCTTCACTGAAGCACAAGCACCCCAGTAATGAAATAAAATGACCCAGAAACCCTGTTTCCAAAGCTCCAGGAAAAGGTAGCACATTTTCTCAAACCCCTGCCATCCATCCTGAGTCCTGACGGTCCCATAAAACACAGCTCTCGCTCAGTCAGGGACTCCCAGGATATAACAGGGGACTGTACCTCACCAAGGGATGCACTACTCTGACTAGAAAAGGACCAGCTCACAACACGCCACATCCAAACTGGAGACACCACACCAGCGCTCCTGAATCTTCCCCATCCTGGGCTGGGTGTGGGGAGAGAAAGGAGTCCCAAGTTCTCAGCTTGCAGCTTCCCACTGAAAGCACTAACTCTTCAGTATCAAATTTTGGTGGTGGGAAAGGAGAAAGAAAAAGCTCCCCTTAACCCAGCTTGAGTCTCAACTCCATAAAAGGGCTGCAGCAAACTCTTCATTAGTCATGGTTGGCAAACTTGAAAGGAATAAAAGGAACCAATGAGTAATGCAACACTATAAAAACATAACAACCTCAATAATGGGAAAATCAAAACCCAGCACAAAACCTCCACGTAAACAAAGCTACAGAAACAGGAGCACTTGAGCGAAGGTATATAGCTGAAAAATTCCATCTGTATAACTGCTTTTTGAGCATTTCATCGGAAGCGTTGCTACGCACACCATCTTGGAAATGGTGGGTTTCGAGCCCTGACATATGCACAGACGCAGAGACACAACCATTGTCTTAGGAATCCCTCCTAAACACTGCCGTTCCAAGAAGCAGCAGGTGAGGGGTAGCGGCTCTATCTAGCATATGTGACAGCTTTAAAAGCTGCATTTATGCAAGCAAATGGAGCATATCAGCTGCACCGTATTAACACCAATGTCTTCAAATGGGACTCAGATATTTTTGTTGCTGTGACTGGAAATTTGCTTAACATACAGTCAAGGAGAAAACTGCTTGGAGTTGTACTTTCAGAACAGCATTTCCACCTCCTGTACCATCAACCCGTTTTAATCTGTCCCATTCCAGGAGCGCAGTCTTCTCCATGCTTTGCAAGCAGAGAGAAGTGAGGAGAGGCTTTTCAGCATGGTGCCCAACACCAACCAACCACCTAATCTACCAGCACACAGAGGAGAACAACTCAAACGGCTGTAATTCGCAGCGTGAAGAACGCTGCAGACCACTGCTAGCAATGCACAAGTTCCATCAATTACCTCAGCCGAGGGCTAAAAGAGCTTTAGGCCAAAGCTGATTTGATCATTTGACTCATGATTTCTGATAAGATTGCTAAAAGCTCCAGATACCCGGCTCAAAAGTTTGCAAGGGAATCTCCACCCTCATTTTAAGAGGCTGACGGAAAGCACGGTTCTGGTTCTCGCGGCCCTGAAGAACAGTTTAACGCTGCACACTGTCTAAACCCAAATAAGCTAATTTAATAATAAAAGTAGAATTACAAAAAAAAAAAGACATCACTGACTTCTCTTCAAAGCTTTAACCCCCTGCCACAGGTTTCCTCCTAGCCTGGCCAAGCTCGCCATGCACACAGGCTGCCATTTCGGCCTTCCCCATGTCAGGGCCAACTCAGCCCTGCTAGGCCCCGCGCAGCCTGGACCCTCGCACCCTGCTGCCACGGCACCTTCCAAAATGAGGCTGCCGTCGGGACATAACCACAGAGTGGGGAGGAGATGGGCACCACAATACATCCTGGGCATGAAAGATAAACAAGGCCGAATTCATTGCTTGTTTCTAAGCTGATTTGGTTTTCCAGGGCCTTTTTGAGAGGTGGCAGCAGCCATGTTCTGCGGTCCAGGCACTCTCACATAAGGAGCTGTTCTCAGAAGTTACCAATCAATATTTGGGCTGACCAAGCTCATCATCTTTGCAACAGTGAAAGACGGTGATGTGAACGCCCCACCTGAACAGTCACTTTGCATCGTTTTCCAGCACCTCTCCCTGCTCTGCCGCCTCCGGAGGAAGACCACAAGGGGAGAGCCAGAAGTTCAGTGCAATGGAAAGAAAAGCTGAAGAAACATCACTGTGATGAGGAATTTAGGAGCCTCCAGACCTGTAAGGAGTACCCTTTCCTTGCTTGTGTTTGCAGAACGGTTGAAAGATGTGAGAGGAACAGCGCTGCAGCCCCCCAGGTCAGTGAGAAGGAGGGGGAGGAGGTGCTCCAGGCGCCGGGGCAGCCCATGGGAAGGACTCGCGTTGGAGCAGTTGGTGGAGGACTGTCTCCCGTGGGAGGGACCCACACTGGAGCAGGGGCAGAGTGTGAGAATCCTCCCCTGAGGAGGAAGGAGTGACAGAGACAGCGTGCGATGGACTGAGCCCAACCCTCATTCCCCACCTCCTGCACCAGGGGTAGGGGGAAGGGCTTTTAAGATTTAGTTTTTATTTCTCATTATCCTACTCTGATTTGATTGGTAATAAATTAAACTAATTTCCTCACATCAAGTCTGTTTTGCCCATGATGGTAATTGGTGAACGATCCCTCCCTGTCCTTACCTCAACCCGTGAGCCTTTTTCTCCCCCCCTGCCCAGCTGGAGAGGGGAATTACAGAGCTGCTTTGGTGGGCACCTGCCCTCCAGCCAGGGTCAGCCCGCCACAGGGCGTATGAGCTATATTCTCATAACTCACCATCTAAAATAAATTGTTGTATCATTTGTACTAGTTAGAAGATATTCCAAGTCAGACAAGCTGAAAACAGAAGTTTAAACACATTCAGCATGGCAGAAAGAATATTAATTTCCCCCCTCCCATATAAATGTTAAATCACAGTCTCTCACCTAGGGTTAATTAATCTTTCAAAAGTGCTCGAGTCCACCAAACACACAGCAGAAAGATCTTAAAGACCAGCCCATATCTTCAGGAAAGCCCACTGCAAATCTCCGATTTCCTGCAAAATCTGGCAGAGAAGAAATAATTGAATATGCAAAACCATACCATGTTATGCCACGAGCCTCATTCTTTGAGAAAAAATGCAATTACTTTGGACACGTTGGATCACACAGCGGATACAGAAGAGGAGCATCATTTAGTGCAGCGGATTACTGGAATGTGCTGCCAGCTCCTCGTCTTGTGTTACAGAAGTACTCGGAGGCCTCAAGGACTTGTGGATCCGGGTGTGTGTCAAACCCTCCTGCTCCTGGCCTGTCCTTGCTGCCAACACGCTGCACGAGGGCTCAGCCGAGCTGCTGCACCAGCCCTCCCTTGGCTCACCAGTGTGCGCACCCTGCACAGGAACCCTTCCTCACCCGCAGGCTCACAGCCTCCCCAGGGAGCCTGAAGAGCTTCCCTGAAGCGCTTCAACAGTCTCCAGCGAAAAGCACTACATGAGCACGCACACAGTCTCACTGCTACCCACCCGTTACCCTGAACGACATGTCCACGATTAGCTGACTACGGAGCCACGTACGTGAAGGACACAGTAAGCCACCTGGGTTTTGGTTTTTCTTTCCCCCCTCCATTCCTATAAAACACTATTCCCTGCCGTAATTGAACCTTCAGCAACAACCTCTAACGAATGAAGCAATTTCTGGGGAAATTCGGACCCTACATGCACGCAAACAGCCCTTGGACTGAGTTCAGGTGCATCCCCCGCTTAAATTCTTGCCTCCGGCCACTTAAATACCCTGAAGTATTAGGTGCATTAAAGGTACTTGGGAGAGAACAAGGATGGCATGCAGGCTGAGATCACTCCGAAGAGGAGGCGATGAGGCTAATTATACCGCTGGCAAAACGGAATCACTGGGGGAGAAAAAACGAGCAGTCAAGACAGTTAACTGGTGCAAGAGCAGCTATACTACATCAGTGGCAGGCCATCCGCCTGAAAGGAGAACAACAGATTACATCAAGGTAGTGACAGACAATCAATGAACACTCAATTAACAGTTACAATATTACTAACTTAAGCAAAATGTGGTCTCGCAAATGGTAATCTCTTCCTCGTACTGATACGGCCCTGATTTAATTTTCTTCAATGCACCAACATCAAACATCGAAAGAAAAAAATTCAGATGCCACCATCCAAAGGGAAACACCCCTGGATTCTGCAGAGACGAGTCAAAGGGGTGGAAGGAGACAAGGCTGCAGGACCACCGCCTGCCAACACCTTCCATCTAGAAGCACGCTCCTACAATAGGGCACTGGCTCAACAGCCTGAGACACAGGCTCGCCCCCCACCACCCCAAGGTCCAACGTGCCACTGCATCTTCTCCCCACTGCTCCTTTCCCACTTCTGCCTCACGCTGCAGCTTTAAGGTTGGCGAGGAGGTGTTAGGTGAAAGTAACCTTCCTGAGCACACGTGTGCCCTAATTAACAAGCCAGCCACCGACTGAATGGTAATGACGCCTCTTAATCTCCCTCCCCGAGTTTGCTGAACATGTCTCAGGTGGTGGCAGACGGGATTTGTGGTTGCAGCATCCTTTGTTTCCGTGCAGGCACATGCTGGAGGCTGTGAAGGCTGGTGTGTCTCATGGAGGAGTAAGAGGAAAACAGGTCTGACGAAAGCAGAACCCCTCCAGCCGCCCTGAGTACGGCTAAACACCAGCTTTCTCAGAGAAGAAATCCAGGGGAAGAGGGAGGAAGCTTGCTGGACAAGTCAGTCGGGGAAGGAAGACGGGTGATCCAGGGACAAAAGTACTGAAATTTAGGGCACAGCAAACCCTGAGACTCTGCTCTACACCACTGGCCAAAGGAAGGGAACTTCCCCAGTCACAGAGTGAATACATGACCCATTCATCCCGAGTGGCCACCACTTCTAGCCACCTTCCACCCTCCACAGGGAGCAATGCTGGCCAAGAGATTTCAAGCCCCAGCTGTAAAATCATGCTAGAATCAGGTTTTGGACAATGCTTACAACGCCTGTTCCTGTCCCAACAGCAGTGGGGAGAGGGGATTCTGTAACTGTTGTTCAAACAAAGAGTCGTCCTCACAAGCGAAAACGCGGCAAGGGTGACAGTTGAGCACGTCAGCACTGTGCCGTCACGGCCAAGACGCAGAAACGGGCTCAGCTGACACCAACCCAATCCCTTGTAAACAACAGCCCAAAGTCCCACTGCACTTTTTGGGGGGCTAGGGGGGAGGGGGGAAGAGATCCCTGACATAACCGAAAGATCTGAAGGACAATAACGACCGTTCTGAGAGTCTTGTTTGAGTTGACTCATGCTGGTTTTCCCACACCAAGCCTCCACAGCCTGCAGCTGACCTAAAAGAACCCCGCGAGATGTATCATTTCCATTTAAAACCGGCAAACGTACCTGGTTAATTTGCTCCTGTGCTTAAATATAAAGCTGTACAAAAATAAAACATGCCTTTTTCTCAACTGATTTTATCTAGCTTGAGCATCCAGAGCCATGTCCTGCCTTCGTACCTTTGGCTAGCAGAAGTCTCTTCCCTGGTCAAGCACCTACAGACAACAATCAAATCACTCCTTAACCTTCACTTTGTTAAAAGAAAGAGGTTGAGCTTCAGTCTTTTCTCCCCAGCGTGCTTTACAGACCTCATATCATCCTTGTAGCTCTTCTCTTATCTCTCGCCAGTTTGCCAACATCATTTTTAAGGTATAGATACCATGACTGCAACAACGCTCTTCCTACTTGTATTCATTACTCCTTTGCTTAGACAGCCAAAGATAGCATTAACACTCCTGAGAATTCACAGCACAGCACAAGACCACCTAGTTATTGATAAGATAATGAAATTAAGCTCCAGCTTCTCACCTTGACGCGGGCGTCTCCCAGGGGTTCCTCTCTCCAAGTGTGGGTTTCACTCCCTGCTCTCGTTAATGTGGATTAGTAAGTTACCACACGCCAGCCACGCTGCAAGAGCTGTCCGTACCTTCACCCTTTCTCCACTACCAATGCAAGAGAACCTGACTGGACTTTGTGCCTGCCTCAAACCCTCACATTTCTCACAGTATGGGAACACGGGTTACCTTGGCTCAGAGGACACGGGTAGCCGGCTATGCTGCAGACACACCGAAACCAGCTCCAGGTCCACCATCCATGAGGGAACTTGCCTGCTGTCAGGATCCCAGGCAGAAACAGGGCGCTCATTGCCCAGGCACAGCCGCAGGTCCCGAGCTGCGCTCTGTGCTGCTGCAGTAAAGCCAGCTCCCAGGAGCCAAACACGTTCCATCACTCAAAGCCAAGCAGTGCCAGCGTATCTGCACTCCAGGCTCCTGCCAGGATACACCTACCACACAAGGATTACGGCATTTCACACCCCCCCCAACAGAGCTACCCCTACAACTCGGCACTGGGTCAGATGGAGCTCAGGTCGTACTTCACATCCTCTTTCCAGAGACGTGCTCCTGCTTCTCTGACACCCACGGGACAAACAGCCGGGGCTTTCGAGAGCCAGCAGAGCCCCTCTCCCCACCCCCACTACCCATGAGGTGTGTTTGGGCAACGCTGCCAGCACGTCGCAGGCTCACATCATGGCACTGGCGTCCGACGCCAGATGGAAATTGCAAACTCATTCAGCGTTTGAAGGGATCTGGACCCAGGGGTTTGCTTAAAGAAGCCTTGGCTCTCCCTATCCCCAGCCCTACCAGTTGGAAGCTAATGTGTCTGGATTTTTCACCAACAGTCAGAAAAAAATTTGTCACAGAAAATGTGCAAGCACTGACATCTTAAGACAAAAAAGATGCAGATTTCTCAACTGTTCGCAGCACATTATGGAAATACATTCTTAGGGACTATTAAATATGGGGATTATTGACTAGATGAGCAGCAGCTCAATGGACTAGCTTGCAAATATGTCTTTAGACAATTCTTAAAATGCAGATTAATTATCTAACAGACCAGAACATTTTTTTTCTACAGACTTTCTAATGATCTGTTGCATAAACAAACGTTCAGACAGTTTTGTTCGCCTGTGATGGCTGTGATGTTCTTCAGTAACTAAATAGTGACTGAGGAGACTCAAATCTTATTTAACACTCAGCAGGAACAGAACAAAAGGCATGTCAGTCCAAATCACTGAAAGACATGTCTCCTTAAAGACCCTTGGGAAGTCCAACTACCATAATCCCAAGAGACTCTGTTTCCCAAACACGAAACTTCAGACATGCCATGTAGCATTAAATTCTTTCGGTGTTTATGCCATTAGGTTTGATTAAAGAAACTACAACATTGACATACAACATTTCACGGCTGGTGTCCCCACCAACCCCAGTTTAAATCAGCAAGGTACGCTACAGCGTGAGACGGTTGAGACTGGGGGAAGCACTGAGCTCTGCTGCTGCCTGGCACAGGCCCTCACCCACCAACTCCTGCGCAGTGAGCTGAACCCTCAAGTTAGAATTTTAAAATCCCATCTTGATTTTAATTTTGCCATTGATACAGACTCAATCAATCACACTGGTCATTTTCTCAGTAAGGCTAATTAACAGTGTTACTTGCAGACTGTGTTTTATGCCTTTTCCAATAGGTTAAAATGCTGTTGGATATCAAAACCAATGCAAAGCAAGTGTGAAACATTATTATTCCAGCTTCACACCCACTTTCCCTTAGTGTGAACAATAATGCAAACTGCAAGACAGTGATGAATTGGACCTGGAGAGGACCAGATGCTCTGTGAACATTAGCACAGTCTCTGCCCCAAACATTTTTCAGTCTAAAAAAGAGATGTGATAGCCTGCTTTCAAAGCTGTCCGTGCACACAATCTTTTAACACCAGATGTTACCAGATCACACACAAGGTGGAGCAAAAACGGAAAATAAGGAGAGACCAAACAAGAAAAGAGCAAGGGCAAACAATGAGTACGGGTAGAGTAAAATATATTCTGATCAACCTTTTTTTTGGTGGAAAAAGCACTTTTGGCACTTGTAACTTTGCAGACCAGCACTAGTTTCAATGAACTATGCACCAGCAGTGCTATACTGCACCGGTGTTCTTGCAGCCAGGCTCTGCCCGTGGCTCGGTTACTTCCCAGCCTGACCACTTCACCCGAGACGAGCCAGATGAGGAGCAATTCTATCAGACACACCAATTTGCTGCTTCATCGTAGCCTACAAAGAGAAAGCACAGGGCTGATTCCCAGCATGAATCCCACTACAGACTCAAAACATCAGTGACAACTAGCCTGGCGATCCCTCCGTCTCTGAGCAGGGCCAGAGAGCCATTAACAAAACCTTCAGCATCAAAATTCAATGCGTCCTTCAGAAAAAAAACGTCAACTTCTGTCACTGAACCAAAACCTCTCTGGTTTTCAGCAAAAAAAAGTTTAAAAAAACCCAAAAACGTCCAGGCTGAACAAAATGTTGCCGGGATTTTTAACAATCCATCCCCTCCCGATCAGGCCCAGCCCCTCTCTGATACAAATTCCGATGTCCGTGTAGGAAGGGAAGGGTGCCGAGCCATGACGGTGCAGAAGGCACGGATTGTCTGCTCCAACAGCTGAGGTGCGATCACGCAGTCCATCAGCCTGCAGCGTTAACGAAGCGAACGGCTTCAGCTAGAGCCACAGGAAGGACCCGCGGCGCGTCTCCCAAGGGAGGCGACGCAGGGGAACTGGCGTTAGGCTGCACAGAACGAGCTGTTCGCCACCCGTCACCCTCCTCTCCCCCCCCCCCCCCCCCCGACACACACATTATGACAGTCCCGGAAAGGAAAAAACCTGCTTTTTAAAAATAGATCTTTAAGGAACTGAGCACATGCCTGAGTGGGTGGGAAATTATTATTATTATTACTTTGTGCTCACAGGGTCTGAGACCTCAGATGACTTGTTTGTGCCCAGAATGAATTTTTGCAGACTCATTATAAACCCTTGCAAAGCAGGGTTTGTAAGGTCACAGAAGCATTCCCATTAACTGTAGCCTAGCTAGGGATTGCCAGTGTGATCTATTTCTCTCATTTATGCATATGCAATAAGGCCAAGACGAAGCTCCTTTGCTTTATTTCCACATCATTGTGCTGATGCTGAGCTAACCAAATAAACAAACTGAAAAGCGGGTGGCGAAGGGGGGGAAGGAACTGAGATTCAGGGAAAAACGTATGCCTGGCTCGCATCCTCATGAAGGATGCAAATAAATTCTGCAGACTTTGAAGCCAGGAGATCTCAGCAGAGATGAAAATCCCCCTGTGCTAGATGGCTCACCAGGTGCTCGGTTGAGACATCGCTTGGGTATTGCGTTATGTGGCTGCTTCCACGCAAAGGATGGTCAGAATAAAGACTGTTACCCTGCCACCTGACCGAGACCCGGCACAGGGATTTGCAATCCAGCAGGAACGCCAACCCTCTGGGCTCTCTAATCCTCCTCCCACCACTGTGAGACCACAGCCTCTTCAAAAACAGCTCTTGGCAGTAACACTCCCCAGTCTCTGGGGAAGAGGCACGGCCGGTCCGGGTGGGAAGTCACCTGTGCAGATGGACAGTTTACATCTGGGCTCCTTCTTCCCTGATAATCAGTAACTTGGTATCTATCTCCTTGGAAAACCAAGAGGAAGGCTTCCAGGCCAAGGGGTGCTCAGCTGGACTCAGCAAAAATCCCGGTGATTCGCTTTCCAGCAGGATGCCAGCACAGCCTGGATGCCCACAGCCCCTGCTCCGGCCAGAGCAGCACCCTGACCCCAGCAGCAACAAACCCCTGGTCTGGCTGTCCCTGCAGACACCACCCTCCACGGAGCCCCTGGACCACACGGAGCCTGAGATGGAGCGCACAGTTTGCCAGAACAGAGTATCTCCTGGGGCTCCCCTTCCCCTGCAACATCGCTGAGCCTTGTGAGCCGCACACGCAAACCCCACGTACCGCTTCACACCCCTGCGCGTGCTCCTGGCAGAAGCCCACAGAAGCACCCCTGCCTACAACATTAGGACAATTTTCTCTCAGGTTTGGCATTTCCACATGCTTATAACCTTCAAGTCTGAGTTACACCCCGACTGCTGCTACCCTGGCTGAACCACTGCCGCGCTCAAATCCAGCGGCCTCATCTCTTAATTACTCCAGACATTTAGCAGCAAAAGCAAACCCTTTTTGTTGGCATGCTTGCTCTCTGTAACCCAGCCCTGATCCGTTTCCACCTTCAAATCATTAAAGATAATAAATAAGCCTAGCCTTAGCGTGAGGAACCTCCCCATGATCATCTATCTGCGCTCCAAACTCCTCCATTACACTTCTATTTTCTACAGCTTAACTAGGAAAACCAGCACCGAACTCTGCCCCTTACCCTACAGCTATTTATTGCCCACATTCTGCTATTCATATCCTAAAATAGAGTCTTTTGGGTGGATCTAATGAAAAATCCGAATAAATTAGGTCCATTGCCACATTTTCAGTTCCTACTTTTATTAGCCTTCCAAACCGCAAGCAGCATGAGGAAGGTACGCTTCCCTGCTGCGCACCCATCCTCTTCACATAAGCTGTGGTGATTGGACCCCCAAGGTTTGACCCATCCAAATATTTTCGTGATAATTAGGCCCTCCCAGGTGGCACAGAACAGAGGCAAAACTCACCTGCCCGATATCCTAGCTCTTCCTCAGGACTGATTTTTGTAAAGGCATCACGTAGCAAAACTACTCCAGAGGTTCCCTTTGACCTCTCGGGTTCCTACCGTGGCAACCTCCCAGTGAGGAGAAAGAGTCATCCCTTTCACGTTAACACCTGCTGCTGTTTCACACTTTATTTACTCCAGGGCCCTGGGGTGATCCATCCCCACCCCTACTGATTTACAGCACCCAGGTTTCTTCCTTTGGTCCATTGCTTCCTCTTTAAACAGCTCCGTCACTGCTAATTTACTGCAACCGGGGATTTCCTCAACATCCTGGTGCAGAGAAACAACTCCGCTATTCCCCCAGCCAACCTTTCTCCCTGCTCCTCGTGCCTCCTGGGGTCAGGGAGCCCCCGTTCACTACTGCTCTCCTTGGAGGCATTTCGGCATCCCGCAGCTGCTCGGCCGTGTTCCATGCCACCTACGCAGTGCTGCTTCGGCCCCGCTGCACCCAGGAGCACACGGAGACCTCCCCCAACCCCAGCGAGGCCTCCCACAGAGGCAGAGCAATGAGCAAACAAAGCAGAGGACAACATTCCAGCTCACAGGTCCCGCGTCCAGCTCACCTCGTTCGGCACGGTCACAGAGAGAAGCCGGCGTTGAGAGAGCTGCGTAAATCACAGCGAAGCCTCCTTCCCCACCTCTCTTGTAAGGGACCTGCAGACACGTGGCTGGAAAGTACCCGAGGAGTCCCACGCTCACTTCTTCAGTTACATGAGCTCCTATTGACGGGGCACTTTAAGGTACAGGAAACATTCCTCCTTTTACTGCCTTTAGCTTCTCAACTGCTTGAAGCTTGCCAGCTCTCTTCTATCCATCACCCACTCACTGTCAACCAACGTGGAAATGACCCTGTTCAAGCTGGTCCTCGCTACGTTTTCCCTCAACTTCATTAAAAGTAACTGCCACAGTTCTTCTGCACAAAGCTTTCAGCTCAGTTTTCCATCCCCGTACAAAGCTTTCATCACGGAATCGCTAATCCATCGATTTTTCCATATCGTTCCAAGTCCAAGAGACACCCTTCAAGCTGTTCTCATCTTGTTAGACCACAATTTCAGCGTGTTCCTCCGATTCACACACAGCAAGAGGTTCCTTGTATTAACAGATACCTCAGCCTTGTATTTGCTGCCTTGGAAGCCTCTTGCCCAGAGCAGAAAACGTTCCTGAGAAGACTTGCAAAACTTTTGTCTCGCCTCCTGCCTGGCTGCCTAGAAGCATGAAAAATAAATAAAATCTGACCCTAACAAGTCCTGCACATGAAGATCTCCCCCCAAAGTCAGCGAGAATCGATATCCACAACGCAGGCACGTCGCAAGCCTTTAAAAAGGGCAGGACACTGACCATCTGCACATGGTTAGTCCTGACCGAATACAGAATGAAGCTTAAACCATCTTCAAAGAAAATGAAGTTTCTTGGATGAGGGAGTTTTCCCGTGTCCGTATGGCCCAGCAATGTCTGATTCTAAGCACGCATCCGGTCCTTCTTCGCCTGTGTCACCCTGCATTCCTCCTCTCCCCTGCTTTTCCCTTCTTCCTCCACTGACACAACAGCCCGTCCCTTCCACCCATCCCCGCAGGCACTCGCTCCCCGTGCAGGCTCAGGCGTCACCCGCTCTGCATGCACACTCGGTGAAAACACACGGCTTCTCCTCCAGCCAAAGGGGCCCAAGGCCCTTCCTGGATCTCCTCTGGCCCTACGGCACGTGCAAAACCAGCTGCTGCTCCCAAAGAGAAACCTGAAACAGCACAGGCAAAGCAGCTGTTGTGGCAGAAAGCACAGCTCTTACCTTGCAGTCCCCTGCTTTCCCACCACAACTCGTGCCATCAGCCAGCATCTAGCTGAGGCTCTCCCCCAGGTCCTGGGTGAGTGTTACGATCACTCGCTGCTTTTCCATCACACAAAGGAATCAGCGTGAGCGCGCGCGCACGGCGGAGATGGGACTTCCTGACACGCTTCAGCTTCCAGAACACATAGTTTGGAGGCAGCACTGCACATACCTGCCTTGCTGTTCCTTTGACGAGCTCTCTGAAGACCAGCTCCCTCCAAGTGTTTGCCATTCACCCCCGGATTGCTGCATGCTCCCTGGCATCTGGGTAGTTAGGCCTTTGCCAGCCCACATGACTCCTTGGCTTATTTCCCTTGCTCAGCTTGCAAAAGAAAGCTCCAGCAAGAAACTTGCAGGCGGCAGCAGCACTGTGTCTCTCAGAGCTGCAGGCAGCTGCTCCAAACCCCCCCGTTCAGAGCCATCCTTTTACAGGTGACTTCTCCGGGAGACGCCGATGCCTTTACCAGCCTTGCTCTCTCCCCTGCCCACTCCCAGGCAGGGCTCTGGGAGCCACGCTGGCCTGCCCCCAGCCCTTCATTCCGGGGTTCACCTTCCTCCGGCACCCTGTTCCCACCACAAGAGCAGAGGCACCATCCCCACGGGAACCAGCCCGCGAAGGGTCAAGAGAAATGGCCATTTAAAGAAGAAAAAAGAGCACTCGTTTGCTGTGCTGACGCTCTAAAGCCCTCTTTCTGCATCAACTCATGCCAGACACAGGGAAAGGAGCACTTAGAAACCTGAAAGAGCCACACAGGAACTTTCCCAACTTCTGGCTTTGCTGATCAGACCCAACCCTGACACGAAAACCAAGGGGGAAGGGTTCAGCCGCTTACCATCTATTTCTCTACCCAGATGGTTCCCTTCGAATACACAGCCCAATATGCATAAATACTAAAGCAGACGTGCATCAAGGCACTTTAAAAATGCCTTGGCACAGCGGGGGCCTCACTGCAGATTGCTTTCAGAGAGCACGCTTCTAGCCCTGCGCGAAATTAAGAATAAAGCAAGGCACGGCAGAAAGGCACCGAGCGGAGTTAACGTCCATCTCCTACCTGCGAGCTCACACGTCCTAACACCCAGACACCGGTCACACCAGCAGCCGCCGGCTGCTGTCGGCAGCTCTACAGGAGCGCCAGCGACTCCGTGGGGATGCCGGCTCGCTCTCCGATGCCGTAGACCCCAGCTCCCAGTCCGGGGAAGCAGGGGAGGCTCTTGGCTAACTGCAGCGGTCACATCCAGCCGGGATGTGGTTGCTGAACATCTTCTCGGAGAAGAGGCTGTCTCGCCTCTGAGAGACAAAGGGACGGCGGGTTCCTGCTGGGGGTATCTCCCACTGCCGCGGCGTGGGGCAGCCGGTACCCACCAGCACTCTGGCAGGAACGCTGCCCAGGATGCGGTGGCAGAGCGAGCCGTCCCTCAGCATCTCCCGCTAGCCCCCAGGGATGCAGGGCGCAGCTCCAGATCCTCCAGCAAGCAGCACCTCGCCGCAACGGAGGCACGTGCGGGAGACGAAGGAAACCTCACGGGTGCTGGGTTAACCTTCCCCCAGCGCCACCACCTCGAGGGTTCAAACCTGCCAGGCTGGGAAAGAAGGGAACCCGACAGAGGGCGAGGGCTGAACAGCACTGGCAGCATCGCTCACCTATGCGGAGCTCCCAGGCAGAGCTGCAGGCTGAGCCGGAGTTTATGCATAAACAACACGGAATAAAGTTGGGCCTAGGAAAAGGTTTCTGCGTGGAGTTTTCCCCCACTGCCCAGAACCGACGCTGCTTGTTCGTTGAAGGAGAGAGCGTGTCGGCATCAAACCTGCATACGAGTACCTCGTGTATACAAAGCCAAATGATTCAGAAGCACAACTCCACCGAAACGCATTCCAGAACAACGAACCTTTTCTTTCCAATCCACAGCCTGAGGAAAATATCCGCTACGGAGCGTTTTCCTGGCTGCTCGGGGCTGTAGCACGCAGGCTGTGACCACAGCAACGCACGAGGACGCGGGGAGCAGCCGCTCCAGGCAGCCCCGCTCCCGCCCTCCCGCCCGGCTGTCCGCCACACGCTTCCAGGCGCCACAGACAGCCCGGGCACCGGTCCCAGGTAATCCATAGGAGTTGCGGCCATCGTGCGTCCCCCTCTCCCCGCACTCTCTCAACTTCAAGCTCTCCGGAGAGCCCGGAGAGTGACATTCGGCAACTCTTGCTACGGCTGAACCCCCCCGCTGCGGCCGCCAAGGACCCCGCAAAGCGCTGGCAGGGAAGTCCCCCAGCAAGTGCTGCCGCCAGCCCGGGCGGCCGGGGACCGCCGCCGCCGGCAGCCGCCCAGGGGCGGGCGGGTTTCGGCTCCGGTTCGCGCCCCGCTCCCGGCGCTGAGGCCGCTCGGGGCCCCGGCGGCGCTGCAGCGGCAGCCGAGCGGCTCTGCCCGGGGGGCCGGGGCGGGCATCCCGCGGGGGACCCCGGCCGGCGCTGTGGAGCGGGACCCCAGGGGGCCGCCGACCCTCCCTCCATTCCCCGGCAGGACGCGGGGACGCCCGACGCCCTCCCCGCGGCGGCTCCTACCTGGGCTGGGCGGCGCGGCTCTGCCCGCGGCTGCTCCGGACCCGCTCCGGCGGCGGCGGCGGTGGGTCCCCGGCGGCGAACGGGGGAACTGCAGGGGGCGGGGGGCGGCCGCCGGGGCACGGCGCCGCGGGAAGGGGCTGCCGGGAGCGGGGGGGCCCCCCCCCGTGGGTGCGCGGGGCAGCGCGGACCCCGCGCGGGGGCGGGATGAGGGGGGCCAGGGATGGAGGGATGGAAGGGAGGGAGGAGGGATGCAGGGAGGGCAGGGGGTCGAGGATGGAAGGAGGAAAGGGCAGGGTGGAGAGCTGCAGGGAGGGATGCCGAGAGGGCAGGGGACCGGGGAGGGAGGGAAGGTAGGGGGTGGGCACTGGAGAGGGGCAGGAGAGCAAGGGAAGGATGGCGGAATGGCAGGGGACTGGGGGTAGAGAGGGAGGGCAGAAGCCAGGAAGGAATTGGGATGCAGGGAGCAGCGGGGCACTGGAAGTGTCCCTTCTGAAAGTGGTCGGCTTCCCTTAGCCCAGACTGAGCACTCCGGGGAGGGAAAACTGATTTTTGGAAAGGCTGTGCCTTCTCCCCACACATCCCGAACTGCTTTAGGATTCCCCAGATTAGCCAGGGCCCTCTCCTCTCCTCCCACGCTGCCTGAGGAGGACACAGGGTGAGATATTTTTCCCCACAGCTCCCAAAATCTTCATATTAAACCTGAATCTCCTCCTCGTGCCGGGACAGGGGTGGGACAGGCAGGACCTGGCCCATCGCCCAAGGCTGAGGGTCAGTTCCCACAGCCTGTCCCTGTAGGCTGCAATGCTCCAGCCTTCTCTGCGACACTGCAGTTTTGTTTCCCTGTTTATTTTTAAATAGCGAGGAAAGCAAAGCTTTTAAACCATCAATTAACTGGACTCTTGCATTAGGAGCAATGAAAGAAATTGAAGTTGACAGAAATTCATCTTCCCCTCCTGCTGGGAAGAAATGAGCTGGAGGAAAAGAATCAGCTTCGCAGGAGATAAAAAACCCCGCCTCTGCTTCAGAGACAAATTACTCATAAGATACATAGGTAACAGGCACGGGGGCTTGGAGCTCATCCCTTTTACACATCATTTCCCTTAGGACAACAGCTACAAGTCAGTCGCTTTGTGAACGATCCCCGAGCCTTTGCACCGCTGACCCTGCCCAACAGGCCATTCCGAGCATTTGTTATCCTCAGAATAGAGGAGCAATTCCCTGGGTCTGGACTGCATTTGCTTTCAATTTATGGCCGTGGCCCTCAAGGTCCGGATTCACCACCGCCCAGGCCGCAGCTCAGCTTTGTGGGGCAGAAGACACAGGCCTGGCTGACGGAGCTGGGATTGCTCACGGATGGAAAGCCGCCTCTGTGCAAACTCCAGAAGCAGGAGGCAGCCAGATCCTGCCCCTGCCCAGCCCTGAGCGGGCACGACCCAGCGATGCCACGTCCCCCTCATCGCTCCGGCCCCAAGCGGGCACGACCCGGCGACGCCGCGTCCCCCTCATCACTCCAGCCCGCAGCGGGCACGACCCAGCGATGCCGCGTCCCCCTCATCGCTCCGGCCCCGAGCGGGCACGACCCAGCGATGCCGCGTCCCCCTCATCACTCCAGCCCGCAGCGGGCACGACCCAGCGATGCCGCGTCCCCCTCATCGCCCCGGCCCCGAGCGGGCACGACCCAGCGATGCCACGTACCCCTCATCGCCCCAGCCCTGAGCGGGCACGACCCGGCGGTGCCGCGTCCCCCTCATCGCCCCGGCCCCGAGCGGGCACGACCCGGCGACGCCGCGTCCCCCTCATCGCTCCAGCCCGCAGCGGGCACGACCCGGCGACGCCACGTCCCCCTCATCGCTCCGGCCCCGAGCGGGCACGACCCAGCAATGCCGCGTCCCCCTCATCACTCCAGCCTGCAGCGGGCACGACCCAGCGATGCCGCGTCCCCCTCATCGCCCCGGCCCCGAGCGGGCACGACCCAGCGATGCCACGTACCCCTCATCGCCCCAGCCCTGAGCGGGCACGACCTGGCGACGCCGCGTCCCCCTCATCACTCCAGCCCGCAGCGGGCACGACCCAGCGATGCCACGTCCCCCTCATCGCTCCGGCCCCAAGCGGGCACGACCCGGCGACGCCGCGTCCCCCTCATCACTCCAGCCCGCAGCGGGCACGACCCAGCGATGCCACGTCCCCCTCATCGCTCCGGCCCCAAGCGGGCACGACCCGGCGACGCCGCGTCCCCCTCATCACTCCAGCCCGCAGCGGGCACGACCCAGCGATGCCGCGTCCCCCTCATCGCCCCGGCCCCGAGCGGGCACGACCCGGCGACGCCGCGTCCCCCTCATCGCTCCAGCCCGCAGCGGGCACGACCCGGCGACGCCACGTCCCCCTCATCGCTCCGGCCCCGAGCGGGCACGACCCAGCAATGCCGCGTCCCCCTCATCACTCCAGCCCGCAGCGGGCACGACCCGGCGACGCCACGTCCCCCTCATCGCTCCTGCCTTCGGAGGGGTTCGCTTGTCCAGCCACACTGCTTTCCTTTCAGACACCTTCTGCGTAGCTCAGGTACATCCCTGCATGGCCCGGAGTCCTTCGTGCAATCATTGGAGCCTCAGCCCTGTCGCTGTACTCACAGAAGGTAATTTAAGACCTGGAAAGCCAAGACAAGGCCTTCACCTCAGAACCTCCATGAGCCATCCTCTGGCGCCGTACGAATCAGTGCAGAAGTTTGGGCCCCCGTGTCAGCCAGCAGCAGGTGAGAGCTACCTCAGAGAGGAGACAGCTGTCCCCACAGTTGCCTGGGGTCTCCCGGCACCTGGAAAGCAGAAGGCACATGTGTTGCTGTCCAGATGGGCAGTGTGAAGTCTTCCTTTCGCCTCCGCCGTGGTGGGCACACCCTCCCTCACCACGGCATCGGGACCGGTCCCGTCCCACAGGTGGTGTAAGATGGAGCGAAGGACAGCATGGCCGAGCTCCATCCTCCTCCCCTGCTCTTGAAAAGCTCAGGTTCCTCGGCTGCAAGTCTCACCGTGAAGTTAGAGCAAAGATAGCTGGATTCCAATTATTTCCAACTTCATTTCCTCTCTCCGGTTTCTGAGACAGTTGCATGTTATTTAAAACCTTTTGGGATCTTTGTGCTTGAGCTAATTCAGCAAGGGAACAAATGGAAACTGTCTGCAAATAAATCTGGTTTGGTTGGGTTTGGAAATAAAGAGGCAGGTTTTGAAACTGCCTTCTGATACAAAGCGTGTGTGGGGAGAGGAGGGGGAGGGAAAGCCATCCCAGGAGTCTGAAAATAGAGTTTGGCCATTTTATGAATGAGGTTATCTGACACAGTTGCCTGCAAAAGCAAGGGAGTTTGGTGACCTAGAAAATCCCATTTGTGGCAGAAACTATTGTTGTAAGACTATAAATCCAAAGATTACAGAGGGTCTGGGATCCCGCTTACACTCAGGGGCACAGAGAGACAGGGAGGAGACACTGATCGTTCAGCATCTGCCCCAGGGGCTCCAAGGACCCTCCGGGATGTCCAGCACTGGCTGCACCAGAAAGCCCGGAAAGCTCCTTCTCTGGAAGGCGCTGCCCAGACGCCCCCTAAGGTTAGCGAGGCACAGGGGGGGAATCAGATCATCTTAGAAACCGAGTTAATTGTCCAAAACAGGAGCTCAAAGCAATTCTCCTGCAGGTCCATCTCGATCCAGGCCAAACACGCTTTCCCCAGCAGCAGCTTCGCTAGCTGTGTCGGCGCAGGGTGTAAGGAAGCCTGCAGTGACGCCCGTGGATCGGTCTGCCCCTGCTTTCCACAACCAACAGGCTGCTTGTTCCACGGAATAACCTAACGTCTACAGATGCAAACATCTGGGGGCAATAGCCACCGTCGGTAATCACGCTGCTTACCTCATGGCACATTACCTAAGCGATTAAATTCTCTTTTCCCTCTCGGTTGCACTAAGAGGGGTTCTGATCTCAAACTGACGCGAAGTTGAGCCGGGAATCATTTAAACAACTGCTACGTTTCTCTTCATAGGTGGCTGCATTTCAGCAGAAGAGTAAATAACAGTACCACTGTCAAAAAGAGTCACTCGAAAGCATGAAGCACTGAGAGATTTCTGGGGATAAAAGACATTGCAAAAGGCAAGATTTCTCATTTGACTGAAACACAAAAAGTAAATCTATCATGTATCTGCCAGATTTTTTTTTTCTTCAAGGTTCATAACAACTTTCTGTTGGCAATAGAACACGTCCAAATTAGATAATTTTATAGATAAGAACAGCTTTGAAGGAACCGGTTAGTGGAGCATGTATCTTGTGGTAGTTACATAAAAAAGCCCATCTAATTATATATATATATATATATTTAGATGGCTCCAAGAAGTTAGTAGGATGAGTTAGATCAATAAGGAACATTTTGTGGAACAGTTTGTTTGCTTTCTTTTTCATGCAAAGGAAAACGCGTGTGAATTTCAGAGCTAAAGCCAGAAATGGCAACTGCGATCCGGATGCAAAATTCAAGGGGGATAACTCGTAACCCCGTCTGAAGCGGCTGGTCCGACCCCCGTGTCGTGTAACTCCCTCCCCGCTGCGCTTGTGGAGGGCCAGAGCTCTCCTCTGGGTGAAGAATTTCTTCCTCCTGTCTCATCTGTTGGCCCTCTTGCAGCTTCAAGCCACCGCCCCTGCTCCTGGCCCTACCAGGCGGAGGCCCTGCCACCACACCGGCATCACCAACTTGTGACCGGCTGCTTCCACAGACACGGTGACCGTTTTCGCGTTAATCATGGACTCACAGAACGGTTTGGGCTGGAAGGGGCCTTAAAGATCATCCAGTTCCCACCCCCCTGCCATGGGCACGGACACCTTCCACTAGCCCAGGGTGCTCCCAGCCTCATCCAGCCTGGCCTTGGACACTTCCAGGGATGGGGCACCCACAGCTTCTCTGGGCAGCCTGTCCCAGTGCTCCCCACCCTCTCCAGGAAGAATTCCTTCCTGATGTCCAATCTACATCTCCCCGCTTCCAATTTTAACCCATTACCCCTTGTCCTGTCGCTACAGACCCTTGTAAAAAGTCCCCCAGAGCTTCCCTGTAGCCCCCTCCAGGCACTGGAAATGCCGTGATGTGCTCCCGCTCGCTGAAATTCCCGGCTGGCGCCGTCAGGCTCCAACCACCGCCTGGGTCACACGGTCTCAGGTCCTTTCTGGGCCGTATCTTACCAGTTACCAGCCTCCATCCTCACACTTCGGCCGAGCCGGGGTTTTGAAAGCAACGCACTCCATTAACTACCGTTCAATCCCACAAACACAGACCTATGTATATCACTCGTGCCAGCGCTTCCGAAAGAGACCGATTACGCACCCTCGGAGGCGCCGTACGCACGGGGAGACGATGCTGGAAGAGCAGGGCGTCGAAACACGGCTGGACAGAGCACGCGCGGCGCCTTGCTGTTCTAGAGACGGGAAGCAGCGGGCTGGAGCCACGACAGGATTTCAGGGAGGTCGCGCAGGTTTGGGTACCGCCTCGCCTTGAGTCGCCGCCCTGTGTTTTCGCGGGAAGCTCAGTCCTCTTCAGGCAATAATAAATACCCGACTGATTACTTGCAAAGCGTTTATCTTCACTTGCATCTCAGTTTTCCTTGCTTTTTGATGTGCTCTTCCTTTTAATTACTGCCATCAAAGGATGTTTTCTCCTCTATGTATTCCATTCACATACCAGAGAAAAATAAAAGCGGTCATCTACAAAGCAAGGGAAAAAAAACACCCCCCCCACACACACACAAACCCCACCTCTCTTTGAAATGTGGCGAAAGCGAGGGATTAAGAGACTTTTGGGTGAGAAATAATTAAAAGAGTAGTAAAGAGTGAAACTGACTTCAGAGACCTCATCAGCAGGTTGGGCCAAGGACTAAGGACACATCGCGGAGAGGAGGGGACGTCGGTTCGGCTGCTCCGGGCTGTGACACGAGGGACGCACCCTCCGAACCCGGGAAGAGCGTTGCCCGTTCCCTGTTGTTGCAGTGGGGTTCGGGAACTCCAGCCCCGGAGTCTGCTCTGGCTGTGACTCTGGGGCAGACTCGTCTGCCCTCCAACCTCCACCGATGTATAAAGCCTCTGGTCTTGGGAGAAACTGTCCAGAGATGCAGAGCCACATGCCATGCCTCCGCTTTCCAAAGGAACCGTCGATGCCCCGGACTCGCTTGTCTCTCAGGGTTCACGTACCAAGCTGTCTCGAGCCAGCGAGTGCTTTTCTGGGCCGAGCTCCGAGCATCCCGTTCGGATTTTCTCACTGGCACAGCGCACGGTATTTCCCAGCACCATCACCTCTACGGAGAGCTAAGAAAGCTAAGCAGAGAAGCCAAAGGCTCAGGCTGGTGTGCACCAGCAGGGACACCCCAACGGAAAGATGGAGATCTGCTGAGAATCCCCCCCAAAACCTCTCGGGGATATCCCAAGTGCCGAGCAGAGGAGCAGCTGAAGCACGGCAGCCGCCCCAGCACACGGCTCTGATGCGGCCATTGGCGCCGGACCGTGAGCCGCCGGAGGATGGGGTTTACGGAGAGCAAAGGGAAGCCAAGACTGGAGTCCGTCCCCGTTCCTGCGCTAATCCTGGCCGAGCTCCTCCGAGCTCTCCTACGTACGTGACTGGCGGGGCCGCGCACAGCCACTGCCGTGCCGGGTGGGCTGCAGCTGCTGCCCCCAACAGCAGCGTGTCCGAAATCCTCCCCCGGGGTGTTCCTAAGGAGGACTGATGCTGTCCTACCTCACACAAGCGTTTTCTTCTCGCCAACCCCAGGCCAGACGCAGAGCCCATCTCAGGGAGGGAGACGGATGAGCAATAGCTCAGCAGTGACAGGGGTAGTTTTATTATAGCGGAATAAAGAAATTGCAGAGGAAAAAAGATGAGTTCAATGTAAGATACAATTGAGGTGATTTGACTTCCGCTGCACGCGTCCACTAAAATGATGATGATGAATGGGTCAGGGGGGCTTTCAAAACATCGTGAACCTGTTTCTTCCAGGGCAGAAGCTACCAGGGGAAAAAAGAGGCTAAAAAAAGTAGTCAGAATTTGGAGCTGAAATACTCGGAAAAGGGCATGCCCAGCAAAACGTGGAACAGGCAGGTCTACAATCAAGTTCTGGTGCTGAATAGCAAACAAACGCCAGGACTGCTGTAGGAAAGGGAGGGCACCTCTTCTGCTCGGTGCTGTCTAATTAGACTTCAGAGTTTTCAAAGCAGAGAGTAGAATTAGGAGGAGCAGAAACCTCCAGCAGGATTTAAAAATGCAGCGAAGACCCACGGAGAAGGGTTTAATCTCCTTCTCATCACAAAGGTCAGAGGGAAACAGATGGAGTTACATCAAATACATCTTCATAAAGCTACAGAGAGAGTGTTCTTTCAAACTGGAGCTGACAAGAGGCCAACACAAAGCTTTCCCCTTTCTATGCTAATTCAGAACCGAGCTGTTGTTTTAGCACCAGAAGCGGGATCTGAATTGAAGCTTCGAGAGACGGGAGGAAGCGCGCTCATTAATACCCCAGTATAACAATAACCTCAGATAATACGAATTACTGCCAAACCTCCAGAGAGCTGATAGAAATGTAGATTTACTCTCCCATCCATGGAGCTCCACTTAATACAGTTTATTCAGCAGCACTGCGTAAATATCAACAAGAAGGTTAAAATATTGATCAGGGAACGTACTTCACACTGAATAAGCTGCAGACATCTGGAAACAAACAAACTGGTGTAAGGAAGCGGCAGAGATATTCTGGGCATTCTGTTCTGCCAAAAGCCCAGCTGATGATTTGCAGCTGTGAACGCCCATCTGGCGAGGAAGAAGGGGAGAAATGGATGCTCGCTGAGGGAAGGAGGAAGATCGTTCGGTTTGTGATATGCAGAAACGCGGGAGGGACGCGCAGAGCCACCTCAAGCAAGGAACACGCTTCTCCCAGAAGCGCTTTCCAAGAAGCGAGCAACTCCGTTAACGGGGCATTTAAATCAGGCGTCTAAAAACTTTTGTAGGTTCATTCATTAATCCAACACCTGAACACCCACAAACACTCGATTATCAATCCCACACTCGTGCGCTTACCGTCTACAGCGTCAGAGCGCGCTCACAGCAACCACATCCCAGCTCTGGTTTCGTGCGGGCTGTGCCCGCCCCGGGTCCGGTGATAAATCAAACCAAGTGGCGCAAGAATACACGCCAGGGACTGGCCAACTTCTGTTTCATGCTCTAACCCTCGTAAACATTTTGGGAGAGGAAAAACAGTGACCACAGCCACCTAAAATCCATTTAGTTGATACAAAGAAAGGGTAATTGCATTACAGCCTTCAGCAATACCAAGGCTACCCTAGCCAAAGAGATGTTTCCTGGAACAAAACTGAACAAAGAGTCATCTTTGGCCATCTGGGGGGCGGTGGGTGGGGTGAGCTGCCATTCCAATCGCTCAAGAAGGGCTTGGAATCAGTGGGCGTGTGGGCAGCGGTGGCAAACAGCTGTGGGCGAACACCCCCCACGTGGGTACAGACTGGCAGAGGCGCTTCACGAAGACGACTGGGAGGCGAGCGGCAGGAGACGCACTCCGAAGCGCGCGCGCGCTGCTCGCATCCCAGGATCCCAAATGCACTGCGGCTTCAGGCTCCAACCTCCCTGTCCCAGACACGGCTCTCGTGAAGTTCGTAGCGCAGCCAAGTCCCCGTCAGGCGCTGCCCCTTGAGAGATTCACGGGCACGCATCGCCCAACGCCAACGTTTCCGGGAGCTACGCTGCGCGACCACAACGCTTCGGGTAACACGGCCCAGAAATGACACAAACCCATCTGGAATAAAGCCTTATTCCAGCTTGAATCCGCCCGTGTCTTCCTTCCCCCTGCATGGCGGAGGGCCAGGAGAGATTCATTCCACCATCGTGGACGCGAAAGAGCCCCAGCAGGTGCGGTACGGGTCTCTCCCACCCCGCGCGGGGATTCAAGGGCACAGGCTGAAGGAGAATCACAGAATCACTGAGGTTGAAAAAGACCTTGAAGATCATCGAGTAACACAACAGAAAAAGCTGAGCTATTTATTTTGAATCATTTATTTACAGCAGCGCCGTAAAGGGAATATATAAAATAACATTTAAATAGCCAAACACGAACAGCATCATTAGCAGAGCATAATAGAGCTCAGATTACCAGTTATAATAAAATAATGTCTCAAGGAGCTTCACATACATACTGCAGAAGAGGGAGGGAAAAAAAAAAGGACTTTAAACATTCAGAAATGTACCCAATTTCGATTGTTTTCTGTTTTGGTGCCTGCTTTTTTATTCATTTATTTTGATCAGCTTGTCTATCTGAAACGAGCGCATCACTTTCCAGGGGAGTCAAGAGCTAAAGATAGGAATATCGCTAAATGACAGGGAATCATGTAAAGCATCCTCTGCAGATAATACAACAAAACAGAGGCCTTGGCACAAAACTCTCAGCACAGATGTTCCCTATTAAAAAATTTGCAAGTTCCCTCAACAGCAAGTTTCAATTTCGCTTCTCTCTCAAATTTCTATTTGATCCTAGCGGAGGGAAAAATATCCAGCAAAAGAATGGAAATGAAAAGCCTCGAGTGCTCCCACGCACCGATACACAGCGCAGCAGAACGCAGCTTCAGCTGCGTGACGGTCCCCACAGGCGCTCCGTCCCACACCTCGTGGAGGGGAGGGCAGGGCTGCCGCGCGCAGGGGCGAGGTTTCACCTTCTAGAAACTCCAACTCGGTAAAAAGAGAGCCTCCCAGAGAGGGCGGGGAGGGAAAAAACAAGCGCCTCGTTCTGCCATCGCTTCTGCACCGTCGCTGCGACGAAGGGCCGTCTCAAAAAGAACCTGCTGGAGGAAACCAAGCTTCCTCGGCGGTACGAAGCGTAAAACCCAAAGACCCGCAGAGGGAAGAAAACCCGCTTTACGGAACACGAGCAAACCATCGTGTGAGCCCAGCGGACTCTAATAGCTGATACAAAGCTGCAGCCTTTTGGTTGAACAGCCACCGCTGGCGGTTACGCCGCAGGGGAAAAAATTAGTCCAAGCAAGGCTTAAACGATGAAAAGCTTAGTATCGCGTTGAAAGGCTACAGGCTGACAGCTCCTAACTGCCAAAACAGACCCCCTTCTGAAAAACAAGCGGCTAAGTTAATAAAATCAATGTATTTCATTGGATAATGGTGCTGGTTGGATTTAAAACTACAACGGTAGAAACTTAGGAGCAACCCACCGCCGGCAGCGGGGGAAGCACTGGGGCACGGGCACACAAAACTGACTTGAAACCGGAGGCGAAACTCACCGCTCAGATGTAGCTGCCCACGACGGTCCCGCGAGCCGAGGCATTAACGGTGACGGCCGCGTCAGACCCCTGAAAGGGTTGGTTAAACCGCTGATAGCGACACGAAGCATCAGCGAGGAGAAAGCAGCCCGGCGAGCCTGCAGCGGGTGTCGCGCCCGAGAGGGGAAATACACTACACCGGGCAAAACTCCCGCTTCCCAGTCACACCGAGCGGTTGCGGAAGCAAACACAACGGCCAGAGGCGCATCACGCGCTGTCCCAAACGCAACCAGGGCGTCGCTTACCGTAGGGAACGTCCTGAGGGAGCTTCTCAGCTTGGGTCAAGGAACACGCTTGTTCTCCTGTCGTTTGTTTTGCGCGGATCCCTCCGTGCCGGCCGGCGCCGAAGGGGAGACGCAGGCACGCTCCTCCCTGTGCGGTACCGGTACTGCGGCATCTCTGGAAGCGTGAGTACAGCGCCTGCAGCGTCAGGAATTGTGAGACTTGATTAAAATCTCTCGAGAGTCAATACGTTATTTTTTTTCCTGGTTCGGTCTGAGTTTTGGGGACACAGACCGTTGCAGATGACACAGAAAATGAGATGCATTGCTCGGAGCAGCTCTCAAAGCAGAGGCTGCCGAGCCCAGAACCGCCCGTCTCTCGCACCGCTTATTCGTGAGGTTAGGATGGGGATGAGACACCGGCGGCTACAGCGAAGCCATCAGCCAGAACCAAGGCTGCTCAAGTGGCCGACGCATTCTCTACCCCGAGCCAAGGCCGAAAGCGGTGTTTTCGCCCCCTCTGCCGCTGAGCTGGGCGCAGGCACTGCCCAGGGAGGGCATCTCCGCCGCTGCCGGGAGGCTCTGGCTCTCTCCGAGCGCAACCGATGCGTAAGAACGGTGCTAACCGGGAGCAGCGGGGGGTCCCACCTTTGCGACAGCAGGTTCTGAAAGGTCACTGGTAACAAATTAAAGCTCCCTTTGCCGATCATGAGAGTTTGTTCTGCCAAATGCTCCAGGCAATTAAAGCAAAACGATCCCCAGAAAATCCAGCAGGCAAAACTTATTTCCTTTAAGCTTATTTAATGATATTTGAAACGCTTAAATTTTCTATTTCCCAGATCCTGAAAACAGATATTTTTTTTTTAAGTGACCAATATTTAATTCCAGAAACATACAACCTTATCAGCTAAGTCATAAAAGAGCTATTTTACAAACATACATCTGGATAATTAGAACAATAAAGTCTTTTTAGACATTCAACATGATCAGTAAAAATACAGGATTATTAATAAAGATTTTTGTGTATTTTTTTTTAAAGAATACTTCCAGATTTTTTTTCTTCTCTTTAAAGTAAATCTCTGTTAAGAGTACATGATTGTATGTTGTACAAAGAAAATAAAAATATTCTAGTATGAAGAGAGCTCCACAAGACTTAATTCAAAATAAAACAGCAGTGTTTTGGCTGCGGTATCCCTTTTGCAGTACATCTGCTTGTCAGTTGGCACCTTTGGGGGAGGGAATTAAGGGATTTCTTTGGGGAACGGAGGGAGAAAACACCACCAGACACCATCAAGCACTGAGATTATAATCAAGGGTGACCTGTTGAAGCATCAGACCCCCTCTTCTAATAACAGGGACAGTATCTGTAAATGAGAATATTTAATTTTCATGAAAACATGGGGAATAGGCATAGTGCTGTCTGAAAGCTGACCAAAACCATCTGAGACTTCTTCGCTCTTGAGGCTGACATTCTTCATCCTTCTTTCTGATCCCGCCTAAAGGATGTTAAAGACATCTCCCTTCCCTACAGACAAGCTACGTTCAGGAAACCAGAGTGGCCAAACACTGGTTTAGCGTTTGTTCTCCTGTGCTTCTACACGAGAAGTAACCTCCCCTTTCCAGAGGGGCCCATCTGACTTTTTGGCTCGTCCACGAACTGTATCTCATAACAGCAGAAGAGAAATCACTCCTCGGAAGGATATGAAAGAGTGGTTGCTGTACTGCATCTCTGTTCCCAAGAAACCCTTGGCTCAACTTGTATTTGGGGAAGATTTAAAAAAAGGGGGGGAAGAGGGGCTGGGGCAAACAAACCAGAAACCACTGTCCTGCTCTGCTATCCAGTCTGAATAAGGGAACGCACAAGCAATCAATCGTCAACCAGGGGCAAATTAAAATGCTTCCTTAACCTGGAAATTGGAATTTAAAAAATCTTATGGCTTAAAGGGGAGAAAAAAAAGAAGTGAGAACCCTGAATAGTGCATTTGAGGTCCAGCTCCTTCCACACAGCGAGACGTAGCCTGAGGTCTGCCATACAGTAGATATGCTAGAGAGGAAGGAGGAATCCCCCAATATTTCAGGTTACTGCTCTGAGAAGACAACAGATCCCTGGCCCCACCATCATTTTTCTGGAGGAGTAACGCCCTCTTGGTAAGGATGATCAACGTAGCACAAGGCGGCCAGCTGAAAGAAAACCCAAACAGGACGGAGCACAGCGTGCGCCCCTAAAACCGGGTTCGAACGGGTTGGGCTTCTCTAACACCCCCTACAGCTCTCTCTGCGCTCCCCTGGCTCCGCAGGCTGCCCGTGTCATCCAGCTTCCCTGCCATCAGCAGCAGCCTGGCACAAGGTGCGGATGTTTCCTCTTGCACATCCTGGGAGGTGACAGGGACAGAACTGCACCTCACCTCCCACAGCATCACGTCCAAGGTAGCATCAGGGGACGGCGGGAAAGTTCCCCTCCAGCAGCTCTGGAGGTAGAAATGTAAGGATGACACGGCGACATAAATGCTCTGCGTTCCCAGCTCTTCCACCGGTGTTACGTCCAGTAGAAGTAAAACAAGGCAGTGGCGGATGAGCCTACAAAACGCTTCCGCAAGCGTGAGAACAGCCTGAGGCAGCAGGGGCAGATGGCTCCCCCACGGCCCATCCCCACGGCTTCTCGTGCCGTGCTTAGCTCACCGTCAACCTGGACACTCACGCAACTCGGGAGAAAACCTGAGCATCGAGGATTTTGTCTTCAGTCACGAGGAAGGAGTATTCCGCAACCAGGCCTCCACAGGCCCTGCCCCTGCCGCTGTTCCAGCACACTCCTGAAAAGCCAGACTAAGCGCTCCCGACTAGAGTTCAGGGCCTGTTTCCATCAACCACGGCAGCTGCTGGAAAGCTTTTAGACAGCTACAGACACCGTAACTGCTCCTGTTTCTGGAGTGTGTAGAGCCCGGGAAGCATCATGCCAACTGATGACGGGGAATTGGGGGAAAACAAGGTTTTTTTTATTTAGGGGAAAAAGGGCCTTAAACCCCAAGTCTGGTGCCCAGTTCTCTTTCTGGTGGGATCAGGTGAAAGATGCCACGTCAGCATGAGGCAGCGTTCTAGTTTGGGGGCGTATTGGAGGAAGGTAGATGTTTATAACCAAAGGAACCATCTGGCTGAGGGTGAGGAGGGGAGATCCCACCCGTGTAAGAATGGAAGTGCTTGGCTAATACTGACAGTATACTCATACAGGTGCAACAGGACAGGCCTTCGTGGGTCCCACGGAAGAGGAAGCTCCTGCCAGCCTGGAAGAGAACACTTTGGCTTGTGTTGGCAGTGTAACGCTCCGCTGGTGAACAAGGATACTTTGGGCAATGGGCTCTTAAAACAAGAGAAACTCCTCCCTGCTCTCTAAGGGCTCATGGCTCCAACTTTCACATCAGGCCCAAAACCATCTCTGCTCAACCTCTGTCAATTTTTCCATCAATCCTCCCTTGCCTACTTCTAACCGGAAGAACAAGAACTGGTTTTCTCCTACGCGAGCAGACAGAGAACAGGTCTGATTTCCTGCCGGCGGCCAAAGAGAACACATTTGTTTTCAAGGAGCGGGGAGTACGATCTTGATGCTGACCGAAGAGAGATTCTCAGCACTTCACGATGCACGCAGCGATGCGAACAACGCTACAGCGGTTCTGACGTGTTGATGGGATTTACAGCTTTGGCATGCTGTTCAGTTTGGGTTCATGGAATACTTTAAAACTTGGGAATAGGGTGCAAAACCAGACTGCCTCACACACTCGGCGCCAGCAGCTGTATTCACGGTGCCTGTGATACCAGGGACAGCTTGAGCCACCCTATGCCAAGCAGGAAGCGCCTGCCCTAGGACCTGCTTCAGAGCAGAGGCACAGTCAGCCTAGGCTGTCCAGCCGCAGCCTGATATTCACCATCTTGTTCCCAGACTGGAAGGAATTCCAACGAAAACCCATTAGAACAGGCCTAAGGAAGTACTAGAGAACTGTTTCAGCCTTCTCTGTTTTGCACATCTCTGTTTCAGTGAGAACACATTGGCACAAATCATTTAAAAGAAACAAAACCCAACCCAACCCCACCCCCCAAAAAAACCCCAAACCCACCCCAAGCCCTCAGCAAGACATACTTTCAGGTACTAAAACTTACTGGCCCTATAATCAGCAGTACCTGTGGCTAACTCAGATGGCAGCCCTTATTCATTCAGTAGTGAATCAGGGGCAGATCTGCCCCACATCTTTGAAACACTTCTGGGTTTGCATTTTTACTTTTTGATCCAGAGGAGAGTTACAAAAGTGCTGCAGGTCCAAGTATTTTTATCACTTTACAAAGGAGACAATGATCAAAGCCAACAAAGTCAAGAAAAAAAAAAATTAAACCTATCTTTCTCCTCTCCCAGTCTAATCTTACATGTCAACAAAAACCACCCCGAATGGGAGAGGGGAAAAAGGAAATTTGCCCATCTCAAGTGCCTGGGTATTTAGTGCATGGAAGGTCGTTACGCACGTGGTGACACGAGCAGTTCCCATGCAACAGTTGAACACAGATAGTTCCAGCCACAAGTCATCCTAACACCTTCATAAGTAGCTCTTCGCGCGGCAGTTCGATTGCCAGCAGGGAGTGCAGAGTCCAGTCCAGTGAAGTAAAGATACACTTGCACATAGGCACACCCCCTCTCCCCTCAGACCCCTTCGGTTCAGGAGCGGTGGCAGGCGGGGTGTACTATGTGCAGAGGGCTAGAACTGTCACTACCCAATTAAAATAGAACAAAAAAAGGCAGATTAAAAAATTAAAATGTGCTTTTGATAAACGGAATGAAGTCAAATAAATACATTGATTTTTTTTTTTTTTAAATGTCTAAATACATTTTTATATCCTACACCCAAAGCTCTGTACATTTGGTTTGGTTTTTCTGTTCTGCAAAATGAATTTCTGGTAGCAAGGAGAGGAGCAGAATAGAATAGACTCCCTCACTGACAAAATAGTGCAGATGCCCCACAGGAAAAGCACCCCAGGCCCGCTTTGCTAGAGTATGGTTCACGTTTGGATGGTCCAAACCCTCTTGTCTCAGAGTCCACAAGGAAGACAGCGAGTGCTGTGTCCTCATACTCTTCATCCAATCTTCAGCCATTCCTGAAAACACGACTAGCTTTTGTCTGGAGGAGGAAAGAAAACAAAAAAACCCAAAAAGGGTGGTGAGAGATGAATGCCTAACATTTCTGAACACTAGTACTAATAGGAGAGACAGCACACCTATTATCCTAAGGCCCTTTGTTAGTAATTCCAGCAATTCCATCTAAGGCCAGTTTAAAGGGACCCATGGCAACCACTTCACACAGCACCAGAGACACCCCGGAGAAAGAAAACAGGGAGCGTAACCATTTTTCACCTTCAAAAATCCTCCTTTGGGACTTCCCATCAATCTAGCCTTCTCTGAAAGAGAAGCTGTAACCCTGAGATGTAGGTCTTTGGCAGGCAGGGGTGAGACCGCCTGCGAACAACCTTTTCAGAGGAAGGAACAAGCTCCCCTGCACATGGCAGTCCCAATGGATTCAACTGACCTTTCTCAGAATCAGCATGGTCTCAGCCCTAAGAGAGCTGCTGAAGTAGGTGAAACCTTTTTTGTGTGTGTGTGAGGAACATTAATAATTGACTTTGAGCTCCTTGTTTAATGTCTGAAGCCAACGTGGGATACGCTATCAATTACAGACAGTCTGGGTGCATACCTGAGTGCTCTCCCGTGGAGGCTGATCCAGCCAGCCCTTGGCGTCGGAGAATGGTGTAGTCTTCCTCAACCTCCTAAAAAAACCAAAAACAACCCCAAAACTCAAGTGGCTCTACCTCTATTTACCAAGTGACCAAAGAGGGCTTTAGATGGGAAAAGAGCAGTTTGGCTACAGGTGAGTGAACTGGGATCACCCGTGTTGCACAGTGACCCACAGTGTGTCCCAGCTCCTCTATCAGCATCGTTATCAGGCCTTCCGTGTGCCTGCAGCAGTCCACTTCCCTGTCAGTTTTCAGTTAAATGAAAAGCTGGCTACTAGCTTAGCGTGTTGGTGCGTCACACACCGAGACGCTGTAAACCTTCTGCAGCGAAGGCTGTTACGTACCGAGACTCCCCGTCGTATACCATATGAATATATAAGGCTGAAAGCCTCATTATTGATCTGCTGCAACTCAGCACCTTCAGCTGACGCGAGCATCAGCATGACCAGATTTAGGAAGCCTTTTTATGTCAGGAATTCGTATTCCTCAGGCCGGTGGCCCCTTCAAAACTCCACTGTTGCAGGCTTGCGTCCATTTTGTCCTATCCCTCGGGAATCTCCCAAAATTCAAACCAAGGCAATACACGGACCCGCTAGCTCTAGCGGAACTACTTGCCTCTCGTAACCCACAACCTAACGCAAGCAAAACAGCACCAAGTTTTCTGCTTCAAAAGCTTCCAGAGATAAGAGCCAACGACACAAAAAGGCATGGCTGCCCTCCTTGCCGCTCAAAATTATTTTCAAGCTCTTTTCCAAAACAAAGCGTAAGGAGTGTGAAACCCCTGATCCTGCCAACAGGAACAGAGCGTACCTTTAACTTTTCAAGGTCATCCTCTATCTTCTGAATATACTGCATCATCTGCACGCGTGACTCTAGAGAGAAGTGAGGGCTTGCTACAAAGGAGCAGGACTCTTCCACTCCCGCCCAGCGCGAGGCCATCATCTCCTCAGCAAACGGGGAGCTCCCTCCATCGGACTGGGTGTCCCGCGGGGAAAGGGGCTGCTGCCGCGCAGAGTCCAAAGAGGTGCGGCCACCCGCAGCGCACTGGAGAACTAGAGACGATACCTCCTCATCTGTGGAGCTCTCCTGCACCGTTCCGTATCCATCAAGGATCAAATAATTTCCTGTTAAGAGAACAGCTTTTTACGAACACCTCCAGCTCGATAATCACCCAGGACCACTGAACTGTAGAGAGTTTAAGCAGACTTTAAGGAAGATAAGTGGCGAGAGGCCCATCTCCTGAGACATTTTAAAATGGATTAGAAAAAGCATTTGCCAACGCCACAGGGAACAGCGATTGTATCAGGCCAGACTAGTTTGGTTCTGAAATGGGTTTCAGAGATCATGGCTCGGTTTTGGACTGCATTTTGAGAAGGACATGATTAACTAATCACCGACTCTCCTGGGTTTGTTTTTTTTCTAAAAATCCGTATTTCTATTATAACATCTGAAAAACCCGCACCTATACTGAGGGTGCCCGACAAATCAGACTACTAGATTCCTAACCTCCACTTACTAGCTACGGTACTGAGGATGTTTTTAGATGGGTTAGCTTTAAAATTCAGCTGTGCTGATGACAGGTTAAAAGATAAAGCCATTATAGATCGAAATGCTTTCACAACCTTCACCAATGTGATGGTATTAAACAATTCCTCTACAGCATCACAGCAAAGCTGGCGTGTGGAGTCAGGATTGACTAAAACCAGGTCAATCTAATTGTTACATCCCCGCGCAGTTAAGAAAGTAAACAGCGCAAGAGGTGACAAATAAATTAGATGCTTCAAGTTGTTGGCTCAGTTTTAATAATTGAAAATGTCTCAGTAATTCAGGGAAAGAAAAATGATTTTCAATATGTAGTTGGAAGGCAGCATTCAGTCACAAATGGGCTTATTTGCATTGATAGAATCCAATTTTTAAAGAAAACCATCTTTATAAGTAAGAGATTTCAAAGTCATACAGAATCTACCTACTAGTAGCTACTTCTACTACAGGTACACGAGATAAACCTCAACTGATGTGCTAACTTTAGTGCAGTGTCGCCATGTCAGCTGATCAAAATCACAGGACTTTGCGAACACAAAGCACGCAAAGTCCCCTGAAAGTGCTCCCAGCTGCTGCCTCGGAGCTAGTTTTCTGCTGAGTCAGCAGCTCTACAATCGCTTGAAGGCTAGAAGAGAGATACTTGGAGACGCTGCTCAGGTAACTGCCAAATGTACCGTACGTACTAATAATAACGGAAATAACAAAAATAATAAGCTTCTAGGAGCTTCAGACTGGGGTAAGGTCACAGGAGACAACTGCAGTGCAAAGCTAAACTGCAAGTTTCTTTTCTGAAGCTCAATCGGGAGAAGCCAACATCTACGAAATAGCATGAGTCATGGGGGCTCAGTGTGTACAGACTAAGAAAGTGCTTTGCCTCCAGGGAAAATGTTTTCCCTACAGGTCCCAGCAGTCAATTGAGAGATAAAGTGGTCCAGTGGCAAAGGCAATCAAGAGCTTGCATTGTGCCCGGTGCTGCTGTAATTACAGATTGTCACAGTGTATTAACCCCACAGTATTTCAGCTTCTCCTTTCATAAAACAGAGAATCCATTAGGTTTGCACAGCCCTTTTCAGGGCTAAAATGACTGTCAAGGTCTGAGAGTTAACTTTGAACGTCCTAACTCTCATAAGAAAGAGAGGAAGTCTCTAGTACCGAGTCTGGACAATCATTCAGGGAGTGAAGGAAATATGCTCACCTGAGATCCGTATTTGCACATCCTCTTCTTCCTTCCTTTCCATTAGTTCACTTTCAGATGGATTTTCATCACTGTGAGCTTCTCGAGCATCAAAAAAATGCTCCCCACTTTCATCAGCACCCAGCCCTTCCAGCTCTGTGCTTGAGATCTCCAGACTCATACTCATGTGGTCTATCGCTAAGTTACTACTGGATCTGGGGTCTCTCGCTATCAGCTGCATGGCATCCCCCGCAGCTGGCGATTCAGCTGAAGTCCGGAGGCCATAACTAGCTGCGGACTCGTTAGTTCTGGTTCTCGGAAGCGTTCTGTCTGTTCCAGGCTGGTGAAATTTGTTGTTGTCAGAGTGCTGTAGTCCAGGCTCGCTTCCACTCTCCGTCTGGGCTTCTTGAGAAACAGTCCTAAACCTGGGAAAGCGCTGCCGGTCTTCAAGGGTCCCCTTCTCGGAAAAGCCAAGCTGCTGCACCAACAGTTGTTTCAGCAAGCCCACTGTAAGTAGAGATAACGTTCACCAGGCCTCACAGACCACAACCTCCCTCACAGCGATTAAACTAGGCATAAAGGCCACCCTTTCAAAAAGGCGTTCGTAGGAGCCGCTCCTCTCAGTGCTCTCAGTAAGAAAAGCAGGGATCCAAATAAATACGTAAGGCCTGAAGCCTTACTCCACATTTCACCTTACAAGCAAGAGCAAACACATCAGTACAAGCAGGGAAAACCAGAGAAATCACCGACTGAAATTATCCAGCAACTGAGCTTGAGTGCAGTTGGGTGCCCGGGTTTTACCCACGACCCCCCGTGAACTGAAAACTACGGCTGTAACAGGGGATTCCCACCTGGGAACCATTCCATTCGAATTTGAAATGACAGATAAAAAAAAAAAAATTGAAGACACGTTTTCCCTAAAATTTCATGCAAATTTATGCTTGTTTGAACTTCAACCCACATTCCTTCAGTTCTCAAATTATCCCAACCAAACACTTCGTAATAAGAACACGTTGTTCAAAACAAAAATACGATACTGTCAAGAGCATAAAACCACTGTTCATTCTCACCATACGATGCTCTGGTAAAACCCAGGGAAAGCTGTGACTGATAGTGATTTATCAGTCACCCAGATGAGTGGAAAAAGCTTTTGTCAAAACGTGAGTGACCCACTGCTGCTCTCAGCTTGAACAGCCGTGAGGTGTTAGGCCACTAACAGTGTCTGCACACAGAGATTATCTTATCACCGGTCTCTGAAAACAAGTGCCAGGAACATCTGTACAGCACTCAGAATCAGAAAAAGGATTTTGAATCCTGTTAGGAAGGGAAGCATAAATGGATCAAAAGATCCAAGACACTAAATTGCAGAGAACAATCATTACTTGTAGAGAGAGAGGGAGGAAGGAATTCGGGCCAAGGATACCAACACTCTGCGTTTTGGTACAAGTAAATGACCCAGGGAGAAGCAGCGCAGACTACTCCCTCAACGGAGGGACTCTGTGTCCCTTTCAGGGTTGCCAAGAGGAGATGTATGGATGAATGAATTCATTCAAATTTCAGGAAGTCATATTTCGGAACTGCAGAGCTAGATGTGATCAGGTCGGTTGCACAGCCCCGCATTCTTCCTCCAAAAGGAGGTATACTGGAGAACAGAGGAACCGATTAAAAATTTTCTGTAAGTAATTTTACAGAATAATCTGTCCGTGAGGAAAATTTCTCTTCAACGCACACAAGTGTTGATCTAATTATATCCAACCATATCCCCAACCCTCAGACAATCCAAACCTCAGCTTTGTCAAGCTCACATCTAGCTGACGGTTTGCAGGATTTTACGAAGAAATATGCAAAATGGTATCCTGCAGCTGATGGAACATCTTCTATTCTGCTCCAGAGCTATGAACCCAAGGTCCCAGCCTAACTGCGTTGTCTTTTAACAACCTGCTGACTAGCACTGCCACTGTACGGTGCTGCACCAAGTTCTGCAACGCAATTCTGTCGTGAAAGCGCTTCATGGACAGTAACAACCCATTACCACTATCATTTTACACAAGGGAAAACCACAGAAAAACAGTGCCTGGAGCCGCAAAAAGGGCCAGTATATGGATTCAGAACTTAGAATTCATTGCTGTCAGATCCATTCTGTTTTGCTATGCTGTGACCTACAGCACAAAGATGTTATTTCATAGAAACGGGCTTTAGATTTTATTTTAGCTCATGGATTTAGGTGATTGACCTAACGCTTTCCATCTCCAAATCACACTGCCTGCAGATACTTACGGTTCCTTAATGCATCCAATGCCCACTGCCCTTCTGATGCTGACGGTAAAGCGGTGACTGTGTGTTCGTAGCATGTAGAAGAATCTTTAAGAGTCAGGTCTGCCTCCTGCACTTTATCAAACTCTCCTTCTGACACAAGAAGACTTTCTACCTTGGACTTTTCAGACATGATGGGTGAAGACGACTGAGCATTCAGTATTAAGGAAGACTCAAGGCCCAAATCTTTATCTAGTAAACAGAAAACATAGATTCAGGCTAAACAACTGTGTCAAATAAGATGTTAAACTGCAGAAAATTCTGCTTCGCACAGAAATCTCTGAAAACACTAAAAAATGCAGTTCTTGAGCACAGGCTTGGTTAAACGGCCAATTCATTCCAGGGGAAAATGAATCTTTCCCTGCAACTCATACAACAGATAGAAATAGTAGGAGGTATGTTTCCAAGAGGTTTGGTATCACCTCTCTACGTGACTTTTAAAGAAATCACAGGATCATAGAACGGTTTGGGTTCATTCCTTTCCAGAAAAACGTCAAAGCTACCAAAAGATCCCCCAGCCACAAGGAATATGGCTCAGCACACCTGCACTCCACACAGCAAATGTACTGATGCCATTCACCCGGACCGCTGTCTTACCTGGGCTTTGTAGTCTGCTGGCAGGAATATCATGCTGCTCTTTGAGCTTCTGCTGCTCCTCTTCTTCATGCTCTTCTCTGCAGGGAGGAGAGCGTGAACACATCTTTTAGTCATATATATCTGAATTGTTGCATGAGAATCCGTGCTTAGGCTGGCAATCTTTGAGCAAAAGAAGGGGTACTGGAAGAAAATTCAGCCCTTCTTCCTCCAGCTACTTTTACTTACTCGCCAGGTCCCGACTGTGGTAATGGAATCACTCTTCTGGCACTCCCCATCTTTATATTCCCTGCCATCTGAGCTATCAGGTCCTGCCATCTGCAGTAGAAATATCAAATAAAACCAGGCAAGACGTGAAGCATAATGAATACTTCTCTATGTAACGCCTCTTAAATCCAGCTAACAATATTTTTGCTTTCCTTAGCAACAGATTTTGGTTTTAAATTCCTATCACCACAGCATAATGCTGACCTCACCAGGACACACTTCAGCAGAAAGAAGGAAACACATGGCAGCGCCTTAGGAGGAGTTGTCAGGTGAGGCAGTTGGGTTTTATTAGTAAAATTTCACATATGACTGAAGAGTTTCATATATGATACCCTAGGACAGTTGCTACGTATCATACAAATGAATCTACGCCCTGCTCATACCTTAGAAGAAAAGCATTTCTACCAAAGAGGGGAGAAAAGCACTTAGCTGGAGAATCCAGTTCATGTACTGAGGTGTTTATGGTGCTAGATTATTTAAGTTATTTATCTTGTAGTCAGTCACCCAAGTCCAGAATGGCAAGGGCGAACAAAAGCATTTTAGAGGAGAGAAAAGGGTCTGGAGTGAGCCAGACAGCAAGCAACAACAACAGAAGGACTGAGTGTATGCATGGGGCGGGGTTTATTCTAATATATATATATACGTAACGTATGTACACACGCACTCACTAACATGTATGCATACACCTTTCCCATGGATTTTTTAGGTTGGGAGAGACTGTCCTTGGACTCCTCCAGCACAGGCCACCATAGCTGTCTTTTCAGCTAAGCTCAGAGAAGGAGCTGTGGCAATTCACGGGCACCTGCACAGTTACTACAGGCAAACAGATGTAAAAGATCTCTCAAGTACAACAAATCAAGCAGCAGATGGAGCTGAACCAATTACTTACACATTCTTCTCTGAAACAGTCTGTGCCACCAGTTCATAAATATGAGCGCCGTTTTCTGACATGGAGATGACGAAGAAGGCTTTGTTATCTGAAACAACACAGGGAGGGAAGATTGTAACTACACGCCATGTCCCACAGAGCTTCCTGAAAATTCCTAAAACTGGGCATAACCCCAAGCAGAAGCAACGCAAGAAGAGTTCATGACATAACCCTCCAACGCTACAATATACAAACACTGATCTTTCCCCATCCAGGAAATTTGTCTCTTATTCCTGAAACAAAAGAGCCATTACTGCCCCAACCATCCTGAAACAGATTTATTTCTCCTCTTTTCCCTCCTAATAATTTCTAGAGCACCTTTCATCTAATACAATCCCAGTACTTTAATTTACAAGTCTATTTAAAACTCAAGCCATGCCTATTACTGATGCAAAGAAGTTAAACAGCTCGTACATACAAAGCGAGATGGTGGACAACCAAGAATTAAGCCTCCACGTTTTTCTATGTTCTGCTCTGGAACTCCAGACTAAAACTACCCTCAACTGATCTAATCTTCTTTTTCCTGGCTTCCTCTTCTGCTTTCTCAATGGGTTACACTGACCTGTTGCCACCTGACGAACCAGCACGGTGTTCAATTTGATGATAGGACTGAAGGTGTGTTTACTATCAGCCGTCGATGCCAAGATTTTGCTGTGACACTTCAGCACCAGTTTATCATCTTGTTTCTGCAACAGCACCAGAATGTCCTCCAGAAGCAGAGTGTAGAGATCTGCAGAGAGCGTGAAAGAACCCAGAACGAGTTAAGGATGCATAGTTTTGTGTCACACCCCTGCAGAAGGAAAAAGGCTGCAGTTTTGATTACTCATGCAGAGGAGGCAATCAGTGCTATGCCATTCTCGGCAAACCTTGCAAATCCTCCTCATCAAAACTGCAGCAGAAAGCTACAGATGGAATTGGATCATCTCATGACTGACTGCTGTGTCCCTGCATGGCCTTAATGATACTCCAGCACATTTCAGAATTGGCAAGAATCATTTCATCAGCTCTGAGAAACACACAGGCATTATTATAGGCTGCAGTAAGAAGCACAACTGGAAAGCGCAGAAACGCTTTCTCCTTCTCAAACACACACACAAACCCAACTGAGCCCGTTGACGGAACAGGACTCACCGATGGTTTTGTCACGATTAACCTTCCACGTTAGAGGTCCTTCATGAAGCATTTTTCTCTTTGTCAGATCCAAGTTCTGTCACCAGGGGGAAAAAAAAAAAAAGAAAGAAAAGTAGCGCTACGAAATTTCTGTGGAAACAAGTAATGGTAAAGCATGGGAATGTCAGAGGGAAAGCCAGCACAGGCACTCCAGCTTGGAGATGAGCCGCTAAACCCAGCCTGGAAAAAGGGAACGTAGAGCAGGAGTATGCTTGCAAACTGAAGTCTTGTGAGAAGTGTTTGTTATGACTCTTCCTCTTTCACTGCTCTCTGGCAGATGCCAGGGGTCACAGGGCAGGGCATTTCCCTACTAAATCAAGCTACTAAGGTATGAGGATGTCATCTGAGGAGGTTTTCCAATAGCCCATATGAAGTTTGCAGTTCTAGTATTACAACTGGTTAACGCTTCGGCACTCGATTTGCAAGTCAAGTGTGCCTACAAATGACAGAGCAATATACAAATCATCCCGGTGATCTGATGGACTTTCTAATGTCAATGGATTCTTCAGTCATCTCAGTGCTTGTGACATTTAGATCTGCAGGCAAGCAGAAGTGACAATTTTCACGAGGCATTCCTTTCAAATCTCAGAGTCTACAATCAAGGACAGCAGGATTTCAAAACTGCCAGTAAGTTCTTCATTTCCTAACTAAATGTTTGCAAGTTTATTTGTGGAAGGATACATGACACAGTTTTATGGGAAATCTTCATATACAGATTTTGGGGAAGATAGGGGAGCGATAAACAACAGAGAATCTATACAAGACACAGGCAAAGACAGTGGTAAAAATTAAGAACTGGGGATAAAGCACCAAACCACGAGGAAAAGGTGCATGAGCTAAAGGAGAAAGGTCCTTGTGTGGAAGCTTCCTATTTGGATCTTGTGAGAAAGAACCAAACTGTTTCAAGTTGCAAGTGCCTATTGGTGCGCCTCATTCACTTGAAACATGAAAATTTCCTAAAGTTTGTCCTGCTTCAAGGATGTGGTGTTGTCCATTCTATTTACCAGCAGCTGACAGCAAGCGACCAGCTTCATTAAGCTAGCTGCAAGCATTTACAGGGGCCATGAAACAGTACTTTTAGCACTGGACTTATGACTTTATTTGGCTTTGCCTGTGTACCTCCTATACAAATCAGGCTATATACAAGCTCTTCTTTCAAAGCCAACTGCATTGCTACACCTCATGATTCTGAGGCCTCCCCAGTTCCAACAGCACTACGACGATAAGCAATCATGTGAGAGATATATCCATAATAAGACTTATTGTCCATCAGCTCTCTCTCATGTGATACACTGCATTAGCTTTCAGACCATTAAGATTCGTTTCACAGAGCTTACGAGCTTCATCAACACTACTATGTGCAGAGCTAAGTTGTTTCATCCACAGGAAGGTAGCAAAACTCAAATATCTGAGACTAATTGGGTTTTCTTGTACAGAAATATTTACCCCCAAAGCCCGTTGCATTGTACATCAGAAGACTGTAGTAGAAACAGCCACAAACTCAACAACAGGGTTGCAATCACGGTTTACACAGTGATTGCTTTAATGTTGTCCCTTACCCTGAACTCATCCATCATGGGATCCTCGGACTGCTTCAAGTAGGACAGGTCGAGACGACGCTGATAGTCTTCCAAATGCTGCAGAAAATGCAATGGAGATGGTCACTGATTCGCGAAACTCACTAGGGTCCGAGTGCAGGCGGCCAAGAATACGTGCTCCATTCACCTCCTACCTGCTTGTTCTCAGACTCTTTGACAGCCTGGTTCACGTGGTTGAGGATCTGACGACAATGATCTGCTGCTTTCTTCACTTTCTCTTTCTCTTCAGGCAGTTCTGCAAGAGAAAAAGGAAATGTAACTAACGCTTTCCAACTAAGGTTGAAGAAGTCATGAATCTAGTGCAGTTTGCTGACCTCAAATTTGAGAAGGAAAACTTAAATTCGCAGAATAGCCTATCAACAAAAGCACCGCATTTCAAAGGTGAAGTGACAAAACCAGACGGGTGACCGGAGATAATTCTGCCCTACACAAGACACTGACCTCTGACGATCACCATACAGAGCACAGGACTGGTTAGCCTCCCTTTTTTGAGACAACTATTCACAAACACCAAACTGAGAAGTGTTCCGAGAAATCTCAAAAGTTTATGAAGACCCCACTGTGGTACAAAGAGCCTCAGGACAGGTATTTAAGATCACACAGAGCCAGCTATAACCAAAGTCTCAGAATTTGACAGCTGACTACTGGCTTCTGCATTTCTCCCAGTCCTTTTTATTCATTATTTTGGAAGAGAGAGAAACAGATAAAGAAACACAACACAAAATATCGACAAAACGTGTTTCAAAATAACATTTTCCACACAGAGAGCCTGTATTTATGTTAACAGCTTAGGGAAAATGACTCTGGCTACATTCATGCAGACTGATTATAAAAAAACCCCAGCCTTTTATTACAGCAAGAGCAAACGAGTTCTATTTCCAGCCAGTGTCATTTACTCAAAAGCAGACACAGGTGAACCCCATCAATTCTTACTACCACAAGCCACATTAAGAATTTAGTTAACAGGCAAATAAACAAGTACATCAAGGATAATGGAGTATCACATGCTTGCTTAATTGTGATTAGAGTGAACTTGTAAAGGCAGTATATTTTTTATGAGTAATGAAATTACACTGCAGCAGGTATCCGCTGGTAAACCTGAAAAGGCATTTTGTGGTATTATTAATCATATTTTCGCCTGTTATGCTGGAAATATCTTTCAGTGTAAGACATCCCAGCTAAACTCCACCCTCTGCAAGGACATGAAAACATGATGTAGTGCTTTAATGATTCAACAGATGAGGAAGATTAAGATTCTGTTGGTGTCTATTGTGTGGGAAGGCGTTTCTTTCAAGTTCAATCTCCTTCAAATTCTTAGTTGACATGATATTGATAACATACAAGATTTTTATATGAAGCTTGTTTTATATCCGACTTTAGGGGTGTAGGTCAGACTGCATTCCTGAGTGCACATTTTTCCCAGATATTGGAAATTTTGAACAAACAGCACTGAGGATTGATTAAAAAAAGAAAGCCACCCACACAACAAACAACACTCTTGGTCAATAAAAAACCCTTGACCTTAAAAACATATCCATTTGTTTGGTGTTACCTGCTTTTTGTTCTCCTCTTAAAGAAACACGTTGATTTGCCATAATGCTTAACGCTACATGTTTTTTGCTTAGATTCTATAATACTTTCCTCTTTTACTTCCTTGCTCAGAAGTATGCCCTGTGTCTATCCAAGCTTGTTTAAGCAATCGCATAACTCAATAGGTTTTTATTAGATTCTTCACTCTTCACATTTTTATGTTAGTAATGGACGATTAGGGATTTCTGTCAATGACGATCTTACTCTTTTTCTCCCTCAAATGCATCTACATGGAAATTAGAATTCACTTAAATGTGTTTTCTCGTAATACTTTGATTCAGCTACCTTAAATGTCCTGAATTGAAGAAAAAATGTGTTTATCAGAGCATATTTATTATTGCAAACCAATTTATTTATACAGAGGATCATATTTAGTGACTGAATTCTTTCTAGTTATTTCTTTCATCAACATTGTAGAAAGGAGTTAAATGTATTTAGAAAATCATGGAAAGAACAGGCATGCTAATGACTATTCAAAGTACTAGCACGAATGCAACTTGCTTCCTAGCGAGTTCCTAAAGTTTTGGTTGCTAAGAGCATGTAATAAACAGGAGTTACATAATAGCTGCTCTTTTCCCTCTGTTTCCTTTTCTTCTGTAAGCAATTCCAGTTACTGACATTATCACACACTCTTACACAGTAAGAAATAAATGGGTGCAGAGAAAACATTTTCATCATCAGTAAAAGCTGTTAATAATAGTAATTGTCAATGTAAAACTAAGAAACAGGCTAGGCACTGGAGGGTGGAAAGGAGTCAGGATTTCATGGTTTCCTTCTTCAAAAGTAATAGGAAATCAAGTTGTTTTGCCAGTAAGATTCATAAGCAGAGTGGTTTGGTTTATCTTCAAACCTTTTCCCCTCCCCTACCTTTTAAGAACTTTTTAAAAGCCTAGAATATTTTGGTTTTTTTAATCCTGCCCTCCTGTGCAGAAGGCAGCACTGAGGTCACAATAAAAACAGACATCTGTCACCCACAAAACTGACCTGTTCTTCCACATGTGCTTTGAAATCCCATCTGCCCAGAAAACCTACTGAGATGCATGCACAAACCCCCGTGGAAAGGCTTTACCTGTGTACTTCGCAATGTTATCCAGCAGAAGGGGGTACTTTGTCAACCTCTGCATCTCTGTGGGAATGATATCCTTCAGCTGCAACCGGCGACACAGCGGATTACTCTCAGCATCCTAAAATTAAACAGCACAATAACTACATTTGTCATTTTTATTAAGACTATAATTACCTGAATGTGTAACATCTATTCATCACATAAAAGTCTATTACTTCACTTTCCAGTAATTAAATACAAGACAAGAAATGCCAAGATCGATCATTCAGACAACACATCCCCCTTCCATTTGCAATTACATACAGGAGAGGCTCATCACAAAAGCACCGTCTTCCTTCCCTCATTACTTCACAGCGGCCCGGTACCATCTCCAATCAATCTCAGTCACCGCCACACAGGGAAGACATCAGTCTAGGTTTTCACGCTGTAGCAAAACTACAGTACATTTTTCAGTATAACCTCAACCCCTGTATTACCGGAGTTCCCCGCAGCCTGTGGTAACGAAGATAATGTGCTCTCTTCCAAGTGCCACATGTATTCGACCCCCTTTCCCGGCAGGCAGAACAGGTGCATATCATCCGTCTTCTGCCCGTGGCATGCATGAGAATTGCGCTACTAGAAGCGGTTTTCCCCACAGGAGTACTCCTCCTCGGGAAACAGCCACCTCAAGTGAGATGCCATCTCCTGCCTGGGACAGCATGTGCCTCCCTGCATTCTATCAGGACACTGTGTTCCCCAGAATCAAAGGCTCCGCCCTCCAGAAACAATTAGAAGAGATAAATACAGTACTGGAAGTGATCCCAGTCTGAAGACAATGTTAGACATGACGTCATTAATTGTAATAATTTTATCTACAACCATCCATTATGCCATGCTGGCCACCAGCCACATCCTCCGGCAGCTCAACCCTTGCATAAAATTCACCTGCACAAAAGTCTGGAAGCGAGAGTCCTTCTTCTGGCGTGACTTGATGACCTCTAGAGCGAAGGGCTGGTTACTGCAGAAAGTGGCAGTTGCGTGTTTCAGCTTCTCCTCTGCTGGTCCACTGAACTGTGCCAGAAAGCAAAGAAAGCCAAATTCAGAGACTCAAGTTCAGCATGTGCCACTTTCAACAGACATACAGCCACGCAGCACAACTGGAGAACTGGTCTTGCAAGGGAAGAAAGGAATTGCTGGCAAAATGAGAAGCAATTTCCATCCTGTTTTTAAGGCCTGGTCTTCCCAGTCTACTGAGGAATCCCTTTACATCTCAAACTCTACAGTTCTTCTGCCTCCAGCCCTAGAACATCCTAGAACAGCCCTTCCATAAACACGCTGCTGATTCAGAGGGACAATACGGTGCCCACGTCTCCACCGTCAGCGGTGTTCCTACACAAAAGTATCACAAAACCACGGCTAGGGAAAACACAGGCACGAGCAGGGCTGAGAAATACACTGCAAATGAGAGAGGGTTACTCTGTTACTGCAACACTTCCCATTCCTGCTACCCAGCCTGCCATGCAGCATAACTTCTGAAAATACTCACTCTGGAGAATGAGATCCTGTGGGGTTTTTGGTTTAGCCCCTTAGCCAGAACCCTACACAAGGCCATACAGCTATTAGCTTAAGGTCTAGTTTGCTCTAGCAAGACTCTTCGTGCTTTTTCATAACACTCAGAAGAATTGAAAGGGTTGGACGTGTTTCTGTACCAGCCACATCTGATTTTCATTTTCTTCCTTTTTCTCTCCAATACTAGACCAACAGTGGAATACAAAAACAAGACCACAAGAGACTACTGCATGAAGAGCTGAAAAGACTAAGCAGATCAATCTTTAGTCCTAAATTAAGTAGGCTTGAAAACAACCAACAAACTGGGAGATTCCCAAGAGAGAATTTGTTTTTTTCAGAAAAACCTACATCACTCCTGCTCCTGTGGCTTGGATCTCAGACAAGAAGCCTGCAACAGTGCTATAAATTTGAAAAGGTTCAGCTATGTAAATTCCACGATTAGAAACCAGTATTTTTAACTATCTTTTAACTGTATTGCAGGCAACACAGGACTTACATTTCAGTGTTACGGAAATAAATTGTGCTATTACAAAATCCTACTCTCATCTTTGTCTCCAAAACTACCTTTCTACTCTACCCACACATCATAAGGAAATATTTTTTTTTCTTCTTTAAATTACTCTTATCTCTAGCCAAATGAAAATCCTATGAGTTCTTCCTGCTTTCCTTCAACACTCATTCTCTAGCTCTGTGTTGGCTCTATAGAAATGACAACTCTAAGACCTTTGGTTCCTACTCGCTGGAAATTACCTTCTCCAGCCCTCTGGCCCTATTTGTCATTCTATGAAATGCTATTTTCAAGCACAAGAGAGCAAAAAAAGGATTTTACCCAAGCAAGCAAGTCCTCTCCAATCTGGCCAATAACAGAAGTCTCGTTCCTTTTTCGGACAGCTTTCATCTGATCATTCAATGCAACTTGGGGAGAGAAAGAATAGAATAAAAAAAAAAAGAGGAAATTTTATTAATACTGTTCAAATTGTTTGCTTAATTTTAGCATTTACTTTAAAATAAAAGATACTCTAAGAAAATATTAGATTGTCAGTAATTACAATTTTAAAAAAATCAAGTGTCCCACAGCATAATAAATTTAGCAGCATATTTAATAAAATTATATATAACTCCTTTGCACTTCTCACCTGTCTTCAAATGACAAGAACCCTTCCAGTCGTACCTTTTCTGAGGCTCACTATCACTGCCCTTTTAAAAACATCGCAGTAACGTAGAACACAACGCAAGCCACTTGCATAAAATTATACAACTGACTATTCAGCGGCAGAGCCGAAATTCTGATTCTGAACTGTTCTTTCTCTAAACAACTAGAAAGTGCCAGGCTTCAAAACCACCTGCGAGACATCAATCTTCCCAGATTTGTTTTCATGCTCTCTTCAACAACAGTCGTAACGTTGTAACTGACCCAGAAAGACCATTTATGGAAGAATTGCTCTTTTTATCGAAAGAATCCGCACAAGGGAGCCTGTGTACGCAGACAATAAAAAACAAGCCTGCAAAACACTGGACACATGCATTCTCCATCCAAATATCTTTGTAAATCAGAAATGGAAAAACTGTGTGTGAAGGGAAGAACAGCTGTAGGATTCTTTTCCATCTGAAGTGCTGAACATGGCTGCCTTTGCTTTCAGGGTCACTTGCTTAAATTTTTTCACATATCTGTATCTAGAATTCCAGTTGAGACTACAAAACTGAACGGCACCTCAGCTGCTCTTACCATGAAGCCCAAGGATATCCTCCAGATTTGAAAAGATTTTCCGTTTGTCGCTGGAGTTCAGGATCCCTTCCCTGGTGACACGCTGGTAGAAGACATTATGCAGAACCTTCAGCGTCCGGACATGAGCTCTCTCGGTGTAAAACAACTCTGAGGAGAGAGGGGAAAGCAGGATTGCAAGTACCTACTTAGAGAGGTGTGGCAGTGCGGATCCAAATGTGAGGCAAACAGAAGTCAGGAGTATGAACTTACAAAAGTCTCCCTCACCAACACTTCCCCTTGCTGGCCCAGATTCCAGCTTGCTCCAGAATGGAGCCATGCTCTTGCTATAATTCCAGGTTTGAAGGAAAAGAGAAGCCAATTGATTCCTGACTCATAATCTACCCCAAACAAGCAGGGAGCTCTTTGCAGCTCATACTGCCACACAGAGTGCTCTGCAGGACTGCAAGGCCTGAAACTGAGAGGGAGCTTTGAAGATGAAATTCAGTAGTAGCTTTCCATTGAACAGTCTAGACGGTGACTCTTGCTTTCTTTTACAGACCATGATATAGCAAACTGGCCTTTCAGTGTCAAACCACTTCATATTGTCTAGTTCTTCTCTAAGGACTGGAACAGTCTCATCTCAGGATACTTTCCAGTGACAAGTTTCATACACACAAACTCCGCAAACCACAAGTAACAGACGGCCACTACTTGGAGCAGGTCAGCAAAGACAGACCTAATTTCAAATGTTAAGAACTTGAGAGCTCCAGAGCACAGGTTTCAACTTTGATGCTAGGTGAGCTAGAAAAAAATATCCATCTCACCATTAATCACTTCTTGGCGCTTGATTTCATAGGGTTTCAGCCCCATCAACACTTCTCGGCTCACAAGTTGCTGCCAGTTGGGAGGGTCCATGTCCATGTCAAAATCATACAGCTCGTCTTCGCTTTGTACGTCTGCGAAACCAACGCTGTCCATCCTAACATGAAAAAAATACGTCAGCTACTTCCCATTTTAGGCACAGATGTAAGGAAGAAAGAAGACAAGAAGTCAGACATCAGTTGTAAAGCATGAGTGTGCTCTTCAGAACAGCTGGAGGCTGTTACACATGTGAACCTATAGGCCCATTTTTCATTTTGCCCTTTACAGAACAACTAAGAGTGCATATCTGTTCTTAGAGTATTTCCATAACCCTCCTTCTAATGATACAGATAAAATAATGTGCTTGAAGTCAAATACCATGTCGATGAAAGGGCAGGTTACAATTTCTTTACCTATCTGCAGATACAGAGCTAACAGCAATACAGATTTACAAAGAAAACGTGGAAATCTCAACTCCCTAACCCATCAATTCTAATCAGTAGCTACAACAATCACTATACTTCACTCGCACATCAAAGGGCTTATCTGCATATGATTCACTCCCCATGTCCTACGTATGGATGGCAGCGCCTCGTTTCACGTACGAGTTGTTTGAGAAAAGGCAGGATCACACCACCACTGTACTGGCTCAGAACAATGAACACTACTTTATTCTACTTCATAACCTATTCAAATCTAAACACATTCAGTGCAGTTCAAACGTTTATAAGCATACTCACTTGCGAAAAGGCTTTGGTGTTCCCATGTCAACCATTCTGCAAAGAAAGAACTGAATTATTAGGGAAGTTTATGCAAGAATTTCACTCCACTCAGACGTTCAGCCTAACTTCAGTGTAAAGGCCTAACATCCTAACTACAACGTTCTGTCCATCTGTCAGCCTCACCCTCCCGATATACAGTTTTCTACTACTACCCCAGTAGCAGACACAGACCAGCATTTCCTACTTCTACCAACAACGTTCAGCACCAAGGACGTCAGTGGTAGTTTTATGGACTAAGCATCCACAGCCGTTGTCACATCGACCCTTTTCCAAGGCACCATAGTTACCTCTCCGATTCTCCATCCTCCTCCTGCAAGTTTTCCAAAGGAGATGGGAATTCAAAGGTATTATTAGGTGTGCGGGGTGTGCCATCCGTACAGTCGTTGGCAGGCGGAGCTTCTCCAGGCTGCTTCAAACCTAAACAGAGAGTAAGCACCAAATGTCAAGAACCATACCGAATTAGAGTAGCTTACAGAACTTCACAGCCTCTTCACAGCCTCCTGATTGACAGCCTCCCTCCTGCTTAGAGCTGGAGGAACTGAGCTCCTAGGTTGGTAAGAAAAGTCTCTGTGACAAATGTTTCCAGATGACACAGACTCATGCTTACAAAAGCAGGCACCTGAGACTGGTTTGTTCCTGTTCCATGATCCAATGCCGCAGGGATAGAACCCACCTAACAGCAGTTTCTGGCCTTGATAAGATTTCCTAATTTGAACCAGAGACTCAGTCAGAAAAGATGACTAACGTGAGGAAAAGCACGTCTAATGACATAATAACATTTCCTAATTAGTCAAGTTTGTTGCATCAGAACTTTGCATATCCCCTTTGCAACGTAATCTTTAGTCATCCCTCCCCACTAGGATCATCCTACCTGTTTCGCTGTCCTTGCTTCCCTCTGGAGAGGAAAACGGACCCACTGCCAGAGGAGACATTGGGTTGGCAGGTGCATACGGCACTTCCGCTCCATCACTGGAGGACCCACTCTGGCGCATCTTGCTAGAATCTGGTGGCTCCGGGCTAACAGATGACGCTGTAGGTAAGTGCTTTGGATGGCGAGGCTTCTGCATTTCCATGGCTCTGCCAACTAAAACACAGAGCCATTACAGTGCTGAAAGAGCTTTTACCTGCTTTCAGCCGTGAAGAGAAGAAGCATTTCAGGACAAAATTAGGTTTGTGTGTCTTCAAAAACATGTTTTAAAAACAAAACGTTTACTGAGTTAACTCAGCATGCATTTTTAAAAGACAGCAGAGACTTTATCTGGCTTGCAGAATCATAATTAGGGAACACATATTTCCTTGTCAGACATACTTGCACTGCTATCATGCCGACTCGGTCTCCTCGGTGGGCCCAGAATATTAGGAAAGCCTCTTCTCTTTCCTTTTTCCTCTCCTTCTTTCTCTTTCTTGATACTTTGCTGGAGTTAACATACAACAAAGAAACGCAAAGTAAACATCACTCATTTATTTAAATTCACTGAAATATTGCCTAATTCTTTAAAACTGCAGGAGTTTGGTACAAGAAAATTTTATTTCTAACAAGTTCTTGAGGGGTCAACATCCCGCAGCATCAGAGGCAGTGACAGCCTAAGGGCAGACTGTGAGTGGTGCGTAACAGGGTTAGCAGCAGGGAGCCACAGCATCTTAAGAGATGCAACTGTTGTAAGCAAAAACTCACGCATCCTGGTTTTAATTTAGCAGGAGCTAGAAACCACTCTCCTCCCTAGGGTAAGAGACCAATTTACAGCCACCGGTAGCACCTTGTTTCTCTAAGGCACAACATCGTGTGACTCCAAACCTCCACAAGCATACAGACTCTGACCTGTGAGAGAGGAATACAACTTACCCTACTGCTTCAGAAAGCTTGGGAAGGCTCCGTCTAAGCTTTTTGCACTGCAGCACAGGCTGCTCGTAACAGACTTAACATCTCAAAGGAAGCTGGAATGCTGATGAAAGTAAGTAGCTGCTGTGACCAGATACGCCCCCATCGTGTGGGGGACAACCGAACACACCCACAGAGATGGAGTTTTGGTGGAAAAACTCATTATATAACCGGGAAAGTGTGGGTGGCAGGAAGAGTAGCTTTCCTGCAACATGAAGCATGAGTTTTTGGGCAAGTTTCTCAAAGAGAAAACTAAAGTATACAGGCCAACAGCCTTAATGAGATCCTCAAGTGAGTCAAAGTTGTACCATATGAAACAGTTCTCACCCAAAGTTTAAATAAGGCCAGAAGTGTGAAAAACAAGCAGATCAAATTCAGGCATACACAGATAAAGAAAGAAATTAGTTTCCTTCTTTCTATTTCCCACGTCTGAAAACATATGTAGAACCCTATTTCAACTGTTAGGTTTTCTGAGCAGCTCAGTAATCCCAGATCCTCTCAACGTAGCAAGGACAACTGTAAAGTTGTACCAGCTTCTAACGTGTCACGCAAAAGTGGATTTTGAATTCTATCAAAGCATCCGTGCTGGGCACCTTTCAACAAATGCACTCTGGCAACACTACTACCTTGATCTTTGGCAAGAAACCAATACGGCCACGCTTCTGCTCCAGGTTCCGAGGCTCTTTAACTTTGACTCCCAGGTGTTTCATGTAAGTAAGAATCACATACTGCATTGTGGAACTGCCAAGTATATACAAAAAAAAAAAAAAAAAGATGATGGAGAAAAAGGAGAAATGTATTGGGGAAAATGCATTTTGTTATGAAAATTAATAATGTCAAATGCAAAGGTTCTATCAAGAAATTAACTATTTTTAGATTAAAAGAACTTGGCATGCACTTTTTTTTTTTTAAACAAACTGTCACAGACAATGGGAAAGAGTCAGTCAACATCAGGATTTGTCCTCTTTTAAAAAAAAAGGACAGAGTATATGAAAAGCATACCAGCCTAGGAGGTAAAAATAACATTTTTAGAATTACACTGGTGGTCTTACAGTGTATCATACACTAAATACTTACAAATATTTGAAGTGACTTTACAGTTTTGAGTTAAGGTACCAATAAGTAACAGTAAAAGGTAGGGTTGCTATAAAGAGTAAAATGTACCCAGGCAGGTATATACCTACAAACTGAACACGGCAGGGCACATACAGAAAATGGATGTTAGACCAGGTAGAAACAGCTACAAAACCAAACGACACATGAACTCTCAGCGACAGTAACTTTTTCAGATCCGCAACAGACTTCAGAATAAGAAGAGGTTGAGAGCAGGAGGTTGATGCTCTGAATTTGAATTAATAATGCCAGGGGATTTAGAAAATGAGCGCTCGTGGCTAGGGCCAGCAGAGGGCTGTCTGGTTCTGCTCAGAAGAACAAGCATCAGCAATGGGGTCTTACTTCACAGACTAAGCCCACACAACTTCCATTACCTCTTGTCTTCTTCCAAAGGCTGAGATGTCATCCTAAAAACAAGAAAGAATTTAAAAATGAAACTCAAAACCAATTAACACCCAGTCACATCCACCCAGAGCATCAGCAGTTGTGTTCAAAGTGTCCTTTGGAACGTTAGGAAGTCTGGGGGCTGGCTGGGGGGAGTGAACAAAAATGGCTCAGCCAGGAAAATTGGATTCACATTAAAAGAAAAAAATAGGTTCTGAAGGTATAGGTTTCTACAACCCAAACCCAGGACTTTGATCTAATAAGGGATAAGCTGACAATGTAAGCATCGCCTCTGCTATTTGAACAGCAGCCTCCTTGAAAAGATATATGGACTTTACCTAACTATTAGCTTGCTTCTGGCTATCATTACTCAAACATACGTTGACAGCAAACAGGGGAAGCAATGTAGTGATGTCAAATTGCTTCTGGCTCCTAACTCCTTGCTCTGCTGTTGTCACGTTCAGGGTAGAACCTTTTTTACCACCACAATTACATTTGCTGTTACTCACAAGACTTCCTCAATTTTAGCAATAATCTGTTCTGCACATGCTCTTTCCTTCTCCACTGCGTTCCGATCACGAACTCTTTCTGCATCCAGCTTGGTTAGCTCTCCTTCTGCCAGGGTCAACCCCATGCTACGTTTCTGCCTGAAAAATTGGGAGAGGGAAGCATCACTTGAAACTGAATACTGACCTGTAACAAACAAAAGCAACCTCTTGACATTCAGAATGTCAAAACAAGTTTCACTATTGGTTTCTGTATGAAAATGGAGAAGTCATAACGTTTCTCCACAACATTTGCATTTACTGTAAAGTATAGCTAAGATAGCCTTCAGAGGGATAAAGCTGTATGGTATTTGTCATGAGAGGCAGCCGTTGCAAGGGTCAGGAAAAAGCAGTTAGTCTTTTTGCTGCACCTGAGGTTGTATGTTTGAAGCGTATACTTGACTTGAGACATTTTTAGGTATGGAAAAGTCCATTATTGAACACTTGTCTTGGTATAATGTCTCATGTTGGCACACAGCTCTTATGACTTCACATGAAAGGGCATATTAATTATCAAATTCTACTCTATGCCCATGACAGCTTTCTAAAGTGCATTATTCCGTGACCAAAGGGGACAGGGAAGGAAAAAAGTAGAAGAGGAAAAATAATATATATATAAGCTGATTATAAACACAATTACTAAGAAGGATTTCCATAGCATCACCTAAGTAACAATATTCTGAAACAGCCTGTAACAGCTTCAAGGAATGAAGAATCCAAATCTAAAATTGATCTTGCAATTGATTACTTGCAACACAGTGTCAAAAAGCATTCAAGGATTGGTCAGAGGATGACCCTGGAGCCCTCTCCAGCAGTATGTTCCTGTTCAGTCCAAGATGAATTACTGTGTCCCTCAAGTCTGGACTTTCTCCTGTACTGCACATGTTGACTGAGGGCAGCTATAACTCAAACAAAAACTACACAGGTAGCTGTTTTTACCTGAAATCTTCCAGATTCCTTTGAACTTCTGGACAGACTTTATCTTGCATAGTTTGTATAAACTGGCGATGAAGCTCTTCAGGCAGGAGTTCTGGCCTTCTTCTGTCTGTAGTCAGAAAAGTTAATAGATTATTCTTCTGCGTAGAATCCTTTCCACCTTAGAATAAAAGCACTTGCATGTATACCCTAACCCATCCAAGAGCACCCTTGTGCCTTTCATTTGCTGATAACAGGAAGTTCAGTACGTTAACTGTGGTCACATCCACCATCAGAACAAAAAATGTACGTGCCAATGTGGCCAATGCTCCCCACCGTTACACATGGATCAGAACACACGTTATGCCCTCCCCGGGAAATGCAAGAAGTATTTATTTGTCTCTCCCTGTACCACAGGACACCCTACGTTCGAACTAACCCCACATGCATTTCACAAACTTGCTCGGACAGCCCCAGACAGCAGAAGCTGCAGAAAGAGGTACCCGAGGCGAGAGCACCCTACCTAGTTCTAAGGCGATTTCCTCTGGAACTGGAACTTTTAGATTCTGCAGAAGAAAAGAAAGGCTGGGAGAACATACACAACAAACATCACCCCAATAAAACACACAGGAGAATCCCCAGGAAAGCTGAAACCATACAACCTGAAGGTGTTACGGGGGAGACTCCCACCTGGATATACATTACACAAGGATTATTTCATCTAAACATGTACTGCTAGCCTCTGCTACACTCTCTGGTAGTCCAAGGCATGACAGTAAAGAAGTTCCTCGGCGTTCCCAACAGACACAAAGTTTCCTGATCCTTGCAATAGCCACACCAAGGTATGCAGCAGTCATTAAGTAAAAGGCAATGTACAGCAGGTAGAGCTTGCTTCAGTATCACTAAATTCCTTCTCCTATCAGAGAATGCGTTCCCCATGATTTATTGAGTTACCAGGAATCTGAGGCTACGCACCATTCATTTTGCATATTGACTGGTAACATTTAAACAAAAACACTTTTAATTTTGGAGGACTTAACTAGGTCCTTCGATTTTTCCAGTTCAGGAGAGTGGAGAAAGGTAAAAGCCAGCTTGTTAGATATGCCTGAAAATGAGAGAAAGGACTGGAACCTACTGCAGCTCGGTCCAAGAAGAACTGGTAAAACTCAAGAAAGACACGCCGAGTCTCTTTGGAGTTGGTCTGCTTGTACAAGTCTGTGTAAAGGTAGCACAACTGTGGGAAACAAGGGGGGAGGAAATTAAGCAATACTATGAGACCTCTTCTAATTCCAAGTTTTCTTTCAAATATTTCAAGGAATGTGTCATTGTTGGACTGAAACTCCTCCTAGTTACCTTCAGCCACCTAGATTGTTCAGGTAACCTCAGTGAGGCTGTCCCCAAAACCAGCAGAGAAGGAAAGCAATAGGGGGGAGACAGAGAACAGACTTTCCCCATAGACAACTAATCCCACCACTTTAGGATGGAATGAAATGCTTCCAAGAGCTCAGTATTTGTTTGTAAACAGCTAAATGTAAGGGAAATAGTTCTCCTCGTGCTTCTCTTCATTTATGTGAAATACTCTCGTCCTGCACAGGATCTGCATTTCTCTCCTGGCCATCTAGCCGTGTCAGTGACAATGCTACACAAGAACAAGGAGAACCAGATACCAGAGAGCCAGATTGGTTAAGAGTACCAATCTGGGACAGGGAAACAATTCCGGAACATCTTACCAATGCTGCAGGGTCAAACTGGGACACAACATGATGCAAAAGAACAGCCAGGTGAGCTGGGCGAGATTTCAGGAGCTCGATGTTTTGAAAACAGCTGCACTGTCCGTTAATCTACAGAGATACATGGAACCCGTGTGAATTATTCAAGCAAGCTACTGTGAGAAACAACAGCTTAGCTCCTCATTTGTTTAATTAAAGTAAAAACTGATCAATTCCAGAACCTCTGCAATGCCATTTTAACATCCCAGGCAGAGCTTACAACAGGAGCGCTTCTTTTAAATACTCTCCTGAACACTGAGTATAATGTAATGAAAGGAGAGCAAAGCACAGCTAAAATAACTCGGAATAACTATGCCAACAGCCACAGCAGCTCTACCGCTGTGACAATAATGCAGAACTTAACAGAACTAAATAAGCAAAAGAAAATTAAATAAGACAAATTGATTTCTGAAAAGCTTGAAGTTGTAAGAAAGAATCAAAGATGGCATATTGTCATAAACTTCCCGAAGGTTTTTATTCAACAAGAGCAGCCATAACAGGAATCCCATTCTCTAGTTCTTCATTCACCACACAAGATCGGCTCAATAAAAACAACTCCTGGAACACGTGCAGTTCAGGCACAGAGGAACAGGATTTTGGTCGAGGGGGAAAAGGGATGGCTGAGGTTAAAAGTCATTCCCACCTGCTCCTGCTCAGTGTCAAAGTCGTCATCCTCTGCTCCAATGATCTGAGGCCCCACTCGGGATAAAGGACTTCCAACACTGGACTGGGAATCCTGGGGCATGTCAGGAGTGAGGGAAGGGAAGGAAATAAATGACAGTGCTATTACTCTCTTGGCACAGTAAACCTTCTTTACCAGGTTAGAGATGTTACTATCATTTTCATTCTCCTTCTCAAAACTCAAAGGAAACCCACATGCCTTTAATCGACCTTTTCCGAGTTTGCAGTTGCAAGATCCACTTACAAATGCTTCTCCCAAGCTGCAAGCATTGAGAAACATGAAATCAGATGATTCAAAGCCAACTGCATTATCTACAGACATGAGCACACTAAGCACGCGGCATATGACAAATGCCATCTTAGCACAAATGGAGAAACATGACTTTGGGAAGTCAAGCAGATGAGGGGAAAAATAGTTGAGAAGTCATCCTTAGGAAGACAATAGGTTCAGACAGGTCTGCACTTCCTGCTGTGTTCTACTTTTACCTACTCTTGAGGCCATCCCTGATAATACCAGCCTCACAGTGACTAAATATCCTAAAGAAAAGACTGTTTCCTTTACAGCTGGACCCAAAGAGTTGTATACAACTGCTCTACCTATTTTAGGTCCAGCTGTTCTGCTGATGATATATTTCTCATCTCTAAACAAGCCTGCTCTTAAGCTCCATAAACATTTACTCAGCTAATTAACTTTCCCTGCACAATTTTAATAGCATTTTATTTTCTAAAGCAAAGTTTATGCATGCTCCATCTAGAAGGCGGGCGGGGAACGGACCAGGAAGGTTTTAATGGGCCCACTACAGGAGATGATGCTGTGACATTATGTTTTATACTCACATTATCTTGAACCTCAGTCTTTTCTGGGCTCTCATCTGGACAAATCCGCTCCTTCAAGCCACTGCGAGGACTCTGGGAAAGAAGGAAGTTCAGTTCTGGTGAGTACCATCAAATCCAAGAAAATGAGAACTGCACAGTAAGTTTTTCAGCCACAACAGCCAAAACTTGCCCTTTCTCACAGTGAACTGTTTAACAGCTGAGGTATGAACAGCCAAATTAAATGTGTGGCCTACATGCACTGTTTCAAAAAATCCAACTGAACGCAGAAGCAGTTTGGGTATGAAAGCTAGCGATACTGAACAGCAGCAGAGCTGTAAATCTACTGGTGCACCTGTCCTTAGCTTTCTCTTTGCACTCCCCACCCTTCCCAACAGTTTATGTAGCACTCATATGGCTAGCCCTCTGACTACGGCCTTTCTCAACATCGTCTCTGAAGGGGGGGCTCCCAGCACTGGGCTAGGTATTCCCAGTGTAGTCTCACCAGTGCCCAGCAGAAGGGGCTAGTTACTTCCCCCACGTGCTGGCAATCCACTTTCTGATATAGCCCTGTAGTCACTTGGCTTTATTTGCTGAAAGCATGTGCTGTTGGCTCATCTTCAGTGTGGTCACAGTAACACCCAGGTCTTTTCAGCTAGGCTACTACTCAGCCTCTTGGTTTCCAGCCCGTATTGATGTGTGGAGTTGTTTCACCCCAGCTGTAGAACTCAGGACTTCGTGTTAAACTCCACAGTTTAATTTCTGTTTTCTATTGCTCCCAAACCTTAAGTTTCTCAGGGTCACTTTGGATTGCAAAGCTTGAGTGTTCGGTGTGTCAATCATCTCCGGTGATCAAATGCCATCCACAATACCGACAGGATTAAGTTTATTAGGAAGACAGCTCGGAGTTTTGTTCTGCATTAATTATGTACAAACACGAGTGATACCTAGTCAGAGTTGGAGGAGGAATGTTTCAAAGTAGACTCATGTGTGTTCACACTTTGGAGGTATATCTGACCCACCTTCCTTTCCCTCCCATCTGCTAGTACAGATTTAGCTCCCACATCCTTAAGTTAAACAACAAACGTAGGCCAAAACCCAAGTGCAGAGCCTCAATTCCTCAGCACCAATCAGACAGCACCTAATCCTTAATTAAGGCACTAAGGCACTCCAACAGGGAGACCATATGAGCACACAGATTGATAACTAATGAGTGAACAGACTAAGAGCCTTTACTGTTGCCAATAAATGAAGCTTATTTGGTAGAAGTAAGGCTCTTCCCACTTTCATGGCAACTTGCCCACTGACTGGATCTGAGTCACAGCTACCGCAATTGGATCATTACCACACTCTTAAAAGATACTCTAATTGGCATCTCTGAGTTCTGAGAAAGATGCTGGCATCCGTGTTTCTTTGTCTGGTTACAGGGATTGTGCCAAGAAAATCTAATGCTGGATAAAAACCCAAAACCCACACTATTTCTTTCCCAGTCCCTAATGGAAGACTAATATAGTATGCTTCCTCAGGGAAATATTAAGGTGTGTGCTGCGAAGTCTATTCTACTAATACACTCAATCATATCTCTGTGATACACAGGGCAATACAAACACAGAATCTGCGCAAGAAAACCAAACCCAAAAGGTATCGACGCGAAGCTGTTGAAGACTCACATCAGCAATGTCACTGTTTGGCCGGGAGGGGCTGTCAGCACTGTAATCCAGTTTGCTCACACCACAGTCCCCGCTCTCCGCCTCCACCTCACTGATCTGCAGCGATTCAGTCACCGACCTGGAGGACAAGACTCCATCCTAAAAAGACAAAGTGGGGTGGGAGACAGCACAGAACAAGCAGAACGTTTCAAGAGACAATCCTTAAACATTAGCTGTTTCAATCCCTGTTCATTCACGTTATTTATAAAACTTCCTGCAGTGCTTTTCTAAGAGAAGAGAAAAATCACACCAAGTTTTCAGGGTTTATAACATGAAAGGCAAAGGAAAAGGGGAAAATTAATACCACTTTTTTTTTTTTTTTTGCAAAAGCAAAGCTGTTTTAAGCTTCCAGTTATTCATTCTCCACTGCAGCAATAACTTCAGAGGTTTCTTTATAGTTGTACTGACAGACACACTACTAAATGCGTCACATTTTGCACTTACTGCTTTAAAAGCAGTGTTTCACGGGTGATTTGACAGTCCGTTGAAAAGCCTACGCCATACACTGACATTGCACTGCTTGACAGCCTTTGCAAGCCTGGTTACAACTCTCAACTCTAGAGGGTGCAATTTGCCTGTACAAGCACCGAAGAGCATGGCAGGGAACTCCCACTCACCCAGAACACCATCATCCCCCATGAATTTTCACCCGGAACATAGCCCAGGGAAGTCCGACACACTGAGTTACCTGAGTAGAGCCTGTGGCTTTGGACAACTGCTCCTGCAGCTGAGGAATGTGCTTCTTTGCTTCCTGTATCTCCTTGAGCAGTCGTGTGGTGGGTGATCGGCTATATTCTTCTTGCAGAGACTGAAAGATGATTTTAGGAGCTTTCACTCACTGTCTCCTCAAGACGAAAGCTTAGAACTACAACCTACCACTGATCTTGGTTCTATTTACGCATTTTCAATACCGAACAGCACATCTGCGCACCTACCAAGCAGGTGCTACGGAAAGGCCATTTTATATAGCTCTCCCCTCTCTCCTGTGCCACACGAAAACCACCGCATCCTAGAGATGTACGGAAATCTCTCAGCAAGAGTCAAAGACACTTACTTGCCCAAGGATTAGATCAGACTGACAGATGTGCATTTCCATCAAGAAAGCTCCGACCATTTTTTAATTACTCGAGCTGATCAGTAAGAGTGATCACATCTCTGTGAGGCTGGTGTATAGGAACGCTAAGCTCCAACACAAGCTATGCAAGGGAATGTTGAAGACGCTACTAAGCAGTGATTCAACGACCGACCTTCGTATTTGCATCATACCTTCCACCACCCCTCTCAAACTCAAGCAATTCCAGTACCTGCAGCCGCTCTTGCTCTTTCTGAAGCATCTTTCTCAGAATCTCCACCTTCTGGTTGTGGACAATATTATTCTCCTCCTAAAAAATACAGTGAGTTGAAGGGTCAGATTTTTTGGTGGAGCTGGGAAGAAAGATGAGGAAAATGGATATACTGACTTTTCCTCTACTTCCTAAACAGGGGCTCTGGAGAAAAAAAAAACAAACCAACAAGCCCTACAAGAAGTGATTCAAGTTTCTAAATCCTAGCCCAATGCACTCTTTCCCACCTTTGAATACAACTACAAATATTAAAAAAAGAATAAAGACAGTCCAGAAGCATTTGCTTCTTTGCTTTCCCTACTCTTCTTTGCCACATGGGCACACACCTCACAACCCACCTTTTAACAGAAGTTAGAGCACGACTGGCTTGGACCGGACAACGTGTAAACGCACATCAGGCAAACTGCAGTGTATCTCAAAGAACCTGTGAAGAACCTCTCAACTGCCTTCGTATTATCTCAGATGGGACTGGATATTTCTACTTGCAAAATGTTTCTCCCCATGTGATTAAATGCCCACTGGGTGGTAGGACAAATATTCCAACTTGTAATTTGTGCAAGAAGCACAAAACAACTCAAGAAAAAAGAATCTTGACAACATTTCTTCCACTGCTACCCAAGTTCTTTGGAAAGAGAGATTTAAATCTTACCCCCATAAGCACTGGGCTAGTAATCCTTTCTGCATTTCCTGATGTGCCAGGCGAATGGGGAGATGTCATGATGGGAGACATATGCCCAAATGCTGCTAGATCCACTTCAGAATCAGCTAATGGAATCTGGGGGGACCCTGGTGGGCGCCCCTGAACAGTGAGAGCTACATAGGAACCCGCTGCAGAGAGAACAAAAACAATTCACAGTGCAGACACACTTGCAGGTTTCTACTGTTGCTGTTCCTCTGGTTGTCATTTTGCCCCAGAGACAAAACTCAGAGCGTTAGTTCTTCAAACCAAAGTACCTGAGAACACTGTCAACTCTGTTACACAGATCTCTCTTTAAATTTCAGATAATCCAAAACCTTTCATGATAATCATCCTTAATAAAAGCATGCCGTCCAATTTCTAGTCTATCAGGTCACATTTATGGTATACTTATGCTCATGGCACAAAATAAACTGTGCTAGGGTAGAAGGAACCACTACCACCTTCTTCCTTGTACAAGAAAAACAACCAAGCATGCACTTCACAGTAATCTACATTAAAAGTGCCTGAATAGCTATGGTATTTAAGGTGGAATCAAAAGATGGGAAGATGCGTAGGCAAGGTTTGATGGTAACTTAGAACATCAAGTTAAACTGCAGAAGCATGTACCAGCTCGAGTCCAAGATGCCAAAATTACCCCAATTTCACTTCACTGCTTCATACACACCCTTCACCTCTCAGCATGGGGCATGGTTAGATCTCATCTTTGTCACTTAACAGCTGAATCGGTCACTGGTCCTTTAAAATTATGCCTGTCTTGCTTTAAAGGAGCACAGTGACAAAAATAGTAACAAGCCTTTACTTACACTTGATCAGCTTTACCACCTCCAAATGGTTTGAGCGTGTTACTAGAGTGCCATTCACCTGGGGGCAGGGAGGAAGCCAAAATTAACAGTGTTTAACTACTGATTTCCAACCAAAGGTACCCACACACTACACAATAAGCATACAGAATAAGGAACAATCCAAAAAGACTCTTTATTTAAAGGTAATTATTAATAACTCTCTGTTCCTTCTGTCCCCTGCCACTTATGTTTTTATTGTATGTGTGATGCTCGAACCTCGTTGGATGCTGAACTCACACAAAGTTCTGAAATAAGAGCAATCTCCACAACAAAACTAGCATTCCGCAGTGGGCTTTCAGTGGTTACTGTTCTGGCATCCCCAGAACACAGAAGCTTAGACCATTCCTCTATCGCACAGGCCAACGCAAACACCACAGCAGACATATCAATGACATTCTTTCAAGGAAAGAGCTATTTAGTACAAAGGATCCATTTCTCTGATGATTTGAATGCCCTTACCTTGATAATTCTATCACCTGTTTGCACTCCAGCCCGCATGGCTGCTCCATCTATAGAGGCAAGAAATCATTTTGTTCCAATTTCAACAGAACCATTCAAAGCAAAAGCGGTTTAAGCACTTCTGTAGTTCCACGGAAAGCTACCTCCCGCACTCACCCGCTTCCTCTGTCTCTATCAGATTAAAATCCCTGAGCAGTTCTGTTCTCATTTTTCAGTGGGTGCATCAAGCCACAATCCCACCAGGTTTCAAGGAGTCATTTACTTCCTCTCAGATGCAAGAGGTCAGTTCCCAAATTCATCAGACCCTGAGGAGGCGATTCACTCCATCCCAACAGTGCAATGCCCTTTGTCCTTGCACGTCTATTCCGAAGCTACAGCCACCCCATCTACGAGGAAGGCATTTGGTTTCCTCCTCCAGCTCACGCACGTGTTTCTTTGACTCACACGAAAGCCCCCTAGGCTGCTCTCTGGCTGGCACATTTAGCAAGCCGGCTTACCTTCTTTGACGGACTGCACGAAGACTGGATTGTCTCCGCTGACTGTCAGCCCGAATCCGTTTTCATCCCGTTGGATAACAACACACCGTTGAACAAGACCTGTATAAGAAAGGTGGGGAAGGGGCAGAAGAAAGAGGAGAGAAATACAAAGAGACACAAGCTAGGCATCAGTCCAAAATCTTATCCTCCTAGATAATCACAGAACACCGAAAGAAAATGGTACAATACAAGAGAGGGAAAAACATATGAGAGACAGAAACAGGGCACCAGTCCAGAAAGAGATAGAGATGTCAAGACAGGTCAAGCTTATTGCTCCAGTTACACAAAACAGAGATACACAATAGCAGAGATGCAGACAGCTCTGGCACATCAGACACAACTTGAGGTAAAAGCAGACTTTAAAGAAGAGCAGCTCCATACACAAACCAATGAGCACAATTTCCCTTTGTCTGCATTCACAGTTCTTCAAAGCACGGCAGAGGGCTGTCATGTTCCAGTACACCACCAAAAACACCAAACAACTTCTACAAGCTACTCTAAAAAAGAAGTCACAGATCTCTCACACTAATGCCAGCAGGTTGGACCAAAACAGATTTATTGATTAGGAAAAATTCTCCCAATTCTCAGCAAAAATCTCGTCTTGGGGCACCACCTCAAAAAAGACTTTGGAAATCAAGACCGAGCTACTGAAGTACAGGGCCAAAATCCCAGGAGATGGGAGTTTGAATCTGCTCCTCCTTTAACTCGCTGTATGGCATCAAAGGCACATGGTTTTGTTTCAGGGTTTAAGAATTATTCAGTATAATGTGAACTGTACTGCTGCAGAGATAAATGTACTCAGCAGATCCAGACTACCTTTGAAAGGGTGAAATGTTGCGTGTGTCTGTTGCTCACCTGAAAACAAAATAAGGGAAAAAGGAGCAAAACAAAGCAGCAGTCCTGGCATATTCACTGCAGGGCACTTTCCCAGCAGCACCTGCAAAAAGCCTACCAAAATGCTTCATGGATGTTTTTTATTTACACAGCAGAAATTAGCAGCTGCTGAGCATCGCCCTTATTCCTAACAGTCCGCTTCGCATCTTCGTTCCTAAAGCCACATCAGGCAAAATCCTTACACCAGCACCTTGAGAAAGAACTGGAGCTCTCCACAATCAGATACCCCAACGGCAGCAGTTTGTTGAGCATGGAGGGAGCAAAGGGAATTATGAAGATGTTCTCCCAGCAAGACTGTCTTCTCTGGAATCACTTTCAAGGAATGAATTGTAACAAGAGCGTGGAGTCATATCGACATCTTAAATTATTCTTGCACTTCTCTGGAGCAACTCCTGATGGAAATGAGGAGCCTCAACTGGAAATACTGTCTGCCCAGTCAGCCCTGTTCTCCTCGAGTGTGGCATACATGAAAAATGGGTGTGGGAGTAGTGGGAAAGGTTGCATTCCAGCACTTCAGCAGCAGTCTGGTCACCGACTTGTATCCCAGTAACTCCCCCTTTGCCGATAAATACAAGCAAATTACGCTATACACGGGGATCTGCAGTAAGTTGATGGAATGGATGCAAGGTGAAAGCAGACAAGAGGCAAGAAACCCTCTGCTTTTCACACCCTCTTTATATGGTTAAGTGCAAGAACATGCCTCTCCCTTTTGTACCTCCCATTTTTCTATATGGCCAAGTTTCTTTAAGGCTCACTTCATAAGAATGATGCCCCAGGCTGGGGTGTGGGGAAAAAGAACATAGGCTATTTCATAAAAACAGCTCGTTTTAAACTCTGCTGCTAGATGTACAGGTTTTATGAGTAAGACACTCACTAATCTTTTGACTCACAAGAACTGTCCTTGTTTAAAGGTGCAGTATAGCTCTACATACTCGCTGCTTTCACTGAATTCCTTCCCTTTCCAGAACCAATAACCTTGTATCTACTCATAAGCTTCCTCCTTGAATGAACCTGATGCCAAGGCAGAGGCAATGCAGTAGGAGATGCAAAATACTGACCTTACCGCGTGTAATTTAAGTTCCAAGAAACATCAAGTTTAACTGTTTCACAGCACGTGTCTCAATTTCACCCAAGACCCCTTTTTAATTTTAGAATGGGGAGAATATTGAAATGAGGTCAACTCAATCCCAAATTATTCCATAATTGCTTTTCCCCCTGTATTTGTTCCCTTCGGACAAGAAGCAGGCACTGGATCCTTCTCCCCACACAGTAAGAGATGTGGGTAGGCCAGCTGAGAGATACCGTGCTCGGCAGAGACCCGCAGCGGCTTTACAGTGATGTTAATGAAGTTGGAAAGCTTTCTGAAGGTAACGCTAACCTGCAGAACTCAGCTGTGATAATGTTCCCTATCTGAACCAGGCAGACTAAAAAGGGTCACCTTCATGTGCTCTCTTTTGCTCTGTGGTGAGGAAGAATTAGCAATGAAACGCCCAAAACCCATAATTTGCTCACTTCTGTTCTTTAAGTAAAATACATTTGAATTGAAACCTGCTTGGTGATGGAATTTTAAGACCAGGACACCAATGTTTTCACATTCCACGTCCTGTACCTTGAACACCTCATCAGACACTCTGGAATGGACTGAAAGGAAAGCCACAAACCACTGAGAGCCCAGTGACATGCAATGTAAAGTTTCCAGTAGCTGTTGCTGTCACGCCTGGACATCACAAGTACCTAAGTACCTCTTACACTAAATTACTAACTCAACCAACTTCACCCGCTTCAATTAAGATCTGTGACTTTGGGGCAACACTGAAGAGTCCATGCCAGCAAGCGGCAATCAGCTTTTCAGTCACCTTTTCTGCTTCCACGTTCCAATTCTCAGTGTTCCCTGGATGGAAATCACGAGTCATTTGTTTTGAAATATCTTACCGTGATATTTCGCTTTCTCCAGCTGAAGCTTAGTAATGATTACAAGGTCAACAGAACCCATCACTGATGGCACTCAGAATCAAATCAATAATAATCTTATTCCCACATTTGCTTTCACATGACAGTATCTTGACGGTATGGAAAGAGGAGACATCACTAACTATGCTTTAAGTACACAAAACCAGACTACACGTTCATAAAATTCTGTGGAGAAAAGCAGTAAATCTTAAAATATCCTTTTTCCTCCTCATGCATATTATAATTCCCCAAACTCAGTGGTATAGCCTCAAGTCAAGAATACAGTAAAGCAGCTAACCGTGTGCTGTAAAGAGGTTTAAGATTAGAAATGAAAGCGGTTAGAAATTACCAGCCTCAGAAAAAAGGAATTGCAAGAAAAGCTAAGACGATCAACTCTTCAATAGGTGGCACTATTCCCTCTGCGACACAGGGGCTCAATTCTCCAGCCCTGCCTTTTGGATAACATGGAAGGGTAAAGTCCAAACTTATCAAGGTCGCTGACACACCACGGTCAGAATGAATTGTCTCAAACAGTCTTGCCAGATATGTTTTGACTGCCCAAATGCTTCTCTAGTAAAGATATCATTTGCCGCCTTCTCCTCTACACATCCGAAATATTTGCTAGTTATTAAAAAATACAGGAGATTTCATTCCCTAGCAGTGCACAACAGATAGAGCAGGGGTTCATTCTAAAACCTGCCTCACTAGAGAGAATGGAGACATGAATTACACCTCCCTAATACATGAATCACATCTCCCTAACAGATGAATGTCATCTCTCTAATACAACATAGCTGTTCCTCTGATCAAACTGTGTGGGACACGGCATGGGAGGAGACTTCTGAACTATAGCCTCCCTGGAGGCATGAGGCCACAATGGGAAAAAGCTATTTAATATAGCGATTTGAAATGAATCATTCGATAAACAAAAACAAACTCCTTGGGGTTTTGAGACTGTCCAAATGCTTCACATCATTTGGGAAGCTTTCTTTCTATAAAATATCTTCAGAAACCTTCTCCACAAGATAAATGAAAACTATCAGCTTTTATTAAAAAACAACCTCTCATGGGATGAAATTCTGAATTTCACTAAGTTCCAGTTATTACTGCGAACTTCATACCAAACGTCATGTTACCAGCTGTCTTCAGATTCTTCCACTAACCTGGTAACAGAAGTCACGTCAAGTCAGTGTAAAAACTATACTGTTTGAAATTAGGGCAGCGTACAGCGTCTCGACAAAGCCGTTAACAACAACGGCACTGGATACCGTTTGTAAAACAAGGCTTGGTAACCTTTCTGGAAAAAAAGAACCATCTATTTTAACCATGATAAATAGGACTATCTGCTCCCATGGCAACGACACATTCAACCCCTGTGGTCGAGTGCCCCTTGCACTCGCAGCCATTTCTGGCTATTATAAGGGTAGTGATGAGGGGCTCCCAAGAGCCCTTTTACCAGTCGGGAAAAATGGTGGCCACAACAAAGACACAAGGCTGACAAGAACTGCAAGAAACAAAACAGGAAGAGTAAGTTCGATTTACATCTCAACAGGGATAAAATCTGGGGTTTCAAACCAAAAAGATTTAAAAACTTACCCCAAAGTTAGAGAGAATATGTGCAAGAGCACGTACGTATACAGTCTGGTCTAATAGTCGGGCCAGAAACCGATCATGGCTAAATATAAAGGAAGATATTTTTGGAGATCAACCAAGTCATGGGGAAAAGGGAGGAGTAACTGGTATCTCACCTTCCATCCCGAAAGCTAATTTCAATTTTAAGTTCATTTAAGAGACAAGAATTCTACTTTGAGAAACAGGTACCAAGTACTGTGGGAGGTTCTGGCACCGTTAGGAAGTTACAGCGTATCTGGAACGACAATCTCTCTCCTGATCATCTGAATTTTGTGGAATACACAGAGAGGAGACGGTTGGATCTACGGAAGAAAATACTGCACTCTAAGTTTCATGTTACTGTAAATCAACTTTGTATAACAGAACAATTTCCCTACCTAACCACTCCGCCCCCACCCCGCAGCCACTCACGTACTTCAAGAAATTCTGGTCTCTTGCTCCTTAATTAAGAATTTCAAGAGGTAAGAACAAACACATACACAAAAGCCACACCTCCTTTTCCTGTTGTCATTCAAGACTCTCTATTATTCACTTTCCAATGGCTAGCCAAAGAAAGAGCCAGCCAACATCCAGTCACCAGCGAGAAAAATATCAGTACAGTACTTCTACTTGCAGGTTTTCAAATAGTTTGGTCCCATCCAAAGCAAACAGCAAACATACCACAGAACCTGGGAAAAGTAGAGAGCAGAGACAAAAGGCAGGGCAAGGTTCAACACAGCAAAGGCCACTGGAAAGGAAGGATGAGTGGAAACTGCTCCCACAGATACTGGACATGGACAGAGCATCTGCAGGAAACTTTGGGGGAAGTAAAGGCTTATGTTAGGAAGTCATGTTTCTTTCTGCCATACATGAAAAACCAGGACACTGTACAGACTGAGGGAGAAGTATAAACACAGATACATTCCATCAAGCATACCAAATGTTTCCTGTAATTAACCTACAAGAGTTTGACAGCACCTCAGTATATTACGGGTAAGCAGCATCAAGCAAAAATTAATGCAGGTTCAAGAGACAGGGATCAAGTCAACCTTACTGCACCGTCACTAACCAGCTACTCGCAAGGGGAAGAACTGGTCAAGGCTTCAACGCAGGCTCACCGGAGGCACCATCCCAAAATGCATGCTTTTCAAGTAGGCCACTTCCCTGTTCACTCCCTCTGAGCACGGGAGGAAGTCATACAAGCCACAGCAAGCCAGCTCTCCTCAAGACAGGTTTCCAGCTCTACTGAAGCAAATCAAGGCTCTCTTAAAACCTGTTTACAGTTTCTGAGGAACAGTCTCACATCCGGAGGAATGTGACTGACAAGACTATTCTTTTTTTTTAAAAAAAAAAAAAAAAAAAAAGGAAAAGAAGCGTGTAATCAAAAATTCCAGTAAAAATTAAGGGGTCTTATTTTCCCAGAAGGAACAGGTCGCATCTCCCTAAGCTGCACTAGCTGAAGGGCTTTTCCTTATACACCTATGCTGGTTTAGAAGGAACTCTTCAGGGTTGGTGTTTTTCAGGTTTGGGGTATGGGGGTTTTTTGCTTTTGTTTTTCAAATGTTCCTTACAACCGGAGCTACGACAGCATCATTTGATATCACATAGGTGGTTTAAGAAGTCGGATCGCAAATATCTTTAGAGACTGGCAATTCAACAAGCCATTAACATAAAGGTAGGCTGGAGAGAGTGTCAGAGCCCGAAGACACACGTATCTGATGTAAGCTAACGAAGGAGGATGAGCAAAGAGGCTGTGTTTGGTAGACATTCCTTCCAACAGCACCCGCCACGGTGTACTAACAACATAACAACACGTGGGGCTACTCCTATCCCAAACTGTTACATGCCAATGTGTTCCAGCCTACAAGCCCCAGCGGGGTAGCAATACACAGCAATACAGGACTGTCAGGGAAGTTAGGGAATAAGGAATAGTAAAGTTCATATTCTCACATTTTTTGAAATTATTTACAGATCCATTTTTCCACTTCTGTGAACCACGAAAAGGAACTGACACGAGTCCATGACGACAAAAAGATTAATTGCTGGGGTCATCCAGATAAACCTCCACAGTTCGGGTGACAAACAAGACTTCAGCTCCAGAAGGACAAGGAGCTACTGGAGAGGGTCCAGCCCAGGGACACTGCGATGATGAAGGGCCTAGAGCACCTTCCATGTGAGGAAAGGCTGGGAGAGCTGGGGCTGTTCAGCTGGGAGAAGAGGAGGCTGAGGGGGATCTTATCAATGCTGATCAATATCTAAAGGGGGGGTGTCAGGAGGAGGGGGCCAGGCTCTGCTCAGGGGTGTCCAGTGACAGGACGAGGGGCCATGGCCATCAACTGGCAAACAGAAGGTTCAGCCTGAATGTGAGGAAACCCTTCTGCCCTGTGAGGGTGCCAGAGCCCTGGGACAGGCTGCCCAGAGAGGGGGGGAGTCTCCTTCCCTGGAGACTTTCCAAAGCCGCCTGGAGTTGTTCCTGTGGGATCTGCTCTAGGGGATCCTGCTCTGGCAGGGGGGTTGGACTAGAGGATCTCTAGAGGTCCCTTCCAACTCCTGACACTCTGTGAACCTGTGACTTTCTGTAACCACAAAAACTCTTCTGGAGTTTGCTCTGTTTCCTCATACAATGCTAAAAATCCTCAGTGGCACAAGATCTCCAAGGGCAGCCCCAGCAGGTCTTCCCAACTGTCGACAGGTAAAAGGAGAATCCAGGTGACAGCCTGTGCTTGCCAGATACAGGTTAGTTTCCAGCCATTACAAAAACTACAAGCTGATAGCAACATTTAGCCCCAGTTTCCCACTCCCTGCTGCAGAACCAACCATGCGGATCATGTAAAGGATAAAAGCCTCGGGTGCACAGACAGAAAGCATGGAGCAGACTGCAAAGGTGCAAGGCTGCAGCAGCTGCTTTAGCTTACCATATGTCTCGGATCTACTCTCCTCCGAACTAGACTTTGTCTTCTTGGAGGAGCTATCTGCACGAGAGCAGGAGAAAAGGAGAGAGAGATATAGAAAATATGGAGACCAAACATGAGAAAAAAAACTTCATGAAAAACACAGACTGATTTATTAGGTTAAATCGTGCAAAACACAAATAAGATGTGAACAAAACACAGGTGAAACACTTGGAATAAGGGGTGAATAATACAAGCATGAAGACACAGGTAACACCACAAAGAATCTATTATAGAATTTAAGACACAATAAAAGAAGTTCCCTGCAATGAACTGAAAGTATTCTGGAATTAAAAAAAAAAAAAAAAGCCAAACACAACAGTCCAAGCATAGAAACTCTGGTAACATTTATCTCTAGAGTAAATCATCGGCATAGGCATAGTAGTTCAGCGTTCTGAATTCACCCCTTAAAAAGAAAAGAGTTTTATGAAGACTACAGTCCAGAGTTCATCTATCAGACCTGATCACAAGCATCGTAACAGCGGTGCCAGACAGGAACTCTCAACATTGGAATTACATTCATCAAGTTAAGATTAGAAGATTACTGAAGCTTGCTTCTGAAGAAAATAAATTCCTTCTACAAAACAGGTTCATACCCTGAGACCTCCCCTCACCTACCTCAACCCAGAATAGTTTTACATTACCTATTCCCAAGGCCAAAAGGAAAAGAAGACAAGCACTAATTCAGGTTCTCTCCCTTACAGGATCTTTTTTTAAACTAACATTAAAAGCCCATCTTAATTTATTTTGTGCACGCTAGGAGAGAGTCATGCATCCAGTGGCAGAAAGCATTAACAAAAAGGAGGATTTATAAACATCAGATTCAAATGTCTTGTGCAAAAATCCACATTCTACAAGTTCTACCACCTTTACATTCAACTCTCATGTCCGGTACCTGAGAAAAGACAGGACTAAAGAGCAGAATGCACAGACATAGAAACCGCGCATCGCATGGGGCCAGGAGGCTCAGACAAGAGCCTGTCATGCATTTCATGAACACAGACAGTCGTCACTGGGTTAGGGTTTTGGAGAAAGAATGAAGAATCCCTGCATGCATCCTAAAGTTCCAGGACAGCACTGGACACGCTTACCAAGTTGACCATAATTTAATGTTTTGAAAGGTTAAAAAAAAAAAAAAAAAGGATAGCATATCCTTTAAAAATAGAAGTTTATCTTAAAATATATCATGTTGAAAAGTACAAATTCACTTTACAAGTGACAGAGATGAATCAAAATTCACTGAGGCTCAAAAAAAACCTCCGAGGAATGCCAGCCCTAGTCCAGCCTGTAACATCTCCAATTTCACACTTCAACTAAAACAGCCAAAAGAACCACTCACAACTAATTACAGTATTTGCCTGCTGAAATTTCAGACTGACTCTTCAGAAAAGAGGAAGTAGTTACAATTATTCCCTGATACCACTAATCGAGATTTATTCTTGCACAGTTAACAGCTGCCTTGTGGACGAGCATGTTGAAAAGCAAGCCCGTATTTATTTCAGTGCCTGCGTGCTTCAACAAGGCTTGGCAATCGCACAACAATGCAACTCTGAAAACCACGTTTGTTGACACCTTAAATAATTTTTATTCCAATCCCCCGCACTTTTCCAACTGAAATCTAGAGTTTTTCACCTGTGAAGTTCTAGGACTTTACCTGTCGGATCAAAGTCGTGCGTACTACTGCAGCGTTCAACCTTCTGTTTCTTGTCAGCTGGAGACTCTCTGCTCAGAATGCTGCTGTGCCTGTGTCAAACCAAAGCAGAGGATCCTGACTACGGTACCAAAGAAGCATTGCCTAACTGGTGAGGCTTTCGGAAACCACCTTAGCTAGGTCTGTGCGCTAACAAGGCGCTTCGATTAAAATGCACGCATTAAGTTCACCTAAAATATTTATTCCCAGACTGATTTCAAGCAGAAAAATGATCTCCCTCAGAATCTTTGGGAGTGCATCTGAGGTTCTAGAAAGAGCCTCATTAACCTTTGAAATCAGTAGCGCAATTGCAGTCTCTTTATCATTCAGCACCAGACCATATTTTATTTCAAAAGCAAAATAAATTTCAGTTACATGAAACTTAACTCTACCTCCTCTCCTAGCAAACCTTAAACACAAATATTAAAGATTCAGAATACCCTCCCCCTCCAAGGAAATACACGTACGTCACTTCCTCTCACTATCTCGAATTTCAGGTAAGATAACGCGCCAACGCAACAGGATTGCCAACGGTAACGCTATGCCATGCACTTTAAGTACACCACCAACTATATTTTTAGCACCCTGTCCCAATCCGGGTATTAATTTCCTCACATTTACAGTGGGTATTGCTATCTGTGTTTGTACATTCTTTTTTTTTCTTTTAAAAGCATTCCTCCTTCAAAAATGCTGCATCATAGTCTCTAATAGAGATAAACAGTCAAATTTCAGTTACTCACCTTGTAGGTTTTTTGAGAGGAAACCTGAAAAGAAGAAAGAACATAAGTTTAATGAACTTGTTTTGATTTTCAATACGATGTTTGATATCAACACTAAATACAAATGGTTATCTTACACTTCTGTAATACCGTCACAAGAGAACAAGACCTTTTTTGTTCTTGTACTTTAGCCAATTATTAGTCCATTTACAGCTGATTCAACTAGGTATGGAATTACTATCAATAGGCTTAAGGCTTCAAATAGAACTAAGAGCAGAAGCAGAACCTCTGCTCTCCAATCCAGCATCTAGCAGCTCTTTCTTAGCTCACGGATCATCTTCCTCTCATAACAACTAGTTCTATACACTAAAAATGATTGTAGCTCATTTTTTGTCCTGCTGATGGACTGAGTACCTGGTACCTAATGAAGGTCCAAACTCTAACTGAACACTCTGCTATAGCTGAAACATTCTGGTTATCTCCCTCCTGTGTGGGTTCTGCAGTATCTCGTAATACAGGAGCTCATGCTGGCATCTCCTCCTGACAAGTTCTCTAACCATTTTCACAAAACTGTATGAACTCGACACCTTTGAGATAAGAACAACAGAGTAAAGCTAAGCTGAAATTGTATTAACTATTCCAAATATTACTCCTGGGACATACAGACAACGTAGGTAACACAAACCCTCAGTTAAAGTGAGGAAGAAGTGTATACACGTTTTTTAAGCGAGGAAAAGATGTGGAACCTATGAAACCAGGATTTTTTTTTCACTATCACCAAAAAAATAACAGAGTGAGGTATATGCCATCCAGCTTAAGGCACCAACTTCCACTTTCATAGAGCAGAACTCATTTTTTCTCAGAACTTCTCAGTTTAGCTCCACTCCTACTTGCTAAGTGGTTTTAGATCCTTCAGCTGGAAAGCAACACAAACGTTTAGAGCTCTGTTCGTACACAGCAGAAAAAAGTAAACTTGAGTCACTTTCTGTTCTAAACGACAGCATTATAATTATTATAGCTGGTAATTTCTCACTATATACCTAATAGCTATCCTTAGTGCATTCAGTTTCTCCCATTTATACACGTGTTCCAAGATGTAATGTGGTGAGGGTTAGAGGGAGGCAGAGAAGAGATTCAAGTAGAAGGAATCCAGTGCCATGAAATTCTCAGGGCATTAAACGACTCAGCTTCTCTTTTTTTCCCTTCTTTTTTCTACGTTTTTACATCCTATTCCGTTAAACTTAGCTTAGTTTAAGCAGACATATTTGGTAAAGATTGATAGTCCTGCGGCAAATCTGTGCTAGAAAAAGACATCGGTGCAGCACAATCCCAAGGAAACCAGCTCCAAACTCGGACACGACTGAGCTGAGCGACGGCCCTGTCCAACCAAACTGGTCCAATGTGCAGAACTGAACCATTCTCCGAAAGCATTTCAGAGCAGTACAACAAAGACTGCTTGAGCACTGCTGAGAAGGCTGCCCAAAACGCACACCTCATGCTTTAAGCTCCTCCAAAGGAGGGGCACCTAGTCACCTATTCTCTTTTCCTCAAGAACTACACGTACAGCAGCCCATAAATAGCAGAGTCTTAAAGCTATAGGAACTCCCATCCCTTTACCTGAAAAACATAACTGGATACACAGCAGGAGCACTCAACTTAATCCCTTTATTTGAATAACAGGTTTTCCATTAAACGTGTATACACCCAAAACGCTGGCCAGCTCACACATGCCAATCCCCTGTGCAAGCATGCACTAATATGGCAACTCTGAAACGAACACCTGATGACACATTAGGTAAGTGAAATTAAAATGCAGTCTATTACCGAAAAATAATTACACACATCAAGACACTTGCCATCTTTTAGATAACAGCATCAAATTTAGTTGAAATACAACAGCTTCAAAATTAAGGGGATAGATAGGGCCTTTGATTGCATAAGCCTTAGGAACCTATGGGTAAAGCAGCACAGGAGTTAATTAACTGAAGAAAAAAGGTTGCAGACAGCCTCCACAAGAAGTGGCAGCCCTCTTTCCTCCTCCCCGCTGAAAGCACTATTTTAATCTCAGGAGTCTGGGAAATCCACTCTGATTCAAATAAGAAATGTATAGCTGATCAAGCCTCTCCTCACTCCGCTCTACCTGCAAAGCCAGATCTCAGCATTCAGCCCTCCCACTTACAGATTTTGGCCAGTAAAGAACTACTTTGTGCACGACAGACAACCTGAATGCCAAAGGGAAGAAAACCAAAGTCATCTCAGGCCAACCTAACCCTACCTGAACACCGTACGGTAAACAGATGCAGTAGTAATCAAGCGTTTCATTCAAAAGCAGAAAGGGAAACAGAGGAACCCAGGGAAGGACAACCCAAAGGCAGGAAAAGATGCTTACGATGAATTATACCACACTTTTTTCTAACGCACTTGAACTTTTGAGCCGCATAAAAAAATCCTAATACTACTAGCAAATACTTTAACGAAGCATTTTAGCGAAAGCCTTTATCCCTTTGCGCTCGTCAGGCACCCAGAGCTCCAGCCCTACGCTCCTGCAGCGAAAGAAACCACCGGTCAGCGCACTGACGCCAGTTCGCTGCTGCACCGCGTCGGCTGGCTCAGCGTTATGTACTTCCTGCTCCAGGGTGATGTGCAAATATTGTGTTTCAGAGGACTGGAAGGTTGTGTAAAACGTTTCTACGTAGACGCACACCGCTGATATTATTTAGAGAGGGCCCTTAAGGTTTCGTGTATAAAATGGCGCTGAAGCCATCAGGCTTTCTGTCCGCGTGGTGCTGTTACCGGGGGAGCGCAGCGGTCCCACCGAGTGGGAGCAAAATCCCCCCACTGCCAAGGCCACGAAGGCGCTCACGGTCCTACGGGCCCCCCCCAGTACAAACGCTCAGGGCTCCGAGGAGCCGGCTAGCTCCGCCAAATCCCCCCGCGCTGAGGCTGGCACCCTCGGGAGGAGCCGCCGGAGCGCAGGCCCGGGATACCCGAGCGCGGCTCCCCGGGGCGGCCGGCTGCGGAGCACGCCGGGAGCCGCTCCCGGAAGCGCTGGAGCCCTGGCCGCCCGCCAGCTTCCTGCCTTTCCCCCTTCTCCACGGCGGGGAAGCGGGGCGGGCAGACGGCGACCGGCCCCGCGCAGCCTCCCGGGCACGCAGGGCCCGGTGGCTGGAGGCGGCGGGGCTGGGGGAGCTGCAGGCCCGCTCCTGGCCTAGCTTCGCTCCAGGGGTGTTGCAGACCAGGGCAGGGGCTGGGCTCCGGGCAGCTGGGCCGGAGGAGAACCTCCCCAGCGCCCCACCCCCCCCCCCCCCAGACCTGAAATCGCTCCAGGCCACCGGGTTATGAAATCACAGAAATTAGAGGGGAAGAGCCGGCGCAGGTCAGGCTACAGCTGTGATTTAACGTCCTTAAACGGGGGAGCACCCAGTGCACAAGTTCCTCCTCTTTTCCCAGTTTCCTGCCCGGACAGTAGTTCCTGATGGCTGAGGACATTCTTCAGTTCCCAAACTCCATGTCCCTTGTACGCTACAGCAGAGCCTAAGTGGACCAACGGGGCAGAACCAAAGCCCACCCAAGCGCTCCCCTGAGCGCATCCAGCGACCGTTCGTGTTTCAGTGCAACTTCACCCTGAAACAGTACTGAGCTTGGGACCCCCCGCACTGTCAGAGCATCCCGCGCTGCAGCCGATATAAACCATAGATCACCACCCACTGCAAGCGGCGCACAGGCTGGAGGCACCGCAGGGTGAGGTTAACAGCTGGAGACCTTCCTTCCAAATCCAGCGCCCAAGTTCAGGCTTCACGATAAACCCCTGCAGACACTCGGTCTCATAACTGACCAACATCAGCACGTTTTCAAACAAGTTGTTCCGCTCTCCCAAACACCGGGAACAATTGAAAGCCAAGTCACATTTTGTTCTTAAAATACCGGGGTCAAATAACGTAAGTAATTTAAATGCATCAAATTACTGAAAGTACGTCTTGTTAGTCACGCTGCATTAGGGAAATCTATTTACCGTAAAGCCAAGTGAGAAAAAACACACCTACAACTAGTAACACTGCGGATTGAAAATTACACTGTTCCAGCTTAGCTCACGCACGCATGCCCCATCCAGTACTGGACCAGCGCCTAATAACTACCTTGAAGCCAAACCAGAAAAAGATAGTTTTAAGACCTGATGTGTCAAAACACACCAGAGCAAGGAAGGATTCCCAGCTTCCAACAGTACAAAGCATTCCATTCTAGCCCGGGAGGTTGAAAATATATCTGACCATAAATAGCACAGCGTTCAGATAACCATGTTGGGGTTTTTTCCTCCCATACTAAAATATTACCAGAATTCAAGTATTTGCTATCTCAAAAACCGATCAAAGACAAAAATATTTAGATTCAGACAAGGGCCCCAACCTTGGAAATATTTATTCATGTGCCTAACTTTAGTTCCATTTACTTCAGCAGGACTACTCACACGCCTGAAATTAAGCTTGTGTGTGTTTGCAGGATGCAAGTATAAATTACTACAACTTGTGCTGAGATGAGTAAGAAATATTGTGAAACCCCTACAAAAGAGAACAGCCAAAAACTGCTTGCTTGACAGAACTAATCTTTAATTAGAAGATGAGCAGCTGCAATAGAAGCTTCTTCGTTGCTTTATTAGTTTCATTTAAATATGATGTTGCTTATTACAGAAAAACCTTCTTACAGAATTATAAAATTTGAGAGAAGAGCAGGAAAAATGCCTGAACACAGCAAACCCAGAAGAGATGAAAAATATTACAGGTTCAACTATTTGTGTTTTTCACACATTTAGAAAGAGAAGAGGAAAACCAGAGTGAGCTCAAAGTCCTATCTGCCCCTTCCAGTAAAAACCCTGATGTCTATTTAAAATGACATCATCCTTCTTCAGGAGGTTTCCACACAGTAAATAGTCCAGGAGAGGCCTTTTGCCAGCACCACTTCTGTGGATTTTGGTGAAGAAGTGAGTTGTGTAACTGGCAGCTACCCTTCTGGAAGGCTGAGCTGGACTGTACCCTCCCCTCTTGCTCATATACATCCCAACAGATCCTGCAACTTGAAGAACTCAGGTCTGTCCTTAAGTGACAGTTAAAAAAAAAAATCACTGAACAATTTCATGACATTTCTAGTGCACACAACTCCTTCGGTACCTGTTAAGCTTCATGTTCAACACCCTGACTGGACTTGCACTGACAGTAGGTCAGAAGAAGGCTATGTTTTCTGTCCAAATTTAAGTAAGTGCCTTGAAAGCAGAGTAAGCAGGGATGTCTTAAATGCCATTCTGCAGATAATTCCCAGAATTTAATCTTGAAAGAGATGGGAAGAAACAACAGAAAAAGTCTGTTTGTTTTCCCAGTTTGCAGATGTACCAGAGCAGTTTTTTTACAGGGCTTAAAAGCCCCGAGAAAGGCACTATGGGAGAGTGCTGACATGACCTGAACAAAAGCAGTACCAATGTGACCTTAACACAGAGCTAAAGGCAGTCTTCTGCCACAACAAAAAGGGGTAGACGTGTTCTGTACAGGGCAGCGGGTGAGTAAAAGGAACTGATGAGATAGCAAATGACAGGCGGATAGAGAGAAACACAGATGCAGCAAGTGGGCAACTATTAGCAACCAAGAAAAAACGCAGACAGAAGTCTGTCATTTCACTGTACTGCCCACAACTACAGCTGTAACCACATCAGCTATTCTGTGAACAGCACTGGTTCAGCCTATCAAGTCTGTTTACCTTTGCATTAACCCACTTGCAGAGCAGTTTTATGCACTGTCATCTTTTTCCCATATCACTGAATATAAACTCGTGAAACCACAGGGTTTTCTTCCTCAAAAAAACCCACCTCACTGCATACTGATGACAACAGATTGTCACGCAAGGTGCAGAGAAACAGCCAGGCTGAGGAAGGGACCCAAACGGCCTGGATTCCTGGGAGCTGTCAGAGCCTAGGGACAGATCGCATGAACTTGTAGCAAGTGCACAAGGAGGCGAAACCGACCCAGGCAATAAAAGTTCCCATGTTATTTTTGTAGGAGTCCAAGGCAGCAACCACAGCTGACGCAATGACTCATGGAAGAATCCTTCGTGGCATTATTAGTTTTGGATTACTGGAAGCTTGGTGAACAGGCCTTCTGAGAAGGAACATGGGAAGTTTAGTGAAGTGACTGGAGAGCCCATATAGCTACTTCATTCTTGTGTCAACTCCACACACTTCATCTTCTAAACATTCCCAGCAACTTCAATGTTGGTACTGCCCTAATAAAGCATCAGGGAATACCTCCCGCTCAGTCAACGTTACATCGTTTTCCTGGCCCACCAGTTTGTCTGTACATAACTAGAATATGCCACTCAATTTTCCTTTTAGGTTAGAAAATTCGGAGTAGCCAACAGAGCCCATCACTACACTTCTTAATGGATCACTATAAGGATCAATGGAAGGGACCAGCGCCATGGCAACCAGAAGTGCTGAGTTAAGCACTTACTGCAAACTAGGTCAAGATAAATTTGATGAAAATCAAGAAAAAAATAATATGGCTTTTCACAAGTCTGGAAAGCTAGCAGGTTTCTGATGGCCTTTAAGAAGACAAGGTCCAGACTCAAAGAAGGACCTATTTCTACAGGGAAAGAGCATTCCACTGGTGCTAGTGACAGCACCTTTCCACCACAGGGATGCTTCCTCTTCAAGGTTTTATGAAAAAACACAAGTCTTTGTGTGTATATATATATATACACACAGATATCATTCTCGTAGTTAACCACAGATTTGCTCTGGGTGACGGTTTCATCAAGAGGGGTGAAGAGGAGGCAGCAGCATGAGAAGGGAGCAAGAAGAGAAAAAAAAAATTCAGTTTAAAAAAATGAAAGAAAAACAGAATGCAAAGGTAAGTCTTCTTCATAAAACAGATGACAAGAACATCCACACAAGAAGGTACATGGAATCTGTTGATGATACACGTAGTACATCCATCCGAATAAACATTGCTCCCTCTGGGAAATACTCCTTCGCAGATGGATGTGACCAGCTCTAAAAGGAGTTGGCAGTAGTATCTGTTAAACAGATAATAAAAATGACAAGCAGGGTCCTTTGCATATACTACAGCCAACTGTAGTTCTATCCTTAGCACCCCTTCCATGTAAAACGTTCAGATGGGAAGAGTTTAGATTTCTCTGTGAACAGTAACGTTTGGAAAGGGTAGAAGAAAAGCATCTCTAGAGAAGTTTCATCCACAGTTCAGTCATTCAGTCCCAGCCCAAGCAAGTGCCTCAGCTATTTTCCATGACACAAGCACTTGGATTTTTCCAAGAGCTGATGTCAGGGCTTTTCATGGAGAAAGAACTGCATTTACAGGGCAGGCAAGGAAGGAGGGCTTCCCCAGCAGCTATTCTCAATGTGGCCTTTGTGCTGCTCTGCTGCTGAAGCCAGGACCCTGCAAGAACTCTTAGTCCCCACAGAAACTCTACAAAGGGGAGGGGACAGAGACATTTTCAGCAGCCAGTACTGTTCTTCCACTCCTGACCGACTTCCAGGGCTCAGAAGCATCAGCTTTCCATCTACAGGCCCTGAAGTTACAGCCTTTTAAGACAAGGACACCTATTGTTTAATATCTTTACAATGGGGTAGAAGCAGACAAACTAAAACTGGGGAGGGGGGGCAGTGGAAGAAGACATAAATAAACCAGTTTTCTCATGTTTCCCTAATGCTGCTTTTAGATTCAGCCTAAAAGCAAGACTCCAGCAGCAAGGATGCGGTTTGCCCACAGAACATCGTTCAGAGTACAGATAATCTCTGATCAGAAACTGCTGAACGGAGGTTGCTCGATTTCCTACTGATTTCCCAACATGACTGGTTACAAGTTACTAAACCCACCAGTTTCTACCTTTGGGAAAGGAAAATCGACATCTTTGAAATGGAAAAAATAAATTAAACACCAGAAATACTGAAATGGGCCAAATATTTTTCTAAAACGACCTTCAGAAAATGTTACCATAAAAATTTGAGCAAAACTCTAGTGCACTGCAGAGAAATGTCCGTGATTTGTTCATATGCTGTAGGCTTCTAGTGCATGACCCACTTAACAGAATTGACCAGGTACAGGAGAAAGGTCAAGCCTTGTGATTTCAGTAGTTATGACCCAGTTTTCTTGCTTATTTATTTTTAGGTAGGCTACAGACAAATATTCCCAGGCACAGAGATCTCAAGCTTCCCTGAAGCAAGGAAAAGCAGCTGAAATATGTACCATTTGGCCATAGTAGGAGCTCCAAAATAGCCCTTTTATCCACATTTTCATATCAACTTGGCAACCTGAGCTTCAGCTCATTGAAGGGAAAAGAAAGTGCTGAACATGTGTGTTTGATTCTGTTCCCTAGTTTTTATTTTTGAAAATCATTTCAAACCCCTTTGCCCACAGACTGCTTTCTCTATGAAAGAATCAAATAAAGCAATAATGTTTTTTTGCACAGACAGGGCGTGGCAGTCAAAATTAACCTGCCTCCCTAAACTGGAGCTAATTATGGGGAAATGAAATGTTTGCTTTGCTTGCCAATAACTGCAGTACACAACTGGCTCAATGGAAGCAGCCCTACTCCCCGCCTCCCTACCACCACTCCTCCTACACGGCGTCTGGAAAAGCTTTCTAGTTCGATGCACACAAAAAAAATCAAAGCAAGGGACAAAGGAAGGAGAGCGCCACATCACACAATTTTATTTTCCTAAATCAACCATAGAAACCTAAAGGCATCGACTGCTTTCACCTGACACACGCGCAAGGGCTTGGAGATCACTCGTGTTGCCCCAGCGTGTCAAGCAGTTTCTGCATTTCATTAGGCACACAGCCTAGTTCCTTATTAATGCCATACCTAGCTTGCGGTTGTTACGAACCAGCAACAAGGCTAGTGTGGAAACAGTTTTTAAAAACAGCAAAAGACAGCAATTAGAAAGGGAGGATAAAAAAAAAAAAAACCAAAACACCAGTACACGTAATACAACTGGAAATGTAGCTTTCAAAACACGGTAACACTAACTCCAATTACCCAGCTTTAAGTTTTACAAATCTATGTACAAGGTTCAGAGCCACATTTGAATATTTGGCCCAGAGTTCACATTTCTGGTGAGTAAGCCAGCACAGTTGCCTGGCACAGGCACACCACACCTCTAGAGCTTGTAACTAATAAAGGTAGCTTGGGTGCTAGATAACCAGTAAGTAGCTGCATTAAGCATCTTATTTACTATTCCTCCAACACGTCTTTCCAAAGACATTTCAAGGAACCAACAAGGCTAAGCCTTCTGCTCCTCAGCATTACGAACTCCCGTCTGACACAGCATCTCACTGGAGATTTACCTTGATACAGATGTCACTACAATCTGAAAACATTAGCTCAGCAACACCTTCACGGATGGATTTACAGATTCAAAAGTTATCATCAGTATGTTTGACCTACTGCCCAAAGCAAAAATTCATTAAGTTACTCCTGTGATAAATAAGATTGTCCTAACGAAAATACTTGGCTCCAAGAAAGGCACCTTGTCTTAAAATTAAGTTTTCCCTCCAATTCTTGTTAGCCTGTTTTAAAGGTTTATGTGCGTTTACTGGTCTAGAAATCTTTAACGCCAACACTTCAAACCCAAGGCTTGCCTGCTCATCAGATCTAGGAATTTATCAGTTCAAAGCTAAGCAGACACTCAACCCAGAAGTATTTTCAGCCCTGCCTTTCCTTCTCCCACCCAGTCATGAACCTTTGGTCAAACTACACCCATTCTGCATGGGATGTGCAGACAACATCCACCCTTACGACCTTTGCAAAGCTTCTAAATATTTGCTGGTTGCAATAAACTAATTCACAGCTAATACGTCTTAAACTACCCACAGGCAAAGTGCTTCCAGTGGCCTAATTTACCACCGGGAAAAATTGGATACACAATTTTACAAACGAAAGCTGTAGCACAGAGAGGACCAAGAAACCATTACCACAGAGTTGCTTAACCTGTAGAGTGTACTATTAGCTCTCAGTCCTTCACAGCTTCCAACCCAGCTGATTCTGCTGGTGGAGTTTTACTCATGCAGATGCAAACACCAAGGGCAACAGAAATCTAAAATATCTGAGACTAAATTAAAACTATGCAACTAATTGAACATTTCACCTGACTTGCTTCAACACCTCCCGAGAGGGTTTCTATCCTAGCAGTCACTCGTATTTTAAAAGGATCCACAGAAAGTTTCTCAACCATATATATCAGTTGGAATTTACAGATAAGAAAGTGTGTGATGTAAACAGAAGTATTCAGAGATTAGCACAATGCTACATACTGAAGTTATAGCCATCTTAGTTATTTACATGGCCCAAGAAAATTGAGTCTTTGTGATAGGCAAACCTATTATTTCTGCCCTGAAACGCAGGTCTCACCTATAAAAACACAAGACAAAAGATGCACATAGCATACGCTGCATGAGAAGGGGAGAAAATTTACACAGGCATTCATGGCATGCTTTGCTCCTTCATATTTCATCTTCCTCTTCATCTAAATTACAGGATAAATCCAGAAAGGCCAACTGCAAAGGACTGAAGCAGAACACAGGATTATGATTTCACAGCAACGTGAGGCCCTGTTCCTTCCACTATAAAATGGAAGAGGAAAAAAAACAAAAACCAGTAGCAAAGCTATGGTACTTGTAAAATGGCTCAAGATCCTGAGAACAGCATGTGAGTCAAACACATTGCTATTAATAGGCCCCTGAAAATGTTTGTATTAGTGTTTTCCTCTTGGGTCTCTTAAAATAATTTAAAAAAAAAAAAAAAGAAGAAAAGGAAGAAAAACATTTACACAGGAAACCTACCAGCTGCTTTGTGATGGCAGCGAAATTCCTCAACACGTGTGGCAGCAATATAGAGGTAACCAAGCTACCAGAAATATCAATCGTAGTTTTCAGTTGTTTCCCCACCTGCTCCACTTACACCAGCATCTGGTACCTCCCCCTCATCCAGGCACAATGACGAGAACCCTAATGCCAGCTCTCACTGACTGTGTTGAGAGCAGAGCTTGCAATAACTTGCAGACTGTCGCTCAGTATTTCAGACTGTTATCTCCTCATGTCAGAACCACCTACAGTGGCAGGTTACAGTGATTCCTGGAATATGAGCATATCCACAAAGGGAAGTAACCACTTCACAGGCTATCAACTCAAAAAAACCCCAGGCTTTCTGCACATATACTTACATACGTGTATATATATAAAAACCAAAACCCCCCAGGGGGATTAGCACCACACAGCCCTTCTACATCAAACCCTCATACCCACACGTCAGAAGAAACTATTGCAAATGGAGAGAAGTCTCTCAACACTCTGATGGCTGTCACAGGATTCACACTGCCTCAGTTCTGCACCGACAGTACCATCCAGACCATCATTGCGACTATCCTCTACTGACAGAATTAGCTTCATTTTTAGAACACTTTACAATAAAAATAAAAAAAAGAAAATCAGTGAAAACTGTATTCATAAAAAGATCTGTCTCCCCAAAACACTCACCTATGATTTCTTGAAGGCCAATAACTAATTTAACATCACCACGCACAAAATATCAGCTCATCAAAAATCCCATTCACCTAGGCTGCAAAAGCTGGTGAGAAGGTTCCGCTGACATGCTGGTATGCAGTTCAGCATTGGGAAATGCAAAGAAGGCAGTGCTGCCGGCATCTACATCTAAGGCATCTTTCCTAGCTGTCAAACCTTTGTTCTTGAGCTGAGACGCTGAGGCACAGATTTTCACGGCAAGCATCTTTAATGGCCATTTTCACAATGAAAATACAGAAGACTGGCTAAGATTCACACAGCAGCTATTAAGAGAAAAGACAAACAAAAAAAAACTAAAAGGGAAAAACCTCCCCTTTTCCCCTTTTTCCAGTAAGATATTAAAGGAAAAATCCTCTCCCTCCCCTCTGCATTCAAGGAAGCTATTTTCTCATTTCGGTATATTCACATATGACAGAACAGGAACAAAGACTCTCCGATGTTACCTGTTTCACAAGGCACAGTCAGCTGAACAAGGAGGTCCCACAGGCCCATTTCCAGGGGGAGTACACCAAAACCAAGTCCCCTCCAAAGAGCACAAGCTACTCCTCTTGGAAGCTTTCTGGATTTTTTACGCTCATCCGATATCCTTGAGAGGCATCTGCCTGATTGTTCCACTGACCACTTGAGGGAAGGAAAGAAACTCCACCTCTTCTCTCCCACCTCCTCCCAGCCATCAGCTGTGGCCTAACGCTGCACTGCTAATGGACACACAGAGAACAGCATCCACCTACATCCCAGAGACCGCACGCAACAAGAAGGCGGAAGAGAGCCAGGATTTTAAAATATTACATTTCCAGCTGTCCTGGGGGACAGAACAATATATACCTCTGTGTGTATTTATGTATATACAATACATGGATATTCTGTACGTATTTATGCGTACGCACGCATGCGGATGTCTACATGTATGTGCGCGCATGTCATCACGTCGCTGATCAAAGAATCCTCATCACGAGGCACACGAACAAAGGCTTGGCATAGGGCAGCAAGATTTTTTTTCTTGCAATCCACTTTCAGCCTTTTACAGGGTGTCACTGTGTCACGTAATGTATTTTGGTTTCGGGCACTGTGAAAACATCCGACCACCGTGGCACCTGAAAAGCACACAGTCTCCAAAAAACAGAGCCTCTACGTTGTTTTAGAAGAGAAAAGGGCAGGAGAGAGGGCGAGAATGAAAGCACGCCTCTTTCTGTCGTCCAGGGAAAGAAACCGGGAGGTCAAAGCAGGGGGGCAACGAGCTTACTGCTCTTCCAGCTTCTATGACTGGTCAAGCCCTGGGGAAGAAGGATTGGAGGGTGAAGGGGCTGTTTTCTTTTTCTGCCCCAATAACCTAATTAAGTTTGTGAGCACTGCTAGCGGGATAGAAATTTCTTCACGCTACGCTGTCTGTTTGTGTTTGATTAATGTAAATCTTCCCAGGGCTCTAACCATGCCCCAGGCAGTGTGATGCCTGGCTCTCCATTAACAAGCACCCAAGCTGCCACGTACAGCAGGATGACAAGAGAAAGCAAGATCTCTCTTTTAGCCTTTGCCATAAAACCATCTCGCTCAGTCGAAATAATTTTGGGTGACTTGCATTACCATTCCAAACTCCACTTCTTTTCCCAAATCATGGTGCCTATCAAAAAAGATGAAACTGCAGCAAACCACTTTCTGTATTAATAGTAGTTACTTTCTTTTGCGTTTCCTCAGTTCTCATGATCAAGTTTTTTAGCCTACACTCACCACAGCTTCTGTGCTGCCCACTCTAATGCATGCTGGTACCAAATATAATCTCCAAACCACAACTGCATCAGGGCTACAATTACACAACGGACAGGAAGCCAAAGAAATCATCCTACCCTTGCATCTATCTGCTCCGCGGTTCTAAGCATGCAGTAATTTCCCAGCCAGAGCTTGTATTTTCCATGCTTCCATCTTTTCCAGTAGCATGTATTATCATTTTCTAAATAGTAGTAAGCTCTATTTCATTGGTTCGTATTTTGAAACATTTGCCCAACTCCTTATTTTCTAGGAATATCACAAATGAGAAAAGAAAATGTCAGCTCTCAAAAAGAAAATGGTAACCAGAGGAAAGCAAAAAAACCCAGCACGGAGCCAGCTCCTCAGACACCCACTGGCTAGCACCCCTTCCTTTCAGAGTCCTCGTATATGACCCCAAGCACTGGAAAATAAAAGAAAAAAACCCGACAAGCAGTACAATTTTTTAAGCAGACATGAAATCCCAAAGACTTAAGGAAGCGAGGGAGGGAAAAGTCATTGCAAATCCCAGAGCAGAGCTTCATCTCCAGTTTATTCATGCCTGAGTGAGAATCACGTGCATCCAGCAGCCACTGCTAAGGCATAAAGAAGGTGTCAAAACACTGGTATTTTTAAACCTGGATTACGTTTTAAAATCAGTATTTCCTAATTTTCGTCCCTAATGCTCCTCATCATTAAGTGAAACGTAGATGGAACAATGTCAGCAGGCCAATATGCCTTTAGTAAACTACGTTTTGCCTAAAACATTTTAAAAGCAGAGCTTGGAACAGATGGCCAGAACCAGATCTGCTCTCCTCCACAGAAATTCACACTCCCTAGCTGCGTGCCTCAGTTTACCCTTCACTAAAAGCGCATATTACACTTCGGCAGGGAAATACCACAAGTTTAAGATTTGTAAGTCGATTTACAATCCTAACAACAAATATGTACAACAGATTTCTCTGAGAAGAGCGCTTGCTTTTTGAAATTTGCATATAAAATACTGAATTTGAAACCGTTCAGGTCAGCGAACAAGTGGAGGAGTACAACAGGAATATGCTTCAAGGCTGTGTTGTGCCTTTACCTCAGAAGGGACATTTCCAATCCCCTTAAACATCTCTTATGTCCACACTCAAAATACCACAAAGGTAGCATGCATCACGCCTTGGAGACTTTTCAAAGTACTCTTTCTTACCTACCACAGGCAAGAGCATATGAATAACTGATTTAACAGAATTATTATCCCATATGATCACTGCAGAACTGCACAGAGCAGGCACGTAAGAACCAACGGCTGCAGGTTTTTTTGTTTCTGCGCATAATAAAAACACACATAAAAATTAATACTGTAAAATTACAAGTTTATCTACAGCTTTTGGAAAAAAGCAACACAATGCATTCCTTTCAAGTACAAACCAATGCAGCTGCCAGGAAGCAGTGTAAAAAACAAGAAATATTCAGGAATGGAAGCTTATATCTTGCTTCCTACTCTGATTTCCCAGATTTCCTTCCCTTGGTACTCTCAGCCACAGGACACAAGAAGAAAACAATTTAGAGGGAAAAAAATAATAAACCTTTGCTCAAAAAAAAAAAAAAGGCAAGAAGCAGTGGTGCAACCAGGCTTTTAAAATAAATTAGAGATAGCTAGGATATGGCTAGGATTGTAAAAGCAGTATCCCTATTTTAAATCTACAGGGATTTCTACAGTTGTGGAAAACAGCTGAAAAGCAGGATAAGGAAAGAAAACACAAAAGAGAGATGTCACTTTCCACATCATTAAAGAAATTTCTCCGAAGAACACAGGAACGATGCTAAACGAGTAAGTAGATAACTACTCATTTAGCCGTATTTCTTTGTCCTTTTAGAAAAAAGTGTAATAAATAGTAAGATAATTAAGTAAGTGCTTCTGAAATATCACACTACAAGTGACAAGCCCGTGTATTTCAGGTTTTGCCTTCCAGAATTTAATACTCTCTGATCCATCAATGCTTAGTCAGGTAACTGCAATTTTGGTCCCTACTAACGCCCTTACACCTCCTAGTGACTTCTTGCTCATACACCCTGCAAGCAACATAAGCAGGGCTCTTCTTGTTCAGTGACAGTATTAGCAGCTCTCAGCTGGTGAGGCTGGGATATGGTAAATATTTATGCAGGATTCAGACCTTTACCCCAATAAGGAGCCAAGCATGGGAAAAGAACAGCTTCCCAGAGCTCCATACAGCGGAAGCAAAGCGGTCCCCAAGGACCAGAGTCCACACCCGTGTGGAAAAAAAACCCCACGGAGCAGCAAGAAGAGCTCCACGTCTGACTGCTAGCACTGCAGCTGGTACACTGCCCCACTGAGTTTCCACAACCAAACCCAAGCCCTCGTCGCACCGAGCGCCAAGCATCCCGTTTGCGGCTTAGCTGAAGAGGCCGAACCTCGCGCACAGTTTTGGGGGAGTTCAAAGAGGCATGGATGTAGAAACCTGTTCTTGAAAAAGGATTTAGTTCAGATACAATCGGGATACGAGATAGGTGGACACGTGCGTTTTTAATCACGGAATCCCGAGCACCATAACACACCACATCAATATACAACAGGCTTGCCCACGCACTTCCTTAGCCCCTCAAACCATAAACGATAGCGGGCAGAAGGGCTGTCCAGTTCCCGCGCCAAAGCATCTAAATACTTCATGGAGCCGTGTAATGAGCACTGACTCTCACTCTTTCCCTTTCATTTGATGGGCTCAGGATGGTAATTTCTTGTCTCTCTCATATAAAGCAACAAAATCCATCCCGCACATCTTAAATGAACAGGAACTAGCAAAAGGCTACTATGCTTTTTTTTTTTTTTTGGAGAAAGAGAGTGTGTAAATACAAAAGTACAGACGAGAAGATATGCAAGAAATCTCACATAGCAAGATCCTGCCAGAACACAGAGTCCACTCGATGACCTGCATCTTGTAGACACGTCTGAGAAACATCCGAGTCTTTCCAAGTATCAAAACAGTATGCCACTATCTAGAATCCTTCACTCACAACGCCACTGCTTTCTTGTCACCAGGAGAACTATAAAGCAAAAATAAAATGTACATGACTTGAAAACAAGGCAACAGAGGCATGAGGGGAAAAAAGGTTGAGTTTAGACACCTCTTGGTCTATGGCTTTCTGACTTTACAGAATCAACACTGACCCTTCAATGCAACTTCTGACAGCAGCAGCACACAACCGTCGTCTGCCCTCAGCTGTTAGCCAGAGACCTGTTCCATCACCTCCGTACAACTCCCTTCTGCCTCATGCAGACGGGACACAGGCGGGGTGGGCAAGTTCACCCTCTCTGCCTTCACAGCACGGATCACACTCTTTTCATAGACTTTCATTGGCCTGAAACGTCAACAGCTCACAAGCAGCGTGCAACTAAGAACTCCTCTGTTTGGCTACTTTGGGCATGCTCTGTGGGAAACAGAAGACCACTTGATGAACAAGCAAGTTAATATTTCATTTGAGTAGCTGAAGCATGCTGCATTATATAACAGGCAGTGGAAGTTAAAGATACAGGAGCTTTCCCTTAGGAATTTCTGCAAGTCAGAGTAGACAATTTAAGGAGAACTTACTTCAGATGAAGCACTGATTTCACAAAACCATTGCTTCACGTACACAAATCTTTCATTATTTCAGCTCCTTACAAACATGCCTTAAATTACTGGAACTTAGTCTGAAAAATAGGAAACTGAGGTACAGCAACAGGAAATTATTTTTGCAGTAAAAAAATTAGATCGACAATTGCTCAAGTAGAAATACTATGTAGATTATCTGCCCAGCAGTCAGCCATTCCTTCTTAAATCAGTACCGTAATTCCTTTTTTTAAGATTAGTAAGAGAAGTCTACATGGCACCCTGTGAGGTGGGGAAAGCAAGTCACACACACTTGGCACATGCAACATATCTGGGAAGGAAAGTTAAACTGAGTGCTAGCAATGCCAAAAGACCTGCAAGCTCTTGGGATTTACAGCATTTTGATACACGAGTTAACCAAACACCTTTAGTATCCTAAATACCAGATGAGAAACCCCCTGAGGAATAACCCCCAACTTTCTAAGTACGTTAGCGGACACAGCTTCAGCAGTCACACTGAGAAACTCAAGAGACAGCACCTGTAGAATACCAGGCAAAATTCAAATTAAAAACTGGCATAGAACAAACCAGAGGAGATCAATTCACACGTAGGACAAGCTCCAGCAAAGTACTACCCACACGGAAAAAGCAAGGATGGTTTGGAAATGATAGAAACTGATATACTGAGCAGGGTGGGAAAATACAATAGCAGGGATAGAGGGTAAGAAAATGTAACATCTCTATTGCTTGAGATACAACCCAATTTATTGTGCACCTCACTGAACAATTCAGCATGCAAAGCCTTTAGCTCTGCTCTGAACGACACCCACCTTCCGGGCCCCAGCCAGCTGACTAAAAAGCACATATCAGCACAAGTTAGGATTAGGCCGGCAACCTACTTTACAGAGTCAATCATTACAAGACTGAACCACATCTGTCTGTTTTTAATGCATGGCTGCATTAACCCCAAGCAAAACGCAGTGCTTAAAAAGAAAAATCTTTAACACCACTGAAGTAATTCAAAATTTAAGCTCAATTGTTAATTGCAACATGCTACTGGACAATTCTCTACAGAGAGTAATTAAGGAAGTTCTGGTCCAAATATTGAAAACGATTAAGACAGATGTAAAGTCTGCTAAATCTGTGATGCAATCAAAAAAAAAAAACAACCCTACCTCAGAAAGCAAAAAGATCCTTTATGAAAGGGAACCCTAATTGTTTCAGCCTCATTGTCTGGGCTGACTTCTGGGATATAAGGAGCTTCATTTAAAAGGTCACACTGTTTCCTTCCTTCATCTTTTACCATGAACAATTTTAGAAGGCATTAAACATTTCAGACCAGCCTATCCAAACAAATTTTTGCTTATCCTGTCATTGAATGAAGTGCAACTGATTCCAGTAAGCCTGCTACAAAAAAAACCCAAACCAAAACAGCTCTAAAGGACGGTATTTATGCCAGCCACCAAATTCAAACTTGAATCAATGCCAAAACAGAATACTAAAGAGAGAAAACAGTAATTATTGTATAGTTGACAGTTTGAAAAGAGGAAAATAACAACAGGGATACTTCTAAGACAAAATCTAATTCAATCAGCAAGATGCTGAACATAGTTACTGTGTCGTAATTCAGAGACAAAAAATCAAGACCAGTAACATGGTTTTCGCATTCAACACCTTGTTATGGCACACTCAAGCTGGAAATTCTCAGCAATAAAAATTTCCAGGCCCAAAAATCTCTACCAACTGCTCATTACAGAGTCAGAACTGCAGGGGAAGGATTTGACTTATTCTTTCCAAAGGATTTTGCAGGCCATTCTCAACTCATCAGAGACTTCATCCCACCCCAGCTTTACAGTCCAACACCTACGAAAACATTAAAGGACATGGACCCCATAAGCAAGTCAGCACTGGTTTTATCTTGACTGTGTATCGCACCTGCAGCCTTACACTCCCAAATTCTAAAAGCAGGAAAACACACCCAAAATGTGAGGTAGGGATCCCTGTATTCATAGCTCCAGCCTCGGAAAATGCAGAGATCCATTTCTTTAATGCGCTAGAACGCACTTTCATCCTCTCACCGTGTCAGTGTGACTGATTCTTAGAGCTTGCAGCATTGCCAGACACTGTCTGGGAGCCAAACACCAGTTTGAGTTATCTCCCTAGAATTAATTTTATTTCGGAGTCTGTCCTATTGACAATTTCTCCTCTACCCTCAAGCCAATGCATAATCAACTGTCTTTTGCAGGGCTCTCCATCTCCCCATTTCACAGCAATTATCATGCCTACAGCACACCAAAGCCGTGCAAGGGGTCAGGAGATGGGCTGGGAGAAAAAGGGGTTAGATCTTGCCAGGAAGCTTTACCATTTGAGCTACAACAGCGCATCTCCCTCTCACTGGGAAATCTCAGCGCAAGAGCGCCCAGCTCACGTAGGTCATTATTCGAGGGTAATTAGGATGGTGTATTTCCTCCAAGAGGCAGGCCAGCACTCCAGTGGGGCCTGGCAGCTGATTCATCTGAATATTTTTAATATTTGCTCAAAAGTCGAGCACTGCTGCAGCCTCATGAGACACTTCCTGCTGCAGCCTCCGGAGGGGCAACGGTGCTCAAACCAGGCCAATTTTAACACAGCAATTGCAGCTACTTTTCAGATAACATTTGATTATCAAACATACAAAATTAGGTACTGACGTTACCATTTAAGCAGAGCGAGCCTGCAACTTACCTACAGAAACTTTCCTACACTCATCATTCTTACCACCTAGATCCGAGTGCCATCCATCCTTGCAGGAAACCACAACTCAAAGCATGCTCCAAATGCCAACCTCTCCAATTCCAGTATTAACCGAATACATTCACCACCCAGCAGCAGTTGTCCGCAGCCAAACATCCTCACACCGTTAACCAAAATGCTGTGTTATCACCATAACCAGATGCTGTGTCAGTGACTGAGATGGTTCAAGTTACCACATACACAAGAAACTTGGAAACTTAAAAATTAAGCACTGGTCACCAGCAAAACATCAGCAATCAGTGTATTAGATCAGTAAGGGAAATAGTTTTCTTTAAATTTGTGAATGGCCCGCAGTAAGGCATTTTTCCCAAGGTATTTTCTGCCCAGGGTTCTGAAACGGAATACACGTAATCAGACCTACTGCAGCATGGAAACCACCAGCATGCCAACAGAAGTGCTTTAATCTAAAGCAAACATCTCCACGTGATGGAAAAGCAAGAGGAGGGGGAGAGAGGCGGCCTACAGTCTTACAAGACAAAATTCATTTGCTACTGGGCATTTCTTCCGGCACATTATCATGGAACTGAGTTGGGTCGACTGCCATTGAGAAACAGATCCTGGGGCCACGGTGACAGCCGAAGTATTTGTCACTGACAAAAGGCTGTCCCACAGATCTGTTATCCCTGTGCCAGATTCACGCAGCCTGACATCTCTATCCAGCGTGCACGCAGCTGGAGAGGTAACAGAGCCAAGGGGAGGATGCAGCGCTCACGGATTCTCGGAGCACGCGACCAACTTCAGGAACGCCGCTTGCCATTTTTGGGGAGGCTTCTTATTGCCATACAGCTGATCATTGTATTTCACATTTACTACCCCAGCAAACTGATCCAAATACAACTTGGAGATGAAGATGAAGAGATTTCACATGGAGATTTAAATAAACAATGTCCCTGCACAGAACAGTCCTTGTTTGAAGTGTCCAGAGTCCTCCTTTGTGCCTCTCTGTTTGACCAATTAGAAAGCGTTTTTTTTAAACAAAGAAAAAACACCCCACAATTATTTATACCTTCTTTGGGGTTTTTTTTTTTTTTCCCGCTCTTTACCTAGCTTTTGAAATCCTCTTTTGGGACCAACTGCAGGTCTGACCTAAAATACCTTTCATTTATAAATAAGTGAATCCCTATGTACGCTCCAAATGAATGTTTATTTTTAGGAAAATATATTCCCACTTCCCAATAAAAGCAGAGAAACCAATATATTTCTAGTGAAGTAAACTTCAACAGGTTTCTGAAGCCATGTGCTGATTCACCAGCTGATCAAAACCCGTAAGTATTCCCAGAAGCATGTTTAGATCCGAAAGAGCCATTTTCTCTGTACATGAATAGCAACAGACGGAGCAAGACTTGCAGCACGCTCCAAGCTACTGTGATGGTCTTGTCACTGCAGTAAGCAAGCACACGCAGGGAAGCTGCCTCCCAGCAGCCACAGAGCTGTGATGGTTAAAAAAGAATTTAAAATAAACAAAAATTAAAAAAAACCAAGAGGGAGAAACGAGCAGGTTCTCTCTGTCTGGCTGAATTCCAGCAAGAGCATTTAGATTTGCAGGCTGCCCAAAACCCAAACCTGTTGCAAGGCTGTTTCCTCTCCCCCTTCCAGCTAAGCTTCATTATCTGCTTCTGCTCTACACGTGACCCAGGAGCTCTGCTGAGAGAAAGCCTCCTCCAGCAAGGCTGGTGCTAACTCTCAAAACAAGCCCTGATCAGCACACTGCGACTCTTCCTCTTCGCCTGGCACCGCCGAGCAGCATTACTGCATCTCCCAACCGGGCAAACACGTTTCACGCTACTAGGAAAGAAGTGTTTTTCCAGCCTAAACCAGGGACTGCGTGCCTGGATTACCAGGGCCACAGCACAGCCAGATAGCTCATCTATGGAGGGGGAGTCCAAATCAGGGGTGAACAGGTGCGGACACCAAAAAACACAGCGAACGTCTCACTGGTGAGTGTAAAACCTGATAATAAGTCTACTAAAAGGAAAAGGGAGAGGAGGTCAGGGTTTGCTATGCAATACATAGAGCTGAAGTTGCACTGGTTAACATCCAAAGTAAACAACACTCTAGCATTTGAAGCTATCACCAACATTCCTACATCTTTCCACAGTGGAAGAACAGAAAAGCATGCCTGCCTTTCCCCACCCACCCCCCAAGTATCGCAGGGTTTTATTCTCACAGCAGTTTCCATAATGTGAGTGGGCTGAACGTTTTACATAACTTCACAGACCGTGGTGTAAAACACGGGGCTTTCAATACCGCTCCAAGTGCTGAGCCACATTCTACTTGCCAACCATTGGGCAAGTGTTATCCAACCCATACCAAGGCACCCGTCACCGAAGCGACTAGACCAGATACGGAGCAACGTTCTTTCAGATCATCCACACTATGACAAAATAATCTCCTTTCCTGCTGTAGGTTCTAAGCTAAGGGTAGAGAAGAATCCTGTGACAAAGATACTCATTTTACCCGTGCCCTACAGACTTTGACGCATCCTTACAACAAAGAGAATCCCACAACAATTGCGAACAGCTCTCTGCAGCATCCCCACACCACCTTCACCAGCCAAAATGATTGAGCTTGTTGGTTTGCTAAGATCAGATCTGCACCCACATGAACCACTTCCGCTACTGAAACCGCAGGGACTACGCAGGGCAAACCACAACCTATCATTTTGTGTGTCTCAACAGACAGCAGGAACAAATTGCCAACAAAAGTGTAAACCATCATTTCCCCCTCACATTTAGGGACTTCACATCATATAAATTCAGTCCCTTTTCTCTATTACACTTCCCCCTGGATATTTTTTCCAAGTTGTTATGATGCTGCCTACCTGAGGCAGGCTAGATGGCTATACAGCAGCAGAGAAAACACACACTTTTAAAACAAGAAACCACCTGAAACAGCTTGCTTCTGGCTGAAGTCACTGCCTAATTTGGGACACCACACAATCATAATTTTTCAGATGGCAGAAAAAGCTCCCCTATCGACACAGATCAGAAATCTGCGCTGTTTTCTTAGTTGCGAGCACCAACTCTGAATGCCACTGAACAGAGGAACGGGAAATCATCGTCATGCCTCAAAGACTGGCACATGGGTCTTGCTGTCACTCCAACCAAAGTGACATTTTAGAAGGCATTATAACAGCTGAATGAGTTTTCTGGTCCTGACCAGTCTCCTTACAGCCTCTTCAAGACATAGGTGTTTGTTATCTGGGAGTACCCGTCTATCTCCAGTCCTCCACAGATAACTCAGCACAACTGTAGCCCTGGCTTCTCAGAGTTTTTTTGCCTCACAACAGCAGGTCTCAGTCCTCTTTGGCTGACATGTGCCTTTGGAATGCACTGGCAGACAGGAAACCTCTCTCCTATCTGGCAGTTGCCACTACCTCTCCCATTTTGCTCCCTCTCACTCATTTCCTATCGACTTTCTCGTGTCTTACACTGCAGCTTTTTCCTATTTCCTTTTTCTCCTCGCTCATTATAGCTTCCCTCCTTCAATTCTCTTCCCCTTTTTCCAACACTTTTCTGGCAGCTTTGATCTCAGTCCCTACCCATCAGAATACTCTTAGAGCTGGGCACAACAGAGGCATGCAATGGTGCCTCTGCGCCACAGGAGTACTGAGAGGAGACGCCTTGTCTGATGTGCTGCCAATAAGCTACGCTAACAGCCACTATCATAGCAGGGTAAAAAGACTTCCAAGCAGCCATCAGATACTTCAGGTAGGCCTGCAGGTTGAAGCTTGTATGTTTATGGGAGTGGTGGACTCAGAACCCTGTACCTGTCTTGGATCAGTCTAGTGCTTTATTAAAGAGATGGGTCTTTTCCTCCAGACTGGGAAACGCTTGCTCAGGTCAATTCAAGTCCCACCTAGGCTTTCCAAACCCCCTTCCAGCACTACAGCTCGCTAAGGACTCCATAAGAGAGTATCTAACTCTTCATAGGTTACTGGTTCACCTTGCAAAGTCACCCAAGCTCTTGGAAAAATCATTGCCTGTGATACCAGGATTTGGTCTGCTAATAAATTCAAGATCAGCTTCTCACGTAACGATAGTGCTGCTGCTTGTGGTTTCAAGGAAAAACAGCACTTGGATAAAATTAAGATTTCACCAATCTGTACTGGAAGTCTTCAGAGGCATTTCAAGAGCTCAGGAGAAGATGAAAACCAGCTTGATGCTTGCACCAAGAGCAAACAAAAGCTCACACAACGTGGGGATTCTCCCTCATTTCTAGCATCAACACGTCAACTTCTTTGTAACCACCAGGAGAGGCCCTTTTGCTCAATTCACACAGTTCAGTCAGCCTTTTACACAGCCCTGTTCCCTGATCATAAAAGGTTTAGTTTTTCTGAACCCTTAAACGAGCAGAGACTCAAGTGCCGCCTCCCAGACAGCACCCACAGTCAGAATCCCAGAGTCCTGCAAAGGATGCTGCCTACCTTCAGCAGGACCTTTGAGACTACCCAAGGAACTAACATGACAATGACCCAGACAGATCATGCCAAGTACCGGAACTTGTGTTATACCTTAGATCTTGTCCACCTCAGGTAGGACACGGCTCATTTGTTTTTCCACTGCCAGAGCAATTTAATGAAGTACCTTACCAAGTGACATCACTGAAACCAGAAGTTTCAGCGTTGTCAAAACAAAGCTTAAAATAGCCACACAGATAATACTGAAGCCTTTGCCAACAAATGTAAACAGCGGCGTTTCTTATTTACCCTCAGACTTGACTAAATGGTGCATCTGTGCAAGAAAGGGTTCCTCCCCACTGGTCTTAGAAGTCAAACAGACACAACACTGAAAATGCTCAAGGAAAGGATGCAGAGTAATAACAAAGCATAAGTGATGTTCAGTAGACAATTTGTGAATGTCACAGTCGGAACATTGTTTGTTTTGGTTTTACTATTTATACTTATGCTTACATTTTAGACATAAGGACACTGCTTTTTCCTGTCATTTTCAATATATTTATTTTTAAATGTTTTCTTTTCAAAGAAAAATGAGTAAACTTTGTTTCTTCCGGTCTTTTTCTAAAGTGTGCGGTTTCTATTTTGTGTGTATCCTGCCTTCTATTTTATCCCCTGTAAATCCTACAGGTTTTACATCCCTTTTCATTTTACTGGTTACTTTGCTGCTGCTTCCCTTGTACTTCTTCTGAGCCCTCTCCTCTTGACATTAAGACACTGTCTACGTTCAGGCTCCTGACCCTTAGTTTAATCAAGCTGAGACACGAACTAACACTTCTCTTCTTCAAACCTAGCAATTATCCAGAACAGGGCCAAAGAACAGAACATCACCTAGAGAAAGTATGCATTCAGGTCTATTTTCTCGTAGTGCTACTGACATCTCTTACACAAGAGAGATCAAGTTATCTCAAAGTAGATAAAATATCAGGGCTAGAGTGAAAGAAGGGAGAGTGTTTAGGCAGAGAATATTTGTGGAGCCTCAGGAATGCTACAAGAAGCATTTTTGTTAGCATCTCAGATCACTGATCTAGAAATTCATGGATAATACAAACCAGGTTCATTAAGTCTACTGCTAATTTTCAGAGGGATGGAAGAGGTATTCAGTGAGAAACCTGGAGAATAAAGCCTTGAAAGCAAGAGCCTAAGCTTATCTTTCAAGCAGCACAGCCAACATACTTCCCCGGTGACCCAGAAGAACCACCTAAAGGTTTAAGTGGAGTATTCAGCCTCCAGACCTCTTTGAGACGCTTTGCGTAACTGCAAGCTATGGCACCGGGCTGGCCAGCGTGAAGGCTGGCGGTTGTTAACTCTGAGAGCCAAAACACAGCAGCCCACAACCCTGGGGGAAAAAATGGGCAAAACTCAGTTCATCTCAAAAATCCTGTTGATCATATTCCAAAGCTACTTGGGAAGGCAGGGAAACAGAAGCAGGCACTAAAGCTACTCACTGAACAGCACTCACACAACATGCATAAGGCTCAATTTCACTAGGAGAACCCGCTTCCTAAAGTAATCAAAAGATCTTGGGATATAGTCCTGAAATATGTAAAATAACTGGTACAGGTGTCTGTCCTGCTTTCCCCAGGCCAACACACAAATGCTCTATGCTCCCTTCAGATGGACTGCCAAGCAATCTTCAACGCCCAAATCACCACTGTTACAACATGATAGGGATGGCTCTGAACGCATACAGACGATTGCCTTGACTTCCAGTAGGGAGACAGTGGTCAGTGTTGCCACTCTTAAAGACCAAGAAACTCTTCTGTATTGGTCATGCTCATCAGCACAGAAGTCAGTTTTATAACGAATGGTCTGAGAAGATCCACAACGAACCCCCCCAAAGCTCACCAGTGACCTCAGTAACTTCTGTTCCAAGGGCACAATGCGCATTTCTCCTCCGGCATCTCTAAATAGGACAGCAACAGGCATTAACAAAACACAACAGCAATCTCAAAGCACCCCGATATGCAAACAATTTGCCACAGGAAGAAAGGGGAGGGGCGCAACACGGAGAAGGACAACCCATACGTGACAGCCATTAGTTGTGTCAACACGCTACCAACGCTGAGACACTACTGCGATAAGTCAGTCTAAGAGATCTCTGGAGAGCAGACTATCAGGCTGGAAAAGTCAGACAGAAACCCTGTTGCAAGGAGGAGGGACATGTTTCACATTTACCTAGGCCTCTATGGGTACCACTGTGACAGGAATGGTATCTGAAAAGCTCAGGTTATCACCAGACCATTTCTTCATGCCATCCCTCATACCCTCTAGGCTTTCCATAACTAGCTCTGGTGAGTAATTTTGTGATGCTAGATCTTTCACACCCTGATTCCTGTGGATCTGGACAAGATTTTTAGAAGTCGAATATTGAGGTAGGCTACATCTCGGTACCATTTCTAATCTATCTATTCAGAACACTAATAAATGCCTTAATAGGAGTTAATGTGCACAGGGAGAATTATACAATTGGGCTAACAGATGAAATATCATTCCTGCCTCCACCCAAATAATCATGAACGCCCACAGCTCTATTCAAAACTAGAAAATCAAGCTCACCTCAACTTCTGTCTCCAGTAAAAACCCTAATAAACTATGCAGCATGATCTGGTAGCATTTGCTTCCTAGCCAACAGTAAACATCACAGACAGTACTCTCTTCTGACAGCTTCAGTAAAAGCAAAAATAAATATGAATTTATGAACCAACTACGTCAGCTACTCATTTGCAAACGCAGTGAAAGCACAAGACGACTTGCCTCTGACTCTTTCACTTTCTAGTCCGTAAAAGCAAACACTGTGCTGCAGCTCACTTTCCATAAATATCGGATCTTACAAACTCTACTAATTCAATAAATGCATGATAATAACAACTAGCCACTCAATAACACTAAGGTGTGACTTTCTATGAAGTTCTTACCCGGCTGGAAAAAAAAAGAAAAGCTTTATTTCCCCCCCATCATACAGTTAAAGAAGTCCCAGTTACTACAGGGGCTTAAAACCAGCCAAAGACAGGGAAAGTGCATCTAAGCAGATAAGAAGCAATTAGGGTCTATTTTAGTACCAAGTCAGGAGCAAATCAGCAATTAAAACCTCTCAAGGGTAATTATGTGTAAATTCTACCTCTCCTATTTTCCAATCATAGCAACAGAAACTACAGCACTGTTATAAATAAAACTCATTTGCAAGCAACTGCACGGGAAGAGTCATCAGTTCCTCAGCAAGGTACTGCGAAAGTAGCAAGGGCCTCCCTTCTTTTACTGTGCTTTAATAAACAGAGAAACATAAAGTTCTGTAGCCATGCAATTGCTCAACTCTGCAGCGTGTTTGGAACAGTTACAGGAAGAAAAATACAGTTAACTACGAACCACACACAAAAATTAATCGTATACAAATGTTTCCTTAGTGTCATAACAGGATACAGCAGAGCCCTGACCATCCTTCAGCGGCCAACCAGAGCCTGCAAATGGCCGAACTTCATCGCGGCCCCAGTACGTCCTCGCAAAGAATAAAAGCCTTATCTCGCTCAGCCATGTGTCGCCTGCCGCAAACGGCAGAGGAGAGCAACGCCCAAAGCCAGCGGCCTGCGTCTGGGCCGGAGGAGCTCTGACGCGCGCGAATGCAGGCACACTCACGCGGGTCTCGGAGCAGTAACAAGAAAACACCTCCTGTGACATACCCTACCCGGCCATCCCCGACCCAGAGTGAGGTCCCAGGGCTGGCTGTAGATGGTCCCTGGAGTCTCCCTTCCAAAAGCCTCACACCGACAGCCCAAAACGGCAGCCACCAACAAAAACCCAACCGAGCAGTAAGAACTAGACAGGAATTTTAGGAAGAACAAAAGTAGTAATTTTCAGGCTAAAAGGTATGGCAAATCTCACCTAAATCCAGAGCTGGATGCAGACAAGCAGGCATTCTGTCATTCACCTGACCAATTTCAAACACCTACTTCAGGGTAAGAACCGGTCCCGTGGATGTGCCTGTTCTCTTCCACTAACTGTAAAGGCAATCTAGACGAACAGCTCAGATAGAGATGTCTACCTCAAAGACAATCCAGATAAATGCCACCTTGGGAGGCCTCTAAACAAATACAGCATGGGTAAGAGAGGATTCAATTACGAGGGTGTGAGTGTTTACAAACAAAGTGGCAGAGCAATAAGGCTGAAGATGAATTGTTTGGTATGTTTCACTGGGCAACAGGATTACAGAAAGAAGCAGCTGACAAAGGAATATCCTGAAAGAAAGAATGGGAAGTAAATGTCACCCCGTAAAGTTCTGACTCTCTCATACCATCAGAAGCCACGTATTGCTTCTAATGTATTTCTAAATCTCAGGTACTACATTACAAGAGAATCTCTTTTCTCCCAGCACCCTTCACGTTTCTCCAAACGCCGAGGAGCTGACTGGAAACGGCACGTGTCAGCTGCTTCTTCGGTACCTTTGCTGAACAGTCATTATGCTCTCAGGAGTCTTAGTATCTGCTCTGTCTCTGTCTAATATCTGGCATGCCCCCATTCCCCCACCACTCGCTTTCCTCCAGCTTTAAGAGGCTGGAGGAAAAAAAGACGCAAGTAAACAACGTTGCTTTGTCAGCCAGCTGGATAACAGGATACAGCTCAGAGATGAAGCACAACCATTATGAAAATTAACCGGGTTAAGGTTTGGTCCACAGACAAAATTATCCCAGACACATGAAATGTGAACTGGTATGACTGTATTTCTGCATAGTTCAGACTCTGAAATCCATTGAACTTTCTTGGGAAAAAGAACACACCATGAGGGGAAAAAAAAAAATATTAAAAAAGAGGAAGCAGCTTAATGAAAACATCATTTATCATACTGGCTACAGAGCAGCGCTAGAAATGGTCATTCATACATTCCTTCTAATTAACATCTACTTTAATGCCATACATGACATCATCAGCAAGACCGTAAAAGACATAAAACATGTAAAGGATGAGGCAAGCGCAACGTGGACAAGGGAAACGTCAGCTATCAAAACACATGGTACGATTGCCATCTTTAACTGAAGAGATACAAAAGGAAATATGTGCTGTCTGTAGCAGGGATTTAAGCAGCTATACATATGTAAAACGCAAATATGTAAAGCTAATATGGAGAAAAATGCAGGCCCATGCTACCCTATTATATTCATAATACCATTTGGCACTGATGCAAGCTGGGTTTTCCTGTTTTGAGGCAGTCCCCAACTCGATCCCACCAATAAATGATAAATATGGAGAGAACTGAACATGTCTAATGATTTATACCATGTAGATCTCATGACATTAGAAGCACCGAGTTTATTTATATTGCACCTGCGTGACATTTCAAGCTTAAGGCCCAGATCTAAAGAGGAATACAGAAGCTTCTTGGGCCTAACAGGAAAGTAAGCTTTTCACTGACGTACTACTAGGACAACAGCGACCGACAAACACCCCCACCCAGATCCTGCATGACACTGTACATCAAAAGGAGCAGCCTTGCTCCGGACGCTAGGAAGCGGAGGTCCTCATGATGAGAACACGCACCACCACCACACCTGGAGATCTGCTGAGAGGTTCTGCCGGGGAATAAACGGACCACACCGACCTAATTCCCTTCACACCCCCAGAGCTGGAGCTCCTTCAGGCCAGAGGTGAAGAGTGACCCGACCATCACGCAACCTTGCTGCTGGAAAGCTCCACTGCCAAGGCTTTTACCTGACATCAAGCGCCTTTAAATGGAACACCAAACAAACATCCTCCTGACGTGACTGAAAGCAAAAGGAAATGAGACATTTTTTGTCTCCAGTACATTTTCAATTTGGCTGTTCCAACTCAATAATGGAAAGTATTTTGTTTTACTAACATGCAAATTAAATTCCCTTCCCATGCATCACTCAGCTCCTTCTTGGTATGGAAACCCTGCTGTTCCCTTTTATATCTTGTAACCTGCCATAAGACAGATGCTTTTAAGTACCTGACAAAAATTCTCACAAGGACACTGAAATGCTACTTCCTTTTTACTGTCACTGTCTTGGTCTGGTATAGAAGAAAAACATCCTGCAACTCAAGAATATCTCATGCACTCGTGCTGCAAAAGAGAAGAAAGTTAAGCGTGGTCTTTTACCACCTATTCTGCTAGCACAAACATACTACACTATTAATTTCAAAGACTTAAGAGCACTCTATGAACAGCACAGTCATAAACACAGACTATAGTGATTCTGAGCTGTACGAGAGCCCTTTCGCACTGCTCAGGCACTGCACTGTCTGTTAAGACCTGTGCAGTCACGACAAGGCCTAAGCGTAACTGAGAACTACATTTGCTCTCTTTTCTGCCCACACCTGGAGCCTAAAAGGGGATGTCAGGCACCCCAAAGCATCACCTCTACGTCCCAACCCTGGTTTCTCTCTTCTGTCAGAATCGCTTGTACTGGTCATGAAAAGCCAAAGCAGCGAGGCCTTTGTCACACACATTCACACCTTAACCGCCAAATATGCCCAGAAAGAAGAATATCATAAAATACATAATAAAAGAGAAGTTTTTTCAGCTTACAAGTTTAAAAAAGGTATCTTTTCCTCCTGCCAAAAAATACCCTGAACAAACACATTCCATACTTCTGCTTCCAAAGCACATAAGAGGTTTCCTGCTTGATTTCTTTTTCCCTTAACGACAGAAAATACATGTTTTCCCCTGCTGCTGAAGCATCCCAACACAAGTGAGGGACTGCCGGCCTGCTAATGAAATGCACATGGCAGCACCTGCAGAGAATCCCAGAGGCCTGAGCAGGTATCTAAACCAAGGAACAGATTACAGCTCAGGCAGCGTAGACACCAGCAGACATTCCTGCTCATCAACTATCCTTCCTGCCCTCACCTGAAGTGACCTCTCTTCGGAAGGCTACAATGCTTGACCTAACGAGAAGCAAGTGCATCGTCTTCACGGTTTTTGAGTTCGGACTCCAGCCGTACCCTCAACTCTTGTCACTTTTCCTGCTTTAGCTTCTCAGAGAAAGTTCCCTTTGGTGTTGCTCATACCACCAACCCAACCTGGAAGCTGAATTACAATCCCTGGTTCTTACGAAGTCAGCCTGGCAGGCTTGAAAGCTGTTGGACTTGAAATACGCCAGTTTCAAAGTTAACCTAGTTGCCTGACAGTCGGCCACCACAGATACTTACTGATTCCCAGAAACTCAGATTTAATCCCGTTTTGTGATCCCATCTGTCACTGAAGCTAGAACACAGAGTAATGAGCTCTGGGAAGAGCCCAGACTTCAGAAAAAGAGAAAAAGGAATCTCATTTTATACTGACCTGTCCGTGATTGTGGACTGTGTGCCACTCATTGGAGCCTTTGGCAAGAAGTCGTATTATCCAATTTACATTTTACTATTACTGCAGGAATATTAACGAGGCTTTGGCCCCCGCATGCACTGAGGTTCAGGATCCAGCCTTGCTCCAGAAGACGCATGCACAGAGGACAAATTCAGTTCAAGGGCAGGGGAAAAAAAATCCAAAACAACTCCAGAACTCTTCTTGCAGTCACCCAGGATATCCAGACCACGGAAGTGGGGTGCGGGGGATGTCCAAGAAAAAAATAAAGAAGAAAACAAAACACCACCCTAACTACAAAACAAGCTGTTCCCCTGAATGTTCCCTCAGTCCCAAGGAAGAGGGGAAGGAAAAAAAACTCTTTCGAAGCAACCAATCCTCGCGGGTCCGGAGCGGCGGCCGGAGGGGAACCCCCGGTGTCCGGGAGGGCCGGCAGGGAAACCCTGGGCAAGCGCCGGAGCGGGGCCGGCTGCTCCCCGGGGCCGCACGCCCACCTCCCCGGCTGGCCCTCGGCAGGAGGGGGTGCCCGCCTGCCGCCGGGTCCCCCCGACCCGCCGCTGTTTACAGCTTCTCGCCCGCGGGGGACGGGCGACGCTCCCCGCCGGCTGCCGGTGTCCCGAGGGCCGCCGCGCAGGGGCCCATGTCCCGCTGCCGGCCCGCCCCGACCCCCCGCCCGCCGGCTCGCTCGCAGGGGGGTCGGGAAGGGCGGCCGCCCCGACGCCGCCGCTGCCTTTAGGCCCGCAGGTCCATGCCCCGCCGCTCCGCTTGTCCCGCTTCGGCCCGAGCTAGAGCGGGGCGCGGCGGCCCGGCCTACCGGCGAGGCCCCGGACGGGCTCGGTCCGCTCAGACGCGGAGCTGGCGGCTCTCGGTCCCGGTCCCGGTTCGGGGCAAAGTCCCGCGGTGAGCGCTGGCGGCGCGGTTCCCTCCCGGCCCGGTTCCGGCCCAGCTGCGCTGCTGCGAGGCGGGAGCGGCGCGTCCCGGCGGAGCCTGCGCCGAGCCGAGCCGGGCCGGGCCGGGCCGCCTCCACGCTCGCCCCTCCTCCGCGCTTTCGGGGGGCCGGCACCTCCGGTCCGCCACAGCCGCACCGCCGTATCCTTCCGCCCGACCCCTCCGCCGGCAGCGGCCCGCCCGCCCTCCTTCCCTCCCGGCGGCGGGGGCGGAACGCGGGTGCTAGGCCGGGCTCCCCCGCAGTCGGCGGCCCTTGCCAGGCCAGCGGGATGTTTCCTTCTCTTCCCATCGCAATTTGCTAACACTTCCTCCTCCTGTGGCCTGCGAAGAGGTTTCCCTTTCCATTTCCCATCCGTCCCGGAGCTCCATCTCCAGCCATCCTCCTCCCAGCCCGCTCATCTGTTCGGCCTTGTCACAGGCTCTCAGGGACAGGGAGTCTCTGTGCCTCCATCTGCGCCGTACGTGGCGCGGAAAATACACCAGAGAGACTTCAACAGCAAGAAAATCAGAGAAATAGTAAGGTGCTGGGAGCCACGTAGCCCTGGAGCCTCAGTCACCAGCTGTACTGTTCGCTCCTTTCATAGCTCCGCATGGAACCTCACATTCCCTGTGTTTCCACCACACACCTTCCATTAGGAACTTTTCTCCGAGGTGAAGGCCAACAAGAAGAGACCAGAAGGAGAACTGTTGCCGCGCTGCAGCCAAGGGCCTGTTCCTGCTCCCCTTCTCTTAATGCAAAACCCTCCCTCCGACAGGGAAAGGTGCAGACTGTGTTAGCGTACCTACTACGTACAGAATATTGGGACATTCGTATTTAAACACACGTGGATTTCCTTCTCCTCGGCCACAGCTCTCAACAGGAACACATCCTTGCCGGTACGTCTCTAACTCCCTGCCGTTTGGGCCACACAACGCCGCTTCAAGAGAAGCGCCTGTCCCAACTTCGCACGCGTTTAAACAGCAGAGCCCGCTTCCGACGACGCACAAAGAGCACGAAGCAAACTGTAGCAGATCAGAAACCCAGTTCCAGGTACATTGCCTAATCCCAAAGCTTCATTGCCAACACAAGGGGACAAATAAGGTTCCAGACAGACGCTCTTGTTCTCAAACACCGAGCAGCAACATCCATAGAACGGAAGTTCAGGAAACTCCCACGCTACTGCGCCTCATGTTGCCGGGAATTAAAGCTCATGAGCACCACAGAAGAATGGAAAGCAGGATGGCTCTGCTGCCATGGAGGGTGGGCATTAATGCCTGGCCTCCCAGTGCAGAGGAACTTGTGGAACGCCAGTTTTCCCTACCAAATGCCACCAGAACAAAATAATCTTATTAGCTAATCCAAATCATGTAGGACTCCATTCTTCTTCCCTCTAATTAATCTTACCTTGATACGCTTCTTCAAAGCCAGGACACTGGACTTGGAGGGTCTGGAAAACAGGCTTCTGGAAACTCAGGACCAGATACATCATTCAGCATACCGGACCATACCTTGCTTGAATCATAGAATCATGGAATGGTTTGGGTTGGGAGGGACCTTAAAAACCATCCAGTTCCAACCCCCTGCCATGGGCAGGGACACCCTCCACTAGCCCAGGTTGCTCCAAGCCTCATCCAGCCTGGCCTTGGACACTTCCAGGGATGGGGCACCCACAGCTTCTCTGGGCAGCTGTTCCATTCAGGACCCTGCCGCTCTACAACATAAAGCTTTTTCTTCCTTGGATCCAAGTGAGCAGGAGTCAGGAAGCCAAGAGACTGACAGTCTGAAGAATTTGGTGTTTTGAAGAAGTTCCGTGCAAAGAAGGGAAGCGTGGGATGAAATAATATTCTACGTGATACTTAACATACATACTCAGGACATTCATACTTCCTCTTTTGGTTTCCTTTTGAGGAAGATAGAGGCTTGGGAAAAAAAAAAAAGCGTGGGGGAGTGCAAGACGCACAGCCACAACCGCCTCTCGTTCTGCAGCTGTATGCAGTACATTGGTCAGGGGTAATGGAGTGACTGAATACTTCTATGTCTATTATATATCTCTTTATTGCATCTTCTCTGCAATAAATCCCTCCCTGCTTTTAACGTAGGGAACATCAGGTCCTGTGCCTTGAGAGGAAGGATCCTGGGAGACCTTCTGTTTCATGGCAGGCCCAGCATTTGCATATTAGGCCTCGATGCTTTTTTATTGCTTTAATTATATTTTATTGTGCATGACAACATAATGACAGTAACAATTAGCTGGAGGAAATCCTAAAAAAAAAAAATAATACAGGAACAAGAAGGAAACTTATGCCCTGCTGTAGTAAAGTGATGTATCATTCAGTGGAGTGACAGTGATTAACATTTACCAAAAATTAGCTCAGTATTGTCAAAATCAGCATCACAGAAAGCTACACCGATGTCAACAAGGAAGCATAAGGCCGTATGCCACACGGTTCAGTAGGTTAACGCTTGATCACAATGGGCTGCATTCACATTTCAATGTTTAATGCAACAATTAACAAGAAAAAGCACTGCTAAACCAATTCACAAGTAGTCTCTGAAACCACAGCCACTTCTCTTTGCTGCAAACGATGGTTTTGGTGGGAGCTGATTGCATGCTTACGTTAATAGAGATGCCTGTTCATGATACTTCTGCTGCCTGGACAGTTTTACAATGTGAAATCCAGGGCAGGGGTGGAGGGGGAAATCAATAAGCAATTATACTGTGCAGTACCAATTAAAATAGATTTTTTTTTGAAGTCCTCACTTAGCCTGCATGTACAGAGACCACTGTCATACAGAGATGCTACAAATGGAAACTGCTGGGTAACCTCATCAGTCTATGTCTCCAGGGCAAAGCACCACTGTGCAGAGCAGAGCTACGCGGCTCAAGGAAGGAGGACCCTGAAGCGAAGCAGGTCGAGTCCTAGGAAGGATAACTTCTTACTTTGCCCTAAAGGACGGCACAAGAAGGAGCGACCCTTGGAGATGCCTTACGCGGGATTCCCGCACCGGCAGGCTTGCAGCGACGGGTTGCCCTGGGCTTCCACCCGCGCAGCCCCAGTTTTCCCAGCCTCGCACCCCAAGCTCGCTGAGGAGCTGTTGCCATCTCCCGGAATATCCCGGTATGGCACCTCTGGCCCGAATCCGTGCCCACGGCAGGGGCACTGCGGGGTCCCTGCTCACACGCTCGGCCCCTCCTGGGGCGGATCGCGGCGCTCGGGGGGGCGCAGCTTGCGGCCGGACCGGGGGTCTGCCGATAGCCGGTATTCTTCAGATTCTAGGTATGAACGAACAGCGAATGTAATCATTTTTCTTTGAGGAAAACGTCCCGTCACGTTTCGGATAGGATAATCAAGCATTACAGCGGCTGAGCTGGGAGTGCCGTGGGTCTCCTGCGGACCATAGAACGGTTTGGGCTGAAGGGACCTTAAAGCCCGTCCAGTCCCACCCCCTGCCATGGGCAGGGACACCTTCCACTAGACCAGGTTGCTTGTGTCAGGACTGGGATAAGCCTGGCTCTGCCCTCAAGCTTAGCACAGCTTAAACCTTTCTGCCTTAGTGATTTTCGTAGTGCCCTGCAATTCAATCCAAACTCAGCTAAGCATGAACAGCTGCTGCTTAGTTCAGCATCCTTCAGTCCCAGGGAACGGCTCTGGCACGAGAGTCTTCTGAGCCAGCTGAGGTCGTGTGTGGGATTTTGTTATTCGCTGAGATTCTACTTTTGACAGAGCTGAAGATAGTAATGATACCCTGAATCAAATCCAGACACGTGTCTGTCTCCTCACGCATCCACTGAATTTTCTAGCCAGGTGCTGATGTGACGGGGATGCAACCCCCACATGAAACTGATACGGCTGATCCAACTCTATTCTGAAAAAAAAACAACCATTAATATATGCCGTAGTCCACATGCCTATTCAAAGCCTTACCATCTCATACCTTAAAATAGGCACCTGATTTGCTACCTACAGACAGGCAGCTCATTCTGCATCCAGTTCACTGAAAACGCATACAGGGCTGGTCTATGCTTTTAAGTCACTTGGACACAAATGCAGTACTTTGCTGACTTTGCTGAGACACAGATAGCCTAATCTATCAGAGCTTCTACTGTGACAGCTTATTACAGTTCCTAAACCAGGATAATCCACATCACAGTAAGCATTTTTATAGCACTAAGCTTTGTTTCTATATCAGCATAATTAAAGCAGCAACCTTTGTAAGGACAGATGAAGCTGCTGTGCATTCTGTCATGAGTCTTTCTTCTTGCTCTCTGCTAGAATCAGGTCCTCTGATTGGCAGGGGAATTAAAAAAGGTATTTTTTATTAGGGTAAAACATAGATGGATAAAATCACCATTTCTTATCACATTTGAGGATTATCAGTTACACTGATATATCTTAAACTTCTGACAGGATACACAATTCAAACAACATAATACAAGCACTGCTGAAAACCTGTACCTTGTAACGTTTGAGAAGCCACAGGAACCAACACTTTCTCATTCCCACACAAAATTAACTACCAGTAAACCGTTCCTACTTTGTAACAGCTTTTCCATGCACTTTGACCTGTTCAGTTCCTTCTTAAAGTCATTTTTGAAAGATGTTTCATGTTGCCAACTTACCAGCTGCCAAACTCCCCCTGGAACCTGAGGGAAACAGGACAAAGCCACCCAAACCTAACATCTTCTCTTACACGGATTTACTAGAGCACACACTGAAACGGACTTGGAAAGAGAAAAGTGCTGGTATATTGGTATAACCAAAGAAGAGTTGCTCCTTGCCCAGAAACTGCTTATGTAACACAAGGCTAACGCGGGCTGATTCCCTCAGTCTCTGAAATTTGATTTCTTTGGAAATGGCAGCAGACGTGTAATTTTACTTCCAGCCAAGCTACACAAAGTCTGCAAGAATCAGGAACGTACCCATGACTTCCACAAAGGTTAAAACATTCTCTCATATCTTTTTGTCCAAGAAACAGACCCGCTAACAGCCCTGGTATTAGTCTAATAGCAGATTCCAAAGACTTAAAATGCTATGCTTTCACAACAGTGCTTGGACTACTGCTGCAAGGGAACAGAGTCTTGAATATCATAAAATTGCAATTTCTTCAAATACAAATCAGCAGTTCAGTTAGAAAAAGACAGCAGAGGACTGTTAGAGGAGCTTAATTTTATAAAGCTCCACTGCAGGGTCAGGAGTAGAAGCAAAAGGCAGGCAGCAGGGAAGGAATGGCTTTAAAAGGAAGAATGGGAAGATAAGAAATGAAATCAGTTGGGGGGGCAGATTTCACTCTTTCCAGTCAAAGCACATTTGCCCATGGACTTAAGGCTAGATTCTGGCATGTCATTCCTGAAGAGACGAAAGTTGGTAGACACTGGCAGCGCTAAAGCAGAGCTTCAGAATACTGCCGTACTTTATTTTCTGCCTCTGGACTACCTCAGAGGTTAAACAAACTCCCAGGATAAATTATTGCAGCCCCTGAGACCACTTCATCATGCAGCCAGGCAGCTTGTGGAGTATAAACAGGCCAGCATCTCTAGAGGGCTCAACACTACACAGCTGCTCCCCAGTGCTGGAGGATTTTGATGTAGATTTAAGGGTTACATCCAAACAACTAAATTGGCTTAACTATTTATAGAAAACAGACTTTTGGCATGCTGGACCTCTGGTAAAATGCTGTGACCATAAGCAAGGCAAACAGCTATTCTTTACCAACGCAACACACACAGCGCTACATTCAGGTCTTTCCTGCGTGTGGCTTGGCTACAGTTTCAGAGCTGCTGGTACAGGCCACGCAGGGCACGGCCTTTCTTCCGCTCTGCATCTGTACTGGTTCACAGAATTTCTTGTTGGTGCTTGGGTCTCCTACTGCAATCGCTGAAAGCATCCCTGAAAGACTTGTTTTCTTCTCCACTTACTTTACAAACACCCTTTGAAGCAGAGCTTTGAAAGAGGAGTGCACAATTTCCTACATCACTTTGACAAAGCTGTTCTGTGTGTTGGTGCCTTTCCCAGTGCTAAACTATTGCATCAAGGGCAAAAGAAGTCCTTGTGCAAACAGACCTGAGCTGTGCACAGCATCCTCCTGGCAGCTCACACGTCCCACAGCAGATTACATGGCAGTGAGTTGTACCCAGCGAGCTTTGGGGTGTAAACAGAACATGATCTACACAGCTCCCATCAGCTGCACAGCCCTGCAGTTTCCCCCTGGCTCTGAATGAAAGCAGCGCCCAGCACGTAAGCAATGACATCACAGCAGTCACGCGGAGAGACAGATTAGCACCGCTCGGACCCCAGATTAAATCCTGGCATAGTGCTGACTGCCTCATCTCTACCGCTGCAAGCACCCCCAAGCAAGGCAACAGGAAATAATGCTAAAACATCCTCTTCCTCCTATCAGACTTTCCAATGAAGCTATTCCTAGGCAACAGGGTTTCGTTTATGAATGAGAAGTGCTCATGGTGTGGAAACATGGGAGAACCTTCTGCTTTAGCGCACAGGGCATGTAAAAGAAAGGAAACATTTTTGCTCCATGAGTTGCCCAAGGATAGGTGCATGAAAGGCCTGGGAACAAACGCCATGGAATAAATGCACCCTGCTAATAGATGCTTTCATGTTGTTGACTGGCTGAACAAACACCAAACTACTAACTTTGCAAGAACTCTGCAAAGAAGCATAGTTTCTCTGCCTGTTAACATGTCTAAGAAGCAATAATGGCGAAAGCTGTACAAGTTGTTGGCTCAGTCCCTAAAAAGTGCCATCACTTTGGTCATGTACACTGGCAATGCCAACTCATCCAGCCATACACAACACAACTTTAGGACTGCATCCAAAGAGAGAAAACGAGTTCTTCATATAATGAAATAATCTTTATTTTAGAAAACATAATACAAAGCATCTACACCATTCACTGGTGGAACGTCAGTTGCTATTACACAGTAATTCGAACACAAGTTATTATTTCACACTAGTTCTGCAGTTTCCTTTTACAATTTGCTCTAGCCACTATGGACTAGCCTGAGGACAGGTCTCACCGTGTGCTCCACAGCTTCAAAGTTACACTACTTCTTGCTGGGCGTGTGATTCTACGCTGGAGCTCGCTAGACAGACTACAAGGCCTTGCTTTGAGACATCGTTGCTAGCTCTGTCTCATAAAGCCATTCCTAATTGCTCTTTTGTTTTCTGGTGCCCTTGTTTCACCAAGCCTCAACAATGATCACAGTGCCTTACCACTTCCAACCAAGGTTCCCCCCCAGTTCACAGAGGACCACTCAGCCATTAAGCGCGTTGTCTTTCAAAACATCTTCACGCAAGGTGTTTCACAGATACGTGCAGTCACTGGCTGACATCCTTTTTCACTTGCGCACGTACGGGCTGCGCAGCCGCCACAGAAGGGCTGTCATCATCCATTAAGCTGCACACCAAAACTCACCGGAGGTCAGAGTCCAAATCATCAGGACTGCTCAGGAAACTCTGCTTGGTGGGCAAGTCACCAGCTACACCGAGAGACAAACAGGCTGTTTTCACCTACACTTCCGCAGGTTTTGCTGCTGAAAGCCCTTATTCCCTGGTCAGGCTGGCTGCTGAAACTCTTCCTGCTCCAGATTCACCGCAATCCTTAATAGGGAAAACCCACCACGCATCCTTTCTTCAACTTGGGAGTCCACCTGAACAAGAAGCAGCACGGCTGATTTTGTGTCTAGCTTACTCCTTCTGACTCCTACCCGTAAACACCACTGCAAAACAACTTGGTCTCCTGCTTTTGTGAGCCAGATGCTGGGAAGTACCATGTTCAGGTGACAAAGTACTGATGATGGGTCATAGTGAGAAGTGCTTCACTCCAAGCAACAGCACAGCCGGACACAGACCACCAAGCATTAATCAAAGGTGGTTTAGTGTTAACAAATGAAGACACCCCACGAGGTAGGTAATACTGTACCCACTTAATAAAGTGGGTAAGCTGAGGCAAAAAGGCTCCTTGACATGCTCCACGGCAGCAGCAGAGCTGGGAAGAACCAGCAAGCCCCAACTAGCCCTTCCTGTCTCCCTTCAAGGCTCAATAGTCACACCACCGCGCTGTGCAAAGTGAGTCAAATTTCCTTTTAAGGACCAGCTCACCCATCAGTTGGCTCTGCTAATCTCGAAGTGCTTTAGGTTCTTCAGGTCTTTGGCTGCAACAGGCAAGGCTCACAGCAGAACTGGCACTTAAGCTGCACTGGAGGCTTGGTGCTGAGGCTCAAAATAAATGATCATCATAACGACAGCAATAACAAAGGACAGTGCTTAAGAACATACAGTCAAATAAACACCAGGAGCTGCCAACAATTTGCAGTTTTCCCTGCAAATGGGACCAGATAAGTAATGCTTATTTTTTCTCCCAGTCAGGTGCACTTTTTTTTGCTTAATAAAGGCCAGATTCTGTGCTTCTAATTATTAGGTTGTAAGATAAGCTTATCTTACCCTATAAATGTTCATTTTATATGCACTTTCATAAAGTGACACAGATGTAATCAGAGAGACAGAAATGAATTCAAAGCCCAGAGGTCAAGGCATCAATTCACATGAAGGAGAGTCAAGATTAGGTCTCTGGCTTGAACAGGGCAGAAGGCAGATTTGAAGCTGGGCAGCTGTTCCACCGTAGCCACCATGTTTTGAAGATGCATGGTGGCCACCCTTCAGCTGGAAATCCCACTTTGGGTCTGGGGAAACACTCTTGTCAAAACTGGTATGTATGGTCCTGGGGAAAGACATCAATGCTAGTTTCAAGTGGTTTTCAATCATTTTTCCTTAGAGCTCCAAGACATTCACCTGCAGTGTGCAACTATGCCCAAACACTGACAGTCTCTGGGTTCAGATACACTGTTCTTAACCTGGGATGACACTTTCAAGGGGAACAAAAATACACAGCCCTCACTACAAATCAGGTTCTGGCCTCTGTTGCCCAAACCAGCAAGTACAGATTGTTTGCAGATTGCTGCAGTGAAACACTCTGCATCTACCGTTCTTATTTTTGAAAGTTAGTTACAGCTTGGGGAGGGTATTTATCTGACAGTCTCAAGACATGCCGTTCAGCCTCAGGCTGGCTCCACACTATGCCTGCATTTGGGCCAATAAGCATAGCAGAGAGAATTTTGCACTCTGCTGACAAATCAGGGCTTGGTCCCTCAACCAGAAAACCACTTACTGGCAAGTCCTGACAGGGCTTCTCCTAACAGAGAGTGTTGGTCACTCAAGGAGCTAAAAGCAGTAATTGGAGGGGCCGGATGGAGTTTTAACAGGCAGGGATGAAGAAGAGGGGAAAAAAGTCAGAGAAGCGTCAGGGGCTGCGTCTTTGGGTGTATTCACAGAGCACCTAGTCCTGCAAGGCGACAGTGCTGATTAGAGCTTCTGGGCACTACTGAAAAATAAGTTATCTATATGTCATTAAATAAATTAGAAAGGGTAGGAAACAACCTACCTAAAATACTGTTCTTTCTAGAGTCACACTGTAGCTCAACCACCAAAATTGTTTCTCCCAAAGGAAACACAGGGATAATGAACAAAGTGCAGATAACAACCACCACTTTGCATGTATATAGCACCTCTCAAGTAAAGATCTGAAAGTGCGTAACGCAGATGGATCAGGTCCATCACCCCCAATTCACAGATGGGGAAATTAGGCACAGAGTTACGAGTTACGTGACTTGCCCAAGGTCACATAACGAGTTGGTGGAAGAGCCAAGAATCCCAACTCTGATGAAACACTAGAACACGCTTCTTCCTAACAGTATGAAGAGTCACTCTAGCTGTCTAGACTGTAGAGGACACTGAACATGAAGATCTAGTGTTACTTTCTCCTCTCTTCCACGATTCTACCAGTGCTGAAGGAGTTAGCTACTAACGTTACTATTTACACCTGCACTACTGGACTACTTATGTTCGGTCCATAAAATTAGCCCTTCTTTCACTCACATCATTTAGCGTATGCTTACGTACACACAGAGCCAGCCTCTGCCAGGCCAAACACTGCAGATCCAACGAATCTATGGCATAGCTCCATGGATTTCAGTGGAGTTATGCCAGGGATAAATTTGGCTCCAGAACTGCTAACGTGTGTTGGCTCCTCTCCTGACAGTGGCATTTCAGGCACGATCCCCTTCTTGCCAGATCGTGAACTCGAGGAAGTCTTTACTCAGCATCCAGTCAGTGGTTTTTCAAGTGTCCATTAGTTTTCAAGTATAACTCATCACTCCTCCGACTCCTCCAAGCGTGGTATTTCTTCATGCTCTTCCTTCTAGCGAAGCGGCAGATGCTGACCATGAAAACCCAGGAGACTGCGTACATGATGACGCCACCCAGCTTAATGTACCACCTGGGTTTGGGAGAAGCGAGTTCACAGTACATCAGCCAGGCCCCCACTCCAATCCGCACCCCAGTGAAGAGGACCACGAAGAAGAAATCCACCACATCGCCTGTGAAACTGTGGTAACATCCCATCTCCTTCAGGAACCAGCGGGCCTGCAGCAGGGGGTTAGTGATCTCACTACCAAAGATGACAGCATTGACCTCTGCAGCTGACTCCCCGAGTGCCAATGATGCTGTGATGCCCAAGATGCTCACCAGATGGTGGGCCAGCATCAGGGGACCTTCTGTCTGGAAGTACACACACCAACAAAGGTCGAAGAGGAAGTAGCCCAAGCTAAGGCACAGCACATGTACCTGAAGAGTTGTGTTTGGTGATCCTGGAACACAAAGACACCAGACAGAACTTTAAAGCACGGAGCTAACAAGCAGGCTGGATCCAAGACAAGGAAGGGGTATTCACCTTCAGCACTGGCAGGCTAGTATTAGCTCGCACTGATCACAGCTCAGCTGGAAAAGCCAAACAAGTCACAATACCAGAGTTGTTAGTCTAAGAGCTGCACACACGTAATGCCCACACATGATCACACACTCTGCCTGACTGCAGCTGGGGAAGGCCATTACACCAGCAAAATACAGTACCAGTCTCTACATCTCTCTAGTACTTTTCATCCCAAAGCAGTTCTGATGTCATTAAAATCATCATTCCTCAAATGGGCTGGGATACTGAGCTGGTAGGAGAACCCCACTTTGGTTTGGAACCACCACAGTGGGCGCCATCACCCACTGGGGGACTTGGGACCAGTTTTCATTACTTACCCGGGTGACTCAAGGGCCAGGGACCATCAATAAAGCCAATGTAAGCAGAGAGACAGGTAGCAAGGATGCCATGGGTCAGTGTGACCAGCCTGCAGCTCCATTCATAATTCCGGTGCTTGTAGCGACGGCAGAACCAAGCATAGAGAGAGAGCCAGGCAAGCAGACTGCAGGCTACCCGCAGAGGCAGGGGGAACAGCATCCTGTCGCAGGAACGGAAGGACAAAACGCATCAGAAGCTCTAGCCTTTGGCAGTGTTAGCATAACCCAGTACAGCATGTCACCTGTAACCATCCCAGCGCTAAGTGCTGTTTCCTGATGGTGTCGCTTGCTCCTGGTGATTTTTTTCTGCAGAAGAACTGACCTATCCCCCACCTCCCCTGTGCAAGGCACCGGACGCTCCCTCCTCTGCCATTTGTGAGGAGTGAGACAAGGTGAAAGCCACTTAACTCTCTTAACAGCAGACTTCGTTTCATCTCTTCCAGCACCAAGACCACCAAAATGTTTTGATACAAAAGCATTAGAATCTATAGGCATAATAATTTTTTTCAGCAGTATTTCTTTTATACACCTTCCCTCATTCACTGCGCAATACAGAATCTCTCCAATGAGCAAAAGACATACTGCCAGAACAATATTGCAGCGCATAAACCTGTGAAGGATGCTAAAAGCCCCCCAAATATGTAATACTCTAACATCTACACCTCGTTCATCTTTAGAGTTCCTCTCCATGAAACGTGTGTCTCATGACTCCTGAGCATTCAGGGAAGCACATCAAAAGAAGTTGAGTCACGCTCTGGGATAGGTGAGTTTCCAGTTGTGAAACAGCAAAAGCACCATTGGTCCTGCTGGCACCTGCTGACACACGCACTGGATTCACACCCACGGCTGGGGAACACTGAAACGGCTACACGTGACAAGGAGTCAGAGTTGCAATGCCCAACCTTCCTGTTCGGCCTGTTGCAAGTATTACCAGGAATGACTTAAGAGAGTAAACAAAACCATTATGATATAATGGGCCTTGGGAATGTGGGGAGATGAAGTAAGGATGTGATTAACTGCTCTGAGCAGGTGTTTCCATTGACATCCCTAGGACTTGAGGTCTGTATGCATTTAAAGTCAGGGCAGATAAGGCAGGAAGAATTCTGATGAGACAAAAGGGATCGACCAGCCGGAGAACCCTAGCAGAAGGAAGAGGAATGACCTTTTAAACATTTTGAGGGGTTTTCCACACCTACTCCTGAAAAAGGTATTTCTCCATCACCTGGAAAGAAAGAAGGAGGCTATCTTCCAATGGCACATCAAAGCTCAACATCTGCCATTAGCATATACAATATACATTGCACCTGTCCCTGCACACTGGAAAGTGCAATATCCTTTAAAAGCAGTCGTAATTGTTGTTTGCACCACCAGCAGCAACGGGGTTATGAATAAAACCAGGCTCTACAATAGTTACATGTGCCAAAAAATCTAGTCTAGAACAGCCCCGCTCTCCCTGAAAGAGCTTAAAAACTAGACGGGCACCTCCAGCAAAGCACCGTTATTTCCTTTCTGTTTTCCATGAGAACAGGGAGGAGCCCCGAGAGCCTGAACAACGTGCCGCACACCGCGGACACAGCCTGCCCAGCCGACCCGAGCCCGCCCGCAGCCTTCCCCTCCGGGATGCAGCCGCCCTCTCCCCGCCGCCGCCCGCGCGCCCGCCCCGGGGCCTCCCGCCCCGCTCGCCCCGGCGACGAACTAGAACCGCTCCCTCCGCGCCTCCCGGCCCCGCTCCTCTCCGGCAGCCTCCGCACCTTCCCCGCAAGCCGCAGGGGAAGGCTGCAGGGCCGGGGCCTTCCCCTCGACCCGGCCCCGCGCACCCACCTGCAGGGATGCGCCTGCTGGGGCCGGCCGGCGCCGCGCCTCCGCCGCCCGGGAAGAGGAAGCGGCGGCGGCCGAGGGGCACCTGCTGGCGGGGAGGAGGGACGGCAAGGGCCGCGGCAAGGCAATGGCCGCGGCAAGGAAGGAACGAAGGGGATGCGGGGCTGCGGCCGGCCCCGCACGGAGGGTGCGGAGCGCAGCACCCGGTGCTGCCGCTGCCCCCAGAGCCTCTGCAGCCCCGCTGCGCATCCCTCCTCCAGCCAGCCAGGAGGCTGGGGCCCTCCAGTGCTGTAGCGCGCGGGTTTGCAGGCCTCTGTTCCTGACCGCGGCTCAGTGCCCAGCCGGTTGTTGCTCACGGAACAAGAGGCCGGTGGCGTCCCCACCGGGCACGCACTGCATGGCTTTAGCCTGCGGGCACAGGCAGTCAGCCCCACGCACCCACTGCAATCATCTCAGGTGTCCCAGCGATAACGGGCATGACCCCACAGCCACGGGCTTGCTTTCCTCACGCCCGGGCAGCACCTGATGTGAACAGACCCTTCCACAGAACCTGCAAAGCTGAGTCAGGAGAGGACCAGCTTCACCGCAACACACCCTGCAGGGTTTTTCATCCAGGCACTGCACGCAGCTTCAGCAGGCTGGGGACGCGCACAGCCGTGCCCTAAACACACCCTCTCATCCAGTGCTTATGCAGCAGTTGCAAAGCCCAGCGTTTTCTTCTCGCTGCAAGCATTCAGCGCTAAACCACATCTTTCTTCTCTCCTCCATCTACATCCACAGGACAGCAAAACCCAGGGTTTAGGCAGGACACCTAAAGGAGCTTAGACAAACATTCCTCCCACCAACACACACGCTCCTTTCATAAGTTGCAATCAAAACTGTCTCTCACACCCAGAAAGGTGTTGGTTTCGAGTTTTTTCTCCCCTTCATCCTGTCAAATTTTACCTTTTGAAATACAGATGGTGGGAGTGGCTTGTCCTGCTTCTTACAGCCCTCATAATGAGCCTGTTTTCAACTGAATATCTCTATCTTACTTTTCCAGTTCAGGCCAGGTACAGGTTCCTATTGCTACAAGATGCTCATTCTTCGGCTATTTCAGCACAACATCCTCACTAACATTAATAGTGAACCAGCTTCTCTGGCAAATCTTGGGACTCATCTTGCTTTCCTCCCCCTTTTGCTGGACCAGGCCCCCTCCCACAGCCTCAGTAACGAGCGAGATGGATCTGTTCTAGTATTTGGCTTATGATACAGAGACAGACAGCTATAGGGCTAATGTTGACTCATAGCAGAGAAACTGAGCCACCAGGAAGAAGAGAGATGGTCACAGAAGAGCACTCCTAAAGTCCTAACAAGTCCAGGACAATGACCATTTAATGCCGGTCATCTTACTAGTGAGATGTAAGGTGGCAAGTTAAATCATCTCCCAGTGGATTGTACCAGAGGTTAGGTGCAGCTTATACACTAATTTTCGCCGTTGCTTTGCACAGTCAGCTGTTTAAACAGGCAGGCTGAGCTGCACTGGCTCATTTTGCCTGCAGATGAATAGTATTCAGCAGAACAGCTCAGGACAGGAACCTCTGCTAACGTCAATTTGCACACTGCTACCCATTTTAGTTAGCTAAACTCTCCCTCTACACTCTCCCTCAGCAGAACTATTCTTTCTGCACCTATTCTAACAATTAAAAATTACTTTCTTTGAAATATTAGTAAATAAGAAATCCAGTGGGATACTGAGGGTGGTGCCAGGTGCTTTTCTAGCATCACATTAGAGGGTTTAACACCAAAACTATCCTTAGATGAAAGGTGGTACATGACCACCTGCGAGCACTTACTTTGCTTCAAATCTCACAGGGTAGCTACCATCAGTGCTGGTTTGCATGCAAGAAGGCTGGGTGCACCAAGTTACTGTCCCTTAGCAGAAGGAAGATAGATAGTTTTCTTGTTGGAAACTAAGCCCAGGCCCACCTCCACTCCAGACAGCAGAGTCCTGGCTCAGCAGGAGCAGGTTCTCAGCTGGAAACAGCCACTCAGCAGTGGTTTAGGACATTCATAACACCAGAGGTGTTCTCATGCTTTCAACTGCTTCTCCAGCAGTAGTGTAGGCAAACCACTTGGCAACCCAAGCCCTCTCAACTGGTCATTCCTAGGATGAAATGCAGCAGAGAGGCATTGGTGCTGCAGAGAAAGAAAGGCAACCTGGACATAGGTCATGACCAGTATTTAACAGTTGCCCTGTGACCTTGCATCCCTCTTAAGTTCCCCTCGCTATTGACCACGACTCATTGGCAAGGCAGGTTATGGGTATGTTAGTCACAAAGCTGAGCTTCAGCTGACCCTCACCTACCCTTCACACCTCAAGCCTGAGCTCCAAGGCACATGGCTCAGTCTGTGCTTGTTACCCCACCAGCTCACTCCTTCCTGAACTGCATGAAGGGCATGAGCTAGAGCTTTCTCACTGACTACTACATGCTTAGGCTACCCCTCAAGCTTGTCTTCCTCAGCATTAATTTCAGTTGTCTCCTTAAGCCCAGAACAAAAGAACATTACAGCAATAGTTTCTTTTTAAAAAAAAAGAGAACAAACTTTATTAGAAGTCTCATCACTCATAGGAGTTTTCAGACGAGCACAGTGACTCTGGCAAGAGTTCATACCTCACGAGGCCAGGCCCCCAGAGCCATGCTGGCAACCTACCATCAGGAGGGCAAGGCTCCTGTTTTTCTAAACATATTAGCCTGCTAACTAGCCCGGATTCACAGCTGCAATGCATTCAGAGGGCATGCCAAAACTCAGGTTATTTCATGTCATTTTTTTAAGCTCTCCAGACACCTTATTCTAACTCCCAGCCAAGGCAGATATCTGCCCCAAACAGTGCCAAAGTTAGTGAGATAAGAGGCATGGAGGAGCTAATAAGGCTGAATCCCCGCTCCCCTCCTTCCACTCTGCAGCTCAAGTGAGGTGTCATCCCTACAAGAGCCATACAGGCTGTTTCAGGGGCTCTTTATGTCCATGAAGCAGCTCTACTAAACAAGTTCTTTGAAAACAGGAAGGAAAGGCAACCAGCCTTGCTAAGCCTGAGAGCAACACAAAGCCATTTTCTCAGCTGTAAGCAAGGCTTTTATGGGAGAGAAAATCTGAACTGCAGCCTTAAATAAAGGGAAATTCACATTAAAACCCCAGGGGAAATGTCAGAACACAGTTCTGAGAGGTAAAGAAAACAAGAGAACTGGTCCATACACCGAGACCTGCTGGTATGGAGCAGATGTTACACTGAGATCTGCCTAAACATTACTGTCACCCCTGAAAATACAGTCGCTTATTAGACTCATTAACCATGCATTCAGCTTTAAGTGGCTTGTAAATGAGCCAATTCCAGAACAGAAGGAGCATCCAAAGAAGGCTCTTTCTCTGTCATGTCTCACCTAGAAAATACCTGATTTTTTGAAAGCAATTCAAGGCTAGGTGAACACCTGCTTATGGTGGATGGGCACAAGTCTAACTCTTGGTTCTTGTTTGCAAGGGTCTGAGTCAATCCCAGTGAAGTTCTACTGCTCCAAGATCGGTGTTTGCTTGAATGCAAGTATTAAAAGTATTATTAAAAACATTGAGGTAAAACATTGCCTCACCTTAAGCACCATCACTGCACACACTCAAAAGACAACTCACTCCACTGTACCCCTGTAAGCACTTGTATCTTGTTCAAAGGCATTCATTCCAGCACTTAGTCAAGCATGCCGTCCAACTTCAGGATTAAGGGAGAGTGAGGCTCAGTACATCTTTGCTAGGTCACACCCCGACCTAGTCCCGCTGGCAGGAAGAGGCGATTTTTCAGATCTGATTTTCTAGCTCTACACCATAAAATAATTCTACCTCCAAAGTGATTACAGATGATACAGACTGTGCCCTTAATGGCTGCAGACTGCATAGGTCTGGCATTGCCATCCTCCTTGAGACTGTACCATTGCTGGAGAGGTCAGGGAAGCAGAGTTCAGTAGACATGCCAGGCTCCTCAGATTTCCACTCAACCCCCTCTTCTGTTAGCTCTCTCACGTCCCCAGCACTGATTCATCTCCAGGGGTAGCAGACCAGTGCCAGAAAGTCAATTCCACGTCACTTTTAGGAGTTCTTTTCACAGGAATAGGCTTCAGTAGCCAGGACCCTAGCCCAAGGGACTGTCATCCACAGCCTGTTAATGAGCTGCCAAGTGCCCATTAGTTTTCACAGGTGCATTCATACTCCTCAGGCTTGTCCAGGAATGGTATTTTTTCAACATTTTCCTCCTGACAAAGTGGCAGATTTCAACCATGAATCCCAAAGATACTAAGTACATGGCCAGGCCTCCAGCCTTGAGGATCCAGCTGGGATCAGGGGATGTCACCATTGCATACATGATGAAAGCTCCTCCTCCAATTCTTAGCACCAGGAAGAGGAGCACAAAGAAGAAATCCACCACCTCTCCCAGGACAGTGTGGTAGCACCCCATTTCCCGCAGAAACCAGCGCGTCTGAAGCAGTGGGTTGGTAATCTCGCTAACAAATACAACAGCATTGACTTCCGTAGCAGACTTCCCGAGCCACAGCACCGTGATCATGCCGCAGACGCTCAGCGTGTGGTGGAACAGCATTAGGTCCCCCTCGGTCTGGAAATACAGGCACCAGCCCAGGTCGAAGATAAAGTAACCCAAGGTCAGGGACAGCACATGGATCTGAAGAGGTGTGTTTGGTGAACCTGAAATGAAAGATACACATAAGCCTGGGGTCTTATTTATAAGACAATCTTCCACAATATGGAGCAATACAGGTTGCGAGTATGCCTCTTTCCTCCTTAGCCTCCAGCCTGGCACGTGGGCCATAGGGTAAGGCTGGAAACTTTGATGTCTGGCTCTGCTCACCCTCCACGCTTCAGCAGACCCATGCAGGGCATCCCATCCTGCCACACTTCTGTTTCTCTTTTTTCTGTGCACCCTTTTGGAAAGCAGGGATGGAAAGCCTGACCCCCATCAGCAGAACTATGAGATTTAATGATAGAAAATTGCAAACAAAACTCCACAGCCAAATGCCAGGAGTTATTACACCCTTAAAGATGGGAACAGCACCTAATCTGTTCCCAACACGTTGTTACACCTAATGCTGCAATAAACTCAAGCTGCCAACCTGAAAAGTTTCAGTATGTACATAGATAAAACAAGCAAGCAAGAATAACAGTATTAACAGTAAGAGGTGGTAAAGGCTGGAGAAGGAGCAGGGGAGTTAAACAAAATTCTGCCCCAAAACCATGCACACAAGAGAGCAGGCAACAAAAGCAGTCCGCCCCCCACTCTGCCTGTAAAAGAACCAGGTTTCCACACTGCATGACGAGGGTGTGCGTCAGGGTAAGCCACCAAACATACCTGCATGGGTCAGAGGCCAGGGGCCATCCAAGAGAGCGATGTAACCCGAGAGGCAGGTGACAGTCACCCCATGCAGCAGAGTCACCAAGCGACAGCTCCACTCGCAGGAACGGTGCTTGTTCCAGGAGCAGAAGCAGGCGTACAGAAACAGCCAGGCAGCAAGGCTGCCGGTCACCTGGAGAGCGATGGGAGCCATCCTGCTGGACACAGGGTGAGGACACGATGAGCACGGCAGCCCTCGCATCAAGGGGTGTACATCCAGGCCATCTGCCCCAGGATCCAGCCCATTTGCAGAAACCCCAGGGGAAGAAAACAACAAGCAACCAACCCCAAAACACCCACGAGCAAACCAAACCCAACAGCTCCACCGAAACATGCTTTGCATCCTTCCCACGAGCACGGCCCCGAGGCCCTCTTTAGCATCATCCCCCCACAAGCTAGGGGCCGGGACCCCCTTCCGCAGCACGGTACGGGGCTGGGGGCAGAACAGCCACCCACGGAGCGGCCCACAGTATCGCTTGCCCCGCGGGCTACCAGCACCCACCCCCAGAGCGACCCAGGGCATCACTCGCCCCGCGGGCTACCAGCAGCCCGACGCCCTCCTGCCCGCTCCTTACCCCGGGCTCGCCACTGCCGCCTGCGCCGCCGGGACCTGCCCCTCTGCGGGCGCCGGGACCGCCCGGGAAAAGAGGCGGTGCTGGCGTGCACCCAGAGGCTTTTATCTTCCCTTCCCCTCCCGCCCACGGCCCGGGCTGCTCCGGCCGGGGAGGGTCCTTCGCCCGCCCGCGCAGGGTGCTCCGCCCGCCCCGCCGCTCCCCAGCCCCGCTCCCCAGCCCCGCTCCCCAGCCCCGCTCCTCAGCCCCGCTCCCCAGCCCGGAGGCAGGAGGGATGCGGGCAGCACGGCTGCGTGCCCCGGGACAGAGCGGGAAGGGGGAATCAAGACAGGCCTTTGGAGCGTGTCAGCCGGCTGGGACCTCCATCCAGCCTCAGCCCTCCCGGCTGTAAGGGTCCCATAGGGTCCCATAGGGTCCCCAGGCTGCCATTGGCCTGGTTGGGTTTTTTCTCTGATGAAGGAGAGCGAAGGGGAGAATAAAGCTGGATCAGGTGAAAGGGGAGACGCTTTTGACCTGTTGTTATTTTTAAAAAGTGCCCTGGAGTCCTCTATCAGGTTTCGTACCTGGTTTTGACAGCAGAGGCTGGGTGGGTGGGCTTGCAGCGACCTGTTGGCCTGTGCTGACTGCCAGGAGGGGAGTTGGAGGCAGGAGGTGGTGAGTCCGGGGCTGCTCGGGTCCAGAGCTGGGGAGTGGTGTGGGATGTGCAGGGCGATGTGACACGCAGCACGCAGAACAGGATGAGTGGGCGAGGAGCTGAGCTGGGGACCCAGCACCGGGGCTGGGCAGAGGCAGGAGTGAGTAACCAGGAAAGGGCTGTCCTTCCTTCATGCCCAGACAGTGAACTCGGTGTCAGTACCGTCATTTCTGTTTATTCAATTTGCTTTTAAAACTGTCCAAAGGAGGTTGTGTGGCCCAGACAACGCAAACCTTCCCTGCAGCCAAAGAGCTCTACGCTAGGAGTGAAACCAGTCCCTCGGAGCACAAGTGGCCCCATCTATGGCCACTTAGGCCTGTTGTATGCGCTGCTGACGTTTCTCTGTGTTATAAAAGCTCTGACAATATTCAAACATGCTTCTAGTTAGATTGTAGATTACAGGCTGCTCTTCTATTTCAGTTAAAACTTCCTGATTTTCTCTCCTTTGCCAGCATTTTGGCCCCTGTTCTGAAGGGAGCCCAGAAGCTGCGTGGGCAGGGACCCCCGGATAGAGAAAGGGGTCCCTGCAGCTCGGGCGCAAGTCCCTGCTCTCTCAAGCTGCTGGGATCCACATAAAGTGAGCCTGAATTTAAGCTCATCTACTGAAGGCTCTGTATTGGAGTGTTAGGATCTATGTTAATTCTATCAGGATGGTAAGTCCCAAGGCTGTGAGCATCAGGAATGATGAGACCACTTGGTGGGATCATTTGGGCACTTAGAAATGCTCAAAGTCTCCCTCAGGCCACAGGGAAAACTGTAAAGGGCAAGGAACAGAGCCCTGTTCTTCCAGCTTGTACTCACACTCCTCACAGTTTGAAAGCAGAGTAGGAAGAAAAGGGGAATGAACAATAAAATAAATACCATCAGCAAATTGTTATTTTTCCATCCCTTTCCAGTCTTCACAGAGTGGAAGAGGTTGGAAGGGACCTCTAGATATCATCTAGTCCAACCCCCATGGACCAGTCTTGCTTGAACTTGGGCACTGCTAAACATCCTGGATGTATCAGGTACCCCACCTCCTCCCTGATCTGCACGCTTGCTTAGAGCTCCAGCAGTTAAATGGAAAAGTCACCCTTGATGTCAGCCATTAATAGGCATGCATCTCCTACAGGCACTCTGGCATCTGTCAGCAGAGGGAAGTCAGCAGTGTTTGTCCTTTTTTTATTCTGAGGATGCCGGTTCAGTTCTCTCAAGCTGAGAAGAGCAGGAACTAGAGAGAGGTCTACCTACAGACAGAGCATACCTGCCAAAGGCATGCCACGTCCTTGCTTTGATTTTGGAGCTGAGAGGGATCTGGCGCTTTTCTCCAGAGGGCTTTTGAATGAGCAGACCACAGATAAAAATAAAAGATGAATGGGGTTGCACCCCTTACACTCACAAGCGATAGGGATGGGCCCCACAGAGGTGTTTTTAGAAAGGACTCAGCCGGCTCTTCACTCACTTCTGGGATTCCCGTGCACTCAAATTCTAACAGTGGAGAAGGAGAGGAGCTCTTCTCCTCAGCAGAAGAGCAGGGACAGGAGCGTGGAGACTGTTTTAAGGCACCGGGGCTGCTCTGGTAGCAGATCAGGTTGTTGGGGAGATTATGTGCGTTCTTATAGCCACTGCGGGGTACATCTGCTTGTGAGCAATTGTTCCCTGCCTGGTTTATCTATGGCGGTAGGAGGTGACTCCTAGTCTTGGAAAGCTGGAATTTCCTGCTCTGTATATTTTTAGTCCCTTAGATGCTTCTGTGAGACTGGAAGTATTCCTAGAAGATGGGAATGAAGACCTTGCCCTTCCTACTGTAGCTTGTTGTGAAACAAACAAGATGCTAGTGTTTGTTTCCCTGTTCAGGACCAATTCCTCAATAAATCTGAGACTTGTGATTGTGTTTATAAACTTTTCAGTGGAGATCAAGTCTGGTGATGTGTTTACACAACAGCTTGGCTTAGATCTCAGCTGCAATACTCATGTGCAGATACCATTATTCAGCATTTAATACATTTGTAATTTCCCTCCCAGCTTTCAGAAATATTATTCCAAAATTCATGCAGTGCTGCTTTTGTGGGAGCAAATTCCTTAGAGGAATAGCTGAAAATTAAATTGAATAGTCCTTATGGAATAGTCCTTGTCAGTTAAGAGCCAGATTTTGACCCTGATGTATCTTCTCTGTACTATAAATGTATATATGTACAGTAACTTGTAAATATATTCTTGTAAACAGTAAGCTGCCGTTCACAACTTTATTTTTGGTCTCTTTTTGACAGAGGCTCACAAACCTCTGGGATCCTTTACCAAGTGTTTAAGTAGACCGTTAACTGACTCTGAAATCAGTAGCCAAGTTACAGCTCAACTACCAGGTATAGGATTAATGCAGGAATTGCTGGGTAAAACGTGCAGGCTAGGGTTATGAAAGCAATCAGAATGGTCACCTCTGAGCTTTTAATTCATTGCTTATAATCTATGAAATAATGGTATTTTTTCGCAATAGAAACAAGCTGGAAACTAGAACTTTGCCAAGGGTCATTGTAATATATATTAAGTGGTCCTGAGAAGCTGTGGGTGCCCCATCCCTGGCTGTCTTCAAGGCCAGGCTGGATGAGGCTTGGAGCAACCTGGGCTAGTGGAGGGTGTCCCTGCCCATGGCAGGGGGTTGGAACTGGATGATCTTTCAGGTCCCTTCCAACCCAAACAGTTCTGTGATTCTATGATATCTTCTGTGATGGCTGGCAGCAGAATCAGCTGTAATGCTCATCATTTGTGAGCTGTGCTACTTAGCACAAGTGGGAGAATGGAAAGATTATCATCACCATCACCTACTGGGGATTAAGTGATTTGTGCAAGGTCATGCAGGAAGTAAAATAAGGTGGGGTTTCACAAAGGTACAGATCAGTGGTTTAAATTCATTCTTCCTATTTGCTAATCTTAAATATTCATGATAGGCAACATTTAAAAAAAGGAAAGAAAAAAGAGAGAGTCGTTGCCTTAGCAGTGTGCCATCCTGTGATGCACTTGTTTCCATTATGTAGAGTATTAATTTTAAGAAGGTCTGCATCTTAGGAGGGAGAGGCTGGAGAAAGATCCCTTTATGCCACTTGACCATCTTTTTCTATGGCACTGGCTTTGAATAAGGATTGTAAAATTATTGCTTAAAAAGCTGGAAGCTTCTTAAGGGGTCTTGATAATTACTGGGGGAGAGCCAGCCACCCCTCTTTTTCATTCCTGGCCAGGGCTGTTGTTTGGTCAGAATCCAAACCCTGCTGACTTTATTCATAGCGTTGCAGCACACTCAGTGAACAGTCATATGCAAATCACTTCTCCGGCTGGCATGAAGAAGATTGCTTGTTTCATCCTCCATCCTCCTCTCACAGTGTTGGCCAGCCTGCCCAGCAGCTCCAGTGATAGGCTTTCGAGGAGAGGCAGCCCCTTGAGGGAAGGAGTTAGGAATTTGCTGGTTATCACCCACACCTCTCCCCTAGGATTTACAGCATCTCTTCTCCAAGGGCACGAGCCCACAGCAGTGCCCCTTGCAGGGATCAGCTGTGGCAGGTCAGAGTTGTCCATGCGCATTGGCTCATCTTCGCACGCCGTGGGGTTTGTGCCATCCCAACCAGGGACAGGAGAGGAAAATTCTCCTCCCACACACTATCTGCACATGAGTAGAGGAAAGTGCTTTGTTTTGTGGACGGATTTTTTTAAAAACTATGACAGAAATGAAATTTTCATGTAAAAGTATACTTTTTTCTATTCTTTTAGACCAGATAAGAGAGAAACACAACCCTGGAAAGGTTTCTTTCCAACAGAACACTGGCATGTTTTAGTTAAACAGCAAAATAAATGTCTGCTGAGTTGCTCATTCCTGTTTCTCCTACCCTGCACCATTTCAGTACCGAACCCTCAGTCCCACCAGCCTCCCAGTCAGCTGAACTCAGCTGCTTGTGAGATTAATGGAAGCGAATCAGGGGAAATACTTACAGTATCAACCCCAACCCTCTAGCCAGTGACAAAGATCTTGCGTGCGATTAAGGACTGTTACCAGCCCCTGGCTGTGCACGCGTCAGTGCATCCACTTCCATAGACCTTCCCCTGTTAGCGCTCGGCAGTGATCCCGCAGGTGTTTCCAGCGGGACAGAGCCAGCGCTGGAGCGGAGCTGAGCAGGTATTGCTCTGCCTGCAGAGCTTGCCTTAGCTCATCCTGAGAGCCCGCCACTGTCGGAAATCCCGTGGAGGCGAACGGCAGGGCTGAGTTGGCACAGCGAGGGCATGTTTGCGTGATAAACACCGTTGTAGCACAGTCGTTTTAAACACACCGCTGTAGTATCATTTCCTTGGCTGGAGGAGAATTTGGAAGAACCCCGTGATTAAGGCACACCACAGAAAAGGCTGTCACATTTAATTCCTGTCACTCTAGCTGTAGAAGACAGTTCTCGTAGGGAAGTCCGTGGTAGAGACAGTAATGGGAACCCTAATTCTGCAAGAAAACCCGCCCGTGCAGCTGTACCAAACTTCTCACAGCTTGGCTTCGGAATGAGCTCATTCAGATAACTCATTCCACATCTCTGTAGTCAGAAAGCAATAGAGAACAAGGCTTGAAATCAACCCTCCAAGCTCGTAAGAAAATTTAATCCATGGCAGAAAGAAGAGCCGTAGCAGTCAGGAGAGTTAGCTTAATACTTCCTAGCTACATTTCTTGCTTTCCCAACGTAAAATGTGTTTTTTAAATCACAACAGATGATTTTTTTTTTGAAATTTATAAAATAAATTTGGATTTATTTTTGTTGGAAAAAAAATAAAATGTTTCATTTAATTGTAATGTTTCCACTGGAAAACAGATATGATGAAAGTGTTTCAGTTAGAGGTAAATGAGTGGTGGTGGGGAATCCAAGTAACAGAAATACAGTTTCTCCCTTTCTTGCGTTAGAACATTTTAAAAAAATTATTTTAGTGTTTTAAAAAAGGAAATATTTTTCTTATTTTTGATTTTTCAAGAAATGTTGCCTTCTCTTTTCCAGTCCTCTCATTATTATCCGTGTCTGTTTCGATAGCAAAACCTTGCTCAAAGCAACGACTGCAGTTCTATATACAAGGTGGATGTAGGGCCCAATAATTTGTGTAAAGGCAGCTGAGAAACTCTGAAGGTCACAGAGTCCCTATAGCAATAATTCATCACTCAGGACTGGATGAGTAGGATAAGAAACAACCAAATCAAATCTTTTTTTCCTCAAAAGTGACAAAGGATAATTTTTACTTATAAAAACAAAAGCTCACATTTACCCAAAAAAAAAAAACCAGCCATCAGAAAAAAAAAAAGACTACTACTCAAAAATGTCTATTTACAATCTGTGAACCAGATTCTCATTTACTCTAGTTCCACTGAATTAATTACTTGTACCCCTCGACAACCTGACCAGGAATCTGTATTACTCAAGTCTGCATTAACAAAGTTAAATATCTACCTCTTTTCGAGTGGAGAGTTGCAAAATAACAATAATTTCCCTGGGGATATTCTGTGAAAGCTGAAGTTCCCTACACTTTGGCATCTCGTGAAATTAAGAAACACTTAACACACACCAACCTCAAGATCCACACCTGAGCAATACAACTTGTCCTCCCAGGAACAGAAGAGCATGCTGCAGAGAACAGGCAAGCTACATCACTTACAGTTCAGGAAAGACTAGAACACATGCACACCTCTACTCCAGAGAGGCTGTTCTCATTTGGTATCAGATAAAACCCAAAGGATGAATACCAGGAAGAAGGGAAGGTCAAGACTAATCCTTGTCCCATCAAACCAACACAAACTGCTTTTGTGTTCACCCAAGGTTTTCAAACAGTGACATCCTCCAGTGGGGCAGTGAGGCCAGCTGTGAACAATAACAAGACCTGGACACAAATTTTGCAAAAGACAACGATTTTTTTAAAAGGAAAAAATAAGAAAGTTCTAAAATACTTAATTAAAAAAAAAAAAAAAGGTGGGGTGGGTGGGGGAAAGCACCTTTAGAAACAGAGCAGAATGGCTCAAAGCAAAGCAAGTTTGGTGGTGGGTAAAGCACAGTGCCATCGACCTCGGAAGTCTATTGAAAACCAAGGCTCACATCTGGACACAGGTCTCTGGTGAAATGAACTGGGTAACCTCGGCTCAGTTTGGGGGTTTACGGTATGTGTGCGTGACAGTAACAGCATGCTAGACCCTTCTTATGGGAAGCTCTGAAATGAGTGAGGGGAAAAGAGGGTCCTGACATAGAAATCCTTCCAGATTAGAGATTGCCAGGCAATCCAGTGTGAATGCAGAGATTTGCAAGCAGAGGGCAGTGTTTCATGCTGATAGTGCTAAGCAAGGGCTCATTCTCGAAGTGAATGCCTGGAAGAGTATTATAATGTCACTGTTGGCGTTGAGAATCCTTGGGGAAGGTCAGCTGCAGTTTGAGTCCCTGGAGAGTTCTGCTGCTATGGCTTCCCTTAAACAAGACCTTCATTTGGCAGCATTTTGAAGGCACTTGAATGCCAGATGTTGCCCCAAGTATTGTTCCTAGAGAAGTCGGTCCATAGCAAGAAGTCAGAGCTTCTTTTACACATGATGGAGGAGTCATCTCAGTGGAGGTAGGTAGGTTGATTCCATCGGTACCAAGATCTGTTTGCAACACAGGGAATAAGAGCTACAATTGCCATCTTGTTAACGCTTTCCCTTGAAAGAAAAATCATTATTATTCCATTTGTAGCCTTACTTGAGCTTGGCAGGCAGCAAATGATCCTTTGCACCTATAGGAAGCTCACAGCAAACCCCCTGTCTGTCTGAACGTCTTCCATGGTGCTCATGATTTCACATACTACCTGGCTGTTGGACACCCCCCATGTAAGACTTAGAAAGCCCAGCAGCTATGGGTAACGCCCTCTACTCTCTGTTGCTTTCCTACTAACAGCATCCTTGATGTGATGTGCGAGGAGTAGCAGAAACTACAAGTGCAGAGAGGCCTGAGCAACACGGACCGTGGCAGAGGGGTGTTCAGTGAAACAACCAGAAGGGCTCTGAGCCCATATGTGTGGCTTAATGCTTGTACGGCATCTAAAGGCAGGGAAGAGGCAAATATTTGTTCTTGTTTCATGTGCCTCTGTGGAATAGTTCCTCTGCTCTCTGGGAGGCACTGCAAGAGAGAAAACTGGCTGTGGAGGGGGTTACCCAAGCACAAGGTTCCTCCACACAAGGAGTTAGTTTAGGACAGTCCTTATGGACAGTGTTTCTATTCAGGTTTTTCATCTGGGTGTTGGTTTTGGGTATTTTTTCCTCTCCTTTTTTAACCAGCACAGTTTTTCACGCAAAACTCGATTTACTATTTGTCTCCACGCACAAAAAATAGCCGTATCCCAAGAAGCTTCAGGTGATATGTGAAGCTCCACATTGCTGCAGTTTCTAAAGGCTTACACATCCTTTGCTGAGGTTCCGTTGCTTTTCTCCCAAGCCCTCCAATACCCTTGCCAAGGAGCGAGCTGTGGACCCCCCCTGCCTTACCCTGAAGAGTTGAAACCGGATGAGTTCATTGCAGCTTTGGAGTTGCTCTGGGCTGTGCCGGGGCTGCTGGCATGGAGCGCACTGCCAGGGGACGAGGGCCTGCTGGAGTTCCCTGGGGAACATGATGATGTTACTGCGTAGCAGAGAAAGCAGAATAAGGCTGGGATCTCCTTTTCCTGCCAAGGACAGGCCAAGCCTGGACACCTCCACCACCTTGTACCCATCCTGTTGTTCATCTGATTCACTGTCTGCCCTGCAGCAGCAAGGCAGGATCTGTGCCCAGCCACAGAGAAGGTAGGGGTCTCCAGGGCTGCTCTCTCTATCACTCGGCTTCTATTTGTATGAATCACACTCCTTAAAGGAGATCTGACAGTGTTCTGCTGTAGAAATGCGGTGACCTACCCCCAGGCACTCCTCTTGTTTGGCTTCTAGGTGTGCCTGGCTCCCAAACCTAAACACCCCAGCAAAATTTGCCTAGGATAATCACGGGAATGTTACCATGGCCATGAAGCTTTCCATGCCTTTGTTCCAGCCAAGAGAAAGACTCTGCTGTTCTTATCCCTTGTGTACACTAGGTATGTGGGGATACTTTCCCTGGCCAAACCCAAGGGTCTTCTTCAGAGTGGCCTGCAAATGTGGCCTAGAAACCAAGTAGTCAGAGAGCAAGAGAGGAAGGAGGGAAGGAATGGTGAGCGAGGCAGGTTTCTCAAGGCTTACCGGTCCCAGGCATGGTGCTATGCACTGGATTGACAGAGAGGGGCCCCAAGGACCCTGAGGTAGAGACCTAGAGAGAAACAGAAGCAAACAGTAAGCAATTGCCACTATGGGGGTATAGATCATGAAATGCCACTCCCTTCACATTCTCTTTAGAGTGTGAGGGCTCTTAGTCGGACTTCTTATCTACATCTGAGGCTCCCGCAGATACTTCTATTCATACTCGAGTGTAGCAGCACCATTTTTATACCCAGGGCCATGCAACGAAATCAGAATGAGTATTACATCTGCCTGACACTCTCTACACAGATCTAAATTTATGGATGAGCTAGGGAAAAGCCTGAAATTATCAAATGCAAGCCAAAGTTTCTGGAAGTCCTGAGATCCCATTGGTAGGAGCCACTGCCCTTTGGATGTTTCAGACTGGATGCTCCTCATTAGAAACTTCCCAGCTCACTCTGGTCTTAGGCACAAATAATCCCTTTTCCTTTAGGGAGTTCTTGATGGGTGAGAATTCTCAGGTGACAATTAGTAATTTGGTGGCTGCAATCAAAGCGAGCCTTGGGCATTTGTTGTTCAGCCATGATACTTTAACTACAGGCAACACTGTTCCTTGTGCACTGAACATTGTTCAGAATGACTGATGAGCAAAGGCACACTTTGTACACTGCATTCACAGGAAAACTATTCACCAAAGCTACTGCTTTAAAAATCCATGGCTTGCAAGCAGCATTTTGTGTTTGTGACTGTAGACCAAAGGTGTTGTGCAACAAGTGACCAAACTCCTTGTGATGTTTTCCTGCCTTCTGAAGGATAATTCCAAACCCCAGAAGATTTCAAGATAAAATATTGCTTGCGAATAAGTCCTCTCCCTCCCACTCACACGTGCTGCAACACTAACAGCACTGCAGGGAGGCTCCTGCCACTTTTATGTGTCAAGCAACTATTACCCAGCAGAACTGCAGTAGTAGCTTGTTAGCCACAGTAGCCACTGCCAGTGGCTCCCTGGCAGTGAAACTACGCCTGCCGAACGGTGAACGTACAACACTCCAGTATTCTGCATTTCTGCACAGAGGTAGGACAACGAACTGCCATGTAAATGGTTACCATTAGGTCTCAGAGTTAACCAGTAAATTGACAGGAGTGGATGTGATTCTCGGCCCATGAAATACTGATTCCTCCTCCATTAACTTTGGAAAGCTTTCATTTAGCAATCTCAGGGTGAAAAATGTTGGGATGGCAGCCCTGTGTGGATAAATTATCCTACAATTCAACTGATCTGTACCTTCTAGGAAACTTATTTTTTCTATTTTTTTCATTATTCAGATAACAGTAAATGTTCTGTAAGTGCAGGCATGAGATTCCATTCAGGTTGGGATGCTGTGTATATGCCCAATCCGTGGCTAGCCCAGCTGCCTCTCCACACACTTCTGCAGGTGTAGTCCCCACTGGGCTGGGTTTGCAGCAACTCAGGGACTTGTGTGCACAAGACGATGTCCTGTCCCGTTTCCTTTTCCAGCAAACCCTGCTGTATCCCCCCACCCTTTTCCCTTCTCGTTTGGGATAGCATGTAGAACTCCTTAAACCAAAGTCTCTCACCAGTCTGGAATTGTAGATAGGTGATTTGATGGGGGATGGCATTGGGCAGCTGATCCGTTTTTCCTTCTGGCGCCGGTTGCAGAACCAGACCCGAACCACCTCCTTTTCCATGGAAAGCTGCTCTGCTATCAAGGATATCTCCTCTGAACTGGGCTTGGGGTTCTGCTAACAAAGGGCAGGAGGTTAAAGAAAGCCTCAAAACGCTGTAACTCAGCATCAATGTATGCTTCTGCTGCTGGAAAGGCAGAGGGCAAGGGTGGGGCTGGCTGTAAAACGGGGAGGGAAGAAAATTTGCTTCTAAGACAAAGGGTAAATATTTGGGTGAGAGCTTACGTTCTGTGAACCAGAAAGTGCCTCTGATTCAACATCAAGCCTCATGGAATCAGTGGGGGATGCGTCAGAGTACCTGGCTCTGTATTGCATAAAGCACCAAGCTCTTTGATCTTAACAGCACCCTGAATCATCGCTTGGGGGGAAGCTAATGACTGGTGGTCATCGTACCACTACACGGGACACACGAGCTCTGAGTGCTGTTCATACACCTGCCTGCCCCAGCTCAAAGAAGCCATTTCTTCTCTTTCTTCCTTCATCCCCTCATTTCTAAAGGGAAATAATAGTACCTATCCTTTCTTCTGAGTCACTTATTTTCTGGTGCATTTGACAGCATTTAGCTCTGTGGGTTTTGATCTGAGTTGGATACTTGAGGGTCAAAAACACCTAGCGTGGAGATGCCAAGACAGTTTTCCCATTACAAAGAACGGCTTCTACGAGCTAAAAATGAGGCACCTATAATGACCTGACAAGGATTATCTTTTGTTCTCACTAACAGCCTTAGGAGGAAATTTTGATATGAGGGAGAAACCAAGAAGAAATAAGGGCTACGGTGTTGATGAAAAGTTTGCAATGGGCAAGTTAGTCCTACTGACTTAAAGCTCTGTTTGCTCTCTGTGACAATTTTTCTTTAAAATCTTGATACTTAAAAAGTAAAATCCTCCACTTCTGGAATAATTCAGCAGCAATATCTGGAGCAACTAGTTCTGTGGTCTCCCAAGACCTGCTTAACAGGGCATCCGTTTCCGTGCTGCACCGTGGCCACACCGTTCCCATGACACCCTCACAAAGAGGGTGGGTGCAGGAGATCAGCTTTGACTGGGGCACCGGTCAGTGGATGGTAATGGGGAGGTGTAATGATGAAATCGTAATTCTTTTAAAACAACATTTACCAAAGAAATTACTGGGTCTGATTTCTTTGGTTCTGACACTTCTATTAACTCCTTCAAGCATTTTCTAACCTGCCAGCAAAACAAACAAACGAGATCTCTTTTTTTGGAGGATTCACTGCTGCTATGACCTAGCAAATGCCAAACTCAGAGAGAGTCCACAACACATTGAAAGATTTTCCCCTCACATCTTGAAATCTTTTCTCCAGAGTGGAGCGAATGTTGGTCTCAATGCTGGTTCGCTTCTTTCTTTTCCGTCCAAACATCTCATTCACTGAGGGATAGGAATTGGGAGTGCTCATGGAAGAATCCAAAGGAGCAGATTCTGAGGAAAGAGGAAGGGGAAGAGAGATATTCAAGAAGATAATGAGTTATTTTCATTCCTAGATCCTTCCTGGGAACTATGGCACGTCCTAAAAGTAAGTAAAATATTCCTGTATTGTGGATCCTTCCTCTGATGGCGATTAAAATTGCTTCAACAGTCCCAAATCCATCTGTGCTCTTATCCAAATCAGGAAAGAAATAAGAGAGCTAAATTTTTAATCAACACACTATTTTTCCTTTTTTTCCGGCTCGATTTCCAGCCTGCTCTGATGGGCACCACACATTTCCCAATGATTTAATTTCACGCTGTAAAAGGTTTTGTCTTACACCACTGGGATCAAACTCACACGTAGCTGAGACACCTCCTGGCATAAATTGGTCAAAAATGCAACTCCTGAAGGGCTGGGTCCAGCACATCAGACTAATGCTGCTCCTGCAGTGGCTTGCAGCTGGCAGAGGACACCAGCCCAGTACTGCTGCTGCTGGGGATTCCCCTTGCAGTGATGCCTTCCTTTTCTAATTACTGCTCATGGGCTGATCTCTGAGCACTCTAGGAGTGGTCCCTTCCTACTCCTTCCAGTTTACACAAGGAGGGACTGAACGGACTAGCCCAGCGATTTGCCCCAGGCCATACAACAACGCGAGAGGAGATGCAGGAAGGGAATGCCCCAGACACCAAATTGCAATGTCAATCCCATATTGCCAGAGAGAAAGGACAGATGTGGTTTGATATCTAGGCTGCTATGCAACCCACTGTGTGAGCCACAGTGGAAAACAGTCTGTTACCAGCCAGCCATGAATCTGAGAGGTCTTGTCTCCAGCTCTGATTTTCCTGGATTTTATTGGAGGCTCCTGGATGGATCCCCTCATCCTGGCCAAGACTCCAGGACTGGTGACGTTTCTGCACAGAATGTCACCTACCTGCATCACTCAGCCACTTCTCCAGCAGAGGTTTGAGCTTGCACATATTCTTAAAGCTCAGGTTGAGAGCCTCGAAGCGGGAGATGGTGGTCTGGCTGAAATCATTGCCGTAGAGCTTCCCCATGGCAAGTCCAACGTCACCCTGCCAGAGAAGATCCAAATCGCAACATGAGCTCAGAAAAACACCCTGCAGCTTCCTGCTGTCAGATCACCTCCCAGAATAGGTGCAGCCTAGTTTCCGTTACCTGCCTTCTAGAGAAAGTGAATTCTCTTCCCATGGGAGTCTGCCCCACACCCCTGACACTTTGTGCATCGAGAAGGTGCAGGTAATGAGGTCACGGTATGGAAGTACTAGGTAGGGTTTGTCTCTCCATGTGTTTGGAAGGGGATGCTCCAAAGAAAGCCAACCTGTACCTAATCCAGCCCTTCCCCCATCCACAATTCCCTCAGCCCAACGTATCCACATGGCAAGCAACACCACCCTTCGCACTGACGATGCTGCCCACCTGCGTGAACCCCAGTTTGATTCGCCTTTGTTTGAACGTCTTAGCAAACTTTTCCAGCTCCTCCAGGTCACTGGGTTCCTCAGATGCTCCCGACGGAGTTAGGTGCTTTGCCACTTGCAAATGTTGGGGTACGTCCAGGTGGGGTTCAACCGATGACCCAGGGAGTCCAGAACGGCCCACAGCCTGTTAAAACACCAACAAAGAGGCGGAGTGTCACAGCGATAGGGAAGCACACCGTTCCCCCTGCCATTTGCCCTTAAGGAAGCAACAATTTTTGTGGATGGGTGCTTCTCAGGGTGGGGCTCTCTGTTGGACTGAACACTGAGGCAAGTTACCTGTGATGCCAGGCTGGGTCCCGGCTGGGAGAGGAGAAGGCTGCCCTGTTGCTGAGGGAAGGAGAGGATGTTTGGCTGCAAAGCTGAGGAGAGAAAGAGAGATCTGATCAGAGCAGCTCCTTCACCAGCACCTGGGCAGCTGCGCATCACTCTGCACAGGAAAGACTCGTGACGCTCTGGATGGAAAATATCAGCTAGCCCTTGTTCAAAATATGACAGTTCCAGCCATTACAAATGTGGATGGCTCTCCGCTGGATTACGAGAAAGGAAAGGCTCTTCTCGTGGCTTTTTAACCTGAAAGGGATTATTACAATAATGATACTGGTAAAATATCTCACCCACTGATCCCTGCAGGTAGACATTTTGCATAGACATCTGACTTTGATTTTAGATGCCAAGCAGCAGAGAATTTACTACATCCTTAGTGATGATCTCTCCCAGCGCTTAATCATTGTAGCTGCTAAAAAAATGTGCATCTTATTTCCAATAGCTTTTTTGACTCTAACTTTCAGCCACTTGATCTTGTTAAAAAAATCCCGATCCTACAGCTAATCTCCTGAGCCTACCCACGCTGCTTTCTACTATACATTTCATTTTCAAGTGTCATTTTAAAGCCATCTGACCCTTTCTTTTCCACCCTACTGTATTTCAAATAAATTGAATTTCTTTTGGAATATATAAAATGACACAAAATGATGAATGGAAAAAAGAAGGGAAATCTATAAAACTAACAAAACCTAGTATTTATGGAGACTGCATAATTACTTAGTTGACAAACTGCCAAGTACAGGCCTATCTCTCTTACGAGGAACGTCCTAAAGGATTAAATAGCAACTGAGGCAGTGCAGTTCCCTAGAAATTTAGTTAGGTTCTTCAAGTCTGTTGTGGGTGAAACCTATAGAAAACAGTGAGGATTTATAACCTTTCTTGAAACAGTCAATATATTCTATTGATTGAAACTGACAATTAGAGGGAAAACTGTAGAAATTTATGGACTTCTGCTAAAAAATAAATAAAATACAATCTCCAGAATCAATCACTCCCTCCTCTCTCTTTTTCTGTCTTTCCTTTTTTAATTTAGATCTGAATGTGCAGGATCCCATTTATTTATTTAGATTGGTGTTTCAATAAGCCTCTCTAATGCTGGAACAACTTTGAATTTCAAATGCAGGCTGGTAATGAGGTGCACATTTTTAACAGGGAAGGTAATTAATCACCAGAATGGCTTGCCTAGGGACATGGCGGATGCTCTGTCATTTGGAGTCTTTAAAATCATGATTGAACACCTTTGCGAAAGCTAAGCTCTAGCTCAAATGAAAATTATGGACTGGATTCAGGAATCACCGGTTTGACAGCTGATGAGACCGAGGCTGTGTTTTTATAAGATGAAGACTTCAGCAGCAATATTTTGGCTGACAGCATTCCCAGCATCTACCTGGCTGCTCGTTTCCACTTTCATGGCACAGAGCACTCATCCCCTTAATCACGTGTGCCCGCATTAGCTGTTTGAAGGGCTGCACAGTGAAGCAGATCAGGGCATAATGAAACAGACCTGGGAACTTACTTGGCTTAAAACCAGCTTTAAAACACTAAAGCCAAACCAGAACACATGTCCTCTTGAAAAGGCTAAGCCCACAGCCAAGTCCCTTTGGCCATGAAATCCATCAAGTGATGTACCCATCAGGCAGAACTCAGGAAACATTGAGGCTGTTCCCATGGTGGCCCGAGGGACAACTTCAGGAATATTTCATGCATCTCTTTGGTATGAAGAACACTCCACCTGTATCTGTACCAAACAACTAATTCCACAAAACTAGTCTGTGCCTTCACTTTCACTCCCCAGTGGCTGTGCGTGCACATGGCAGTGAGTCATTAAAACTCAGCAATCACCTATTCAGATTGAAGTTCTTTTCCACAAAAAGCCAGCTACTGGCCGGAATACCCAGTCTTTATCAAGTTTGGATCCAAAAGGGGTCATGGCTAAACCAGTGGCCATCTGTTGGAGGGGTTATAGCGGCCAAAGGAGGTCACATAACAGAAGAAACCCTAACTCTGTAAAAGGACGAGAGTTTTCTTCTCCAGTATGTTTCCTATTATACATCGATACAAGCAGTTGGTAAACAATAGGTTGTCCTGACCCTGCCATTTCAAACAAACTAAATTCTGTATTAGTGTTAACTATACATCTAGTAGTTTCTTTATACATCACTGAGGGCCATTTGGTAGAGAGAAGAGTTTATATACTGTCAATGAGAAGTAGGTTTCCCACTTGCCTACAATACAGGTTTTCTTTCGGAGTGTATGTACCAGCAGCTTCCAGCTGCAGAGATTTTAAAGTTTTGATTCTGAAGTTTGGTTCATACAGTGGGAACTCTGTGCTGGAATAAATCAAGAATGTGGGCAAAGGACCCAAATCCCTTTGCATCTGTCAGGTTATGGATCAAAGTCTATGTTTGTCTGTCCATAAGCAGCAGAAAACTTCATCAATGGCATACCTGTATCCCTGTTGTTGGAGAAATGCCATAAAAAATATCGGTGGTGAAAATAGAAACAGCGGGACGTTTTAAGCACTGAGTTCAGCCCTCAGTCCTTCCATCCCTTTCATGAAGCTGACCACACTCTGTTTCAGAAGTAGTTGGACCTCTCTTATCCTCTCCTGCCCCATGGCTTGGATTTGGGAACAACCACTGGCATCTCCAAACCGCTCAGCTCTCCCTGGCTAGGTTAGCCCTGTTTGTTGTAGTGCCAGCATCATCCTTGCACCACAGCAGCTCAGCTCCTTTCCGGTCTCAGGTACTTAGAGGGATCAACTCAGCCCTCACCAGATCACCTCCCAGCGAGGCTGGAAGCCCAGGAAGGCTGCAGCTGCTCCCAGGGAGCAGGCTCCTTGCCGTTTTGCTGGAAGCCAACCAGACGCTGTGGAACTGCAGCATCCCTGGCAGGGCTGCAAAGCCTGGCCCCAAGGTGGCACTCGTGGCGCACACAAGGTGCCAGGAGCATCTCCGGATCTGGACCCTTCCCGGAGCAACCAGGCACCCACGGGAGCGTGCCAGGGGTGGGAAGCAGCACCGGGGGGAGAGCAGGGGAAAATGCATCTGTTAACACAGCTAGGGAAGAGACAGCATCATGCCGGCAAAACACAACACACCAGATTTAAAGCTAATCATGTGGATGAGGGGTTCCTAGATATGTATCTACTCACAACAATGCCCCTTTCAGCCTTTATTGCTCTTACCTTGTTGCCCGGCCTGAGACTGAGACAGAAGAAACTGGGGAACTGACTGCATATGACCAGGAAGCAGTACAAGCTGCTGCAGGGTGTGAAGAGAGCTCATATCCTACGGGAAAAAGCAAAGGGAACAACCAAACTCAGAGATGTCTGCTTTTCACACAGCGTCACCTCTCCTATAAAGCTTCCCTGCTCTTTTATACTGTCCTTGACCCTATTCACGCTTTTCCTTTAACTGCCAATGCACTGGATTTGTGTAATTCAGGCACTGGAGAGCTACAGATCCAGAGGTACTCCAAGATAGGTTGTTTTCAGCTGTATAACAAGAATTCTGTGCGCACACACACATCCACGTGGAAACCTGCCTACTTTTACCTGAAAAAATAAATTGTTGGAAAATGACATTTTCGAGGCACTGGCAATCAAACCCTAGTTGTTAGGAGTAACAGTGAAACCTCTTGAATTTCAGTCTCTTCCAGATAATGTACCTTCAGAGAGTGAGCCCCTTGAAATTACACAGGAAAGTGCAGCTGACTGTCCCACCTCACAAACACTGAGAACCTACTTTCCACAGTAGGGCTGATTTCCCAGCCAGCCACGTGCTAAAACGGGAAAGCAGCGATGCCCAACAGCACCTGATTGTCTGCACCAACAGCAAACACATTGCAACGGACACAGGGACCAGGCCTGAAAAAACATTTCCTGTTCTTTGCCAGGTAGCTGCCAGGAATTCCCCACCCTGCACTGAGCAGAGCAGTCAGTAGGTACAGAGAGGTAAGTATTACATCCTAGCGCTCTTTCACATTACTAGGGTATCAGTCCCAGGTCCTTTGCTGGGATTAGGGGATAAGAGTTTGCATTTGCATGGGATACACACCAAAAAACCCAACTCTCTTTAGAGGTACATATTTAAAGGAGCTCATTACTCAATAAGATGAGCTCTTGGAACTTCTCAAGAACTGTTTTGAAGCTTTGGGGAAATTGAACAGTCACTGAATTGTGTAAGGGACCTGAATATCCCGCGAAAGAATGAGGGAAGAGATTACTGAGCAGCTGTGTGGCCTTCTGGCATCTAAATCCCACTAGAATTTAACAAGAGTTAAGTGCTAAACTCCAATTTTTCACCTTAGGAAAAGAAAAAAATTCCCTCAAGGAATTAATTTCTTCTCTGCTGTAAATCAGTCTGAGGCCACACTGAAGGATGGCTATACTGGTTGAGATCAAGTGTTAATTTAGTCTGGAATCCTATCTCCAACAATGGCATTACCCAATCTTCATGGAAGAGGAAGAGCATGGCAAGCATATCTAACACTTCCCCTTGGTGTTGTCTCAGCCTCCAATTACTTTCAGTTCAAGGGATTTCCTAAGAATCGTGTGGTTTGCCTACTTAGTAAACCCTCAAATGGAATCTCTTCCAAGTATGTGTCCAGTCTGCCTTTGAACCGATGTAAAACTTTCCACAGAAAAGAGGCTGAAGAGGAAGCTGACTTTTGCTAACACAGATTCACTTTTCCAGTTCAGTGTCCATCATACCCTCAAGTCTCTTCCTGCCGCTGTCAAAAGGCACACCTAACTTGGCAACTGTCTCAAAACCAGCCTCTTCTCTGGAGGTTCACAAACCAGTGCCTTCTCAGGCTTCTGGATCCCCAAAGCAGCGAGGTCACTTACCCCTGCGATTTGGCTCCCAGGCATCATTGATGATCCCTGCACAAGGTGACCTGACCTAGGGGGGATTGTAGACTGCAAGGAGTCGCTGAGGTCTTCGGTTTTAATCTGAAAAAGAGCAAAGTAATCGTAGCATTAGGGAGCGGAGACAAGGGGATGTGGGAGGTCTGGGAGTGTGAGAGCCTGGAAGGGATCAGGATGGGGCTCCTTTCAGAGAAAAGTTAGACGTCAGAACTCCCATCCCTGGCTTAGCAGAAGGGCATGGTCGTTCCCCACTCCTGCTCTCCAGTTTATAACATGGACATTGGTTTCCTGCTCTGGCAAGCCAAGGGAGGCTTACAGTTTGATCAATTAAAGCAAGTTAATTAAAACACTTTAGGAAGTAACCAAGGTCCAGTGACTTAGCAGGGCTTAAAGCAAGCGAGTGCTTTCGTTAGACATAACACTGAGACATTTTGTGAAGTTATAAGGAAGACATGAAACAATTCTCCTTTACTGATCACGACCCCATGGTGGGGCTGGCTAAAGATGGCCTTTCATTTTGTTCTCCAGGTGGCAGAGAACATTAGAAGGGGGATGGTAAAGGAATGGTCATGAAGTAAAAGACCACAGTCTTCCAGACTTGAAAATGCAGCACCCCAGGCGCCAAATGTATTTGCTCAACTTCCACCAGAAAACAAGAAGAAATTGCACTGGTCTGGCCAGGAAAAAACTGCTTCCTTAGCTAGAACAAGGTGTGGAAAAAGAACTGGACTATTTCACAGATGTCAGCCCTTTGTCCAGTGGTTATTTTGACCTATTTTCATGTTCAAGAAAGACTCCTGTCTACAAAAAATAATAATAAAAAAAAATTCATGTTGTCTGAGCCCACATCCTTAAGAGAAGAATTTACCCAGGGACCAGAACTGAATCCTTGTGCCTGGTTCATTCCATAGCCTCCATGTTAATTTCTAACATTACTACTACATTTAAAAAGCAAACAAAACTCTGTTACATCACTTTGTACTGGTTGAAATCCTTTGGTAAGGCTGACTGGGACAGGAGAGAGCAGAACCTGGCTGGGGAGAGTTTAGTTTTCAGGTTAATTCCCAAAAGCTGTCTGAGGAGTGTCGATGTGCAGATGCCATGCAGAGCAGACAGAAAAGTCACACAGAGCTCTTATAACACATTTGCTCTAAGTAAATACTCAAGCAAACAATTTCCAAACTGAGGCTTAAGTTTTTCCTAAGCGTGAGAACGCCTGGAAGAAGGCTCACACCATCAGTCCCATTCCTGCCTTTCCAGTGCAGGAAGAGGCTCCAGTTTCCACAAACTGGAAAAACCAGGAGGACGCCAGAACGGACAGGTCTTGAAAACCCTGTCCACGGGCTCAGCACTGCAGATTCACTCTTAATACCAGGGCTGAACCTCACCATCTCCCATCAAATGACAGACGAGCCCAGCGTCCCCCAGAAGCCCAGAGGGGTGGCGTTTGCGGGGGCTTTGCAGTGCTGAGGTGGCCTTCAGGTCACGCAGCCTCCTGCCAGCAGAGGGGATGAGAAATTCAGCTTCTAAAAACAACGGCCCGAGCAAATATTTTTGACTGAGGGCGGTTTTATTTCAATCGGACTAAACCAAACAAACAGACAGATCTCCACAGGAGCAAAGGAGCGAATGTGACCGAAAGAGGCTCGCAGCTGCAGTGCGGGGAGCGTGCCCTGTGACACTAGCCTCTGCTTTTTGGAAGGTGCTCCACAGAGGGAGGAGAATTACAATATCTCCTTTGATTACAACTATAGCTCCGGACACTGCCGAAACTAGTTCTGCAATAATACTAGCTCCTTGCGACAAGAGTTATATACATGCTGTGAATTCCAGTTCTTTCCTACCTTTCAGGTTGGCATGATCATCCCTCTTAGCCTGGTGAAAAAAATCAGATGGAAAGATCTTCTTGATCACTATCAATGCGGATAGTGTCTCAGGTACTAAATGGTAGACAAAAGGCTCAGGAGAATACACCGTTACCCCTGAGCCATCCGGTCATTGCAGGCAAATGGGTTTATGCCCGTTTTTCCTTCTGAGGGTGCATTAAAAAGAAGTCATCTATGCCAAAAAGTAAAAATAAATAAAAATAAAAAAATAAATTACCCCTGCTTCCAATTCATGTGTGTCTGCCTCACACAACGCAGTCATCCAAGTCTGAACAGCCCCAAAAAGGAAAGTTATCCACGTCTTAAAGAACAAGGCACTTGATCCTGCCTAAGTTATGATCCCAATAGGAGTGGAGTGTTGAAGAAGCACAAGCCATTTCCAAACTGAAATCAATTTTTACAGCTGCCAAGCGGAATGATTTGGAAGTGTTCCAGGGTGAAAGGGGTGTGTAGCTGCATCCCGGCATCGCACAATATGAGAACGGGAGGTGGGTTTGGCAAAGGACCGGTTCCCAGTTTAAAAACAACAACATCTCCCACTGCTCCTTCCCCCGTCCCTGGAATTCTCTGGCTCCCTCCTGCGCAGTGGGCGGGAACTTGGGTGTTCTTGACAAATCCTTCTCCCCTGCACCTATTTTCATTGGGTTTAGTCTCAAATTTACCTCTCCCTCCTCTTCCTCTCCCCAACAGGCCCGCAGCTGGCTAATTGTTCATTAGCAAGAGTTCGGGGTATATCCAAAACTTTTGGGATGGTTTATGCAAATCCTGCACTTTCATTTTTTTCCCTGGTTAAACCGGCAGTGTTACCAACTGTACGTTAAAAAAACCAAAACCCAAAACCCCAAAAAACCACACACATTGTGGGCGAGGCCACTCAATATCATGAGACTCCCTTAGAATAATGTAAATTTCAAATTAATAAAACGAGGGGAGGAGCTGACTTCTCCTTTCCCAGTGCATCTGACTCACATTTGCAGGCATTTTCTACAAATATGAGAAAAGTTTTCTTTAAGGAACCAAAATAAAAGGTTAAAATTATCAGAGAATCACCTCACCTAGGTATTTGATGAGAACCTTGCTAAAATACTGCAAGTGAGCAACAGGGATTTAGTTAAAACCAGGACCAGAGCCCACTGGTTCCTCAGGACTTTGGTTTTACACCAATGATCAGGACAGACGGGAAGCAAGAATTCATTGAGAACAAGCCTAAAGTTCTTCCCATTGAATCTGATCTGGAGAAATAACACTAAAGGAAAATGATCTCGTGAAACAGCGGGACCCAGCCATGCGCTGCGAACGCATCCTGCTCAGCCACAGCTGAGGCAAAACGTGGAGATTGGGGGTGCTGGCTGGGGATCTCCAGGCACCTTCTTCCCCCTGGACTCGAGGGGAGTCTCCAGGCAGGGCCAGGAGCAGCTGGGAGCTTCTCCCGAGGAGGTAACGGCAGGCGGCGGCACCGGTATGCAGAGCTACCTCGGGCTTCTCTGGGATAAGAAAGGAATCACACTTGCAAATCTCAAGTGGATGTTTTCACGGCCTTAAAATAGGGTCAGCTTCCCCCAAGCAATCAGAGTGAAAAACACAGGAAGGGTGACTGGATGGAAAGAGAGTCCTTTCCTGAGTTGGCTAGCACATCTGCTGGGCCTGGCCAAGGATGGATTGTTTCTTACCTATCTCTGGCCTAAAAACAAAAACAAAATGCAAAACAAACTAAGAAACATATTGAGGGCGATGGAAAATGATCAAAGCTCTTCAGCTTGCTTGCGTAACCGATTTGTGGAAGGTGTTTCATAAACATTTCATAAGAAAGAGAATTATGAAGAAAACATCTCCCAACCTGCCTGCAATTACTGCACAAACTCTTCCTTACCAGTAGGAAGAAGGGAAGAAAAAAAAAAAAAAAGAGTACATCTGTTTTGTAACTGATCTGTGAACTTCTGGCAAACATTCGGCTCATGAAAACATCCTGCAGACATATTGCAAAGCTGTGAAAAGCCAGCCTTACATGAGGAAGTTGGAAAGATTCACCTTAGCAGCTCTGATTTCACCGCGTGGAAGGCCGTACCCTTCCCACAGACCGACCGACCCACTGATGGTCAGATCCCACCGGTGGGGCAGGACTCTGGCTGCAGCCCCCCCGGTATAAGCCCATCTTGGGGTCACTGCTCACTGGTAATCCGCATCCGTCTTCCTTGTCTATTAGCCAAGCAGGCAGCCTGAATGCAGCCCCAAGCCACCTCCTTTTGACGAGCCCTTCTGATGTAATGTAAGCACCACGCCGCCATCCTCTTCCCAAAGGTGGGACCCACCGACTGATTCAGCACCCAGGGCCTCGGATGCTTTCCCCAAATGTAGGTAAGAGATCTCCATAACCTGCCAGAGTGAGGCCGTTAAAGCCATGTCAGCCTTCTCCAGTACCAGTTATTAGGCAGGAACTGCGGTCGTTATTGTAAGAAAGAAGACAATCCTATTTGTTGTGTAGTTTCTATTGAGACAGTAACCTCTTTGAAACAGATATTTATCTGCCTTCGTATCTGGCTTATCTCATAGTCAGCAACTCAAAATTGTTTAAGAGTTTGCCTGACTCATAGCCCTCCCTCCCCTCACTGCAGAGCGGTAAGGCTCTTGCACTGCATCAGGTGCACACAGGCTTCAGAGGGTCTGAACCAATTGCCCCTCACTGAAAACGAACAGCACGGTTCTTCCAGGGCTGAATCACTCCCAAAGCGCTATTCAAGACAACAGGGCTGCCTGAAGCTGCCCCAGAGTTATTTGCTTGAAGTCAAGGGAGGAAGTTCTGTGATAGGAACGGGTATCGAGACCAGATCCAAGGCTATTGCAGTTAACTAAGCCTTCCCACCTTCCAATGGCATAAGTGTACTTGTCTGTGAATTACCTGCACACGTGGGCCCCATAAAATAAAAAACACACTAATAATAAATTATAGCAATAATAATAATGGGCTTGCAATTACTATTTCCACATGTACTATCCTGCACGTACGGCAAGGCTTAACAGACACCCAGGAAGACTGCGAAAAACCCTTATGTCAATCCAACAATATTCACCCTGTAACATTTGGTATCCCCTCTGAAGGGAGGGATTTTTCAGACTGGCAGCATGACAAAAGGGGAGTTAATTCCGTGCTGAATGCCTAACACACTATATCCTAAAACTCAGTAATGACAGCACACTGAAGAATTAAAATGTAATCCCTAACCTCAACACACCTGCAGCACAACTATATGAGGCCTTTGAGTTGATTAATTAGGCCTGATCTGATATGCTTTATCCCCTGAGCTTCAGCTCAGGATGTTAATAGTTGTGCCAGAGTGGGAAATCAAAACTTTAAGAGCAACCGGGCTATGCGCTTCACAAAAGAAAACAAACAGAACCACGCTCGGCGTTGCGTTCGCAGGTTTTCTGATACAGCATTTCCCTAATCTTGTGCTTTTAAACAGAGAACAGGAAAAAGAACGAAGGCACCTCTCTCTGTGCTGAATGATAAACCTCAAATGGTCACGGGTAGCACAGCAGGCTTCAAAAGCAGGCGCTGGGCAGGCGAGTGGAGAACCAAAACCAGAGGTGGGAAGAGCACCTGCCCCGAATGGCCACGCTCACACCGGCGCCCGCGCAGGTAGGGCTGCTCTCCACAACAGAGACTGCAGCCTCTGCAAGAGCCTCAGGAACGCAGAAGCTAGCTAGTGCTTTTGGAAGGTGATCTGCGTTCAGGGAGCGCAGAACCGGTAAAAAGGTACCGAAAACCATCAGCTTACAGCATCTTTGCTCTTGCTATTGGTACTCAGGCATGTCAAGGTCTGTGGGTATGCTACATGAGGTATTTAAAAGAAGGAGAGGGGAAGATGCCATTTTCTTGGTTAGAATGATGAGAACCTCCAAACAAAGTATGGAAAACAATTTTACCACTGCTAAGGCTGCTATTTCTCTCATATCTCATTCCAGGACTCTCCCTGCCCATTCCTCTCTAGTCATCCTCAGCCCAGAGGTTCTGCATTTCTGCCCCAATCTTCTCATGTGTTGCACACTGCTCCCTGCACCTCTCTCAATTTCACTTGCTCAACTTCCAAAGCTCTCCAGAACTCCACCTCTGCCTACACCTTTGCGCTTATCTTCTCTGCTCCCACCCTGGGCTGCATCCCTGCCCCTTTCCTTATCAATCCGATTTCACACACACCAGCCTTCATGGCTTCTCCCATGCCCTCTTGCATGCTCACACAGGTTCCCTGGAGCCTAATCATGTTCCTATTGAAGTCAGCAGCAAAGTTCCCTTATTGGGTTTCTCTGGAGCCAGAACCAGGCCCTTAACTGTTCTCCACATTCCCCGCATGCAAAATTTCCCCTTTCCATGGATCTCTCATCTAGGGGGACCAGACTGTGATTGTTCTGTATTCTCTGTGCCCTCTGGTTGCCAGCCAGTCACAAACCATCTAAATACCTGGCACTGCCTCTCTCCTGTACAGCACCGATGCTGCCGGATCAGTCAACCACAGGGAGGGTAGAGCCGTGTCCACCCAGTGAGTCCTGGCACAGGTAGCCCTCGGTAGCAAGGCACTTTCCACCACATCCCACGTTTGAAAGGAATTAACTTGGAATCAGATGGCTCCCGTGACTAGGGCTGGCTCCATCCCAGCTTCACAGGTTTCTCTGATTGGTTCATGGTAGTTTTGGCACCAGTTGCCGCGCCCCAGGGAACTGGGACACAAGAAAAGCAGCTAGAGGGATTGCATTAAATACACACAAGTAATATAATTAAAAAAGAAAGGGAGAGTGAGAAAGATCAACGGCACTGGAGAGTATCACGTAGTTTTCATTTTGGGTGGAGGGAATGAAGTGCAGTGACTGGGGAGAAGAGAGAGCTCCGAGCCAGTTCTCCCAACTCAGTGGCTCTAGGCAACTTCTGTGCGTTGGGGAAGCAGGGCAAGAGGGTTTCTTGCTAGCATAAGCCCAACGTCTGACTCCTGAGGGGCTGAGCAGCCCAGGTTCAGCCCACCGATCTCACATGGAGCGCTAGCAGATCAGCACCTCTGGGAAGTGAGAAAGTGCACTCTCACGTCAGGCTTCCAAAATTAGAGGCCTTGCTTGAAAACCCATCGCCTTCACCTTTTTATGCTATGACTTGCCCTTCTCCAAAATGGGTGTAGGGCCCCACCCTTGCTGGGTGGTGCAGGCTTTTGATTGAATTTGTGGCGCTCACCAGATGAAAGGCCTTCAAGAATTTGGAGTCCTCTCCTTATTACCGATGAGCCATTCTCCAGTGGGCAGAAGAGTCATATCCATGCACAGTAGTTCGTGCAACTCACCGCTTAAAAAGGTGCCGGGCAACCTAAACAGTGGTTTGACAGTGACAACCATGCCTTGAGCTTAGTTTCTATTGTGGACGCAATTGTTACGCCCCTTTAGACAGGTCCATGAAACTAGGGCTTGCCCCCTGCGAGCCTAGAAATATTTCCCAAAGGATGACAGGAGCCCAGTTGGAGCAGGGAATTTGCACGAAGAGAAGACCTATCACTCCCTCATCTCTAAGAAAGCTTTGAAACAGCTGTACAAGCTATATTGCCAGTGGACCAAGGCAACAGCGTAGGAAATACCTTATAAATACAGGTTGCTCTTTAGAACCCCGAGACGGAAAGCAGGAGTTTGTGAATGGGCTGCAGCTAGATCTTAAGGAACAGATACAATCCAGCCAACTCTGAAGCAATGCTGGGTTGTTGTCAACTGTTATTGGCCACCATAAAATTAATTCAGTGGTTTCAGCCCACCTCTCAAGAAAAAAATTTTCAAGGCTAAATCCTTCCCCCTTCTTCCATCCCCCTCTCCCTCAGAAGTTTCCCCAGAGACTTACTGGCCTGTTCTCGAGTTCATTCCCATCTATCCCATCTGAGGGCCTCTGCAAGGTGCCAGAACAAAACTAGCTTGAACAAGAGGTTCCTCTACATACTGTCCTAAGCAAAACAGTGCCATATATAGAAACAGAGGACTTTCCCTCAAGCCAGGGCTTTCTCTGATGCTTTCCCAAAGGGCTGCATTTCAATGAAGAACCAGGGCACACATACAAATTCATGCAATCAGTCTATCCCTAGGACAGAGCAAGGAAACTTCAAAAGGGAAAGGCCAAGGTAGTGTTCAGCTTAGATCCAGTGTCAGGCAGGGCAGATACGGACAGCTGGGCTGATTTCCAGCTAGTGAAGGCTCAAGAGATGAAAAGCAGATGCAAGACTCAGGCTGATACCCTGGGGCAATGCGGAGAAGAAGAGAGAGTGAAATCTGAATTGATCCCCAGAGGGAAGAAGGAAGCAGGATGTGAACCTTCCCTTGAGAGGAGGGCAAAACAGGACTGGGATGGAAATCTGGAGGGCAGACTGAAACCTGAACTACCCACAGGGAAAAGCCAAGCAGGAATAGGAATGACATATAGGGAACACATGAGATTAGGGGGAGGTGGGAACACAAAGTGGAATGAAAAACTATGAGAGAGATCCCTGGGGGGAGGGAAGCCCTGATTGAGCAAAATTAAATCTGCAGAGAGTTTTGCATCCCAGATATTAATAACAAACTACCTAGCAAGTTGAACCCTTCTTTCCACCTTCAAAAGGATGGAGGGGAGGAAGAACTTGTCTGTGGTTGAGCACAAGACTATGAATCAGAGAATCTGAGTCCATATCCCAGCTCTGCCAGGGAGCAGGTCCCTGGATTACAATACGCCCCAATGTCCACAGGCAACTGTCCTATAAAGCATCCACTGATTTCAACTGCAATCATGGTGCTCAGCATCTTTGGGAAAAGCCAGGTAGTCCGCCTGTGTCTGCCTCATCTATAAGACAGGGTTAAACACCTCCCTACCTTCCGGAGGCACCGGGATGCTAAATTCATTAGCAGTACTTTCAGACATGTGGGTGGCAGGTACCAAACAAGGTCAGAGTGTTATTAATGCCACTGAAAGGGAACCACCAGTGATTTTAGATCTCAGATGCAGTTTGCCCACTTCAATTTCTCATATCATGTGTCTAAGAGACATCAGCTGTAAAGACCTGAGACAAATTACTCTGTTACCTCAAAACAACCATTGACTCTCCTCCAAACCTGAAAAATTGAAGTTCCCTTGGACAATGATTGTCAGATATGAACAGGGCATGGAGGGGAGTTAGATAAGCAGGTATCCCCTGCTTATAACAGAAACCCCTTTGGTACCTCTTGCTGAGAACAGGGCAGTAACACACAGGATTTGGAAGGGAGGAATTCTTCAGTGGATCCAGTCCCTCACCGCTCTTTTGTGATATACTAGCAGACACACTCACTTGGCCAAAAAATGTCTACTCAGGTCTTACTGACTGTGAATCTTAAGCAGCTCAATTATTTAATGCTGACTGACCACTGAAAGAGAGGGATTTGGAAAAGCGTCCCTTACAGTCATGTGCAAGAGTCCAGATGACAGTGTGTATGACCCGATGTGCAAATGTAAGCTTTAATGTGCATATGAAATACAAGGCCACTTCAATTGCATATCCTATTTCCTTATTTTGTTCTGGATGCTTCTCTGTGTTCTGAAGCTGTCTCCTCTCCCAGTAATACATCTCCAAGCTATCGCCTTTTCCCAGGTAAATCCATCCCAAGATCCCATTCCTAGGAAGTCTGTTGGAAAGAGAGATAGATCCTTACTACATCCCTGATTGGTGTAAACCAAAGAAAATAAAGTAATAGGAGTAAAGAACCAGCAGGAAAATTCAAGCTGCGCTGAGCCCTGGGCTGCTCAAGCACAGTAGTGCCTGCTTGTCTACCTTAAATATTGTCAAGTCTCACGCAGGATCATCTTTACATCGATACAAATACCAAACCTGTCATTATCATTAAACAAATGACAGCCTGCCTGCAAGCACTAGCCTTTTGCTGGAGTGAAACTGCACGGCATATTTGGATACAGAGCACATGCGGATCCTGCTAAGCCTTTCCTGCACTGGTAACACACAGCTTTTCGGCTTTATTTCAAGAGAGACATATTCTCTCCTAGCATTGGAGTGCAGCTCAGTGCTTGAGTCATGAAGGGGCTTGGAGAGGACATCTCATTCCTTCTTCTGGAAGAAGAGGAGATCTGAACCTTCGTTCCTTCTTGGCACTCAGAGACAGTATTGCTGCAAGGATCAACAGATGACACAATCCTACACATCCCTTTCCTGATGGAAAATAAATCAGTTGTTCAGTATCTGTGTATTTCCCTCCTCCAGCTGTGGACTGATGCACAGAACCGTGCACACAAGCCCTATCATCTCCCCAAAGCATCAGCCCTAGCTCTGTGTGTGTATTCCAGAAGGCAGTATTATCTCAGGGATTAACTCCAGACACATGGTGAATTACTTTGTTCTCCAGAACAACTCTCTTCAGAGCCATCTGTAAAAAGAGACCATGCAGTGTTTCCTTAAAGGCTGAACGCTACATATACCGACGGGGAAATAAGCCAAACAAGACGGGTAAGACCGCAGCAGCATCACCAGGTGAGGATCACCACATTACAGCAAGGAGAGGTTCTGGTTTCGACACTTGCCCTCAGACCTTTTCCTGGTCCCCCTCGATGCCCTTTCACAGCGAGACTCTGAAGCCAAAGTTACTCAGTTCTGTCCCTGACACGCTCTGGACACGATCCCAAACCATCAAGCAGCACATGTCCCTATCCAGGTTGCCAGCACTGAAGGTGAAAGTTTATTACTGTCTCTTTGCATTTCCCTTGATATAAACAGGAAACAACCAGCATTAGACTCACTAAATAAAAAGCTAAACCAGATAGGCAAGGCAGAAGATGCTTCTTTTTTCATACACACCCTTTTCCCTCTCATTCACATACAAATTACTGTTGCATCCAGGTGGGAGGAGAGTTTGAAGAGGGGAGGGGGGAAGAAATGTTTGCCAAATAGGTTGAGGGATCAGAAGGCAGCTTTCTCATAAAGCACAGGGCTGACCCACAAACTGCGAGAAAACCTCAAACTCCACAAGAGTTTCCCTCCTCCCCATTTTCATGGTGAGAGCAGCCACAGCAGGGAACCGGTAGGCAAGTAAGGGGTCTAACCAGGTCACTCCACCCTTCTCTTCCTGCCTGGAGCATAATATGGGAGGGAAACAGACCTGAAATGTAGGCCATCTACAAAGACTGGGGGAGAGGCTTAAATGATGTGAGATTTATGATCTTCAAAGTGATTAGAGCCCAGCACTCCAAATAAAGTCAAAGAGAGCTCAGCAGCTCTTGCATTCGATTTGGAGTTGGGTTTCAAACCATACTTCTCTGGCTTCAGTTTGAAAACTTGAATTGCAAGGTAACAACAAAAAAAAAAAAGCCACCCAAAACCAACCTCAAACCCCAAACCAAAATTAAAAAACCCACCAACCTCCGCCCGTAATGAAAAAGGCTCAGCACCTGATTTTACATGAAAACACTTTGATATTTCCCTATCTCCCTTCTTCCTTTTTCTCATCATTTGCAATCTATTTGCTGAATTGAGGATGAATTCACCAATAGCTGAGGTCAACCTGAAACGTGAGCGTTACAACCTGTGTGCGTTCGGGCTCATTCTCATTTAAAATAACAATTATAATGGCTCAAGTCATGGCCTTAAGAGGGCCAAGAGAGGGAGACAAAGAGCCACTTGCACACGCCTGTGTCCACTCGGGTGGACTGTTGCAACCCCATCCCTGACATCACTGCAAAACTCCCCGCTGCGGACGCTGGCTATGTTCTGGGGAACAGGACCAGATTAAAAGAACAAAACCACATTAAAATGAGCTTGTTCACATGCTTTTGCTTTGTAACCCTTAGTAAGTCCCCAGTCAGGTTTGCTACCGAGTTGCACACACAGATGTGCTGGCACAAATGAGATTTTGCAGCACCCCTTTGGTGGAAGGGGGAAAACCAAAGTGGGAACTGAATGCTGTGAAAGACTCTCACAAGACCACAATCTCTTTCTGGGAGGAGGACGTTTCTATCAAGCAGACTCTGGCCCAAATCCTGCTGTCTGCAAGGCTGCCCCTCCTCACCCCCAGCTTCACCAGTATCCACTCATTCCGTAGCATGCCTAGGTAGGACCTTAAAGATAATGGATCCAATCGTCAGTGGGTGTAAATCGGCACTGCTTCACCGCAGTCAATAACGTTTCCTTGATTAACCTCAGCCCAGCTTCCAGTTCTAACATCTTTGTGGTGTTGCCATAGGAAAAGTTTGCAACATGTAGAGATCATGTACTTTCATAGCTTATTTCTATCTTGAGGGAATTTTCTTTTATCACTAGTCATAAGCAGGTTGGATTCTTCTCCTGGCTTGTAGAAAGCCTGTGCTTTGGGCTCTGCAATCCACAGAGCTGGAGACACAAGACTTTTTGTTTTCAGCTGGGTATTCCAAAAACCTGGAAGATGGCTGAACGTGTTAAGACACCTTTGACAGGAAGTTACAACGCACCCAAAACCAGAGCAGCCAAAGCAAACAAATAAACAGCAGCTTGCTGACATCTGTCAGACAAAAGCCACCAAGGCAAGCTTGAAGGACAGAAAGTCACTGCGAGAGGCTTCAGTGGCTAGCAGGAAGCCTTTGAGAAGGATCACAATCCTTCAACTTGGGGAATGCATGGTTGGAAGTAGGTAGGTGGAAGTAGGTAGGTTGCTGTACTGCTAAGAGTGCCAACATCTGCTTCAACTGGTAGTGACTGCCCGTGGAGTTACAGCCCCTTCTGCTTTCCTCGCCCCAGCTCCCCAGCCAGCGCCTGGAGCTCTGCAGCAGATCAGTGGGGTAGCTCTCTAGACCTCCTCTTTTTCTCTGCAAGGTCTGAGTCCAGCTCCACTGATGACCACAGGAGTCCTTAGCTCTGGATTCAGAGAGCATTTTCTCACGTATCTGCACGGATTCAAGATCCATACTCTTCCGAGGGCCGTCACCTTCCTCCCCTTGCAATTCTGATGTGAGATGCAGGGATTTCTTGCAGACACTTATGGAAATCTCCAGGTGCTCATTGAGACAGGGCTGCTTTGAGCTGCATGAAGCAGGAGGGTAATAGCAGACACAGCAAAGACAACGGTCCCTCACATGTTCATTTGCATTTAGGGCTTGCTTGCCCTGCAACAAGCGCTTGCTTTTATCTGCTGTCCCTTTCCCCACTGCCTTGCAAAAGGAATCTGCCGTTGTAGGCAGGCCTGGTCTTGACCTACGCACTGCAAGACCTCAAACCACCTCATCTTCAGTCCCTGCTGATACTCCCGTGAGTCAGCCCCGCGCTCTTAGACTTGCATACCACAGCGCTTTCAGCGCCAGTGTCACAAGCAGTAGAAATGCATGGGGCTTTCAGGCAGGATTTGCACATCTGCCAGTGTAACCGAGGTCCCTTTTCTTTCTAAATGACAATGAACAAAAAATTTAAAAGCCAGGAAAAGCCTCAAGCAAATGGTGATTTAAAGAAACTCTATAATTAACTGAACTTCTATGAAATAGGAAGGCCTGGAAACCAGAAGTTTAATCTGTCATTCTATCCCACAAGGGGAACTGGGAGAACTTATGTGGTCTGTTTAATGGTAGCTTCTGACCTAACAGTTTTTATCTCTTAGCAGTAGCTGCCTGCAACTCAGGCAGATGAGCAATTAAAAAACAGTAATTCAAGAAAGTAGGAGAATACCTGGTAACCCAGGGAGCATCTTACCTGCCTGTTAAAGTCCAGCCCATTCTGTTCATTTCCTACAATGAAACAAACAGAAAAATATCTCAGTATTAATGACAGACAGAATGGTGTAAGCTCTCCAGAACTTAGAACACACGTAGCCAAAGACACACTGCTAACCCAGCTCAGTTTGCTGTAAGAGCAAGGAGAGCAGGAGGAAGGTGGAGTCAATGTGAATGCAGCAATGGAAGTACGAAGGCAGCTTTTGCAACGTTTGGTGGTATCAGCCTTTGATGAAGTAGAACAGAAGTGCTTCTGCCTGGGAGATACCTGGCCAAACAGCAAGGGTGGGGGGAACCTCAATGACTGCAAGGGAGATTCCAGCAGAGGTGAGCTGGAGGACATTACAAATCTCCAGGGAAATCCAGGACCCAGGCACTGTACATAAAGCAAGAACTAACTGTGGGAGAGGCTAGCAAACAGGTGGCCAAGGCTGTTAACCAGGGATCTTCAGGAACCCATGTGGCACTGAGTAATTACAGGATATCTAAAGGAACAGAGGGTGCCGTGGGGTTGTGCTCAAGAGGCGTCTCCTTGATTCCAAAAGAGATTGGCAGGCACAGGGGGAAAATCAGACAGGTTTCAGCCTGAAGGTACCGCACAGGCCCTCACTCATTCCCCTTTGATGATAAACATTCCCCCCCTCCATCACACCTGCCAAATTCATCAAGAACATCACAGAGGAAAGGTTGTACGCTCTGCAGATATAAATGCTTTAAGGGATTCCACGAAGCCTCTTGAGCTGCAAAGGCAACCCCAAGAAACCCCTTCCCTTCGCAATTCATTCCCTAAGTCGTCCTCTTCCAGTCCAACTGAGTTTGTGATAAATAGTCTTGAACTGTTCACATCCCACCGGCACAACCCCCCAGGGCCTCCTCCTCCTGTTTTCTTCCGGTATAACGTTCCCTATAAAGCACAGCCCATGCCTTGTGATCTGATCAAGCTTCAACACATCATGTTTTTCAATAGTTCATGTCTCTTGCAAAAAGTTGGAAAGCGGTTAAGAGAGGCTCTGCAGGCAGGAGTGCAAGTCCAACTCTCCATTGGCTTGCTTTCTTCAACGGAATGAGCCTCTACCCTAAACTAGCATGCAGTTTTTCAGCTTGCACCGTGCATATAATATTCCAAGGTGGATCAGCATGGTTTGTTGAGATCCTCAGAGGGAGAGTGCTTAGTACAATTAATCATAGATGGCAAAATATTTTAGAGTCGATGATAACAATTTCATGGCACCCTGTTCTCTGCTATCTAGAAACAGCTTGGGAGATTTAATCTGCAACATGTTAACAGCATTGATTCTGGAGACCTTTGTTGCTCATTAGGCTGAGCTGTAGGTCTTTGCTATCAAACGGTACCAGAGCACTGTTTCACAGCAGAGCAAGATGTTGCTTCCTGCTCTGAAGTCTCCTCTATCTTCTTACCATCTGTAGGTCAACCCAGATCCAGCTTTGCCTCTTCACCCCCAGCCTGCCTTCATTTCTGCTATGCTAGAGCCTGCCCTCCCTTCCTGCCTCCCTCCCAACCTGCTTCTCAAAGCTTTTTCCTCTTCCCAGTCTCAGGTCTTCATCTTCTTCCATGTAATTCCCCACTCTGCTACAACCTCCAACTCGCTGCTCGCTTCCGTGCTCCCATGCCTCTCGCTGTAACCATCTGCTCCCTGACCACCTCTCTCCAGCTGCTCCCGCCCGAGGAATTTGTTCATTCATTGCGTTCCAGCTCTACGCCCCAAGAGCCAACAACTGCACATATAACGATGGGAATGCTGATAGCGTTAATAGATGATCGCAATCAGTATCCACACACCTGAGCAGGATTGTGTGAGGATCTTCAAGGCCTGCAGTTTCTACCTTTGAAACCCACGGGGGGTTGATGCAATCTAAGGGCAGTAGCTAAAGGGAAGAAAGGAAAGGAGGAGAGAAGGAGGAAATAAAGTTCCCAGTTGCTAAAATAGAACAGGAAGGAAAAGGTAATCTGCTTTCTTGGATACACGAGTTTCGCTCACGTTCAAACGCGGCATGTTGGTTTGAGCAACCTGGTCTAGCGGAAGGTGTCCCTGCCCACGGCAGCGGGGTTGGAATTAGATGGTCTTTAAGGTCCCTTCCAATGCATTCTGTGATTCTATGATGAGGCAAGATTCAAAGACCATGAGGGAAATCCCTAGGACCTGGTGATGAGAGCTCTGGGTCACTATCATACAACCCAGAACTTGGAACTAGAGATGCACAGCTGGAACAGCGTTTCACTCCGCATCACTACCGCCAGGCCCAAGTTCTCCAGCACATTCTTTCCTCCTCTTGCAAGCTTCCCATCTCTCACTTTTTCTTCCCTCCACAGGCACGTGCGGCTGACAGGCTCCGACCTTTCTTTTTCCCTTCCCCTCCTACAAGGCCAGACACAGCTTCCTCCAAGCCCTATTCTCTTGCATGTGTCCCCCGCAGATCAGCGGGGGTGTTTGGGAGCACCTCAGCCAGGTATTTTGTGACAGTGGAGCACGCTGCAAACATGCATGGAGATTGACATTAACTGGCTTGTAGCTTGGGCGTCTAAGTCTGAGATAACTGCCCCAGGCTGTCTTGGTAGACAGCGAGGAGAAATAGGCACCTCCAGAGGCCATTCATCTGACCTATCTTAGACGCCTATCTGAAGCTGAGATGAATGGCCCTCTGGAGATGACTATTTCTCTTTATTGACTACAAAGGGACCCAGGGGCAACTAGTTCAGACTTAGATGTCCAAGAGTGAGATATTTAAAACTGGGCGAGGTGATTTCTGCTCCCAGTGGTTATGTAAATGGGAGCTGGATACACAAATCTCTTCAACTTTTCAGCAGGACCAGTGAGTGTTTGTGCACAGGTTTATTTGCAAACAAATCTCGTCTTTTTCTATTTCAGGAAAAGCTTGTGTTCGAGTAAAATTCAAATGATTCCAGCTGAAAGCCAAAGTTTGGGTGTGAGGGATAACAACTCTCCTCCTTCAGTTAAATAAGTAACTTTCTTACAAGTACTTTAAAAATAGACTCCGTTTCCTCCCAGTTTCTGTCAACATCAGGGCTCACGCTGAAGTAGTCATTTCTCTCCTTAAAGGAACGGGCTGTTCAAACAACAAGGATCTGCACTTAAGATTTAATCTTTTCTAGCTCCAGGAGATAAAAAGAAAGAAAAGTGTAAGTGGCAGCAGATTCTCGGCTGCTGTAAACTGCCAGAACTCCACTAATTTTCACGGAGCTTCACACCAGCCAACAACTTGCCTCTTGCTACACCAGCCAGACACAATGGGATCCAATGTCTCCAGCGTCTGCTAGACGCAGTCCTCCCCTCCTTACATTGCATCAAACTGGGGAAGCCCTGGGATTTAAGTGGAGAAAGATTGCTTTGAGCCCCTTGCACTACGGTTTCCAGGAGCTTCCCCATCCAACAAGCCTTCATTCCCCTCTTTATGGGTGTTCCGGAGAGGGGGAAAAAAGGCAGCGATAAGCTCAGCTGGCTTCCCGCAGCACGGCAGACAAGGACCGTGCTGCTCTCCTTGGTTCACCTGGCAGCTGTTTTGCATAGCACTGGCATCAGATCTGGTGCGAGATTGCCTGGGGAGGTTTCTCTGGGGAGGAGAGCAGCAGAACAGTTCCGGACGCTTCCCCCCCCACCCTCTGCCGTTCTCCCCCACCTGGAACGCAGCGTTTGCTCTGCAAACCAAAGACCAGTGCTCAATCAGAACCGACACGATTCCCACTGGGAGCCGCTGAGCCAGTCCGGCACTTGAGGATAAAAGCACCGTAATGGGGGAGAAGAGGAATAAAGATTGCGGTGCGCCTTCATCTTCTCAAGGCAAACACGCGCAGATGTCACTTACGGGGAGCGACAGCCGCCCGTGGCTTTTCACTTGATGACAAAAACAGGGCTGCAAGCAGAAGGCCAACCTTGTCCCCCTTCCCACCCAACTACGTGCTTAATGCACCTCCCAGTTTGATCTCTGCTGCACAGAAGGGACAGGGAGTTAGAAGGTGATTTCAATCTTTAACAGGTGCTGGGGAATTCCCACAGGGAATCAGTTTTCTGCCGCGTGCATTTGGGAGGGAAATTCAGAACAGCTGAATGGCGATGGAGGAACAGTGCCAGGCAGACACCAGGCAGGGGATCCTGCTGCCTGGGCTTAGATGTCTAACTTTTAGGTGTCTAATTCTGAGCCAATTGCTCTAGGCTCCCTTTAGAGCCACGGAGAGGAAGCGGGCGCTTCCAGAGGGCAATTAATCTCACCCCCGAGATAGACGGCAGAGAGATGAATCACCTTCTGGAGATACCTATTTTCATCATTGACTGTACAAGGAGCCTGGGGTGAGTAGGTCAGACTCCAGTCTCAAAATATTGAACATCTAAAATTAAGATTAATCTCACCTATCCTGAAGATTTTAGCACTCCAGTGGGTAAAGAACAATGCCATTAGGGACTGACAAAGCAGCCCAGGTGCAGAGCGCCTTTCAACGTACATTTTCCAGAAGCCGAGAAATTAACTTGTTCGCATTAGCTGAGACAAGAATCAAATCTCTCACCTCAAACAACATGTAAAGTTTAAAGATTACCCAAGAGCGAGTAAAGAATGACAGCAATTACTATAACTATAAACAGTACCTGACCCATGTGCTGTAAATGAAGCAACATGCTCGCCTGCACTGAGAAGGACGTGGTTCTATTAACCAAAATAGATATTCAGCATCAAATACACTCCTCAGGATTTCAATTCCCTTTGGAGACCCAAGCAAATACCAAGTCATAGACCTCGCACTACTGTTCCCAGCAGTCAGACCAGCGACTTCTCCAGAACCATGGGGAAAAGCCTTGGGTGGTAGGAACTCACTTAAGTCACCTTCTCTCCATTTTAGTGGCATCCCCTGATTCCCTCCAGCTGTGTCCAGTGGCACTGGGGAGCAGAAACTGTGACTGAGCAGACACCAGACGGTTCCCTGGATCTTTACATGCCCTGCTGGGATGCTGGCTGTTCCCAAGGCTCACCTTAAGAAGTGTTTTTTAAAGGGAGCAGGGGAAAGTGTGAACAGGATGGGGGGAGGGGTTGAGGCAGCCGGACAGGGCTGCAGTTTTCATGTTAAACGTTTGCTCTAAAGACACAAAGAGACCGAAGTGGGGCATCAGACCAAACTGGGGCATCGGAGCATCTCCATGGGAAAGTTAAGGCTGGTTAGCAAAAGTGAATCTGTGCTGACTCAGTCAGATGGTTACAGACTCCAGGGGAAGCTTTCACTGAAGACTCAAGCGCTTTATTTGGGTGGAAACCCCTGGGTTATAAAAACGCCTTTCCTTTGTCAGCAATGCCTCAAAGAAATCGCATCTTCTAGTCCCACTGTAGCTCTGAGTGCGATACCCTTCATGTGGGGTAGGGAGTGGGGGGAGAAAGGAGGACAGCAAATGTGGGAGACTCGGGCAGTTTCTGGAAGGAAACCCGAGGGCAGAAGTTGTTCCCACGGAAAACATTTCACCTGCAGGTGCTGGGAGAGGGCAAGTCTCTTCTCCTAGACCAGAGGCAAGAGGCAGATCAGACCAGCTCTTCCTTTGCCCCTCTAATTCAAGTCAAACCAGCCTTTTGTTCCCCTTTCCCCTCCCCATCCTTTTTTATCCTCTTCCATAATGGGATGTTTAAGAAAAAAAATAAAATAACCCAACCTCAAACCCTAATCACCTTCATTTGAATTTCAAATATCCCCTCCTGGCCTCCCCCACGCCCCAACTGACTTGGAGCTGGGAATATGGAAATTTCTCCTGCTTGCCTTAAATGTGGCTGTGCTATGAAAATCATCAGCCTTATGCAAATCCTGAGCAGGCCCAATTGCCATAGCAACCAGCTGTTTCCAGCCTCACTGCTGCTGCTTTTCATTTATTCGGGACTTGTCCTGGGGCTGTGCATGGCTGCAGGGGGAAGAGACAAGAGAAATCCTGGAGGCTTTGAGGAAAGTTTCACCAGGGAGAGCTAGCCTTGGAGAGCAAAGGCGTAGCCAAGGACTGCGCTCAGCGTGGGGCCGGGGAAGGCCAAGTTTCCTCAAAAGACTTTGGCCTGGCAATCCGTTTCCAGCCTGATCTGCAGAGGTAGCAACAAAAGGCGAAAGAGAAGAGCTCAGGCTGTGCATCCCTTAGCTTGCCTGCTGAGTGCAACAAGGTGTGCCCCTGTGCAGCAGCAGCACGGCCTGAGCACCCGCCAGCTCATCTTACACAAGCCATTGCACTGCTCCACCTGACATCCCGTGCTTGTGCGCATTCCCTTTTGCCTCAGTTAGAAGCTGACACAGAGGTCAGAGCCTCCATACCCTATTCCAGCATGAGCCATCACATCCACGAGACCCTACCCAGACATCTACGGTTGGGATACAGTGAACAACTGCGTCTCCAGAGCCCAAGGCTCCATTCTGCCGAGAGCTCTGCCCATCCCTGGGGAGAGCAGCACCTGCAAAGATGTTACACCTGGGCCAAAAGGCAGGAGAAAAGATCAGGACCCTCGCTTTGGAGCTGAGGAAGAGGGATAGACTTAATTAAGTCAGTACAGGGAGTGTGTGGCAGAGAGGCAGACTGAGACAAGGTTTTTCCATCCGCTCTAATACGGATTTCATCCAAAACGGACTGAGACGGGAGCTGGGAAGATCTTTTGCTTGGGTGGGATGTTTTGGTGTCCAGTTTTGGAGCTGCCCTTGTTTTCTCCCCTCCACTGCCAGGGGACCTTAGGTGTCTCACAGCGGCAGTGAAGGGAAGGTGTCTCATGCTGGCGTCCTTCCACGGGCCCAAGCTGGCTAAAATTGAGGATGCAGGGGGGAAGGAATGACATTCAAAGGAGTGTCCCCTCAAGAGAGGCACTTTGTAAGACCAGAGGAGCAGATGCATTGTAGCTCCTTACCATTTTCATTTTCTTGGAGTTTAAAAGCAAGGGTCTTTCTTACCCTCAGAGAGAAGATATCTGCTTTGTTGCTTCCTAACGCGCCCGGACACCTTACCCAAACTGTGAGGACTAGATAAGCCCGCTGCCATTGCCACCAGGGTCAGAAGCAGGCCAAAAGCCCAGCTTTCTGTCTCCATGTGCCCCACCCCCCCGTGACTACCTGGCTGCTGCTCTTCCACATCCCAGACCCGACAGAGCTGGGCGAAGCTGCTGGGTCAGCCAAGCGCCCCTGTCCCAGGGAGTGACACCAGCTGCTCCAAGGCAGCGGTGATGCTGTAGGGCTGTCCTATATTGCACCCACACGTACACACCCCAGCTCCTCTCCCCTTGTGCCGGGATGCCCATCGCGCACCCCGCCCTGGGCTCCTGGCAGGCCGGCCAGTTCCCCGTGTTCCAGGGTGGGGAGGGAAGATGTTCGGAGCGCCTGCAGCTATTCAGTTACCGATGGTTGTGTTTGAAGAGCTTCCCTATCGCCCTTTTGTTAAAGCTTTGGCTTCCCCCCCATAGCCTCAACAGATGAAATCAAAGGGAAGTAGCTTTGCTTGGTGTAACCTGTTTTGATGAAGGAGATAACCGGGGAACAAGTGTCTGACACAAACAAACAGACAGACAGAGGCAAGTCCCACCTCAGCATTTTGTTGCATCAGATACAGAGGGCTTAGATAAACCACAAGAAGGGGGAGATCTCTGCCTCTCGGCTTGAAGACCAGGGGCGACACTCGGCAGTGCCAAGCCCCCACAGTTCCCATAAAAAAAATCAACCCAGAACTTGCTGGCATGGCTTTCATCAGTTTACAGAGATGAAAAGAGCTTGCAGCCAAGCATAAAACTCACGCTTGTCATTACCCCCCATGGAGTCAGCGGGACTGCCCGCGAGCCCAGCCGCCGCACGCCAAGCGTACAGCCGCGCTGGCATCGTGCAGGGAAGGGTAAAGAGGACCCTCAGACTGGAGAGGCGGCCGGGTGCTCGGACTGGGGCTGACCTACACAGCTCCTGGGCGATGGGGGAAGGCAGTCTGACCCGCTGCCCTCGCGGGAGCAGCTCGTGCCTCTTGCCCTCTTCCCCCTCGCACATGTGGCGTGATAAGAAAGGCAGAGTTCAGGTAAAGGAGGGCTTAATATTCACAGGACGGGTAGGGTAGCTGATATTCCTTACTTATTCTTTTTTAAAATCACAGCTTTTTGTAAAATGGCAAAATTTCACTACAACCAGTAGACATGGAGGGGGTGGAATCAAACAAACATGGGTTTTTGGAGAACATCTTGCTAAAAGCTTTGAAGCATTTTCTGTGAAATTGATGTGGATGAAAAAGTAAAACACGCTCCTATGAAAGATGAATAATTTTGACAATTTTCTCAAAAAAACAAAAAGCCCCGCGATTATTTTAAACACTTTGAAAGTAAAACAATGCCCTAAATTACCCTTTCCCCCCCTCTAAGCCTACAACTGGCGGAGATATGAAAGGATGAGATTATGCTTCTACTACTGACACTTCCCATCAGATCTTTAGGCATCAGTTTTAGATCAAGGGTTTGGTTTACAAAAGCATTTTGGCACCCATCTCCTTCCAGTATTTTTTTTAAGTTCTTCTTGGAGCCAGTCTACATCTTTTGGTGATGAAAGGCCTTTGTAAATCTGCACCTAGAAGGATTCCCATTCTTTATAAGCTATGATATTGTTAGTTTGGTAACTGCCCTCTCCTTTGGGGGGGTAACAAGATTTGGGGAGCCATGTGGATTGGTCCAATTCATTAGGAAGTGGGCCTTCAATTAATGAGTCATTGGAAAACAGATTTTCCCACATAAAGCTAGTAAACAAAACACTAAACTATTAGGTGTTGCAGTAAATAGTCCTCTAACGATGTGTATAAGGGAAAATAAAAACTTCCAGGGAAGTTCGGTACAAAGAGCTTTGTTGTTTATAAACAGAATGGTCGGAAAGAGGGAAAAAAACCCCAACACCTGACAAAGATGCTTAGAGTTTTAGTTAAAGCATCAAGGCAGACCCTCTGTGGGCTTGCCTGATCGTGGCTGCCAGTGGGGCTGACGTGCCAGCTCACGCCACCTGAAGTATAACATACATGACTGAGCAACAGCGTGCCATCCTGCCCTGGCCACCCTCCTCCCTGAGAGTCCTGCAAGGGACCCGTCACCCCGCCGGAGGGGTTGTGGCTGCTTGCTCCAGAGTCCCACGAGAATCTCCTAACTCTCTACAGTGTCTCATCACGCTAGGTCTGGTGTGGTGATCTCTCAAGATCCTGAACAGATCAACCAGTCACAGGGACTGCATTAGAGAAAAGAATAATTTAAACAGGTTCCTTGTATCAGTCCGCAGGGAAGTGTCACTCTTTTGCAAATGAAGGAGACTTACTTGTTCTGATTTCCCTGCTTGATTTGAAGGCTCCTAGAGCACAGCTAATGCTGGTGCAAATATTTTTGTTATTTTAAAACAAACTGACTTCACTTCTCTGCTTTCTTTTCTCAATTACCACTAGAAAGAGGTGCTACAGCTAACACTAATGGCTGTCTGGGAAGCTTAGGCTGAAAAACATATTTTATCCAATCAACTTTGGTGCCAGCTTCTCGCCTATTTAACAGTCAGCAGCCAGCCTCCCACTACACTTAGCAAAGACCAGTACCAAACCCAAATACCCACTCAATACAGCCTGCCTTAATCTTGATTCAACCATGCCATCCACCAGCTCTGTGTGCCAAGAGGCACAAAACATTTCAGGAGACTCTGGTTCCCAATTTAAGGCTCTGTAGCAGCTACCAAGGGTTTTTGAAAGAGCTTGGGAATTTGGGGACGTGTTTGTTGCTACGCGGCTTGGAAACATTTATCTCAAAAAACAACTTGGGGGTCATCTGAAAGCCCTGAGCAGCAGCTGACCTGACCAAAGTCAATCAGAGTTCATGGACACGAATAGAACCAGATTTTATCTCTACCTTAGGTTATGTCAAATTACCCTGCTTAATAGCTAAGAGCACAGAGCATTTCTAGTCCTCAGTGTAAGGTGTAAATAAACGGGTAGATTTAGTCCCATCAAAACATGCCTAGAGTTCTCTGGCTTTACCAGGTTCTCATTTTTTTTAATTTCTCTCAAATGACAGAAGTAACAGAGAAACAGTAAAACCATTCCATGCAACGTTTTAATCTGCTGTTACACCCCGCCCACCCCCCCCAACCTTAGGGCTCTTCATTCCTCAAAGATTAATAATTCTCCTACATTCTCTCTACCAGTTTTGGCTTTAAAAGCTGTTTATTTGTAAGGCTATAGGTAAGCCTCACAGTTTCTAATAATCTTAATTTGTTATACTTAGTGGGTGTTAAAAATATCTCTTATTGCTGTTCATTTGCCTAAAAAGGAATCTGACCATGAGCCTTTGAAATTACAGACTTGAGGTCTTGTATTCAAAGCCCACTGCAGGCAGTGGCAGTCAGAAGTGATGCCAGAACACACAAAACTGATTTTTCTGGTGTATATTACACCTCGTGGCAGTGCAGGAGTTGGTAGGGAACTTGACAGAAAGCAGCGCTAACACCAGCGCTGTCATCTTCAAAGGATCACCCTGTTCTTCAGCTTTCCATATTCAAGGAAAACTGGGGCTTCTAGCCACCGAGCAGCAAGAGTCTGAGCAGCCGTCAGGTGGGTGTAGTGGAGATGAGAAACCCAATCATGCTTCAGGACGAAAAGCAATACATTTTTGCTGGAACTACCTGTCTGGATTTGATTATTCCCAAAGTCCTTCCCATTTTTCTACATATAAGTGGCCAAAAAAGGCTTAGTCCTCCGGGAGTTTTGTCTAAGGAAACGTTCCTGACACGAACCCTGTGTAAAATGAAGACCAGTTTGTGCTAAACTGAGCAGACCAAGACTACTACAATGACATTATCCCCTAGGCAAGATGGGAGCGTATTTCCATGCTAAAACCGCAGAGGACACTACTGAGACACACACTGATTCACTGCTGTTACAGAAGGATCTTGCATGCTGATCGAGATACCAACGCAATCCTAGCCCAGAGCGCATTCTTGATCAACTCCCAGGCTGGTTGGAAGAGAGCGATGGAGCAGCAACAAGAGCCAAGCAGAGCATGGACAGAAACTTCCAGCACCCATGCCACCCTTTTCTTTGCCCTCCCTCCGTGGGCTCCCGTGTCTGCCCCTCACATCCCGGACCCTCCTTACCTGGCTCCACCTGGTCAGGTTCGTGCCGAGTATCTGTGGAATCTGCCGCATCACCGCTCATCTTGATCTCTGGAAAAGGAGGCAAAACTGATTTTAATAACAGGTCACAGGCAACAGGCACATGTGGCTTCCACTAAACAGCACAAATGAATGTGTAATTATAATAAACCATCAGACTTTCAAATTTCTGATTCCTCAACATACAGTCACTAGAATATTCATCAGCTCCGAGGATGCACTTTCCCTCCTGTTGCTCTTTGCATCCCCCTCATTCCTCCCCTCCTCTCCAATTTGCTGTTGTGTGCCCACCTTCCGCATCCTTCCTCTCCCGCACAGAGGACGAGGGGTTGTTTAGCCACTGGGAGCCCTCCCAGCCTCCGTGGCCTCTCCCCCGAGCTTTACGCAGGCTTTCCAAACCAACTGATGTGGCTCTCAGCGTGACACCATCCTCCACCACACCTGTAGAGGCAGGGGACCCCTCCCAGCTCTCCCCTCCTCTCCCACATCCTTTCCTTGTCCCTCCAGATGGCTCAGCTGGCTGGGGCTTGGTGCTGTACAAAGCACACGTGTGCAGGGAGGCCCGGCCTCAGGAAAGCATGCACAGGAAAGATGCTCTCAGAGAGGGAAGCCAAATCCCTCTCCTCCTCTCACTCCCCTGAGAAGTCAGCTTGTTTCTCTCAATACATCCCATCCCTGTTTGCAAACTATTATTTATTTGCCCTGCTCTCTGCCACACGCACGTGCTCACACCCCTGGCGCATCCCGAAGAACGCACATCCCCAGCGCTCCAAAGCGCTGTCCCCAACCCAGGGGCAAGGAGAGTACTTTGCCATCAAGCTCCCACATATTTCCCTCCCCCCTCATCAATGCCAATAATTTGTCATTTACCCTTGAAGTGATGGCTGCCACCACACCCGGGGCCACGTTCTCCTTCGGGGACAGCTGGAAGAAAAGGCAAAAGGTGGGAAGAGTCAACTCTACGCTGGACTGCTCATCTCCTCCTTCAAAGAGGTAAAGGATACATAGAGTGAAAGAAGGAAGAATATCTATTCAAATTCAGGTGGACACCGAGCTCTTCTACCCTTTGCATGGGAATTTTAACTCTTTCCAGTCTAGTTGGGAAAAAAGATAATAATGATTTTTTTATAAAGAACCAACAGATTTGCATATGCTTCCTGCAGCCAGTCCCGGCCACAGAAGTCATCCAATTTGCATCAGGTAATAACAACAGCATGGAAGCTGGGCCAGTGTTTGCTGTGGTTTTACTAGGGTAGAAATGGCAGGTGGAAGCCTTCTTAAAGGCATCACGCAAACCCTTTTCCTCTTTCCTATATACACCTTATTTCCAAAACCAGCCAAAAGGGTGAGAAGCAGCCTATAGGTCTTTACACTATTCACTCTATTACTGAAACAGGCAGGCCTCTTCATTTGTTCAGGTTTTCTTTTCCCCTGTTCAAACTTCCAATGTGCAAATAGCGAATTACCTGCTTTTTGGGCAAAACTGAATAGCTTTGTTTAGGTTAAAGTTTGAAGCTTTCTCTTCAGCAAATGCATAAAGGAAGGGAAAAAAAATTACGAGATTTTTTTTTGAGAGATGAAGTGCAGAAACATTCACATGGTTCAGAAACTTCCCCTCTTTAAATTTTATTAAGGAGTGAGTGGAACAAGGAGAAAGGAGAGTTGTGGGATATTTTTTTTTCCCTTTCAAATAAACCCTCTGCAATTAAGACGTTTAGTGGGGCTTCTAAGCATTTCTACTGCAGGAAGAGTAATTATCATCAGCCATAAACATCAACTTGTCTTGTAATACTGCCAAAGGACCCTAACTTAGGCAATCTACAAAGCACAAAGTTTTGCTTGCTGCCAAGAAGTATCTTAGAAAAAAAAATAAAAAGACAAACTCTCATAAAAGAGTAAGAAATATCTTAAATCATGCAGAAGTTTGGTGCTCGCTTCAGTAAGAAAGTCTGCAAAAAAAAAAAGTAATGCAGGTTTCATCGTGAGCACACAAATAACAGAAGAAGGCTGGTTACTGAAAGCAAGCTATCTAATCCCTGAGACCAAGGAGCCCCTTACGGGCACAGAGCACAAGACAGAGCAGTTCAGATAGAGCTGGAGAAGGAAAGATGCAAAAGCCATCCAGGAGAAGCTCTCTGCCCCTCTGCCATTTATAACTGGGGCCGGGTGGGGAGGAAAGGAGGAATTGCAGCTGTGACTTGATAACGTCACACACTATCCATCAGTTAAATTCCCTCCTCCTGGAGTCAGGAGATAACAAGATACCCTGTGATTCTCTTATACACTGAGCAGAGTTTTATTTTCACAAAGATTCAAATTCCCATCAGAAATGTACACATATTTATTGTTGCATTTTTATTACATAAATATAATAAAAAGTTCAAATACCTTGTGGGGAAAAAAAATCAAACAAAAAATCAACCCAGGAAGGAAAAAAAAAAAAACCCCTTTTGATCAAAGCCTACTAATCTGAGTGGTTTGAGGCTGGCCAGCTTTTGTATACCTGTGGAGAGCAATGCAGGACCAATCATCCTCCAAGGGGTCCTTGAGAACAAGGAGCAGACACACAGAGGAACTACTTCCCAATGTGATATAAATGTAGCCAGGATAAAGGCAACACCATTTATTGACACCCAAGAGTCTTCCGCTATAAACCAGGATGCAGTGATGCACCTGGATTTGAACACTGCCCCCCTCCATCGGACAAAATATCTCAAGCCAAAACAGGCTGTGAGATTCTGAGTCCAACTAAACGCCAGCTCCACCGTAAAGCTTCCCTAGGTTGGCAATACACAGAGAATAAACAGGCTAGTAAAAAAGTCTCTGGGAAAAATAATGCAGCTCAGGACTGCCTAACTCCTAACCACAGACCTATTAGGAGCCGCCACTGCGGCCTGGGCCGTATTAAAAATGTGCTGCTCTACCTCGGCTAGCAAACATACCTGGAGTAGGGGTAGGCTGGTTTGTTCACCCAGACCAAAGAAACTGTACCAGTGCAGACACTTCTCTGGGGATATATCTGCATCTGTATTTTTGCTGAAACAAACGGTGTCAGCAAATAAAGCTTTCCCAAGCTCCTGTTCCTAGTTGTTCAGACATGGGCGCTAGGGTAAACCAGCCTGATGACTTGAAAAGGAAAAATGAAAGCCTGTGGTGGGGGGTGGGGGGGCCAGAACGCAGCTTGGCTGAGACCATTACCTGGAGCCTATTGAATGCTCTGTGCTTTAGGAGCTCTGGAGGCTCCAGCAAGGTTCAATACCCAAGTGCCTGGGGAGGAGGCGGTGGTACACGCCAGGGAACACGCTGCTGCAGGGAAACCCATCTCAGCAGGGAGGTGGGACCGCCCGGGGAAAGCAACAGAGCACACCTCTGCCTTGCTGTTTGGGGACCCCAAGACGCTGAACCGCCTTGGCACCGGGGAGAAGAAACACCCTCCCACCAGCGCTGGGTTCCAGCACGTGAAAGCGGTTGGGCCCAGGCTGGTCTCCCTCCCTGCAAAAAGACTGCTTAAACCTTAGGCCCTTCTGACAGAGAGCAGGGTGGGATGATCTGGGAGAATGGAAGTTCAGCGTGCACCCAGCTCTGCGCTGCTCCTGGCCAAATCCACCTTGGGAGTGATGCCACTGGCTTTGACAGAGGGCACAGTATCGATTTGGGGAATCTTCTCATGAAGAAAGAGTCGCCCACAAGCAAAGCAGATGGGTGGATAGGAGCCTGCGGGGGATGCGTCCCCGAGAGACACCACACACAAGCACACCCATCGCAGGTGCTCAGACTAGTCAGGCTCACACACCGAGCCAAGACCACGAGCCTCCCGCAGCCTCTCCTCCCGGCCGGCCGCGCAGTGCCGGGGGCACCCCAGCTGCCCTCCCTGTGCTGGCACAGGGAGTCAGCCTGCTCGGCAGGGTGCCAGCCTGCCATGGCGGGGCTGCCGGCACCCCAGAGCCGTGGGGAGGTTGCAGCATAGCCACAAACAGAGGCTTTGGCCATCTCTGCTGGCCCGCTGCAGGCTGACACTGCGTTAGATGGTGGCATTGCACCGCATCTGCCTTGCCCTGCAGACTGGTGAGCACACATGCAGGCAGGGCCTGTTGAGGGGCTACAGACACTGGGCACGGACCCCTACATCTACCCTGCACAGCAGGACCACCAAACGCCTGAGCTCCACTGCAGCATGCCAATAGGTCGGCAATGGGAGTAAGCCTGGGACAGACTGATGGATGTATCCGCCCCCTCCCCTCCAAACCTGGGGACAACAGTCAGTGTCTCCTGCTGCACGAAGCACCGGACACAGATCACTAGCAAGGCACATGGCTCCTGTACCCCCAGCACCCTGATGCCTGCCCCTGCCACAGGAAAGGCTGTCGGGATCTGGCCTTCAGTGCTGCCACTGCTCTGCTCCTACCCCAGCATCACCCCCAGCTCCGTCATGCCCGGGGATGTGGTCCTTCCCGTGGAGCATGGCAGCTTGGGCTGAGGATAGAAGCTAAACTCACTGTGCTGGGGCGAGGCAGCACTCAGCACAGTGCCAAGGGATTTGGCAGTGATTACTTTTGAACCCCAGCTAATTGCAGAGGGGAGGTCTGCTCAGAGAAGTTGTGAGACTACCTAAGCTGTACCTCTGGCTCAGACCCCTTGAAACGAGTCTCCCTCTTTCTGAGTATCCCTGTTCATTCATTCTTTACTCAACCCAGCCTCCCACAGCTCCCTCCTCATTCATTTCTCCCTCCTTTTCCCTCTTTGTCATTAACTTTTCTCCTTCCAACCCACGTCCCACCTCATGCTCACTCTCTCACACACACACACCTCCCCTCCACCCTTGCCGCATCCCTCTGTGAATTTATCCCCTCTCACTCCTTCCAGCTTTGTCCCAGTGACTGGACCCACAGGTCAGGCACTTAATGCCCGTTTTCCAGGTACCCAAGGGATTTCTGTGCTCTTCTCCCTGACCCACATTAGGGCTGGCAGTGTGAGCGGTGCGCCCACATTGTGGGCATGGCTTGGCAGCCCCCTAAATAGGATCAGGGCAGCATCCATCCCCAGGTGGGAATGCAGGCACTTAACCAGGCACCGGCTGTGATAGCCGACTCCAGCGGGAGAAAAGAGGAGGGAAAGGAGAGAGGAAAGGTCACAGGAATCAGAGCAATCCCATTTCCTGCCCAAGTCCACGGTCCCAGCTACGTGGTGAGCTCCAGCCCGATCCTTCCTCAAGTGCTCTTTACCTGCGTGCACAGACTCCAGGTTCACCATCCTGCTGGTGGAGGGAAATCCGCGGTGCGCCCAGCCTCCTGCCGTCAGCCCCAGGTTGCCAGGGGCTGCCAGTTTGCCCTCCCTCCTCTGCCACCCGCTGCCTCTCGAACCGGGCGTGGGTCCGCTGCCGAAGGGACCTAGAGCTCCATTGCCTGTTGCCATGCAGGGCCAGGTGAGCATGCGGCGCCGCGCCACGCCTCGCCCCACCTCCGGCTCCTTCGGGTGCCCCGACACCCAGCAGCCTGGCGCCCGGCCCATGCAAAAGCACCCATTTGCATATTAGTAACTCGGGAATGGATGAGTCCCTGCAGCGCTACCAGGGCGTGGGGTGGGGTGGGAAGGAGGGAGGAAGGAAGGTGGTTTGCCCGCCCTCGGCCGCACAGATACACCCTGCAGCACCTGCCTGCTGGGCTGCAAGCGGGGGGCTTCGTGGGGGCTCCGCCGCCAGCCCCACACCCGAGTTGTCCCCTCGTGGATGGGCTTTTGGTTCTGCTCCTCGCAACGTGTGGGTTAGAGAGGCCAAGGCGTCGAGCCAGGCTGGGCAGCAGCTGCCAGCACCCAAAAGGGAAGGTGTCCGAGCTGCAGGAACAGCCCCTCCAGTAGGCAGCCCCTTCATTTCTGGCCACTGATAAACCCTGGGGTCTGCTCAGAGTGAGCCATGAGAGCAGCGTGTGGGGCTGAGTCTTTGCATCCCCTGGATGTGGGCTGAACACGAATGATGCTGTATGAAACAATCAGCACAAGGACAGTTGAGAGCCGAAAGGTAACCTGGCTTGGCTGAAGACACAGGGCAGGGCTAAGATCAGCACGTGGAGACTCCCCTTTCCTGACTTGTGCTCTGTACAGTAGTCAGTCCCCAAAGAGAAGTGGCAGACAGCCTCTTCCTCCTCCTCCGTGTTGTTTAAAGCTGCACTATTTACCTGATTTCCAGGGAAGCCAGGGAAAACAATCCCATAACGCTGGCTTCTTTGGTAGGGAGCTGCCAGAGGCCACATCCTCAGCCTACGCTCTGTGCTGTGACAGGAACCAACAGTCACCCTGATGGTCCCAGGCACGGTGGTTGCTCTCCATCCCTCCTGTGCATGGCCTTGAAGACCCCTACCACGGCCCGGGGTAGCAGGATGCCTGCATTAAACACTGGAGCTCCAACGCTGCTCAACCCCCTCCTGAAAGTGTTAACACGCTCCATCGGGAGCTGCCAGGTACAAGCTATCACACATTCATCTCTCCCTGGCTAATTCACGTTCCAGGGCTCTCGGCTTTCCCACATACTGCTCTCCCTCCCTGGAAAGACAGGTTTCTCTGAGGAGATGGGTGGGCGGGCAGGCTCTCCAGCCTCACCTCCAACCCAGTCCAATGTTACCGGGCCGGAGTGCCTGCCCTGGGCTTGCGTGGTCAGAGGGGACATCCTCAGGAGAGGGCAAGGCGCTGGCAGGGAAGGGTGGATGCATTAAATGAAACTGTAACGAGGAAAAAGAAGAGGAAAGTTGGGGTAGAGAAGGAAGGGGAAAGCAGGGAGGAAGGGAAGTTCCCGGCTCAGACCAACGCTTGCGGGACGGAGAGCGAGGGGAGTTTTCTGCAGGCTGCGTTTGGTGCTGTTTCAGGAAGCAGAAAGGTGACACGGCGTGGTTTGCACAGGCAGCTTGTTTGGAGCTGCTGGCGGAGCTGGACTCCTGCCACCGATCCTGAGCCCGTGGCAGAGCCCCAGCCATTCAGGGCCTGATCCTTGGGGCGTTCCTGGGCAGCTGCTGATCTGTCTTGTAGCGTTTTCGGCATGACCCCCACGTCTGGGTTTTCCATGTCTTGAAGACTGATGCGATCAGGTGTCTTCATTGTGTCAAACAAGGATTTGCTGGTGGCATCCAGCCAGCTTGAAGGGCTCTGGGACACAGGAGAAAGGCCCTAGAAGGGCTGGGGACCACAAGTGCTTCCCCCCACTCAGAGCACCTTTTGTACACCAGCCGGGAGTCCTGCTTGACAGCCATCTTTTCGCTCTGCTTCCTGGTGCTTGTCCTTGCTGCAGAGCCGAGCAGCCTGCCCCGGAGCCCCAGGGAGGCAGGTCCTGCCCGGAGGGATGCAGGCACCTCCAGCCGGAGCGGGACCGCGGGCATCCCTGCGGCCGGCGATGCTGTCCCGGCCAGGGCAGGCCCGCAGTGCCCTCTCCCGGCCGCCGCTCCCGCTCCGCTTTTCCTGACTTTGTGGACAGTGGAACAGCGGGAAAAAAGTAATATTTAGGTGCCCCTCTCCCCAAACTGCTGTGGGAGCAAAGCCCTTCACCTGGGTACCCTTGGCTCCCGTGATGTGTTTATGCAGACAAGAGAGAATTAGACCCTCTTTATTGAGCTGAAACACCTTTGCTACCCAGAGAGAGGAAAAAAAATAGGGAAGGGATCACAGCATCATCACTCTTCTTGCTGTGGAAATAGGACCACCTCCTCCATGCAAAGGCAGGTTTGCTTTAACCCTGTCCTGACACGATCGCTCCCCAGATGCCAGCAGATATGCTGCTTTCTTTTTTTTCCATGCCCATCAGTGAATGATCCATCCACTCTCATCCTCACTGCTTGCATGTGTTCCTCCACTCCTGCCACCAATGTTTATTCTCCTCTTGGGGGAAGATAAGCTCTGCAGACAGCACCTGTTTTATGGAGAATGGCCTTTGGACAGGCCCTGAGAGCACGAGCTGCAGAAAAATGTGACAAAACCACCCATTGTCCTAGCAGCCAGGATTTATACGAGTGCTCCTGGCCAACCGCCCCTTCTCCCTGTGCCAAGAAGGTCTCGTCTTCACCTGCAACAGCTGCTTTTCGATGGAGGTGCACCAAGAAGAAGGATCTTCCTTCGGAAAGGCAGATGCCCTGCAGCGCGGCTCCGTTCTCGCAAGGCTGGGCAGATGGAGACCTGGCCGGGGCAAGATGCGTAGCGGCCAGCCGGGGCGTGGACCACAGGTACCGTCCGCCCCGGGGCTGGGCGCTCCGGCCCGATGGATGCTGCACCGCATCCTCCCCCCGCACCCCTTCGCCTCGCAGCGCGGTCCTGCTCCGCCAGCACCCACTTGTGGAGGCCGGGAACGCTGCACCTCGAGCCGGGGGCACACAAATCCAGAAACGGCTGAGCTGAGCTCAGTGATGCTGCCCGTCGTTTAGAGGTCCCGTCCTTCACTTACCCGCTCCCCTCAGAGCTCCCACGGCAGCACTAGCCCTGCGCACACGGGAGCTCGGAACACCCTGTCCTGCACTGCTGAACACGGGCCCAGCTCATGAAAGGCTCCTCGGTCAGCCCCCAGAGCCGAGGTGATGGTTTGGTACTGCTGTGCACCGTGCTGCCTTCCCGACATCGCCTGGAATACCTCAGCTCCGTGCTGCTGCAAGGGCTGAGATGTCTCTGTGGTCCAGGCACCCCCCAGCCTCACCGCTGCAAAATAAGTGCCTTCAAGCTTGCTGGGGGTATGAGCCGATGCTCCCAGGGCGAGCTCACATCCCCTCCCTGCAGCCCTATGCACGAGGTAACGCTGGAAACGGGCTACGCAGGGCACCCATCAGAAAGGCCTGCAGCTGCCCTGCAATCCTGTCCCCACTCATGGCAGGATTTAAGGCCATTAAACAGAGACCAAGTCCCACAGCATCCTGCTGCGGCAGGAGCCAAGGCAGCACACAACACACCCACGTAAATGCTGCCCACATAAGCGAAAAAGCAGCAATTTCAGCTTCCCCAGAAATCCCAGTAAGGGGATGAGTTCCCTCAGTGGCCCAAGTGGAGCAGGGCTGAGTTGCAGGCGCCCTTGTCCCATCTCTGCATTCACCACACTAGGGGGAATCAGCACTCCACATTTCTCCTCCCTGCAGCCACCAGCTCCTAGCCGGCCCAAAACTCCTTCAGCCTCTCTCCCCTCATCCATAACTGCAGAGGCCTAGACAAAGAACACTTCACTGAGGCTGCTGCATCCAGACCAGCCTCCCGCCACATGGTGAGGCAGCACAACATCCCCTCGTGCCAGCCCACCATCGCTCGGGGAGAAGAGTGGGCACCAGCCTGCCCAAGCCCAGGACCTGCTTCTGCTGCCGGTCTTGTACTTCAGACCTCGGGCTCAAAGGTTCCCCAGTTGCTCGAGAGGAATCAAAGCTGTCTTGCTACTGAGACTCTTGCTTGAGATGCAGGACCACACTGGCAAGCGCTTTGGTCGTGCTCAACAGCAGGATGGTTCCACCCCCTGCCCCATCCCTGCGTCTTTCATGTCCTAGGCTTACCTGTAAGGGAACAACTCTTCATCAAGATCCCAAACAACTGGATCAAACGGATTATAGCACACAATCTTTTAGGCCAGAGATGCTTTAAAAAAAATCAGTTTATTTCACCTTACAAATGATAAATAATTTCTTCTTAAAAAAAAAATCATTTCAAGTGTGTTTTACTTCATGTTGCAATATTAAAATACCTTTCCCTTCTCCCCCCTTAAGTGATTAATACAAAAATAATTGTGACCAAATTCTTTTCTTTTTCCCCTCAAAAATTCCTGTATTTTAGGCAAAAAGGCACATTGTGAAGGCATTTCACCAGGAGGTAAAGGGGTTCACAATGACCCCAACAGCCTCTCTTCCCCCCCTCCCTTGTTCTAACTTGAGTGGAAGAGGACAGAGGAACCAGGCAGCACTCTTGTAGTGCTTCTTATTTGATGCCCTCGGGGTATATACCAGGGCCAAGGTCTGCTTCAGTGTCATCCCTGTTTTACATATAAGGGAAACCAAGGCACAGCAAAGCAGCAGAATTATCTAAGAGCTTCTTGTGAATGGCTGGCAGAGTAGGACATAAAAGTGGACGTAGATGTAGAATGTTGTCTTCTTCAAAATGACAGCGCGAACCCACCTGGGATCATCCTCTCCCTTACAACCCCAGTGTTATGATGGTAGTCACAAGTCTCTAGAAATTTCTTCCTTAGTGGGAGAGTCACAGGACCAACACAAAAAGTTGGGCCTTCACTAGTCTAAGTAGGGATTAATTAGAGCCCTAATTATCAGCCCTTTAGGGGCATCAGTAATTGCTGGGATATATCCCCCCATTATATCTTCTAGCCTCAGGAAGGATATAACAGCCAGCTGTACACTAGAAAAAGCTACAGGCAGGCTCTTGCTTTGGGTAGGCTTCGTACCTTCCTTGTTCAGGGTATGTGGTCCCATAAATCAGCTGTTTTCCCACTGGGAAATGCTGTTGCGTCACCAGGAGGTGGTAAAGTCAGTGAAGGGGCTTCTTCAGTGGCGGAGATGTTTGACAACCCACGTCATCAAGACCATTTCTCTCCCTGCCCTGACCACTCATCAGGATGCTCGAGGCTGACAACCGATCAGAGCTGTCCCTGTTCACATCTGCTAACTCCAGAGCAGGGCAAAACACACCCCTCCTGATGCTTCACCCCAGAAACCTGCATCTCCTGCTTCTTCCAGGAAGCCAGATCTCCCAGCAGCTGTCAGGAGAGCATCAACACGCAGCGAGCTGAGCCCGCTTGGCACAGTATGAGGCAGTGTCAGGTGGGGAGGGAGTCCCAGGGGGCCAGAAGGAAAGGCACACACACAGGGCTCTCCTGGTACAAGGCACCGCTGTGAACCGCATTCCTTCTTTGGAGCAGCCAGCTCCAGGAGGCCCTTAGCATCATAAATGGTGGCAGGAGGCAGATGAGCTGCCCCTTGAAAAGGTCTGGCCTGGCTCTGCTAGGTCTCCTCATCCCAGAGACATAGCTGCTTCTGCGGCACATAGTAATCGAAGGTGTAGCCCTTCTGGCAGCTGCGGATGCCACATTTGTAAGAAGAAACCTTGCCCCCAGCATCACGGCTCTTGCAGTACTTCAGCATGCAGGGGTACCACTCGATGCTCAGTGAGTAGCTGCAAATGCAGGGTTTCCAGCGGTCTGCACACAGCTTGCAACGCTGCAGGTCAGGGAGGTCAGATGTCTGCGGCAGGACCTCGAACATCGAGCCATCCACCCCTGCGGGAGAAAGCAGAGAGATGTTGCTCAGGACACTGCTGAAAGGTGAGGCCAACGGGGAGCGGCACCAAAAGGAGCGGTGGTCTCTCTGCACAGCCTCTGGGTCAGTCGAGGAGAACGAGGTTAGGCAGAGTGCGTTTCCAGGGGCTGTTTGGACACGATTCTGAATAGCTGATCAGGGGAGAAGAAAGGGCCCTAGGGAAAACAGGCCAAAAGATACACAGAGTGTGTAAAGAACTTCTCTCTTTTGGGTGATGGACCAGGTTACCTTGAAAATACCTGCCTAATTAGGTTCACTAAGCACCACCGAAAGGAGACACAGACACTAACAAAGAAGGCTAGAGCAATGGCTGGATGTGCAAGCAAGTGATACACACGCTTTACCTACCATAAAGACAGTGACAGAGAAGCCAGAACGATCTCTGCTGATCACCAGAAACCTGGCAGGAGAGATCATAGCAGAGTGCCAATGAAACTGAAGGAAACGTACCTTTCTCCAGCCAAAATTTGACATCTTCTTCTCGGGTGTAAATTGCTTCTTTGGCCTCTGCACAGACATTGTGGATGTGAGAGCTCAGCTGGGCCCCCTTGCTGAAGTTGACAGCTACATCCATGCTGAGATGCTCCAGGCCCCTCACCTCCTCAGCCTGCCGCACCGTCCTGGGATTTTTCTGTGGCAGATGAAATCATGAGAACCTGAACCCTGGTTGCAACAAATTATCCCTTAGAGCAAGTAACGATTTCATGCCAACATACAGATGTTCCTGTGTAAATGCACCTGCATCCTATCGGGATGGAAGGTATTTACAAAACTGCCGGTTGATGCTAAAACTGATGATAGTTTATCACTGCTCTGATTTGCCTGTGATTGTTTATCGATGCTTTGCCATGACGGATGGTCCCAAATCAGTACTTAACTCACTAGGCAATCAGTACTTACCTCCCAGCCTCAATGGGGCAGGGATTTCTAGCCATCCACTTGGATACAGGCTAGGCTGAACTAAATCATGCCACCTTCTAGTTTATTAGGAGATCAGGATCAATACTATTGATGACCTTAGTTTAAATACCGAGTCCCTCAAGCAGGAGGGGTGGTCAACGTCGGGTCTAATAGCTGAACAATCGGAAGGCTGCTTGGGAGGAGGATCCAGGCAGGACAGCCCTAAGAAACCCTGGATGACGGAGCTGGCACTGAAGCCAGCTGCAGGGTGCCTCTTACCTGCCGCAGCTTTGCCATAGACTCGCTGGGGATGATCTCGTTGCGGTGCAGCCGCGTGATGAAGCAAAGCGCTTGGAACTGGCTCTGACCCCTCTCCAACTCCCCGAGGATTAAGGCACGGAAGATCTTCACCTCCTGACAGATAAGTAAACAGAGTGTGAGAGTCAGATCTTTGGCATCAGTGGGGTGAACCGAGAAGTCAGGGTCAAAGAGAAAGGCTCCAGCCAAAAGAACAAACTCAAAGGTTTCATATTTCTGCTACCTGAGCATGGGTGTAGTCTCAGGTTCAATCCCACCCAAAAGCCTGCAGCGTAGTAACTGGTGTCTGTAAACAAGCAAGGCTTTTCACAATCCCACTGTGGCAATGACAAATTGCTGCAAGTCACATCCCACATCCATGGCTCCCTCAAACAACAGCTGGGGGTTTCTGTCCTTTAACTTCCTCTGCTGCCTTCCCTCACTTGCTTCTGAGCAACTGGCAATCCTGGAGGACAAATTATTCTTTTCTGAACCTACAGCATGCGGAACAGAAGTGAAAACCAAATTGCCACAGTCAGAAGGAACCCATTATGATCAGCTGCAGCTGACCTTTTCTGCCCGGGTCAATAATTCTGGCATTTTATAGAGAGAGCTTTTGACATGGGCTGCCCATCTCCAAAACCAGCTTGGAAACCAGTCATAATTACCTCCATGTACACTCACAGAATACCTTGACTTGATGGCAAAACCTCCCCATACCCCATTCTGGTGTAAATCAACACTGATTTCTATGCAGGTATTAATTCATCTGGCTTCTGAGGCATTTGTACACCCTGTGGGAGTCTGCCATCCCTGAGTTTGTATCAGACCATGCTAAGGGCTAAGCAGATGGGTTGGAATGGTGCCACCTCCTCGGTGTGAAGAGCAATTATTGCCTTTTGGCACCCACCTGCAGCCATTGCTCTTAACAACATCCTCCACAGATGACTGCACAGATACTGGTGGCTAGGGACCAGCAAGCAGAATCTATGCCAGGCTGCTAAGATCAACCCTCTCCTCTTGAGCTATTCCTGTGCTATGGCTCACAAGCTCAGGTTCTTCCAAACCTCCTCCTGCCCCAAGAAGGGAGCGTTTCTCTTTTCTACAAGCTCTAAGCAGTGTCCACGCTGAGTTTTTCTGCACACTAGCTCATACAGCCCACCCTGCCTTCTCTTCCATGTCCAGAAGAGAAAAGGGTATGCAATTCAGTGCATATCTGGACAGCTGAAAGCATGGCTGCCATCTGGGATGTATTTCCCTCCCTGGGATAGGAGAAAGGATTTTGCTGGGTACATTTGTTGACTGAAAACTCACAAGAGCAGGACATGAAAGGGGTTTGGGAAGAAAGAGATACCAAAAATGCTTGTGAAGTTACTGAGGAACCACTATCTTTTGACAGCTTTAATGGGGAGAACCCATGGAGACACTGGCACCACTGGAATGACCCCTGTTCCCATCTACATTTAGCTCAGTTGCCTTCCAGCTGAGCTCTTCTGCTGTGAGCTCCCATGCTATGCAAGGCCCAAGGATAAGGAGACTAAACCCACTAGCTGACCCTAGCATGGTCTTCAGCTGCAGATTTAATTTTAGTTCCCTCTGAACAATCAGCATTCAGCCTGGAAAAAGCAAACAGCAATAGACATGTTTGGCACTCAGGCCAAAAACCTCTACAGGCAGGAGACTGAAAACAGAGCTGCACTTTCCAGGTTGGAGGCAATTTTTGTAAAATGAGAACATGCTGAGCAACTGATTAATCCTTCTGATCTGCCTATTTAAGAATTAGCCCTCAGACACCCAACTCCTTTTCCTTCTCACGGCTGATACACACGAGAGATTCACAGCTCTCACTGCTCCCAGCAGACAGTCCAAAGCTCCCAACTGATCCCACACAGCTGCATGTCCCTTGCTCTGTCTCTGAAGTCTGGAGCCCAGCCGCCCCTGCAGAGTCCTGGCAGAGATAAGCTCCCTCCCACGTGGGCTCAGGTCCCCAGACACCACTTCTGCAGTCTATAAAGGGTTCCTGGATTCAGCGACCCTGTTCAGCGATGAACTCGGACAAAGGTTTGAAGCATTTGTTCTAAGCGCTTCCGAGTCCCAAGGACGCAGGATAGGAAGGAACAAAGTCGTGTCACAACAATGCACCACTGGAACAAACAAACAGCTCTCAAGTATCAAGACAAGCATCTATTCCCCTCTCCAACTCAAGGCAGACACCAGGAGCAAGCTCAGAGTGCACAGGGTCACCAGCCACTGCTGTATTGCACCTTACTGTACCAGCTCCAGCCTTGCTGCCATCGCACCAGCAAGCGACCCAGGGCTACTGCTCAGCTCACCTAAATATTTATCTGCCTATCTCTGTGCGCTTACTGATTTGTAGGTCGACAAGTCCATGCAACCTCTGGTAAAGACCCCTGCAAAAACCATCACTGAAAAAGCTTATTGGTAGGGGATGGAAGAAAGAGAAAGGTGGGGGAAGGTGGTCTGGCAGTGGGGGCTGCGGGAGAAAACAGCAATTGGGAAGGCAGTGAAGATCAACGGGGTGGTATCCCAGTGCATGACCGACCCTTTCCTCCACCCCAGGTTGTCCTCTCTCAGAAAGACACGGCTGATCTGCCTCGTGTCTCCCTGCTCCTGCCCCAGGCACACACCCAGCCAACCCTCTGCTCCCCACCTGCCTGCTGCAGCTCCTCACAGCTCAGGCAGAAAGGCTCTGCCTGGCTGGGTACATTAAACAGCAAAGCCAGATCTTTATCTGAGTCAGCCTTCCACCAGCTCTGCTGATGCTGCTGCCTGCAGGAGCGACTGCCCCAAACTGCCGCCCTCAGTGCTGGCAACCCCCTCCTACGCTGGGCTTGGGTCCCCCAGAGAAATCACTTCTACGCCTCCCTGCACTCCCAGTGCTTCCTGCCCACATCCCTCTCTCAGCTCTGACTCCACGGCATCTAAAGGAAGCAACTCTAGCACAAAAGGGCCCCGGTGCTGGCTGAACTCGAGGTGTAGGCACCCTTCAGCGCTGCCGTAGCGTCAGGGATTTCCAGCACATTTGTTGATACCGAAGGAGGTGCGCTGGGAAAGACAGGCACCATCCAGGTTTGCCCGCGCTGAAGTAGTTGATGAGACAACAAATAGCTTTAATCCAGCTGTTTGGATCAAGGAGCTGGCTCCTATGGCATGCAGTGTTCTGAGGAGAGGGAAATCCCACCTTTACCTGGCTCTGAGCAAACCCCAAACGACCTTTGCTGTGGATTTCAGAGCAAGGCTCAAACGGCCGCACACTGGCCCATTTCCTGGGAAACATGTACCCTGGGGTGACCGCCCTCTCCTGACCAAGAGGTCGGTCTCCGGTTTTCTCCAGCCATGCTTCACTGCTGTCCCAAAGCCTTGCCTGGCTTTCCCCAGCTTCCCTCCCCTGGCTACGCCACCTCAGGTGGGGCAAGAACCGAAGCTTGTCACTTCAAAAATATGTCATGCTTCTCATGTGGAAAGAGCCACTGAAGATTTTCCTACTTAGAGAGAGCCATTCCCTCCCCAGCCACCTCACCCCTTTCCCACCAGCAGCAGTAGGGTGAATCGGTGCCAAGGTGGGTACCCGGCCAGCGCAACAAACGGCACCTTCAGTTCGGGGTTTCTGTAAAATTTCCCAGCAGGGAACAAGCCCCAGCAGAACACTGCCTTTGCAACGCGGGGACTCTCCGGATGAACTCATCACGGGGGCGGTGAGAATCCTTGGCCCTGACCCGCACTCGTGTGGCGGGTACAGTTACAGCTATTGTTTAGGTTTGGACGACAAATCCTTGGTGTAACAGAGAACAACCAGTTCTGACGCTGACCTCTAACCATGGCACTGGAGGGAACCGCAGCCTTGGCTTTCGCAGCAAGGGGAGAGCAGCTCCTCTCTCCTAAAGGCAGAAGGGAAATCAGGGCACTGAGCTCCCAACGGCCCAGGTTGCCTGCACCTACCGAAGGGACTTCCAAAGTGGTAGGAGGAGCAGGGAAATCACTGAACTTCTTCCCTCCTTGCACTGTCCTCAGCCAGCTCCTCCAGGGACCGTCATCTGGGGTGTGAGAACAATTCAACCTCCGTTTCTAGAGTTTATCCAGTAGAGGCTTACAAGCCTGTGTGGTCTAGATCTGAACCCAGCATCTCGACTTCACACTGAGTGGAGCAAACCAGTTCCCAGGGAAATAAATTATTTCAATGCCTTCCTCCCCGAAACCCATTCAGCTTTCCTGCCAAACTTCTCTCCCCTAAGGACATGAGTGCTGCTGCAAGACCCACTTTTGTCTTTGCTGTCGTGTGCCTGCTCAGAGCGGGGGGTACATGCCGGCACCCCTGGGCCCCCCCCCCTTGCCCTGTCAGCAGCCTTTGCTGTGGTCATGCCTGCAGGCCCCCAGGGAACAGCTGGGGCTGGCCAGAAACCCTTGTTGTGCTTGTACAACACAGAGAATGTGTTACTGTATCCACACTGGGGGTCAAACCAGCTGAGTTACCCTGACCGGGTGCGGATTATGGATTTTAACCCCTCTCCTACTGGAAACGGCTAGAATGAAGACACTTTAGCACACTGCCTCTTATACTTGGGTATCTACACAGGTGAAGTAAGGATGCGCTGAGGGGGGAGAAAAAGCACATTTTCAGGAGCGATAAGGTTTGACTTTGACTCTTTCAAGCACTGAGCAGCCAAAAATCCCTGCAATGCTCTGAGAAGCTTGGAAAAACATTCTCTAAAAACATTAAGCTGAGTACCCGCAACCTGAGGGATGCTCAGACTGTCAGAGGCCGCTTTTGGGTTCTCAAAAAAATCACACCAGATTATCATGTAGCATCAGCTTTATTAATAAGGAAACTGAAAGGATTGGCAGTACAAACATTAAAAAACCATTACCCACGCTTTCTCCCTTGTGCTTCCAACACAACTTTTCCAGCAATCAAAAGGAAAAAGAAACTTTATCTTTGTGCTGGCCTTGGAATAAAACCACCCACTTAGTTCTCAGGCCACCGTTTAACAACTGGCAAGATCATGCTATTTAAATTAGACACAACATTTAGGGTTGTTGTCCCCCCTCGCTCTTCTTTGCACTACGTTTTGTGCCTGACGGTACTACACAGGAAAAGAAGCAATGTTTTCATCGCATTCTTTCAAAGTGCAAGAAAATAAATGGTCTTCACTGGTGCCCAGAAAACATCCAGTCCCAGTTTGGACTCCCCGCTGACTAGTTTTGTGCTGCACTAGAGAACGAGAAAGAAAACCTGGTGTGCTCTAAAGCCATGACTCCTTCAGGTTCAGCTCTGGAGGGGAGCCAGGGGTGGAAGAAAAATGAAAATCCCACCTCTGGAAGACCCAACCACTGCTCAGGTTCCACCCAGCTTCCACCAGTTTCAGAAACTGACAGTGATCTCCTCACTCCTTTCTTCTCTAGCCCCTGGTCTAGCAGCAGCTCCTTGTCAGCAAAGAAAAAAAAGCAATAATCTGCCTTTGGACTAACCCCCTGCAGTTTAAGCCAGAGAAGTGGAAAAATCATTTGTGCAAAAGGCCACAGCATGACCACAAAATCTAGCTTGGGAGAGCCAGACCAACAACTCCAGCTGCTTTCACCAGGGCTGAGAGCCTCAAGACCTTCTCTCTGGAGAGAAGTTGTTGTGTAACGTTAGAGAGATGAGCACCAGAGCAGAACAGGGAAATGCCTGCATGCAGCCAGGAGAACAGGTCAGAGGGGGAAGCCTGGCCAGGCAGCTGCCTGCTCACATCATTACTCACTGCACCACAGATTCATCTCCTCGCTCCTTTATGCCTTTCTGGCTTCTTTAGGCTATTTTCCAGCAAAGCCACGAAACAGAGAGCCAGTTCTAAACCTGAAGATTAGGAATGGACTCCTGCAAGTCTGATGCTTGCAGGGGCCATCTCCTGTGTACTTCCAGCAGGAGCTGAGGGAATGCATGGAGCTAAGGATTTAACATACTGAAGAGTCAAGATACCTTCAGGAAACCTGTCCCCAGAGGCAGCGCAACTATAATAAGGATGAGAGCAAGACAAGAGCTAACACATGCTCTCTCGGGTTTGTAGATGAGATCTGAGTGTAAGCTCCCCTCAAGAAGAGCTGAAGCAAGTGAAAAATGCCAAAACAATCAACAGCTCTGGACATCAGAAGTCCCCAGGTCACATCCCAGGTTCCCAAAGCGCCTACCTAGAGGATATATAATGAGCTTGGATATCCTTTAGCCAGGAACACGCTGTGGTATGCAAGCTTGCAAACTGCAGGCTTACGAGCCCGCCCTCCTCCCTCCTTTAACTTCCCTGGTGTGCTGTGCCTTTTGGATTTAATTTTTTAATGGGACACGTGTGCTAGAGTACACGGAGCATGCCATCACATCCAAAATCACCGTGGTTTCTGCCAGCATCCCAAAGACATGGGCTTCACCCTGCACCCTCCAGATGGAAGGGCACCATCTGACAGGCTTGCAAGGGGACTGGGACCAAAGAGAGCAGCTGAAAGAGGAAAAGGCACCAGAACAATCCCTGGCAGAAGGCTCCAAGGTTCACAACAGGTTGGGACACACCACCCTCCTATCTCATGGGTTTGAGCTTTCTCCTACACAAGCCAAAGTCCACCTCAGCAAACAATCTGAACAGAGGGTTGGAACAACGTAACTGTGCCATGCCACCCGAACAGCTGTGCCATCCACACGGGAGCGAACAGCTCTTCCCAGTGCAGCACAAAGTTTGCCGCATCCAGCCAGGCTTGGCATGCCACGCCCGCCCAGAAGTACTGTCTCCCGCTGAGAAGCGTGGGACCTTGGGCTTTGGCTCAGCAAGCATCACCTCCTGCAGAGACGCCACCTCTCACCCTCTGGGACGGGAGGAAAGGCTCCCCTCACAGCAGGGTTGCTGTCAGTCCCACGGACAGCTGTCAGTCCGACGCTTCCCACACCACAAACTCGCACGGGTGCTCCCAAGGGCTCCAGGAGTCAGGAACCCGAGATCTCCCCACCGCAAAGGCCCTGTCCATGCCCAGCTGCTGCTGAGCCTGCCGTGCAAAACCGTGTCCCCGTGTCGGCAGCACCCATCCCACAGGAACCAGGCGCCAGGGTGCTGTCCCGACCCTCTCCCTAAGCCCACCTGCCACCGCGCGAGGTGCGAAAGAGCAGAGCTCCCGCGCTGCGGTCTCCGATCTCCCGCAGCTCGGCCGGGAATCGCCGTGGGAAAGCGGTCCCGCAAAACGCGCCGTGCGTTATCCCGCGGCTGGGGGACCACGGGAACGGCCAGGCTTTGCGCGCACCGGGAGAGGCAGCGCATCCCTGCCAGCCAGGCGGAACCCGGGAGCGCTCCGGAGGGGATGCCGCTCCAGCGCTGCGGGCAGCGGGAGCGATGCCGGGCCATCAGCCCCAGCCCTACCTGTCTGAAGTCGGCGGTGAGGGTGACGAGGGCGCCGTCGGCCGTACGCAGCTCCAGGCTGATGCAGTCGGAACCGCTGTCGGCCTGCAGGCTCTCCTCCGTCACCTGCCCGCCGGGCAGCCGCACCCGCACCCGTAGCTCGGCCCGCGCCGCGGGGCCGGGCGCGCCGGGCAGCGGGGCCAGCGCCAGCCAGAGCAACGCGGGCAGCGCCGGCAGCCGGCGCCGCGGGCCGCGCATCCCCCCGCGCCCGCGGGCTCAGGGGCGGGGGGCGCGGGCGGAGCGGGCGGGCAGGCGCGGAGCGGCGGCGGGGGAAGGCGCCGCGCCCCCCCGGCCCCGCTGGGGTGGCTCGGCGCGCCGCCCGCTCGCCCTTTTCATTCAAGCCCTCGGCGGGCTCTTCCCTCGCCCCCCGCCCGTCACTTCCTTCCCCAGGCCCAGGGACCAGCCCTTCGGAGGCAGCGCGCCGCCCCGCCGTTAAAGGGCCAGCGCCGGGCCGCCGAGCGAGGGAAGGCCGGAGGGGTAGGGGCTGCGCACCCGGCCTCCCTGCGCCCTCCTGCCAGCCGGAGGTCGCGGGAGGATGGAGAGAGACATCTTCTCCTGCCAGCCTGGGGGCTCCCCTGCACTTGGTTTGCATGGCTTTGGTGGTGTTTTTTTTTTTTTTAATTTTATTTTCTCTTGGGACACACAACTATCCACAAACTGCAGTTGGAAAGAAGAAGGGAGGGCAGCGTTCGCTGCCCAGCCCAGCTCTCCTGCACGAACACACAGAGAATCCGTTAAACATGTGGTTGCTGTGATCAAACGACGTTTACATGGTTGCTCAGGCTCGCCGTGCACTGTTCCAGGTCTGCTGCGGGGCACGCTGGATGTATTCCTGCCCCTGGGGATGTCACACTTCAGATTCCCCTTCACAGGCTTGCAGGCCGGGGTCACTTCAGAGGCTGCGGTTGACAGTCGGAAAGCTCCCAATCTGCCCTTCACCCGCCCAGTTCTGCAATCGCTTCCAGATGGGGCGATGCTCGTGAAGGGCCCCTTTGATTTCAAAAGGTCTCTCTGCAAACACAAAGGTCAGCGTGGCAGCAGGATCAGGGCCTCAGAGAAAGAGCTTTGCAAGGAGAAGCACAGAAATAAATAGCAACAGCATTTATAATCCACACTTCCAGGCAAAGACTTCATTCTTGGCCAAGTAGCACTTTTTGGGGGACCTCAGACCCTAAATTTCCACAGCCTCCCTCAAGCAAATTGTCTCCTCGAAATACTTTTCAGGACAACAGCAGTGCTAAAAACAAGGGCAGAAGAAGGAAAAAGAGGTGCAAACGGGTGAAAATAAATGGCTCAGCTCAGATACAAAAAGAGAGGGAGGGCCCACAAGGTGGAAGCCTACAGGAAGAGGGTTCCTCATGACAAAAGCTGCACAGAAGGCCCCACTCCAGTGTATTTATTCAGAGGAGATTATGCAAAAAGACAGGAGGACCCCAGCAGTGGCTGGAAGGAAAAGTGCCATGAGGTCAGTGGGCACAAATAACCCTGGGAAGACTTCCATTCCAAAGGGCCAGACTTGCTGCTCAGCCCAAATCGGGAGGCAGCTTCCCTGTTGCAGTAGGGTTACTCCAGGTCCAGCAGCTCGCAACTGAGCGCCGAGCAGCAGAGCACAGCACAGTCCCGTGTCTGTGCTGGAGGATAAAGGGAGATGAGGCTGCACTCCCTGCAGCTATACGCATTTGCGGGGATGTGCTCTCCCAGCTGCAGGTTTTAGCAGTGCCCACTGTGTACCTGGATCCTCTGGTGCGAGAGGTAATTCAGGACTGGCCTTCACTGTGTTGCCAAGCTGGCAAAGTTGGCCTGGAGTAGGTACCGTTTTTCTCCTGGTACCTCCTAGAGCAAAGGAAATGGGAAAGCAGGCTGTCTCACAGAGCTCTTCCCAAGGCTCAGCACCTTGCCAGGAATGCTGTAATCCTGCAGATTGGAGCAGGGCACAACCGAACCTTGAATCTGGGAATGGTAGGTTTGACCCCACTCCCAAAATAAATGGACATACTGACAAGAAAAACTGTAGGGTAGAGAGGGGATTCAAAACACTGGCAGGCACAGAATTAAAGAGCAAGCAGCTCTTCAGCAGACAGCAGGGAACAGAAAATAACGCCGAGAGAACCTTGCTGAGATTTGAAAGCGACTTAAAACTGACTGATGGTCAGCATCCCAGCAAGAGGCACTCGCACAGGGTAGCGGTGGGTGCGGCATTACTGAAGAGCGCGTACAGCTCAAAGACTTTGGAACAGCTCTGAGTGGCCGACCCAATTCTTTACTGGTGTCAATCAGCCTCTTCTACCTTTGTTGTTTGCTAATACGGGACAGTTCGTCACGCACGTAATCTCTTTTCTGAACTGTAGGAAAGGTGAAACCTGCCTTACAGTTCAATGTTCCCACTGCAGGATCAGTTGCTGAGTTTCATTTAGTTTTATTGAATGTTAATGGCCTGGGCCAAGAGTTTCTGGTGTGTGTGTGTGCACGCTGCAGTCTTTTTACTGGGAGGAAACTTCCATTAAAATACCTCAGCCGTGTTTAGAACGAGGGTAAGGAAAAAAATATGCTGTTAAAAGAAAACAGTCTCCGCTGTGCTTTGTTGTGAAGTTCCAGCAGGGCAATTGCGTGGGAGCAAGGGATTACAATCTGACATGGGGTTTGCCTTGGTGCCTTAGATGCATCCTTTGTCATCCCTGGGGAAAACCACTAATATTTGGCCAAGCTACAAATCTTCATTCCCTCTTCCTCACCTCAAAACTTCATTTACAGCAGCTCAGTGTCACATCGGCACCTTGGAAAACCAGGAAGGGATCAGTGCCCACTGAGATCTGGACTCCAGGGCAGCCCTTGCTGTAAAAGAATAGATCCTTAGCAGGCAAGGGCAAAATAGAAATAGAGAGTGTGAGAACCCCTATAGCGTCCCACACAAGGCTCTGTGGGTAAACTACTTGCAAGAGCCCTGCCTTCCCCACATGCAAATTTACCAGGCAGACAAAAATGTTTGCAGCCACCCTGTCTTCACCACTTACCACCCACTTACTGTTGCGTGCATGCTGTCAAGCTGGATGATGCACAAATACCTTCACCATCTTCTCCCTTCATCCATTCCAAGAATACATCTGCTTTCTCCCTCATTCCCACCCCGCAAAAATCCTATCCCCTCCTAGTCCGAAACCAGACTGCTGCAACTCTCTTGGACCGTCTAGGATGCTTCCCGCCCAACTCCTAAACACAGGCACATCCAAGCCCAAAGAGACCGAAGGCCCTTTCCCCTCGCTGTTTCACCCCAATGTGAGTAATCAGTCAGTCCTCTGGAGGCCATTAGCATCTGACGTTTACCTTCCCGTGGAGGAGAGAGCAATAATTACTGCTACTTTCTCATCAACTTACAGTAAGGCTCTGCAGCCAGTTTTCTTATTATGAACATGAAACCAGGGTATTTAAAACACCACAACAACAGTGCCACCAATACATCAAAGAGTGAGGTTGCTTGTTGTGAATGAGCTGCTTATTCTAAGAAACAATCTTGGTAATTCAGTGGGGAGCTGGGGTGAGCGAGGCTGGGCAGTGGGAAAGAGCAGCTTGTTGAGAACTGCTTTGCTGCCAGCAACTCCTCCGCATCCCTCACCTTTGGAGGGGCAAGAGACACACCTCCCACTGAGCCCTGCCTGTGTCAGGTGTCTGGAGGGCTGCAGGGGGCTTTCATGCAGGTGCAGCACCACACCTCTTCCAGATTTCAGCTGATCCTAGTCCCACACAACTCTGCTGCTGCAGAAACCAGCTTTATCACTGCCAGCATGGCTCCCTCAGACTGCTGAATCAACAACCACTCTGGTTCCCAAGAAGCTTTAGGTCCTCCAAGTTTTCTCTGCTTCTCCATTTACCATTTCAAGTTGCCTTTGCCTCTAGCATCGTGTCTGTTGAGCAGAACATCTGTGCAGAAGCCACAAAGGAGAGCAGAAGCCCTGGCTGTCAGGGAAGGCACACATCCAGGCAGAGCATCCTCAGGTCTGTGCCATACCTAACTGCTGGGGCCCTAAGAGCAACAAGCAACCTTAAATATCCAACCTCAGCCCTTCCCCAACATCCCCTCTGCCCTGGCTCCACTGCCGCTTTTAAGCAATGACCCTGGTCACCAGCCTTTACCTGAGCTCCGCTGCAGGTAGGACCTCTTGAGCTCGACTTGTCTCCTCAGCACGACCCTGGACCTGGCTTATCATCTCACACTTTCCTGGTGCTCACTGGACTGTTGGCTGAACCAGTTAGCCCCAATAAACCCGCTCTGCTCGCCCTACCCAGGACCATGCCTGCGTTGGCAAAGATGCAGCCTTCTCCTGCTCTGCTCATCTTCTGTACTGGGGCGATCCCCAGCAGCAGCCAGCTCAGGGGAGGGCGAAGGCTCCTGGGCTTTGGCTTAAACGGAACAGTGGGGCCAGTGGGAAGAGAGTGTGTGGGCTGAGGTCCGTGTGAGGCTCGCTGGGGCAGTTAGTGACTGCTGCTGTGCTCAGGGCCCTGACAAGTCTTTTCCAAGCCAGAGCTCAAACAAAGCACTGATGTCAAATCATATTTCTTTCAGGGTAATTTATTGGGCTGTGTCTAATGAACTGTATGCAGCACCCTTGCCCTTGCTTGGGTAAGGCATGGAGGAGATGGATGGAGCAAGCATCCAGCTGTTGCAGATGCCTGTTTTGTTAATGCCAGAAGTTTAAGACAAGATCATGCTCACCTAGATCAGGATTGCCCACAAACTTCAATGGGAAGAAGCACGATCCTGACCCTGCTGAAGCTGGGAAGCATCTGTGCTTGTGGGTGGAGGTAAAGCAGGGGCTTAAGGAGGCTTCCCCATGCTCCTGGGGCAACGCATTTCTTTGGGAGCTGCTCACAGAACATTCACAGCTCTGCAGGTCCCTTCTGTAGCACTTTCAGCAGAGAAGACACTGCACAGCTAGCTCATCTCGGAGGCTGCAGAGCTGAGCAGAACCCTGGGGAACATCCTGTACCCGCAGCTTCAGGCCTTGGGCCCTGATCAGACTGTTAATCCAGCTGGCAGATCCTGAGAGCCATCCTCTCTCCCAGCCTTCGCCAGGCAGCTTGCCTGTGGTTTACCAAGACTTTCTGTCCCTTACTCTGGCCTCATCAGGTTTATTTTCCTTGCTGGACTAAGAGGAGCTCTGTGTGCTCATCCTGGGACTTATCCTTCCAGCACTCTGGCTAACTGGTTGCACAGAGTTCAGGGCAGTAATGCAAAGGCAAAAGGAAGGAAAACCAGACTTTTGGTTGTGCTCTGAAAACAGCAGTTGTCCAGAACAGCCTGGGAGATCTAAGTCTTCAAAATGAAAATCAACCAAGAAGAAGCTTTTGCTGCCTGTTCAGTCCCATTTATCATCTTATTTACACTGGTGTTAATCTCAGCTACAGTTGGTGTAACTGAGGTCAGGGATCAGACCCAAATGTTCTGCCTTGATCTCTTTAATCTTCCATCCTTCATTTTCATTTTCATGCCAAACTCTACTTTTAAAGCTACATGAAAGAATCACCAGTGCTTTTTGAAGGATTCAATCAGGACAACTATTTTGGGGACCTGAACACATAAAACCCAGCTTTTTACTATTGTTCACAGCACTGCAGAACTAATAGAGCTTTAGGAGAGTTAATTGGATTTTTTTTTTAGTCTCCCAGTCCCTCAACTTGTTGACTAAATCCCGACTATTATCAGGAATAGAAATACAGAGGACCTATGGCTTGATCTGAACCTCTGGGAACAGATTTGTGTTGTGACGTTCAGTAGAGATCTTACCGTTACAGAAGGCAATCAGGCTTCAAGTCGTCTTTCATTAATTAAAAATTATTCATCACCCCTTTTGAGTGTTCCTCACTGCCCCCCCAAATGCCCTTCTTTTCTCAGCAGTAACATAAAACAAGCTTCTGAATGGTGTTTAAAAACAGCTTTACTGTCTTAAAACAATGCCTAGCATCTTTTATCTCTGACCTGTTTACCACCCTATTCTCTGTCCTGGGCAATTAAAGACGTACAGCAGCCTGGGTGTAATTAAATGAACAGGCCCCAGTGGCAGAGCACTGGGAGGTTAACTGAATGCTCAACCTCTATAGCCAACACAGACTCTCTTCCAGAGATGCTGATGTCCTGATTAGATGCATGTTAATTGAGATACCGTGCTCATTTACGCAGGGGCTGGATGCAGGTGCAGAGAGGATGAGAACGGCAGAGGAGAGGGGGGAGTGGAGTGGTTCTCAGTGCGTGCAGGAGGGGTTCTGCTCCTTTTCTTCTGGGTAGATACATGGGAAGAGACTGAAGAGCATGAGCCTAGTCCTGCCGTGGCCTGTGTGACCTGGTTCACAGCTAGGGTGGAATAGGGAAATGCCACGGAAATAGAACCCTTGAAGCCACACCACACAATGCAGATGAGGGTCCCTCACAGGGGACCTGAGGCCCCAAGAGGGAAATCCTGAACTTTGGGAACTGGTGGGGACCATCCACTAACAGCATTCAAGATCCGGGCTGCCCTTCCTAGAAAGTCCATGAGAGCTGGAAGGATCATGTGGAAAAGTCTGGTCTGTCCAAGGTAGAGACTTCAGAGCTCATGCTGTTGGTGTAGATTTGGGAGCTACTAGGAGATGCATGGAAAATCTTCCTTGTGGCCAATGCTGTCCCACAGCTCCTTACATCAGTAATGGTTTTGTGAAGCAGCTCATGACTAAGCACTGGCTGTGGATGCCTTCTGCAGAAGACGACCCTTGGTGTGTGTCAAAATATACCACACTGGAATAGGAGAATAAAATTGAGTAGTTTTTTGTGGGTCAGCCCTTCTCTTATGCTGCAGATTTGGGCAGGCTTCCCTTTTGGTCCAGCTTCCATCCTCTGGTGGGGGCAGAAGTTGTACCTGAAGAGTCAAGTTCACATCCCTTTTGCATTTAACTGGTCTAAACGGCAGAGCAGGGTTGGCGCCCCTTACTTTCTCCCTCTCCAGCCTTTTTCTGTCCCACTCCCAAAACTCTGCTCCTTCCCTTAACATCTGGATTCAACTATCAAACAACAGGCTTTCTGTAACACATTCCTCGCCCCCCTCACTGCTGTGTGCCTCACAGGATTTGTCCTGTTCACAGAGGGAATAAACACAAAGAGGGGGCAGGATGAAGGCGTCGGCAGGTGAAAAACTCTCTTCTTTTCCTTTTCTGAACCCAGCTCTTAGCCTGTTTGACATGGGTCCCCAAATGCCACACAAATACAGGAATCCCATTCAAACCCACTGCACGAGCCCTCTGGAACTGTTCCATGAAAGCGGCCCATGATCACGGTGAGCAGAAGGAAAACCTTCCGGCCGTTTCCAGTGGTGGGGAGGATGTGCAGCCCTCGGCACTGTTGACAGGCTGTTCTTCGGTTGGCAAGCATCTCACGTAGCCAAGCCTCTAATGCTACAGCTGTACGAGTGGTACGTCCCATAAGCCTTCAATATCCCTGAGCACACAGTGAGCTCCACTGCCATGTTGTGTTTTGGGAAAGAAGAGATTCGGGAGGTTAGTTTTGTCTGCATGAGGCCTCTGAGTGAGCGCAGCCACCTCTGCCAAACTGAGTGCAGACGGCTGAAGGTCTTCATAGAAATTAAAGCCCATCAGCTCAGGCCCTCGGTGCATTTAGGGATAAAACTGGGTAAGGGCAGGGAGCAACGGTCCACTCGTCCCACTGTCCTGCCCTCTGACAGAGCCCCGAATCACATGTTTCCGGGAAAGCCACCAGATATCCTGCTGCGAACATCTGAAATAACAGCCCTCGGGGACGTTTACTGACCCGTCTCAATCAGAGGTTGGCTTTCTTCCTGAAGCATGTGGATTTAGATCCCTTCTAGCTGATTCCTTACACTGGTGTGATCAGAGGTGGGCAGGAAATAAAAGGCAGGCCCTCTGTGGCTGTTGACTGGAAAAGCGGCTTTTGGAGCACTGCTGCTTTCCTCCTGCTGTGGTCTTGGCCGGGGTATTGAGGGACAGGCTCTTGCACTGGAATTTCCCATCCTGCAAGTCCTCGGCTCAAAACAAGGAGTGAGGGGGCATGGCCTTGCCCTGGTGCCTGTTCCTCTTGCACAATTATGGTCCTGGGGACACCAGCAAGGGGGAAATGCTGAGGAGGGAGATGCCACTATGCCTGGGATTACCAGCTCTCAGCTCTGCTTAAGATACTTGAGTGTTTTCCTGGGAAAAGGAAAGTGGAGAAGTAAATGCTACTGCTTCCTCAACCCTCAGTTGCTTCAGGATTAGGGCACTTCCTTGGACAGGGAAAACCCAGTCTGGAGCCTACGTCACCCAACTGGACACTGATCCTGAGTCTTGCACCATGGGAAGGCACAGTCCTGGTCCCTGCCATGCTGGGATAGTGTGCTCAGCTTCCCTATGATTTAGTGTACAGGAAAGAAAGGAATAAAAGTGGTATCTCATGAACTGGACTTCCACAGGGTATTCTGAGGAATCCAGATCGTGGGATGACCTCCACTACATTCCTGCCGGTGCTGACTTGGAAGAGGTTAATTTAAATCAGCACAGTTTATGCTGGAGTGATCCCAGTGGAAATTAGAGGGAAAAAACCCCAGGTGGTGAGTTCTTGCTTCATATATCTAATTGGGAGGCTGACCAAAGTCTAGATAAAGCAACATCAGCGTTGAGTTAAGCAATACCCTTTAAAACAAAAAGGATGTGAATCTCCTATGCAAGACATGCCTAGTGAAAGAGATATTATAAATCTAAGTGAAGCCCTAAAATTCTAAAGGGATATAAATCTAATTAAAGTGATATAAATCTAACTGAAGAAATACACTGTAAATCCAGCCAAAAGGATATCCATCTAAGGAAAGCAATGCAAATGCACTAGAAACACCATAAATAAAATCAAAGCAATATATAAGATGTAATGGAAGCAATCCGAAACCTAAATCAAGTGATATAACGGAATGATATAAAACTAATTAAAGTGATTTATAAAATGGACATTTTGAAAAGAATCATGGCCCACAGAAGATGAGAATAGCTGAAGAGAGGGCCCAGGATAGGTTTATAAGCAATAAAACCACCTGCAAATAGAATGCATAAAACAAGGTTAATTAGGTGCTGTGTGTCAGGGCAATCTCTCGTTGCAGATGGGGTCAGGAAAGCTGTATTTCTTGGAGCATGACACTGGGTCACCGTCGCTTCTGACCCCCGTTACATGAATGGCAAGAAAGCAAAATGGGGATGATTGCACGGGGTAAATGTTACATAGTGAAGATAGTGAAAGCGCTGCTCAGGGAAAACCCAGAGTGGTCCAGCTCAAGGTTCTGGGAGCTCTGGGGGATACTCGGTTAAGCAGGAGATTGTGGGAATGAGCATAATCCCCTGCACGGCTGAACGCACTCATCCGACTCTATCAGACCTGACACAGCAATGCGGGCTGGGAGACCCCCATGCTGGGGGTTGACTCTCGATGCAGTTAAAAGAGATCAGAATCAATCTGAGCCTGAAGCAAAAGGTGAGGCACATTTTAGCCATACTTCGCAGGGTGCAGTGCGGCTGGGTGCACAGACCCAACAGCAGTGTGGCCAACACTCCGCAGTAGCTGATGTAGCGGGAAGGAGGAGCTGTGGGGCGGTTAGTGGCTTCCCCCTCTCCAGTGACCTCCAGAGGAGTCTGTCTCCCCTATGGACAAGGGACAAGAGCAGAGTCAGCCAGCACACTCCTGTCCGACATCTCTTCCACAGGGACGCTCATTTCCATTTCAAACTTTATACGGTGAAGCAACCAAAAGAAAATGAGGTATTTGGGGATTTTTTCCACTTCAGTTATGAGCGACGAACCCCTTCTTCCCCCTTCACCTCCCATGTTTAACAGCAGAACTACCCCAAATCTTCTGTGTTTGCAGAGGGAGACAGTAGTTAATGTTTTTCTCTTAAACTGGAAAAATCTCATTGTTAGTTTCCGTTTGCATCCACTTTCACCCAAGCTAAATTCCTAAGGATCTTGTGGTTTTCACTGTAGTGATTTAATAATTGACCTAATATGACCGCAGTACAAATAATTCAGAAGGCTCTTGCCTGTCTTTGGAAAAAAATCAATTTTAGAAAGCAGTCAGATCTGATCAAAATTCTGTCTTCCTTCAGCTAAAAGAAAGCTCTTTCTTTTCATGCTGAATAATAAAACATCCTCAGTTCAGCTTTACAATCGAGCTTTTCCCTTCCAATCTCCTTCCAAAGCAAAGTACCATATGTTCTACACTTACAATTTCAAAATTTTCTCGTGCTTGAAAGTCATTTAGCATTTGAGCATCTGCACTGCTCGGAATTTCATTTTTCCAGAGTAAAGGAAAATATCTATTTTGTGGAAACTTAGTGAAAAGCAGCAACCTCCTCCCAAAACCCCCAACCCCGACAATTTAGGTTAGAAATCAGCCTGGAGGGATATGCAAATATTTTTTCTTGCAGATTTAGCTGGAAATGTTTCCTATCCTTCCCTGGAAAATTAATGCAAAATGAGACAGTCTGTTGGACTGATAGGCCCGCTGAATCAAATAGCTTTAAAAAAAAAGCCCTGAGTTAACCGAAATATCTGTTCATCTGTAGACAGATGTACTGCATCCTGTGTCACCTAATCTTATGTGGTCTTAACGCCCATTAAAAATAGTCTTGTAAAATATAATATAATATAATATAATATAATATAATATAATATAATATAATATAATATAATATAATATAATATAATATAATATAAATTATTCACATAAATTCCCAAAGCCATGGGGCGGGGTCTAACCATGGGGATCAGCTTGAAACTGGGTTAAACAGTCAGAAATGACCAGGGGAGAGCGACCGAATAAGCCACCCTTACCAGATATCTTTGTAGCACGCTTCTGTTTTAAGATGCCTCCAGCCAAACCTCACCGAGCTCATTACCTGGAATCGGGGAGGCGGGCAGACATTCAGCATCACTGAAATTCATGCCTGATTTAACTCAGGCTGGAAGGAATGAGATGTGACACTTGGAATTAACGAATGAGCTGGAAACTGGAAAATAGGTCTGGTGACTAACAGCTAGGAGTTGCACACCGAGCCCAGAATGAACTCCTGAGAGCCCTGGTTCCCACAGCGGCATAGCAATGCCTCCTGCTTTCCTTTGGCTGCTGGTGACCCTTCCAATTACGCGAAAACAGCAGTAAACCTCAGCTATAGTCTGTCAGACGGAGTAAATCATAGAGGTTACTAGAGTTATGCTTCTGTGCTGGATTTGTATAATTTTACACCACAAGGAATTTGCCTCAGCAATTAGTCCTACCCTGAAATCAGATGGGAAGGACAGTGCTAGTCCACGTGAGCACCGGGCCCAGGATCCGGCTCTGGGGATTTCACATAGTGCAAATGCAAGCTGGATCCAGTCCTGGGACTTAGTGGAGATTGACAACCAGGCTGTTTCTCATCCGGTTCTTTTGCCGAGGTGGTTGCAATCAGTATTGAATACAGACACTGAACTAATCGTGGTGATGCAATCAGCAAACAAAAGTCCCAAAGCCATGCAACGCTCGCTCTATGCTGCCACTAAAACTTCTCTGGTGGCTACAGGAGGATGAGTGCTGTCCAGACCAGCCTGAAACACGGTGAAAGCACCTCGGTGCATCATGTACCATGTGCGCAGACATGAAAAGCTATATCATAACCCAGCGTACTTTGAAAAACAATGGGGACAGATTTAGGATGCTGTTTATTACAGTAGGGTAGAAGGTGGGCTGCCTGACATTTGAAGGAGGACGAACAAGATTTGACCCATGGTCGAGTACTTCTGGGGTTGAGGCTCTGTCTTTGTGCTGCTGCTGCCAGCCAGTGAGATCCTAGCACTCACCTGAGAAGCCCAGGTCTTGTTGCAATAAACACAGTAAGTGACAAAATGATAATCCAACCTGGAGAGCTAGATTTAACAAGACAGGGGTAAAGCAGAGAAACTTCATAGCCTGTCAAGAAATGAACCCAAAACTCGAAAGCCAGACCTGATGAATCTGACTAGTTACAAGGTCCAAGGCAGGATTCTGTTCCCATAAGGACCTGCGTGGCTCTGGGAGTCAGTGGCACAGCTTATACAGGCACCTCTTGAACTCAGAGACGACGGACATAGTCAAAAAAAGGGAGCAGATGGCCTTGGCCACACAAGGAGTCTAGCAGCGGTATCTATCACCTTTAAAAGGGTGAGGACCTCCTTTGGGTGACATCTTCTGCCTGCACAGCCTCTTCTGCTCATGGTGAAGAGGCTCTGCAGCCACCCTGCTTCCAGCACAGTGTGGCAAGGGACAGGGCTGCCGTGCTCCTGGAGCCACACTGTTCACCTCTTGAGTCTGGGGACAACGACGGTTGAGTATAAGTTAGAGCAACGCAGAGCTGCTCTGCCTTACACCTGGCTGAGGGGCTGCTCCACGTCTGCTTGGGAAGGCAGATGAAGGTGAACGTTACCGTCCCTTGCTCCCCAGGGAAAGCTGCCAGCTCCTGTGCAGCAGGGCTGTGGCGATGGGCTTGTCAGTGCCCAGGAAGGGTGTCACCTCCCCCCAGCTTTCTTAAGTGCAGCTGGCAGCAGTCACCCCAAGCTGTGGGCATCAGTGGAGGAGAGGGAGGAGTAGAGCTGGTTCAGGTCCAGGCTGTGGTTCTAGCTTCACCAATTCATTGCAGCTCTTGCCTAACGCTTGTAAATCTTTGCTGGGTGCTGCCAACAAGCCATCAAACTAGAGATGACGGAAAGAAGTTCCTCCTGTGCCAGTTCCTGCAGTCCCTCCTTGCAGCTCCCAAACCCTGCTGCTGCTTTGGCTCCAGCTCCCGGGGGCCGTTATCCCGACGCGTGGCTCCTGGAAATAGTCCACCTTCCCTTGTCTCTATCTTCCTCACTCAAGGTCCTCCTGCCTGATGGCCCCGCAGGCAGCGAGATGGAGGCAGGCCAAGGGACAATCTGTTCCTCATTGAGGTCATCCTGCAGCTTGCTGCTGATGTGGCGTTTGGGGGATGGAGCAAAAGACCAAAAGAGAGATTAAAAACAATCTCTTCCTCGCCTCAATTCCAGTGCTGCTGGGCTAATAAAACGTGAGAAGCACAAGGCCAGCAAAGGAAAACTAACTCTTCCAAGGTAACCCTTTACACCCACACCATCCTGCTCCTGGACCAGTGGCTAAAACCCACGGCACCTCACCAGCTGGGCACAGTACCAGGACTTCAGAGAGATATTTTCCATGTCCCTAGTCAGTCTTTCCAAGGTCCTTTTCTGATTTTGTCTCTCCCGCAGTTCTTTCAGAGAAGGGTCTTCCCCCACGCCTGCTCCCAGAGGCCCCCCCATGCTGGGAAGCTTTCCTCCCCTACAGCCCAGCCGAGCTGCTGTGTCATTTTAATGACCCAGCTCGAAATACAGCTGCCAAGCTCAGACAGCTTCTCGGATTCTGGTGAAAAATCACAGCTGTCTGAGAGTTTCCTGTTGCTTTGCCTCCCCCCCGTTAAAGTGGTGGGGAAAGCAGGAATGCAAAAGCTGAGAAGCCTTCTGAGCTGGAACTTTTTTCTTCCCTCCACTGCATCAAAGGCAAGATGCTTCTGCCTTCCCTTTCTTTGACACATGGAAGAGATCAGCAGCATCTTTTGAGTAACTACCTGTTCCCAAATCCCAGAACTCCCAAGCGTCCCTCATGAAAGAACTGGGCTCTGAATTTCAAATACCCCAAAGTCTGAAGAGGTTTGGCTCAAGCTGTTACTCTGGAATTCGGGATGCTGCGGTGTAAAACCAGAGCCCAGATAGTGCTTCATGGAAGCAGAGAAGCGTGAAAGAAAACAGAAAGGGGGCATGAGAGCTGGAGTAAGGCAGAGCTACCACTGGGAAGACTGGGAAGTCCCCTTTGTTTGCCCAATGCACCGTGACATGATGCTCAGAGCTTGGCTAAGGACAAAGCAAGATGGTCCTGCTTGCAGCTGCGCTGCCAACCGCTTCCAGGCTGGGCAGCCCACGAGTCACCAAGCATGCCTTGCCTGAGAGAACAGATCACGCTGTTTTGGGGCGCTGCTGCAAGGAAGCCCGTGGCCCAGAATTAACTGAGTGTCTCTTAGCGCTGCAGGAAAAATCACATTATATTCCCTTCACAGCTCGCGGGGCAGGACTGCAAGAGAACAAGAATCCCTGACTGGGATGGAGCCACAAAAGGGTCAGGGCGCTCCTGTCTGTATTAGCAAGGAAAGAGATACCTTTTGCTTGAGATAAGAGGCACTAACCACAGCAGGAGGGAGGCAGAGCCTGGCACGTTGTGCTCTGCCTGCTCAGAGCAGAGGAAGGAGAGCAGAAACTCACGGAGCACTGTACCCTGACAGCGTGCACAGAGGGGCTCCGCTCCCTGCAAACATGTTCAGAAAACACTTTTGCAACATGGGGATGAATTAGCGGGGAAAGCTGCACCCCTGGTGACGCTCAGCAGGCTCGTGGCACCACTGGCAGCAAAGTCTGGCTTGTGGGAAAGAAATCTCCCCTTCCTTCTCAGTGACACTCCCGCTAGCTGCCCCAGGGAGCAGCTGGGGGTCTGTCCCAGCTGACCAACGCCCCGAGTTTCCCTGGTCCTGACCAAAAACTGCTCATGTGGGAAGAGGCAAGCCCAGCTGTACCAGGAGATGACGAATGACCCCTGTTCCCAGCTCCAGGAAAATATCCCACTGGTTTATGATTCATGGTTACGGGAGTGTGGAGGCTGGTATGTGCATGTAGCCTCTTGCGTGCTACTCGCAGCTGAGGATGGAGATGGGGGAGGTGGGAAGTGTAGGGGGATGAATTCCCGTTGCCTGGTATGAAGAGATCCAGACAGCCCGTTGAGTCAGTGTGGGGTCAGCAGGGTGAGGCCAGACAGGCTTTGATTCCCCCAGCAACTGGCTTTCAGCTGATGCCTTCTCACCACCCAGATCAGCCCCTGGCATAGGAACCATGTGTACAAGGGGAGCTAGCTTATCCCTTCGCCTCTCGCCGTAACCTTAGCTGGAGCCCTTCCCCGCAATCACGTGGCGAACCTGGCTCCGTTTCAAGGGACAAAGTGCAGGAGTTTCTCATTAACAGAGAATGAAAACTGCCTGCTGTGATCCAGCTGCAGTAACTCCCTTGGAGGAGGGAGAAAAAGGGCTGTGGGGCGAGGAGGTAGAAAATGAATTAAAACAAACGCAACTGCCTCACAAAACCTGAGCCAACAGCTCAGAGCTCAGTGCCCCTGCACTCCTTTGCTCATGCACCCTGCCGAACCCCCCTGGACCCCAGCATGTCATGCTGGAGAGGACATAGTTCTGCTCCCTGAGTCCCTTGGCTGACCACAGCTGCAATGACCTTGACTTCAGTGTAGCACCCAGCAAAACCTCTCTGGACACACAACATCCATTTGTCTTGCCCAGACACCTGCAACCCATCCCAGGAGTGGGGAGCAGGAAGAATGCTGCCTTCCTGGGGTATTAAGGTATTAACTGAACAAAAAGGAGGAGCAGGAGAAAGGGAAGTGGTTGCTGTGGTGTTTACATCTCCCCCTGTTCTTCCCCCAAAAGGAACAAACTGATACTTGATTTCCCTGAGGCAGCTTCCAAAGAAATTACCCGGCATTCAAAGGAAAAGGCCTTGTTTTTCCCACCTACAGACTTGGCTACAAAACCAGCCTCTCACTCTACAGGAAGAAAAAAACCCCATATTGTTAGTGAGAGCCCACTACTGCCAAACAGACAGACCCCACGTGGGCCAGGGCTGGGAGTAGGAGTGAGACAGGGAAGGAATAAAGTGGCCCTTTATCTGCTGCCTGGGTTGCCTGGGCTGGGGGTGATGCATAGTTAGCATAACTGGAAAGGTCAAGTTTCATAACAGCCTGAAGAGGGGGATCTTCCTTCCTGGGGGAGGAATAAGGGGGACGGTCCGATGAGCAAGCAGCCTGGTATTTGGCACTGGGGTGGGAGTCACAGGGCAGTGGCGTAGCATTGAGGGGTATTTAGTCCAGCTTCATACCAGTGGGGTCATTGACTTGCACATGGCTTTTTCGTACTGCAGGGGAAAAGGGTATTACGATAGGACACGCTGTGTGCATTGCATAAGCTGGCGAGAGGATGGAAGAGTGACCCAGCTGACCTCCTTTGGCTGCAGCAGATTCCCAAGCCGTGGAGATGAAGGGCAGAGATGGAAGTGGGGATCTGGGTGGCTGTGGGAGAGATGCAGTGACAGCATAGGGCAGAAGGGAAAATGCTGAGTTTAGATAAAGAGGGAGCACTGTTTTCCTTCCTCTGCATTGGCTCAGCACCAGGGAAATCCAGTCCCAGGGAAACTGTGTTTGTTTGTGATTGTTTATGGTGAAGTGAAACAAGCTGCTTTCCTTTTACCCCCAACACAACCATTCACTCGCTGGCACCTTATGCAGCAAGCTAATCTAAACTGACTGAGGACCTGCCAGCATCTGCTGCAGCTTCCCCTGTCCTCCCCTCCCCTTGGGAAGTTACAGACAGTAGCCTCATCCTTGTGTTGTCCTCCCAGCAAACGCCTCTGCCTGTCCCCAGAAGGAGGTGGTGGTGGTGGCCAGAGCGGCATACCCTTCCCACCTCCTGGTGGAACCCCTTGTTGAGGGTGAAGGGCAGGTTGTAAGAGACAAAGCCCTGATCCTATTGCCATGGAGATGTTAATTCAAGCTGAGTTCAAAGGAAATTGTTCCAGCTAAAGCTAACAAGCCTGGCAGGAAAGCCCTGCTGTCAGTTGAAAGAGGCCAGCTTCTCGTAAAAGGGGAAAGGAGGTGGGGTCAGCAAGAGGGGCCCCCCGTTCCAAACACAAGCTCCAAACAGACACAATCCTATTCCCTGCCTTTGCTCAAGGCCTCCTCCCACCACCAAAACCACCAGCTGTGAAGCAAGACAGCAGAAGATGCCAGGCAGGCTTCCCATGGCCGGGCCCTTACGGAACAGGGGCAGGGAATGGAGGAGCTAGGAAAGCAGCCTCTCCCATGCAGGGCAGGTATGGTGGGCTGTCACTGGGCTGCAGGGCCACCCCTGGTCAGGTCGCTCTGCTACGCTGTACACTGATGAGGATAACAAGTGCAGGTCCCCAGCAAGGCTGGCTGCCTCCTGCCACGCACCAGCAAGCACTGGAGGCGGGGGGGGGGGGGGGGGGGAGAGGGAACCCTTGGCACTGGTGGCAGAGCTCCTGCCTTGCTGCCCAGAGAGCATTAAATACACCATGTGATAACCAACAACTTCCTTGTGCCCTGCAAGGGACTCACAAGGCCCCAGTCCAGAGCGGACAGGAGAGTGCAGAGCTGCAAGGTCAATAAACGTCTTTGAAAGAGTTGGTGAAGCAACCAGCTGCCAACTCCCCTCCTCCCCTGCCCCGCAGGAGCACTTTGAACATCTCCTACCCTGAGTCGGAGCAGGAGTGGGCTTGCTTAGTGCAAGATTTGGAGAAGAATTAAGAGCAGCCCGGCTCAGTATTAGAGCCATTAACTGTGGTTTTAAAAAAAAAGAACAAAACCCCCAAACTCAGAACAGACTCTTCCAACTGAGCTAGAATATCTTCCCATCTGTGCCTCCGGTGCCAAGAGGCGAAGCAGGCACTGGAGTCGAACTGCTCCCTGCCAGCCAGAGCATCAAGAGGAAGCTTTTGTCTGTACCAGGCAGCCCTGGAGAAACTTCTGTCTGGCAAAGAAAGGCCCTGAGGGAGTACTCTGCAATCCCTGGCCACCCTGGACCCTGAGGTGCCCGCAGGGCTTGCAGGAAACTGCTAGCAGCACAGTACCCTTCCCATTCTCCCACCTCCCTTTCCCTCCTTCCCATCTCCATTGCCTTCCTTGGTGCATCTCGGCAGACCCTTCCTTCTCTTGCAAGCTCGCCCTGCTACTGGGCTCAGAACTACTGCCAGGAAAGTGGCAGGGAGCAGTAGGAAAGCGCTGACAGCATTAGTACTGAGGGTTTCGCATCCCACTGGTTTAGCAAGACTTGGGCCCTCTCCCACCTCTTCCTTTTTTTTCATCTTCCCCTGCTTCCAGGCTGTAGCTTGAGGCTGCAGCTGCTGCAAAAACAGGAGAAAGTTGCTAATGGACAGCAGAGAGATTTCCCACAAATCAGGGCGAGAAAGGTTTTCTTCTCTCTTAACTTCTCTCCTCCTCTCGTCATGCCTTCCCCCTTTTCCTGCCACCTCTCCCTCTGACTCCCTTCCTTGCCAGCTGGCTCCTCTCCTCCCGTGTCACTGCTGGGAGCACGAGGGGCTCCCTCCTGGAGCAAGGCTGACTTCTGGCCTGCTCAACAACATGTCTGAGCAAGAGAAGAGAAAGTAAGGAAAAGGGGAAGCACAGACTCGGGTTACTGTGAGCTATTAGGGCATTGGGAGAGTGTGCAATGGAGCGGAGGAGGAGACACGCGTATGCTAGGGTTGGGAAGAACGGCAGTGGTACTTGGCATCTCTCTAGCCTCATTCATCTTTGCACTGTCATCTCAGAGTTAGGGTCACAGCACGGCCACGCAGCTGGGCAGTGGGAGGGCAAGAAGAGGACCCAGAAACCATACTCTGATCTGAAACGCTTCTCTTCACTGTGCAGTTTGGAAGCCTCCAGCCACTGAAGGCTGTTGCTGCCTCCGGTGAAACCGACCACCCAACTCACCCTACCACGGCCAAAGTGGCCGGGGCACCGCTGCTGAAACGGGCTGCGCAGTGAACTCCCCGGTGACTCAGTTGGGAACCTGCGCAACTAAACCCCAGGGTAAAGCAGCTCCGTGGCCACAGGGTACGATGAGCTGATCAGCAGCAGTGCTTCTCAGAAACCTTCCTCCTCCTCCAGGGCTGGGAAAGGGTGCACTGGAGTAGTGTTAGGGGAAACCATATCACGTACTCCCTTCCTCTAAATAGCTTCATCCTAAAGCAAGCTAGAGGTGTTTTTTTCTCTCCCCCAGGCTCCATCTACAAATTTGATTTTTTTTAGAAAAAAAAAGCAACTAGTTAGATAGAAAAAACAACCAGCCCCTCCTAGGAAGCCCTAATTAATTTCATTTTCCATATATATGTAGTCTTAACACTTTTATCCTGCAAAATTTGCTCTAACATCCTGCTGAGGGGTGAGGTAGCATTTCTGTAGTCATCTACAATAATATTTCCCCAGTGCTTCTCCTTTTTAATTGAGTATTTCCCTACACCCCCCATCCCCGCCACCAGAAAGTGAGCTCTGAATTTTGCTTCTACCAGGAACTTGGCAATTCCCCTTTTAAAACCTTTGCCTTCACTTGTCCCACATTTAGCCCTTTCCCCCATGATGATTAAGTCCTTCTGAGGCAATATTTGGACCTGCCTTAATCTCTACCCCATGCTGATTGCAGAGCATCACCATTTCTTCCTTCCTTTCTTGCTCTTTTTGTTCCACACCCGAAAATCTTAGGGCGGGTTATTTTAGCGCCTATAGCGAGGTTAGCCATCTTGGCTTTTGACAGTTCTCATTGTTTCCTCCACACGCTGACCTCTAAGCTGCTGCTTTCTCTGCTGATCTGGCCCGTTTCTGCATCCCTTGCAGGCATTCTTGATTACTGTTAGCATCCTTTTGAGGTGGTTATTCATCTAGCTGGAACTGGAAACCTCCCTTAGAAGGAGTCCCCACCCCCCACCTCTCAAACATTTTGAACTTTGTTTTTTTGACTTAGAAAAATCGCAAGCCCTCTCTGAGCTCCTGAGTCCAATTTTCATTCCTGTGGATTTCTCTTAGCTAACAAGCATTTGCCTATTTGAAATCAAGAACCTTATTTGCAGGCTTTGTTTGTCTTTCCATTTCATTTCAATGGAATCAGCAGTTAATCTCTGAATCCAAGGTTGCTTTCTCAGTACGGTGCCCTCATCGCTTATCAAAACCCAGTCTAGGGCAATACCTTTCCTCGCTGCTTCTGAAGAAATTCACCCACTATCACATGCCAGAATATATTCCCTGCTGTTATAAGTGACACTGATTTTTCCATGTTAAAGAAGAGACTTTCACTTCCTGAGTAAGAATACATTTTCTCAGTCCGTATCAGAAAAATAATTATGCAGAATTCTCTGTCCATGTCCCAGCCTGACCCTGGAAATCTACAGTACAGACCCCTCACAATGCCAAGACCGGCCCATCTTTTTTCCCAACCAATCTTAAGTCTAATAGTTTCCTTTTATGGCATGCCAAGACTTGGAGGATTCTCACTATAAAGCTCTGTGTCGCCCCTTACCATATATACCTTCAGGGATTCATAATTATTTCAGATCTCGACTCAGAAGAAGGTTTCCACCTAGCCTGCTGTTTCTGCACCACATCACACACGGAACATGTTGCATTGCATGGTGCAATACATCCTCTGCCTGGAAAGTAGGGCACGCTGCAAATGGTGATGAAATTCAGTTCCCTCAGCTAGGGAGCCACTGAAACAGGGATTCAGCAGAGTATGGACAAGGCTTTGCCTTCTCTCTCACTTCTAGTTCCTCCAGCTCCAAAAAGCAGAGGTAAAATGCCAGGGTCTGTGCTTAGATCTTAGGTTCTTTACGTCTTCCTCAGTCACCATAACAGCAACTACTGGATACATAGGTGCAGAGCGCTAATGCGGGCACGCGGCAATGGTACGAGGCATACCGTGCATCGGTACCTTGCTCTAACGTGTGTGAGGGGTCACGAGGCCGTACAGAAATTTGCTTCGGTGTCATTACATCACAGGAAGAAATAAACTAAAGCAATCAATGCAGAACGCCAAGGGGATTTTCTTTTCTCTCCCTTTAATCTGTATTTGAGTTCTTCTCTAAAGTTCTTCCCTTTCACCTCTTGATGTTTCTGCCCACTCCCTGATCTTTAAAGCATTGCTTCAGCCTGCTAAGGTGGGCATCAGGCCAGGCTACTGAATGATGCTGTTTGCTTAGTTTAGCACTGGCTCCCGTCAGGAGGAGCCCTGCTGGCTGAACACACCGTTTGTGGCCATATGTGGTGTTATTTACATGGGGAAGGGAAGAAAAAATGTATCTTTGTGAAATACGAGTTGAGAGAAAAAAGAGACACAAGCAGAGCAGGGTGGGAGTGAGCCCATCTGAGAAAGCCATCCTAGCCCAGACTGCGGGAGGAATTAGCACAGTGCTGGCGGAGGGGAACGCTGCTCTTAAGCAAGCTGTGAGGGTCTGCAAAGCAGCCTCGTAATGGGAGAAGAAATTGGACAGACTTCTGGAATCACTGCACGGAACCTATGCCACCAGCTGGGAGACTAATTTAGTTTCTGGGTTTGTTTTTTTTTCCCTTCTCCCCATCCTCCCTCTTTCTGTCTTTGAATAGGAGAGCTACGCAGCCAAGGGCTCAGCTCCAGCCAGATTGTACAGGCTCAGATGGGGCAGGCTGGGTCACTCAGTGGAGGAGTAAACATCAGGGAAAGCTGAAAGGGCTTTCTTAGGCTGTGCTTTCACTAAAATGCTGAAGAAGAGCACAGGAAGCACTTGAAATCCCCAACAGGTCCTGGCCTGTCTGCTTCCAGCTGCATTACCTGTTATGATGTAGAGCAGCCCGAGGACTGCTCTAAATCCCACAGCAGCCGCGGCAGGCAATGAAAGCAGAGACAGGCAGGGGCTGAAGCTGGCGAGTGCTGTGCTGCCTTCCTGCTGCTTAGCACAGCAGTACTCCGCTCTTTGACTCGTGCCCAGCAGCAGCGCTGCAGTTTTGTCATCCCCAGCACAAGCAGGCTCTTCTCAACACAGCCCCTGTCAATGCCCTGACGTGCTTGATGATGCTGTGCCAGTGGAGGTGCCATCTTTTGGAATAAGATGTAAACCCAACTGCCTGACAGCCTGGACTATAAAAGTTCCCTTGGCAGCTTCTGCCGGTGTTATCTTCCTCCCTCGGCCAAATTCCAGGTTAGAAACCGAACAAAGCAGTAGAGATGAGCTGCCAGTATTTTAATGAGCGGTTCCCACAGACACCTCCCTACCTCTGCCTGTGATGAAACTCCACAGAGCAGGTGCACGTGCGTGCTCCCTACAGAAAGGGAGCTGTATTTACTTCTCACTTGTTCAAACAGCAGCACTTAACAAAAATCCTCTCTCATAACCATCACTCAAGCAGGGAAGTGGCTTATTTGGCAAGGAAATTGTAATCAAGAGCAGTTTGCTGGAGATGTTTACACTGTGTTTCTGAGGGTATAATGAGTGTGCCGATAAGATAGCGCAGGAACTAGCAGGCTTGAGTGAGGGGGGGAATATGTTGATGGGGATGCTGCTAACTGTGTTCTGCAGGCTGTTTGGGACATACCCCACTGGAGCCCTGCAGAGGCGATGGCATTTACTCCTGAGCATTTATTTCAGGCCTCTTAGGGAGAAGGTCTTTCTAGGGAGAGCTAGACTCCGTCCTTTCTAGGGAGAAGGACTGAAGAGCAGGACTGGGAGAGCTGGGATTTCCAGGATGATATTTTTCTCCCCCCAGGAAGGAATCCGGGGTGTTTTCCCTGCTGTAAACCCAACCATCCTTTCCCAGCATCTGGGGCATTCCAGCAGGGAGGAGAGTCAAACCCCCAAGAAGCGCTGGCTCCCTGCTGACAGTTACCCGGGAAGGCTCTCCCCCGGTGCCTGGAGGCTTTTCCAGGAGTTCCACGCCGTCCCCGCGGGGCTCCGGCACCCGTGTGCGGCCCGCGGAGGACACCTAGCGGCCGGCGGCCGGGGGATGCTCGGCCCGCAGCACCCCGCCGCGGGCTGGGAGGGGGCGGGCAGGCTGCCCCCCGCGGCCCTCGCCCCATGGCCCAGCCGGGCTGGGAGCCGCAGGGCTCGCTCTGCTCCCAGCTCGCCGTCCGTGGTGCTCGCACACGAGCCCCTGGCCCGGGGGAAACACTCAGGGCCGTAGCAGGGAGGGGGGAAGCGGGGCTCAGCGAGGTGGCATCCTCCTTGCCCGTGTCCTCGCAGGGCTGTGCGGGAGGTTATGTGAGCGCTACGTGTGGGGGCATACGGGTGCAGAAGGTGAGCGAGGAGGAGTAAGCACCTCCTGTGCGTGCCCAGGCTGGGCTTGCACATCTCCCCAGTATGGTACAGGGCACGGGGATGGGCAGGATAAGGGCAGCTGGCATGGGCCAGAGGATGCTGGGGGAGGCTTGCCAGGGGAGGGGGGGTTGGGTGGCTAGTGGGCTGCACTGGCTAGCCTGGGGGTCTCCTCACAACCTTTGGGATGCTCAGCGCTGCTCTATAAAAGCCACTAAAAGAATCCTGGGTGGGACCTCCCTGGTCACTGTTCTGTTTTCCCTTGCTGCACGGGCAAGATGCGAATGGTGAGTGCAAGAAAAGCTGAGCGCTAAAGCCCTCCAGGTGATGCCCTCCCGGCAATGCCCAACAGACCTTCCTGCATCAGAAACACCCTGTTACAAATCAGCTGCTCTTCAACCGGCTGGCGAGCAGCATATGCTCTCCTCAGCAAGAGTAAGGGTGTCCTCCGTGTGTGTCCGCACGTACACACTGCCTCTGACCCCTGCCTGCTGCCACGGGGCAGGGATCTCCAGGAGAGGTACAAGCAGGGGGTGAGGGCAGCCCATTGCTGCCCCTCCCTCTCCTGCAGTGGCAGAGGTGGCGCTGCGTGGCCATGTGTCCCCCTGACATGGGGAATTCATCTGGAAAGGCTGTCCCAGAGGGCAGGATCATCGGTGCTGGGGCACAGGGAGACGGACAGGGAGAGTGAGGCAAGGGCAAGCATGCCCTTCCCCTACCAGAAGAGAGCTGCAGCTCCCCAGGCCTGCAGCTTTCTCACCCAGTCTTCCTCCACCCCCTTGGCTTTCCTTCCTGGGTGCCAGCCAGCCCCATGACGCTACGTTAGGCTACGTTAAGACTTGATGGAGCCTCAAACTCAAATGCAATTAATGTAATAAAGGCCAGCAGCTAGTGCATGCATGGAGCCAACCGGAGCAGCAGGGACAGCTCCCTGAGTTGCCCAAGTTCCAGGTGTTCCCTGCCCATGCACAACAAGCAACATCACTTCTCCATTCCCTGGCATTCCTGCGGCCCGTGGAGCTGCAGTGCCAGCACACAGCTCAAAGCTGCCTGGGAATCTCCCCATTCTTTTACCCTCTTTCACAACTATACCACCAACGAGGAGGCCAAATCCTGCCTCTCTGCCAACAGCTTGCTGCTGCAGAAGCAGGCTCTGCCAGGAGGTAGCGAGGTGGGGAGGCAGGAACACATGAGCTTTTGGGCCCTCTGGGTGCTGGGAGCTTTCCAAAGCTCACATGCAACTGCAAAAGAGTTCCCCAACCTGACCAGCCATCCTGTTCTGTGGGGCCGGCAGGCAGTCGTAGTGACAGCGCTGGCTGGCACGCAGGGAGTGAGGCAGGTGCCTGTCCTGAGGCTCTGCCCCTTGCTGCTGCTGCCAGTATCCTGTCTGCTACCCTGCACCTTATTATGGGCACTTAACTCACCATGGACAGATGCTACCGTGGTGACAGAGCAGCCACCAAGCCCAGAGGAGAGATCCACACACCAGCCAAGCAGGAAGTCCTGCCCTAGAGTTGTAGGGGTGAGGATGAACAGGCATCCTTGGCCATGCCTGTGTCGCCAAGAGCCCGCTCACTCCCCAGACGTTGAGTCAGGTCCTGCTGCAGGGGTTTCTTGAGCTGAAGGTTTGTTTTGCTGGGTGGGGGTGGAGAGTGGAACAGCTTTTTCTACCACCAGGCCACATAGGAGGGAAGCAAAGAGGCCCTGGTGTGGTTGGCAGGAAGATGGAGTCTGGTTACAGTGAGGCTGTGAGGGGGATTCAGGGTGCAGGCGACCTGGGCTGCCAAGAGCAGTGAGCATGCATCTGGAGAGAGGCAGAGCTAGGAGAGCTAGGACAGCAAGGGGACAGGGGGAGGATGAGGAGAGGTGAAGCCTGAGCACTCCTGCCATTTAACAGCAGGGCTTGGAAGAAGGTGTAAACAGGTGCTGAAGGACTCTGAGCTCAGCGCCAGTGATGTAAGAGCTACCGCGATCAGCCTGTCCCCAGATCCTTTCCAAGGCAAACATCAGACATTTTCCATCAGACGCTGCTCTCCTTGGATGCCAAATTTCACTCCCATTTGTGCAAGCCAGGGCTGGTGTCCACATGCTCCCGCTGAACCGCAAATCTCTTCCCAAGTGCCAAACACTGAGCAGCCCCTGACAGAAGCAGATAAGGGACCTAGGAAGACAAGCTGTGTCAGGGGCTGCCTGCTCCCTGCTCCCATCTCCATCTGAATGCCAGCACCCAAAACACAGTCTCTGTGCTGCTGCCTAGAGAAAAGCAGCCTTGCTAGCCTTCTCTGCAGCCTGCTGATCCTGTTGTTTTCACCTGGAGAAGGGGGTGGCATGACACAGTTGTTTCCCAGGCAGTTACCACCACCCTAAAACCAGAGGGTGGGATTCAGCTGCAGAGGGATAATGCTGACCAAGGTCAAGCAAGTCCAGGCAAGGCACACAGCACTGCTCTTGATGAGTAAGAGTGGCAGATGCTAACCCTCCTCGAGGTCTGGTCCTGACCCTCGCCCTGCCTCCGCTTCTATCAAGTTATCCAGTATTTATGGCAGTGAGTAAGGGAGGCTCAGGCTCCAGGTTCACTCTCTTATCTGGGTTTTGTATTTATTTCTGAGAATTGTTCTGATTTTTTTCACCTCTTTCCTTTTCTCAGTGTTTTCCCTCTTCTTTGTCTCTCCCCCTTCACCTCTGTCTCATTTTTCTTTTGCTGTCCTATTTTTTTCTCCCGTATTTCTAGAGGAAGGGAAGAGGGGAGTAAATCAACAGACGCACACACATGCACACGCTGGATATTTGTCTTGCTCAGTCACAGAGTGAATAAGCGTCCTTGTTTCAACATGTTTTCCCATTTAACTTCCCAGGGGCTTTTCAGAACGAGAATTCCTCCGAACAAGCAGACACAAGAGCTGAGCTCACAGTCATTTGCTGCACGTAGTGGCCTCATTCCTCAGGCTTTCCCCCCTGTCCCGCACCCTGATTTCCAGGAACCCAACAATGACACAGACCAGGGCTTACCCACCACCTTCTCTAAAGCCTCTCCGGCAGGCAAGGAAGCCCAGTGTGGTCAGGCTGCAGCTCCCCAACAGCTGAGCTGTCCCCTGGCATGACAGAGCAGTACCCCTCGTGCTGGCAAAACCGCCCATGGAGGTTTCGGCGCAGGGCAGAAGCCACGGGCAGCCGAGACCTTGCCTGCTGGTGTTCTTCCATGTCCATGGGACTGCTCAGACCAGCCCTGCTGCCCTGTCTGGGTGATGGCTCCCCGACCCTCTAAGCAACTTCGCCGCAGGGGTGGCTGTCTCAGGAGGCTGAGCCTTCTGCAGAGAGTGCAGACTAGAGACACTGAGACTCTACAAGAGATGAAAGATTTGGGGGAGACAGTGCTTGCTGTTAGCGAGGAAGACACTGACCAGGGCTAGAGCTGATCCCACAAGCCTGCTGTCATCCCCAGCCCCTCACCAGCACCTGGCATGGGACCATGAACAAGCACAGCGTAGGGCGAGGAAGCGTCTACCTCCTTCTCTGCCCACCTGCAGCATGCTCTTGGGACAGAGGTTGCCCCGTCTTGCTCTCCCTCCCACTGTGCTGGGCTGCTCGCTGGCCACGCAGGCCTGGCCACCCCGTGAGGGACAGAGCCACAGCTTCTGTCTCCAGGGCAAGGAGCGCTCCTCCATGAATGGCTCTCCGTGCTACCCTTGCAAGAAACTACCAGTGCCTGAAGGGAAGCTTGGCTTGATATTGCCAAATACAGAGAATTTCAGAGTTGTTCGTGTGTTAGGGAGACTATTAATAGCCCTCTATTCTTCTTTCCCTGCCTGCCCTTGTTCTGCTCTTCTTTATCCATGTTTCCCCTCTTCCTCTGTACCTCCCTCCTCCAGGCTTGGCACTGAGTCACTATTCCATCAGCTCCCCTTGCCTTCACTCCCCCATCTCACCAGGGAGCTGGGACTTTGATCTCACAAAGGCAGAGACTCTGCACTCACAGGGAAGCTGGGGAGCCTGCGGGAGCACAGATGCTTGGAAAGGTGGGGGTGGGGAACCATGGGACTGCAGAGCAGGGGATGACCTTTAGAGTAGCAATGGTCCTTACAATCACCTTTTATGATCCATCACCAAATGCAGAGCTGCTTCCAGCTCCCTTAGCACCAAGCCTCTGGACTCAGCTGTGCAGCGTCAAGCCTGTCTATAGCAGATGATGTGGACTTGTCAGGTCTCTCCCATCACACATAAAACACTTAGCTGTGGTACTCTCAACCCTTTCCCAGCCTGGGCTCCATCCCACAGCACCTGTCTCCCAGTCTAGGACCCCAGGTAGCTGTAGGCAAGCTTAATCAGCACAACTCTTCAGAGGGAGAGCAACTAGCCATCTGCTCAGGGAGGACAGGACTGTGCAAAAGCCCTGCCTCAGATATGCCCAGGTAACCTTTCTGATCTGCTGGCACTGTGCCAGAAACCTCCTCAGAGGCCCAGCTACTGGAATGCTATCTCAAAGATCAGTAAAATAGGCTGAAGAGGGGAAACAAGTTTTTAGCAATGGGGCAGGGACAAAAGGTCTCTCTCTGGGATTTTCCTGTCTATGCCACTGGGTTGCTGGAAAAACAATGTTTTTCAACTTTGGCAGGCCTTAGTTTCCCAAGGTATAACATGGAAATGGCATTCCCGTGCCTTGCAGAGTTTGATGCAGGACATTTTTAGCTGAGATGAAAACCCATAGAGAACTAGAGAACCCATAGAGAACTAGATCTAATAAAGTAATTCCTGCTGCTGGAAAGAATAGCAAATTATGCTAATAATTTCCAAGTATCAGAGAAAAAAAAGCATCCTTGCAGAAGAGTACACAAAGAGATCCTGGGAGCTATAGACCCATGCTACCACCTATACCCCAGGACCAAATGTTTTTGTAGGAGTACAATCTATTGCAGCTATCCAAACACCAATAAATTCAGTTCTGCCAGCTGCAAAGCAGGCAATGTTTTATTACTTCTTCTACATCTCCTAAACTCATAAGATTATGTGAACTATCAATTTTACATTAGTAATATTTATCTCTCCTAGTATGCTTTGTTCCCAAAGATCCCAGAGCACTTTAGAAGATTATCAACAGGTTGGAGCAGAACAAAGAACAGCATCATGACTTCCCACGTTCACACGTGGAGCCATCCACGAAATCACATCTGCACAGTTAGTGAGGCTGACTTACGAACAGCTAGTGACCACACTCCAAAGAAACCAAAAGAGAATGTGTCATCCTACAGCAGAAAGTAAAAGAGCTTCAGTGGTCATTGCCAATCCAACTAAGGAATATTCCTGATCCCAAATTTGGAGATTGTGTTTTAGTGCTGAGCAGACACCTGAGAGGTGCAACCAACTCCACCCAACTTCCCCATCTCAGGTTGTGCCAATCTCCAGTGCATGAAAAGGAGGTGGAAAAGAAAACAAAAACTGAAAACCAGTGACACAGAAACTGAGTTGTTAATCATCAAAGAGGGGAGAAAAAAAAAAAATCCTTCCTGGCCTCTACAGGCAACCAGCAGAAGCCTTGAAACACAGACTTAATTAATTAATTAAAAACAACATGAACATGGTGCAACAGGTCTTGTAAGCACATTGAAGGCACGCAGTATCATCCATACACTGTTACGCAACGTGTTGATGACTGTAGCAAGCTCACCTTGAATCCAGTTCGGAACCTGGTGCCCAAGACACTGTTTCAAAGGTCATCCCCAAACTCTGCTCCTGTGATGTCTAGAAATTGTCTTCAAGTTCCTAGCCTATATTTTTTAATGAAGAGATTTACCCTATTTGATCTTACAGTAGCACTGTCCTTTAATTCAAATAGATTTCCCTCTTCAGCTGGTATTCCCTTTCCTGTCCTTCACATGAATTTCATGCTGAGTAGTCATTTTCCCCTTCAGCCTTTCCAAAGGTGAAGACTCAGCATAACCACTAGAAAGGGGTCCTCCCCCAGGCAGCACATATCCTCCAGTTAATGCCCTGCTGCCGTCACACACCCTCTCACTCCTTCAGTGAATCACCCTCCTTCTGCACGCTCGCTGAGTATCGTTGTTACACAATGGGCTTTTATATCCTGCCTGTAACTCGTTCCAATAATTAAGATTCCCCATGGTCCAGCTCATAGCCTGCAGGCTTGATTTAAGTCCTGGGAAGGCCTGCCACGGTACCCTGGAGGAGCTGTTGAGATGCTCACACTATGCTAAAAATCAGAGTCCTCCTATCTGAAGCCAGGTCCTGAACATCTTCACTGAACTCTCAATTCAGCACAGCCCCTAACATGCAAATGCATCCCCCAGATAGCTGGGTCCTCCTGGTTCAGTTGTCCTTCCCTTCATCCCCTAATCTGAGGCACACCGCTGATTATCACACTGAGCCTGTGAGCCCAAATTGCCACAGATATCTGAACTTCAGTTTATGCCATAAAAATGGAACCTGAATCATAAATCCCAGCTCTGAGAGTATCTGTAGCCCTGCTTTAGGCACACCTGCAGTGCTGTTGTTTGTCCCCCATGCGTTCTACACCAGGATAGCTCTACTGATCCGTCTGCCTGCACTGCTGACTGAATCTGATACGTGTAAGAGCAACACGAAGCCTCGAACTCGTTCTGCCTGCTCTGCTGTTAGACTAGGAGCTGGTTAATGCATGGCCATTGCTCAATGGTGTCTACACGCTTGATAGATTGATTTCCTGCCCTTTCTTGTAGCAGGAATGGCCTGCGTGCATTTCAGCGTGACGTTTTCCGACTGTGGACTTGTTTTATGTAAAGGTGTAAGAAATGAGAAAGGACTGAAAATATGTAGGATGTGAAAGGGAGGGTGGATTAGTGGGTAGAACACTGAGTAGGCAATTAGCAGCCAGGTTCCCTGCTCCAGGTTTGGTTGGAGTTGTTGTGAGAACTGGGGCCAGTGAATCATGGGCTGGTTGATCTAATTCTCTATGACTCTCCATGACTTCATCAGTCATTGGTGTTTGAAATTCTGCTCCGGAGCCTGTCTAAAGGAGTGCCCCGGGGTTGGCTTAACTGTTTCTATTCTGTTTAGCTGGAAACGGACCCAATGTTTTCACTTTTTCCATCCTGGGGAATTATTTTTTTAGGTACCTACCCGTGAAGATTTTTGGGCAGCACATCGCGCAGTGAAAACACTGTCCAAGCAATAAACTACCCAGACTTACTGGTCTATATACGAGGAAAAAATTAAGTTCAAAACAAGAATAAAAACTTCATGTAATATTTTTTAAAAGTCAAGGATTTCTAGGGATCACAATCCTGAAAAACAAGAGAATAAGCAAGCAAAAAAGCTGCATGGCTATTTCAGAAAAAAATACAGTTCCACAGTGCATGCCTCAGTTTCCCTAATTGCTACATGGGGTTAGCAACCCAGACCTATTTTGCAAAGGTGTTGTCAAGTTTAATTTGTGAACCTTTGAAAAACGCTCCGAGTTTTTCAGATGAAAGGCACTGCAGATGCCAAACGTGGGTGTAAACTCTGAGTCAGAGGCACAGACATGGGCATATTGTGTGATCGGCTTGACGCAGTGCACTAGACAGGAGACAGTTGTCCTCTGCAGGAAATGCAGGGATAGCTGGTGCAAAAATCACAGATGATGCTTACACAAGTGTGAACTCATGCTATAGAAATCAGGAGCCACCCTCTGAGAGTCGCAAAGATAAAGCCTACAACAAACAGACGTCCAGTCTGTACTTTAGCTTCTAAATTGCCTGAAATACGTGTGTGCACCCAAGTCTTCTAAATATGGTTGGGAACTGAAGCACAAAGTGTCTACCAAACTACACGTTAACAAACTGCCCTTTAACTCCTGAGGCCCTCCTGTGCTTCCCAGGCAGAGTTTAGCCAGTGTTAGCAGCGGCTGCGAGCACCAGTAAGACCACGTGCACCTTTTCCCAGGAGAGGCCAGAAATAACAGAAGAGAGTTGGGACTCATCTGCAAACAATTTTTTGGCATGAAAAAGACACGGTGAGGTGTGATGAGAGAGATGGTGGAGAAAAGAGTGGGCTTGGCCTTTAGATACAGAGCAAAGCTGCAGTCCCGGGACATGTGGCAGCTGAGGCGATGCGTGGGCTTGCCGTGTTTTCACAGGTACTGGTGAGCCGGACATGCCCAAGGCGCTAATGCCAGGCACGCGGGATGCTTCGAGAGTGAGCTGAGGCTGAAAGGGGACCAGTGAAAGTGGCATTACGCAGGAGTGACTGGCAACGGCAGGGAACGTTCCTTACACCCATGTGAGTGACATCCTTTCTTTCTTTCCTTCTGCAAACTCAGGGAGGTTCAGCCCAGACTACTGGCAAACAGATTCTCCCCCAAGAAATCCAGTTTGCACTTGGCTCCATTAGGCTGTATGTGTGTATATGCACAGGACCTCCCTCTTTCTGTCTGACACAGAGCATTTAAGCTGAGGATTCTCCAAAATTAGGCAGCAAGGATAGATGCCACCCAAGCTATTCAAAAGCCACTGCAGAACTGCAGCTTTATGGAACATACCGACTGTCATGAGGTCTGACAACAGCTCACCTGAGTCTGACTGGAGCAGCATGAGGTGACAGACATTACAATGTCTTACAGCTCAAGTGTGACCATACTTCAACAGTACTGCAGCAAATGGAGAAGCTAAAGCGATGGTTGGCGTCACGCAAAGCACAGCTGCAACCTCACTTATTGAAGGGTGACAGTCTTCTGTGTGTCTCAGTATGGGCAGAAGAATCAATAATAAACCTCCTCCTGAGCCCAGTTACTCCTGAATCTGCCTGGAATAACTGGACTGAACTCATTTACTCTGGACTTGCATCAGTAAAACCAAGATGAAAAAATTGAGTCCTCAATTTTTTGACTGCCTTACCTACTCCAAAAGCTTAACAAAGTGTCAGGGAGACAAGAGAAACCAAGGCTGTCTTCTTCCAAGTTAGACCTTTTCATATAGATGGGCTTTGTTTCTTAAGTATTAATGCTAGTTTGGAAAAGTTCTGCTGAGACTTTCCTGTACACGTGAGAACAGGCACCTCCACCCTCCAGTATTTTTAATTACTTGGAGATCCATAGGACTCTAGATGTTATAAAGATCAGCTCAGCCCAGGAAGCCAGGGGGAAAGAAATACCTATATGTCAGCCAATCTCTGTATGAAATTTGTTTTTAAAAAAATAGCATTGCCCGTTTCTATGCCAGAGAATGACTTCTGACTCATGAACTATGGTCCAATTAATAAAAAAACCTGTCCATTAGAAATTATTGCAAAAGGTGCAGCCTTTCCCAACAACTATTATACAAAAAACCCCCACTGTATACAGTATTATTTCTCATATATAGAGAGCCATAATGAGAGGCATATAGAGCCATATAGAGGCAGTAAGAGGGGCTGGATCTATGAGCCAGGGGTCCTACCTGCATTTCATTTTGCACAGACCAAGCCCTCAGAAACCGTATCTGTAAGACAGGCGCTTCCTGGCTATCTCATTTTCATATGAGATCCAAAACGTAGGCTCTTCCTGTTACAGGCTGCACCTCTATTTCCTCCACACCTAAAAAGAGAGCTGAAAAATGCAGACCTGGAGTTTTCCTCCACTACTTAGGACACTTCCAACTGGGGTTTTGCTACGGATTTCTAATGAGAAGTTATTGCAGGCTAAAAATCACATTCTCCAGCAACACCACCATTGCATTCGGTGAAAATGAAATTAAGCACAAAACTTCGGCATGGTTAATTTACACCCTGGGCATTAATCTCAGAGCAATCTAACTGAAATTCAGAGCATAATTTATGCTAAATTGATACGAGTAGAAGATCATCCTCTTCCTTTTGAAGTTGATGGAACTCAACATTGCTTATAAAGAGCCTTTTTCTTCTGAAAACTTCTGTGATTCCAACAAGCTGAACGTTTCCCAGGAATACAGCTAGCGGAGACAGATCTATTTTTAAAACCCTTTCTCAGTTATTTTTCTTTGCTAGAAATATTTTAGCCACCTAGGTGTAAAATATTTCCTCTTCCAGGTATGTTACAGGTATGTCTCTCCGTTCAGTGAACATTTATGAGAAGAGCTACGTAAGATACACCTGAACCCTCATCCCAGTGAGAATATGCAATGAAATAGGCAATGGGGGTTTTATTCTACCAGTCACATTAGTGGAGACTGCATGGCCTGTGGGAAAAACAGGACCAGCCAATTCTTACTTCAGGTCAGCTGTGCTCTTCTAATGCATGGTTGGGCTATTTCCAGCTCTTGATGGAAGGACCTTGCACAAATCCAACATCAAAATCAAAATAAAGATAATAGGGTCTTTTAACCCCCGTATTTTCCATGTTTCCCCTCCCTGTCCTACTGAATACAGTAAGCCCTCAGGGGAACCCAGTTTAAGAATGCTTTATTCTAGGCGTTCATTTTAATTACAGCCATAATTATTTTTGTGCATGTGTATGACCCAGTTAACAAACCCATCTTCGGCATCTCATGGTCTCTCCGACCCTGCCCATCTCTGCAAGGAGGTAACCTCAGCTCCTGGCAACAACGAGCAAAATTATTTTTGAAACAAGCGGTCAAACTGGTTGCTACATCTTAATGAAAATGATTTTTTTAAAAAACCATTTCTATGTATATAAACAGCCCTTCCTCCCAAACCTGGTTAGACAAGAATGTTCCTGGGTGTGGACTGCCTCGTATAATTAACTGCACAGCTGTAGCTTCTGATCCCTGGTAACGTCTCTTTCTTTCTTTCTCCCTGCGTCTACCCAGCATAATCCAGGCATTCTCCTCCTCCTTGCAGGAGCTCCAGGTGCGTCACTTGGGCAGAAACTTTCCTGCATTCCACCGTTGCTCCTGGCTGAGACAACGACTGGGCAGACATACCCGCTTCGTAGAGGGTTGAGAGACAGGAGCTGGAGGAAAGACTAAGCAGTGAAGCCAATTCACCCTGTTCAGACCATGGAAACGGGGAGTGCAGCAAGGACGAATGGTACCACTGGGAAGCAAGAGGATGTGAAGAGTCCATCTGCCCCCAAAAAAGAAGAAGAAGTGAAGAAGAGCACAAATGCTGCAGGAGGTGAGAAGGAAGCGATGAAGGGCACTGGCGGTGCTGCTTTGGAGACAGGGCAAATCAAGAGCTCCCTCTTCTCTGGGAGTGACTGGAAGAGGCCCATCATTCAGTTTGTGGAGTCGTCTGACGAGAAGCGATCTACCTACTTCAGCATGGATTCGGCAGATTCAAAGAAGATGCAGTTTGCCAGTGGACAGATGGGAGACTTGAGGAGACCACCTCTCTCCTTTGCAGAGAAGGGCGATCTCAGGAAGTCCCTCTTCTCCTTGGATTCCAAAAAAAGCTTCCTGCCTAGTGAAGCGGAAGCGAGGAAGTCATTGTTCTCTGGGGGGCAGATGGGGGATCTGAAGAAAACTTCCCTGCCACTGGTGGAGACAGGGGACCTGAGAAGATCCACCTTCAACAAGCCTGACAGAGCAGCTGGGTCACGGCCCAGGGTGAAGCTTGAGGACGTTCTGTGTGATTCCTGCATCGATAACAAGCAAAAGGCCGTGAAGTCCTGCTTGGTGTGCCAGGCTTCCTTCTGTGAGCTGCACCTCAAGCCCCATCTGGAGGGAGCAGCTTTCCGGGACCACCAGCTCCTGGACCCCATCAGAGACTTTGAGGCAAGAAAATGCCCTGTGCACGGGAAGACCATGGAGCTGTTCTGTCAGACAGACCAGATGTGCATCTGTTACCTCTGCATGTTTCAAGAGCACAAGAACCACAGCACAGTGACAGTGGAGATCGAGAAAGCGGGAAAAGAGGTAAACGCTCTTTTTATTTCACATTCCTGTCAGTCTTTCCAAGAGACCTCAATATTACACCACAGTTTTTGCTCTCCAGCCTACAGTCTCTCCTAAAATCTTACCTGCAATTTAATTCCAGGATGCAGGGATGGGAAGTGTTTAGTGGAGAAGTGATACTGCCTGGGTTCTGCTGCAGTGGGATTGTCGTTCTCCTAAGGGCTGGTTACAGCAGCACAGCACTGGTGGTGTGTAGCAGACTGGGTTGGGGGGTGGGGTGGGGGGGTAGAGAACCTGGTTTCCGCCCCCTGAGTGCACCACAGACTTTCAGCAGAAGCTGAATCAAAGCCCTAAGTGCTATGTTTTCAAAAGACTGTCTCAAGTTCTGACAGTGTTTGTGTGGTGTTACCCACAGCCAGAAAGGTGGGGCTTTGCTTGAGTTCAGGACCTCCAGAATGCAGGTAGTCAGATCAGTGGCTGCTCAAGTTACTAGTGGCTGCTGGGTGATTATTGAAAATCACCATGTCAGCTACTTAAGGTGAGATGATGGGTTTTTGTTTTTCTTTTCTGTTACGGATATAATACTGTCAAGCCACACCTATGGGAATAGTCTTTTGAAGCTTAGATGAAGAAAAAAACCTGGTGCGTACAGAAAACATTGTAATTTCCCCTGAAGTGTTACTACAATAGGTTGGGAGGATGGACGTCTAAGGAGATGAGGCTGCTGTGTGGAACAGTGCTCACTAATGAAAAGTCTTTGTTCGCTTCAAGTCTCATGCTGTTTGCTTTCTGGGTGGATGTACGATTATTCCCCTAGCTCTAGTGAAGATCAGGGTGCTGCACATCCCCATAGTGAAAGCATGTCTTGGCCCTAGAGACCTTCTGATCTAAGCAGACAGGACAGGAGAGATTACCGAAAGGAGACCCATGAAACGGTAACGTGAAACAATTTGCCTAGTCACACAGACAGCCTATGGCAGAAACTGGAAGGGCGCCGAGATCTGCTAAATCCCAGTCTTAAGCACAGCCTAAGCCGGTGCTCTGATGTGGTGTGCTGGCAAATACAAGTACCCGCTGTTGGAAATTCTTGAATGATCCTTAACTTGGAAGAACAGTTTAACTCTAAGGTGCTAGGAACATTTATCTCATAAGGCTGAAAGAGCATCTTATCTAGAGCTTATCTCTGTCTTCCCGTGTGAATGTTTGGTGTTTTCTTGCAATGTCATCTCCAGTTTGCAGCCTTGCTGAAACCAGACAAGGTTCCTTCCATGTCTCAGCCAGCTTTTCTTAACGAAATTCCTGCAGGGCTTGCTAGCCCTGCTGTTTGTTTCATCATTGTTCTTGTGGTTTTGATGTCAGCTCTGAACGTAGCATATGCAAACTCTCATAAAGCTGTATCTAGTGTCTGCCAGGTTGTCCGATTCCTCTTAGCTATTTCTACTGAAAAGAGGTTAACAGTTGCTCCCTGAGGAACCAAAGCTGGCCAGAGCCTTCCTCCTGTGGTTGGATGAACCTAGAACACCATGCTTTTAAAGAAGCAACCATAGCTGGGCAGAGAAGGCTTTACCTAAGATTTAAACGACGTTTAACTTCTTTCTCAGAGTCCTTGTGCCGCTCTTGTTAGCTCCATGCTTTAGTTCCTGTACTGCCCTGTGCTGTTTCTGCTGCTCTTAAGCCTAAAGGATTTAGGGCTTTATCGATATGAATCATGCACATATGCAAGTTTCTCCTGACAACGAGTTTTGATCAAGTTGTAACTTGAGGGAGTATGCACTCAGACAAAAAACAATTAACAGGAGAGCTATTGCTTACAAATGTTTATTCCTAGCCCTGATTCATTCACCACTGGTGTAGCCTTAACGAGAACCACAAAGAGGAATGACCATTCCCAAGTCCCTTGTGTGCACCACCTATTCTTTCTAAGACTTGCAAATCAGCTGAGCTGGAATGTGACCACAAATTGGAAGAGTGGTGAAGTGTGGCTGGTGCTGCTGGCCTTTGTGGAAAGAAAGCAAAAAACCCTCATCAGGTCAACCCCATCCCTGCGCCATTTTCACAGCTTGGCCAGTTCCAGGGTACCTTTACTACCTCCAAATCTGCTAACTGTGCCACTGGAGTGGTGATTAGTATACGGCTCTATCCAGACAGACCCTTTCGTGGCGTCTTGGTTGTCAAGGAACAATTGGTTTATCTGCAGGGACTTCCCAGTCCCTGGCTATACTGCTACTCCAAACCTGGAGAGGATTCCAGCAGAACTGGGGCGGGGTGTGTGGGGGTCTCTGCTGTGATGCACTTAAGCCTGGCTGCCAGTCTGGGTGCTCAGCAATGTGGTGGCACAAAACTGTCACATAATAAGGTGTAATATGCTTGGTTTAGGTGCTTCTATTCCTTTTGTATTGCAGAATTAATGCCGGTTACAGTCTCTTTCATTAGTTTATCTTTGCTATAGGCCTGTAGGGAAGAGAGGTGCTGTACTTCAGCGTTGGGAAAGCAAGGAATTAAAATCCTTCTGTAGAATTAGGTAACTCTGCTTGCTCCACAGTGCAGACAGAGACAGCGCTGCTTAAAAGAAGAGGAATGCAAACCAGCCAGTGTACAAACACCTACTGGTTAGAGCGTTTAGGCAAGCAGTGCAAAGCCTGGTATCTGTCTGTGTGTCAGAGGGAGAACACAGCAGCATCTTCTACTTTTCAGGAGCCTGGGGCAAGAGTCACTCATCCCCCTTTTCCTGGTGCACTGCTGTGCAGACGCGGGTGGAAAACACAGAGGGTCAGACAGAGACAACTTGGCACTGAAGACAGACATGGTTTTTTCTGAGTTTCCCCCCAGTGGTATTTGCGTATTTTACCCAGCAAACCTTTAATGCCTTCCCCGATCCACTTTGCATTAGTTTCCTTCTACAGATTTAAAGGAAAAGTAACACCCTTACCAGAATCAGCACAAGAAACAACCAAGAAATAGCCTGTGAGGCTGGGTAATAACCACACACAGTTGGAAAGCGAGAATTGTCAATAGCACCTTATACACTCCAATAAAACCCTCTGGCCAGTTTGATTTATCATCAGAACTAGAGCCCCCCTTTTACACAGCATCTTTCATTTTGAAAGGGTCATTCAAAACCTGTTTTACAGGCCTGTTCTCAAAATGAGACAACTTCACATATGCCTGCCAGTCGCAGGACCGTAAATAACCTGGCGTTACTATCCAGCGCCAGCCTTAGTACTCAGCACGTCAGGTCAGTTCCAGCGAAAAGCACTTTGATTTTTTTTCTTTAATTCTTTACCTTTAAAGAAAAGTTCACGTTGTACGGCAGGTTTAAAGAGGCAGCAGAGAACTGCCGTGCAGAAACAGGAGCTGGGTGTTCCTCGTCTCAACAAAGCGACTTTTAAAAGGAGAGACTTCACAGAGTCTGAACCAGGCTTTGAAGTCAGCCATCCACAGAGATGGATCCAGAGGGATTTCCATCTGAGCCCTCTCTGTATTGCTTTCCCTGTCTGAACAGAGAGCAAACAAGAGTGTACCCATGTGTCAGAGGAAGGATTTTTCGCCGTTCCCACTGATGCATGGTTAGGGCACGACGTGCCTGGGAGACCTTATCTGTACTGGCTGTGGTTGCTCTGCGGACACAGCCTACAAGAGATGCTCTTTCCAGAGAGGTGGTGCAGTTACCTGAGGGACGTCCTTCCTGGCTGCAAGGCTGGAGAAGCTGACCTGCTGCAAATTGTGATTTAGAGTCGGTTTGCTCACATTCTGCATTAATGCCTTTACAGTGAGGGCAGAACACAGGGGAAAATCCACCAGTTTGCAGGTAAGGATTTGCTTCACACTCTGCAAAGCAGCTCATGCAGTCACTAGAGGCCTTTTTGCAGGATGCTAGCAGAGTCTCCAGGAAATGTAGCTCACTGCCACCCACCTCTGCTTAACAAAAGCTTAGACAGAAAAATGTAATGGCAAAACCAGCTTAAATAATGTCTCAAAGAATTTGCTGATTTCCCAGCCGTGTCATTTTCAATACAAGACCTGTACTGGGACAACTAGTTTAAACACTTCTTCTCTAGCTTCATTATTGCATTTGGTTGTTGCTGTCAGGTAATTAGCATAGCTCTTCCAGGCTGGTGACACAGGGGTGTTCCCTGATTCAGGGACTGGGTTCCCAGAGCATTAAGACATGATGATGCTTGTATTGCTGCCTTGCAAAAAGGAGTTGCATCATGATGCAAGACTCATAATCTTGGATCGCTAGGTCCTTTACAGCACAAGGGCTGGGTTCAGTTGTGGATGGTTAGGTGTACACTTTCAACTTTCACTTAGGACTCTGGACTGTCCTAATTAATTTAGACTTTAATAGGGGATCCGCTCTTAGCTCAAAGACTCTCAGTGCCAGCATTTTTCAAGTTGCTGTAGTCAAAGTGAATGGTCTAAACCTGTATTTCCTAGATATCTTCACTGTTCCTCTTATTTCTGCACTGTAGGGACTCCCCCCACAATGGGTGGAGCTGCTATATTATCTTTCACTACAACCTTCTGAACCCCATGTCTCACTCAATGGATTTGTTCTGGGTGGTCCATCACATAAGGGGATCAGGCGGTGTTGACCTTGGAAAATGTGCGGAATAGAAAGCTAGGAGAGAAGTTTCTTCATGGGGAATAAAGCCAAGAAGCTGACTGTCCCTAGTACCTGTAACCACCCTACTGTAAACCTAACATAGGATGTATGTGGACAGTTAAAGCAATTTTTCCACCAGCCCCAGAGTGAACAGGGCCTTAAAACCATCATAAAATCACCCATGCTGAACCCCTTACACTGTGGTCCATCTCCAGAGCATCCCTTCCAAATCTGCCTCCTTGTGCCTATGTCACCAGTTCTTATACTATTCCATAGTCCCTGGACCTCTTTTTAACATCTTTTCTATGGTACGACTCGTTTTAATGTTCGTCCTGTCATGCAGTGACATCCCCCCCCTTCACCTTCCTTGCCTTTGCTGCTGTCTGTACTAGTGTTTCCTCCTGCCCTCGGTATGGGCGTTCTAACCTAAGCCGAACCTGGATGACTGCGGTATTTGCATTCTAGCTATTTGAACTATCTCTGTAATTTCCATTTGCAAATCATAATTCTCACTCTAAATTGTAGTGTGGGTCTGCTCTTAAATAGTTGTTATATCCCATCCCAGAGGCACCCCGAACTACCTTTCTGGGTAAAGGAATATTATATCTGAAACAAGCTGTTACGAGTTACCTATCGCTTCTGAGCAAGTAATAGTTTGCAAAATTCCTTCAAGACCCATCTTAATTAAAAAGAATTATAAAAGTGTAATATTGTTATCATGACTGTCCAGCCATCACCTGGAATTTTTTCATGATACCTTTCTTTTCAAACCCTTTGTTTCTGGGAGTATCTGTGTGGTTATGAAAGGTCTGCTGTCCTCAAAAAAAAATCACTCCAGTCCCTCTCTGTATGATTTCACTCACATTTTTTTCATAAGAGCATCCTGATATTTAGGGATGAGGAGGGAAACAAGACCTTCCATTGCTCAGGAGACGTGCTTTTTACTTTGCTGACAATTAATGCCCTCTGGATGTAGTTCTGTGGCTCAAGGAAACAACTTGCATTATAGTATAATTTCTCACATTGGTCACTGCAGTGTGATGGATATCTGGATCTAAGATATGTTTATAACTGCATTTCCCTGCTGTGCAAAGATGGTTGCACACCTTTGTGTCTCGATGCAGAGGACATCTAAGTGCACATAAGAGTGGAAAAAACCATGCATTCGTCCACACCACTGTCTTGAAAAATGTGAAAACGATAGGATCAAGCTCATGCCTTTACTCTCTTGATCAGTAGTAGAGTGAATTTTCTCACCTTGATACCCTGTGGCTTCCTGATGATCCTGTACCACAAAACCCTTCCATGTCTGCTCTGAACCCTTGTAGAACTGGGTTCATGACTGCATTCAGTTGACTACTGAGGGCTGTCAGGGTGTGTGGATAGTATTTAGAGGGCCAGTGCTCTCCTAACTCTCAACAAACAAGGACAATTACAACGACAATGTGAGGATGCATCTCTTCTGGCACTGAGATACCTTTGAGTGCATTTGCCTTTTTTGCTCCCCCTTTCTTCTGCTTTATAAGGCAATTAAAGCAACCATCAGATTGTTTTCCCTCTACAAATAGGTATTTTCTAAATTGGAACAGGTAGAGTCAATGGCTTTCAGATGCAGCCTGTGATTCAAGCTCGAGAGGATGTTCAGACACCACGGTGACTGGCACTAAGACAAAAGCCCTAGTGGGCTGACTTCCTTGGTCTGAGCTGGTTGACGGTTTGTTGCCTTTTCTTCACGCTGTGATGATGTTTTCTACTCTCTGGTTGGAGAACTGAAAACTTTCGAACTCCCACCCTGAGGGCAAATACGATCACAAGAAAAGACCCAGGTTTTCATGGTGTATTGTGTTCTTGGACGGGTGGCAAAGCAGTGGGAACTACACCTTGTGTTTTAACAGCAGGGAGACCTCACTGCGTTAGCTGCTGTGGGAGTGGATATAACCCTCCCTCAGCTGCCCTGCCTCCAGCTGTTGGCCTAAACGTATGCGCTTTTGGGTAACACAACCACTTGTGAAAGGATCCCACATGAACAGTGGGTTTTTAGAACTTTTCTAACGTGACATAGCTCAGCTGTGGAACACAGGTAATTTCTGCCAACTGCGTAGTTCCTAAACAGCTCTGGGGATAAGTGTCCCACAGCCAGATTGCCTGTAGTTATAGTTGTGCTGTGACCGACCTGTACACACTTGAAACACAGAAAGATCTTGAAATGCATAAACAAAGGCTTTGTCATGATCCGTTGGGCAGGAACGTGGTGAATATGAACAACCAAGGGAGGGGTTGCCCGGAGTTAACGGCGCGAGGCATTACTGGGCAGTCAGGTCCCGCTCTGAGGCAGAGACATGGCACGCACACCGCGTCACGCCAGTGCACGGCTACCCGGCCCTCCATGGGCTCCACTTCTATGACTGCCCTGCCTGCCATCGTCTGGTCTGAGCTTCTCTGGGAAGCCGGTGCAAAACGAAATGCAAATGAATCCCAGTGAAGTTGCTGATCTAAGCCAAGCATGGTTGACTACGCCTCCTCCTTTTGTATTTTTTTTTCCAAGCATTCCCCAGCTTCATCATAACATGAAAGCTCTCAATTCAGAGCAAATTAATCCACAATCCTGTCTAAACAGAATTCCTGCCGGAGGCATTGTCCTCTTGTTGCAACACTCGTCAAACGTCATTCCATAATTACATGAAAACTGTTATTGCTGCAGAGGCACACCCTGGGATGGGCCCTTCGCTGCATACACAGCTAAATTTTGAAACAGGCCTCTTCCCCCTCCAGCTAATGACTGTAAGGTGATTAAAAGCGGCACCATGACGGTAGCCTAGTAGGTGGGTGCTTCTGCTGCTGTCTTTGCTGAGGGAGCTGAATCTCTTGACCCAGGCAGAAGCTCTGGGATCTTGTCCAGTGTCAGCACATGATCTCCATTTCAAGCAGTGCCAGGAACCTCTACCTCCCAGCTGTTATTGTTCAGGGCCAAATGCATAAGTGGAAGCACAGCACCTCTTTGAAGTAGGCTACCCTCAGCCCCGGTTCATGAGACTCCTCTTCCCACAGGCTGAGCTTTCACTGCAGAAAGAGCAACTGCAGCTGAAGATCATTGAGGTAGAAGATGAAATGGATAAGTGGCAGAAGGAGAGGGACCGTATCAAGGTGTGTATGGGATATTCTTTTAAGTTCACTTCTCTCTTTCTCCTGTACCCATCACTTTCCACTCTCTCACATCCCTCTCCTCCTTTCCTCAATTTCTCTGACATACCCAGCTCTTAATCACTCCATCCCTTACCCAGTCTCTATCTCACCACTCTCCAAAACTCACTCATGCCAACTCTTGGAAACAACAACTCCTACTTAAGTCATCTTGCAACATACCCTGCAGGAGATCAAGAGGAGGCAGCAGTCTCGTTACAAAAGGATCCAAGGCACCTCCCTGCTTTGGGTCCCTTATAGTTCTTCAATCACCAGAGCCAGGCTGATTTGGAAACAAAGATGTGCTGCTTTTTTTTTTTTTTTTTTTGTCCTGCTAGACCACACACAAAAATAAACTCCAGAAGGGCTCTGGATTGCCCAGAGGTAAGGCAACAGGAATAGATGCAGTACACCAACAAATAACTTGTTTATAATGGAACAGGTTATTTCCATACCAATATAGGGCTCCTCTGTAATCCTTTCGCTATGCTATGGGTTAGAATATAGTAATTTTTTTCATTTGTACCCTAACTGAATAGAGCAGTGAAAACACTGTTTGGAGACACCCCAGAAAATTTGCATAATATTAATAGGCAAAGCCATTCTTCTCCCTTTTATGTGGTACACACACATTGGCTTGCCAGTTCTACTTTTTGTCTGCTTTATTATTATTATTATTATAACTATTATTATTAAAAACCTGACCTATAAATTTTAACTCGGAATATAGTTACATCCACAGTCATTCTGCGGAATATTTCAGAGGGATCTAGAGGTCAGGTTTGTAAAGTGTTTCAGCACCTTTGGTCCACTGAAATGGTGGGAATTTGGTCCTCAAATTCCTGAGGAGCAAGAACCATGATTTAGAAGGTTAAACAGTATTTTTAAATATCACCTGAGAGTGCAGTTCATGAACTGAAATACAAGATATGCTCTCATGATCAGGAAGACAGCACATGCTGTAGATCACCTACATGCAGTTATAGCAAGTACAAGTATTACTCTTCTTGGCTCAATTTTTCTCATGCTAAGGCTTACATACATAGAATCTCCATAGCCATAGTCCAAATGCTGAGAATGCTTGGATATATCCCCCTCTATCCCTCTATTAGCAAGCGACTCCCTGAGAAGAAGCTTAGTATTTAATTTCTGCTGTGTCTTCCCTGCTGCCTCCTCTCTCTGCCCCTTTGCTCTGCAGAACTACACCACAAATGAGAAAGCTACAGTGGAGCAGCATTTCAAAGAGCTGATCCGTGACCTGGAGAGGCAGAGGGATGAAGTGAAGGCTGCCCTGGACCAGAGGGAAAAGATTGCATCAGAGAATGTGAAAGAAATAGTAGACGAGCTGGAAGAGAGGGCAAAGCTGCTGCGGGAGGACAAGGAGAACAGGGAGCAGATTCACCAGATCAGTGACTCCGTGCTCTTCCTGCAGGTAAGTGAGATCTCAGTTTCCTTTCCTTTTTTCCCCCATGAGGACAGGATCTGTTCCAAAGACAACCCCCAAATTGGTGTAAAATGCCTTAATCTTGTCCAGTTCAACGCACATGTGTTGCAGGAACTGACCCTGACATTTGAAGTTGTCTCAGCTCTGGTAAGAGAAGAATGAACTCAGGTGTGCCAAAGTGTGATATTTTTTTGTAGATGGCTACAGCTCTCAGGAATAACATTTGTCTGCCCCCTCCACCTTCACTGTATTCCTTTGCATGTCATGCAATTTGGAGCCTAACATTAGCCAGTTCCCTAGGATCTAGCCTCCATCTCTTACGTTCCTCAGTAACCTCTCCTCCCTTCTTTTTGGCAGGAGTTTGGAGCTTTGATGCGCAATTACGTCCCCCCTCCATCTCTCCCAACCTACAGTGTGCTGCTTGAAGGGGAGAGCATGAGCCCATCTATGGGACTCCTCAGAGATGACCTCCTAAACGTCTGCATGAGGCACGTGGAGAAGATCTGCAAGGCCGACCTTGGCCGCAACTTCATAGAGAGGAACCACATGGAGAATGGTAGAGTATCCAAGATCTGCCCCTTCCCTCCCTCCTCAGAGACAGAGGAGATGAAGCGTGATGGGTGTGCTTTCGCAGAGGAGAAAGTAAGCAAGGATCTGGGGAAAGTAGGAGAAAAAATACATGTAGTTGGGATTAATTCTGGAATATCAGAACTGTCCTACCAGACCTATGTGGGGATGGAGCCCCTGAGCCAGGGTGTTCATGGGACACGCAGTGCCAAACGGTCCTCAAATTTCAGTGATGTTTAAGGATGGGTGTTCTTTCTTACGTGGATAGAGAGATCACGGTCAATACCACAGCACTGCAAGGAATCTTCTAAATTGTAGAACCCGCTTACTTTCTGCGCCTCCCAATTAGTTCTGCAGAAAGGATTTGTCTTGCATCAAGCTCACACAGACGATTAGGAGGGCAGGGCACTAGAACGGGACTCCACAATCGAAGTTCATTTCCCAGCTCTCCCACAAACAGCCTTTGTAACCTTGGGCAAGTTACTTAATCCCATGAAATGACCTCTTGCACTAAGAATAAGAGGGATCAGAATTAATCATTATCTCAGCAGGCTTCTGTAAGGATATAATCTATTAATAATTGCGGAACCCCAGATACCAGAGCAATAAAGGTCAAGAAGCTGGATAGGTAATGTGAGGCTAAATTGCACCTTGCTGTCCAGGAGGATGTGTGTCTTGAAAAGATGGAGGAGTAAACTCAAGTCCAGTTCATACAGCACAAGCAGCTCAGGAACTCTGCTGCAAACCAGCAAGGTCACTGTTATTTCATTCAAATTCACAGTACTCACTAGACATTTCTCCCATATTAATACAACAGTTTTTTTCCTGGTTGACAGCCATGCAAATGACACCAACTTCCTTCTACATTACAAGATGAAGAAGGAGGGGAAGAAACAGCTAAAAAAACCCCCTAACCCTAAACCCAAAAACCCAGACAAAAAGCAGCCCGTTGAAAAGATGCGTAGAGCTCAGAACAACATGGGTTTGGTTATTGCTCAACACGCTAATGTTTTTCAGAGCCTGGGTTTTGTGAATCAGCCTGGCTGATATTCACAATCTAGAGCAATAAGAAGGAAGATGACATGGGACCAGGGTACATTTAGATCTGTAATGAGAATCACTAGTGACATCAAGTGACAGCCTGCTGCCTTCCTGCATTACGGAGAGAAAGAGTAAGTCCCTGGCCCCAAGGAGCCTGCACCGCAAACAGTTCATCAGTGTTTATCTGGCACCATCATTCTCCATTAGACATGAATTAGATGGACCAGATACTTCTGTCCCAGAGAACACATCCTTCAGGAGGTCAGGGATCACATGCAAAGTGCTCATGATGCACAGTGAGACACAACTCTCCCTACCCTCAAAGTAGTACCAGAAATTGAACATTATTTGCCATCCAACATTGAAGGCTGCAACGTACCTGGTCAGATTCTCAACACTCTGTGTGCTAAGGCTTGCTGAGAAATTTGCTTGTAACTTAATACAAGCAGATGACAGGAAGCTCAGATCCAAAAATCACTTTTGTACCTTTTTATTTCTTCTCCTTTGTTCATCCAGAGATTTGCAGAATTTCCAAGCTCTGGATGGCATAATGCCAAAGGGGTTTTGGATGCCTGACTATTCACAGCACTTCTGAAAACTTGATGAGTAGCATAAAACCACTTTGCATTCAAGTTACCGTTACTTGGGAAGTTACCTTCCATCTGCTGAGCTGGTTTTTGCCAGCCTTGAAGCAAATATATTTTACATGGCCGTTTGTACAACCCAACAAAAGCACGCCCATGTTCAGCTCTAGTAGCTCTGGATGAAGATTGGCTACTTCTTGATCACTTTTAATTAGGATCCCCTCCGTGTCAGAAGTCCTCAATGGTACTTGCAACCCGTGGGATTCAAATCCCAAAACATTTCTGAGCAGGGCAACAATTAGCTGCCACCAGAAACCTGGGCACTTTCAGCAACTGTACTGGGGATTTAATGCTCACAGCTTGGAGTCTGCCTAATGAGAAGAACAGTGGTATCCACTCAGTTGGGAAATGTTATTTAAGGTGAGTCTCCGAAACTTCAGAGCTCTCCGTTTTTCAAACCACAGTTACACTTGAAAGAGGACAGCACTCTGCATCTAGTGACTGCAAGGAAATAACGCCACAATTACTTAATGGATTTAATTAACTCAGACTCCCCCTGAGTCACTGCAACAAATTCATTTGCAACCGGCTTGATCTTGTAGTGTAAAAAACTTCCCAGGAAGAGATATTATATTAATGGAATGAAACCTGCTTAATGGCAGACTCCAAAGGGAATCCACTTTCTTTTAGTTGTCATAACAGGTACCTACTTAGTAGTGTGGCAAAGAGGCAAATAATCAGAGAGCAGCCAGGGAGTTTAAATAACACAGAAATACATTGGAGAAATAACATAAAAGTTTGTTCAGTGACTTAAGAATCAAAGAATGGAACTATTTAAACATGGGAACCACATTTACCCCCTTGCAGAGAACAATAGGTTTATATAACACTCGAGGACTGAAAAGAAAGTATTTTTGTGAGCAACTGTACTGATGATAGAGCATCATTTCCAGCGGATCACTGTTGGAAAAGCAAAACCAGGCTGCGTAACAGCTGGCAAAAGGGTAGGTTTAATCCACTTTGCTTGATGCCTGAACCAAGCACCCTCGATCCGAGAGCCCGGGAAGCTACAGCTGTTTGCAACTCAGGCTTAGCATCCTCCTTTAAAAACCGAACAAACCAACGCATTGAGTCTTCCCAGCGCTGACTTTCTTGAGCCTTGTAACACCTGCAGTTCAAGATCTGCTGGTTGAAAGCCAGCTCTGTGCCCATGTTAAACACACAAAAGAAGCCAAACCCAAACCACTGCTTTTGAAGTGGGGTACATTTTTAGCCACAGAGCAGTATTTTGGTAGGAAAATGCCTCAAGTCTCCCTATGGATTTTCAGGACATTGCGTTATCTACTCTACGGCCAAATGCTTTAGCTGTGCTACGCCTCTGAGGGAGCTTTCTCTTTTATCTCAGGCTGAACCTCTGGGCAGCTACAGCGGCCAGGGTCCCACAGAGGAATTACAAAAATAGAGGAACTTGTTTTCAAAGGGCAGAACCATCTCTCCTGCAGCACTTCAGGAAGCAATTCCAGTCTGTTACCCCTTCCCCCTCCTCCCGTCCCTCTCAAGGCCACTAAACTGCCTCCTCCAGCTCACGCCCTGCTCTGCTTCTCCAGGTGACCATCGGTACATGATGAACAACTACGAGTGGAACCAGCCCGACAACTTGAAGAGATTTTCCATGTTCCTGTCTCCCAAAGGTACTTCACCCTAATGGTGGTCAGGTTTCCTCTAAACACAGCACGGGAAAGGAACTTCATTAATGATTTGTCCCACAATGTGCTTTCCCTCATATTTTCTGCTGTCCCCCATCAAGATCCATCCCTCTGCATTTGTTTATGTCAGGTCTTCTCTCCAGCCTACAAAGCTTGGAGAGGTTTTAGTGGTTTCATCTCAAACAAGGCAGCAAAGGTTCTCAGCTCTGTGGAGGAGAGCTGAAGTGAATCAGTTCTCTCAAAGAGTGTAGCTTGCGAATATAAGGGAGTTTTAACATGTGTTACCAGGTTGAAGTGTGTTATTCTCCACCAGAAGCTTATCCCACTGTGCTATTAAGTGTGAAAGCTACACTAGGCTTGCTCTGCATCAGGATTTTACTTTCACCAGAAAACATACTTTTCCCCTAAAGCAAAAGGATAGAACAAGTGAAGAAAGTGTCCTAAAAAAAGCAGGAATCTGGAATTCCTTTCTGAGCTCTGACACTGACAAAAGCCCTGATGATTTGCTTACATCCTAATTGTTACATGAACACTACAGGACGAGTCTTTGGAGTGGATGACTGTTTTCCACACACTGAGCTGTAAAATGGTAGTTCTCTGTTTCTAAATTAGCATCAGGACTTCCAGAGCGAGAAGCAGAGAGCCATAAAAGCCTAGGCAAGGCAATGCCTGTAGAAAAGAAGTGACAGAAAGGGTAGCACAAAATAAGTAACCAAATATCCTCCAGTCCCTAGAGAGCAAGGCCCTGCCTGGATTTGCCAGGTGTTTCCAGCTGCTGTTCTGCAAGGCCAGATGGTGGGCAGGGTGAAGGGATATGCCAGCAATTAGCAGTGGCACTCCCCTGAAGGCATATTTGAAGTGCCATGTTGCCTGCTCTGGCGTTAGGGTTTCCTGGGGATAACGCAGATCCCAACACTGAGCCCTCTGTCTGGATTTCCACTTTGCCCTTCTCTGCTACCAGCCCACGCCTGGCAGCCCTGCCTGGCGCCGTGGGGGTTCAGGGCAGAGGCAACATGCCCAGTTCAGCATCCACAAGCCTCAAACAGGACTGTTTCCTGCAGGGCCCCCAGGTTAGGGGTCAGCCTCTTCATCAGAGGTTGCAGAGGAGCAGTGTGCCAGTGGTGGGTCCGTTTTGCACGGAGCCTGTCTCCAAAAACTGCCTGGATGGTTATAGCTGCTGTTCTGCCCCAGCTGTCAGGGAAACACGTGTTCTGCTAAGTGGAGCTGCTGATGCTGGGGAGAGGCCACAGGCTCAGTCCTGCATCCGAAACTGTTTTCAACCTTAAAGGATGGTTGAAAGTTAGTTCTAAAACTGCATGGGCTGAACCCATCTCTACCCATGACGTGGGGCTTTGGGTTCAGGTGGAAATGGCCCAACATGCCTCTGAAGGGTTGATGGAGAGCCATGGGAGGAACACAGTAGACAATGCCATTCTGTCACCACTGCTCCCACATGTCTGGGACAGGGCTGAAACCTGTCATGGCAAAAGGAAGGGAAAAGCCATTTGTGGCAGGTATCATAGCATGGCATAACCTGGCTGCTTACTGCTCTGGACCGTAGTGCCTGGACTTCCCCCTGCTCCTCTCTGGAGCATCAGTTCCTGAGATGTGGGAGCACGGGCTCCCTGGCTCCCAGCTGGGATCCAGCATCCCAGCCTCCAGAAGGGTGTTCCAAGAGACAGGAGGGATCAACAGGGACTGCTAGATACAGGGTTTCTTATTTAGTGCTGCTTATTGGAGCCAGGGAGGGCACTTGCTGGCTGCAGTCAGCTACAGAGTAGTGTATGGGTTGTACAGTGGCTTGCAGTAGCCTGCTGCTTCCTGCAATGGACTTTTGAATATACAAAGACTGGGAGAGTGTTTGTCCTGCCTACTCATCTACATCTTCCTGAAAGTACAGAGATGTTTCCTTCCAAAGCTACTCATTCTGTATTTTCTGCCAACAAAGTTCCAAAAAGCTAAGCACACCATTGCACATACAGACTCTGCTGACCAGGGGATTGAACGGCACTGAATGCTTGACCAGGGTGAGGGCTGTAGCATGATTCCGTATGGGAACACTTTTGTAGAAAGGAACCACACGGATGGAGACCTTGGGAATGGAATGAATCAGTAGGCAAAACAGGAGACGTGACCCACTTAGCTCGTATGCTGGCTAGCAAAGGATTATCCAATGAATAATGCAACACACCCATAATCATTTAACTCTCTAGAGCTTTCTATGCTCTATCAATGTATCATGTGGAAGTCCAGCAATGCTTCTGATTGCACGTTTTCTAAGGAATTCCATAAAACGGAAAAGAAAAAAAAAAAAAGACCACCCTTTGTATTGCATATGCACAGAATCCGTGATTATCTCATGATAGTTTTACAGCACTCCCTTTTTCTCAGCTAGGTTGGATCACTGCAAATTCTGCCTAAGGCCACAGCGGCAAGTCCGTTTGCTGCATCGAGGAATGCTGCGCTAATTGCAGTGGTCCATGCTGAGAAACTGCTTGGATTTTAGCTGAACCTATAGGTGTTTAAGCCCTGCTTAAATTCAAGACTTCCACTGTTCCTGTCATTAAAGACAGTATTGCAGAGCATCTGCCTGCAGGGATGACATAATGAGGCAGAGGGGACACACAAAAGGTTTCAAATGCTGCCTAAAAGATAGAGGAACAATCTGTTCAACTGCTCGACACTCCTTTCTGTCCTCTTAAACTGAGCTTTCTTCCCCTGATGTTGCAAACAGTTTGGCCAAAGCCAGGACGAGGGTGGAGACATCATCTTGTGCCTTCGGAAATCTTTGAATGAAGAATAGAATGGACTCAGGCACACAGAGAGGGAGAGATAACCACTTAAATAAAAATATTGCTTGAATAGAAAAGCAGTCCACAGGATGGCAGCATAACAGCTCAAAGTGTTCATCTCTCGCTCTTCTGGGAGTCCAGTGTCTCACAAAAGGGGTACAACGGCACTAGTCCACATCACAGCATGATGTCCTAGTGAAACCCTGAAGCACATGCCTGTCACAGTGGCTGAGGCAATGTGTACTTGAGCAAGAAATTTCCCTCCACTTGTGTCTCTTGAGCTCTAAATCCAGGCCTCTGCCTGCAGGTCTCTCTGCAGAATAGTCATGTTGAGTAGGCAACCCTGAGTTGGCAATTTAATGCAGCTGAAGACAGCTCTGTGGCAGTGGGAGAGCTTTGTTCTCTAAATGAGAAGTCTATTCACCCTACAACCCAGAGAAAAAAACAACAACGGGCATTCCTTTACTCCCTGGACCCAGATTTCTGGTTTGGGGCTGCTTCCAAATTGGTGGGGACTGTTTCATAGAGCAATGCCAGGCACAGGCCTTTGAGCCAGCTCATCAGGAGCCAACTGCTGAACTGGATGCTCTTGTTTTACAGCCAGTTTCAACCCACGATCATGGGAATTTTCCTCCTTCCAAGCAACTGAGGAAACACTTGGTACGGGTAATTCCGACTTCAGTTTGAAAGGATCTAACCCCCCGTGCCACAGCTTTCTCGCTGGCTAACCAACCTTTTCTGCTTCCCCTCTCTGCTGTTCTGTCCCCTGGCAGTTACTGTCTCACAGAAGCATCTCTTAGCTGGGTTATCTGCATACACCCAAACCCAGGGTCTCACTGCTCTAAGCACCATGTATCTAGGAGGGAAAGCATCCCTGTTCCTCACTGTTCAGACAGTAAAAGAAGAAGATGGAAACCATAGGTGCCAGTTCACAAAGATTCTGAGATACCTAACCAGCTGCAATCAACAGGAGTGCCAACATCATCCACGGCAATCTGTGGAGGGTGTGACAGAACCAGGAGGGGACTCCAAATACCCTCAGCCAGTCTCAGAAATATAAGGCTGCTCTTCTCCGTCACATGTACACCTTTTACTTAGCTCTTAAGTTTTCAAAGACAGAGCCTGCCCGATGTTCACTGTCTCTACAGCATACAGCACAATGGGGAGGGGTGCTTTGAGCCAGTGTACCAAGAACCAGCAGCAGCAAGTCATGCCTTTTCTTCCCAGATCCCCACCTTCCTTTTTCTTGCCTGTATTTTCTTACTTTGCTTGGTACGTGCTCAGAAGGTCCTGCCTTACCTTTCATTCAGAGGCAGCCTACAAGCATCCACAGCCACTCTACCTGAGGAAGCTCTCGTGACTCACAGCCACACCTATGTCCTTCCTGCTTTTCAGGCCAAAAGCAGGGCCATCTCCCTCTCACTGTCTCTGCCCTCAGATTCATTCTGGCAGCCAGGGCCTGACCCCAAGGAGGCCAGGAGGGGAAGCCTTGCTTTAATTTCAATGGGCCTTGACTGAAGCCTCAACTGCTCGGAGGCAAGGGAGTTTGAGCAGTTACGTAGTTTTGCCTCATTACTCCAGTCTCTGGAGATGCAGTTTACCTGCAAGGAGGCAGCTGCTCTTCAGTCACACCTGCACTCTGGGTCTTTCAAGAGAAAGGCTTTTCTCTTCCTGCCTGGAGCACTGGGATCTCTTCACACGCACACACTGTGTACACCGGGGCCCCACAACTTACTGCTCTCATCTGCCTTTTCTTACTAAGAAAAAGGGGATGAAGCTATTAGTTCCCATTTCCCCCCCAAGCTCGTTGTAGGCAGTTTTACAGAGTGTGTTTTGAAATGCTTAGACTTCCCCATGGCAGCATGCAACACCACGGAATAACACAACCTCTTCTGTCTTCCAGTAGGCAATGGTACTAAGCTGCCTTTTCAGTTCTCCTCGGTGGGACAGAATCCGCCTGGTGACTTCAGCAAACAGTCTGATGGGAGCCTCTTCACTAAGACCGGTACTAGGCATTTAGTTTCTTTCCCTTTTTTTAGGTGATAAGACATTTAATCCTGTTCTTGCTCCCCTAGAGAAGGCCTGGAGCAGTCCTACACCTGGGCTGTACCTCCTGCCCTGACTATCAGTCTCTCGGAGACACACACGTGTTTACATGAGCAACTTACTCTGCTGAACCAGGGCAACGGGAGTTTATTTAAGAGTGTTAAAAAGTTAAATCTAGTGAATAGTTGAGGGGTTTTAAATTTTGTTTGTAATGGGTAGAGATGAGAATTTTTCATTATTTTAGAGGAGCAGGGACCAAGGAGAGAGATAGTAGGAAATGATGTTCATGGCTATTTGCCCCGCTAACTTCATCAATGTTTTAAACCAACTATTGTCCTGAAAGAATAATATCCACTGAGGACAACCTTTAAACAAATATGCAGTGGCTGCCTGTCCTCCTTATCTGAACGAGAATCCCCCATCCACCTTCTCATAATCCTTGTTTCACTACCCAGTAGTTCAAGGGCACGAGGGGTGGAATCCAAGAGCATCAGCACCTGCCAAGCAGAGTCAGGTCTGATTAATTTGTGAATGGGAGATGGTGGGGAAAGGCCATTGCCTGATAGCACTGAGCCTGGTTGTGATTCAGCAGGGCTGGTATTATTTTTGATTCAGAACTGAGCTGGTGTGGTAGAAGGGGGTTAGGGCTTATCATGCTGCCAGAGGTACTGTCATTAATTTCTGACATGAAACCCAGGACTCGGCTCTTTGCGCTAATTAAATAGCCTATAGTGTTCTTTGCAAGAGTCAGAAAGCTTAGTTCAGGACTTGGCCTAAATTTAATTGGACTGATTACATTCCACCTCTCTGCATTCCTCAGACATTTTAATTAGACAGACCTTCTTTACTCCCTTTTCCTAACTGATTGGGTGGCAGAATAGGCATCTGTCTGACGGCTGTTGTGTCCCACCCCAGAAAAGGCTGCATTTCAATGTTAAGCAATGCAATACTAATTATGTGGCACTTCCAGTCCTGCTACTCATCTTGACGATTGCAAGAGGAGATGGGGATGGTGGCAGGGACTGATCTGTAACAGCCTGTTTTATGTTGTCACAGCTTATCCTTCAATAGTGAGACATCAGTCTGCAAAGGTGACGCCACAGACATGGAAATCCTCTAAGCCATCTGTATTGGTAAGAAATATACCCTTGGTGGGAGAGCATGTGCACAGCTTCAGCAAGAAAACTCTCTGTTCTAGGGATACCTGAAAGTTCAGAGACTAGGGCTAAGGTCCTTTGGAGATGGGAAAGCAAAAGCTTTAAGTCAACAGCTTCTATTATTTTTTATTTGTCTGTCATTAACTGAATCCACAGAGGGATGCAGATTAACAGCCCCACCTTCCCAGTTCCGGGGTGTAGGAATAATCAGTACTTCACAATGATGTTTTGGAAAGATTTTATCCTGGCCTAAAATTGGATCCAGGCTGCTAGAAGCTATACAAGTACTACAGCACACATGCTGCTATCTGTAGTACTCTTCATCCCTGCAGGGCTATCATACACTCTTAGCATTCCGTGACATCTAGAAAGCACAGATTGTGTAAACTACACCAAAGACGACCATATAAGGTATGTTGCTAATTACATCCTACAGTAGGCAGATGCAGTATCAAAGATGAGGGCTCAGAGTACAATCATGAATCACTAGAACGTCTCTAAGTCACTCATTTTACACTGTTAGCACAAACCAGGTAACAATGCATTACAAAAGGCAGAGGACAGTAGTATTTTAGGTCTTGTAATCTTAAATATACCAGTTTAACAAGGAGTTAATGCATAGCCGCAGAAACACTGAGTTCATCTATTTTTCTTCACATCCATTCACACTGTGCTGCATTAAGATTTTGCATGATTTAAGATCCTCAAGTTTTTGCCCCCATTCTGCAGATGGAATCTATTTTTTGAATTCTGATTATATGTTTGTGAAAGATTATGTACTGTTCCCTAGAAATGAGACTTGTAAGAAGGAAAGGGTCAAGAATCTAGAGCACTGCCGCACTGAAGGAAGGAAACAGAGAAAATACCCAACTGTTAGTGGCTGCCTAAGGACTGCAGCTGTATATGTCTGCTAAATTTTCAAGGCCCCACCAGGAGATGAATGCCAGCAAAAGGGATGTTCCTTGGTAGACTGTATCACTTTCAGAAAATCCAGCCTTGACTCTCTGAATGTGCTACAGCAAAACATATCTCTTAGGAACAGCAAAGTTGTGTCGTGTCTTTTCTGTCTTGGGTTTGACCACTGCCTTTCTGAAAGATGATCTACTTCATCGTGTGTGTGCCCAGATAGATAGAGACACTTCCCAGTGATTTTAGATACCAGCATATCCTCCCTGATGATGGTCTTGTACTGGGGAAGTCTGGTCAGTCAAGAGAAGGCTTTGTTAGCACTGAGCACTGGTGGATGTATGGTCTTGTTAGCAACAAACACCTCACCCCACGACAGTCAGTGTGCTGTGCTCCCTGAACACAACCCATGCTTTCCTTTGTCCCCATGGAGAAAGCCTGGCTTCCACATGAAGTCTCCAGTCTTCTTCTGTCTCCTTTTCTCTCTGCATACACTTGTAGCGGCTATTTTATTTTTATAGCCTATGCTCACCAGATAGCCCTGAACCTAACAGTTGAGTTGATAAATATAAGCATTAAAAAGTCCCAAAATAGAAATACATGCTCTGGACTGCAGTAGCTCTGCAGGAGCTTTTATGGTCTATTGGGCCAATAATCTAGCTTTTAAAATTGTCTTATATATGTATTTAAGTAATACACATTCTAAAAGCTCTGTAAATATGAATTTTCACAAAGGACTGTACTGTTTAAGGCAGAATGTCTTTTTAACCCACAGGGAGTTCTTTAAAATGAAGGCCCCCCCCCGCTTCCATCTCTTAATTATATTGGAAATTAAAGCCATAAAATGAAAAGAATTTCAACAAAAGGGAACATTGAGCAGGAAGTACTGGGAGTCGGCACTGAGCAGCAAGATGGCTTGGGTTTGCTCTGCCCATGCTTCCAGCCTCCTGCCGTGCCTGGTATTAACCAGTGCGCCGCACAAGAGCGTACCAGCAGGTTGCTGTGAGGTCTCTCCCACCTTCTGCAAACGAGATGGGGGCAGCGGATCGAACCTAAGACAGATCACACATAACAAAACCCCAGTTGTTCCTGATTACCATGGTCACTGCTTCACTGGCATAAGGATTCTCAGCCAGGCTAAAGATTTTGACTTGAACGGTGCAACCAGCTACCCCAACCAGTAAAAAGCCTTTCGTGTTTTGCAGTTATCCCAAGCCAACACCAGGCTGCACAACACAACTTTGCCATTTGTTGTCCCTTATTTGTAATGGTGCAGATAAGAATGAAATTCCAGGGGTAGGTCCTGCTGAGAATAGTAACAGTTAGGGAGAGAGGCAGGAAAATGATAATTCCTTTAGGCTGTGTCCCTGTCTCTCCAGTTATGCTTCTGTTTACACAGACTTTTAGTACTGGGCCCTACGATATGTGGAGGCACAAATAAACAATACACTATTGTGTTAGAATTTCCACGTAGGAGAGTTTTGCCTTGCCAGCCAGAGAGCACAAATAAATACCATGCGACTTAGTTGATCACTCGCATAACTGTGCATAGCTTTACGTGTCAAAACTCCCATGAGTTCTCAAGCTAGCGAGCAATTAAGAGACACTGACAGAAGCATAAAAATAAAGGTGACATTCCTCTTCTCCCAGAAACCTCTTATCAAACCATGAGTCATAGTCTGAGATTTTCTATGATGCACAGACTCATTTGGCTCAGGAATGAAGTCCATGCAAAGCATGCGTGTAAATCAAAAAGCAACACCATTTGCATTTCATCCCTCCAGCACCTCCAGTAGTGAAATGAGGTGGTGTTGCTCTGCAAGAGGAAAAACTGAAGGTGTTAAGACAGAAGTATGTTAAGATATGTGTGGTTGGGCTACCTAAGAGGGTGAAGTATAGGCGGTCAGGAAACAAAGGTAGGTCAAACTCACATGCCCCAAATTCTCCATTGCAGTCACATTACCGCCCCTTTTACGTCAACAAAGGCAATGGAGCCACTTCCAACGAGGCACCTTGATTCCTGAAGATTTAGGGAAGAGCTGGCAGCACTTGGAGTGAAGACTCAGCTGCGGATTTTCATGGATGTACCTGCTACTATATTAACCTTACTGCTCTAATCTCTGCCAGGGAGAGGGAAGGTGCAGAAGGGAATAGCCTTTACTAGAGGAAACAAGGACTTTTTCCAAATCACCTAATCACCTTGAAAGCTCTGCAGGCCTTAACAACATAACCCCATCCTCTGCTATCACTTCCTTATTCCATCTCTGTCCATGTCCTTCCCTTTGCTTCTGCAGAGTGGGCTGCTCTGCTTCTCCTGGGAAGCATGCATGCTTGGGTAGCACCCCCCTCCCTGACTCTGCCATACCTGTTGCCCCCTTGTCCTGGGTCTGTTTATATGACCACAGCTGTTAAGTCCCGGTGAAGGTCCCAAGCTGGAGGGTGGGGCAAAGGTCTTACTGGAATGGAGAGGCCTCAGCCACTGGGAGATGTGACAGGCTGAAGCTCTTCCCATGCCTCTCTACCCCATGACCCAGCCCTGCCTCAGATCCAGACACACAGCTCCCACTAGGATCAGGTCCAGCGCTGCCACCTTCCTGAGATTCCTGCAGACTCCGCCACACTTTGCTGGTGGCAGCACGCTTCCTCAGGGCCCTTCATCAGCTCAGCTCTGCGCCTGCTGCCTTCCAAAAAGCCAGCCGATAGGACCTATTCAGAGCTGCTGCAGCCCTAGGCCAGCTACTGGTGGAGAGCAGAGAGGCTTTCTATCCCATTAAAGCACCCCTCCAGCCACCTTTTAAAATTAAGAAATAGAAGGAAAATCCACCCTGCTAATATAAGATTGATTAGATGCCATAGGTGTTGGGTGCTTTTCTGTTTTGTTTTGTGGAGGGTTTTTTTGTTATTTTTTATTATTTTTTTTAAATTCCCCTAAAAGAAATTTGATTTATATATTGTGGTTCAGGTATTTTTTTCTGCAATAGGAATTTCGCTCAGGATAATACTTTTTATTTGTCCCCTGGATGGACGAATCATGGCAGCACCCAGCCTGTGCACCAGCTAGGACTAGTTAAGTTTTCCATGCTCTCACTAAGATTATTTTCCTTCCCCTTGGACAAAGCCAAGAGGTTAAGTCCATGCTATGGAAAAACCTTCCCAGGCCAGTCAAAGGGAGCATTGCAGGATCAGAGCCCTCAAACAGTGATAAGCAACTGCAGAACAAAGAACCAAGACCTGAGAACTACTTTTCATAATTTGCTCTGTTCTAGCAGTTTTTGGAATGGCTTCCCTCCGTTGTTCAATGTTTCCTACCCCCAAATGCTTGCAACACCTTGCTGAGAGCTCTTACCTATCGCTCCCTGAGAATTACTTTCTTGCTAATCCCCATGCAAAGATTCTCATTGTTTTATAATCTGACATCTCAGACAAAATTTATGAGGCTGACAGTGGGTTGCTTCAGAACACCTGAAATGGCACCTAATTTATAATTATAATTTTTCCCTTAATGACTGGAGGAGAAGGGGATAGCATGGTAGAGAAGGATGTGAAGAAAAGGAAACTGGGAGAGAGTTGCAAGGAAATACACTGATGGGTTTGAGTATGTGTGTGAAAGGATAAAGTAAGCCCACCCCCCAACCTCACCGTTTGTTTTGCTCCTGAGCAAGTGTCCAGTAATCACTTGGGGCCCTTATGTTCCAGTAAAAGCTTCCACTGCCTCCACTCTGTTTTCCAAAATGTGGGTATGATCCCTCCTCCTCCTACCAAAGTTAGGTATTAAAATCCTCCCTTCTTTCCTGCCCTGAAGGCGGCCTGCTGCAGGGTCAGCTGGCATCTGCACTCCTCCTCGCCCAGCACACAAATGACCAGCCCGAGGAAGCCAGTGTCCCCTTCCTCCCACTGCCCCCTCCCCACTCCACCTCTGCAGCCCCCTCAACCTGTTTGCTCCCCTTCCTCTCCTCACTTCAAGGGCCTCGCTCAGACCTCGCACACACGACTTTTCACACATGCTGGCAGCAGGCACGGAGCTGCTCTCCATTTGCGTTAGCCTGGGAGGATGCCAGGCGTCCCCTTCCAGCCCCTCTGGTCCCTCTGCAGCCCTTTGCCCTGCTGAAGGAGTGCAGGACAAGGGCACAGCTCCGAGCCCGCTGTTCCTCACAGTCCCAGGGAACTAGCAGCACGGCTTCGAGGTGTATTTTGCATGAACTGTTTTTATCGTGTTTGTCTTGATCAGCAAAGCAAGAGGAATTCCACCTCCTCAGACAGGACATGACTGCGCTGATGTAAACGAGGCCCTTCACGTGTGCAACATACTGCAGAAATAAAGGAGAAAGCTCCATGTCTAACCAAAACCAGTGGGATGGAGATCTGTCTTTGGTGTTGTATGCTTGTAAGGGTCTCAGTGAGGTTAAGCCTCTTCAAAGTATTCTTTATAGGAGTAAGGGGTTCAGAAAACCCATTTTCCCAGCTCCTAGAGGCTTTCTTTTCACTGTTTTCTGGATATTTTGAGTCTGAGTCATGTCAACTCAGAGAAAATTCCCACAACCTTGAAGGTCAAAGCCAGGCTGATGGATGCACTTCTAGTATCATACTTTGAGGCTACCCTGCAGATATGCCCAGCTAGGTCAGTTCCTAAATAGCAGTGTCACGCAAGTCCTGTCCTACAAGAGCATTTCTAGACGCTCCTCAGCCCGTGGTTGTTCATGATTTCAGTGCCTCTCCCCTGCCAGAGTTAAACCTCACCAATTCCCGGTGGAGGAAAGCGCTTGCTCACATACGCACAGGCCGAAATCAGCCTGGGAGAAAACTGACTGTGAGGAGACCGGCTGAGCTGAGGAACTGTTTTACCTCAACCTGTACCCAAGTCTTCCCGAGAGGGTGGTTCTGGGCACCACTGGGACCCCTGAACCCTTCTGGGGATATAGGCCTCCTGTTCTGCACGGCTCACATTTCTTGCCTATATCATGGCTTCTCCTGTCTCTGAGGGAGAGAATAAATCCCTTGTGGGCTGCTAACGATGCAGATTCAAGGCCAGACACGCATAGAGGTTGCCCTGACAGCCGCCTAGAAGAGCAATTGTACATGTGAATCGGTGGGAATAAGAACAGAGGCAGACAAGGTTTATTCGTTTACCCTAGACAGACTAAGGCAGGGAGCTTTCCAGAGGATGCCTGGCATATTTCTTCTCCCAGGTACTGGATAACAGCTGTTTTTCCCCAGACATTGCCGACAATCATTGCTGAAAAGCGAGGATACTACCAATTCACTTGAGAAGCCAGTAAATCCTCCTTGTTTACCCCACATGGGAGTTACCAGAGAACAGAGCTCAGCTCTTTCCCATCAATTCGACTCACTGCCTCCATTACTGTTATTACTGTGATTAAAAAGCAATCAGAGAGGAATCTTCTTCCTGCCCTGAAATTGCTGCAGACATCTCAGTTCCACCACTTAAGCATGAGAAGAGCAAGTTACAAGCGCACTCTGCGCTTGTGGACTCCGACGCTAGAAAAAATAATGGAGCTCATCACCTGAGCAGTCAGAGGCAGTGAGCAGGTCTGGCCGTGCCGGCAGTGTGGGGATGGAGTAATGAACCTTGCAGCTGCAGGGCTGCATCGTGCCTACTTAGGGAATCTGGTCAGAGCAGCCCCAGACACGCCATAATGAACTTCGCAGGCTGGAAGTACAGGCTGAGCTCAGTGCTCCTGCACACCTAGCCTGGAGACTGAGGACAGCCAGCCCAGCTGAAGGAGACGGCACTGCTCATCTCCCTCTGCTCAGGCAGACCGGAGGCGTTGGATCTGGTGTTCAGCATCAGCTCTCCAGCCCAAGGAGATCCCTGGGAGAAGGGATGGGGGTGATGGGTGTCTCTGATCCAACCAGCAGCTGCAGAAGGGCAGAGGACACTTGGACACCCAAAGCTGGGCTGTCAGAGCAAGGCTCAGTGACAAAGTTTACAGTCAAGGTGACTCAGGGGGAGGAGAACAGCTGTGACACCTCTTTGGAGGGCTTGGATGCCCATGAGATCACGACTGGTCTTCTCCCTCTTTCACCCGCAGCAGTTTACAGTCTCCTTGCAGTTTAAGCTTCTGGGTGTAGTTTGTTAGCCCAGCAGAGGCTGTTTCTCAGCACAGACTTTATCTCCAACCTGCACTGCTTGCCAGAGCGACCCCAGCCTCTGCCTCAGACCCAGCCCGACAGCGGCCCAAAGCGCCCTCGGTGCAGCTCAAGGCGTGGCCGGACACACCGTGTGGTGCCTTGAAGGCCAGGGTCTGGTCCTGCAGCACTGGATGTCACGATAGCCTGTCAACAACCCAGAGAGAAACCGGCTGCCACACAAACAAGGCACGCTCATGCCGAATTGCGCTAGCCTGTATGTAATTCTGGGCTCCAGAACTAGAACGATGCGTGATCTGTGCTACTGCGAGGGAAATGTAAATAACCTGGGGACAGACCCTCTTCTTGGATGTAAACTGGCTGCAAGAGTCAGCTAAGAATCAAAGCAAGTAGCTCCAAAGGCTGCTCTTCTTTAATAATTCATTCAGCTCACTGAATCCCTTGACTTCTGTCACCAGAGCAAGACAGGCCACTGGTTCATCTTTGTACATATTAACTATAAATGAACAGTTCTGCAGGGGCATAAACACGAATAATAAAATCTAATTGCTTGTGAACCTTTGAATTTTTGCAATATTTTAATGACATGAATTTGCCACTCTCTTGCACAAAGATAACAGAAATAAAGTGTTTGCATTTGCTAATTAGCAAGCATAATATACAGGGCCACGTTCTTAATAAAACTATTGGGATGTTCAAATCAAAGACTATGGTAGCTTCTGAATTCTCATTGCCAAGAATCTCATCCTTAGACCTTTAGCTCTTCAGGCTACAGACCTTGAAATGACGCAGCATAACAGAGCGCTGCTTCCAGACCATGCTGGAGCCAGTGGGCGCAGGGGCATCAGTTTCAGACCCTCAGTCAAAGCCAAATTCTGCTTTGAGTATTTCATAGTCTCGGGGGCTAGCTTAGGACCTGCCTTCAAGAGATCACTTACGACATGTAAAGTTAAGCACATGGATACATCATGCACAGGACTGGGGCTGCAGACAAATAGGAAATACTTAGCATCTGCAGATATGGTACCACCAGTAATTCTGCTACCTTAACAGGTCACAAGAAAAAGCTTTTCTTCAGCTCCCCTGGATGGCTCACAGATGGACAAGTAGAAAACACACTATTGCCCGGTACACGTAAGGCCCATGTCTCACAGCACAGTCATCCAGACAGCACCCCAAAAAATAACAATGAGAAATACAAATCTGGTTCAATATGTTCTTTTAACCCCATCTTTTTCCTCTGCTTGATGTTGAAACTCTCCAATTATCCGAATGGAAAGAACTGTTGAAATAATTCTTCCAAATAAAAATAATTTAAAGGAAATTCCTTACAGGTTAATATTTCCCCTAACCTAGGAAAAACATTTGAGGCAGACAAAACATGCACGGCTAGCTGCAGTAATTAATTTGTATGGTTTAGTGCACTTAAAGTAGTAATCTTACACACTTTGATCAGTCACATATCTAGTCCTGGAGTAGTTGCCATGCACTGTCAAACAAAGCTGCCTGCGTGCTGGAGTAATGAAGGATAAGCTTTTTGCGCTTTCTATTGCTTGTTACTACAGGACATTCCGTGTTTTACAAACAGGGCTTTTCAACACTTTGTCCCTGAGAAGGTAGACAAGCACGGCCTGCATTTCCCTCATCGGGAGACAGAGGAACAGACCAAAGGGAGCCGCTTCTCTGGCATTGCTGATGCTGAACTCCGAGCTCTTGGATACATTTCAGGGAGGACTTAAAGCTGATTCTGTCCACCTCTACTTCAGACGGTTGACTCTGATAAGGCCCGATACCAGATGCTTTACAATAGTCTTAGCCAGTCTCCCTTGGATTGCAGCGTTGGACAGTCTTCCGACAGCTGGCATCCTAAACCTGGTTAGTCTGACTTGGATGAGCTCGAGGAAGAACTTGACAAGACCTACGTGTCCCTGAGTCCTGAATTTGGAGAGAGCTAAATGGGTCAAGAGATTCCGCGTCAGCAGGAAGAGGGTCTGCTTTGCTGCTCTCGGGAACTGCTCCTCAACCTCTGCATCAGCAGCATAACTGTACACCGATTTTATTAAATAGCTCAGCATCAGAGTTGCTTGTGAACCGCATTTGGGTCCCTGCAACTCAGGTGACACAGGACAGCTGTCTTGATTTTACAGGGACATGCACCAAAGGTCTTTTTGTGGGATCCTTGAGAGAGACCGGTCTCAAATCCCACAACAAGAGCATTAGCACTCCCGAGTCCAGCCTTGCATTTCCCTGGTCCAGCAGTTTGACAGACCCTGTTACCTTTTCACATGCCATTTGGCTGCTGTCAGAAGCAAGAAAGCTTCTTAACAGGGAAACCTTTAAAGGCCACAGCCAGCATATGTGTGCTCTTTACGTGGAGCCTCCTTCAAAGAAAAGATTTACTTCACATCTTCTCTTCCCACTCGGGACCTCCAGGGGACGATAGCTCCATAGCCATGCTCTCCTGCCTACTTACGGATTCTGTGAATACTTTCCCACTGCAAATCCTGGAGGATTTAATATCCACTTTGTAATCTACTAGCACCAACAGGCATTATCTAACTAAACCTTAAATTGAAAATGCTAGTCTTTCCATTTTCCTCAAGCCGTTGTGAAAAAGTCGGGTTCTCATAGTTCGATGTAATTTACTCTCACTCTAATTAAAATACACCAGTCAGCTGTAAGATACTCAGCTGGCTGATGCCGCGAGTAAGGCACATCAGGGCCTGTGCGGAGCTGGCGGGTGGGATAGTGGTGCCCCAGGTCTCCCAGCCAGACTCCGCTTTATCAGACCTGCCTCTATGCTGTCTCCTCATACACCAGCAGGAGCAGCATATGCTGAAATCCTCACTTCTCGGTTTTGCTGCGGCTCTGATCAGTCAGGTTTTGGCTCTGCTGAGGGGGCATCCAACTCCTTGTCCCAGCCTGTTACCAAATCTTGGCAGCAGGTACCAGCAAGAGAACTGTCCAGTGTTGTGTTTGGTTCTGCAAGTGGTGGGAACTGAGCAGTGGCCACAGAAACACCCTCCACCCAGCTCACTTCTCAGGCATCTGATGGCAACAAGAGTGGCTACCTGGGTGGGCTAGCAAACACACACGGCTGGGCATGCAGCGGTGACCTGGTGGGGAGGAGAAGAGGCAAGAGGGACCTGAGATACACAGGTAATGCAGATAGATATAGGCCAGTGACACAGATTTTTGACCATGACTTTTCTGTACCACCATGTGCTTCCAAGATAAACACATGTTCTGTCGTTCTTTCTCCCTCTCATTCATCACACTCCATTTTGGCTAAATCACCAAAGCCTAAACGTCAGCCAACAATATTCATCTACAATTTCCAATTTTATTAGGAAAAAATAAAAAGTCTGAGTCACAACCAAGCCTGTTGTATGTACCACGTTTCCACGTGGAAAGGGTAGAGATTCTGAAGTAATCAATCCCCACTGACACACAGCAAATGGAAAATGGGAACTTTTAGGGGGAAATGAGTCAGGAGATGCAAGAACAAAGACAGAGTTACAGTGAATTGTGCAAGTCCATCTGGTTCAGTAACCCCTCTGACAGTACCAGATGCTTCAATGGAAGATGCCAGTAGACAGATGTGGGATAAACTGTGTTTAGGGAAAGCTATTTCCTCCTGACCCCATCAGTTAGTACTTAGCTTATGTCCTTAATTAATACCACTTTTAGTATTTTTAAATCCTATTAACTACATATCTGATGTGGCTCCCTATTAGTGTAACAGCTGAGCATCAGCATGCCTGGTACATTTATTTTCCCAACGCTTATAGCAAATGCGAATCCCCATTTTACAACCACAGGGAAAAGAAGCACAGAGAAGTTAAGATTTGCTTAAGGTCAAAAAAGGAGTTTATAGCAAGGCAGAAGCTTGAGGTCTAATCTCCAGCCAGGAGAGGATATTTTTCCTCAAACATATCTAATCCCATTTTGAATCCACTTGTCCCTTAGCTCAGGACTATGTGGCAGCAAAAAGTTCTACAGCCTAGTCTCATAAAAATACTCGTCTGAGAACAACTGTTGTGCAAACATCTGAGCACAATTGAGAACCACTTGGCAGATTAAAGGTGTTATTAGTGCAGGGAACACAGGGTTACAGCACAGCTCCACCTTCTATAAGAAGGGACTGCAGGCATCACTGGGAACCTTGGGCTTGTCAATGAAGGCAGAGGGCATGATGGATGTAGGGATTTCCTCCCCCCTTTTTATTCCAGTGTAGCACGTTTACTGGGACAAGAATCATACTGGCTGAAAGATCAACTCTTGATCCAAACTGGGGGTGGGAGGCAAGGCAGTATTGTGGGGGGAGGGGCACCTGTACATCTGCCATATACCTTTTGAATTGAACTGGGAAAACAGTGCAGACACTGAGAGACAGAATATAGCTAAAAAGGTTAATATTTTGTATGAAATACTTAGGAGATGATGGAAAGATGGAATAATACATGTGATCAAAGAAGCAGAGGAACCTAAACAGAATAATGTGTTTTCAAAAAAAAAAATTAGTACGAGAAAAGGAAAATTTTCCCAGCTGAAACATTTATTATTTTATATACTTTTAAGAGGAATAATTTCAGGGAGTTGTAATGACTGAATATTCCCAAATCCATCAGCTTCTGCTAAAAGAACAGCTGCACAGGAAATAACAGGGAAATAATCAAGAAGACAAACCTCATCCCAGCATATTCTCACGTTCAGTAGGCATGAGGGACTTTTGCCCTTCATAACTTACATAATAACTTTGTGTTTTCATTACCCCGAGAAATGATTAATCCCCATTTGGACCTTTCTAGATGCTCCACTTCCATCACATCTAACGCAGCAAGTTCCACCGAAATATGTAGAATTAAAAAAAGGTCTAGGACAGAGGACGGACTTAGACTAATGAAATATGTGAACAAGGTCACAAATCTCTTTGTGAACAAATAAAAATGCAGAGCTCATCTCTCCAACCTAGGGCAGCAACTCTGGGGGCCCCTCTCGGTTACCATAGGATCAAACTCCTCAGTTTGCAGTAAGACTCACCAAGATACTCCATACTGAACCAGCCATGTAAGAGTTCAAAGATGTGTGCTATATTCTTGTGTTTCATCAGTACGGTGGTTAGGAACGTAGGGCATCACTTTTTATCATGTGCAGATAGAGTTATGGCCAGTCAGCTCAGTTATGCTAATCATTAGGAGGTGTTTTTAAAGGGTAATATCTTTTCATTTCATAGATAAGACAGGCTAAAAGTGTGCACATAGTCACAGCGGCTTGGCTAATGAGCAGTAATTTGTTAAAGGAGCAATTCATTTCAATAAGTAGTCTGTACTTCCCCTCGCAAAGGGAGGGGTAGACGCTTCAGTTCCTGAGACGCTCCCGTCGCTCGCGATGAGGAAGAATTTCTCTTTTTCTGCTCATTGCAAGCGACTAAAACACAAGGCGGAGAAGTGACAATTGCAGCCAGGCAGTAGCACAAACCGGCCAGTTTCTACTCTGACCTAATGTGACAGCCACACATCAGTGGCCTCTGGGTGACCAAGGCACTGGCCCTTTTCCCTCCTGTTCCAGTCTCAAGGAAGACAGCAGCCTGGCCCCGGTATCGCTCCGTTCCAACTCCCAGATAGGTCTGTATAAGAGCCCAGCCACAGCAAGGAGTGAGGCTGCAAAGATCCTCTCCAAGACAACTGCATATCACGTAGAAATCACACAAGCACTCTTGATAAACAGCAGGCAGCCCTGCTCCTGCCAGCTAACAGGATTAATCTAAATGCACACAGACACAGCTGGGCAAAATCAAAACATCGAGCAGAGACTAAATTACACCACTTAATGGCAAGATGTCTTCGAGGCGCCCACTCCACCTTTCCCCTTGCCGCTGCAGCCATGGGAAGGAGGAGAAGCCACATCCCTGCCCCTCCAGCTCTCTGGCAGGCACCAGTTTGAAGGACGGATGGGCCTCAGAGGTGAAACACAGCCACCCAGTTCTCCTAAGAGCAACGGCAGGAGGCAGCCAGGTCTTGGTGGACCTGGAGTCACAGCTGCCGAGGGTCAAGAGAGTAGTTTTTGAAGGAGCAGCAGTGGCAATTTCCCCGACAAAGAAAGAGGACGTGACTCTGTGGTTAGCACCACAAGAGATTCAGGCTCTTCTGGCTCTGCAGCCAACCAGTTAATGCCAGTGGGGTACCCAGTGCAGCGCGGAGCCTGTGGCTCACCCAAGCTGCAGGAGGTAGTCTTTAACACCAAAGAGAAAAACCTCCGCACATGGCAGCAAGAGAGTAGAGGCGAAATGAAAATAAGAACTGTATGGTCAGTGTAAGTTTTACATGGTTGAAAATAAAAGACACTGAGGCAGTGGCAAACAAAAGGGTCCGTGGATTTCCTCCTCTCCTTATAAAGACCACGGGACCTTGAGATTGAAAAAGATGGAGAAGATCGATCATAGGTAACCCATGTTCATGTCCCTGCCTAGAGAGTGGGAGGCAGATAGGAAGTGATACAGCTGCAATCACAACTGTGTTTTGAAAATTAAATTGGGGCACAGGGATTGCCATCCTACTCCACGCCTCAATTTCATCCTATGTACATCACATTCATCTTGGCTCTCACAAACTTCTACGTAGAATTAAAGAAAAACCTGTCATGGCTAGTGTCCCCAGCACCAATTTCCCAGCGTTTACAGTGCTGTGGGCCAGCAGATGCAGAAAGTATTACAGTGGGCACCAACCAGATGTCTCTAAGCAGAATAACTTGTGAATGCTGGAAATGGTTTGGGTTGGCTCTGCCCCACAGCCAGATCCCATTTAAGACTGGTAAGCAAGGCTGTGCATGGGCTGGCTCCATTCATATTGTGCTCACTAGAAACAAGACTACCAGTCAGTCTAGGGAGTAATTGCCTGACTCACCTCATATGAATTTTCCTAACAAGCAGAAGCTGGTATCCTGTCCCAGAGACCTCAAGATGACCAAGAAAAGGTCATATCAAACTGTGGCAAGCTGCCCTCCTACTGGATATTAATCCAGGACAAGTTATGAACTCTGCTTGAACTCCAAAATATGAGCGAGCTGCTTCCAAGTGTTTCCTAATGATACATGTGCAATTAAAGGGAACATCCTTCATTCGCCAGAGATAATGATAATGTCTGGTATGATAATACCTTTGTGGTTTCAAATCAAAGACTTCCAGAAACACTTCTAAATTATTGTAGCACATTACAGAGGTCTTAGTAGGAGATGGGTTTCTCCTTAGCAGAAATGATAAGCAGAATCCTCCTCTGAGCAGCCACGAGAGAGCTCCAAGTAGTTGTAGAGCAGTGATGGGAGGTTAGATGAGAGAAGCAATAAGCATATTTTAGACACTTTGTGAAGAACACAGAACCCCAAAATAGATAACTGTTTTCCAAACTAGCAACAGGTCGTTGTAGTATAAGGGGTTGTCAGTATGATATACCATTAAAGCTGACCAGACGAAGCTCATCAAGAAAAAGCTAACATTAGTAATCTAATACTAGTCAGAATAATTATGGATAGTTTGTGGCTTCTGGATGGAATCTCCTTTTAATTTAATGAATATTAACTAGTAAGAATTATGCCACAGAGAAAACATGGTCATGGGGCAAATCAAGTTTGCAGCTCAAAGGATGTTATTGTCTTTTCTCGTTTTCTTTTCCTTTCAGAGCATTTATAATTTTGTTTGTGGGATGCAGTTCAGCTGCTAAACATCTTCCTGTCTGGAAGCAGGTCCCTGGTGGGCCAAAAACACAGTGCTGTCACTCAAGCAATGTAGAAATTTACTTTTGTGCAAGTGGCTGCTTCCTCTTTAAGGATAACTGTAAGTCTGTATTTCACAGCAGACGGGAAGGATGCTTTCTATTTAAAGCAGATGGGTTAAGAGTTCAGGAAAGGAGGATGAAAAGAGATCATGGGAGGAAAGGTTCTTGGAAATGTAGGGATTTGAGAGTGGAGATAGGCTGCCACTTGGCAGAGAAGAAATTACACGGGGCAATTTGTACTAAGAACTATTCTGACCTGTCTTAAATCAGTTCTTTAGAGTCTTCCCTGAGGTACCACAGTAATTTCCTTCAGCTTTTACTCAAAGGCCAGACTCTCCTCTAGGCAACTCCTTTTTCACAGGTTGTTTGGATGATCTTAAATAGCAATTACATTACCAGTAAGACCAGTTTCTTTTATTTCTGTCAATCAATATGTTACAAATCCTGTTAACTGCCACAGAACACAAGTTCCTGCCTGGGGCTGTTGTTTCAGCAACTTTTAAAGCCCCAGGTCCCATGTAAACTTGATGCAATGTCCAGATCCCCAGCTGAGCTGAGGCTACCACACCTCACAGCAGCCTCCTGCAGCAATTCAAAGAAGAGCCTGTTTGGCCTCAGCTCAGGGCTGCAGAGCAGGATGCTCCCTGGTCTGGGTGACCCTGAGCACATCACTAAGAGGCCACCGTTCGGGAAGTGCCTAAGTACCTTTGTGGGCGTAAGTCTTGCCAGGTGCCATGTCTCCACCAGAAAGTGCTGTGTGTTTCTATGGCATTCTGTATCTGGATCCAGGCAAGGACCTTAGAGACGCAGAATGGACATGTTCCCCTCCTGTCTGTTATTCCTTGCTCCATCTTTCCAAGCAGCACTTGTTAAACTGCTCTTGCCAGGCATTTGTAGTTCTAACAGGAAAAAAAAAAAGTGTCTCATTGCTTAGTTTCTGTAGTAGGGGGCGTAGGGAGCACTCTTGTTGGATCTATTCATATTGTATATCTTTCAGACATTAACTAGTCACACCATGTTTATGTCCAGGTGCACGGTGTACAGAGAGATCAGACTGCTGATCATCTTTGAGACTTGTTTTCTTCTTTCCCTCATATCCCTCTTAATTGAGTGATGCTTACCTGCCCTCCCCCTCTTCAGCATATTTGAAAAACAAAACCAGACAATCACTGGCTTCTTTTGCATGTAATTCTTTTTTTCTTTCCTAAGAGACCACAGAGATAAACCTCACAGTCCCAGCAGCAAATCAAGAAATCCTGCAGTACAAATATCTGAAACTATTTTTTACAATAGTCATCTTGGTATTTACATATTTGCTCCCAGTCTCCCCATCTAATTAGACTCTGAATGCCATATTCACTTATGCTGGCAGATAACTCCATTGTTTTTGTGTTTTGGGCCTGTGACTATCAGGAGTGCTACAGTATAATCCCTTTTATGCCTTCTGTGGCGGATGAGGCAAAACCAAAGAGAATTGAATACTCAAGTGAGAAAAAGCCTGTTTGAATGGCTGAGGATGGCCAAGGCAATGCTATTGCCATGGATAATATTGAGCCCTCTAGCAGGGCTCAAACGCGAGGTGCAGACCTCATTGAATTCATACATCTGTTTGAACATCTTTCACATGAGCCAGGAATTAGGCAGTTAAAATGCAATCCAAAGAGAAGTTACTGGGCACCAAAAGAACAAATACCTTTGGCAAAATCTGTAGATGTAAGTGGAAACATCAGCGACAAATGACAAGAGACAGGAGGAGTTTCCAGCAGGTTGTGCAGGGTGAGTTGCTGTCTCCGTGTATGAGACAAGACCAAGGGGAAGAGGATCAGTTGATACATGAGCTGTCTCCTGTGTGCAGCATGAAGCAAGCAATCTTGAAGCAAAACTGGAGCAAATATGGCTGTTGCTTCACAGCTCAGATAAACGATGGGCTCGAATAAAAGCCTAGACTTGCTCAGGAGGAGCATTCCCTGAGATGCAGCCACAGAGACACCAGTTCAGTAATCTATGCAAGGCATTTGGCATGACAGCCTCCCAGCTGGATGTGTGAGCAGGGTGTTGGCCAATCATTATAGCTTCAAGCATGTTAGCAGGGATATGGCCATAAATCAGTACGTTCCCAACCCAGCAGCAGGTTGAGTTGCAAACACCACACCAACACTCAGCAGAGTATTGGGGGATTTCCCACAAAGCATGGTATAACAAGTAAGAGAGAGAAAAATGCCTCAGCAAGTCCTTAGAATAAACTTGTGCTCTCCTCCCATGTAGTCAAGCAGCTAGATCTACCTTCCCAGCAGCTGAGTGTGTCACAGGATTAGGGTCAGGCTTATTGCTGTTGGACCTTCTCAGATTAAACAGCAAACACATATTCCTTCAAGTCAGGCGACTTTTGATTAAGGGGAAGGGAAGAAGCTGTGAGAAGACAGCACAGAAACGAAACAATCTGAAAAAGATGTGAATTGGGAAAATTTTATTCTAACTCATTGCCTCTGTTTCCCTGCCACGTGAAAGGATGATAACATCTGCATCTGACGGATAGAAGCAAGCGTGCTCGAACAGCGTGTGTGCAAAGTCCATTTGCCATTCTTGCATGAAAGGGGCTATTGAGATGTGTGGTATTAACTGAGCCTTTATCTGATGCCCTGCCAACTTCTTTGAAAGTTTCTTTTTACCCGCAGCAGGGTCAACAGCCGCAAGTGTGGCTGAGATGGGCTGTGCTGCTGGCACAAAGAACCCATCCTGGCATTTCGTCTGATACAGAAATAAACCTATAAGCTTAGGATTTCTCTCCCATTGGTTAACGTATTAGTCAGAAAAGCAGCCAGGAAGGAACCCTGATGTGCCATGGACTGACCCGAGGAGAGCTAATGGCTAAAGAAATGAGCTAGAGGCTAAAGAAATCCTGCCTCCTCAGTCTTGACCTATTTGCTTTCTAAAATTCAGAATACAAATCACTTTGATTTTAAAGTAAGAGGTGCTCCAGGGATGAGCACTGGCTGAAGGAGCAGACAAGAGACCACAAAGCCTTTCCACCTTTAGGTTAGCAGCAAACCTGCCCTGCTTTGTTAGCAGCAGGATGTCACATGGGGCTGACAACCTTGTAATCGCCAACGGCATGTGAGTTTTATGCTGCCCGGTACCAAGCCTCTAATTCAGACATGTCTGCAAAAAAGATTGTGGAGGGGTGGTCAGAAAATGCTAAGAAGTGAGGAGATGGTTGTTGGCAGAGAAATCCTCTCTGTTGCTGCTTCTGCTACCAACTTAAAGCTGACTTTCTGCCCAGCAAGTGTCTCTTATGCTGTCCCTGACCAGGGAGAGATGGGATGGGGAGACCCTTGCTGAATGCGTTTACTGCATATTCTCTGTGATGGGCATTTTATGCCCAGTTATATACTTTGGCAGTCTACTTAAACTGGGATCCTTCTGACCCTGAACAAGGAAAGGAGTTTCTTAGTATAAGAACCCTTGTATACTTTGGTACTACAGTGGTCTTCAAGGAACACAAAGCTCTTCTGACATTAAAGCTATGAAATACTAGCCTGCCTCCATGCTTGTCTCATACTGAGGGGAATTGTAAAGGAGGCAGCAGCATTAATTATTGATCCCAAATAGAATTAATAAAGAAAGAACATTTACTACAGCTGATAAAACGTTCCATGCAAGATCTTTATCCTCAGGTCGGTAGCAGAAACAAGACAATAGCACGCAGCCCCCTTCATGCCAAACAAGGCGTGCTACCTCCTTTCTCACAAAGGCAGAAAGACTACAGAGCTGCCCAGGATGGAGAGCGAGTTTCCATCATGCAATCAAACTTGAGCCATGCCACTGCTGGTGCAAGTGCTGGCCCTCAGTGCTTGCTAGTACAGCAGCACAATTGCCACACTTACAGCCCTGGGGAAGTGATCTGCTGCCCTAACCCTTGCAAGCCAGCTGCAGAGTTCCAGCCAGGCCTTACAGCAGGTGGCTGCTCCAGCAGAACTGGCCAGATTCTACCGACAAGCAAGTTCTCTGCTCAGAAAGCAGATAGAGGCAGAGTGGGGATGGGGTTGAATAAGGCAGCTGAACCTGAAAGCCTGTGCAGGCTTGTGGCTGGTTGGACAAATGTAACCGTGCCCCAGAGGAGGAGATGGAGTGGTACATGGGGTTTGGTGGTGTGCTTTACCGAGCTTTCAGAAGTCGTCTTTCCTCTTGTCACAGAATATGAACAGCAAACCTCTCTGGGTATTATTGCATTGGGAGGCTGCACTGTGTTCAGGCACAGTATTTCTCACTTCTAAGGTTAAGATGCTTTCACATTTAGCATGGATAAAGAGCTGCTTCCCAAGGCAAAGCCTCTCTGGAGACCACAGCCTCTGCTCTCTATGGACATCTCTGATGATGATACAATTTCTCCCCGTCCTCTTAATGTGCACACACTAGCACCAACATAAATATTGTCAGTGCACATAAATCTACATAAATCAGTGCACACCCCCTCCCCCCAACATCCAGTACAGCTCTAATCAGCAGAAAAGGACAGATTAAAGATCATCAGATTGCATCAAGTCTGTGAAATTCGTTGAATTTTGTTGAAGTTGCTCTGGTTTACACCACCTGATGGGATAATGCGAAGACTCTCCCATTGCCTTGAGTCAGGATGTTTTATGTCCTAGTTCTGTTTATTTGTACCCACAAACTAAACTAACCTGCGTTATAAATTACAGCAAAGGGAGGGGATATTTTTATCCTTCTTCCAGAAAGCTTTACATTCATCAAAGTTAATTGTAATCCACCATTAGCTCCTATAAATAATCAGATATATTGCTGAGACACAGAATAAATCCACCCAAATTATGCTAACGAGTAGGATTTTGAAAAAGTTTAATCAAAGTTTTGAAATGGAATCGCAATCAGCAGAAAACTACCAGTTCTCAAAGCTTGCCTGTCTGCAGTCATCACAAAACCCCTAAAACCAAGACATAGTGCAAGCTTCAAGGGTTGGGTGTTGGAAAACAAATCAGCAAGGAACTAGCCTCCACTACATATCTTCGGGTCTATATTTATATTGCCATTAGCAGTATGACGGCAGTACCGTATGTCTGGCTGCTGCCTAAACAGGACCCTGGGAATGAGGAGATTTAACAGGATAACAAGGGTTTGGACAGCTATTCTAGAGATGGTTTTATACTGCCCTTCTACTAACTTTCCTATTGCCTAGTAAAGAACCCTTGTCCTGCTGCTGGTGTTGCTACAGATGTAGGAGGGGGGGAATTGCCCGTGTAGACGATGGTTACAAAAAATTTCTGTGAAGCAGATGATGGGACTGTAATTTCATGTCTTACGTTGTCAGGGAGTCACAGAATACTCAATTAAAAGTTGAGACCACCATAAAGGGGGAAAAAAAGGAAAAAAAAGGAAAAAGTGGGATGTGTGTATACATATATATATATATATGTGTCTGTGCATCTCTGTGACAAAAATGATGATTGAAGAGTCCCCGTGCCCCAACAATAGGAAGTGTCTGCTTTTGATGAAAAACAGGGGATTCACAATGTGCTGAGAAAAACCAGGAGCACGACCGGGAAGGAATCCAGCTGACAAATTACATTGAGAAAAGATCCTTCCAGGCGCGGGAGGCAACGAGTTGCAGTTCTGATTGAATAGACTTGTTAATAAAAATACATTGAACAAAAAATGAAATAGAGAGCAAATCCTTTCAAATAAGATTTCAGTCCTGACTTAAATCCATAGCTTTATTTATGATTTCCTCTGTCCTTGCTCGCTCAGCAGGACAGCAGAAGAAAAGGAAAGAGGTGAAAACAGACTGAAGCATGTCATGTCCCTCCCCAGGTCTGACACACAGCAGTACAGCCAGGGGGTAGAGGTGGGGGAGTAAGCCATAACAGGGTTTTTTTTAAAACATTTTTCTCCTCCAGTTGCTTTAAAGTTACAGTTCATTTTCCTGGAAGTGGAGACAGCCATAAGGCAATAAGGTCATTGGACTATATACCTCGCTGTGTCCCACAGCAGGCACCTTTACAGCAGCAACATTGGCTGTTTCTTCTGCTTTGTGTTCCCCTGCACTGGCACCGTAGAGGTCCGTGGCAGGTGCTCACTGTCAGATATAATAGCTAGGGAGCTCTGTTAGACAGGAACGGGAGCTTCTTCAGCTTGTGTTGGGGCAGCAAAAGTGCTCTCTCTGTGGTGACTGTGAAGCACCAGGACTAAGAATTCTGCATGCCTCAAGCACAGCACTTAGGCATTTCACTTCTGTTGCTGGAGTCATACCAGCTTCTCAGCTGTGTAACCAACAGGCCAACACTGAGCCTCATTAGCACCCATTTCAGGTGCATGGTTTAATTTTCAGCTTTGAAAAACACCTGTAGCATCATGTGGGGAACATTAGAATTGGGCCACGATGGGGTAAGGAAAATGCAAAGACACTGCAAGGAGGCATAAGAAAGGATGTAAATCCTACAGGGCTGAAACTGCTTTAAGGCATGCACCCATCTGCTGCTCCAAACACATCGAATTCACAGGAGCGGTGTGACTTCCAACCATTTACCAGTCTTGGGCACAAGGTCTGTCTGGGTTTCTCTCGTTCCACTCCTCCCTTTTGTCCATTCCCACTCTCCAGTCTGACCCACAGGGAGTTTCATCAGTGACCAAGGTCCATGGGCTGAGAAATGCAGTAGAAATCCAAGTACATTCCCAAATGACTCCCCTATCCCCTGCTCACAATGCCTTATACTTGATGAGGCTGGTTTTCTGCCTCTTACACGCTGACAAACTCCCGCTCTCCAGTGCCCATTTGCCATGTGAGACCCGTTTGCAGATTGCTTCCCAAAAGAGTTTAATGGAGCAGAGGTGGCGTGCACAGGAGCAGGGCGAGGAAGAAAAAACTGGAGGGTTTCAGTGTGTTCTCCCTTGACGTCTGGAGGAGACTTTGCTTCTTGCAATCCTTCACCCACTGCGCCTGCAATACTGCATGGGTGGTCCTGTGCCAGCTCCCAGCGCTCCCATCTCCTGGAAACCCATCAGAAACCCCCCAGCTGTCCTGTGCAAACGGTCCCTGTTACTCCTGTCTCTGACCACTGAGACTCACGTTGTACAAAAACTGCCCGGCCCACGCGTCCTTGCTTCACATTGCTGCTGGGAGTGCTTTTTGCTGCCTGCTTTGGCTCAGAAACATGGTGAGCACCACTGGAGGGCCCACAAGCTGTTTGAAGGAGTCTAGCCTATATTTGCCACCCCCTGGAGTTAAAATATAATGAGATCTATAAATAATAAATAAATCAGCAATTCTTTTTCATGTCTTTAGAAAGGCTATTCTCTAAGGCTACATAGCTTTTAGAATTATTAATGGAAGTGCAAGGGGGGGAGCTAGAGAGTTTTTCTTCTGGATTTTAAAGATAAACACATGATTCGTGGAGGTGAGGCTTTAAGAAAATGAAATCTGACAAAATCATCTCCTTCAGTCCAGTGCAGAGGAAAGACAGGAGGAGAAAAGTGGATTAAGTTTTGCTCAGAACCTCCTAAGAGAAACATTTATTCTCACCAAACAGACCAAGCTTTTTTAACGCACCTATACATGGCAATTGGAACGATTCCTTTACATGCAACAGGGTGTTTGAAAATAGGAGCTCAGTGTCCGAGATCTACAAAGAGAGAGACTAAACAGGGAAGAGGAAACTGATACACACTCATTAGTATGGGTCTGCTGAGTCTGTCTGTGCTGGGGAAACAGGACAGACTGCCTTTAGGGTCATTCAGTTCAATGCACAGAGCAAAGGGCATTAATAATACAAATCCCCCCATATCTGAAAGATAAATATACTAGGTCAATTCAAGGAAAATATCATTGATGAAACTGGCACATCTGAGTTGAGGAAAAGCAAAAGAAAAGCTGCTCTCACACCCCCCTAGGTTCTGTCTCAGCAAAGCCTGCCCTGCCTGCTTCCTTCCTAATGAGGCGTTTTACAATGCCGATGAGAAAATTCCCTGGTGGAACAGAAGCACCAGGGTGGGGACTAGGAATATGCTGAAATTTATGTACAGTACGATGAAGGCAGGCACACAGGAAGGAGAGCAAAGGTGGAGAAATGGGAATCAAGTTGACTTGCTCTATGGAACAGACCTCTACTTCCGCCAGCCCCCTGCTCCCCCCTAGAGAACAAGCCAGACCAATACACAGACCTGTGTTTTTTATTTATGAGGGCCTTCGATTTGGTTACTCCTGGTCCAGCAGAGCTTTCTTTGCTTTTGTTTTCTCAAGCATCAGAACAACACTGCTAATCCTACAGAATAATATTAATGTAATCAATACGATTATACCCATGAGAGGATGTCAGCCACTGTAAAACAACACAGCCAAAGGGATCCAGCAACAGAACGAAAACAAGGACAGGAGCTTATTTTTGGATTTGTTTTGTCCTTCTGTCATTTTCTATTAATTTTTCCCTGTACTGGGTAAAATAGATAGAGTAGAATTCTTGAGCCTTGCCAAAGAAAGCCAGCCTTTTGTTAAGGCCAAATACTCAAGAGAGACCCTAGCTTAAGCATCTGCTCTGCAGGCAGTTTGAAAAACATACCCAAAAAGCTTCCCCATTGAACCCTAGGTAAGCGCTGCCCAAGCTGCCTGTCAGTCAAGTTTGGCTGTCTAATTATCTGTACAAGTACCGCTCTGACGGGAGAGATTATCAAACTGAGCCTACTGCTGCTTGGCTGGGTGACACGGGCAGAGCAGAATCTGAGTGTTGCTGTCCCAGGACAGCATTTCCACGTGGATTGCAAATGATTAGCACAGACCAAGGGCCTCACTTATAGATGGCAAGCACTAACATTTCTTCACACTTGAAAAGGCTTGAAACAAACATGGAACAAGCAGAGTATCTGAGATCTTGAAAACACTTCCCCACACAACTCTAATTAAGTGATTTTTCTAGTGCTGCCACAGCCATACCTGGCTGAGAACTCGAGTTCTGTACTCATATTCTGAGCCTACATTTGTGGAATTAGTCATTTCCTGCCAATTTGGGAAAACCTGGGGTTTGCTTTGAAAGGCGTGGAGTTTTCTCTGAGTACTGCAGAATGCGGGAGCTAGCAGGGGGGATTTATCTCAAATAGAGCTGTGTCTGCACTTCGGGTTGCCAGGCAGGTTCTCACAGCGATCACTGCCCTGATAGTACCTATCAGCTGCCCTGTTCCCGGCTGCACTGCTGAGAAAACTTCTGTTGAAGTTCCCCTTTTGGGGGTCAGCAGCTCCTAGTCTGCACAACCAGTCCCTTCAGTCTTTGCCTTCATATTTTTACATCTCCCATTACGGTTTCTTCTCAAAGCTCTGAGATGGTCCCCAGAGGCCATACAAGAAAATAGAAATTGAGTGAAGATTAAAATGCTGATCTAGAGCTGCTAATGCCCCTCAGGAGTTACACAAACATCCACTTGGAATAAGTCCCATCTGGATAACAGCAAGAAATGTTCAAGAACAAACCTTGAAGGTCAGTTAACATATTAGCTTTGTCTAGATCTCATGTCCTCTTTGACTTTGACCCCCTTTCCCTGGCAGTAAGGAATAGCCTCAAGACCACGTGCAGTAAAGCTCTGACAGCGGCTGCAGGGCTTTAGCCAGGTGAAAGCTGCCCCTGCTCTGGGGGCTGCATGAGCCACCGATGGGCTGAGAAGGCCTGGATGCTCTTCCAGGACGTGACAGTGTCTCATGCATGACTGACCAAGTCCTCTCACCTCCCTGAATGTTCTCAGAGGTTAAAGGATTAGAGCATGGCTAGGAAAGCAACACTGAAGAAGAGCTGGAGTCTGAACTCTGAGGCAGGGAGAGCTGGTCAAGTGAACAACAGGATTTGGCTTGCCCCTCAATTGGCATTAGAAACTTAAAAGGGCAAAGTTCAGCTCTGCCAGTGGAGATGCCTCTGGCACAGAGGGGTGTGTGCTAATTACCCTGCAACCTCACCCAGCTACTATTTAAACCAGCAGAGAGAAAGGGATGCTTCTTATAAGTGGTTCATCTCCTCTTGCGATCAACTCCTTGCCTGACTCACCCAGTTTGGCTTTGGCCAAGGCATGGTGCTACACTCCCTGCTTCTGTTGTGCTTCAGCCCCCTCTCCTATCTGCAGGCAATTCAGTCTTTACTTCATCCAGTTCATCGCACTTTCTTTGAATGTCTTTGTTTCTGTCACAGATTTTTATGTGTGTGTGCACGTGCTAAATCCAGGCAGGAATGCATTTGAATGTTTAGCCAGATTAGCCTGGGTTTTATTTATACTTGCTGGGACATGCACTCCTGCCCCTGGCTGACATTACATTAATTGTTCCTGTTTCATTATCCTTACTTACATGGAAGGGGGGCTGTGTGAAATGAAGAAAGCCTCATATGCCTTGCAAATATAGTTTATCTGCCCTTTCATTCCTCACCAGCCTGTTCCAGCATCAATACCCCCTTTGAGCTGGTAACCCTGGTGCTCCTTCCCTCTCCCCATTAACCTGTTTTACCTTCAGTACCATACTGATTTCCCACTCTGTCCTCCTCCTCCTCCCTCTGTCTTTCACCCCAGACCCTCCAGTATTCCTCATCCTCTCCCTGGCCTGCCAAGGTCACCCTCCCTAATGTCCATACCGCGGGGCAAGGCACTTCTTGCCTTACATCCTTCTCTTTCCTGTATCAAAGCCTCCCAGCCCCAGGTATCAGCCCCTCCCAGCTGCAGTCCCAGGGATCACATCTCTGTCAGGATGGCACAGTCCTTCCCCAACAGGTTACTAAATTCTTGCTGAATTAGTTCCAAGTCCACAAATAAGTGCCACTCTAGCTCTGACCACGGGGAAAGAATCTGAGAGTATCCTTTGTCAGAGTGGGACACTGACCACCTTTGCTCCCACCCTCTGCCTGGGAGGCCACAACCAGCTGCCTCCAAACTCTTGGTCCGTACACAAATACTGGTGTTTACGGGGTCGGGGTGGCTGCCGGGGTGAATCCGGGATGCAGCAGAGCTGCCCGTGGCAGCGACCTGCTGGTACCTTGCTTCTTTGTTGAGTAATAGAAATAACTACCATGTGCCTCTTGCTGCCTTCCTGTGCTGGCAGGTTATTTATATGCAAATTCCTTGTCTGTGTTGTCTGCTTATAAACATGATAAGAAAACCTTTCATGGAGATGGGATGTGGGAGAGGTGTGCAAGGCCTTTTGATCCAGCCAGGAGAGTTAATGCAGCATTATTCACAACCAATTAGACATTTTCAGACAGGAAGGGGTAGCTATATACTATATACAGTTCGTTAAACTGGGATTGCAGCTAAGAGCTGGGGAAGGCAGAGGAGAAAAGCCTCTAGAAACACATTCAACTACAATTAGACTGTATTGAAACAACAGCACCTGCCCACCTCAGGGTCAGCAGCAACACTTTCCTATTGTAGCCATGAAAACTGCACCACTTGGATTTCGAGTGGGTTCCTACAGTTTCTGCAGAAATTCCTGAGCTTAACTTACCTTGCACTGTCACTTGGGACTGCAGGGAGGTCAGCTGAGCCCTTCAATGTCCTACCCTGCTAGGGGTGGCCCCCTCCACTTCCCAGGATCGGACACCTTGTGCTCTTTCCCTCCCCAAAACACTGCGTGAGGACCAAAGAAACACCTTCTGGGTGATTTCTGTCTCCATTTTCTGCGATGCAATGAGTTGCTCCAGTTTCTGGACCCCGAGATACACAGCGTTACCTAGCCAAGCACCCTTTCAGTCAAGTCACCTGGAGCCCCCTCCAGTCTGGTAGTCTTGCTCAGGGTAGCTCACAGCCAAGTTTTCTCTGTGCCTTTGCAACATAAACTGTGATTAACTGAAACTTAGACATTTTAAGATCCTTGGCTGCAAAGTATTTGGAGTGGCTATGAGAGCAGTAGCTTCACAGACCTGAAGAGGCCACACTTATCTTGAAAACCTACTTCCTACCCAGAATAGACTCCAATTTTTATACAAAAAGAATGATATAATTTTTACAAGCCCCATAATCTTGAGCTTAATCCAGAGAGGTCCTGCATCCTTAAAGAATCCTCTCAGCTACCTGTTACTGCTGAGAGTAGCACCTGCATACCCTGCTCTCAAGTTAGCACTAGCATTAAGCGTTGAAGGCTGCAAGGTTTTTTATCTGGGAAGACAAGAAGAGAGGAGAAGCAGGGATTTCCTGGGGGAGATAATTTTCTTCTGGTAGAAAATGACTAGGGCCATAAACTCCCTGGAATGGTAGTGCTGCTTTCCAAAAAATGTGTCTGAATAAACCCGAAGGTGTGAGAATAGGAACTTGTATTCCCTTGCTCTCAGGCCAGAGCACAACCTGCAGGCTCGCAGCTCCTCTCCTGAGGGAACCACTTGGCCTCCCCACTTGCTCTCTCAGGCCCTACCTGTTGCCCTCCCCAGTGAAGGACCTCACCTGGACACAGGGACGCGAGGGTCAGCTAACGTGGGGACTCTTGCTGTTTAGCGTAAGCAACGAAAGCGGCCAGACCAGCTTTGCTGCTGGCTCCTGCCTCCCTCCACAGCCTGAGGGACCATCCCTGGTTTCCCATCACTCCTAAGAAGAGGTGCTGTGTCAAGCCTGCCACTCACTCTTTCCACATTCCCAAAGAGGAGGACTAGAGGCACTGCCTGTCACAACGGGTGTACTTCACCTTGACAGACCCTGTCAGCTCTCGCTTCCCCTGTCTTGACAGCATTAGGAAGTTCAGAGGCTTCACAAACCCTCAGGCACTTAAACCTGTCTGTCTTCTCAGTGACTGCACTTCTGTCTGAGACAGGAATGGTAGAAGAAAAAAAAAAAAAAAGAGAGAAAAACTACTCCTGGAAAGAAAAAGGGAAAGATCAGTAGAAGAAATACAGGTACATCGAGCAGCATTGGTGACCAGCACATAGAAGACAAGTCTAAACTCTGAAATTCATATCTTCTCCCTCTGACCACCTGCTAAAAGTAACAAGCAAGGTAGGCAGCCCTGCTCCTTCCCCACCTCATCCTCCTGCTAGGCCCATTTCCCGCTCTGTTCAGCAAATCCTTTTGCCATGGGGATGTAACCTCAGCCGTGCTTAAATAAACTCTAGGCCTGGTTTCCCTCCAGCTTATACCAGGCACAGTCAGGTCAACAGCCTCCCACAAAAGCCGGTTTAGCTGTGCTGGCATTACCTCCACCTCCATCCTGCTCACCCAAGCACCTGCTCCAATTTGGGCTCCACACCCTATGGCTGGTTGCCCCACCGCACAGCCCGGCCAGCTGGCCACATCCCTGGCCTGGGGTTTTGGAACAAGGATGTGGCATGTGATTCTTTGTGTGCTGGTGATGGTGAAACACTGGCAGAGGCTGATAAGCACTGAATCTGCTGGTTCCAAAGAGGCTATGATCACTGCACGATCCACCCATCCTCCAGAACCCCTGTTTTAAATTGCAATTTTAATTACAGATTAAAACAGGAGCATTGGTGTGAAGTTAGTCCCCCAGCCAGGTTGACACAAGCAGCTGTTTTGGGTTACTTATTTCCTCTCCTCACTCTACCTCTTGGCTGCTGTTATTGATGTGTAATCCAAAGACATAGGGCTGCCAAGCCTTAAGATGCTTATTATATCACGTTTGGCATTTTGAGGCTCTCTCATGGTCCAGAGAAGCAACCTGCAAACGTGCACAAAACCAAACCCTTGTTCTCCTTCACAGTTCTCCTGAAAACATCTTACAGAGAAACCAGTGAAGCAGCAGCTTTACCTGGGGGCTGCATCTATAGCCCATCATGACAAATTACCCTTGCTCCTTGCCTCATTTCTGTCTGTGTTCACGCTTTATCTCCTGGCACATTTAATTTAAACTCTCTGAGAAGACAACCATACCGAGTTCTTACTCCTCTCTCAGCACTAGAGGGATTGAACCTTGAAGCTCCTAAACAAAACCATTATACAAGTGAGATATTTATTTAATTTGCAACAGTAATCCCATCATAAAATCAGCATCATGAACTCCGATGGTAGAGGTATGATGGGCCCAAAAATCTCTGTATTCAGACCTTCTCCTCCCTCCTCTTTTTAAGCACTGCCTCATCAAAGCTAGGAGTGTACTTTGGGGACTACTCCAGATTTCAAGCCTCCTTTAACACCTTAATTTCTTATGACAAAGAGAAAGGACATATGAATAACTACAGAAGTGTTGATTTCACACACCTTTGTGAAAGACTGAGCGGAGGATGAGAGGATCAGGGTCCTGAGGCCATTGTTCATGATTCAGAAAACCTCTCCACATTCAGCCCGTAGTTTTTGGTGAAAGGAGAGCTGTAGCCTGGCAGACCGCCACAGACAGGCAGGCATTTCATATAGCTACCTCTAGGTTCTCTCTTTTCTCCAGGGACATACAGGAACAGAAAGCTTGTGGCAGAAGGGACTCTGTGGGGCAGATGGAGTATCCTGCTCTGAACCTGAGCCTCCTCGCCAGCCTCTGGCTTGCACACCACTGGCACCAGCAAGGAAAACGGATGGAGACCTCTCCCTTGTCTTGGGACTCACTCTGCAGATGCCAAGTGAACTACAGGAGGGCATAACCAGGCAGAGGAAGCAGCAAATGAGTCTGACTAGATCCATTCGGTATCCTGGTGAGTGACTTCCCCTGCAGAGACGGGGACCGTGATCTCTGGAGGAACCTGTCAGGTAGCACTACGAGCTGCACAGGGATTTATGCTGGCAGGGGCACAATATTTCACTTCGATGACACTTGCTTTCTTAATATTTTAATCACACTGTTAACCTCGAGACTTGAGAGGCACAGGCGGCTACCACCCTTCCCACTGTGCCTTCCGCTGCCGAAGCCAAGCCCCGCAGCGAACGCCACGCCGACAGCGTTCAGCGCAGCACGTGCAGCTCGGAAGTTCTCCCAGCTCGTGCGTCACAGCGCTCATCACGCCGGAGCCAATTACCCGTTCTCTTCCGCCAAATTCAATGGTGCTCACGTCTCAGAAAAAGCAACACAGAAGAAACAAGGAGGAAAGTCAAGGTCAAGGCAGCCAGGGCTGCAGGGCTCATTTCTGCCCTTCTTTCATAACTGCAGATAGCTAAATGGCACAACACGCTCGCTTTCCAGCCTGTCCCACGCTGCATTCTTACAAATGACTAGTAATAAAGGCATCAGAGAAAGGCAGGAAACCCTCCATGTTCAGCCCCGCATGCAAGATTCATAGGATCATTTACCGCCCAACAAATTCCCTGCTATTTCAGTAACTTAGGACATTTTTTATGTCCTTGATCTGTTTTCCTTTCTTTCCTCTGGTTACTTTAGCTTGGGAGCTTTTGGTCTTGTTTTAAACGTATTACCCTGGCACGCGCATATCCTAGGGAAACATTTCCGAGACTCGTGCACAGATAGGAGATTTTCATGATGCTTGTGGACGTGTCTATTATGGGACTGCATATTTGCAGGGGAGTATATCTGATGAGCCAGATAATTGCTTCTAATCCAGGGTCCTGTGTTATATTAGTGTAAGCTGAAAATTTACATTGATCATATCCAGGTGGTGTGTTCATCTGATACTCATTTTGTTCACAAGAGTAATCAGACTATCTCAGAGATGTACAAATGGATATGAAAGAGGAACCCATTCCACAGCAGAGAAAGGCAGGAAAGCATTAAATGCTTTCCTAAATCTGTAATTCAACAATCAGAGAGATGAGTACTGTAATGAAGCGAGTTTTCCAAGTCTAACTTGCAGCTTAACGAAGTAATTTCTAGGAGGAAGAAGAAAGCAAAGACGCTGAAGATTGAACTTCAACAGGCTGTGCATATCAGCACCGGGCTGAGCCATGGCAAGACCCACGGAAGGGATATTACAGACCAAGTGGGAAGGCAATGGCAAGACATCCCAGGCTGCTTTTCTGTCTGCCAAATGGGTTGTACCCAGCCCTGCGTGCCAGAAGACCGCAGGCAGGTGTCTGGTTGCTCGCAGGAGACAGGGCAATAAATCCTTTCTGCCACTGGGTGCACTCCTGCTCTTCACCGGTTTGTTTTGACAAGGAAAGAACTGAATAGTGTCACTAATGGGAAAAAATTATAAGGTTCATTTAGATGACAGTAAAGAAGAAATTTTTGATTTCCTTTTAAAAACACAATATAATCATTCTTTCACAGTGGTTTCAACAGGGGAGCAGGAGCCAAAGGGATATCAAAGCATTTCAGTATCCAGCTCCACAACTGGGATGGGTGCCTGTGTTCTGGCTGAGATCACAGCTTTCAGACTCCAGAGACAGAGGAATTCAGGCAGATGTTCTGTACATGTTTTCAACACCTGTAAATTCCAGCTAAAACTACGGCCTCTTTCAACTGAAGCATTTTACAAATGGATGAGGAAAAGACCCTTTTCCTTAAGGACCTTTGTATTACCCTAAAGAAAAGAGGACATTGTGTTGTGACTAGGAAACAAAGCCCTGCCCAAAGACACTAGATGACATGACCAAGACCTTATCAGCAATCTGTGGCATTACAAAGATCTGATTCCAGGTTGGGCCCAAGTTTAGGGTGAACGTAAAATCAGATTTCTGCACTGTGTGTATCTGCATATATATTCCACAAAAGCCAGGGAGTGTGTGCACGCTCACACGTTAGCGGACAGTGAGGAGGATACATGTGACAGTGTCAAAGTTCTGCTATTAATTCCTGTTGGTTCCTTACATGAAGTGACTGTGGTTTCAGAAGCATCCCTGGAAAAGTAGACAAGATACTAGGCATGTGTGCAAACACTGATTCAGGCCTTTGAGTCAGGATGGATTGGTATGCATGAGCAAGGACAGGGTCCTGGAGAGGATATGGATACATGCACATGCCGGAACTCTGGAGTCACGAATGGAACAGGCACATAAGCAAAGTATGCCTTTGCATAGTGCTAAGCAGAATAATCACAGGCTTTCTCAGTTAACTGTTTTCCTGTACTTCTTTCCATCACCTTGTAAATAGCTACAAACTGGGCTCAGCTGGATGTACAGAGAGATGATTGATGCAATCAACTTATATGTAATTAGTGACCCAAGCAATAAGGGCAGTCTCCTGGTGTTTCATTAGGGATCTAATAATGATATATACATCACATATAGAGACATACACATACCATTTTCACACACATATATTTATAGTTATGCCCATGGTTAGATGATTAAGAGCCATGAATAGTCCTGAAGGCTCTGTTTTGCTGTTGTATTAGGTGGTTAGAGGAGATGCCAAAAGCTGATTGCTCCTACAGTGCAAGGGTTCCTGTTTGGATCAAAAAGGCCACATAAAAATGTATTAACTGTTACTTAAATCCATTGTGCAATTTCTATGCTTTTCCTTTATTCCATTTTGCATCAGTATATTTTTTTCATAATGTGGGCAAGAGTTTCATTTGCTAAAGCTGTGTGTGATGCCACAGAAATCAATAGCAAAATGATAAATTTTATGTAGCTCAGAATCTGATTCCCAATCTTTTATCTGAATTACTCTATTGATCTGTGGAAAAAATGGATTACAAATAAAAATACAAGACAATTAAATGCTATGCAATTAGCACTAAGTCTCAGGAAAGATGACTTAAAGGCAAAGGGTAGAACTCAATAATCAGCTTTTGTTGCTCCTTTTTATAAGGATATAAACCCGTATGTTTCAGTGCTCAGGCCAGCCTGTAATTGGTGTATGTTACGAAGGAGCTTTCCTTATGAGAAAACAGTTCTAATTATCCACTGGTGACTTCTTCTCTGGTATCTGGAGCCATTTATTCTGAGACATAGATACTGCTCTGGTAGACCAATGGCTTGATCCTCCAAGGCTATTTTTCTGGGAAAATAGCCAGGCTTGAATGCCAATTATCTCATTAGAAATCTGGAATAAGTCCACTGACGTTAATGGGAATGGTTAAATTTGGAATAACTTCATACAGTGGGTTCATCCAGCCTGAAATGTGCATGGAAGACAGTATATTTCTGTCTAAACTAGCAGGACCTCTAATGTAACACCACTGGGAACAGCACGGGAGAACAGGGAGCACTTCGAAGGCTGTTGTGAGGTAGTGTGACAAGAACACTCCTGCCAAAAAAACCCAGTCGCAAATTAGTTCCATAAATCTCTGCTTTTGCTGGTATCATTCAGGATTTGTGGAAGGGGAAGAGAAAGGGCAATTGGATTTATTACTTTGGAAATAAGAGCAAGGCATCCACCAGAAGTAGAAATGTTTTGGGATAGACTAAGCTTGACCTTTAGGCTATGCTATGGTAACAGAGTTGGGTAGTATTAATCTTTGAAAGCACTGGAGCAGAGCTGTGTACGGGCCTTTATTTCCAGTCCATAAGCACCTCTAAGTCTGATAGCTCGCTGTTAGCTGATCTGTGGCCATAGGTCACTCTCAAATCTTCATTTATGTCAGGTAATGCCACGCATCATTGATTTCAATTGAGGAGGTGCTTATTAATAAGATTTAGTGTATTGGACTAGCAGTGAGACCATCTATGTCATCCGAGTGCTCCAGAAAGCTGGAATAACTCATCGCATCACTATGTAATTTTCATTAGATGCTTGCCACAGTTTTCAATGTTAAACACCTCACTTCGGACACTGCGACTCTACTGTGGATCTAAGACCCATATGGAAAATGATGTGAAGATTGCAAAGGCGTCTGTATTAGAAGAGATTAAAAATATTAAGATTAGATTAGTTTGGGGAGGAAATGAATAAAAGATGACATGATAGAGGCATGTAAGGTAATAAACAGCACAGAGAAGGTCAGCTGGAGGCTCCTGGTTTTACTTTTCATAAGACAGGAATCCAATTAAATTAAAAGGCTATTCATTTAAAACTGATAAAAATAAACACTCTTTTCACATGCAGTGCAATTAGGCAGTGGAACTCGAGGTATTACAGAGGCAGAGAATTCAGGATTGCCCCAAAAGAGGGAGCGTTCTGAGAGGCAGAATATGCATCTTTAGGTCTTTAGGATAAAAGGTATAAAGAGGATATAGAGTCATAGCTTAGGCTATACATTAAGTGTGAGACACTTGGTACAAAGCTCAGAAAAGCTGTCCCAAAGACTCACTTTCATTTCAGAGGTACTTCATCCTGTCCACAGCAGCTTATTGATGGAAGGGAATGCCTTCCTATCATTTCACTGCTGGCCTTCCTGGGAATGACACTCTTCCTGTCCTCAGAATCTGCAGCACAGGGTTTTGCTGTTGCAAGTCCCAGACTAAAGGAGCCATCAGTCTGAGCATGGCAACAAAGCCAGCCTCACATTTAAGTTACAGAACCCTATCCTTCTGTCAGAAAAATGAGGAATTACAATAAATACGTTTTTAAACACAAACCTTTAGGAGACACCTTCAAGTAGCAGTGAGAAGACCCAGTTAATAAGTATAATGCCTCTTGTCTTGGGATATCAGATGAGCAGTCACCAACACATCCCGATACAATATTATTTCACCAGTGTTGTTATTTATTAGCATACCAGAAAATGCTATCCAGATTATGCTCCCATTACGCTAGAAATTGTGTGTACACATGGTAAGATAAGTGCTGCTAAAAAAGCACTTGTGATCTCAATTTAAATTAAGCGCAACAGGTATAAGTAACAAACAAATGTAGGCAATGGAAGAAAATGGATAAAAGCTCTAAAGATAAGAAGTGCCCAGAGGCTCTTCATGTTTGCTTTTTTTATAAGAATCATAGTAAATGAATTGCCTGGAAAAAAGTGTGTTAGAGACCACGTTTTAAGCAGATACATCACTGAAAAACAAATTCTGAGTTTCATAATCATAAACATTTATACAGGAAATCTGATGCTGTGATTTATGCTTATCCAATCAGGGATTTAAATTATGCCATGTAACCGCAGACAAGAATCAAAGCTGTTCCAAATACACTTCCCAGACACTCATAACTGACAAGCTTTAGGCCAAGATTTATCAGTAGAAACTATTTTTGAATATCATGCTGCCAATAAACACGTTTCAGAAAGTTGCAATCACAGAGTATTCACAGAAAGCGAAGTGGAAGAAACTGCCACCAAAAATGCATTTTGAATAAAATGTACGAGGACTTGAATGGAACCTCTTTTCCATTTGAGAATGTCATTCTTTCAAAATCAAAATATGTTATGAAATTGTGCTAATTTTGGCCAGGGGGTATAAAAGAATATTGACAATGATGAGGCATCTTGGTTTTAGAAATAAAATCGCTGATATTTCTTTGTGAGATGATATCAATTCTAAGTTTTCACCTGATAAAATATCAACACTGGAGCAAACCCTTTCAATTTTGAAAGCTGACCAGATTCCACCTAAAAACAGGGTTGGTTTTTTTTAATCTGTTCCTGTTATATCACTGCTTATAAAAACCTTCTCATGTCTGAGCTAAAAGTATTCATGAACCCATCTGTTAGGTCCTTTTTTTAGCTTAAACAACAAGACATGGGCTGAGACCTATGAGAAGTCATCTACAGAACATACAGTACCTCACTAGAGCTGGCTACAGGAGGGAATCCATCCTGCAGTGGTTTTTTAACCTGATTTTCTTACAAAATCCAGAGATTTTGAAACATCTCTCTTCCTCCACTCCATTTTGAAATGCTGAAAGAAAAATTAAAGGGATTCTTTGCATGTCTGGGTTGCATGCTTGCCTTGCTCATGCTGGATTGTTCCTACCTGTCCAGTACCCAGAGCTGTCTGGAGCCTTTTGCCCACTCGTTCACAACATGCACTACGAAAATCACATCTTTTCTCCGACTGGATAGCCCAGGTGGCCCAAGTGCTTTGGTGCCCTTCAGTATAACACAAAGCAGCTCATTTGGCTCAATATATAGAATTGAACAGCTGTAGTTGGGAAATCCCACTCTCCCAGTATTCTGGTTTTTTTACCCTGTTTCTGAGCTTGTCCCTCCATTCCTCCTGGCAATTTCCTGCCATGGTACATGATCTGTGGATGCAGAGTCCCCTAGAGACCGTGGAGGGAGGTTTTGACAAAGGTCTCTGAGACAAGCCACTCTAAAAGTGACAAAAATGTAAAACCCTGCCGAGCTAAATGCAACTTGAAAAGGGCAAAGTCAGCTCAGCAGAACCAGTCCCCCCTTTGCTCGGAACAGACTGCCTCTGCAGGCCTGTTACCTCTCAGGTTTGACCAGCAGGACTTTTAATTTAGCACCCGGGGTGGGGGTGGAGAAGGAAAAGGTCTGCGCCTGGTGACATTTCTTGTCTCTGATACCATCTCTGTGGTCACCAAAAGTTCATCTGGCATCTTTGAACACGACGTCTGTCTGGAAGGCGCCACACCACCAGCTAACATTCCGAAGTGGCTCAGCCATACCATGAACTCAGAAGGGAAAACCTCTTTTACCCTTACACTGGCCACCTGAATCGAAAGGTAGGGCGGAAGGCGCTAAGAGCAGATGAGTTTGGCACTGTATGGCCCTCTGTTTATTACACAAGCAACCTACTGCTTTAACCCATGCTGAGACACAAGGTACACAGTCATTTCAAGCAAAGGGAGAAAAAGGAAGTCTCACCATTTACTGGGATGCTCTGTTGAATGAAGTCTGCTTGCTAAGCTTGGGGTACGGACAGGTAGCGTAGGGAGCAAACCTGCTGACCTGCTTTCACTCCAAAGCCTTTGCCACTGCTCTCCTGTGCAGATAACCTGTCTGTCTCCTCCCCCTCTGCCTCCTTTCTAGAGCTCAGGGCGCACAGTGAGATTTGTGGAGCAACAAAACAGAACAATAGAGTTAAATGTTGCCAAAGTAAAACAAAACTTTGGTGCTCATCAAGAAAAGCACCCGTTGAGGGGCGTGTGCATGCATGTGTGCCCCTGAGTGGGGATTCTTAGGCTCAGTGAGGGATTGGGGTGATTGACAGCAGAGAGACCCTGCTTGAAAAGAGGAACATTTGGCAGTGGCTGGTGCACTGTACTACCTAAGGAAACAGCAGCAAAGGTGTGAATTCAACCCACACAGCCCTGGAAAAGTCCTGCTCATTTCCTCACAAAATAGGCCCTAAATGCTGCAAATCACCCAAATCCCAATTTAATTCTGAAAGTCATTCAGGAGAAGGAGAACAACAGAGGAACATCTGTGCTGGTAAGATACACTGGGACCCAGACACTGAACATTATTCTAGTGCAAATTAAACTTTTTCCCCTTCCTCATTTTTGAAGTTGACAAGAATCTTCAAACAACGAAGAGGAAGGAAATGAAAGCATTTAGCAACACCTCAGTTGTTGCTTTTCCCCAGACAGCTGCTTGAGCAAGGTGTCAATCTGTCCAGAGATCGCAGTTGACTAGCTGTGCTAACATCATCAACAAATAACATAGGAGCAGCTCTTCTAGAGAAGACAAACATCCATCTACCCCAGCTCCTGGTCTCTAGTGTTGGTCCCTGGGAGATGTCTGGGGAACACTATAAAAACAGGACAGACCATACTGTCTTCCCCAGCTTTCCAGGCTCCCAGATTGACTGTAGGATTTGACTATACTTCTAGGCAAGGGACCCCAGGGTATTTTCTAGCTCCTGACTGTAGTGTGCACCACCCACCCCTGTGGGATGGCAGTGAGGTACGCTCCAATGAATTTCCCATGGTCCTGTCCCCACTGCAAATAAACTGCAGCGGGGGCCAGAACAGAGCTGCAGTCGCCCTAACCGAACATGTTTGGATGATGAGGGACTGAGGATGCATAACTGCAATACTTCAAAAGGGAAGATTAGCTGCAAAGGGAAGATTAGATTTAGGGACTTCTGTTGTACACCACCAGAATTTTAAAGAATATTCTGGTGGCTCCTTAGGATTAAAGTAATATTCTGCTTTGACAACAGCATAGGGACCGTGAGGATCTCAATGCTAACTAAGGATTTTGCATCAACTGTGACTTGAAAAACTCTCCAACGAAAGAGGGCAAGAAGAATTCACATCAAATGACTGAATTTCGAGAGTTTCATGGGACTTGACAGACTCTGACAAAATGCTAGGGAAGGCACTTTATCTTGCTACTTCTCTGTATGTGCTCATTAATAAAGGACTCCTATGAAAGCATCCCATAATTCACTCCTGTGGTGTCCAGGCTGTTCAGAATGCTGCTGCTGCTGTTCATTCAGGGCTGTTACTGCAACATACACACAAGCTCTGAACTAACAGGGAGATGGGAGCAGCTGCTCCCACAGGAACCAGGACCTGGGAGACCTGTTCCAGCACATCCACGCTGCTGAACAGCTCACAGAACTGCAAAAATTCTCTCTCTCTAATGATGTTACATCTCTTTGATCGAAAAGCACCACCTCTTTGCACTGCAAGGTGTCTTTTTGAAAGGCTGAGTTCATACAGTGACTTGGTCATACAGGGACTGATGGGTATAGAGTCAATTCTGTTACTCCGGGCAAAGAAGAGTCAAGAACAGGATCTCCCATCCTATAGTAAACACGGCCATGGGAGGAGCACCTCTGCCTGTGCTGCAAGATCAGTGAACCTGCAACCCAGTCCAAGACCAAAGAAGCTGTAACCTCTCCAACCTCCTATGGCTCATTTCAGTCCACTGGGGCCATGGGACCTGTCTGCTGCTTTCCCACCCTCTCTGCAGTAAAATTGGCTTCAAACCCAAAAGCAGCCCTGTCACCCTGGTGGGAATTTCAGGCATGGGGGACTTTGACACTGCTGGTTTAAACTTCTTTCCCTCCTGCCCTTAGTACGTAATTTCCTGTTGTCCAGCATTTATCACCTCTCTTTTCCTCTCAACCCTCTAAACCTACCAGACAGATGCTGCTGGTAGTAAAATCCTTTTGGTAGAACAAAATCAGCTCCTTCCTTCTTTTTTCTGAACCTCAGCTTAATTAGGCTCATTCTGTACCTGTCTTGACACATGAAGAAAATTAATGGAGCCAGCAGCCGTTTCAGACTTCCATGTGGCCTGTGGGAGCCTCCAATTACTTCCACTATTGGGCTATGTCAGGGATAAGAATAAAGGACTTCAATTATTGACCCTGCTGTGCTGGGGAATGGCAAGAAGATGGATATTTGGCCACATCACATGAACAGCATGGGGTCCTGACAGCAGCATTTGGAAGGGAATGCAGCAAAGGTTGTCAAGAGCGAATAAATTCTGAGTGCAGAGCCTTCCAGCAGCCTCCAAAAGTCACAGGTCTGCACGTGCTGGCAAATGACCCAAGGCAGCATGAACAACAGTGCTACTGAAGTTTGCGGGACACGACTAGCAAACCATGTTTCTGAGCACTTGCACAGCCCAGTCCTAAAACAGGGCATCTGAGCATCCAGAGACACGTCTGCACACAAACCTTCTGACTTCACTCCCCTTTGGTTTAATCCTACATAACTCCACTGACTCTGGTGAATTCAAGCTACTGCATGACCTTGAGGGTGAAAGTGAAGGGAGATTATGTGCAAGAAGGAACGTGGAAGTCAATATTTTTTCCATCAAAGATTTTCCTGGAGTAAAATACTTTTGCGTCAACACAGAGACAAGAACAAAGATCAAAATAAGAGAGAGAGTTTTCTTGTATTTTGGGGGAGGCCAACACTGGTTAACGTACAAGAAAATTTTCACAACAGAAATTATTCTTGACAGCAAGAATTTCCTTAATACCGTATTTTTACACGTTCAAAAAATGGCCGTGAGCACACCTAATCTCACGTCTGTGCATACTCGCTTGCAGAACAATTTCAACGAAGCCACTTAAAACCAAAGACATTTCTCACAGAAGTAGCAGAAAACCAAACAAAGGAAAAACAACACTCCAAAACACTCCCCCCCCGCCAATCCATTTCTAGACACAGAGGTTAAAATGTACTATCCTGCAAATTCTAGCACAGAAATCACGAGTCGTGGAGCTGCCAAGGTTCCTGTACTGCTTTAGGTCACATCAGTCCACGAACACAGCTGTACTATTCAATCCTTCGGCACAAATCTAGCTCTTTTCTAATGCCACTCATTTCAAATGAAAACTCTGAAATGCTTAGGACAGATGAGCTAAGTATGTCGTGAGGTTTTAAATAGACCCAGCTTTCAAGTCTGTTTCCAGTAAATAATTCACTGTTTCGTGTAAGAGGTGAGGTTTATTACCTATACTTTTATGGAGCATCCAATAAAATTTTATAGAAAGTGTTTGGCTTCTGATAAATCAAACCCAGAAAAGAGAGGATTTGTCATATCTCCATTAATGCAGGTCTATACTTCTATCAAACAGGTTCACTGTAGCCAAGCTAGCTATTCCCCAGCAACGGCAGCATTACATTCTGCTGCAAACCAATGAAACCGGGTCTTTACGGACCTGTAACACACACCTGCCGCTGTCGTGTTTCACATTTCCCAGCAATACGTCACACCCAGTTAGCACAGAAAGTGCGTGGGCTGAACACCATATGGAGAAATGCAAGCAATTTAGGGAGATAGGAAGCATCTATTTGGAGTCAAATTTAGCCAGGAGTCAACTTCTGGTTTTTTATTTTCTAGGAAGGATTTTCAGCTGATATCAAGAGAAAACAAAGGTAAAGAAACCTCACATTTTGCTTCCCCTCCCTATACCAGCTTATTTCCTTCTATCAGCTCATAACATCAGACCCAGCAGCCAGCTTTCTCCACAGCTCTTGGAGTACAGCGCAGTTAAAACTGAGACCCACAGCTAAGGCTCTCTAGTTATGGACTATTTACACCAGGAAGGCAATTTCACCCTGCATATACAAAGCTTCACAGGTCATAGCCCTTTTTTATTTAATATTTAATATATTGTCCTCCATCTCCAAATCTGGCCACCACCTTCTCTTAGAGCTCCGAAGGAACAAGATTGGTGTCCGTTTTTCCAAATACCTCATTGCAAGAAAAATGGATGCCATTTCTGTTTACCTCGGTTCCCAGGGACAGTCACTCTCTTCTTTCCCCTCTTGAATAGATATAAAATATCACTTCATGTTTTTAAAACACATAAAAACAATGAAGCTTGAAATATGTAGGTGTGTATGACATATGAAGGACAACTTCACTCAATCCTACAGCTGAATAATGACTCTTTGGGTAATTAGTATCAGATATTTTTAAACAGATGGGTCCCTCTGGCTGAGGGCAACTATAAGGCTGAAATCAATCCTGAACAAGTATTATATTAATTTCAGAGATCTTTGTCTCTGCGGACAAAAACCTGCTGTCTTCCTGTGAACGTTATAATGATGAGAACATTAATATTAGATAATTATGACTTTGAAAGATTAGATGAAAAATGGTGATGATGAGGAAAAGGAATTATGTTAGATAAAACTCCTGCCCGTGTAGGCTGTTAACACTCATCTGTTGACAGACTCAGGCTGAAATAATAAAAGCAAGAGGAAGGAAGAGGAGGTTTCTGTCTCTGTCCAAAGTGGCAGAGGTGCAACTCTGAGGCAGGGACTCCCAGGGAAACAGTTATTCACACAGAAAAGGCATCTTCATTGATCTGTAACAAAAATGGTTATCCCCTTTTTAGAATGCTTTTCATCCTCAGAGCTTTTCATCTTTTCAGTGCATGCTCAGGGTTTTGATTTGCACAATTATGCTCATAACAATAAAAACACAGAGCACTTTTAGAATCTTTCTTTGAAGGATCTTAGAACGTCAGGGAGAACATCTGCCTAACCTGTGATACGGACAACTCTTCTCATCTATCATCAGAGGGATAGAGTTGTACAGGACAGGGGTGCAGGTGAGCAAGCCTTGAAGTTAGAGCCCAACATCTGAAGTCAAGATAAAGACTGAGCATCTGAAACTACAAACAAGAAACAAGGTAGCCACTGAATATGCAGGGATGAAGAAAGGATCACTGAGGGATAGCACTGGATCAAGATGAGAGGTAGGAATGAGACAGGCTATAGCCATCAGATGCTCCAGCTGTCCTCCCAGAAAGCAGCTCTCGTCTCTCCATGCCGTAAAGCTACTACTGGTCCATTACCCACACCAGCGAACGGGAGCACAGCCCTGCTTGTCCGCCACTCTGACAGCTGGATCTGGACAAAGCTCCAGTCCAGATCCAGTAGCCTTGCAAGAAAATATCAGAGCTCAAAAAAAAAAAAAAAAAAAGGGGGGTGGGGGGGTGGGGAGAGCAAAAAAGCTAATCGCTAGATCATTCCAGAAATGTTCCTTTCCTGAATTAGCTACCACAACCTTTAGCCTCTTGGCCAAACAGGTATCACTACCCTGGATGGCTGCCAACCCTGGGGGGCACAGCTAGCCCCCCATACCCCAAACACTGCAGCCTCACGCATCCCCGACACTGTCACATTCTTTTCTTACAATGCCAGATTTTTGCCTCTGCCCCCCAGGATATGCCCAGACTCGGTAGAAACAGTACTTAAAAGAGGTAGAGACCAACCTGTTCACACCTTTGCTGAAGGCTAGCACGGGGCAGAATTTTAATTGCTTGCCCAGCCCCATTCCAGAGCATTAAAGAGGCATGTTTTTTTTCCTACCTCTTTTTATTTTGCTTGCTCCAAAGGAATTTTATGAATATAAAAACCTTACCACTGTGTAATAAGCACAATCCTCTTAGCGTAAATCTGACAGGCACTGAAGGTATCTTAATGGATGTATTATTTCAAATGTTCCCTTCTGTTTGATATCTGGCAAGCAGAAGGAAATGTGGTTAGAGGATGCTGGGGACACTGTAGATCTGGCTTTCCTTCCCACTTCCCCTGTTCAGATTATTTCCCCCCGTTGGTGACCTTTTGAATCTGGCTCTGATCTGGACCCGAACTAAAATTTATGACCCTTTGATGAGAAAGGTAAAAGAGTTTGTGTGTGCTCAATTCCTCTTCTTTTCCTTTAAAAAAAAAAAAAAATTCTTAAATAAGGCTCAATAAAATCCTTTAAGCCAGTTGCTTTTATCTATTTTTATATGGAATTTAAGGATTTATGTCTCTTTTCCCCACCTCCCTGTTGGTTCCTTTTTGACTGAATTACACCAGGAGATGAGAGCCACAATGTTCATTGTAGCCATAATAAAGCTGCTGTTAAACTCTAACGTCACAGGAACCGCATCACACATCAGCAATGATTTCAGTGGTGATAGCTCTGGATAAGGATACACGCATTTCCTTTACCCTCATCATCACTACGATTTTAATGTGGGTTTGGCTTGCAAGCTGGCGAGATGCTGCATTTTTTCCAGCCGTAACCAGACACTAACGTCCAGGCATATCAGAGTATCAATTATCAGTCATGCCTTCACCTTTGCCCTGCCCCATTTGATGTAGAAAACATTGTATTTGAGACCACTTAGCAGCTTCATGACTTGGGCAAACCTCTGCACTACTCTTCCCTTGAGGAACATTATGTCAACAGATCCTCATCAAATCGCTAATTATAATAATTAGGACAGGATGATCTAGGAGTGAACAAGCATGGTGCCCGCACGCAAGCAGCAGTCAACTTCCTTATCCTTCATTACCCCTCACTCTACTCCCCAGCATGCAGTCAGGGCCAGACAGATCTGTCCCCCATTCTGTCCCCAGCAGGCTCATGGGATTCAGGCAGCTGGGATGCTCTGGTAACCAAGGGGAGGGAGATTCCTGAGCTATCCCAGCAGCGGTTAATCAAAATAAATTAGTATATGTCTGAGAAAATTTAGAAGACACAATATATAACACAAGAAAAAGTCTTGAACTTGGATGCTTTAAAAACTTGATTGAATGTGTTCTGGACTTCAAATTTCATGGCCTTGGAAAACTCCTATCGATTTATAAAAGCGTAGATCAGGTCCTGACTCACATTGATTTCCATTATCTTTCTCTCTCCTTCTGTTCTGCTGCTAACACCCATTCTCCTGGGACACGACAATGCTATTTTAACATCCTGCTTTCTCTGCAGGGGATATTGCTTCATTAGCAGTCTCAAAAGGTGGGAGGGAAGCAAGTTAGCTCTGGGACATATGGCTGAGACAGATCTATCCCTGGTGTAAATTCCATTAACTCAATGCATTCATGTGTTCTAGAAGCAAATCTGGATTTGACCTATTTCCATGTGGGATACGTGCTTTTGAGTGCCTTGCTGGGTTCTCAGCAAAGCAGAGCCTCATTCTGGATATGCCACCAGCCTGCGATCGGTCATCTGCAGACAGAAATATAGGCGGGTAAAAAAACAGATCAAGAAACACTTTCTCATCCTTATTCTCAAATTTTCAACAAGCAGGTGGCAAGACAGGTAAAGTGATGGTAATTTACCTTCTCATTTATTTCTCTCCCTTACCCACATCCTCCCCCCCTCAAAAAAACCCAGCGAAACACTGCAAAGAAATGAAGGAAAAATCTCAAAGCCAATAAAGCCCAGATTCTCCATTAATCTTATTGATAGTCTCAGCAGACTACAGCAAGATCAAAGAGAAACAGGGAAAAACTGCAGCTAATTAGAGAAACAACTGAGTACAGGACAAATATCAGAAAGCAAGGCAATAAAAGCCGGACAGAGATGGGGAGGAAGCCACAGCCAGACTACACGAGTGCAAAGCCTTCAGCATTCAGGAGACTGCAAACAGTCAGCCTCTGCCGCAACAGAGTGACACCAGACTAGCCTGGGACAGGCATTTAGATTGTGCAAAAATACGCCTGCAGTGTGCAGTCAACACGACAAATTCCTGTATGGCTCCCATTTGCCAGACCTAGAGACTGATCTAGTGCTTACCAAAACCACTGTTTCAACCCCCCCGCCTAGTCTCAGTGCTGCTTCATCAGCCACTGAGCTTCCTGGCTCAGTCATCAAGCTTTTAGGGAAGGACGGACATCCAAGGTCCTAGATATTCCAGCAGCATCCGCAGTCTATGCCCGTGGGTACACTGCCAGGAAAACCTCATTGCAAGGAAGCTGTGCAACACTCTCGCCTTTGTGGTCATTGGAGCATTTGCTCGCCTGGTTTTCAGAGGTGCTAAGCAACCTGCGGAGCTTAACAGCAACTGCTGTCACATCAGAAAAATCATAACAAGCAGCATCCTGTCACACCAGTGTGCCGGGTGCTTTACATGTCAATAGGAGGATCAACAGAACAAGATTAGCATGGGGACATGGGTGTACCAACTTGTTCATAACTCCTGGCTGTTGGTAAACACTCGCACATCCCTCTTGAAAGAAATACACCTCGCACGCAGATACTCTTACACATGGATAAACCTGCACAGATGCTCATATAAATTCAAATTAGGAAAATACTTTATTGACATGACAGGCACCATGAGCACTGCCAAAACATAAGAGGAGAAACCTGTCAGAGGGAGATATGATTCAGTAGCCAGGCGGAACGTACACCGCTTCACCTGGCATGGGAAGTGCGGCGATACAGCATAAGGAGCGGGGAAAGCAGTCCTGCATCACCAGTTGCGCCAAGGTGATCTGGGGCAGAGTCTGGGTCTCCTCAGCCAATGCAGTCTCCCTCCCCAACACGTCCCTGGCATCCGCTCTCTACCACAATGAATCTGCTACGCCAGAAACTCCTTATTGCCAACACAGTTTCTGGAATGCTCTTTCTTCCATCCAACACAGGCTGTTCCCTCCCTTCCCTGAAGTATGTTTCCTTCTCAATTATCACACATTCCTGTCTCCTCTTGTTGCCTCACACCTCTACATTTTTTCTGACTGCAATGGGTGGGAACAAGCCAGAGTCTCTCAACACCTTAGTAGAGCAGATGGAAACAAGGCATCGATAGGTTCTGCATCTACTGAAACGTCTGCAACCCATTGAGACCGACATTAAGGTGCAAAGCTACAGGTTGTAAGAGATGTGGGTGGAAACAGCTGGGAAGAGTCCAGCACCACAGAACTGAATCATGCAGAAATCTGAAGTTGGAATGGAATTTCCCTCCAGGTTATGAGGGTGCAGCTGATGGAGTTGACTGTGGCTGGGAAGGAATTTTCCCCAAGGGACCTTGGCAAGGACTGAGGTTGGGGAAGGAGGACAAAGAAATGTATTTTCCTCTTGAGCACAGAGCAAGGATTCAGTGAGTGTGCTGCTCACCTCTATGAAAATTTCTCTAGAACGGTCCTCGAGTCCCTACAAACACCAGTTTTGAGTGTTCCCTATGGCTGCCTCAGCCTATTAAGGTCCAGGAGATCTGGGATTCAGCTCCATCTCTAACATGGATGTACAGGAGAACCCTGAGCAAAAGCCTTTCCTTCAGCGTGCTTTAGCTGACCCCTCCACCAGTTCCATAACGACATGAAAATGATTGGGTTGGGTCAGGCTACGGGTCCACCTAGCCCCTTGCCCATCTCAAAAAGGGGTGCCAGCAAATACTAAAGGAAAGAACAGAAGATGTAAACAATTATTCTACAGATTATGGAGAGCACGGAGCAACAATGCCAGGAGACTTAATTTTATGCATCTGCAGATAAAAGCCAAAAGTGTAGAAGAGCGAAGTTAAATACTGCTGTGTGCTGTATACGCATTGACCTGTTGTTCTGCACCACTAAGATATCCTCCTGCTTACAGGAAAATGCAAGTTTTAAAACAATGCTTTTGATAAACCATTAAAACAAAAGCCACTTTCTATTCCAAACATTCACAGTAGCTGCCTCCACAGGTGACTGCTAAGTAGACCTCTAGCAAGAGAGCACATTTTGTTTGCATAAAATGAACAGCTCTGCAAGTAAAACTAGATATTCATGACTTCCCAGATTTCCCCTCCTCCCGCTACCGATTCAACTGTGCATCATGGGCTCAGACCCTGGGCTGGACAGTCAATGTTTCTCACATGGCTGCCTTCGTGCTCCTTCTCTTCCAGAGCGCTGAGCGACACTGTGGCAGCCAGCGCTGGCAGCATGCTCTGTGAAGAGAAGGGACCTTTAAAAATAGCAACCCTGTGGCACGGAGACCTGAGCTGAAGGCAGAGAGATGGGTGCAGAGGTGACAGTACTGACCACTCCTGGAGGGAGACAGAGCTGCTGAGAGTCACGGGCTGTCACGGCAAGAGAGAGAGACCTGTGCTTTCACAGCAGGCATCACAGTTCTTCTTCGCCTTTGGCCCTCATGAACTTCTATCTTCTGCCTGCAGACAATAACTGCGTTCCTCACCACTAAATCCACTCTTCAGGCAATGGATAAACACCTGGCTCACATCTACCCACTGCCCAGGGTGGAGCAGAGCAACGGGATAAAACAGCACACAAGGACAAGATAAAAGGGGTTAGGCCAGGAAGTGAAGGAGAACGCAACATCCATTTGAAAGCACAGACAAAATTTTAATTAGATGGCAAGATGCAATTACTCAGGTTGGAGTTCTGCCAACTAATATCCATGCAAAATACCACAGGTCTGAATGGACAAAAGGTTTGGGGACCTCTGTTTTATATCAGTGAGGACACAGAACTATCCTGCTCAAGGACAAAGTATGAAAATGTAGGTGGACTGCAAGGCAGCCATGCAGGCTGACATCCCACCCTACAGAATACAAGGGCTGTCAGAACAACAAAAGGACAAGTAGCAGAGCAGGTCTTTGATGAAGCAAGCACAGGCAATCACTGCTTTCTGCACGGTGGCAAGAATCAAGGTGGAGAATACAAAACCTATTCCCTCCCCAAGCACAAAATGCTAGAATACTTTTTGGGCCAAATTCTGGACTTCAGCATTCAGAAAACTTGGCTCTCACTAAAAATCTTTCCTCTGTCTCTGCTCCCTGACTCTGGTCCCATACGACGACAGATACCTGTCTGCTCTTCCACATGCAGCGCCTCTGTAGAGCGTCACAGCATTGGAAAAGCTTTCTGTAAACGCAACATCTCAGTGCAGTCACAGCAGCATGGCAATAGAAAAGAGTATGAAGTTGCAAGGAACAACATTCACTTCTGTTTACCTTGTAAAGGTAGAAGTTAAATGAAAAGCAGGAAAAAACAGAATCCAGACAGGCAACCTACCTCCATACCCCATGGGAAGGTTTGAGTTAGAGGAGCTTGCATTGCGTTGGCTGATTGCAATTACACCATGCGCTCTCTGGCTAGAAATAAAATGAAATTACAACAGAGTTCCAGCTTTAATTGAAATTTCCTGGGATCTGTTATTACACAGCAGCGATTGTTCTGCAGCACTAATGAGCCTTTGCTCAGATGATTATCCAAGTGTCTCTCCAGTCGCTATTTCATTATTGTATTATTAATGATCAGATAGGATTGTCACAGCTGAGATGAAACTTGAGCATCAGACGACAGACAGAGCAGTACGCGGATCAGAGCACACAAACATGACTGCTTTGACACACATCCCCCTGCTACGATGGCTGTAGCATCAGTGCTGGTACGTGAAACACAAAGGGCATGCCAGTTTTATTGGAGGGGGGCAGGTGGGATCTTTTATAATTTATTTTGGTACACCACACTACTAGTCTGCATGAACTCTGCCACCCAGATGACTTTTTGTGTCCAGTTGTGTGTGGACTACTGGGAAAGCTGGTGCTCTCCAGACTTTGCCTTCCAAGAAAGATTTTGTTCCTCCTTGGTTTGCTGATTTTGTAAACACAAGGCTGAAGTTTTGCGATATTTTTGTTGGTTTTTTTTTTTTTTCACTGAATGACCAAAAAAAAAAAAAAAAAGACTGTAGCCTTCCTCTTTCCTTATTGCTATGAAGAGCCTCCAAGATGTCCCCTGAGTGTCTATGTGGGTTTCATGGCCTAAATTGATCAACAAAATAGTTATAACATTTAGAAGCTGCTTACCCAGCCCACATTCTGTTGCTTGGAAGTAATTCAGACCCCCCTCTCATTCAGCAGATTGCCCTGTGCTGAGTCCTGCATGAAAATCAAGCAGGATCCTGCAAGCTATCCACTCAGCATGAGGCCAGGCCAAGATTGGAAGCTGTTAATTTTGGCGAGAGGAGATTCGCAAGTTTTGGCATTGCAGAAAGAGACCTGGCTCGCTGCAGCCCTAACTACTTTGGGAAGCAGCTTTCCCCTGCCTCCAGGAACAGAGTTGTACGGGGTAACACTGCTGAAAGGACACGGCCACATCTCTGCAGTTACATGCATCAAATTTACCACTATCACCCTGCTGGTTCTCCAATGGATATATAAGAAAATGCATGACCATTTCCTACATCAGCATTAAGATCTCCTCATCTCTGAACACCACAAAAGCCAAAAAGCCATCATTCATAGAAAAACCCTGCAACAGTGTTAGGCTTATAATCTCGAGTTTGCAAGGACTCGTGAAAAGGCATGTTTTCATATGTCTGAAAGGCCTATTTCATAGAATCACAGAATGGTTTGGGCTGGAAGGGAACTGAAAGATCATCTAGTTCCAACCCCCTGCCATGGGCAGGGACACCCTCCACTAGCCCAGGTTGCTCCCAGCCTCATCCAGCCTGGCCTTGGACACTGCCAGGGATGGGGCACCCACAGCTTCTCTGGGCAACCTGTCCCAGTGCTCCCCACCCTCTCCATGATGCACATTTTGTGTGATGTTAGACAAATTACTTCTTTATTTCAGTTACTTCACATGTAAAATGGGACAAAAAGTTCAATCCCAAATCTAGGCGACATTTCTGTTTTCTTGTGAGATGCAGCAAGAAACAGAAGAGGAACAGTTTTAAAACAGCGGGAAATATTTGCAAAATCAGGGTGAGTTAAGGAAACAGTTTCAGTCAACAGAATTATCTGTAAAAAAAGCAGAACTGCCAAACCTTTATTTATTTTTGTCACTACAATTACTTTTGACTTTTTTCTAAAATGATTATTTTTTTTCTTGCTGTTCATAGTTAAGCAAAATGCATTGTTAATCCATGAATGATAGTGGCTCCCTTGAGGCTGGCTGAGTGCTTCAGCCGCTATTAATTTTTTACTGGGGCTTTGTTGCCCAAGACCCTAAGCATGTACTGGTAATTGGACAAAAAAGTTTATTCCCCTAGAAGTTGGTTTTACCATCAAATAAATATTCTAATATTCAAATAACTTTCTTCACCCAGGATTACAGTAAGTTTTATGGTCTTCATGGAGGAAAATACACTGGCTAAGTGCGAAGTATTGTTCTTAATGCTGACAAAAGGCAATCTACATGTCCAGGAATCACTTTCTTCAAACCCTAGCACAGATTCTTGCTCTTTTTGTTCTTTCTCAGAAACACACCACACACAATTAGATCATTATGGTCTATCAATTTGTCATATTCCAGCAATTTTTTTCTTTAAGGATCCAAGATGAAAAATCACTAAAAAGGTCTAAATCTGGAGAAAAATCGTTTTACAAAAACAATTGCTCCATTTTGATGTCAAAACACACAATATTCATCTCCTTTGAAAGAACATTAAAAAAAAAATCACATCCTACTTTGCAGCAATCATTTCCCTCTGTGATTTTTGTGGTTGCAGAGATCTTTCTCGGGAACGATAGTGCAACCTTCATTTACGTGGCTGTTGCTTTCCTGTTGATAGGCTCCTCCTTGAATCAAACCTCCATTTCAGAGCATTGCCATTTCATATATTCGTTTCATCTGCGTACACACAAACGTTCAGATGTATTGCTGTGAGCATGGCTGAGATCAGAGAGTAGGTGAGAAGTTCCATGTTAGCAAGGAGCTTGGCACAAGCCAACAAAACCATTGCTTTCCCAACTGGATACTGCAGGCAGTATGCGAGCCAGCTGACTCAAAGCTAGCTTGGCTACGGCCAGCCAAGCATCTCTCTTCAGCTGCAAAGTGGCCTGGTTGCAGTGTACAAGAGCTATGGAATTAGTTCAGTGTGAAATAAAGATGTGATGATGAAACAACATTGCATTAAATTGCTGGTCCAGACTGACTCCCAGGGAGAGAAGCAGCCCTGATCCATGAACTAAACGTGCTTCTGCAAGTTCTCCACTGGTACCAGCTATTCCCTGCATCCCCAAGCCATTAGCATGCCACACTAGCAGGTCAAGGAAGACAAAAATGTCCCTGTGGCTCCCACCTGCCCCACTAGAATGGATGAGCTGATTATGTTCTACATCCAATCACAAGAAATAATCAATCTGTAATTAAGAGACTTCTCTCCCACCCCTCTGTCAAGTCTTTGCCTCTTCTACCCTTCCGTCCCCCAGCAAACCTTCCAGCATGAAGTCAGTTTAATGAGATTTCTCAGTAACAAATGACCAGTTTGTAATAATTACATTTTCTCCCGCAATTGCTGTAAAAATGATTTAAAGCAGAGAAAGCTCCAATTTATTAAGCATCAAATTTTCTGCAGTGAACTTTTAACTATGAAAAGAGCCTTGAGACCGAGGGAGCTCTCCTCCCTCACTCTGGGCTTTGCCACTGCCCTGAAATATTGATGGTTTGTAGATGAAAATGTAACGATGGAAATTCAACTCCTTTAATGAAAATAAATGAATCTTGTGGTAGGCAGAGCCCAGCTGCATTTTTGACCCTTTCATCAAACCTCTTGGCATCATGGCAAGGGAAGTAAGGAAAGAAAACATACAGCTAATAACAAAACTCATCCTCAACCTGTTCGAGTCCAGTGTTTTCTTAGCTAACATTAGCAGAGAAAGGTCTAACTGCTGTGCACCTTTCAGCCTATCAGGGAGAAGTCCAAAGCCAAAGGGAGTTCAGGTTCTCAGCTGTAGTAAATCTGGGCTTGGTGAGTTTACAGAGGTACCGAGAACACCACAACAGCCATCCTAAGTAACACCAGGCTTGGGGTTCCTAGCTCTTGGAGTACCAAAAACCTGCTTCAACTGCGCTCCCAGGTGTTTGCAGCTCAGTGACTAACTTCAGGAAAAAGCCTTGAAGATGGGGATTTACTTCTCTGAAGACACTGCTTTTCTCCACAAAGTTAACCCTCGCATTGACAACATGCCCTGTCCACTGGTAAACTTGGACAGTCTTGGTTTTCACTCAGGCTTTCCACCCTACCATTAAAATAAAACTCCTACATGTCCATAGACTCCTCAAATGGTTCTGGGGTGGGTTTTTGTTGGTTTGTATTATTTTATTATAATTTTAGCCAACATGCCATCTGGACTTGAAAAGCAATTGTGGCAGAGCATCTGGAGAAGGCCTAGAAACGGTGTTCCGACTTTAATGCTTCATTTGAAAGGCACTTTACTGTCTTGGATAAATCACAACAGTCAAGTTCTGCAATTGCTTCTGCTTTAGAGAAAGACCATAGTTAAATTAATTATTTAGGTAAGTCATGCAGAAAGTTTGGGAGGAAGGGAGAGTCCCAAATTTTTTAGACTACTGCACTGCCCCAGCAACTCACTGCCTGCCGGAGCTGGGAAGAGAACCCAGGAGTCCTGGCTCGCCATCCCGTTTATCGAACGCAAAGCTCCTTCTTACATTTCCCTGATTGTTCCTGTCCATTAAACTTCAATGTAGTTTGCATCCTAAGTCTTTTCCCAGCAAATCTGGCTTTCTTTCATTTTTATTGTAGCAGATTACTTATATCACAAAGGCAGAGTCACCCAGCTGTGAGGCGATATAGAAACGTCACTAATGCTACAGAAATTGATCCCACATCATTAGTTTTCCTGTGGCTCTCATTTTCAGTCAGCAGCGTGTCCTGCATTTTTGGACCTTTGATGTGAGATGGGCAGAGATCATGGGGATTTCAGTATAATCGGCAAGCACCATGCAGGCATCAGAAAGCAACCACAGTAGTTCTCTGTTGCTTATCAGGGGGTGTACACTGTATGAAGATGCGAGTATAACACTGGACCTGATGCAGGCTTGCAGAAAGAGACAAATTCCTGGTGCCTTGGTATCCTTATTGGTATAGTGTTCCTGAACACTGAGGAAAAGAACGCTGCAACTGGTAAGTGATGGTCGGATATTGAACACTGAACTGGGATACTGAAGTTCAAGATTCAATCCTCAGTCTGCTACATGTTCCCTAATTAACAGAGTTTTCATCCCATTATGCACCTGGAAAGTGACAACACCACAGCAAATAAAATCCTGCACTCTTTCTAGTTAGCCAGTAAAGTCATGAGGACCACATTTTATAGAGAGTGCCCACGATTTTCCTACGCAATTAGGAAGTTTTGTCTTAGGCAATGTTTGTCTTAAGGACCTCTTGGGACTGCTGCAATCTATTAACAACACAGGAGGAATAAAATGCAGGTAGCTGAGCGCTGACAAAAAGATGTGAGGCAGGAAAATAACAGGCAAGTGATTATGCAAACAAATTAAACCAGAACTTAAAGACGAGATGTGGAAAGGTGCACCTTTCTCCCCGATTTGTTTTAAAACACCAGCGATGATTGGTTGTGTTGGGGGAATAAGTAACCTGAAAAAAGAAAAACCCTCAAAACCAAAGCCTGCAGCAACCTGATCCCTTCCAATATGGTCACAGCCAGACTGCAAAGATCAAACCCTGGCTCTCCTATAACGTGGAGTCAGTAATTCCTACTACACATTTGAACTCATTTCACAGCAGGACCCCACATTACATGCTAAATATTGCCTCAAGCTGCTCCACAGCTGACTTGGCCCTACCTCGCACCCTTTTCAGTTTGGCCAGCTGGGAGAAGCAGGTAGTCACAACTTCTCAGTGCAGCTGGTTAGGGGTTAAAAACAACGGTGTCCCAGTCAGGTGCTGCTGTTCTCTGAATAATACCCTAAATCCTCTTCTTCAGGCTGTCAGCCTGAGTACAAGCAGCCCAAAACAGAAGTGGTAGGAGAATGAGAATCAAGTCCACACCACAAGATAAGCATGTTTCTCTATGGATAATCATGGTAAAAAGAAAAATGCAATGCTACTGTCTTCATCCCCTCTTCAGTCACTTGGAGGAATGAAGGTGAATTGAAAGACATTGTCCTCCAACGCAGTACACAGGCAGCACCCAAAGCAAAGGTTTGCCTCAAGTTTTCCCTTGTGTGCCACCAGAAGTTTTCACAAAGTCCTTATTTTATTCCATCTGGTTTTGCCACATGCACCTCAACAGCTCCGAGAGCAAAAAAAAAAAAAAAAAAAAGCAGTTTTCTGTAGCAATTGCTTCAACAGCTCTTCTTTACCTTCAGCTGAACAGAAAAGGAAATAGCTTCTAGTAGCTGATTGACCTTTCTGCTGAATAGGTTCTCTTGCTCCAAAGCTATGATCCATGACCCCAAGTGGAGTGGTGTGGAAGGCCATGGATAATTATAACTCAACAGGGCCATCATGGCTAAAACAAGAGGCGATATGAATAGTTGGCACTGGCTTTCTTTTCAGAGTAGCAAGCGATATCCACAGCAACTGATCCTTCCCATCTTTCTCCTCCAAGGAGGAGAGAATGGATGCAAATGGTATATTTCCTTTAATTAGAACAAGTAGCAATTTGGGGAGACAGTAGGAGACTGAACAAGTCTGGCTCACAGGGGAAGAGATTATTTTAATGAGTTCTAATTCTATTATATGAAAGATGATGAACAATCAATGTGCAATCATGCTGACAGGGAGTGGTTAAAGATTTCAGTCTTTGGTATGCATGAAAAAACAGATTTTCTACACCTAGTGGAGAGGCAGCAAATATGAAAGAGAAGTGGAAAGATAAAAGCAGCTGGGTCCTCGCATAGGTTAAACTGGCACAACTTGACTGGTTTCTGATTAATACCAATGAAAGATGTAGCCAAGAGTTTTAACCTGCACATTGTTTACCAACAGGTGTTGAAAGCCAGTGTCTTGTTTCAAAGCACACTTGTTATATGAACCTCCAGCACGCCTACAAAAGGCTGTTAATTTAATTAATTATCTCTGGTAAATGGATCCCTAAGGGCTCCCAGAGGTAACTGCACCTTGGCAAGGCAACAACAAAACTGACAGAAGCATCTGCCTTGCAGAAAAATTACAGTGCCCACCTAGTGACAATAAGCAACAGCAAAGCAGCCAAATCTTGCTGCTTCCTCAAGCAGGGCAAAACATCAGTCACCGATCCTTGGCTCATCTCTGGACCTGTCTGAGGGGTTGCAGCATTGTCTGAGGTCAGAGAGCACGTGTTCAACTGGGGGTATCTACTGTCCTGGAAATAAGAATGGCACTAAATATTTTACTCCTTTTTCCTCATACAGAATGTTACTGGAGAGTAGATGAAGCACTGGGCAGGACTAGGTTCTGGAGTAAGTTTTGCAGTCCCTGAGACTCAGGATCAGGTTTGCAGATAACACTGGCAAATCTCAGTCTGACCAGTAAGCTCCAATGCCTCTTACTGGTGTTGTCATAGTCTCCTGTCATTCTGCCAAGGGCCAGATATTTCTATCCAAGTGTGTACAAGGACCCATGTAGCTGCATACCCTTATATGACATGTTCAGGCATCTATTTGTGAAAGCACGTCCCCTATTTACGCGTGCCTACTAGCACTGCGTACGTGCATCAGGGCGCACACTCTCACAGACAGGGTTTCCGTGCATCTAGTCTGAAAATCTCCGTACACAACCACCTCCTGCTCGGTCAGGTTAGCGCTCAGACAATCAATTTTTGCTTTAGAAGCTAATGAGGCCATTTTTAACGAGATGACCTCGATCACACACATGGAAGGGGACTTAGCTACGTGATGATTTCCTCCAAACTGACAAAGCTAACTTCTTCCTCCGCTATTTACAAGTGCTGGATGTGCCCTAACTGGAGTTAATCAGACTAATCCCAACCTCTTCAGTGAAGCTTTGACAATATTTGGAAGCCGAAGATCATTCTCAGAAGGCCTTGGGAAGGTCATTCAGTACATTATCTGCAAAAATCTTGACTCCTTTATCAAAAGGAAGGTCTCAAGTAGCACCTGAGGGACATATTTTATTACTGCTCTTTCTGTCATGCCAACCACATATTTTCCACATTTTTTTTTTTACCTGTGACAAAAATGGACATAAAATTGTACAAGTCTACCTTGACAAGTTGTTAATACTTTTTTGTTCTCCATTATTGCATAAAGGCCAAAAAAGAAAGCTTCCCTGACCTCAAAGTTACTATCATTTGAGCCTCCCTACAACCCCCATGGCTGCAGCGGAATCTCCTAATAACAAGAAGCCAAACTGCAAATGACTGATTATTTTTAGCTTAACAAACAAAAGGACAAACAATGAAAGAGCAGGGATAATGCATCAATGAAATGTACTTTATTCATTTATTTGACAACTGCAGTTTAGTTGCAATTAATTATGATAATACTTTATGGCATACCAGTTAATGTTCTGTAGTCCAATTTGTTAAAGTCTCAGTAACACGAGGCCTCCCCTTCAGCCTTATGCTGCTAAATCTTTCCTGCGCAGCAGGAAAAAGCATGACATTTTAGGGGTGAATATTATGAAGGACACTGGGGAGGGAAGGTACAAATTAAAAATTCACTTTGGGAAATCTGTCAGGATTACATGCACAAAGACAGGGGGGTTGGCAGCTTTGCCTTTATCCTTCAGGCCTATGTAAGTTGGATATCTCTTTCATAGACTGAAATTATATTAGCTGCACACTACATATTGCTTTTCTTAATAAATACAGCCAGACCAGTTCTTGCCTAGAAACCTGAAGCTGTCATGAGTTCTATCTAAATGGGTACAGTGCTCTGGACAGGTTCCAGCCTAGTGACAGGTCCATTCCTTCCTAGGTCAGGGCTGGCTTGCTTTCATCTCCCTCCCCTTCCCCCACAGCACCCTCCTCCACACGGAGGGACCCAACCACCCTCCCTCCTCCATCCCCTCCCCACGCTTCTCTCTGAACTTCGCAGCCAGGCTCCACGCATTGCTCAAGGAGATGTGGAAGCAGCCAAGGAAAAGGCACCCAAATGCTGCTTCCCTTTGTAACAACTTCACCACATGGATGAGCAGACAGCTACTAGTTAGAGGCTGCCAATCATCCTGAACACCTTAACACGGTCGGTCCTTGACAGAGGGAGAAAAAATAACCCTCAAAACGAGATTACCTCTCAGGAGTGTACCAGCAAAGTCTCTAAACTCAGGAAACTGTTGTGAAATTCTACTGGAGGATTCAAAACTTTCTTGTCAAAAAATAAATCTTTTTCTAGGGGGTTTTAGAATGTTCCAGGAGCCCACTCACTCCCCAGCTGTGGTTTGTTCAGCATCAGAATCAGGTGGGCCAGAACACTGGCTGGTACAGGCTAACCTAATTCCAGGTCTTCATTTGCGTTCAATTAGCTGTGATTTGCCAAGCTGCATCCATTCAGAATTTGGCCCTGTAGACATCTGCATAAGGATTTGTGCCCTCTCTCTGCCTGGTCTAGCACTCTTGACTGACAAAGGTGTCCCTCTAACATCACTTCTCCTGACAGCATCCTTCCACGAGGGCTGCTTTTCAGCTACCTAAGCCAGGCCCACCGAGAAGCTAATTCATGTTACACAGGGGTAAGAAAGCTTCCCTGGAGCACTCGTATTTTGCCCAAATAGTTTTCTAGATGGCAGCTCAGCAGGGAGGGAAAGCACACAAGAGGCCACAGTGAGATTGAACCCTCTCCATCTTCCAGAGAAACTGGTAAGTGATTAACCGCTTCCCGGAGAGAAGTGACAGAGACATGAATAAAGAGACACTGGCTGTTAGACTGTAAGTGCAAGTGAAAATTACTGATAAGCCAGGGGATTCAGAGAAATCTGTGATCGGTAACTGAGCGTATAACAACTGTATCACCAGAGGAGCTCCCTGAGTGCCCATCTCTCCTCCTCGCACCACTGCAGACGCCCAGGGTGCCTGTCAGCTGCTGTGCTGAAATGAGGGAAAGCAAGTTTATTGTCTTTATTAGGATGTGGATAGAGATTAACATCTCCCCTTTTCAGGGGGGGGGGGTCTACATTATTTTACTTCATTGGTTTTGTGGGAGACTTGGCCAGTCTCCACTATTCACTACACAGCAACCTGAGGAGAAATTCTCCCCTCACCAGCTTGTCAAAAGCCCAGGATAGATTCACATGTAAAGAGATTTTAAAAAAATCCAAATTAAGCACTTAGTGTGTAGCGCTTAATATGAAACACTAGCTCTCATTTTTAGGATCGCAGAAGGAAGTAGTGTCCTCTCTCAGACTGTTTTAGTTCTACAGTGGCCTTGTGAGGGACCCTGATGTTCTTCCTCCTCAACACACTCCCTCGCTTCCCTTCTTTTGCCCAAGTTTTCTGAGTGTCTTCTACAGTGAGCCTGCAACAGTAGTCATTAAGGAGAACCCGATCTTACACTGAGCCTTAAGCTGTTCCCATAGCACAAGCAATAACAAATACAGGCAGATTTCAGTATGGAAGAATTACCAGGTTTCTGTAGCTGTAGCAATGTCCAAATTATCAGGTGAAAGCCTTATGGAAAAGCAATTAGATAACAACAGACTTGTATCAGAGTCAGACTTTTCAGGACCCAGAATGAATTTGATTGGATTAAATAAAGGAACCCCTCTAACCTCCTCCTCATCTTCTAACACACACCTGGAGCTTTATAGAGTTTTCAAAAAGCAATCACAACATTTTGTTTCAAGACTTCCTTCATTCCTTCCCAGCCTTGCAATAAGAACATGAAATACGAATCACCTCTGTCCACCGACTCCCCCAAACACTTTCTGCTTTTTCAGAAATGTATCAGAAAAATCTCCACATCCCCTCCCCAAAATCCCTCTGATAAATGCATCAAGGTGGCCAACTGACCTCACTGTTGCCCCTTATGTTTCAGAAAGGAAAACCAGAGGAGTTTGTGTGTTTTGTCCGTTCCCAGAGTGCCTCGAGCTTTACAGATGAGACTGTTGGTTGAGGATATATTCTGTGCCCTGCAGTCTCAATAAAGCAAAGCCAGTTGGCAACCTACAAGAGCCACGTGATGTAGGTGTTAGCACAGCTCTAAAACAGGCACCATCTATAGCCACAGAGGAGAACACGGTGGTGCTGAATGCCTTTTCATCCTGCACTCTATTTCCTTCTCCTTTGTAAGAGGCTTTTTATTCAGCTCCTTATATCTTCAAGAAGGTCCCATCACCTCCTGGAAAACAATTATAAGGAAGAGCTGTGAAGAAGATGACAAAGGTAGTAGAGACAGTCAGAAGACTTCCCTATGAAAAGCAATTGGATGAAGGCATGAAAAAAAGTCATGCAGAACACAGTCGTGCAGGCTGGGGAAAGATAAGAGAGCAAGGATTAAGAGGAGACAAATTGTACAAGTCCTTGAAGACAGGGACAAACCCATCAATACTCAGTGACAGAGGGATCCTGAAAACATTGCAATCATTTTAAGAGAGACCATCACAAAATAGACAAGAAACAAGAACAAGAGAGTTCCCTCCCTTTCTGTGCCACCTGTAGTTATATTCTGATCCCTCCTCCACCTCCCTTCCCTCTCATCAGCTGAGCAATTAGATTATTTTTGGTTTAAAATCACCTTCTCTGTTGTTTTGGGAGAAGGGATGTATCCTGCAAACAGCAAGACTGGTCTGTAAGTGGTCTCAGACAGATTGGGAGAAGTGGGCAGCTCTCCTGATTATCTCGCTCTCTGCAAATGGAGCAGAGTTAATCCTTCCTGGTGTATCTGGAAGAAGAGGCCTAGACAGAGACTGTAACAGAGTAACCAGACATAATGGATTTGGGGATCTTACAACTCATGCAGAATTTGTAACCAGTATGCAGACATGGCCAAATCCTGGCGTATCAAATGTACCCAGGGCTGAGGTCATGGCTTCTGTCTCCACCATGGCTTTCACCAGTTCTGCCTATTCCAGCGAGAAGAAAATTCTCTGGCATCATTTACTGCAGCAATAGGCTGTTGAATTTCACCTTTCGCTGCAGTGAACTCCAACGATATCATTGCCAGAGCAGACCAATTTAGTTAGGAAATAATAAACATTTGTCTGATACAGTTCCTCCTCAACATAATCCCCCAAAAAACCCTGTGAAAAAATTCTCTGTCCTAAGGCCCACTTCATCAGAATTTTCTCTCATTCAAAGAGTATACCAAAGGCTTATGGACTCTCTCACTAAACCTATACACAATATTACGTGACCTGGCTGTCAAATCAGTTGGAGTGCAGCACTGAACACACAAGCCCACCACAACCTCCTAGCGAAGGCAGGAAAGCTTGAAGAGCAGTGGAAAGTAGGTTAAGGTTTGCGTGAAGGTAACATGCAGGACAGCGCTGGAGGTTAGACCTAATTACCTTAAACAAGCCCAAATGTGTGCAAACTTAGTTTACATTTTCCTTTTATTCTGATACCTTCTCTCGTTTTTATTTCCCATGCTCCTGTGATGATTAATATCAAAGGGTATTATTGCACTCCTGACATTCAAACCAAGCAATTTCAGAGCCTGGAATAAGTACTGAAAAAAGGAAGGGCAGCTGCTGAGGTCAGCCCTCTCCCAGATCCAAGCTCTTTTTCTATTTACATTAATACAAGGAAGAGCTGAACGTGCAGAGAACACACATAAAATGTCATCTCTGTTCACAGGATTTTGTATTAAAGGTAAGACCTGAATATTTATCTCCTCCAGCCACTGAACTCTTCAGGTCCATTAGCTGGGGGCAGTCATGCTTCACTGTGGGGTGTAACAATGACTGCGGTGGCTTTGGGATCTCAAACAACCTTTTTGGGTGTATCTCTTTCCTCCCTTAACTAAAATTGTTAACATGCTCCAGAAATAGGAATTAAAGATAAGAAAAGAACCAATGTTTTTATTTCAAGCTTGAGAGAAAAAAGCCCAAGAAATTTAGCAAATATTACTTAAGATAAGGGTTTCATCGAGCAACTTGAGCTCTGCCTTTTTCTTTTTTTTGAATTGTTTCTTCTTCCCCCTCCCCCTTACTTTTCTGCCACTGATTGACAGCTCCCCAGTAATAAACTCTCTCAGTTGGCAGGCATTTCTATCACGTTTCACTCATGGCACTGCAAACTGGAGGGTCCCTCTATACCTCCTCCAGTTTCTCTCCCTTTCTAATTGATTCTAGGAATGATTGCAGCAAAGACTGCAGAAATCAAAGAGATTCCCTCTGCACGCCCCAGGTTCCTGTGGTGGCAATAAAGTGCATCAGTTTCCTAACCTGTAAACCCTCCAATGCATGAAAATGACAGAATGACACAGTGACAGAAAAAAAGGAGCAGAAAATTCAGATTTATACAGAGAGCAAATTAGTATTTCACTCCAAGTATGAGATGTGTTGCTCAACCCAGCCTGAGTTACAATCAGTCTGGGCCTAGTGGGCTCCACCAGCCCCACAGTGCCCCAACATGGGTCTGCACTTCCAGAACAGCGCAGGTCTAGAGCAGAGCACAGACAGTTCACGTTATAAGCTTAGTGTGTCGTTTCTTAGGCATCCCAAGGGATTTGAACACTCCAGGGGCAGAAGAATCCAAATCAAAACTGATAGGAGATGAGAAGATAATCGTACCGTTTATTTTGTCGGCAAACAGCAATTCCTTTTTGCCTTGATCTCAATAAAATACTTTCCCTTTGTTGTGCAATCACAGCCTAAAACGCAGATTCAAAGGAGGCTCAAAATAAGTCCATATTTTCTGTAAGAGCAATTTACACAAACACTAGGTTTTCCATGTTTACTTTGTTTGCCAAAATTAGAAGTGAAAGCCAGAGCAGCAGGATGGGAGACACTCCCCTAGTTAGAATTACATCCCATTTTCCTTACGGTTTCTTATTGACAGTGTAAATTTGGGTCTTGTTAACACATTACAAGACATCAAGCATCACACAGCTTTTGCTTTTCAATTTGCTTGTTTCTGTTGTTTAATTATGGTGACAGTTTAAATGTGAGCAGGAGGGGGGGAAGCCAGTGGGAATGCTCGTGGCCTGTCTGTGCTGGTTTTGCTTTCAGTTTCTAAGAAAGGAAAAAGTAGGTCCTTTCTAAATAAATGGAAGTACACCATCACCACCGCGCTTGGAAGCTGCGACTACAGAGGGGCTGGTCGGTTGATTCAGGGAACTCTCTAGTGTTGGAAAGAGGGGGTGGGAATATGAGTTAAGCCTGCTAATCCTGACTTCCATGCTCAGCTCCCTGCTTTGATACAGAACTCAGTGAGATACCTTCAGCCAGCAACTTTGAACCACCTCTTTAAAAGCATTAAGCTTCTAAATGCATCAGTAGAAATTAGGCACCTAAATGTCTTCAAGGATCAGAGCCTGGTCTACAGTCAGATGAGATTTGCAGAGATTTCTGTGCCTCAGGGCTGTGGGCAGTGTCTGATGAGACTTAGAGCATGCACACTGCAAGCTGCCCTAACCCAGCACTCTAGCTTCCCATCAGGAAAATTGGAGATAATAGTACACTCTTGTCTTACTAGGGTAGAGGGAGGAGAAAGACATTAAAGATTGTGTGATGCTCACCTAATACAGCCCTAGGGAGCAGATAAGTGAGATTTTTCTCAAGTATTTTAACAGAGAATAGCTCTACTGACTTCAGTGGCGAAATAGAGCCAATTTGCACAGCCCAAGGATCTAGCTCTTGATGCTTATCTAAAGCTTCTAGGACTACAAATGAAGGCTGCAGGTATCACAGGCACATCCTGCTGTTCGCTGCTATGAAGTGCAGCACACGAGCAGTTGTAATAGCGATGCAAAGTTTCTGGTGACACCGCCCTCGAGGTAGGTAGCACATGGTGTGCATTTCCTTGCTGGCAATAGATAACATAATGAATAATAATTCTTCTGCTCACGGTCTTGGAGAGAACTGCAAAGTGCAAGAAGCCTTTGGCAAGGTGGGAGGAGTCAGAGAATTTGCTCTGGAATTTGAGTAGGTTCAAATCCAGCCACATGTTGTTAGGGTATTTGTTCCTCCACATGATCTTCTGGCAGGTCACAATGCTGAGAGCTGTACAAGACCTTGGAGTTTGCTGTGCATCTCAAATGCAATCAGATTCCAGACTTCCCCTCACCCATCCCCTGCCTTCAATCAGAACCTGCAGCCTTTCCACGGTTCCCAGTCAAGGCAAGTGTTCTCTTTTCAGTGTCTTTCAATAGGTTGGATCATTTTTCATCAACCTTCCCCCTCCACAAAGCCTGACATTGCTGCTTCCAGTCAGATTTCCCCCCAGCTGTGTATTTGCCTGTATCTTGGTACCCTAAGAAAATGACCAATGTACCGATCTGTCTCTTCTCAATGCTTCCTGCTTCCACAGATGTTGCCAAGATCCCCACTGAAAATCTCCTAGCACCTACAAGAGATTCATTCCTGAAGGATACACAACCGCCAAAAATCACACCCATCCCTTGATGCTAGCCTCATTCCCAGACTTTCATCACTACCAGTATGATCTATGGGGATGACCTCTGCACAAGAAAAATCTTGCTTGACCATTTCTAGTAATACTCTTACTGCCCACCAAGCCTTTATACAATCAGTGGTTAGGCTTTATTTGAATGGTGGGTATAGTTAAATATTTAAGAGGAGAAAATAAGAACAACTCTAGTTTTGCAGTTATAAAGTAACATGGGGAAACTGACTTCCAGCTATTTTCACATTCAGAAAGATTTGACACTAAATCCCACATGTTACAATGAGAAACTGGGCTGTATAAGGGAAAAGTGAAGACAGGGAGATACAGATAGAATGGAATGCTGGAATTCAGAAAGTAAGTTACTGCCAGTTGGCATGCTTAGCCAACTGTGGGGCATTAAATCGACGGCTGATTCTGTTCTGAATCAAAAAGGAATATCCATTCAAACACGAGACCAGCGGGGGACATACTGTTCAGGTGGATAAAAGCAGGTTGCTCTGGCTAATTACTAGGTAATCAGATCCAGTGTAGTAGTTTTCTGAGTGGTATACAATTTACCCTACATAGAAGGTTTCCCCTGAGGTATCTCTTGCTCATATTGGATATTTCTTGATCGGAGGGTTTTCAGTTTAGCAAAGTAAAAGCAGCTGCTGTTTCAACTCATAAAAAAAAAAAAAGTCAGAAATAGCATCAAGGGCCCAGCATGTGGTTGGTGTTTGCTGAGGGGCAGGAAAAAGGAAGTCCTTTCAACCTCAAATGTAAGGTTGGAATGGATTTCAGAGGAATCACTGAAAGCTTAACTAAAATCCACTCTGTCCTCTTTCTGGCAAAGCCCCTTGTGACAGCTGTAACTCCTGAGAAGTATTCCATGCCCAGAGAGGTATGGCTTGAAATAACCCATAATTTATATGCAAAAAATATTTTAAAATGTGCAAAATAAACCAAGACAAAAATGACAGCTGGGAAAAAGAAAACCAGACAATTTGATACATTTCCAAACAGTGTGGGAAAGTTCTTCCCCATGAAGAGGAACTTCATACCACTGTCTGAACAGGATGAGTGAGAAGACCTGTACCAAGCTTGAAAAAAATGCTTCCTGAAAGCTGCCCATCTGCAGGCTGTGTATTACAGCTGGAATCCTAATGTTAGCTTCATATCAAAGACACAGAGCTCCTGGAATAGTCATTCTTAGTGCCAAGCTGATATTCAAACATGATGGGGCAGGTAATCTTCCTGAAGAGGATTCGTGGAGGGACAGAAAGGAGCTGAACTCCAGAAACCCAGTAATTTCTCCGGGAAAAGGGTGATTAGATTAAAACAGGGGTGAGGGACCAATCTCCATTTACATTCCCAAATTGCTCTCTACTTGACAGAAATTTGAATGGAATGTGCTATAAGGATTGTGCAAATCTTGGAAAAGTTTAATATACAACTAGGACAAATTCAGTTAATAAATATAAGAGATAACGGGAAGGACCAGTTGGTACATATGCCGGTTTACACCACATGCCTTGACTAAGATACACTGCGTTTACTAGCCCTTCTACTCTGAATGGTCAGTGCCCCATCCAGTAAAACTTAGCCTCTCCAGCCCTAAGACATACTTCTGTAAAGCACGAGAGGCACGCCATGATAAATATGTTTTGTGTCTCCAGGAGTCTGGAGCTGCCCCAAGACACTGCACAGAGAAACTCAGCCACATATCAAGAGGCTTAGCTCCAAGCTGGCACTGCACAAGGTAAGAGAATTTCTCAGACAAGCACAAAAGGGCTGGGGAATTTTAATATCTTCTTCCCTTACAAGTAATTTCCAGTGTTTATGCTCTGTGGAGCTCCTTACGAGTGTCAGAGCAGAACAAATGTCATTTTTAATGGACTTGCTAAATCATAAAAACCGTTTGCAAAATTGCATCTGATTAAAACACAAAAACGTTCCATTATTCACAGAAAGATCCCAGGCAGCTTGCAACAGTGGCAGTAGTGGGCTGCCTGAAGAGAAATCTTGGCCCACAGGACTTCACCTCAGTAACAAGAAATAATCCTATAACGTACTCTAGCCAAATGCAGAGGCCTTTTCCTGGAGCGAGGGAACAAAGCTTAGCATTCATCGTTACATCATTAATTCTTGTAGCAACATATAAAACTGCACAAGACGATGTGTATTACAATGTATGACTCGGCAGCACGCATTGCCATCGGTAATATTCAAATGTTTCCGAGATGCAGATCACAGTTCCCTTTGGGAGAAGGCCAGCTCTGGAACAGCCCGGAACATTTAATTTCTAAGTCAGTTGTCACTAAAAGAGTTGCCTATTGTTTATTCCCATTCTAACCTGCATGCATTCACCAAAACTACCTCCTCTAACTCCATATGGAAGGGGAGTAAAAATTGAAAGTTCTTTTCCATATGGACAAAACAGATGTGGCAATAGAGCATATATGATAAATAGGGGCTGCTTTAGCCTGTAAATAGCACTAAAACCAGAAAGGATACCCATCAAAATTATGAAGTTATACAATTTACTGGCAAGAACAGAGCGGCTTAGTTCTAACGATGCTCTCTAGATGGTGATGCAGATTAATTATGCTTTAGTTTACCAAGCACGTAACCTTTGGTAACAGGATGTTCTGAGAAGTGACAGAAAATGATTTAGCCAGACATGCCGAATCGAAGTAGCTGCCTACATCCTAGATATCAAACAATGCCTCAATCAACCTTTTACTGTTAAGCTGTTATTTAATTTTCAGGAGATTCAGGAAGCGGGGCTCCTTCCCAAAAGTGTATTTTTTACTTCATTTAACTAAATAAAGCAGCTTAAGGGGAAGAGGCAGGATGGGAACAAACATTATTTTTAGAAAGGCAAAAACATATCATTTAAACACATCCAAAGCCGAAACATTTCATTTTAAAAGGATCCAAACTTTCCATTGTGCATGTCTCAAAATAGCAGATTAAGGTCTGGTTTCACAATGGCATTTCCATGACAGAACTGATGTAGGCATTGCTTTCTAAAAGGATAGAAGAACATGAATAACTCCAGCATTGAAATGGTTTGCACCGAGGTTAATCCAAGCTGATTATTTCTCGTGTGGGTGCAGATACACCCTGATCTGACCATGTTAGCATGCCTACTTTCAGGATTGTGACAGGAGCTGCATGACTACTTGCTGCCCTGACTGATGCTGATAAGGCAGCACAGGGCATGTGCTCTTTTAGTGCCTCCAGATATTTCATACATACGATAGAAAACACGGGCTCTGATGCAGCATCCATTTACATAATGGAAATGTCTACTGCAGTCGTTGCTGTAGAGAGAAATTCACCTGTAACACATCCCCTGGTAAAGATTTGACCAGAGCCAAGTGTTGTTGCGTGGATCAATGCATTAAGGTAAAGGTGCCTTGAAATACTTGGATGAAACTATCAAGCAAGAGTCAAAATCAGACTGCCTATCAGTGCTGCTACACTATTTTCCCCATATACTTAAGTGTCAGAGAAATGCTGAAGTTCAACTTAGGCAAGTTTCCTACCATTGTGCAGTACAGTTCTCCTGCAAAGGTTAATAACTCCTGATACATTCTGTGAACTCAGCGTTTCTTCTAAATTTCAGCTTGATGTACTGCCCTTTTCACCATGAACGCATTTCTTCCTGCCTGCCTTCCTTTTGCTAATCAGTTTTATCAACACAGCCTCAGGTGAAGAACAGCTTTCAAGACATGCAGGCTACTAGACAGAAACTCTTGCTTAATGCAAATAACAGTCAACAGAATCTTATTAATAAGCTACAGAAATCCAGCCACAGCCCAGAATCACAGCTGATGTAAACTGAAATAGCAATGTCAATTTACACCAAGAGAGAGCCTGGCCTTGCAAGTTTATAAATCTCAATGCACTTTAAAAAACAAAACACTAAATCATTTTGCCCGAGAGATGAGAATATCAATTATATTGCTCTATATCTTTCACCATAACCATTGATTTGTGCTTCCCTATTTCATCCTAGGATTTTCAAACACAGTAGGAAATTTATGGATCCATGCTGTAGAGAGGAAAACACAGAATCTTGTGAATTACCGGTGGTCAGTCAGCTGTGGGAATCCAACTTCCTATGTTGGAGTACAAATACTAGTCTCACCATCCTGGAAAACTAAGCCCTTCAGTCAGCAGTGTTCAAAGTGCTTGTTTTCACAATCAAACTGCTTGACAATGTCTTGGCAAGTCTGTGAAGAGACCCTGTATCCCCTGGTGAGTTTGGAGGATGCCAGTGTGAAGTCTTATTTTCAGGATTCACTGCAATGAATAGCTCCACGAGAATATAATGCACTATATTATCATACGGTTCTGCAGGCACTACACTTAATCCTTTTCTCCTACCCCATGAATCATTTCTTTTGAATGGTATGCAGTTTGGTGTTGGGCCAGAACAAAAGCAGCTGGGTGATTCGTACTCATTGCAAGACCTTTCTTCTGCTGCTAGACTGGGACACAAGTACCCAAATGCTGTCAAGCTTGTTTTCCCAAGGTTACTCTTGCTTCATGGCAAGCATATGTTGATTTCACCAAGATTAATATGTGTGCATTGCAAGCTTAAGTCCATTCGTGCCAGGGATTCATCTGATTTCAGGCATTACAAGAATAATGTATTTGTGTTCCCTCATCCTCAGCAGCATTTTGCTGCCTCCTAAGGATAGGCCCTTCGTTATCCTGGGCAGATGGGGTGAGGTGGGACAGCACACAAAACAGGTTTCTCTCCCACATCACCCTGACAAAGGGATGGACAGTTCCTGTAAAGGTTGCAGTAAAGCATCTGAGGCTGCATTTGATTGAAGGTTCTATTAATGCTTAGCTCTCATTTCTCAACCTGAGACTCCAAGAGATCAACGTAATCAAACATTGTTTAGAGCGTAAGAAAGTGATTGGGTTAAGGTCACGCAGAGTCTCAGGGAGGACAAGTAATCATCCTAGGCCTTTGACTGAAAATATTCTGCTTCCTCCCTACTTAAGTTTTTCCTTTTAATCCTGCTTCTCTCGATCTGCAATTGGAAGTACAGTTTTTGTTGTGCAACAATCGCCAACATAAACATGGTGATGAATGCCTTTCTGAATCCTTCTTCCTGATCCAAGAGGTATACCTGCTACCCCTAAGGCAAGCCTAAGACAGCAGGTGACTGCCAGGGACAGACAATTCTCCCAAGTCTCCAAGCACGTCAGGAGCAAGTCTAACTGGACATGACAGGGGTAAGTATAGTTCCTTCCATGTGGCACAATAGCCTGAAATTGTCAAAACAAAAAATTAATCCCATCCTACCATCAAGAAGCAGCTTACATTCATCGACTTCTCCATCTCTTAAGATGTCCTTAATTAAGGACAGGGAGTCCTCAACTTTACTATGGTACACACCTTCACCCAAGGAGGGTTGGGCAGCCAACACTCCCTTGTCTGCCAACACTCTGTCTTCAAGGTGCCATCAGAAGCCACACTTCACTGTGATGGGGACACAGCAAAGTGACTCCTTGCTCCCCAGGTTGTCAGCCCAGCCAAAGCAGCACCTGACCACGGTGAGGGGCTAGAGTCACATCACTTAACCACAATATTAGATAAAAACAGTGGGACAACAAGCAACAACCCCTCCCTCCCCTATATTATCTGTTGTAGAGCTACAGCTCTGCTCTTTGCTTGACACTGAACTTGGGACAATCAGAGCTAAAAGCAAAAGCCTTTACCTGAGATAAGCAATTAGTACCTCTCATCTCAATTCTTGACTCCGTGTTAGTCAGATAGGATCACATTCCCTGAAAGATGCAGTACTTCTTGCTACTTGACATCAAAAGACACTCACAGCTATTGCAAAAGATGTTGTTCTTGTGACCCTAGTGCATTGCCAGCTTACCCCAGCTGAGAAGTTGGTCTGTTGCAGACGTTATTTACAAAATATTGGTTCTTTGGTTTACATGCACTGACACAGCTCATGAGCAAGTGAAAGTGAATCACTGCATTAGATAGTTGTGTTGTTTTCCCCACACACTGCCTTCTCTATGAAAGGTTTACAGCAACATTAATTTCAAAATCTCTCTATTAAGATCACTCACTGCTGTGACTAGAGGGCGGAATGTTGTGAGGTACACAGAATAAAGGAAAAATGTACAGCCCATAAAGACAATAAGAGCAAGAATTTCTTTGCTCCTAAAGGTGTACAGAGAGATGTAGCAAGATAGAGAAAGTCACTTTTGTTATGGGAACTCCTCAGCCCTAGGTAACAAGTAGCATCTACTATTCTCACTATAGGTTTAAGTCAGAATCAGAAACCAGAAAGAAACCAGAAGATAAAACCAAGAAAAAAGCAGAGAAGGTTTTCCTGCTGATTGTCCTGACATCCTTGGTGGTGTATGGTGTGGCAGCAGCTTCTTTGCAGATGCTCCAGGCTCTTGTCACAGGATGGCTCCTCACTGCTTCTGCAAACCCATTAATTCCTGACAATTCATCACAAATTTTGGGGGCAGGAATGTCTCCATGCAGGAAGTCTCAGGAATTACTTCAGTGAGCTAGAACGGAGAGCCAGGTCTTTGCTTAGACACAGCTTATGTCCCAGATAATGACAGCAGAGGATGTGCCAACAGACCTTTGGCAGAAGTGAGATATCCTTGAGATATTCATGGAGGCTAACAGAAAGCCAAGGACATACATACTGCAGCTTTGAAAGAGACTGCAGCCAGAGGTGACAACAGAACCAAGTGGGCAGTAGCAATTTCTCTTCTATATCTGTTCCATAAAATTTAAAAGCCATAGGCTTTTGAGCTCAAGCTGCAGAGAGTCATTACTAGACATTAACTTCAACCAAAATGGAAAAAATAAAGGCCTTCTAAAGATGCAAGAAATTAATTTTACAACTAAATACACTGTAGATGGCATCGGCAGTTTTCCTTTTAACTTCCTGCCCTCAGTTCCCCAGAAGTTTGGTTAATTTTGAGCACTTCAAAGCTCAATTCTTCTGCAGGAAAGTCTCATGGAAACTCATTGATGCAAGAGAAATTGAAGCATGAAACAGAAAATGCCTTCCTCCCCATCCATTATTCACACTTTGTGGTGAGAGAACCTCAGAATGGGTAGTAAGAACTTCTAGTTCATCTTGTTAGCATACACTTGCCAAATTCTAACTCTCAAGCCACACTTTTTTCCCCCTAAACAGCCGGCAGACACAGCAGGGGGAAGAAAAGGACATAAAAAGTCTCAAAGGTTTCTAATGGTAACAGACCAAAACGAATGGATATGGAAGTCACAGAGGGAGAATCTTTTATCAAGTGGTCTGGCTACAAAATGCATTTTGCAGAAATCACCATCCAAGATGATGTAGCTAGCTAATGGCATGCAAGGCTCTGACCTTTTCCTTCTCCACTGCTCAGCAAGTGCCATTGGGTGGGAGGAACTGACATTACGGAGTTCAGGGAGAGATGCTGAGCAATTAGCTCTGTGCCTTCTGCCAGGCTCTCCCGATCAGACTGCAGTCTGCCCATTTGCTTTCCTCCAAATGAGAAAGCTCTGTTTGGTTTTGTTATTTTTTTTTTTTTCCTCTCTCTTTAGACTACAGCACAAAAACAAGCCAAGAAAACAGATATAAATGTCCACAACATGACAAGATTATGCTGTAGAGCTGAGATGTAGGAAAGCAACTGAAGGGAAGATGTACTGGTAACTCTTAATAGAAACCACAGCCGAGAAACAGTAAGGAACAGCAAAATCTGTGCTTGCTTCTCACAGCCTTGTTTATGCTAACAAAGGTTTGGTAATGAATTACTGGTAAGTGGCCTCCTTTCATGGGAAATTACTCAAGCAAGCAGGTGTGGCTTCACAAACATTTATCTTCTTCTGGCTGCATGGCACTCCAGGAGCTGCACTAAAGGAACCTTAAGGCACCAGCTACCTGTACAGACATCCACAGGGGGTGTTGAGAAGGGGCAACAGGCAGAGGCCAGAGTCACCTGTGTGTATGGGCAGAGGGAAGGTTGCATCTGTCCAAGCATCCATCCCACTCAATGCATGCACCAGCCTCAAGATTCAGCGTCCCAAACAGTACAGCCCTTGCAATCTTGTCAGCCTTCACAAAGCTTATTTGATCTCTCCAAGAAGCCCATTCCTAGATTGCTTGAAAACATGAGGAGGGGGGTTTGAAGCCATAAGCTAGGATTCAGGGATCAGAGCTCTTGGTACCACTGGCTTTGCATGTGACTTCTGCATTCATCTTTCCAGGGCTCTCACACCACCTCCGTTCCTTTGCTTTGCCCATGCTGGCAGCTAAATCCCAATTTTGCTTGCAAAAGGCTCAGGCACTAATACAGCACTCATCATTTCAGTTCTTAGATGGATAAATACTCTCACTGCCACTCTAAGCTGTCACAAGGATTTGTATCTGCCTTCATTACATCCCTTCCAGCCACAGTATAATTAAATCCAATGTTGCTTTAAGTCTCAGTGAGCAAAGGAAAATTCAAGAGATTAATCAGAATATTTTTCAAAAAGAGTTCTAAAAATATTCTAAACAGACCAGAAAACCAGATGAGTGGCATTCTCATTTATTACTGAGCCAAACTCTGGATGCAACAATCAATTGACTTGATAGATAACACAGATATTCTGCCTCTCCCATTTCGTTCTAGAAGCTCTCAGAGTCAGATCAAGATGCAATTCTCTATTATTGTCTCTCTCACTCACTGGAGTTTATTTTTGGATGTGTGTTTTCAGCATTCTCTCAAGGGGTGTGCTGTTGCCATGATTTTGAATTAGGTTTTTCCTTTCTCATTGTCTCCCTCCTGTAATAAATTTTTTTCTGGAACACATGTTTCCCAAGATATTGTTCAATTCTGTCCTTCCAGAAGCCTAAGAGAATTTTGTTGTTGCTTTCAGGGCAGTCATGATGTAATTGCAGGCATATAATAGAAATTTCCCATATGGTTCTCAAGGATTTTTTTTACACAAGCCTGGACCAGCTTTCTGTGATACATAATCCAATGTTTACAAAGCAGTTGTAGCTGTTTAAGCCCCTCAGCTTTTTGCTCCTGGCCACTTCAGCCCTAATATAACTGATTACCTTTCTGCATCAAGTAAAACAGGTTCATCTATACCATCTCTAAGAGTAACTTCACAAGCTTCTTGGCAAGCTAACAGTCTGACTGTATCCTTGCAAGCTTTTGTCGCAGTGGCATAAGTCTACTGACTGAGCAAAACTTAAAGCTGATTTAAGTCAAGAGCACAAGAACAAAAGCAGGCACTCACCATTTGCAGCTGGGCCAACTGAGCTCTATAGGGGGGATGTAAATATTCCCACTGGAGCAACCAGAGAGATCTGATCCAGGAAAATTTCAGCGCTTAGATCAGTGTCACTGTAGCTGCTACCAAGAACATTTATTATAAATATATAACAATAAAATATGGCACTTGCTTTTCACTGTGTAAATGACCTTGCAGAGGCATGAGGGGATGATGGAAGAGGGCAGGCAGTCTCTGTGCCTCCCCTGTGAATCCCTGCTTTGATTCTAAAACATTAGCTCTGAAGAAACACCAGATGCAATTTGCTGACCTTAGGGCAGCAGTTCTGCAGAACCTGGGCTGCCAGAGCTGATGCCACCTCAGCTTCCTCTCCACACCTGCTCCTGCATTCCCCTTCCACAGAGAGGCCTTGGGTCTGACACACAGTCAGCTCAAAGCCGAGAGGAATTCAAAGTTACTGACATACCTGACTGTTCATGGGGCTGGAATCCAGCCCCCAAGAGAGGTAACTCATTCAGAAATTCAGTAATAAACAAAGCAGCATAAGCTCCAGAGGCAGCCAGCCTGCAATAGGGTGCCGGATACATTATGAGCAAGGGGAATGCAAGATGGACAATGCACCTGCAAGATGGAGTTACATGGGGAAAGAGGTAGGTAGTACCAGAGGAAGGAAAGGCTATTAAAAACAGAGCGTCATGATTCAATGCCAAAATTATTAGAAAAGCAAAGGAAATATGCTAGGAAGCACCATAATCCATATCAGTCACTGGATGCTGTTCCACTGGGGAAGACTGGAGGTGCCAAGGTTGAAAAGCCTGCCATTCATTACTTTTGATTTAGTGCTGCAAAGACAAGAAAAGCTTGCATGATGCATTGGCTGTATATTCTTCTATTGATCTCTCAGACTTTGTTTTCTAAACTTACCATCCATCACCCCCACCAGTCCCCCTCAAACTCCCCTTGAGAGGAGGCTAAAGAGAAGCAACTGTCCTGTCATTCAGGGCCAAGGTCCAAATGGTTTATGAGAGCCAAGGATGTATGGAAACTGGGCTGATCCACTACCTTTATGATGGACTGGCAGCATTTGCAGATATTACTGTCTCCCTACTGTCACTCTTCTGAAGGGCAAAAGGAGCCTTGAGGAAGCTGTGTTCCTAATCCCGCTTAGGCAAGACAAACTTCTGAGAGGGGGTGGGAAATTAATCTCTAGCTCATGCCGCACTAACACTTTATTCCACCTCCATGAAAACTAACTCTGAAAAACTACCCCCATTCCCAGGATACAGATCAGAGCTCTCCTTCTAGCTTGTCCACAGCCTCAACAATAGGTCTTTAAGGACACATTGCTCCGCAAACCGTACCACCTTCGTACAGAGGAAGAGTCATGGTACAGGCAGCAATATAATTTAAAACTATGGCTAAATCAGTGGAAACTTTGAGCTCTACAATCATATTTTTTTGAATCTTATAATAATTTCTTAAATCTTATGCCAGCTTTTGAGAGTTAATATTGAGAACATATGTGTGTCCATCTTTCGGAAACTTTTTACACTTTCATGAGAACAATTTAAAACCCACCTTTGCTAGAGAAAATATGGCAGCACCTCCCACAACTCACCTTTCATCAACAGCTTCTTATATATTCTATGCAAAAATGAAGGCTCTTTTGGAACATCAGGAGCAAAATGGGGAGGTATGAATATCCTCTGCATATCCAGTAGCTATTATTCTCTTGCCCCATCCCAAGCAAGAACAACCCCCTGAAATCAGTACCAGACAAAACTCATGAAAAAGGAGTGGCAGTTTTGCCCCAAGCAAGGGCTGAGAAAGAAAACATCAAATGAATTGTTTCAGGATTCATCTCCCTCATGTCATGTCTGGCTATCATTTTCTTTTGCTGTGCTCTGCTAAATGTCTCACAAAAACATTGATGGATCTGACAGCATGGAATCCATCATCTTAATTCTTACAGAAACTCTGGAAGGATCTTAACAAAAATTCTCACAAAGCATCTCCCCCGCCCCTTTCTAGTAAAAGATGCAGATGTTAAGAACACAAAGCATTATTCATTTCCTCCCTTTCTGACATTTCAGGTATAAAAAAGGAAGCCAGGTATGAAGGGGACATGGAGGTTAAGAGCAATCTGTCTATGCTCAATAAGAGATGGGGGGAAAAAAAAAAGTAGTGAAATTGTACATTATTAGATGATCTTCAGTGGCCCGCTCGATGCAAAGAGCGGCAGCGTTAGGAGACAGGGAGAGTTTGAAAACCTGTAAATGGCTCCAAGGGAGAAGTGCTCACTGGGGGAGGAAGAAATGTTACTAACAGGTTACGTGCCAGGAAATCTCAAAGTTTGGAAGAAAGGTAAAGAGAGTTTTTTAGGAAAAAGGTCTTTAGACAATTACACAAATTGGGTCTGTGTTCTGGTTTCTCTGTACCTGGATTAGTTAATTAACCCATAGTAAACCCTCCCATGTCAGCAGGGCATGCACTCAGCGAGAGTCCCAAACACACACTTTGGAGTTAAGGCGAGCACCAAGCACGGAGAAGAGAAAGCCGATGCTAACTGTGCCTTGTGTTGCGTTGGCCCAGGAACGCAGCGTGGGTTCAGGACAAGAGTGCACCCAGAACACAGCTAGAAATAACCTTATCCAGAAGAACAGCCATGATATAAGTTCTAGGTTTAGAAAAAACCAGATCTGTGTACCTATTACCAAACAGCTCTACTATTAACCAATTACTGCGAGATAGGTCAGAGCAGCAGTGCTTGCTAGCTTGACTATTATAGCTGAATATTTCAGGGCCTGCTAATGGGAGATAAATTCATGTACAGGAAATTGGATGCAATTAGAGTCATTTTAGCAACAGTTCAGAATGGAACTGACCTTTGCTTTCACATGCAGGGGTCCAACAGAGGTATTATGCTTAATATTATTTGTTGTGCAAGAAAGCTTTTGCGTTTGCACGTACCAGAACAACTCACCTAAGCAAAATAAAACGTGGTGTGAGCTAGGGTTTAGAAATTGGTCTAGGATTTAAGATTCCTAAATTCTCATCTCATCTTTGTCATCAACTAAGTGTGACAGTAATTTTGCCTTGCTATGAGTCACTTTACCCATCTTTAAGGCTTGGATGACTCAACAATCTCTTGTAGCTCCCAAATATACCCTTGATTCTATGTGACACTTCCCTTACTTGGTGTTTACACCTTTACAGCACTTACAGGCAATTATCAGTTCCCACTGAGAATCCACCTCGCCAAGTCAGCTGAGCAGTCTGGTGGGAAATCAAATCATTCCAATTGGGAAGTTCCTTGATTAGGATAAATATTAGGGGTCTTTTCCAAGCCTGCTTTCTGCAGCTGATGCAAAAAACAATCCTTAGTATCCAAAAGGCCTGCGCTGGTCTTACACAGCACTACCATTTCAGGGATGACTTTAACCAACAGTCATAAATACATACTGTTGTCTGCAGCGACTCAGAACTGGATGGACATCAAAATCAACACACGTCTTTTCAGGCTCATATTTTCTTACCTTTTCTTCTGCTGTTTTGAGCACCCAGCAGTGCTCCCCAGTCATCTGTCTAACCTCAGGGTCTGCAGCTACCAGACAAAACTCTTGGAAATTTAGCATCACAGGCTTAATACACAAAGTGCTTTATTTTTAACACAAACTGATAGCTTTTCTCCTAGATAATGATGATTGATTCTGTTTTCCATCCTTTGTCAAGGCTCAGCATGTGTCTAGAATTTTAACTAGTCCTTCTTCTGATACTTCCATGCATCCATCTGTTCCTCTGGATCTCTCTCATTCTCCTGGTTTAAATAATGAACCTTGCTAGGCTCAGAACAATCTATTAATAAATAACAATCTTGGAGATTACACAAGCCAATTAATAGTAAAGTGGCATCAGGAACTGAAGTGATAGATGCCACTGAATGGGAGGAGTGTGGGAGGGCAGCAAAGGTACCAGTCCTTGCACACACAGGATTAGCAGAATACTCTACAATAGCGGGGGGGCAAAGTTGTGCAAATAGTGCCATAAACAAACTCACAGCAATTAAGCATGCACACGCTTCTGTACAAATTATATCTGAGCAACACAAAGGAGGGAGTAGAACCACATTAATTCTAACATTCTCTGACACACAAAGTGAAGATGTTATTTGCAGCTACAGTTCAGGGCACATCAATGAGAAAGTCCAGCTCACTGAGCACTGGGAATACAATAGCACTGATGAGTTTTTCTCCATTAACTTGTTGTGTAAATGTAGCACAACTGGCCAGGTAAAAAACACCGAGGATGTCCTAAATCTGCTCCGTCCTTTATCCTATCAATCCATGTGTTTCTGCTCCCATTTGCACTGATACAGCAAAACCCAACTGCCCTGGCACCACACAAGATCCCAGTTAAGGCTTGTCCACTTTTTTGGCCACCCAGCCTGGTGACACACAAAGCAAACGGTGAGTAGTAAGAATTGCAAAAGATTAAGATGACCTATGGGATACACACCACCTTCCTGAAGCTGGTTGACTCAGTGGACATAACCAAGTTGCCTACTGGCAATGAAAAGGGACAGAAGCCTCCATGGGGTGACTGAGCCCACCTGTGGTCTGGATTGCCCTTCGGCAATGCAGAAAGATCAGACAGCACTGCCTGATCAAGGGATGGCTCTGCAGGACTATACTGCTCTGAGTCGGACAGTACCGTTTCCCTACACTGGTTGGGTGTTTAGGAATGGTCTAAACCTTTGACTCAGCTACATTTTTGCTTCACTTAATGTTAAGCACATACTTGAATGTTTAGCTGAATGGTCTGCCAATATCTTGGTTTACTGTGTTTGCCATCTCAGTTTATTCCTTTCATTTTTGGTCTTCATTGGTCTGTCCTCTTTTTCTTTCCCTTTCATTTTGCAGTCCTACTCCCGTGGTTTTGGTTTTTTTCTCATTTCTCCTCCTCTCTGCCCTTCATAATGACTTAATCTGGCAGGCACTATGACAAGCGAATGAATTGAACACGGAGTTTCCCTGCACTCCAGATTCATTTGAAGATTTCTCCCAGATGCAGCTCTAAAGCCCCAGATTCAATTTCCCTTTGACATAATAACAGAATTAGTCTCATATTGTCATACATAAATTACTTGCAAGCCCAGTACCAGTAGAGAAAGAAAGAAAGAAAGAGGGGAAAAAATAGAATAGGATTCAAAGGAAGGTGTGACTGTGACAAGCAACAACAGAATAACAATAGGCAACCAGTGGGTGATATCTATCATATCTGACAAACAAGGAGAAAGCCATCTCTATATCAAACTTAAGAATTATTTACTTCTTCCTCCCTCAGTCTTTGAGCCATTAAACCTTATACTGTGGATTTCTGTGTCTTGCAAAGGACACACAAAGTCTAAATAACTCTCCGATTGAAAAATATTGTACCTGACTTCTAGTTTAGTGGCGTGGCATTTTTCTTCTTCACAAGACACCATTCACAGAAATAACCCTACTGCCCTTAACTGGGAGAAAGAGACTGCTCCTACAAAAGTCCTCAGAGATAAGAGCTAGACAATGCCCTTCCCACCCCACCGAGCTGGTTTAAAGGCTTCTGCTGCTCCCAGCAGCAGTTCTCCCACGCTGCTTTTTCTAGGGGCTGTTGGCCAGGAGGCAGGACACTGCAGGAAACCATTGCTCCTCAGAGCAAGCTCTGAGCCTACCGCTCTCAAAACCCTTACACAGACTGCCTGTGGGTTTCGCAGCACTGTAAAGAACGGCTCAGCCCGTGCCATATTGGTCCAGCTTCCACCTGCCTCCCACCTAGCAGCCTGAGAAAGGCAAAGATGAGCCCACTTAGCCAATGCTAGAAATGCCCCTGTTCTGTCTGGCCAGGAAAAGGCTGCCAAGCCAGCACACCTGACAAGCTATTAGAGTCTCATTGACAGGGTGCAGAAGTTAGCACATTGTAATAGCCATTGCTTCACTTTCCTTGCCCAACCTGCAAGATTCATCAGCAATTTGGCTGCTGAATTAGTGCTATTCCCTCCATTACTTGCATTTTGTCCAGTGAGCAGTGCAGTAGAGGCAACTGACCCAAAGAGAATTCATCTAGTCCAGTACTCTGCCATGGGCTGAAATTCAGAAAGTTACTACCCACGGCATAAAAAAATGCTTCGCTCTCATCTGCTTTAAACTGTTCTGTTTTTGGTGAGTGACCCACTAGTTTGAGTACTGTGGGAACTGATGAATACGAGCTCACCTTGTCTGCTATCCTCATGGTTTTGTAAACCGCTATCATAATTCTCCCTCCACTTTCTCCCTTGTCTCCATATTTCAAGGAAAACAGTGGATTTGGAAAGGAACAAGGAATGGCAACCGGAATAACCGATACAGAACTAGAACAGCACTTTCCTACTGGTGTACAGGTAAGGATGTTAACAGAAAGCAGATTCAGAGTTCTTTAGCTGTAGTTCAGTACTGGAATGAGGCATCCAATGGTGAAAAACATTTGGAAAACACATCTTTATATGCCTTTCCCCAGTTATGACTGCAACTATGTTCCAATGAAGTTCCAGCCTGTAGATTTTAAGAGGCTGGCAGAAAGACACAACCATTAAGACTATACAATCTGTGGAAAGGAGGACTAAATGATTGTAATGCAAGCTGATTTATAGACTTTGGCTTTGACGGAACTAATTTGAATGCAGCCCAGAGGTTCTACTGTGCAATGGATGCTTGATAGCATTTACTGCCTGATTTTGTTGGGTTGGGCTAGCCCCCAGCGGGCAAGCACACTCATGTGGAAAGCCTACCTCCACCACAAATGACATGAGGGGATATGCCAAAGACTGGCAGGTGTGGTGTGGGGACAAAACACCCTCAACATTTCCGTAAGGCTTCTCCTCATTGCAGAACTGGTTTTCTGGCTGGAATAGAGTACACCAACAGTATGCTTAGCTCATGAGTAGTCTGGAGATGGCACTCAAGCTAGCAATAAAATTGACAGCATTCATGTAAAAAGAAGAGTATCAAATCAACAAAAACTCCTCTGCCTACCCATCCTGTTGTTTAATTTTTTGCCTGTCTCCTGCACCAAGGACAAACAGCTAGATCTCTACCTCTAAGAGAGCAGTGAGATAGGCCCTATGAGAGCTTCCTGGCCCTAGCTAAAATGTCAGGGCCATTGGGAAGCATTTCCTCACTCAAGCAGACAGGAGAAGGGATAGTGAAAGGCTCATCAGCTCAGCATTCCCTACAGTCAAGAGCAAGGCCCAGCAGTGCTCCAGGTGGGAGAGTAAAGACAGCCACTGACACAGCACCTTGTCACACAAAGAAATACAGAGCATGAAGTACAAGCAGTTATGATCCCCGCTTTGTAACACAAGGGAGGCAGGCAGGCAGCAAATGCTGCCTGGAAGGTCTGGGTGGATGGTGACTCTGTCAAAGCACATGCTGTCAGCTCAAAGTGGATTAAACCTGCCACTCAGACCCACCTGTCAGAAAGATATTGCTTAGGATGGAGCAGATCAGCTTCTCTGCATCACATCAGTCTGGCTGACCAGACACCCCTGGGAAATGCCTGCCTGGCACTGATGGCATGCAGAGCACACATGGTGACACAGCCCTTCTTTCCATTCATTTGACCTGTCACTTGAAAGGCTGGCTGTATTCTGTCATGACAAGGAAGAACTAGACACTCATCATTGTTAATAGGCATTATCTGAATTTTCAGGTACATGTGTAAAATTATTGAAATACCGTGGGGAAAGAGGGAAGAAACGGAGAGGAAATATAGATAATTTAATGTTCAAACACAGGCATTCATGATCAGAAGCAACAGTGTTTTAAAAGACAATCAAACCCTCTGGAAAAACCTATGGCATTTGACACAATTCTATTGACTTCCTTAAAAATCCATATAATAGGGAGTAAATGGATACCCTCAGGGTTGATTACAGTTCAAGCCTTTTCCCAGTACTCTTCATTTTTTATTTCATCTCTGTCTTTTGAGGTCAGAAACCAGGAGCTACACCTACCCATAACTTAATGGCAGGAATTGTGAATCCTTAAGCCTTTTGCTCTCACTACTACTAATGCACACAATGCTGTTGCAGGCTTACAACAGATCTGGGAGGTAGGCATCACCCAGATCCTGAAGTTGACATAAACACTTGGAGAAAGTCAAGTAAGACCACCTAGGGAGGCTCTCCGTGAATAAATGTATGTGCAAAAAAATTCCAGGTAATTTTTTCCTTTGTCCATGGAAAGTCCAGGCTAGTGTTGAGGCACTGTACTAAATAAGGGAGCAAGCAAAAGACTAGCAACCAAGCAAACATAACAGGTTAAAATAACTCAAATAACTCCTTGCTAGAGAACCTGAAGCCAGACAACTCCTACAGACTGTGCACAACGCTTAAGGCATAGGCACTGTTTACAGGGTGGAACCAACAAACACTTGCAGCTCAACACACTGCTGACCACAAAGCACTCGGTGTTTATGACTGAACACTATCTCTCCCCTGTTTGTTTCCTACCCGCCTCACTGCTCTGATGTATGAGCATATATCAGCAATGTATGCCAGACAGTGCACATCGCTGCTGATTGTCATTTGGATGTCACCATGCCACGCGAAGGCACACTCAACGGCAGAAGCCTGAATTCTCCTTAACAGCAGCCATCCGAAACTCCGCATCACATCTCACTCCTCATCTACCAAACTGCTCCTAATAATAAAACCAGCTGACCTAAACAGAGACAGCTTTGAATTTTCAAGGGATGTCAACAACCTTACGTCCTTGATTAGGTGGCTTCTGCCCTTCTCTTTTGGTCTTTCAGCAAGCAGCGAATTGGCAGTTAAGAACCGAATGTAGAAGGTGAAATGTGGAAGATGTCAGCAAAAGGCACTCGAGTGAGCAATTCATAGCGAGCTGTGAATACCTGTAGGCTGTGCCGAGTCAGAAAACGGTACTACGTATTATACTCCAGCTGTCAGTCTCCTCTGAAGCCCTCCAATTAACTTCACTTTCTGGGGATGAGCAGACAACAGGATGCTCACAAACCCCAGAAAAGCCAACACTTGAGCATCACTGCTCACAGGTGCTTCTGTCTAAGGAGGGGAAGACAGTGAAAAAAGGCCTGTTTTCCACTGTTAACCCACCCTTTTGTTAGCTGTGTAAATATCGGCTGCTGAATGACACACATCCAAAAAAGGTTCAAGGGAGCCCCTGAGTTTATAAACACGTGGGGAGATAGTCCACACCACAGTTATCCGCAGAGCGATTAAGCATCAGCCTCAGGGATGCTGAACTTCAAACCAAAGCCAGGTTTTATTTGTCTGTTGACAGAGCGAATGGGTTTGTTGGTCTTTCTAACCCACCTCTGAGACAGTAAAGGTCTCTTTAATCTAGCAAAGGCATAACAAAAACTAGTGGCTTAAAGCTGAAGCTGAAGAAATCCAGGCTGAAAGGTAGGACATGCGTTATTTTTTCCCAGCAGAAAACATAATAAGCTATTGAAGCAGGTGCCTTAGGGTGATGGAGAGGATTGTGTCCCTCAGTGTCTTTGGTCAAAACTGCCCATCTCCATCTTAAACACAAGCAGTGAATAAAAAACCCCAAAATCTTCTTAGTCAAGGGAAAATTACAAGCTAGGTGGCATGTTTCCTGCCATGGCTGTGGAGGAAGGCAGAGTACTTGACTCTAATGTCCATTTTGATTTTAAAAATATGCAGAAAGTGTAATTGATCTTTGGAACACCTACTGTTTTGGCTCAAGACCAGCTTGGAAAAAAAAAAAATCAAGGTTAGCAAATCTGAGCTATCAAATAAACAGCATTTGCTGTTAGTCCCATAACACGCACAGCCAGGGGAGTCTGACTGATTATTAAGACTCATGATGTTCCTGGCTGAAATCATGGCATACAATGGTCTGACTCTTCCCCTACCTCCCAGTTCAACACAACTGGAGCGCACATAGGCTTGCCTGTCTGGCTGTGGTGCCTGCAGCATTTTGATGATTTATTCCCTTGGCTCAAAGAAGAGACAGCTGCAGGTCTCCTGGCCTCATCCAGTAAAAAGCTTTTACACCCCAAGCCTGTCTCAACACACTGCAGATGGTGGGGCATCTCCCCGAGCAATCATGGCCCAGCAGGCCAGTACTGGTGGATGCTGGGACAGGCACAGCTAGCTGACAAGGTGCCTTGGTACCGGAGTTGAGCCACAGCTGCTCACAGCTGCCTTGACACCGCATCCTCCTCTATAAAAGGAAATTGAAGGACTTAGTTATATACTCTGCCATGAAAAATTAAACAAATCTTCCCAAAATAGTAATGATTTACATTGGCAAAGGGAAGTAATTTGAATGTAAGCACGCTTTTTTTATTTCTTCCAGAAGAGCCCTGATACCAGGCAGTCCTTCTTTCACCCAACATCCCCAGGGCAAATCCTTTCTTTTCAGTTTTCTCTGGTTTACAGCCTCTGGAACTAACAAGGCTGAGCAGGTAGGGTCACACAGACTGTCCACTCAGCATAGCTCAAGTGGGCTTAAAGAGCAGCAAGCCCGATTTAGGTTGGACATTAGGAAGCATTATAGAATAGGAGAGCTAAGCACTGGAAAAAAATTAAGGGCAGGAGAGAAATCCATCAGGGAACCCTTTTCCCCACACAGTTTAAGCAATAAAGAACAGTCTGACTAGCACCACTCAGCCTGGAGAGCCTTGAAAATCCAAACACATGGGAAGCTGTTGGAAGTTTAGGAGATACTCCGAAGAGAGTAGGCTAGGCTGACTTTGAAATCACCCTTCCCTGAGTATCCGGCATTGCACAAAAACCTCATTCCTCCCCTTCCTTCCAGGAGGTGCCAAAGCCCCTGAACCGAACGGAGAGAACTTTCTACAGCAAGAGGCTGGGAGCTCGCTCTTCCCTCCTCCTCCTTCCCCCTTCCATGAATAACGTCAGCCATTGACCTTTTCAAACACAGTGCTCGATGTAAAATATTACGTTACAGTTATCACCAGCACCAATGGAGGAAGAGGCTGGGGAGAAGTCTCAAGCGTGCTAGCATGCCAGATAAAGGGCTCTATGGTTTTAACAACCTACAAGGAAATTTTATGACTATATCTCTGGCATTTAAAATTAATATAGTTAAGAGAGAGATTGTTTTACAGCATAATGGCTTTTTAACAAGGTGAATGCCATGAACCCCTGCCTCAGAGGAGAAAAAGAAAAAAGGAATATGGAGAGTCTCCATGCATTTGTAGCTCTTGAAAGAGGCTGCCAGTGACAGAGAAGCTTTAAGGACCAGTTGCACCTTTCAGTGAGACTGGAATTCTGTGCTATTAACCCTCTGACTGTGCACAGAGGCCCACAATGAGTGGAGGAACAGGACAGATTTAGCACAAAGATGCTTTCATTCCAGCGTGGTGACATGCTGGTGATGGACTTCTCCAGGGCCAATAAACTGCTGTTTCATCTGTGCTTTCAGTCCTTCTCTTCCACCCTTGTTTCCTTGGCTATTCAAAAGCTATCTCGGCACAAAACGGTACTGGCTTGTCTGAAAAGTTTCTGTCTAAGGCTCCAAAAAGCATCCCTGGAGCTAGGGCACAGGGGTGAGGAGGCTGCATTCATTTTATTTCACTGAACTTTAGTGTTGCATTTGACTAGATGATTTCTTTTTTTTAATAGAATAAACCAATGAATCAAGAAGTGAAAAATACTAATTTTGCCACTGGCTGGAGAGCTGCCAAAACACTCTTTGCAAAGTCACCAGGTTAAATCCTGCTAACCCAGGCACAGTCTATTCACCACAACATCCCTAAAAAAATGCCACAGAGTTGTTTCATCCAGAGGCTGCAGAGGTACCAGTATTTTCAACGGCTGGCCGCAGAAACAGCCTGCATTTTAAAGATGTCTCACTCAGGGCTGGATTCTCCGCTTGCTTACACCGTCTTAGACTGAGATTAGTTTTGCTAAAATCAGGATGCCTTCACCCCAGTGTAATTACATTCTTTGTTATGTTGAGAGGCTTTGACACCACAGCACAGTGCAACATTTATTTGGCGGAAGCAGTGCTGCAGACTAGCTGAACCCCTGTCCAAGCAGGACACGAAGGTCCATCTCTGGCAAACTAGTGAGCTCCCGAACTCTGTAACCTCATTTCCTAGGTGCACGGGATGCTTTCAGCTGTTACAGTGCACTTTCTTGGACTGTGACCATTTAACCAGGCAGTTTGCCTCACGTTATAACAATAACCACATATTCAACATTGTAAGTCTTTACCTCATCTGCAATCTAGCCCAGCAAAGGACATGAATCATCAGCTAAGTCATTAATAAAAGTATTGAATAGCTGTAGACAAAAATAATCCATCCCTGGGGAACCTGCGTGAAAGAACCTTCTTCATTGATATTGTTCCTTGAACAACTGCATTTAGAGCTCTATTGCCCAGCCACCCTCTCATCCATCTAGCATGCACCCTATTAATTCCACCTCATGATAGTTTTTCTTAATCAAAATGTCAGGTGACACCACCTTAGAGGAAACTAAGGATACACTGCCAAAACTGTTGCACCTATCAGTCAGATCCATACACCTGTCAAAAAAGACAACAGGTTTGTTCAATGAGACCCACCTCAGAGGACACTCTGCTGACTCACAGGGAGTTTATTTTTATCCTCTGATTTGTTCTTGCCAAAACACCAGATCAGCCATTCCTCTATGACACAGAGGTTTGACCTCACGCTGCTGCTTCTCTCACCATCTGGCTTGCTTCTTTTTACCCATATTTAAACCCTGCAAATCTTAAAAGGATTTGGCAGGATATTTCAGAGCAAGGACTGTGAAAGGCTTCCATCTCCAGCTAGGCTAGAAGCTGTATAACCACAGCCATGTGCCATGCTCGACCACGCACAGCTCATCTTTCAAAAGGCCTTATTAGCTAAGGTAACTATATGGCTTCTAGACACTAGAGCTGGCTTGCATCCAGCCAGATCACAACAAGAGCAGAATGAGCTCACGTCTGCCTGCATCCATCCATGTAGATGTTCCCATAACAGGTGAAGAATTTAAATTAACACCTTGGCTCCTAAGTAGGTTTCAGTGCCCTCATTTCGCACATCTCTAGGAGCAGAGTAGAGCCATATGTACAACGCAGTGAGACACCAGGTATGGCCTCAGATGGACACAAAGTCTTCCTTTAGATCATTTACGTACTCTGACACACAAAACCGTGTATGAAAATGTCAGCATTGAGATAGTATAAAGCTGGTGACAAACTATGTTTTCAAGTATGAGAACCAAGTTATTTTGGCTTCTTTTTGTCGCTGCATTCCCTACCCAGAACACTGGGGGAAGCAGCCAAATCTAACCTCAGCTTAGCTGTGTGATAGGGGACGCTGAAGATACCTTTATTCCAGACTTCTGAGGTCTCCTATGTTGCTGCTATTCCTTCCTAAAGTTGAAGATGTTCCCCCCCTGCAGAAAATCCCACAGAAAATCAGCTACCCAGAAAAAAAAAAAAAGAAAAAAAAAAACCAAAACACCACAAACTGGAGAACCTGGAAAGAAAGGTTATTTCCAGGCTATGCCTTGGCAGGAGTTAGCTTGCTTTTTGTGAGTGTGATCCAGCAGAGCGGGTAAACAAGTGGTTAAATTTCAGCATGATCCTTTAGAAGAAAGCATGACTATTCACCCCTCTGAAGTTCAAGATGCAGCTGCTAGCACTTCAGAACCTGAGATGCCAATGGTTCCCCATATTCTTCATCCTGCTCTATCAGAGCAATGGCTCCTGCGACATGCAAGACTAGCAATACTGCACCAGCCCAGAGCAGCAAAGCACCGTACCTCTTTGCTTTACAGGCAGCAGGCACTCCAAAAGTCTTCGCAAGGAGAGGGAATAAATAAGCTGAGTGACACAGTTTTTAACAACAAAATCAGTCTATGGACAGAGTGTGTAATGAGTTCCAGTCAGAGCAAGTTATGGAGGAATAATTTTCTAGTACCTGGAGCTAGCAATCGCTTCATGGATGCTTTTTATTCCTAGGTTGTAAATTGATTTTATACATCATTTATCAATGAAGGCCTGGCTATATAATAGGTATATTTTAATATTTATGCCTTTCCACCCTCATGCTCAGCAAACAAATGGGAACAATAGGACATGGTTGGTGTTACAAGTCACTGGGATATCTCCCCCTGCTCCTAGGTAAGGGTGATGAAGTTCTGCAAGTGACAGATAAACCCAGAGAAATTTGATTACGTGATGCATAAAGAATGACTCCTGTGTTACTGAAGAGGATTAAAGAAGCACTGAGGGGCTAAGTTTCATGCTACATTTCCATATATTGCCTTTATAAGCCAAAGGCAACAGCATCCACGGAGGGACACAGCCTCCCTCCCTGCATCTGTGAGGCTGCAGATCCACATCACGGACCAGAGCATTTCTCCAGGACCACCATGTCTTAAGGCACTGGGGGATGTGCCGGAACAACCTGGGCAGTTGCATTGTAGTGATTTGTCTGGATAACGCTACCCAAAAGGAGCTGAATGCAGACAGCGGGAAAGGTACATCCCCTGCTTTAGGCAAACGGCATGGCTTCTGCTCTGTGGACAAAATTTGGCTGTTCTGAAGGTGTGGAAGGATAGGTAGCAATCTGTCCTCATATCTCCTCGAAACACGGTCCTGTCCTTCCTTTAGTGCTCACCCATCTATAGCTTTCAGTTTCAGTGGTTTACCTGCTGGGAAGAAGCTATTCTGAACGTTTTCCAAAACACTTCATGCCTCTGTTTATTTTCATAAAAACGAAGTAAAACCCCTGACAAGTTTCTCCATTTGTGCTTGGGCTATCAGCTGTATTACGGTACACTCAAATAGTCCTCCTGCAGAAAGATCTTGTGCTAAACCCCACTGCTCCAGGGATGAAACATTAATATTCAGCAGAGAAACTAGGAAAATACATTTACTCCCAACTCACAGTTAAAGCTGTTCTTCAGGCAGCTACTTAATCTGTGGATACTGTGCTGTTTTACTTCCAGAAAGGAGATGAACACTCACGAGCTCACACACTGGTTCTGCTTCGGAAAGCCTGACTTAATTCATGACTGCGTAAGCCAGAACGCATTCGCAGGCTGCTAGCAAAACCTGTGCTCTGTCCTTCAGCGTGGCGACGTACCCCTCCAGAGCCGTAAACTGAGGGAGTTACACTCCACAGCTTTCAACTGCAATAATTATCTCCCACTTATTGATGTTGATTAGATGAGATACACTCTGCTACTGAGTATTTGTTTATAGATTACCGTATTTGTTTACGGATATAGGTACAATCAGGAAGTATCACCACCTCACCCAACATCAGCAAAGCAGGAGCAGCTAAAATGTACACCTCTGTTGTACTTCCCACACACTCATTAACTATTACCGTTAATAACAATACCTTGTTAACATTTTGCAGCCTCACTTAGCTGCATACCTGTAAAGCGCCTTTCCAGCTCCCCAGCGGCAGTTTGCCTTGGGAAGATGAAGCAACAGAGGAGCGAAGCGACTCCACAAGAAGCTCTACGGCAGAGCGCACCTACTGAACCCTTCTTGCCTCTAACTGGAAACCCAAGTGTCCTTTCTCAAGGGCAGGCAGAGGATCAGAAGCTGTGTCTTGCAGGCCAAAACGCAGAGCTGGAAGTTGTAGTTACATCACTATAGCTTATTGCATTACTCTGTGTCAGTCAAGCGTGGGTTTAGCTTGCAGCAAATGCAGCCAATGAGGCTTAACATCACACGCATTCCTTAAAAGATTAGCCACCAATTTATCTGCCTTTACAAGTGGCAACTGTGAAAGTTGTTGGCTCAATGTGGGGTGGAGTGAAGGCTGGAGAGTGAAGGACAGCAACAGTTAAGCAGGCAAGTAAACAACCTTGGTTTGACAGCACAGCATAACTTCACTGTCTATTGCCAATAAAGGAGAGCATTAGAGAAAATTCAATTGAGAGGACAAGGCATAATGTAGGTAATGTGATGTGCTCATCACCATCTCAGACTCCAGGTAATGAGTATCTGACAAATGCTCTGGAGAATGGGAGCACTGAGCACTGCAAGCAGGAGGCAGAAATAAACACGCGGAGCAGTTCTGCTTAATAGCGGGAGGAAGTCAGGAGGATCCTGAGGCTCTGCCTCTTTAGGAGAGCCTGAAAGCACCTCTTTCCTCTTTCTCCCTCTTAGCTTGTTCCTCCCTCTGCTGTTTCTCCAAATGTTAGTGAACACTTCCCCATTTCTATGAATCAGAAAGCCTTTGGATAGCAATGTGGCTCTGCTCAATCTCTTACTTTTTGATCTTAATATCCCATCTCCTGGCAGATGCTAACTTAGCAATGGCTAAGTGGGTGGAACCTGTTTATTGCTTTTCACAATGAGATAGATCTGAAGTTATTGGCTAATTAGATAACATGAATTCAACAGCATTTGCCTGGAATCATCAGTGGCATTAAAACAGTAAGAGGCCAGATATGACAGATGGAGCTTACTTAGATACTTATACAGCTTCAAAATTTCTCGTATTTTTGATAGTCCCCTCTGAAGATTTCAGAGGCATGTAATTAAATAACCACTCAAAACTGGAAGGCTCCTTGGCTGATTACTAAAATTCATGGCAGGAATACAGAAATCTGCCCTGCAGCGCAGTGACAAGCTACAATATCCAGGCCACAGGCTATTCCACACACTCCTGTTGCCACCTCACAAAGGAAACCAACTGTCTGAGGCATGAGCTCAGAATCCCTTAAGTTCCACCCAATTCCTGCAGCAGAATATACTAAGAATAACCAGTGATGAAGACCACAGCTGGAAGAAGAGGTACTTGGAGATTCTGCCTATCCTTCTCCATTTCGCACTCAGTGGAGATGTTGCTTTTCTAGGTCACAACATGAACAGAAAAGCCAGCTTAATTTAGTCTATCAAGACAATAGTTAAACGTACGAACACATCACAGCAAAGAGGATTACAAAGGAAAAGCAGAGGAGAAGGAAACGTATAAAAACAGATAGTCACAAACATTCTTCCTTGTATATTCAACTTGCTGAGTCATGTTTCAGAGGGAAAATTGTTTTCAGTGTAAGAAAACTTGCTTTGTCAGGCAGGAACAACTTCCTGCCCACCCCTCACCTGCCCCACAGTGGCTTCCAAGGTCACTCCACAGAGTTATTCAGCATGAGGGCCTCTGACTTTATTTGGCTTGACACGTCAATTTTGTCCTACCAGGCCACAGGCCAATGTCTTGGAGGAGCCACAGCCCATGGCAGCATTGGGAGACTAACCAGAAAAGGAACATTGGAATCACAGCGATGCCCCGAGCGACACCGGCCTGACAAATGTCACTGCAATGCAGCTAGAATGCTGTGAAGCCAGAAAGGGGGGCTCAACCTCCACAGCCCTGTCCCTCCCAGGAGCCCAGAGAATTTATTTAGAGAGAAGCATTTAACCATTCCATTTAAAGAACAGCTACAGTGTTGGCAGAGGAAGCTGGGCTTGAAAACTGATCCTTTTCCTAGCATCCCCTTCAGCAACAATGCTGACACGTGAATTGAGGTCAAGTTTGTTTTCAAACACAAGGAGAGATTCAATGGGTTGGGGTTTGCGCCTGCATCAGTAGTCACGTGGCAGGATGCCCTGTGACTGACGTTTCGCAGGTCAGTCCATGCACTTGACGCTCGTGCTTTCTCAGAAAGCGAAAGGTGGAGGTACTAGAGGGAAAACAGGAGGTCTAGGCTTAGCTCCTAGCTCTACCATCAAGTCCTATGAGACCCCAGGTAAGTCAATTTCCATTGGCTCACATGCTACTTCTGTGAGAAATAAAATCAGCATCCCTCTTGCCTATGCTGCCCCTCGGTCAGGTGGTGTTTGGATACAGTGCTAGTGTGATGGAGAGCTGGTGTCCATGGAGCCTGGGGCACCAGTGGAGTGTAAGCAACCATAGTGATTGAGGCTAGAGCATGTATAAAGGAAAAAGAGCATCCAAAAGGCCCTACTGCTGGCTCCGCCCACCCCCCAGTTGTCTCATTTAGAGCCAATCTCTCAAAACCACATCTCAGTGACTAGTGCCAGGTCCTGATATTAAACAATGCATGACTCAACAAGCAGCAGTGGCTGTTTTTTCTGCAGGGCTCCCCATCCCTCCTGCTTTGGTTTATCACAGTGCAAACTGAAAGGGATAGAGGAGGTACAAACTTCACAGTCCCCTCTCCATCCCTTATTACACTTCCCCACAACCCAAAACAACACATCTCAGTTCTAGGACTGAATCCATCCTGCAACACCTCTGGCCAATAACACAGCCTCACATTATTGAAATAACTGCAACACAGGGCCCAGCCTGGCACAAACCCACCAATGATTAAGATCCAATCTCCCAGCCCCCACTGCCCCTTTTTAATCCCTCAATTTCCACTAAACTCCTATTTATCCTGAGACACAGCTTTAGCCTGCAGGCTCTGTGGTGTCTTGGCAGCACCAAAGTCCCTTCTCTTGTGAATGGACTCTTGTTTGGAGGCCAAGTCATTGAATCATTTAGTTAACATCGAATGATAAAGAAATGTCCTGGCACGAAGTGCTGAATACCCTGGAGAAAGCGTATACATAGGTAGCAGATCCTTGCACAGCCTTTTAGCTCCTAATGCTTTCTAGTGGTTTGGTTTCTTTTACTGCCACCACTTTTCTCACACTGGTGCTTGGAATGGTGCACAAAGCTAAATAAGGTCCTGATAACTCCCAGCTTGCAGGGCAGGGGGTCGTTCCCCTCCTTGTTCTGCCTGTCTCTCATGATACACTTGTACATAGATACAATTTTGCTCCTAGATGGGAAACATACCCTTGAAAAATCAACCCACCTTCCTACCGATGCATGTAATCTGTCACTCCATCCTCTAAACGTGTCAGTCATCAGTAGGAGTGCCACCTGCCTCCTGTTGCTTGGGCACAAGGAGGGCGTGGAAAGGAGGGGAGAGGACAGCACCCTCCTGCACAGATCAAGGCATTGGTAAGAGGGAGACCACCACCACTGGAAAAGGAACAGGCTCTCTCCTCCTGTGTCACAGCACCTATGTTGCAGACCTCTAAATGGCTGTTTTTTGACAGAAATAATAAATCACACATGTTTCCTTACATTAATTTGCTAGTTTTAACCACCAAAATCCTTCACAATGTCCAGAGAATATGAGAATGAAGTGACTCCAGCTGTTCACCTGACATCACCATTACACATCCATGCTTTTATAGATGTACTTTGTATAAAGCGCAAAAAAAAATAGCCCCTGCCCCACAACACTGACAGAGCGGAATTTTTGTCTAACACTCAATATCAAAGCATTTCTCTCCTCTGCCAGTGACTTCAGACAGGGTGGTTTTTAGAGGGTTTCACTCCCCTTGTGGAATTGTGAGAACAGCGTTCTGTACGTTAGCCCTTGCTGTCTCTGCTCCCCAAACTATACCCAACTAAAAACAGCGATCGCTACTAAAAACATCCATTTCTGTGCACGGTGGCCTTTGTTACCATCCCAGTAGGCTGAGGGGTGGGTGGACACAAGCTAAATTAGAAACACTGCCTCCATAGCAAAAATCGGCCTGTGGGACAGTGTATTACAGCCTCTTAAATACCTTAAAGCTGCTGGTTGAAGAATCACCTCTTCCACCACAGGAACACAACCATTTCTGGGGTGTGACCTGGCAAGTAGCTAGCAGCAAAATGACACTGTGATTTAGAGCCATGTCTCCTTTTGATGCTATACGGAATGTCAGCCAGGAACCTTTAGTAAAGCGTTAAAGCTCACAGCACGTCTGCGTGGTTGTGGAGAAAGATGCTTGCTACTCCTTGATTACAGAGCAGAACATCTCTGTCTGTAAGCTACAAGAAGAACCCCTGATAGCCTCATTCAACGAGGCCTCAGGAAAGAAATGAGGTTGAACTTTGTATTCATTGATTATGGTTTCTCCAGACCTTCAGTAACACCAAACGCTCACTTTTCACCCATTCCCTTTACCTCTTTTTTTGTTTCTTCTTGAACTGAGCTGCCAGAAATCATTTTTCTCAGCTCATCAACACATTCCCATTTAGGAAAAGAAAGTAACCTTTGCTGCAGAATTGCTTCACCCTTCTTAGCCATGAGAGCTCCTATTCTGTTTCCACAGATAAGAATTTCCCAAGGGAGGTGGAAGCTGCAGGCAGGGAAACAATGTTTAGTGTACACTACAGATTCTTCTTCCTCCCCCAGATACATCTGGTTTGTCACCCCCATTCAGCGTTAATAAGCCTCAACAACACGCAGTTTGAATGACTGTTGACTGAAAAATCATTACTGAGAAATGGTTGACGCTGGGAATGCATACAGGGTGATGCAGTCTCTTTAAGTACTATATGTGAAACAGTATTTGTTTTTCAGACGGGGAGCTGCAGCACAAAGGGATTAAGAAAGTCCTCTACAGTAAAATCAGGGAAGTTGTGTCAAAGCTGTGCCCACTTTCCCTCTCTGAACCTGCCTCCTTTTTACTCTCCAGTGCATGTTTCTGGTAGCCTAAACTGCTTATCAAGACAGCACTTTCATGGATGTTGAAGTATTTATTTATATATTTAGCATCCTCTGCTACAGGGAAATCTCAAAGGCACTTTTTTCACTGCATCCTATTTTCTATGAAGAACAACATAGCATCGACCAATTGTAGTCATTCTCTGCCCTTCAATTGGATGGAAGATCAGGGTTGCCATGTGTATCTTCCCTACGGCAGCCAGACTGTGGCAGTGGAAGAGGATGCCTGCCCTTGTTCTAAGCTACTTCCATCTATGAATATCTGAAGCTGTAGATCCTCGATTCTTTGTCTTCTCTTGAGAGACAGTGATAAAATGCATTCATTACCTCTACTTCAGTGGATGGAAAATGAGGGGAAAGTGGTTGTTTATTAGATGTCGAGAAATACCAAACCCTTTTAACTTGTACTCTAAAAAAAAAAGGGAAAAGGTAAAAAGGTAATTTTCCAGGAAGCTCCTGTCACTATTTGAAAAGGGAGTAAAAAAGACTGCTTTTATTATCTGCTTTATTTATGATTACTTCATAACAACACAGACAAGTACATTAGTTGCTCAGCCACTTCCCCGCTGCTGCCTTGGTAAAGACAAAGGAGCAATCAAATGGATGCCTGTTTGCTAAAAGCTGAACTTCAGCCAGTGGTTTTCATGTCTCTGACTTGGGAGAACGGATGTGTAGTGCAGAGAGTTGAGATTTACATGATCCTGCGACTTAGGGCAGCAGGGTTTAGGGAGAAGCCCGCTAAGGAGCTAAAAGGGAAAGCGAGAAGTGAGTTTTACAGGATTTCCTACCTCTTTCTGGGCTATTGTTCATTTCGAACTGTCACAGGAGAACGTCTTACCAAGATGGGAAGCAGAGATGGGTCTGCAGCACTATCACCCACCAAACAAGGAAGGTAAAGCATTAGCCAACACTGCCCGTGCCTTAGTTTAGGCTTGAGTTCTCTAATGCCAAGTGGATTGAGAGGCAGCATGGTTACAGTCAGAAGAGTTGTTCCCAATGTGATTGTCAGTCTCATCAGCAGCTGGGTCAGCAAAGGATCAACAGGCAAGGCCAGCTAGGTACCAGAGACAGCAAGGAGGGGGAAAAACTTTGGATTTGGGTCCAGAGCATTATGGTAGGCTTGTTTCAGAATACTTCAGCGTTAGGTTCAGAAGTCAGTCCCCAGACCTGAACAAAGACAGCTCAAACACTGCAGCACTTCCAACAGGAGATCAGCTGTGTGGGTGAGAATCTTGGAAGAGTTTTGAGGATCCAAGGGAGCTGCTCTGGGTTTAGTGTCCCAGTCTCTTGATATTTGCTGTAACTGAAACCAGTACTTTACTTCGATGTGAGCAAATGCTGGAGGACAAGTCTCAGAAGGGAATAGCAAGCCTGTCACTAACAGTCCTCCTTCAGTATCTTTTTGTCTTTTTCCATATTTAAAACCAAATGAAACCAGTTGCAACATTATGCAGATTAACTGGTGCCAGCAGAGCCTTCTAGCTGTCCAGCCAGCTGTGTAACATTGCATGGGAAGAGCAAGGGATGGGGATAGGAGGGTAGGGGCATGGAAGGACAAGGCAATATTCCTTCCTGACCTCCTCCAGAAGTCAGAGCCATGGCATTTGGCACAGAGACTACATCCACTTAAATTAATTCAGAGGGGGGTTTTTTTGGTGTTTGGTATAGATTTTTTGATCACCCTGTACACACTCTACGCTAGAGCACAAAGCTTTCTTGCTACCAGGCACAGACAGTTCTTAATTAAGTGGCTTAACAGTGTAGTTATTTATACTGCACACAATGAACTCTGGATCCAGTTTTGTATCACTAGGGTACTGTTGCCTTTCAATAGCGAGTACTTAAAGAGATTGGAGGTCTTTCATGCACAGCTGTTTAAGGTGAATACACAATACATCCCATTAACATTACAGCAGCCAAGAGAAGTGATATGGCTATTACAATATTTTTCTAATAATTCAGAATGGACTCTTATCCCAAATACCCTGCTGTGAGATGGAGTGTTAATAACCGATTAACCCATGATGGTGCAAAGTGAGGTGCTTCCTATGAAGGGAGTTGAGAGAGAAGTGATGTGCAGGGAAAGGAAGGAGAGGAGCATCAGTATCTGACACTGGGGCAGAATCTTGTCCAGAAGGTAAGAGCTAAGGCTTGTTACCATCTGCTTCCTTTTTCTTTTCAGCAGTTTTGAAAGCATTCTCTCACAAAGAACTTGCAGCTGTCCCTGCACCTACCTCAAGGGAAAGTGCAGGTTTGCACAGCAGGTATAATACACAGAGAGAGGAGTGCAACAGGTTGCTGCTGCATGGGTCACCTGGTTTATGTACCACTTCCCACCACAGTCTGCTTGACACTTGTTTACTCCAGCACAGCAAGAGCCAAGCTGTTTGTTCCCCTGCGTGTGTTCCATCTGGCCGGACATAACTTCAGACACGAGGTTTGGGGAAAGGAAAAAAACATCCTCTAGCAGCTTGTGGGGAGGCATAGGGCATGGTGATCTTCCTTTGACCTCAAGGGTGGATGCAGAGGAAGCTGGAGGAGAGGGAAAACAATAGCATAGGGTCTCCTAACAGAAAAGCAACCCCAAACTATCCCTTGTGTTTATTAGCAAAGGGGCAGATCTTGGTATGGATTCTCCAGCACAGGTAACTGGGAAGGTTAGGGGCCTTTGGGCTGACTCCAGAATAAACTTAATCCTTTGTGTTATTCATGAAGTAGCTATCCTGACTTTCCCCTAAGAAACAGCTACTCTGCCGACACAGGCAGATTTGGAACACCCAAGAGCAGGATGTTATTTGCACCCTCCAGGACAAAGATGTGTTCTCTCTGCCTGTCTTTTTACAGAGCCCAGCACTGCTGGGAACTGGTAAAGAACGAAGGTTTGGGCACCCATCCTCTCTAAGGTAAGCCAGGACCAGACGATCTCAGCTTCTCATTTTGTCCTGAGTAAGATTCCTTTCTCTGTTTTGGCTTTGTGTTGTTCTCACATTGCTCCCTCTCATTACGGTGTCTGAGTGCAGCGCCTGGCAGAGTGGCACCCTGACCTCTGGTAGGGACTGTCAGCGCTGCTAGAATACAAATGCACAGAAACCGCGAGGGCCACGGTTTCCCCATCCGCTCTGCCATTACCCACGATGTGATAGCTGCCACAGCAGGAGCTTTTTCAGAGAGATGAGGCATTGAAGAAAGGTTGCCCAGGGAGGGAGGCAGTATTACCTACCAGGTGTTACATCACTGCTCTGGGTTCATGACAATTGTATATCGTGGCATTCAATACCTGAGACTGTGAAGGATGTTAGAGATGAAAGCACATACAGCTGCGCAGCTGAGAAATTATGCCAGTACAGGAAAGAGTTGTAAACAGGAGGAAGGCAACAAGGCAGCAGCCCTTCTAAGTAGGAGTGCTAGAAGTTTCTACAAATGTTCTGTGCTAGGCACCGAGCGTATCTGTAGACAGAAACAGCCCCCGCATGTGGAGCCTGCTGCCTAAAGGTAGGAGGAGACGAGGACAGAGCTGGTGAAAGGACCTATTTTAGGGAAATGCGTTGAAGAGCACTGAGGCACTATTGCCTGCCTTAAGCATGGTCCAGCAGATTCTCAGCTGCATGTCCACCACAGATCTTCCCTGAGGCATCCTGCCAGAAGATAATACTGCCAAAACACCCAAGGCAAATCCAATCGGGCTCCCTGAGACCAAGTCAGAGCTCCCAGCCAAGCAACGTGCTCCAGACGCACAACCAGCATCAGCCCCAAGGCATACATACTCCCCGTCCCATCCTCCTGCCAGCACAGGAGTCTCCCTCTGCAGCATACAGTCCTGACCCTCATCAGAGAGAGTATGGACTGGCTTAGAGGAGAGAAAATCCCAGGGCAGGGAGAAGAAAGGCCAGCCACCAAGCGTGGAAGCACCAAATAAGCTGCCTTGGCCAGAAAAGTTCTGATAAAGGGTTGAGAGAGAATGGAAGAGGAAAAAAAAAAATGCCCAGCAAAGCACTGCAGCCCCATCTGTCTCTGACATGAGCAGGTACATTGGGCACTAAGGAGTTTGCTGTTTGATGTTTTTCCTCTGATGATTGATGGCATTTCCAGGGTGTTATTAACTGCACTGGACTTTAACACTTTGGGGTGATCTATGGAGCAGTAGCAGCTTTAAAGTATTTGGCACTCTAGCCATGGATTACAGAAAAGAGTAAAAACTGAAGCAGTTCCTCAGAGCATTGCCATCTGTCAAGGTGTGTGCGCACAGGGGGTGCATGTAATACAAGGGAGCAGCGGAGGAAGGGCAGCTGGCTGGGGCAATGCATCACTTCTCTTAAGAATGAAGACACTTCAGTTTGTTTCCAGAAGCCCCAGCTGCTCACACAAGTGGGAAATTGGGTGACCACACTCAGAAAGCCAAGAGGAGAGAGACAGGTGATGGAAGGAGAAGCGGATGTTTTCAGAATAGAAACGTCAAAGGAGAAGCCTGTTCAGGACACACTGGGAGACTCAAGGCAGATGAGAACCTTGGTTTGAAAGCAGGTAATCCCCATTGCTCGATGCATATGAAAGCCACACTGCAGTTTACAGCTAATCCTCTCTTGTTTTGGAAGTTAAGTGGGTGCTGAGCTTGAACCATCTAATCCAGCATTTCCAACAGCAAGAGAAGGCACAGGGGGGCTTCCACTCCCAGTTACTAGGCATTTCACTTGCAGTGAGCTGGTACCTGGACATCATGATGACTGGCTGGAGCAAAGACACTTGCAGATTGAGGTTGAAATATTTCCCAAGCAGTGCCTGACCTGCCACTTAGCTCTGTTCTGAAAACAGAGTTGTGACCTGTAATCACAGCATGAGTTTTGAAGATGAAGTAATCTCCTTTTAAACAGCTCTCACTTCTGGATTGTGATCTACAATACGGTCACATTTTTGAGATTGCCTTTTGCTGTACCCTAAATTTACCATAGCATAAAGGAACACAGACTCAGCCCCACGCCCACTCAGGATTGGTACTGCTTGACTAATTGCAAAGGCCTGAATCCACACACCATCAAATTCCCTCCCTCTCCTTCCCCCAGCTGAAATGATTTGCCAAATTCAGCACTAACACATGAATCATTTCAGTCAAGCTGAAGCTGGTTTCCATAATATTTACTTGTTGAATATCTAGCCACTAAGGAACACTGCCTTGTTCTAGTTTCAGGGACCTAAAGAAATCATGGAATGAACTGGAAAAAGCCATCCTTCTAGCAAGACTGAGTTGACCTCCTGTTCTGGTTTTGGCTGGAATAGGGTTAATTTTCTTCATAGTAGCTAGCATGGGTTTGTGGTTTGGATTTGTGCTGGAAACAGCGTTGATAACATGGGGATGTTTTGGTAACTGCTGAGCAGTGCTGACACAGAGTCAAGGACTTACCTGCCTCTCACCCCACCCCAACAGCAAGTGGGCTGGGGGGGCACAAGGAGTTGGGAGGGGACACAGCTGGGACAGCTGACCAAAAGGACATTCCAGACCATATGGCATCATGCTCAGTATATAAAGCTGGGAAGGAGGAAGGGGGGCAACACAGTCAGAGGGTTTGTCTTCCCAAATAACCATTACATATGATGAAGCCTAACTTTCCTGGGCATGGCTGAACACCACCTGCCCATGGGAATTGGGGAATGAATTCCTTGTTTTGCTTTGCTTGTGTGTGGCTTTTGCTTTACCTGTTAAACTGTCTTTATCTCAAGCCATGAGTTCTCTTTTACCCTTCCAATTCTCTCCCCATCCCACCCAGAGGGAATGAGCAAGCAGCTGTGTGGGGCTCAGTTGCCAGCTGGGGTTAAACCACTACACCTCCAGCCATTTATTCACCAATAACCATCACATGAAAGCACTCAACACCCCTGGGGGAAAAGATGCTGCACACATTCCCTTGACCCCAAGTTTTTCCTGACTTTTCAAGCAGCTCATTCTTGTTGTATGACTGCTTTCACAGATCAGAAATTACTTGACCAGCTACAAAAATCTTCTCCCTCACCCACCTCTCCCAAGGAGCCAAAGCTGTAAGAAATCTTAAGCGTGGGCTCAGTTGAGAGGAGATGTGGGCAAGCCACAAAGCAATGCAGTGGGAGTCCAAAGTGGCATTATGAAAGGTGACAGCTATTGCTGTTGGACAGCATTTGAAAATGTGAGTAATCATCAAGGTGTCATTTGTATTCTTTCTTTGATCAAAGCAGGAAAGAAACAGCAAAACATCAGCTTCTGCAGGGGAAGTGTGCAGGGGTGCTGAAGAACCCCCAGCACTGACTGTTAGGCAACCAAAGCATTCCCCAGCTGTCAAGAGAAATTTAACTGTTTATGGCCTCCTGTTCCTATGAGCTATTAAAAAACAAACAAACAACAGCTGCTTTCTTCTCCTCCTCACTATCTAGCAGGACTGGGTTTGTTCATTATTAATTCTGTTTTGGAGTACAAAATCCTGATCCCAGACCTTGTGTTAGATGTTTAACCCTGCTAGAACAAACATGTGCTCGCCAGCTCAATGCACTTACACAGCCTCACAGTGGCCAACAATGGCATGATGCAATTCATGTAGAAATCTTAACACATCCAAAAGGAGTCAGTGCAGGAGGGAATTCATCATCCCTGTCCAGGTGGGGGAAGTGAGACTCGGCAAAAGCCAGGCAAGGTTCCCACTCCCACAAGTCTGCCTCCCAGGTCCCCTGGGTCCTATTCTCCCCCCATGAGACCACAGGGAGATAACAGCACAGTGCTGTCTTTCCACACTGGTGTCAATGCTCCGAAGTCATACGTTCTCATGGCATGGGATAACAGATCCCCAAAGTCCCTGTGATAGTGCAATTGAAGGGGTGATGGCATTAGGATGGGGTAGAATAGCGCTGACAACAGTTGAACAGTTGCAATTATACATGGGGAAAGGCACAGAAAGCCAGTAGCTCATTAAAGTGTTCTCTGAGCCGAGGTCCACCTCCCATTGGGATACGGCCACCTGATTTCCATAGGCTGCTTTGGAAATGCCATCCTCAGCCACCACAAAATGAAAAGGCCAAAGGAGAATTTCAGAAGCCTGAGGCTCAACATGAGCAAATGGAGTTGCTGCTGCCTGTACTTGCAGAGGATTTTGCCCTGAGAGGAGTAGTATAATCTGTCCCACAGGAACAATGAGTCTCTTACAGGGTTCTCCTGTTGGCTCACTCATTCATTCCTCCTTCTTCAGAGGAAAGTAGGAGGATTTCTGTGTTCTGCCTAAAGACACACATGCCCTGTTCCCCTCTGCTCAGTTGAAAAAGCATGAAATATTTCATCAGGGGATTAGCTGAGGCTGCTACATTGCCCCTGTCCCTAGGAAAGGGAGCACTTGCCACACAAAAGCAATGAAGAAATTGGACACAAAACATGTTTGGTCAAAAAATCCCAGGTGCTGCCCCAACAAGAGGTCATTAGCGTCTCTGCCTGGCTGGGATGTATTTTTGCAGCAGACTTCCAAAGCCGACTTTCACCCCACTGTAACAACCCAGTTATGTCCCTGCCCAAGCCTCCTAAACAGCCCAACAGAGGACAGCCCTTAGGAACCTGTCTCGGTTTTCCTGCCGCGCCAGTGAAGGTAAGCAAAGGACTTTGGAGTCAAGGTGCTGGTGTCCATGTCGGGACAGGGGAAGGACTGGAGCCATCTCTGCCTTTTTATTCATGCAGCAGTGCTGCCTGCGGGACAGTGCCGCATCCTTCTGTGCATGGACACACTCGCCATGCCACAGACTGACATGGGCCTGAGCATATGTCACCCTGAAGTCACACCCAGGCTGCTCACAAATCTGAGGATCCAGAATGGAAGCTGGCATTCACACAGGCAGCTGAAAAATAAGCCGAACTGCAGGGTATCACTTTTTTACCACAGTCAACTAAAGACTTTTAGATCCAGCTGTGCACAGTTAGTTCCAGTTTTCATACTGCTGTGGGGTGGGAGAAGGAAGATTTTTTTTACCTGCTACAAGTGTGGTCAAGAATGGCTCAGCAACACATCTCCGTCTAAAATTATGCCACTCCATGTCTAACACAGAGACATCCCTCCAGTGTAACGAATGTCCCTTTGGGAGGAAAAATAGCTCTTTAGTGAACTCCCTCCTCTCTTTGGTTCCCTCCCTCCACACAGTGAAGTCAATCTTTGTCTAAGTGTTCCTGTACTATCTTCTCTCCTTGACCCATGGCCATGCCTGGGGGAGTTTCTCCACTACTTTCTTCTGAGTCATTTAAAAAAGTCTAGGGAATATTCATCATTCTGACATACCCCTTAGCCAGATCCTCTGTATAAAGTTGCCATCCATCTTCCTCGCTCTGAGCTGCCCTCTTCTGCAGACTGGGGGGTCTGGACATATACCACTTTAGGGAAAAGGTGGGCCCTGATCTCCTTAATTTATTATTTGAAAAGGAAGAGAGAGGGAAGATGAGCTCCCCCCATCCTTGGGATGGCTACATAGAGAGCTCCAGGGATTAGACAAGGGGCTGGCTCTGCTTTCAACCACTAAATCTGTTCAGATCTCTCAGCCCAGATAGCAGATTAATGTTTCCTTTTCTTCCTCTTGTCTTTTAAAGTGCACTCTATTACCTGTCCAGCTACACTGACACATTCATTACCTCACTTCTGCTCCACCTAATCCTTTGTCACCTGTACTCTCCCACCTCTTTTGAGATAAGGAGCTGTAAAGTGGCATTTTTACCCAAATGGGAGGTTATTAAGGGATTAAGAACAGCAGATGCTAAAGAGGCCTTCACACAGCTCAGCAGATTGACCCATGGAAGTGGAAATATTCAGAAAAAATATAGATGTTAAAACCCACACTTACACAAAGTATTTCCTTACACTGGAAGGAAAGGGTACTTCATTGTGCCCTTTTCTCACCTGTGTGCCCTTTCCCCACTAGTTGTGAAACCCTGAGCACATCGAAAACACTCCTGCTCCAAGAACAGACTCCTTGCTTGTCAGAGACAGAAGTGCCACCACCTGAGCAAGAGTAACACCCCCAGTTCTGACCAAGGATTGAGGGTGCAGGCTAGTCCACCTGGACATGAGGCAAAGGACACTTTCTAAAACAGCACCTGGGCTTTCATAGTCTTCACCTATGGTCCAGTGCCCCAGTGAAACCAGCTCTACCCTCTGGAGTCCCCTTAGGCCAAGGGAACCACACATCCATAATCATCTCAGTGCCACAGGACGCCCAGCTAAGGAGAAGTTCACATTCCCAGCCCAAGGAAGCAATATGACATACCCATGCAGCCAGTTCAGTGCAAGAGACACATAAAATTGGCACCGGCACAGTTTTCAACCAGAAGACATACACTGCAGTGCAAAGATTGAATTACTTCTGTTCAACTGCCAGCTTTTACCAAAACTACAGAACATTTACTGCACATAACCCAACCTTTGGGTGTAGCCAGAGAGGGCAGCTCATCAGGAATCTCAGAGAAACCCTCTGACAATCCCACTAATAAAAACATCTTCTCCATTGCATGTAGCAATCAAGCAAGAGCAGATGGGTCCCTGCAGCGCCTGCCTCCTCTGCTCAGTACTTGACTTCTTTAATTTCTATCTTCCCTGTCTTATCTCTCCCTCCCTTACTCTCCCTGCTATCAGCAGGGGCTGTCCTACAGCACACAGATTCCTGGAGCCAGTACCAGAGCCTGCTAAATTTAGTGTGCGTAGATAAGATTTGTTACAGCGCTAGCATGGGACGTACTAACTGACATTTTGGACAGAAAAGTCCCAAAAGACATGCTGCACCTTCGCTCCTGATGCAAGGGGCAATCCTGTTCACAAGTTCCTGAAACCAAAGCCATTAAATACTACCTGGATTTTGCTCAACCTCAGCATTTCTGGTTTGGCATGTCCTGGGCCACCTACTCCATACTTTACTCTTTGCATTATTCTAAGATTTTATAGTTGAGATGAGATTCAATAAGCCAGGCAAAACAATGTCTAGGAAAATTCATTCCTCTGTTCTAGCCAGTGCCCAAAACTGAGCAGATGATGCAATCATAGGACAGAAAGGGGAACAGGGGACAAGGTCATCTGACTAGCAGAACTCTGTCCAGTGGAGGTACCTGCTGGGGTAATATTCTTCGGTATCTCACACTGGGGTTAGAATTTAACCTCAACACTCTCTACACCCATCATCCTTCCATGCAGTGACAAGCAGTAAAATGCCCCTCCATGCAAGGCCTCAGCAGAAAGCCAACAAGGAAAGAAGAGGATTGGCTTTTCAATATATTCAACTGCTACACCCTGAAGCAGGTAACTGGGATGTAAAACCTTACAAATGCAAAACCTTTTTACAGACACAAGCACAATTTTTATTTGGAACTCAGTGGAGGGATCACAACAGGATCAGGCATGAATCATATGGTTGGGTCACCAAAGGAAAAGAAAAATCCACCTATGAGGCCCAGGAGAACAGAAACATAAGAACTGAAAGCCTGGTTAGACACTGTACCAAAAGGCAAGGTTGCTCATGTTAGAGAATGGAACAGAAAAATTCTGGACAAAGCTGCCTGGTGAAAGAAAATATTTTCTCCCCCTTTCTCTAAGCCTTTAGAGAGTTATGCAAGTTGACTCTACCTATTGCAAATCCGCCTTTCTGCTGTCAGCACTTGGAAAGCTGAAGTCCTTAATTCTCCTACACACACTACAGACTAGGTTGGGTAATATCTGTTTTATCCTTCCTATAATGAATCCCATCTCCTCCTGCCTGGGCTGCCATGGCTATTGATTCCAGCCTAACACCTTGGCTTGTTTCTTGTCAGCTCAGATATTTGCCTCTCACCTGGCCAGGCAGGTTGTTTGTTTTTTTTTTTCATCAGTGTTTTTCTTTCTTGTTACTTCTGGATTCACTTAGTTTTGCCAGACTAAAATGACACAGGGGGTTCGTATCATGCCAGTGGTGCTCCTTTACCAGCCTCTCCCTGACAGGATTCCTCTGCAGGAATCCACCCCAGGATCCCAGAGTAGGTGACTGGCAACAGCCAGCAATAGTGTAACAGGAAGAGGATGGAAGACATTTAGTTCTTTTCCTATTAATGCTCTTTGGTCTGTAGAGGACAGCAGATGACTTCACTCTCCAGACCTACCACAGCTGCAAGTTCCCTTGGGCTCTGCTCCTTGCCTGCAGTTTGTAGCTGGTATCATGCCCAGGGTGAGCTATGCTGCACAGTTCAGGCTCGCTCTGTTCACCGGTACAAGGGCATATTTGCACAAGATTGAACTGTAGGCTTCCAGCTCACAGCAGGAGAGTGGCTGCAGGGTTCAGGTGTTTCAGGAGCAGAGCTGAAGGGCATTTGCATCATAGCAGCTTTATCTGATGTGTGTGCAGTGCAGACTGGGAAAGGCTTGGTAGCATGGTAGAACTCAACTTGCCCACGTGAGAACCGTACCTTGTACAGGGTGACACATCCCAAGCCACCAGCTCCCAGGGAGAGCATGTTCAGTGCCAGTTGAATGCAGCAGGTCACAGACAGGCAGCATCCTCTCTTTGAAGGAGCAGTATTTTCCCCAGGTACAGCTAAACTTCATTGTACTGCACCAGGCAGCACTAAGCACGGTGGGGCAGCTCACAACTCACTTCATTAGTAAACTAATGCCTGAAAGGCAAGGACACCCCGCTTCAAAAACGCTGAGAGCTCTGAGTGATGCTGCCGGCCATCTGAAGCTCCAAAGGTCCTTAAAAATACTTTGGAACAGTCCTTGCCTGCAGTGTCTGTGTTAGTACCAGGGCACTGAGGAGAGAGCACTGCACACTGCTGCTCCCCGGCTCCTTGGGGTGCAAGATGGAGGTGCTAAGAGGTAGAAAGGGGAAGTGCCAAGTTTCTACAGCTGTCTGCAGGTGTATGTCTGTGGCTGCATAACAGCCCAAGTGCATCTTAGAAACTCCCTGACTATGACCCCAGAGGATAAGTTGTTGTGTTGACATCTGCAGGGCCTGCCTCTAGCTCACACTGTAATAGCTCACACTTTCAGCTCTGGAGGTCACAGCTCCTCTTCCAGCAACTGAACTGGAAGTTTACCTAAAGTTATCCTGAGGAAAATGGCAGGAGCAACAGGCCCCTCCATTAAACTCAGCGTGGTGCTGATCACGACAGGGAAACCAGACTGAGTCCTGCCCTGATTACCCCATGTACTTGTGGAGGATTTCAGTGGATAAATAGCAGCCATTGGAAGAAATACTAGGTCAGCGATTATCATTAAATCCAGGCCCATGGAGCTTACGCAGACACAGGCCCACTCTGAGCTCCCTGCATTATGTCTGGTGCCCTCCCCTGCACAGTTCTTTTGTGAACTGTCTCATCCATGACAGATTCCTGCTTTGGAGATAAAAACCTCTCTTCAGCAGCCCTAGACTAAACAACAGAACCCATCAACCTTTCTGGATTCTGAAAATCTCCTCCAATGACCTTTTATCTACATCTCCTCTCCCAGCACCTCCAACAGCATCCTTCTGTCCATTGCCTCATTTGTTTGTTTGCCTTTCAAAGGTTTAGCTGGAGAAGAACTGAGCCCAGTTCTGATCTCAGTCACATGGTGATCACTTGGTGGCCTGATGCATCTGCTCAGATGCAGAACTGAAGCTGGCAATAAATTTTAGACACTGCCCTTGGGAGTACTAAGCTTACAGCTGAAGAAGGAAGCAAACAGCATCAATAAACATCACCCTGATAGCTAAGGGAAACCAAGAGGATGGCAGCATCTCTTTGCAGGTGGTAAAGCCTCTCATTAAAGATCCCACCAGAAGCTGGCATTTACTCCAGCCTCGCTCCCCACCAGCAGCTGTGGCACCAGTGGGACCCAACACCTGAGCCCTAACTGGTATCAGGTCACTAGAGGTGGGACTGGTCCCCTTTTACATCAGCTGCCTGTTCAGCACCCAGACAGGTAGCCAAGCAGGTTAGTGCCCCCACCACTGATGAGGGGACCCCTCCTGATCCTTCCTCAAGATTCAGAGCATGTTCCCAGCACACAAAAATGAACCAGTCCACAGTGCAGGCAGTGAGCCCAAAGAGCTTATTCCCTGCACTGCAAATCATCACCAGCAAAATCACTTCCATCTCATTCACCTGCATGTTTGACATGATGTCTATTAGCAGACAGAGGCACAGGCACACAGCAGAGCCCCCTCACCAATCCTCAGGAGACAGCCCTCAGCTCAGGGACCTTGAGAGTTGGCTAAGGACAGGACACAACTGGTGGAACTGGCCAACTCCCTCACTCTGCCCTACTACTGGCTCACCTTGCAGCTATTTATAGATGTGGTATTTAAAGTTTTAAGTCTCTAATAATACATCACTTATTTCTGTGCTGCAAGCAGATACACACTTAACCCTGTCAGCTTCTACCTTGTCCTCAAAACCCTGAGAGGGGAACACAGCCAGGGTAGGACACAGTGACAGATGCTGCTCTCACTCACAGTGGGGCTGGTGGTGCAGGGCAGCAGTTTGTTCCCACTTCAGAGGGGCCAGCATGTTGCTCCTTTATCAGTCTATTTTGCAAAATGCTGAGAAATTCATGAGGCAGATGAGTGCCTCCTGCTTCAGTTCCTACAACCACTTCTGGAGTAATTTTACAGCATCCCTTCCCCCCTCCCCCATTTATTTATTTTTTTTAATTCCAATATAAGGCTTAGAATGTCAGCTCTTGGGGTTTTTTCCCCAAGAATAAATTAGACTCATTATCTGTTAAAATGTCTGACTTGGAAAGAAAATGTGAATTTACTGAGGAAAAATGAAAACATTAATGAGATCCAAGAAATATTAGCAAGTCTGGAAACTAGAGAATGTGGGAGTGTTAATTAAAGATAACAGGCTCCCACATAGGAAGTGGGGACATTCCAATACTACTCAGACAATAATGCTCATTGGTTGGATTTTCCTGAGGTTGTAAAATTGGGGGAGGATTTGTCCAGTTCTTCATCTGTACTTATGAGTGCACGTACATGTGTGGTGCTGCTGATTTGCCAAAGTCGCTATGGGGCAGTGTCATGCACGAGGGCACAAGACAGGACTTTGAAGGAAGACAAGCTAATATTTGGGCCTGAACAGAAAGGACAGAATGCACAACTATGCCATATTATTCTAGATTGGCCTACATCAGTCCTGCTTTACTTCCCTGAAGCATTTCATATGCCTAGAGCAGCAGACTGACATCTCCCCTCACCAGCGAAGAAACAGGCAGATCAACTGGAGCTGAGTGGAAGAAACAGACAATTCCTTTCCCAAACCAGATAGAAATTCCAGACCCTATTCTCCTAGCCCAAATGAATGCAGACATCCACCAGGATGCTGCCAAAACTCTGCTGTTGTCACAGAGTGCTGCCTCCAGCAACTTTCAAGACCTACATCAAAGCTGGAGATGTACTCTTTTTCCCTATCTGCCTCCCATGCCCCCTCTCCCTCCCATCACCAGTAAATCTGAGTGGACTGCAGCATTAAACAAAAAAAATGTTACCTTAAAACCTCCTATGATTAAAGGACAGGCAGTGTAATTACACAGCTGTTTAAAGTTAAATTCATAAAGGTTAAGTTTAATACCAGGGAGATGAGATTACACCTCACCAGAGCTGTCAGTCAAATCTGGGCCAGGGAAGCTCTTACAAGAAATCTTGGGTAGTCTTTCCCTTGCCAGGACCCAGGGCACACCCCACAGCCTGGCTTACACCTGGACAAGAAGTGGCAGTTGATGGAAAACCACTAGTGGAGAACCCCTGTAAGTGGGCACAGAATATATGTTCTTTACTCAAGGATGGAAGATGAACTCCTCACTCACTCCAGGTTAACTTGCCCTGCCTTTGCCAACAGCTGTATTGAGAAATGCTTCATGTTTTATAACAGTAGCTATCCACTTGCTCATCCACTTCACCTCGTGGCTCCCATACCCCATACCCCATCCCAAAGCCCTCCAACATCTCTGTCCATCCTGACAGAAACCACTCTGCACACAGCTTTTGAGCAACTCTGAACACACCTTTCAATTCTGAAATGCTGCAGCTTCACTACCACTGCATCACTAACACAACATGAGTCTCTCCAAGTCAGTAGTAAAATAAATCCCAACAGGAGACATTACTCTATCTGAAATTGTGCACCAGTGAGCAAGAATGAAAAGAAAAAGCAATGCTTGCCCCCCAAAATACAACGGTACCAGCATCAGCTGGTTGAAATTGCTGCTGCCAGCTCTGGCTATTAGAATTCATAAGGGGAGAGAGGAAAATCAGTGGATTGGGCAGAGGGTGTGATGGAGGCCAGCTTCATGCTGGAGTCTGAAGCTACCTGATACATCACTAACAACTTTGGGCAGTTGCTGTTCAAGGAGAAACCGGCAGCTTCCATTAGAATTCCTTTTCCAGCTTCTGCCAGCCTCTAACTCCAAACAACCTGGTCCTTGGTAAAGTCTGAGGGAAAACTTTGTCTTGCAATTCTTTCCAGGCAGCTACAAGAGCCCTTGAAATAGCCTGTCCTTGGCACTGTGGGGTGTAGGACAAGAGCAGCGTTTTGAAAACTTGAGATTCCCACTTAGGAATCTGACAGAGGAAACCTTCGCTTTCCCTTGAGATTAAGAAGCACAGGCTGAAGCAAGTAATTGGTTATCAGATGCTAAGGAGTAACATTTGTTTTCTCTTCAAACAGAAATGACTGCAGGGCTAAAGCACCCATCAAAGGGACCACTGTCTTCAGACCCCTAAGAGTACAGTTGCTCAGCTGAGGGTCTTGAGCTGCTGTGCAGTGCTCAGCCCAGCATTCTGTGCCCCAGATCTGAGTGAAGTGTTGCTATACCCCTTTAAGACAGGGGCAAATGGAACAGAGGGCTGCCTGCAAAGTGGGAGGCAACAGCAGACTCCCTCAGCCCTTGCCCTTTCCAAGATAGAGCCTAAGCCTGCAGTCTTTCCGCAATGGCCCTCAGACTCTGCTGGTGATCATGCCCAATGTGTAGATTCGAACTAGTCACATCCCTGAGGATACAGAGAGTTCTCTTCCCTGATCCTACTTGCATCCAGGGTGCTGTTATTGGAAAGTACAGGATAAGACTACAGTTAACCTGACTTGAGTAGTAAAACAGCTCAATTGTCAACCCCTTTCCTCTATGGGATAATATTCTGCTATTAGCGGAAGTTACCTTCCCAAAAGCCAGTATTTCCAAGATCAGAGCTGACCAATGCATTTGTAGTCAGTTCATAAGAAGCAGTGAAAGTCACAAATGTCCATGAGATACTGGGAAGCATTCAAATCCCAGTATTTTCAAGCTGGTTTAGACATGAGCCCCATTTACTCCAGTATACTCTGTCTGTCCAAAGGTAGTACTGGCAGCTCTGCTAGAAGGCTCAGAAAGCCTTGCAGCAGGTGGATAGAAAATAACCCTTCACCAGGGAAATTTTCTTCCTGACCCTGATTAATTACAAACTGCCTGATGCCCTGAAGCATGGAGAACACCAGAAACCAAAGGTAGACAAAAGGTTGCCCAGGGGGAGCTGCAGCTACCTGCCAACTGACAAGCTACGACTTGAGCTGTAAACCAGTCTACAAGGGAATTTGAAGGCATTTAAAAGTGCATTTTCCTGCCATAAAGCAAGACGCTTTCCTCCTTGGGAACCAAAGAGGGTCTCCTGGGCTTCATTTAATTTCCTCTGTAATGAAAATTAATAGTAATGGTAAAGACTAAGGCAAGGAGGAACTATAGCTTCCTCCCACTCCACAGCTATGTGCCTGCCACTCTACTGCAAAACTGCTCCACTCAAAAAACAGGCAGTCACTACATTTTAATTATGTCAGTAATTTATTTGCAGCCAATATCCCCCTTGGAGTCAAGTACAATAACCATTTAAACACAAGGTCAATTTGCTTGCTGTAACAGACCGCAACACTCTAAGGTTACTTATTTCCACTCTGTGTTCTCTTCCAGATAGAGAAATTTCTCCCATGTCCCTCTCCTCTCTACTGTTACCCCTTCTCCTGTAACACATGGGCAAATATTTCTAGAAAACTAAAAATAAACAAGGAGAAAATGCAGTTTTTCCATCAAGGTAACCAGAAGATACACCTCCAGGAGAATCCAGGAGTTCAGAGAAAATATTCAGGCTCAAAAGGGTGCACTGTTTCAGTCCTAGCATTTTCAGGATTATGACAGGTTAAGAGTGAAAGAGGTGAGAAAGGGTTTGACAGTCAAAGCATGTGAATGTCAGATTTCTGACAGGACCTTCGTAACAGACGTGCCAGGCAAGGGCAGCAATGAAGGCCCCTGTCACCTCACACTAAGAACTCTCTAAGAAACAATTTTCATTATTTCATTATAAAAAAAAAAAATTAATTGCAAACATTTCATTCTTGTAATTAATAGGAGTGACAAAGAGGATCAAACAGTGGAGCTAAAACAACATGATCCACGATCTCAAATTGTTGTGAAGGAGGCATGAAGTCCCACGTCAGCTGCCTGCTTACGAGAAGGGGTATTCCTCCCGTCTTCTCATCTACCCTACTTGTCATCCATGCTGGCAATCCCCTACTCGCAGAGGTGGCAGTGCCAGGCACAGCCTTGGCTTTCCACATCTTGTTGCCACTGTGCAAGCAGTGGATATCCACCTTTGCCTGCAGAATCCAAGCCCTGACAATGCAGGAGACCTGACAACAAAGCAACCCACTGCCACCTGTTTTCTCCATCCCCCACCTCAATTTCCTTGCATTCAATAAATCTACCTCCACATACATTCAGTACTTCTGGCTCCTGCATAATCTTTCTAGAATTATACACAATTTGATTTATCTCAGGGCACAACATGAACATCAGTTTTGCAGGTTTCTGAAGAAATTTTTTGGTGCGGGCATGCTTTTGACCAGTTTTCAATCAGAAAGTTCTGCAGGGGTGTTGATGTTTTTCAAGCCCTGTCAGGGACTGGACTTAGACATTCAGACTGTAGCAGTTCTTGCTAGAGAAGTGCTCAATTTTCAGGTGGAAGACTGGTATTGAGCTTGCAGCTGTGTTCTTCCTAGTACCACCAGTGCCAACCTCTAGGATTTACAGTACGAAATAGCCTCTATATTGAAAGGCTGTTCAAGGGCTGCTTAGATTTCTTGTTAAGGAAAAGAGTGCATCTGCTGAGGAGGCCTGATATACAGCTGTGTACCTGGCTGGCTCTCCTCAAAATATCAGATGCTGCATGCTGGTTGCAGGAGAGAGGGAAGGGTCATGCCTGGAATGCTGAGTCACAGCCAGATGTGTTGCTGCAGTGAGTCGCATTTCTGGCAAAGGGCGAGCTGACCTAACTGATAGCGACTTTGATGTCCCAAATCATCTCATCTTGCTGGAAATAACAGCAGAAGGAAATGTGCAAGTCTACACACTAAAAGGAAATCTTGGGACAGCAGGGGCTAGATCTGCTCATTTGGCAGTGTAATAACCCGTTCTGTGTATGATTTTAGGGAACAAGGTCAATTAAGCACATGGGAAACAATGCTGCAATTTCACTGTGGATAGTATAATCTGTTTTCATGTTTCCAGCCAAAGAACCTCTTCTGCTGAAGTCAACTCAGTGCTGCTGGTAGAGGCTGGATTGAAAATGGCTATCCTCCCAGCACAGAACAGTTGTCTCCTCTGTTTGGCCGACATGCCTTTTAACAAAGGTTAATCCCTTCTCCAGAGCCACTATCCGCAGAAATAGGGAGAGTATTGCATAGCAAGAGTCAGCCTAGGAGACTCCTGTTTACATCTAACTACTGCTTGAAAGATGTTGATGACCTAGGGGTATTTCAGTCTGGCAAAACAAACCGCTACTTTGCAGGGAACAGATACCAAATGAATGTTCCATTCTGGAGTCAATACAGATTATAAACCCTGGGAAATGTCCCTGGAAGGTGGACAGTATTACTCACAGTAAGCCTGCATCCAATACCCATATCCCCACGATGGTGTGCGCATGTGGCCCATGTCCCTTCTGTAATATAAAGGGTTACCACATTTTTAACACCTTTAATCACTATGATTTGAAAAGCAACTAGGTTAAAGCTGAGTCTCCCCTGATTGTTTCCTCTCTTCCCCACTTGTCTGTTTTTCTGTTAACCCTGCAGCATGGTAATAACTCTTCTAACCTGGCCTGTCTCAAAGGCTTCTGATAAAATGCCTATTTCAATTTTTCTGTATCTTCCTTTTGCAAAGCTCCTGCCTATTCTTGCTGCTTGTAGCAATTTCCCCTCCTTCCTTGAGAAAAAAAAAAAAGCTAAATTAAATTACATCTTAATGCACAGCTTTTTTTCCTGTTTCCCAGCTGCTACTGTGATACCGGTTCTCACTGTGATCCTGTCAGTCCTAAGATACAACACAAAGGTCAGTCCAGGTTATAGCCAACCTGAGGGACAAGCAGTGGCCCCAAGATGAAGAGCTCCCAGCTCAGCAGGTGGTGCTCTGCTCTTTGAATCAAGGTTGGCCCACATGGTGGACTAACAGAATGGCTTGCTACTGGTAAGATACTGGTTTTATGGATGCTAAGTATAAAACAAAGAGAAAACAGACTCCCTTTCCAAGATCCTTGTGCATTTCTATTAATTAAAGATCCAAAGGTAATTTGTCAAGAGATTAACTTTGATGCTATAAAGCCAGCTCCTAGAATGGGTAATTGCATTCTGTCCCCACTGTCACACCTCCCTTCCCTGCTCCTGAGTTTGCCTGCCTCCCTTTCATTACCCAAGTCTAACACACCTGAACAAGTGTATTCTGGATGTCACGATGCATTACCGGGCTTTATCCAACACATGATAAATTTAAGCACAAAAAGATCAAGTGATGTAAGAGTTTCTGCAGCTCCAAGAGTCAGACCTAGGGCATCCTACTCTCCCAGTGCAGCTGTGGGTTTGGGTGAGGCCAACTGAATCATACAGAGTCTATAGAACTGCTGTGCTTCCAATTAATTCTTCCAAGCTTCTAAGGGCTTTTCAGGCTGGGGATGTATTCTCCTGAACCACAGCCAGTGTCCCACCAAAACTGCAATAGCCATTTTGCTTCATGAGAAAACACTATCTCCCTCCTCACCTTTCCCTGGGTATCACACCATTAAATCCTAACCACAGCTGGTCACTTGCCCTTCAGTAACACTCTTCCCTGCCCCATGGGACCTACCCAGAGATGCTGGCTCTTCCCCTTATCCCTCTGCAGCCAGGGTCAGGTTCCCACCTGGTCACCCAGCTTTCTATGCCAATGGGGCCACTGCCTCCCAGCCAGCCATGGCAAGCCCCACCAGCACCAGCATTGTAAGAGTTAAGCTAATCAATACCAGAAGAACAGATTAAGGGGACTGGTCTGCAGCCATCAATCAGTACCATTTAGCCAAGAACTGGCAGGCTGCAAATAGAAAGAGAGGTGACATGAAACAATCCTGTCTGAAGGTTTTTAGCACTCTTTACAAATTGCTGTGGTGAATAACTTGTTGCCTGTATTTATCCCTTTTCAAATTGTCTCTTAGCTACAGTCATCCATCTTCATTCCTCTCTGCTTGCTCCAGACACTCTCAGCTGCTACCTCATTATTTTACATTTGTACACTGCCACTTGTCTGTGCCTTGCTCAGCTACACAGAGCAATCTCAGGAGGACAGATTCATCCCTGGGGCAATGCCACTGGCTTCAGTATGAATCCAGCATGGCCTTTCACACATTTCCCCACATCTCAGATTGAGACAGCATGTTTACAAGAGATCAAAGCATTGGCACCAGGATACCTGGGTCCCAGCCAGGACAGTGCTACTAACAGCCTTGGAAAGCAAAGTACCTGCTCTGTGAAAAAAAAGGTGGTTTTACAACAGGGCATGTGGTAGGGCTTCACTGAAACACAACGATGGGCCTCAAGCATGTTTGAGTCAGGTCAGATCTTAGCAAGCCTGCATTTGCCCTTGCACAGGAAAGCCAGCTAAGCATGTCACAGCAGTGACAATTCCTGTGCTTGAAGTCCAGATCGCCCTCACTTTTCAACTGCCAGCAGTATAAGGCACATGACAGTTATTCTAACAGTCCTTCTTTGAGACAGGAGTGGCATACAGAGTCCATTTTAGAAGAAAATCACAAATGAGAGATGTCACTGAGAAACAGACACCACACTTAGACAAGCTTCAGCACTATTATGCTCCGACACACTCCAGAAAAGCACTGGACAAGCAGCTAGTAAAAACCTACCCTTCTTCAGCAGGCTGGCTTGCACTAACTCAGATGTTCTTTCTATTCCAATTCTCTCCCTGCTTCCTATTAGAGGGTTGCAGTGGTCTTCCATCCTTAAAGCCCTTGCACCCAGCCATGCACACCTTTACCTGCCCTTCAGAGCAGGCACTTCCGTCCCACCATGCCTCAGCATCCCACAGCTGGCCTGCTCATTTTAAAAGCCTCATCTTACAAATTAAATGTACCCATTTCCCCATGCTTCAGTTTCTCTCTCCTCTTCATTTGCCAGTCTCAAATGTATCCACTGGCCAACATCTCCAAACCACTGCTTCCCCTAATTTGTACTCTGTACTGCCTTGTCTTTAATTGTCTCTGAAAAGTGTTCAGGGGATAGTGTTTGTATGAAAGATGCTACGCAAAATCAACTTGTGAGGTGCTGTACATCTCAGCCAAAGCACTACTAAGTTACATACAAAATTACAGGCTACAAGGAGGTGGTTTGAGAGCACGTACTTATGTGGGAGGGAAGAATGATTCCCTTCACAACCATCACTGGGGAAAACTGTAACTTGTATTATTCAAGTGGTCAGGCTACAGAGGGTTCATCTCTCCAAATCCATAACTCAAAAGGTCAGGTTTTGTTAAAAGAACATTGACAAGATCAAGCCCCCAAAGCCCTGGAGACTCTGTATATCTGTCTCTGGAGATGACCCTTCCACTTCAGACAAAACAGCAGAGAGAAATGCCTTGATCCAGGGCAGCGTGAGTCAGTGGCAGGAGTGGAACAGACCTAGGGACTCCAAATTCTCCCTGTTTTTCTTTCTCTGTGTAGCACAGAAATTTCAAAGCAGGTCTTGGTTAGGTGTAAGTGTGAGGAAGGTAGCTACACAGAACCAGAGCATTGTTTTCTAAGGGGGGCAGCTGTGGGCAAGTGGAGCTATGTTCCTCAAAAGCAAGAGGAGAAAGGAATACAAAAGCAACCTTTATTGTGCATTTCCCAGAAGAGGGACATGTCAAGGCTCCATCTCACAGGCTCCTCAGCCAGTCTGTCTCCCCTGCAGCACCTCCCGGTGAGGCTACAACTCACTTCAAGCCCTCTTCTCAGCTACTGATTTGTGACTGGTACCCAGCCTTCCTTGCTATCCTCCTGTTTGGCTTTATGGAGAAACAGAATCCAGTCAGGTATCATCATTGTAGGGAGCATTCCTCCATTTCACCTCGAATTTATTCTCGTTTCTTCATGCTGAAACAATCTTGACTTCCCAAATGAAGTGACGAGGGGTTGAACACCCGAGCCTGGTGCCCAGAGCAACCCCATGATCTCTGTGCTGCCACTGGGCCAGGTTTATTCAGCATCAGTGCTACCAGCCTGCTAACAGACAACCTTAAGAGCTCTCCTTTCCAAACCAGGGCCTACCTCTTGCATTATGTAACATCTCTCCACCAAGAATATTCCCCAAGCTGAAAAGCTGTTTGTATAATAGATGAACGCTCAGGCTGGACACTTTATTTTTATTATGTTTAATTCGCTTTATCCATTGCTAATTTCCCTTTTTGCCATGTGCCTGTCAGGAATCCATGTCTCAGCAATTCACTGAGCAGAGCAGCCTAAGCATATATCAGGCTTCATAAATAGCACCCCGGTGGCAGGGGCTTGCTGACAGAGCTGCCAAGCAACACTGATCTACTGTGATCTGCCCCTAGAGGCACAGTCCTCTGGGGTCACACAGCGTAGCTGTCTTCCAGCTATATTTCCCTGGCTGCTGCCCACTACCTCCCCTCACAAGTCCTTCTCCCCCACGCTCTCCCTTTCTGGCATTATTACTATTACACAGTAGCCACAACAGACCCCTGGTAAAAGTCCGAAAGCCCTATTTGTGCTAAGTGCTGGGGAAGGATTAGCTCCGAGACCCTCTGAAAATAGATGGCAATAGGGAGGGTAAAAAGGGGTTGTGACCTGCTGCTTCACAAAAGGGGAGAGAAGCACAGAAGGATGAAAGCACTTGCCCGCTGGCACTCGGGGAGTTATGGTCAAGTCAGTTGCCAGCTGATTCTCAGGCTTTATACACACAACCACCATTCTTGGCAGATGGGGAAGCAGGAACATCAGCATTATACACCCCTTCAGAGGCAGTCTGGCAGCACCACACCGCATAATCCCACAGAGGTTACACAGAAGATCAGGATAAGAACTTCCCAAAGGGAGCCAGAGATAGGCAGAGCTCATCTGCCATCCTGATGCCTAGGACTGTCACTGTAAGGATTGCTGTTCACCTCACAGCCTGTTTAAATTGCGAGTTCCCCCTAACAGAAACTAAAATAGGTTATCGTACAGAAGCAAAGAGCACTAGAATTTGAGCTCTGTGCATAACAATTTTTTTAATACGCTAACCAAGACTGAGGCAGATAAAAAAAATGTTCTTTTCATACCTATAAAAAATAAATGTATCGTTTCTCATAAAAATAATCCCCTCCTCCTTATGTTTCAACCCCTGTGTATGTAATCATATCATTTGGGGCTGAACAAAATGCTTATCTTTCTGCTGAAAACTATTAGTTCAATGTGGCATGAGCTCATGAATAGTTCCAGTCAACACAAATTGTATTTTCCAGCAGAGGAGAATATTCAACCTCCCCCACTCCTTAAATCAGTTCTAATTATGAGAATAGAAGAATCAGGGATGCCCTCAGAGATGGCAAAATGAGTGTTACACTCAATACAGACAGAGAACAGACCGAAATAAAGCAAAAAAGTCTTCCTGAGTAGGGAGCCAAAGATGTCTGGGGTTGATTTAACTTCATACTATCTCAATAGAAAGTTATTTATGCCCTTTTCTGAGGGGCTTGTGTAAAACAATGATTGTTCCAGAGCAGGTTTGGAGAGCCAGATTTAGTTTCTCTGTACAGTGTGGAGCTGGAGCATAACTGAACCACAACCCTTCCCCTGCCCTAATCTCTTCCTCCCTGTAAACACGGGGCATGTCAGGTACACAGCACGGCACAGCAGAAGATAAGGGTTTTCCGACAGAGAAAATAGTTCTTTTGCAGAATATCTCACAAGAAAATAAATTATTTCAGGACAACCAGCTATCTTTTACCTCCGAGAAAAAGAATTATTTAATCGTATTTTTCAAAATACAAAGAAAAATATTTTGAACTGTACGCAAGAGGAAATAGAGTATACTGGTGGCTGCACAAGGAGAAAAAAGTTAGTTTCTTGTTCCTTCGCAGCTTAAAATCTGTTAATTAGTAAATCAGTATGCAAACGTGATCAAGTCTGACAGGCAGAGCTACAATACAGTAACACCTCCAATGGAAAAATACAAGGACTTTGTTTACAGACAGCAGAAACAGCAGGTAAATATTTTCACACAGTATAAACTGTATACATCATCAGTGTTTTCTTTGTTACTCTCAGTGTAATTATTTGCATTGAGCAGAATGTAATGGGTCTTGAAAAAAAAAAAGGCATTGCGCAAGCAATAAATATGCTACACACTACAAAAAAAGGTTAAATATGGAAGTTGTAAGACAACAGACTGTCACACAGAAGTGTGTTGACTCAACGAGATGGTACTGCTCAGTGCACTCAGAGACAGTTTTAGCTTGCCCTTTAGCAAAAGTTTGTATATATCACCACTTTATGATATTATGGTCACTTCCCAAAGCACTAAATCAAGGTTTGGGTGTTGTTATCCCCAGCACATTGCTAACACAGCAAAGAGCTCATCTCCAGCCAAACGGCATAAGCAGACAGATGGGCAGAGGGGGAAGATTCTGCAGAAAAGCAAATCAAGAAGGAACACTTTGGTGCTCACTTACAGACTGCAAAGCTTGTGGTTTGGTTTATTGTCTCTTGAAATAGTTGGCCTTAGAAGTAAAAAGGGAAAAGAAAGAAGGGAACTAGCACGATCTCCTGGCTGATATGCAGAGTTTGGTGGCTAACTTGGCCAAAGCATGCCTTAAAGAAACATAAGGGGTACAGCAGTGGAAAATACCTTGTGTTCAACATAAGCACATGCTACCTGCAAGTCACACTGACACCTTCAACCTATTGGGCACATGCCACAGGGCTGCACTTTCCCATACTGGCACTGCCTTTTGCCACTTCTCTGTGTCGCTTCAGTCAATGCAGGAAGCTGTACAGGGAGCAGGGGTGATGCGATCACATCAGAGAATTGTCTGAAATACTTAACATGACACCTCATGGACAAGGGAATGCCCCAGTACAAGAAGTTGACAGCCAGGCAACATTATGGGGCAAGACAAGTTGTGCCCTGTTGTCACCTAAGTGCTCTTAAAAAAAATAAAATCTCCCTCTGCTCTTGAGAGAAAAAGCTGCTAGAATAGGGTCATTAGATTAGCTGCCTTAATACTTTCATTGAGCTCTTCCAAAAATTCAGTCCTAGGGAAAAGTGAAGCTAGAACAGGGAGTGAACTATCACAGCAACGCGCTTCCCTTAGTAACACTGACAACGGTAAAAAAAAAAACATTGCCTGAGTAACTGGATTGTTGACTCCACATTCAGAGAGCATAACAGGCTCATCTTGAGAATACTTTCCTTTAGGTATTTTTTGGTTTGGTTTTTAGAGCAGGAGAAAGTTTGATGGAAAACAAGCCTTGACACTAAAATATTTTGATTTCATCTATTTGCTGTTGAAGCAGAAGAGGATTTAGCTCAGCATTTTTTCACAGGACCATGACCAGACACAATTGGTATTACACGTTTCTATAGGCAATGTGTCACAAAAGCTTGCTGCCGATTCAGACCTGTTATCCACCAGCGCGCTAATAAAAGCGTGAGCACGTATGCACACACACAGAGGCACCTAAAAAACAGAAGAACAAAGCAATTCTCTGGGAGTAGCAATACAAGTCAGAGTCAATCTCCTTTCACCCTGCGCATCATTAGAAGGGAGTTTCCCGTGCCTGATCTAGGATTTGATATTAGCTTTCACTTGCCTGGTGTACATTTTAAACACTTCCCCAATTACCTTTGCTACCTCTCTCCCATTACAGTCCCACAGTCAGTATATGGGCTATTTTCCTTCCCCAAACTCCAGTGGAATATAAAAGGCAATCTAGGTAATAACACCAGCCTGCCTGTAATCCTAGGGGGAGTGGACACATTTCCTTACCCTCTAATATAATGTTGACACCCTTCCCAAGCCGAGCTTGCTTTGGTTTCTGGATTTCACTTGGGCTCACTAATAATTATTATCCCCTCTACAAAATATAGAAAGACTCTGGCTTGATTCCGCAAGGATATTTATTACTCAGGGTGCCCTTTGATCCTGCTTAGTCCAATTGAGACTGGCACACAACTTAAGGTTGCTAATGTGTTTCCACCCTAAACTATATCTGCAGACAGATGGAAGTGACATGATTGCCTCCTTTCGCTGCTATTAGCGAAGCAGTCAGCTCCTTACTTTTACTTACAATTTAATTACGAGGCATATGGAAACGTCGAGAGCACTGAAGCCAAGGCCCTTGCACAGATTTCAGTGTTCATTTTTTCCACCTCCAAGCCACCCCCCTTCTCCTTTTCAAAGGCTCAAAAAGCTCCTAAACCAGAGCCTCTTCAACAGCGTTCAGAAACAAAGGGATCCCCTTGGCAAGCCGTGCTGGGTGGGCAGCATGCTGAATTCAGCATGGTGGGACAAACAGCTAGCAAAACATCTGCATTTCCATTGCTACAGTGCAAGGAACAGAGGCTTTTCTGGTGACAGCTGATCCCCATCCCAAGGTGATCACTAGCACTGTCCTGCTGAGACAAGCAGCTCAGACATGCCCAAATTGTCCTTAAGACCAGTTAGCTCAGGCAATGATTTTAGCATAGCTGGAGGTACTTAGACCTCATCAGCTAATCGCCTGAGCATTTATTCAACAACAGCTCTCTGAAATGTCAGAGACCTAGTAAAAATCGAGATGCTTCAACTCCTGCTTGTTTTTAAATATCAAGATGCCATTAGCTGTGCTCACTGCCCTCTAGGAAGTAAATGGAGGGAACAATGGCAATTCCTGGGTTCTTTGCACATCTTTCCTCTTCCTCCTCCTCAGATGCCCATGGGGAGAAAGACACTGCTTTCCAGGGCCCCCACTCTGTAAAGCAGGCAGGCACAGGCTTCAAGGCACACTGGACCAGGAAGGGCTGGATGAGGGATGCTTCTGGCTATTTTAGCTGCTCCTAGTGCACTGAAGAGGTGAGCCTCAAAGACCTCCTTTCCTAGGAGTGAGGGCATCTTGCAGTGATCTTACAGAAAAGGCCCAGAATGGAGTGACATGGCCCCAGTCTGAGGGCTCAGGGTACAGCTCAGACAGCAGTAGTCCCTGCTAAAGGGATTCCATTAAAATAAGCTGCACTGCAGCTCAGCCCCTGCTGCCATCTCATTATCCGAAGTTCCGTTGGTTTATTTTACTGTTTTCACATTGAGTACACAATAAAACAAACCTGAGTGGGAACAAACCAAGAAGAATGGCGAGGGGGAAGAAGATGATGGAAGCATGACTTTCATTTCCCATCCACCCATCCATGTGTCATTCCCTCTCCCTTCCCCCACCCCAGAAGAAAAAAAAGACACCTAACAATTTCTGTTGCAGAGTGACAGTTGTATTCAGTGGGATAATTGAATCCCTGTCAATTAGAGAGAAAAATCAGATTGAACCTACAACAAGACCCCTGTAAAATATAAAGAATACAAAAGGAACAGACAATGAAAGGAAATAAATCATATGGAGTGGTTTAAAGCACTCTTGGCCTGACCCATTCCAAAACTGAGTTATATCCTACTGTGTAAAAGGGTAGGCATGAGCCTTTTGGATAACAATGGGAACAATCACTTCCCTCTGGCTTAGAATCACTTCTGTAGTCCCATGGACCTTATACACCTCTCACACAGCCCTGGGGAATTACATGTGAAAGCAGCTTTGTCTTTAGGAGGTCGAGGGGTGTCTAAACACCTGGGGACACACACACCATGCAACATCTGGGTAGAAAAGGTGCACTCACTTCACTGTTTGCTCAGGACATGAGATAATTACCACCTATCTCCATGCTCCTTTACCCCCTTTTCCCTCAAAGGCTGAAAATCAGCATGGTGCTCCATGGCCATACTGGTAAACTAGGAAATCCCACCCCATAATCTTACTGTGAAATTCAAAAGCCAAGCTGACATTGTCTTTCACAAACACAGACAGGACTTGTGTTCCCAACAGCATCACCGTGTCTGAGCATCTTATTGTAAACACTGATCCCAGCATGCTGGATTCTCAATAGCCATGAGTCACACCACTAACATTTCCCCACTTTTGCATTTTTTTCCCCTCCCCTTGCTTTCTTCCCTCCCATCTTTTTCTCTCCTTCAAAAAAACCTCCCTCCCTCCTTTGCTTTCCTTTCCCCCCTCCTGCTCAGTACAAGCCTACACTTCTCTTTTCCCTTTCTCAATTTCCATTCTCTGTTTCATTGAGTTCAATTTAAACCAAATTGCTTTATTGGTGCCACTGAAAGACAAGGATTGCAAAAGCCATTATAACCATGTACAATACACATTATGTAAAAAATATTTAAGGAAGGAATGCTCCAGCAAATGGAATCAATATATTCCACATAAAGCATTACCAGGAATGGAAAAAAAAACGAAGTCAAACTCTTGTTAAGTGCACCACAAGCCTACTCAAAATTCAGAGCTGATAACATGTTAGCACATAATCAGCAGCATTCCAGTTCCCACTGCTGTGCTCGCCCTGGCTCCCATGCCCCGACGCTAGCAGCAGCCTTCCACAAATCAATGATCTCTTGCTATTTCAAGGATTCTGGGCTGAGAACTAGAGCTGTTTCCTTTGGATCTCTTCTCACCGCAGGGCTGCCAACAAAACTAGAGATCTCGGTCATTTCTGAATCCCATTTCACAGAGGTAGCATGCAGGCACTGAGGGTGGGGAGAAGGTATTTACATAGTAATTTTAGAGCTGAAAAAGCAGTAAGTCTATGGCCATTTTTAGAAGGCAGCCTTGTATCATATGTGCCTCCAAATCTGTTGCCTTGTTTGTCTCTGAGTCTTCTCTGTAAATAATTATTAGATGCCTAGGGTCACCGGTGGCAAGGCAGACTCACACCAAGAGCAAGCAGAACCCTAATTACAGTCCAGGCTCTGTGCAGTTCCACCCTTCCTTAAGGAGTCATGAGCATTTCCCTCCTCAAACTCATTTTAGCAAAACCCTGCTTTTTACCTTATCATCACACAGCCAGCTAGCAAACTTCTGCCTGCTACACATCAGAGTCACCTTCAAGCAAACCATATGCTTTGTAAAACGTGGCGCTCGCTGCTCAGCAGAAGCTAAGCTCAGAACCCAGTCCCCAGAGACCGAGGACAAGGTTTCAAAAGCTAAAAGCATCTGAAGCCAGTGTAAACGGGCAGAGATTTTCAGAAGCTACAAGCAATCTGGAGGCCAGATTATTTAACGTAGGGCACAGCAGCTTCTCTGGGATGGATTGAAGGGGGACAGAGCCAGCTACCCTCACTGCCCGACATTGTGCTTCTTCCCAGTCGCTTCCTTCCCTAACCCACTTTTCCCACTTCCCCACACCTCTGTGCTCCAAGGAAAGCACACTGCAGTACTTAAGATCCCTTCTTGCTCCCTTTCTCCACCAGGCCAGAGACAGTCTTGCTTTCAGATGCAAGACACTTCATTGTTTTCGCTTCTCCCCTGCAACTGTTGTTGGATTATCAGCTCATTTTTCTGACAACTCCTGGATGCCCCAAGAATCCCAATACAGACAAAACACTCTCGCCTCTCTGAGAAGAAATTAAATTTTCTCCAAGGAAGCAATCAGTCAGCGTGTTCCACTTAATACAGAGATTAAGGGGGCTCTGCTAATAGTTTGCTTTCTCGAACAGAGCCTGTCAGTGCTGTCTGTTGCCGCTGCACCGCCTTGCTCAGTCTAACAGCACTGACAGGGGCTGCCTGCAAACTGCACAGCATTTAAAGGCACCTTCAGTTTCAGATCACGCAAAACACACAAGCACCTGTTTTTCTTCCTCTCCATATCCTTTCTCAAATAGTTTTGAGGACAAGCAATAATCCAAGTGAGGAAATGCTGGAAACAAATGGCAAGTTATTCTCTGCACTTTCCCTTGTAAACATTTTCTCACTCTGTTAAAGCCAGATCTTCCCCAGCAAGATTTTCTTCATCCCAGGATCTAGAAATATGCTGTGATGCAGGAATGATGCATGTTAGCCAAAAATATCCTCAAAGAACCCCAGTACATGCCTGTGACCAAAAAGCCCCTAACATAGTTTAGATTTTCTATCATTAAAACATCCCAGATACTTCCACCAAAGATTCTGTGGCCTGGGAATGAAACTCTAATTTCTAGAAGTGTCAGGGGAGTGTCTTTTGATCCCTTGTATTAGAGATGCAATGATTTCAGGACAGAGTTCTCCTCTCTGGGGAAATGAGCACCACAAACTACAATCATTTTTTCAGCTCTATAGTGGACTAATCATTATTAATAGGGATAGTTATATCCCTCTCTGGTTTATGTGTCCTTAACAGCAGATAAAATACTTGTAAAGGTTTTCTATTCAGTATATACTGATTGCTTTCTTCCAAAGCATACTATTTCTCAGAGCTATCACACTGTGGGTCTCATTACCCAGAAGGCTTTGGTCATTGACAAGTCTGGTAGACCCTGCACTGCACTGAATGAATGTTTTTAATGTAGCTTTTGTCTGTACTTTTCTATAGCTCTATTTGTTTCTTACTGTTCTCCCCCTGGAAGCCTCCAAATAAAAATGGATTTCATAACATAATGCAAACAAAGCATGCCCTAGGAAGGCCTCAAATGAAATTATGGGTGATGCTCTTAGTTTAAACAGCATCTTCATGGCTGCTTTTAACAGACTGATTTCTCAGCAGCTGGCTGGGCACTACAGAACACTGCTCTGAAAGGGAGAGAGATCACAGACACATCTGCCCCGGCACTGGTGCTCTCTATTATTCTCAGTCTTCAAGATTAACTGTCTACTCTCCCCAGAAATTCTCATACCTTACTCTGAGACAACAGTCACCTGCACCAGTTGATCTTTGAGGTGAGAGCAGAGACCATCCCATTGCTCAGTTGTTCCAAGTGCAGACTGATCTGGCATCCATCAGGGACCCAGAAGAGGGCTGCCACAGTACCCCAACCAGGGGAGTGGGAGCACCTGGGTGGGCAGCTGGCCAAGGTCAACCCACCATAGCCCTCAACAGTTATGCCACAGAGAGGGAGAGCAGCAAGTCACACAACACAATAGAAGAAGAAAAATCCATCATATTTAACAGCCTCCTTGGATGAGAGAGGAATGCATAGATCACTGGTTAGATACAGTCCTTCTGTGTTCCAATTAAAGGACTGTAAGAGGAGCTACTTGGCAATATAAATGCTGAACGGGTCACTGTGCCCTGTAGGTAAGTCTGAATAGACTGACATGTAAATTATAGCCCTGCTTGCTCTTTCCTTTGTCCTCACCTAGGCTAAGGGGAACCCAGCAGTTGTTCTGATGCCCATCACTGTAAGACTAGGTTGTTGAGAAAGGGATAATTGAAGTTAAGTATCTGTGAGGAGGAAAATAGAGGTGAGTTGTACCTAGGAACCAGTTGTACCATCCTTGAATTTGAAGTTCCATGCTTTTCCTTTAATCAGAACATCAGTGAAAATTGTTCTCTGCCTGTAGGGACTGGGATTTAAGAAGGCAGCTGGAACAACCCAATTGTTTTATTACAGCTACAATGTAATAGCACCGAGATCCTTTTCCTTCCAGTGTTTACAAAATGGGATATTGAGAAGAAAAACACTGACCTTGAAAGAGAAACAGTAAGTCTAGACAGATTCTTGTATCCACCCTTCCTTCACTTAGTGCTGTTAATGACCCAGGAATCCAGCTCAGTGAGGTAAGAAAAGTTTCCCCACAAGAAGGTATGTCTGAAGGAGAAGCACACCTTGCCATCATGTTGGGCAAGGTCTCTCTTCCCTCCCACCAGCTTACAAGGCAGATAGCTCCTAGACTACCTTGCAGCAGGAGGTACCCACAATTTTTCCAGCACTGTCTGTCAAGAGCACTTAGATGAAAGGCCAAAGCAGCAAGTGTCCTTAACTCCAGCAGAGAGACAGCTGCATATCATACCACGATCTGATATTTGTTTACTGTCTGGCCAGAGCCAGGCAGAACAACTGGTAACAACAAATGCACTTCGGTGCTCCAGCACAGAGCCCTGTAATTTACCAGCTACATTCATCCCATCTTCCAGCAGGGAGACCAGAGACAAAGGTAATTGCTCCAGAGAGCATGCTGTCAGCTAGCCTGAACCCATAAGAAAACAGAATGAATGAGCTAGAAGGTGTTTGCCCGCTTCTCCGTTCACCTACATCATGAACTTCTCGGTTTGTTGCCAGCGAAGACATTGAACAGCGCCAGACCCAGCACCGACCCCTGAGGAGCGCCGCTCATCACTGGTCTCCACTTGGAGACGGAACTGTTGACCACAACTCTGATTGTGACCATGCAGCCAATTCCTTATCCACCGAGCGGTCCACCCATCAAATCCATGTCTTTCCAACTTAGAGACAAGGATGTCATGCAGGACAGTGTCAAATGCTTTGCACAAGTCCAGGTAGATGACATCAGTTGCTTTTCCTCCATCTGCCAACACTGTAACCTAGCTGAAGGCCACCAAATTCCTCAGGCATGATTTGTGCCTTCTGTCAATAGGGTGTGTGCGAAATGCAGGCTTTCCAGAGATTAAGTTGTTGTAACTAAACCAGGAAAAAATACTACTTCTTGGGCATTCATGAAGAAATCCCTGCTAAGGATACTCCCACTAAAGCAGCCAATCTAGTTTCTAACTCCTTGCTAGAGCTGTGCTGTAACACCAAGCTCCTGCCATAGGACAAAGCTCCAATTCTAGAAAACAAGAAAAATGCCCACTGATGTTATCAGCTGCCTTTTCATTTGTGCATAATTTTTTATTTAGCTAGTTTAGAACACCTGGTATCCCACCAACTAATCGAAAATCATTTTGAATCCTAAACTTTGTCAACTGCATTGTGTTTGTCACCTGTTTCTCTCCCCAGCCTTTGAGATCTCGACTGGTTAATTAGCAGACCTACAGCAAGAGCCATTTACTTAAAGGCACTGGAGCATACAACTCCTGTGAGATGAGATAACCGCCATACCTTTGCAAATCTGGCCTCAAACCTTATGTTTCAGAGACAGAAAATGGAGTTCTCTGCCAAGGCAATTGCTGCAATACCAAAGAACTCCAGACACTAGGTCCTTGGTACCCAAACAAATGGGTAAGACTAGGCAACAAAATGAGTCAATTAGAGATAATGACCCAGCATTTATCCTTTTCAGTGAAGCTCACTGAGGTAAGTGGCATTATGTTGAAGGTATATTTAGCTTTTGGAGGAGAGCAGGAAAGGGATTGGATGGTTATTTCCCAATTATCTTCCCTCCTAAGTAATGAAAGGAGTTCTTTGGTGGAGACACAGATAATAAAGAAGTGAATAGATAGTGAAGGGAAAGCAGTGAATGAAAGCATTATTTATCCATCCTGTCCTAAGTCTGGATTCTTGATCTCTCAAGAAGATTTTGTACACAGGTTCCAGCTCAGAGCAGAACCTACCACAACGGGCATGGTAAAAGACAATCTGCCACTAAACAAAAAGCAAAGTTATCACAAAAGCAAAGGGAAACCAAGTGTCCTGCCCTGGTCATACAACTGCCCATCTGGGGAACAGACCCTCTCAAGTCCCCATGTTTGAAGATATCTGCGTGCTCAGCCACCCTATTGCGTCAGTTCAAGATAAATACAGCAAGAGGAGGCGACAAAGAATGACAAATATTGAGCCTTTCTGGACACTCAGCAAACTAAATGGCATCACATAGGTGCTTTTAGTTCACAGATCCATAAGGTTTTGCTTTTCTTCTGTTCCAAATTTATAACCACCAGTATAACTTGTAGCAATCTGGAAGGAATAAGACTTCTCAGGGATATTTTGCAACTTCCATTTAAGCTCAGTCTGTCTTTATATTCACTGTCATCTAAACTGTGAATATATTACATCCCCCCCCCAACTTTCCAATTTTATCATCTACCATCAGTGTGTCATTTATGTGCAATACTGCCTAGATGGGAGCCTGGGCTTTTTTATTTATTTATTTCTTATTCAGGAACTTCACCTTAATGTGTTATAATACAAAACATAACAGCCATTACTGGGTTGGATAGGAAAGTTAATATTTCGTTTTCTGTGTTTTATGTCCTGATGGCTTCCTACTAACATCAGAGCTAATTCTCACATATTTCACCGGGAAATGTAATGGGGTGGAAAGATACTCCCTAGCTCTACAGTCACTATTCTAGCTGGAACACAGATGGAATCGGGACTGGCAGAAATGCATTGGTGGTGTCTATTCTGGACATACTTTCAGCAATTTATGCAAGACATTAATGCATTTGTCAGGGAGACAACATCAGACATTTACTTTTTCTTTTGTTTGTTCACAACACAAATGAGAGAAAAGGAATGGATGCATTTACTAAGATACAATCTTTAAGTTAGTGGCGTGGAAAATTGCATTGATACTTCCTGAGTAAAATGATCAACTTTATTGAACAGCAGCAAAAGCTGAACATTTGCATGAGGCTTTTAAAAGAAATCTTCATCTTCTTTCTATGACAAGTAAAACAGGAAGTAAAGCAGTTTTATCTGGATGTTCTCCAAGGCATAAGAACTTAATTGGAGAACAATTTATTTTTGGGGGAAAGGAAAAACATATTGATTAAGGGCTACATAGAAATAAGAGAGATAGAATTGGAGATAAATCGAGCTGAACATGCTTTGAAGAAGAAAATTTAGTGGTTTACAGGTCTGGAATTTGTTGTATAGTCCTTTCAGCTCTAAGTTGCCAAACTGACCCTAACTCACACTGACCAGGAAGTACAAGACTATACTAGGTGTGAGCAATACAAACAACTTTGATCATCTCACTTCTTTTTGTGTCAGGCTACAGGTAATCTCCCTATAACCAACATCAGGGGTATGTGTTATTTCAAATTCATCAAGGAATATAAATAGAATTTAGAAAGTGAATCAAATAACGTGGTTCCACAAAGACAGAGGCAGCTGAAGAATTTTTATTGACAGTATCCTTTCTTTACTACCAGTAGAGAAAGATCTCATCCCCCCAACACAATCTTGCTTTCTTAGGTAAAGTGCAAACAGGTTCATCCTAGACAGCAATAAAACCTATCACTTCTTCTGCACATGGAGAACCCATGTGCATTTATTGCATGTTTACTAGTAGGATTTTACAGAGAGACTTCTGCCCTCTCCATTAATGCTGTAGATTAAGGTTTAAGGAGTTGTTTACTTACAAAACCCCTTCCTTCCCCACCTATAAGCTTTTAACCCTGCTGTCTTGATTAACATCTTAAGACTGGCAGATCTCCTATAACCTTAATTTTTAGATTTCATAAGAAACCTCCTGCTTCACTCTGGAAGAACACTTTCTCCTATGGTACAGGTATCCTCAGCCCCACAGGGTTCTCACTCATGTAACCGCGTCTCGACATCATGGGGCCTTGCCAATGCCTAAGCCTGAAAGCTCCTTTTCCTTCTGGGAACATCGCAGGCTCAAAGAGATTTCTTTCGTGAATGTGTGTATGCAAGTCTACCCACACTTCAAAAAGTCTTGCTATTGGGCATCTGAACTTAGTCAGCCTGATTTCCAGAAGCCCTGGGACCATATGAACCTCAGTCCCTGTTAGATCTTCTCTGTCTGGAACACTGTGGACAAAGTCCTCTTTATTTAAAGAAAAAAGTAAAAGCACGTAGAAAGCCACAGCACTCCCAGGACTTTCATTATGATTCAAAGGAAGAGCTCCCTGCAACGGCTGTCAGCAGCGTGGCTGGCATGCTGAGCAAGCCTCTAACACCGGCGAAAAGGAAGTTCAGCCAAAGGGGGGGATGACACATAAATAATCCAGTGGTCACAACATGCACCAATCAGTAGAAGTTTGTGTTTCCCAGCTCCCTTCCTCAGATCAGAAGCAGCCACATTGCACATTCCAAACATGAAAGGTGGTGCTAGGGTCCTTCTTTTGAACTTGAAAGACTTTGTCCCATTTCCCATTCCTCCCTCTCTACCCTTGCTTCACTTGCGCTCCCAAGCCCCTCCCTTGCCCTGACTCCATGAAGTGGAGCTCTAGTACTCCATCTCTTGCATTCTTTCCATCCCAGTTGAGTGATGAAGCCAGTGACGCACGCAAGGTCAGTTAAAGTATTGATCAGCTCACAGCATTCACCACCGCAAACTGGACCAGGCAGCGCTAGTCAGTCCCCACTACACCCCAGGGCACCCAAGCTGCAGAGATGCTGTGGTCTGCCTGACAGCATTGCTCTACCTGCAGAGACACAGCTTCACTCACCGCTACGGCACGTGCAGCCAGGAGGTTTTTAAAACTTGCAGCAGATATTCTCACAGCCTCGTCTTTCTGGTGGTGCCAGCCCTCTTCATTCCTTTCAAAATGCAGCACGTGCAGGAAGATGTGCTTCAACAGCCTGTCATCCCTTCCTTGTGCTCAGAGTCCTCGCAGCAGTCCCTTCCTGGCCAACAGGCCTTCAGGCAGTGCTGAGCAAAGAAATAAAGTCTCCTCAGCACGTTCGCTCCTTGAGCACTGAGCTGCAGTAGTCAAGCCTTCCGCAGCTGCAGAACACCTTGTGCATTTGCAGGGCTCGGACTTCCATGCCAGAGCTTGAAGGAGAAGCAAGAGCAGACCATTTTGTAGGGACTGTGCAGTACAGCAGCTCTATTTGCTGTCAGGTATATGCTGAGGGCAGAAAGTAGTACCAGGGTCTGCCATAGAGCACCCACACTGTGTTTGCAGGGGCAGCTATTGAGGAGGTTGGTGAAACAAAGAAATCCTCGGGCTCAAAATCCTGCTTTGAGAGTTGGTATCAATGGCAAGTAGTCACCAAAAGCACACAAGCCAGTTAACCTTGCCCCTGTCTCACCCCCTCACTGCATGGCCAGACACATACCTATGCTATCCCAGAACTGTGGCACACTGTGCAAGTCAGCAAGAACAGAGTTGGGCCAAAGAAAGTAGAGGCCTGTCTCTAACACCCGGGTTTCTTTGCAAATCCAGTTTTGGATTCAGATTCTGTTAGGAAGGGACATAGCACGAGGTTTGGGCAGAACTTGCCCTGAAGACAAAGAGGTATGCAAGAAGGGAAAGTGAGGGAGGGACGCACTCAGCCCTAGCTTAAAGGCAACCACCAGCTGTGCTCTAAAACAGTACAGTGACCAAATAAAGCCAACAAGTTCATTTGCAGCAGAAACTGCTCAACTCCACTCATGAGAGGCTGAGCTGGGCGCTGTATACCTCAAACAAACCTCTCCCCTTTCCTCCATCAGCAGTGACCCCTATACTCCCTCCTCCCCCACTGCCTCCCTGCTGTAAGGCAGCTTTTTAAAGACACATATGGCTGTGACTAATGAAGCCACTGGTTTCACATTCATTAAGAGGGGTTTGATCTGTCAGCCCCGGACTCTGCAGCCTTGGCACTTGCTGCCTGTGATGTCTGACAAGAGAGGAAGGGATCGGGCCCTGAAGTTAGCAAGGGTTGGGAGAAGCTGTGGAGGGAAGGACACTGCATTGTAAAATTAGAGGACAGCAACTTATGATCATAATTTTGTCTAAAGCAGCAGGAGGAAGAGTTTCCCAGGCAGCTATTTTTGACACCAAGGATGCTATAATCTCTTGCCCTTCTGTGCTGCCTTTGTGCCTGTTCTGTTCTCTAAGGAGAATTTAAAGGTGAGCCATAAAACAGGGGGAAAGGGGAAAAAGAAGACATTAGTTCAGATCCCAAGCTAGTATCTAGAAGGATGTGTTGGCCTAAGAGTCTCCAGAAGTATCAGTGATGAGGACAGGCTGAGCCCCTGCTTCCCACCTGGGGAACAGCCTGTATTTTCAGTTTGTGGAGGTGCCAGTCAAGACCTTGGTGACAACACCTCAGGAGGCACGTATTGAACACCTTGGAGGCAGAGATTTGTGGTACCCTCCTTTCAGAGCTGCTCCCCTCATTATTTGACAGTATAACTGCTTACTTTTGGGTGTAACATGAAATAAGGGTTTCCTCAGAAAGATAAGCAAGGCTGAACAGGAAGCATGCAAACGCTTCACTTGGCAGCTTTCAAATCTGGAGCCACAGGGCTTTTGTGAGGGAAGTTATTCCTCCTCATATCACGAGAAATCAGCTTTCAGATGATACCACAGGAGACAAGAACACATGAACCTGCAAACCTACGTGGCAAATCCACTCGTTTGCCAGATACTGCTGGAATTCCTGTTTTCAAAGTGATTTCAATATACTGTATTAAAAATTGTCATCAAGTGAAGGAAAACCCTCAAACCTAGGGGCACTGTGGATTCGTAACATCAGCAACAGTTTATTTCTTCAGTCTCTCATCTCAGAGACTGTTGCCTACAGGGTTGAGATCAGGTCTCTGTGTGCATATATATATTCATTTACTCACTGCTGAAAAACACCAAGGCTTTTCACACATTTTAATGAAACAACTCATTCTGTTGGCCAGCCATGCTATCTCTTTATCTCCCCTTGCTTTCAAGGGCAGGGGAGTGCACTGACATGAGCTACAGCCAGAATTCTCAAGTACCTTTGAGCCAGTCACTTGCATGCTCTGCCTTCTATGTGGAAGGGGCTACTGGTAACAGCATCATCCCAGGACAGCTACCCTCCATGCCCCAAGGGCATCACAAGCCCTCAAAAATCAAAATCCTGTGGGAAAATGTCTGCTTTTGAGGCACAACTAGAGAGCTTAAGAAATGCAACTATGGTCCCAACACACAGATGGATGGAGAAGCATATATTTCAGTGGTGTTTACAGGGACCCTCAGCAGCATGTACCTTTAATGAATTGTACCTGCAATGCTAGCCCTGCCAAGTGACACCGCAAAATGAGAGCTCGTTTTTAGACATTCTTTCCAGGTCTACGTGGGCCTCACCCCACAGGACATAATCTTTGTGCTTCCCAGGATGTCTCAGCAGTTTTCTGTAGCCTGACGTCTGTTGAATTTTGCATTGGAGTTTGAAGACAGGAGGCATGAGCTGAGTATGCTACAAAGTCAGAGCTGATTCCCATTTCAGTTCTGCAGAAATGTACAAGTGAATGCTTCATTTAATCAGCCCATATTCTCCAAGGACTCTGCCTCTCGACATTGTCTAAGGAGACTTCCTGTGCGTGCAAAAACTCTTTACACAGGAAAACCACCTTCAGAGTAAGCACACAGATAAACATATGCCAGAGCATGTCTCCTATTCACAAAGACACTGCTGGCAGTGCACAGAGCCCCATTCACATCATGAACAACCAGGTTCAAAGCATCCTGAACAAGAGAAACACCACCAGGGTCTCATGTCAGGTTTGCACAGGCAGAACTTACAGTCTGCTGCATCCTCCTCAGGATCCTTACACCCTTGGGGGGTGTCATGCAGGAAGCTCTGTGGCAGGAATGGCACTCTTTATCATCTCAGTGTAGCTGAAAGCATTAACTGAGGAGCCTTTTTATACCCTCCTCTGCCCTAGCAGGGTTCTGGCCTTTGGAAAGACAGGGTGAAGAGGTGCAGCTTTTAGGAAACAGGTTTTCATGTCAAACACAGACAGAAGTCAGCAATTCCTCTCTGGAAACCCAAGGAAGAAACACTTAGATAACCTGACAACTGTATCTCACTACATTAGGTAATTCTTCAAGGCAACGGTGAAGTTCCCTCAAGCAGGCAGGCTCCAAGCCACTGTTCAAAACCAATTCCTTAAGCTTCAACTGCCTGAAAACAAGCATGGAAGAACAGCTATGAAGCAGGAACAAATACAGGTATTCACATCACCTCATCAGAGACACTGCAGGCCAACGGTTCTAGCCTGCCTCATTGGTGGTCAGGGAAGAGAAACTCTCCAAGGGTGATTTACAAAACCTGTCAGACAGATGAAGAAGGACCAGAAATAAGAGATATAAAGCAAATGAGGAACATTGGGAACTGAAATTGGAGGGCTTGAAAAGGGAAATGAAGGCCCTTGAGCTTGACAAGAGTGAGGCTAAGTCTATAAATCCAGGCTCCCAGCAAAGTGTTTGCCAGCCATGCAGCCCAGGGAATCAGTGACACCAGTGACTGTGGCCACACTGCCCTTGTCAGAGTCAATCCCAGCCCTGCCTGCTATCCCCCCACCCTCTCCAAGGAGCCAAGGCCCTGCAGGTCCAGGTTCTTGTGTCCCAGCTCTCCAGCTGGAACCAGTGAGCACAAGACAGGGAGCAAGACTGTCCCTGCCATATGCTTCCACATCTGTTCTGCCCACAGCACTCATGCTAGTGCTGGACAGAGGGACATGGAGGTGTGGAAGATGCAGGAATGTCACAGTCCCATTCCTGCCAACACAGCTGGGAAAAATAAGCCTCAATTCTCTCACTCTCAGCATTTTAACTTTACATGTGTTTCCTCGAGAACTGTTTGTAAAGCAAAGAACTTTTTTTTCCTTCCTCAGCCTTCACCCATTTCAAATGTCAAGCAAATTGAGGCCAGCTCCGAACAGCTAGGCCTCTTGCAGATCCGGAACGCTGACTTGCATCATGTCGGATCTTAGCTTCTTGTTTTGCAAATAAGTCGAGGGCAGCTGGAATAATATACCTGTCAAACAACAGTGAGCTTCCAATTTCCCCTGACAGCATCAGTTCACATGTGCTGCCTGCCTTTTACAAGAGTCTGCCAGAAGGAATCAATTCTTTAAACATATGTTGATGTATAAACACGTGCTCTGTTCCTTTGGCGTGTTCTAGCCATTGACCATGGACCTGAGAGAGGCTTCACCTCCAATCTGCATTTCTCATTCTGGTTTCAGGCCAGATCCGATTCCAGCCTTACCCTGAGAGATTTACTATGGGCAATGCAGGTGAGACATGCAGGTGGTTTGCCCAGCATTTTGTTTTATGACCCTGTCTTCAGTTTACGACTGTCACATGCTGTTCAGTTCAGCTAAGAGTCTCCATGCCAGGGGCCTGTCTGCTAGAAAAAATCTGACAGTGGGAGTTTCTTTTGGGATAAGTTTCCTGCTTACGAGAAGATAGGCTATTTTAGAGGGAAAAACCCCCCACAACTTACCTATACAGGAAATAAACAGTATTTGGGCTGAATTTTTGCAATGGTCCCCACACTGATACAGAGAGAGAGACTCGTTAGAAAATTGGGACTCGTTAAAGAAAAATAATTTAAGTATAGATATAAGGCTCTGCAAATAGAATTTCATTAAAGTTTGCAGAGCACACATTTTGACAACTGTCATGGTGAAGCTCCTGGAGAAATTCAGTGTTGTGTTGTAGTCTGTGCAGGCATTAGAGTCTGCATCATAAATAATGCATGTAGTCAAGCAGCTTGTGATGAGAGCAAAAATGTGCTTAAGAATAGCCATGCCATTACCACCATCAGTTCCTGCACATGGAGGGAGCACAGGTCTTGCAGAGCAAATTGTAGGTGCTTAAAGATACAAGATACAGGCACAAGCAGTAAGAACTCAAGTTATTTAACGCAATCTCTGTTCCGATGTTCCCAGTCTCTTGGAGGTCTGGCTCTTGCCTCAGTGTTATTCTCTCAGAGAACCGAATATAATGTTATACAATTTGTTTTTATTTGCCTCAACTGCTTGTCCACACTCTCAAAGCATGCTATGAACTCCAATTAGGGTGAACCCTACGCTCTGACAAGTGCAGAGGGATCCAGACATCCCATTCAGGCTTGGAAAAACTGATGCTCAGGGAACTATATGTTTGCTCAAGGTCAGAAAGATGTCTGCATTAATAGGAGAAATAAAAGAGATGGCATGACTCAATATATGGGACAAATCTTTGGTGCTATGAACTGGAACAATTCTCTGCATGTCCGTAGAGCAAAGGCAGTAGGCACTTGATTTCACTCACAGGATTAGCCCTTTATCTTTACAAACCAGCCTTCTCAGTCTTGTTACTGACATACCACAGAGATGCAAAAAAAATGACATAACAGCAGCAGAACATTTGACAAAATAAAGCAGGCAAAGCACCTGGGCAATGAAGTTCAAACACCAACCGAGCTTCTGGTTACTGAGAGGTACTGCTTAATACAGCAAGGAACACACTCTGACCTCTTGCACTGCTGAGAATAGAGCCACTGAAGTCAACATCGGTGGAAAATCCCTGCAAACTAGGCTTGATTGTCAAGGAAAAACAAGGCATTTCTGCTTATCAATCTAATAAGTGATAGCAAGGGTGAATTCCATGTCTTAATTGCAGGCTTAACATTCTATGCTGGGTCAGACCCACATTCCCTCTAATCCACTCTTCTGCTTGCACACTGGCCTGACGCAGAGACAGGAAAAAAAAAAAGTACAGAGCAAACACTCAAGTCTTGCCTGATCTCTGCTTTGAGCATTGATTTATCGAGCCGTAATACCGAGGGTAATTGCATTAAAATTATTAAGACTCAAACTAAGACTTGGACCATTGAGCATCAGCTTAGCCAAACTATTTTTACTTGTGTTCAACTCGGTGCGCCATCATCTCATTTACTAAGCTAAACGATCAGAAGTTCAGCAACTCTCTGCAGAAGGCTTTTGTAACATTCCCTCTACCAAAGGACAACACTGCTGCTTGAACTAGCAAAACAGCTCCTTGGAGTAAAAACCTGTTACCCCCCATTCAGAGTAAGGGCTGCAACAAACATTTTACAACTTCATTAGGCATCAGTGCCTGCAGACACAAATGACTAGAAAAGCCAGGAACATCACTGCAAGTGACACTGCGGTCTGAGTCACAGCACTAGCCAAAACACTGGTGTCAGGAAACAAAAAATAAGTGTTGACAAATAAAAGCACAAGAGCTGGGCTAGACAAGAGATTCTTCAATATTTCCTTGTGCGTGGCTTCTGCTTTCTAATGTTGACACATGCAAAATATCCCTGCTGTGCCCAAATCTGGGAACACATCCCAGAGCCCATGGAAGGTGCCAGCCCTTCCAGCAAGCTGCCTGTCACCATTTGCCAGCAGAAACCAGGGCACACAGCAAGCTCTGCAGTCATTCAGCTTCACTTCGAGCACCTGAAACAGCTCTTTCCCATGGCCTGCCTGGCAGCCAGGGGCTGGCATGGGCCAAGGTCACCCCTGCCCTGCTCTTTCTGGATTCAGGGTTACCCAGCTGGGACCTTGGGGATCCAGGTCCCTCTGCACAAAGCTTGACACTGCTGTAGCACAACTTCAGAGCAAAGGAGTTGCTCTCCACCTCACCAGAACAGGCACCTGATAACAAAAGCACACCTCTTGCCTGCCTTCATTGCTTCCTCCCAACCACCACCTCTCCCGGCACTGCTTAAACCATGGCAATTTCTCATCACTGCTGAGATGATGCAAAGGAGCATGATGGGACACAAAAAGCAGGTCCTTTTCCCAAAACCGCTCCACTCTCGGTCCACATGATGCAGAGAACTGGCCCCCATGCCCTCACAGCTACCCACATTATATCTTGCCTGCTCTATCATTTAGCAGATGGCTGTGGCACCCTCTTGGCATGGTCTGTTTTCCCACATTTCAGGTAATCAAGCAATCCCTCACCCCATTATGTTATTCTGCAGAGTCAATGTACAAGGATCCATACTGTGCTCAGAGATACCTCACCAGGAAGCCCCAGGGTGTTCAAAATCCAGGAATGTATCTGCCTCCAGCCTGTCCCATTTGAGGGCTCCATCTGGAGAACTTATTCCCCCTCAGCAGATACAGACATCTACCTAAGGGTGTTTTATTTTTATGTTCTGAAATTGGTCTTCCCAGCCCTGGGTTTCCCTGAAGCATTTCAGCCTTTTCGGTTGATTGCTAGGCTCCATCTACCCCAGATAAGCTGCATTTAGATGGTTGTTACTCACTGTCAAATTCACCTCCCTAGGGACCTAGTGTGGTTGAACAGGCTGCAGAGAAAGGGGATCTGTTTGTCTGGATGTAGACACTGACCAGGTCTCCATTATCCAGACTGACCCCTCAGGTAACCTAGAGAAGTGGGTGCTTTAAGGAGCAAGGCATCCCCATCCGTGTGCCAAAGTGAACTCCTAAGGAGTCAGGCAGGAGAACCCATCTTGTCTGTTCCTCTTTCTCTTCAGTGACTAAGGTAACATGAATGAGCAGATCAGCTGTAGTCACAGGTGCTGCCTTTCCCAGAGCAGTGCTGAAAGCAAAATTAATCTCAACCAAAACGTTTGTTTTGGCAATTGCAAGCAGGACCCTGCAAACAAGGACTTCCCCGTCTTTCATCCTACACTGCAGCTGTGCAGACCTGAGGGGGAAGGATTTAGATTACACTGTCTAGCAAGTCCTTCTAATGAGACTGCTTTTGGCTGCAAGCACAGCACTACATTTGAAAACCACTACACCACCCTGAGATGCCATCTGACTCCATTTAGGGAGGTTTGCTGCAGAGTTCCCCTTTTGCAGATATACGAGAACACAGTCCAAAGTGTGACGTCTGCAAGGAAGGTGTTCTGGCTCTCAGGAGTGAGCCTGGGTTGCGAGTCAGGCTGGGACAGCAGAATAGAAAATGGGCAACACCTTCCTCCCCAGAGATGGCTACATTTCAATATTAGAGAACAGTCTGTGAAGTCTCAGCTGAAGATTTACACCAAACACCAAGAATAAAAGTCTTAATGAACTCAAGAAACCAGTCCTGTTGTTCTGGTGTTGATGGGCTTTGCCATTTGGGAAACTGTCAGTCTCCAGTGGAAAGCTTTCCTGATGGGGAGAGGGTTTTGGCCACTGCAGTATACAGGTGCTTTGATGCTTTATCAGGACAGGCATATACTGCAGCCCCTCCCTCAGTGCAGGTGCTGTAGGATCTCTCTTGCTGAGGCACAAAATTTGTAGGAATCTAACACTTGAAACCTCCTGTCCTCTGCTAAATGTGGCTGAAGTGAGCTAATGGAGCAGAAGTTATGGGTAGCATGTGTACAGACACTGATTATGTAAGCCTCATTTCTTTAAGAAACTAAGCTAAAAAAGGGTAATGAAAAGCTGGATCATCTTCCACATATTCTGAGGTTAAATAAGCCCTGTATTATAAGCATCACAAGAAATCTGCTTAGATCCTTTTTCCTCAAATCTTGCAGAGGTGCAGCATCAGAATGGTCAGCTGTCTTTTTCAGACATATTCCTCATCTACAAGAGGAAAATGTCTGGAGTAGTGACTGCTGGAGAAAACATTCCATCATGCCTCCCAGAGGACATTATGACAGCAGGTTTTACAGTCCAGAATAAAAACAACACTCCAAAGTAATTAGCATCCTTCCAAAGTGATTTAATTATGCTACAGTAACGTCACGTTCCAGAAGAGTTTGTCCATGCAGGCAACTATTCTGGAAGGCTTCCGGCTGAAGAGCTTATTCTGCAATAGCTATTCCAGTCAATCCCTCAGTGTAGGCAAGCCCAGAGAATGACAATGAAGTCTCATTTCCCCTCCTATAGGAGGGGAATCAGATTAGACAAGATGGTATTCTTCAGGAGATGTTTGAACCATTTCAACCAGTTTGACAGATCCACCAGTTTAAGGGAAATTCATTTTTTGCAAACTTGACAACTGCTGGCAGATAATTAGAGGAGAAAGGTCAAATCCCTTCCCTGCCCCTAAAGAAAAGACAACAGCCATGCTCAACTGTGTCATTAGCTATCAGAGCATCTGCAGGAAAGAGTGCTTTTATGAACTCTCCAACCATGCACAAAGCTTCAGAAGCACTCATTTTATTAGACACCAGAGACTCCAACATAAATCACAAGTCGGAATGGAAGCTGGCTGTGTTCCTTTCACAGCTCCTGGAACTGCTTGCTCAACAATAAAAAGGACGTGAAAGACAACTAATATTTGAATACATAACTACGTGTAACCACGGGCAAAGCGCTGAGCCCCGTCGCCTGGCTCACGGCGCTGAACAGTACCACAGACACCAGCAACGTTCGTCTGTTCACAGCGACACAGGAGGTGGGAGAGCATCTCCCAGTACTGCCTACTCGCCACAGAGGCTCTGAAGTGAAGGCGGCAGAAGGGTTAATTGAGACCAGAATGGCCTGGGATGATTTTACTGTGGGCTGGCATGTACTTTAAGTGTACCGATCTATCTTTGGAGCTCCTTAGCATATTTGCTCAGCTTATTTGCATACACAAATATAAACTGTACTCTCCAAAAATTGCTCAAGCAGAGTCTGGAGCAAATTAAACACTCAAGCTGAAGAGAGAGAGGGAGTTGAGTGAAAGAAAATCGTAGCTATTGCGTGTTTTGGGCCTGTAGCTGACACGGCTTAAAGCAAAGAGACTTGCAAACATCGAGTACTAGGAGAAAACATGGAAAACGTTACAGGAAGTCATGCTAGTCTAAAAGAAGGAGGTGCACGAGTAGTTTATTTCTACATATTTTCCAGCTAATATGGAAAGCTGTAGCTGTCAGCAGTGATAGGGTTATATCTAACTGGAGAAAGACTTGCGGAAAGGCAGAGGACCCGATCCAGAGCTTCTTGGGACAAGGGATACTACTGATTTCCATGGTCTTCAATCAAGCTCTGGCTGTCAAGGAGACTAAATCGCATTGGTCCTGCAGGCACCAGCTTCAGCACACAGGGCCATGAACGGGCCAGGCTGTGTGAGCAGATGCCAGCCCCCAGCTTGAGTCAAACATTTGGTGTGAAAAGCCAGATTGGAAAAAGGTTGCCTACCCTTGGCGGGTCCACTCCCACAGCAAAGCAAGTTGCTTTGCAGTGCAGAGCAACACAGTTGGGGTTGTGGCTCAGTGACACAGCAATGGGCTATCGTGACTTTTAGTAAAGGGTTCTGAATACTTGTGATTTTTACCACTCTGTCCCAGTGGGGTGTGGGAAGTAAATGGCTTAATCAAATTCTGGTAGGCAAAAAGCTCTCATCAGGCTCCATATCAACAACTCACACATCAAGCTCACCCAGGAGACTGATGGGAGGCTTAGAAAATACAAATCTCAAAGAAAGGTCAAATGAAATAGGCTTGCTCAGCCCAGATAAGAGTTTCCTGAACTGGGGATGTAACAGACTTCTGATATGTAAAAGGTTGTTCTGAAAAGGGAAGTGAGCGATTATCCTCCAGCCACTAGAGGCAGGACAGGGGAAAATAGGGTGAACCTGCACAGGAGGAAATAGAAAAAGGTAGATTTAGGTTTCTTGTTAGGATAAACATGTTAAGATTAAATAAGAACTGGACAGACTACTCAGTGCGTTGAGTCCCTGTCAGAGGAGGGGTTTAAAGACATCTGTCAGGGTTCGTGTGATATAACCAGTTGTATAGAGGATAAGGGGATGAGTTAGATGACCTCTGAGCCCCACCAGACCCATATTTCTATGATTATACATCTCTTGCATACCCAGAAGTGCTGAGAGTTGAATGTGTTGCAAAGAATGAACCAAGAAGAAGAAATTGATGGGTTTATCCACATCCTAAGGAACACATCACATAAAATACACCATAATATCCTAGGGCAGGGCTCTGCCTTGTGTTACAAAGCAAAAGCCTCTACTAGCTCCTGTTCAGGGTGGAGCATATTCCTTCCTGATCTCATTGCTAGCAGTCAGTCAGCCCTCAGGCATGTGAGCAGGAGACACCAGGCTCCAGAGGAGTTTCTCAGTGTCCCCAGGAAAACCTCTACATCCCACCTCGTGTCCTGTCTCTAGCTGGGACCAGTCTGATAATCCAAGAGGCAAAAAGCAATCCAGAAGTTGAAGATGGAAGAAAAATAGAAAGACTGATGGTGCAGATTCTTCCTGCCCCCTGCAGAGCAGCACCAGAAACCCTGAAGGGTGGCTTCATCTAGTAGAGTGCAAGAAGCAGCCAAATTCCCTATTGCCTTCCCTCCGTCACCTAGGTGGTGCAAAGCCCCCTCTATCAGCACTGCAAAACATCTCCCCACTCTCTTTGCCTCTCCAAAGCAGCTAACAATACCCCAGTTCAGCATTGCCTTAAAACCTGCTCAGCCCAGCGATTCTACTTTGCATTTAGGTTACAAGAGTTAAGAAGGATTTTCTTTGAATGAGCTCTTACTTCCAGGGCAGAAATGAAGAGTAATCAGCTCTCAGGAGCAAAGTTTCCTTTCAACCCCCACTCCCCTAGCAAGCCAGTGCTGGGGACTGGAATTCATTTCTTGCCTCCTTTCCCCCATGACAGGCAGGCCGAGTCCCCAGACAGTGCTGACTTGCAGTATGATTCTCCAGATGCGCTGCACCAGGTAAGGACTGGAGAGAATATTATCACACAGGAGATGGAGGGGAAACTAACAGAAAGACAGCGAAGAAGAGAGGTTTCAGCTTGCTTTCTAGCAAGAAGTCTGTTCTGGGAGTGATGGATTTATCTCCTGGGGACAGGAAAGTGCTGGAGTTTGTCTAGGCTGGCAGTGTATGTTGTGTCAAGGGGAAGGGGTAGAAGAGACTAAGGAGGCTCTTTGTCAGTCATTGTGCTCCTCAAACCCTGCCTGCCTGAGCTCCCAGGTGGAAGTCAATGGGGTAGATATGAGGCAAAGAAATGCAAAGGTACCAAACTACCACATGAAACAGTGACAAACAGCAGCGCAAGCTGGAACAGCTTTGTCAAGCTTTTTCCTCTGGCCTCTGCAGATGAATTAGGTTTGGCTCAAAACAGCCTCCAAGATGATGCTGTACAAAAAAAAAAATGTCTCTGCCCTTTTACAAGTGCTGAAGCTTTTGTGACCAAGCCCCCTCAGACACTTGCTCTGATCAAGCAGTTCCAAAACCATTTCTGGAACAGACGCAACCTCTATGGCTAATCAACGAGCTTTTTACTGGGAGATTTCAGCCTACATATCTATGGAAGCTTGGCCAGTGAAAACAGAGCTGGCACTACATCAGAGAGGCAACCCAGGACCTCCACGGCTCTCCTGTTATATTTTGGCCTTGCAACTTCCCCTTAAACATGTTGCCCCAGGGCTGAAGCAACATCCCCCACCAGCCTCTGACAGTCTCCGCAACCTCATCACCAGGAAAACTGTCTCCATCTGCTGAAGCGGGAAGCACAAACCAAGATTTCACCCCTGGATTTACAGCCCCTAACTACACGTCCCTGAGTGGAGATGGTTGTGACCTTCAAATGCACTTGCAAACATATCTGACCTTGGGCATTAGATCAGAAGTGTGTTAGGGTGGTAGATGCTTAGCCTACTTTAATCAGCAGAGGATTTGCTTCCCAACATGGATTTTTTCCCTGAAGTTTTGTACCTTGACCATTCCCACCCAAAGTTGCCTCATTCTTTCCATGCAACAAGGAAAGAAAGGGAGGCAAAAGAAGAATTGATGTGCCTGGGGGAACCTGGGCACATCCAGTGACAAAGATGGGAAAAGAACCAAACAATTCATTGCTGCTTGCCTTTGATCTGCTGAATAATCCTTGCAAGGCCAAGGAGCATCTTTGGGTACATTTCTAAAGAAATTGCTGGAGAATCCTGGAGCTGAGGTTCCCAGTGAATAGCAGTTACACACAAAGGATTCTCAAGCATTTATGGAGGAGCAGAGTGAGGAATCCTTTTTGTTCTGGGCATGTAACATTAGAGAACCTGTCAGCTCTCATTTCACTTGATGACTTGGGTAAATCTCGCTGTCTCTTTGTCTTTTTCCGCTTTACTTTCTTTCTTTTATTGTTTTTCCGAGAAAGAGTTGACATGAAAAATGAGAAACAAGAATTGCATTGTCAGTTAGAAACACATACATGTAATGAATTGTAAGCTGGTTGACCCTTCTTGAGTATTGATTCTGCTTTTTAACTAGAAGGGGGAAGCAGGGGCTGCTTTGCAGAAGCTGATAAAAGAAAAAATAAACCTGCCACAAAAATTGAACCTAGGATTTTCTTATTTTAAGCTTAAGCTTGTCACTTACAGGGCTGGCTGGAACACTATAATACAATGCAATTCTTTGACTGAAAAGAAGGTCCCCAAAATACCACTTTCTGTGTGCATGAGAAACTTGCCTGCTTTCATTTATCACAGTTTTTATCATAAAGAAAATGTAAATAATTGAGACCATGAGCAAACCCAGTGTTCTAAAAAAGAAAGCTTAAAATGTTTTGCTTCCTGGGCTTCTATCTCCCATCAAAACCTTAAAGATGCTCATGAAATATTTTCACTCACTGAAAAGGCATTTTTATGAAATAACATATTTTCTGGAAAAAATTTGCATTTTTCAAACAGCTGCAGTAAATCCTTATCTCACAGGGATGCTGAGAAAGGAATGCTAAGCTTTAAACAGTTTTAGAAACAGATCTTCAGCTGACATAAATCAGCCTAGTTCCACTGAAACAACAGACTTTGAAGCCGAATGTGCATAATGCAACTGCAGAGGAGCTATCCTGACTTACACCAGGTAATCGTTTGGCCCTATAATATCCCTCCCCACACAGAAACAATAGAAGCCATTACAAGTGACACATTCCTGACTTAAAGCAACAAACATTTTTAATCAACCCAGCAGAACGCCTGGGTAAACCTCCACTGCTTACACTTAAACCCTCGAGCATATTCATCAGCACCGCAACTATTACTGCGTGTTGCAAATGATTGGGAACAGGTAACAAAGTGTTCCCGTAACTTCCTCTGTCACACGATGGATGTTGTTTGCTCTGCAGAGAGCAGCACCGCCGTGATTGACTGCGTACAGCAGCACACGCTAAAGGACAGGTGCTTAAAGAAAATACTTCCAGATGAGAGCAGAAACACCAAGTGAATTTCCCATACACAGATACCTTCACCAGATATTTCCCCCCACACCCCATCAGGCCCAGCAAAACCACACTTTTAAAATCTTCTTTAGCAAAGACGTGAAACAATGAACCTTCAGTCATGGCAACAAGCGCCAGCAGAAAAGCGTAGGTAACTCAGGAAAGCATGCTGCTTGAAAGCTGGTTTTCAGCCTGCTGCTTTTCATCGCTGCTGCCTGCATTAGTTATGTGTGCTGCAGTTTCTCCCTCTCTTTGTAGAGACAGTTTGTAAATAACTTTTACCAATCTCCCTTCAATCAGCATAAGCTGGGGCATGCAGAACTGTGAAACGCTGCAGACTTTCTCTGCAGCCTAAGGGAGCAGGTAGAAGCACCAAGCCTTTGCTCCAAGCAACGTGGAGCACCAGTATCCACTCAAATGTAAGTATCTAGGAACGCAGAGGGCTACTCGCCAACTGGCATTTGCCTGCCACAGCCAGGGGTCCTTGTTTGTAGTAAAACCATCCTGATTTCAGAGAGGGATGTGGGTTGTCACAAGGGACTAGGACCTGCCTAGACTGCTGTGCTAAGCACTCCATGCAGGTGATGGGAGCTGAGTAGCTCAGGGCAGGAGGTGCTAATGGGTATCTCAGGCACAGGCCAGCAGGTGCTAAGAGAGCTGGGACAAACCACGAAGAATGATGTCTGGTTAAATAGGCTGTCTCAGAGATGTATTTGGTGGTCTCAGCAAATACCAGAACTCCCCTTCCATATTTTGCGTCCAGCAAAAGCCACCTTGCTGCCCACCTCATACAGTCCTTCCCTGTGACCAGCCTGGTGGTCACCCGCAGCTTGCAACACCCCCACATTCCCCCAAAGGATCCCAAGACATGCTCTGGGGCACACTCAGTGCCCTGCACCCCGGTTGACCTTACGGGGGGGCACAGAGGGAGGACAAACTGTAAATGCAAAGCCAACAGATGGGCATTTTCGGATGAATTTTTAGCTGTTCCCCTTGATGCTCTCTGTAGCAACACAAGACCTCCCGAGGCACAGCCTTGGTAAGCTTCCACTCACCCACCACTGCACACTGAGGAAAACAGTCTGGGGAGGGGGCTGGGCTCCAGAGACAACCAAGCTTTCTCTAGTTCTCTTTGTCCTTTCCTCGATACAGCCCGTAGGTACATTGAACACAGTAAAGGAAAAAACCTCAAGAAACAACCCGAGAGGGAAAAGTGCTGTGTCGACATTTCTGGGGCAGATGAGGAGGCAGAGAGGGAAATGAATTACTGTGCAGCTGCTGTCTCATCGACAGATATCACTGCTCTTTAAGATGCACTTATCTCACTGACAGATCTGCTGCATTTTTCCTCTATCTCCCCTAGCACTCCAGGCTGGAGGAAGGTATAAGAGACTGAAAAACAGAAGTAACAAAGTTCTCCTACCTTATCAATGCAGCTCCGAGATTGAAGGAGTTGGAGGACACCAGGTAGGAAAAACATCTTGCACCCACAGTAAGGCACATCTACGAATTAATAAATAATTAAAAGAAAAAACAGACCCAGCTCAAAGCTCTGGCAAGACACTAGACAAGCAAAAGCACCATATTTGCAACACCAAAGACTAGGAAAGGCTTGTGCTGCTCAATAAATACCTGCAAAGGTGGTGCCACCAGGTGATTCAGGCATCACCGCCTAAACAGAAACATGTGGGTAAAGACCTACTAAACCATGGTCTGTTTACAACCCTAACCGCTCACTCCGATGCCATGCATAGGTCTCAGATGGAAGGTGGCATCTGTAGGTAATTTTTAATAGACTGAAGAAACTGATACATGAATATGGGAGAAAATATTTTCCCAAGGAGCATTCTGAGAAAAAGACTTTATTGCCCCAATTAACTGACTCAGCTGCATGCCTGAGTGAGGCTTAGGACTGCTCCTATCATTTTCACCTGCTTCTCCATGAAACAACCACGCTGCCTGTGTTTCTGCTGGGTTGCTCTTTATCCTAGAGAACTCCTGAAACCCCTGTCCAGTTTCCCTCCATTTACAGGAGCCAGGAGAGTGTGCGAGAGTGAAGTCCTGGCAGATTTCTGCATCTCAGGGCTGGGGGGAGGGACTGTTCCTAGCACTGTCTCTGTCGAAAGAAAAGCTGCAGCATGAGTCCATTAACACTGAAGAAGCTATGCAAATGCTTGTCCTTTGGTACTATGAGTTCATAGGTTCCCCGGTGCAAGGATTTATTTAATAATGCTTTTAAGTTTGCAAAGTGGATAAGGTTTCCATGCTCTTGTTCCCTGCTTCAATGAGTGGAAAAGTTCCCCCTATGCCAAGCTGATTTGCAGACATCCCGAGGGAATATCTGCAATTATTATCAAAATTACACCATGAGGCAAATGATGATTGTGTGTTTGAAATTTTCCATCTATTAACTGAAAAGGGAAATTCCTTATATCCATCCATATATCCTTATATTCCTTGAAATTCCTTATATCCATCAAAAATAGCAGGGAAAATATTGGCTTGTGCAAAAAGTGTCTTTCCCACATTGTGTTGCACTGGCTGAATTCCTGACCTACACCTGCAAAACTGGCATCTAGACTCAAGCCTCAAACGAGCTTCAGTTCATGCTCCTCTTTTGATGGAGCTTCGGAAAGAAGGGAAGAAGAGCCGCAAGGTCTAAATAACGTTCAGAGCGATAGGGGTTGCAAGGGAAATGCTTTATGCTGATCACATGGAAAATAACATCAAAGCCTGAACAATAAAGTGAATTTATTAAATTGGTCAAAAAAAGTTTATTTTAAAATCAATTCGTATTGAACCTCCACAACAAAGAAATCATAAACTCCTCGCAGTGTAATGAACTTGACTTGACCTCAGCCACTCATCCTGAAAGATGTGAAGCCACTAGTCAACACCGACAGCCCCCTCACCTGCTTAATCCATACCCTGCTCAGTTCATATAAGCAGTAGCTGGGTAATTTAGAGCACAATTTCTCCAATCTAGAATTAAACTGCGCTCTAAGCAATCAAATTCAGAAACCACTAAACCAATCCACTCCCCATTCTCGGTCCCTCACCGATTTAGAACACAGTGACTGTTTTATCTATAAGGTAGTAAATGGCATAAATCTAATAGTCAGTAAAATACTCTGATTTCGGGGAAAGGATGCTGTGCTATCAACTTGTACAGTCTACCAACTAGCATACAGAGACTCTCTCCAGCCTGGGGTTTATTAGCTGCGGACTTTAGAACCAACAGATCAACACTGGATCCAAACTAAAATCACAACCCGCTCTAAACCTTGATGTCCCAACTAGGCCACAAAATGGATCAGACTGGAAGATCACCTTCTTTTTTGTTTGTTTTCCTGTTCGCTGACTCCATAGCATTTTCTCGTGGAATTGCAAATCCTTGTACAGCAAATTTAAGGCTACTGTCGACAGGTTTGTTTTCACCAAACAATCAGAAATAGTCGGTGGGTTGCCTGGGATCCACGGACTGCAGCTTGAAAGTCAGCACAGATCGAAACTGAAGTAGGACATGGGAAAACACCTCCTGGCGTATCTGCTGACTTGCCAGTCCTGTGGAAATGTTCAGAGGAGACCCAGCTCCTTGCTCAGGAATAAAAGGCGCTGACGGATTTGGAATACAAGAACAAACCCGATTTTTTTTCCAGGGGGCCAGTGACTTGGGAGCCTGCCTAAATACCATTTTCAAACTGGTGCTGGGACCTCTAAAGGTTTAAAAACATGAGCCCTGATTTAAAATACCTGGTTGGCAAGAAAGAAGTACTCTTCTGAGCTGTGCAGCTAACAAAGCTTTGGTTGTCTTCTGAGTCCCAGCGCCACACAGATTTCCCCTAACAAATGAGTGGCAAGTTGTGAAGGTTTTCTCATGGCTAAGCAATCAGCATGTCCCTGGCCTGTGTGGATTCTCTGATGCCTATTACTGCTGCTGTGCTCACACCGCATAGCTTCTCCTTTGGCTGGGGAAGTAATTTTGGTCTCATTCTCCCAGCTAGCAAAACCCATCAGAACTTCACATGGGGATCTGCTGAAATCAGCTGATAGTTCAAAGTGATTGAGAACAGGACTGGCAGATAGACACAGGGAGAGAGAGGGAGGTAGAGGGAGTTGGGCTAGAAACTGCTGCCCAGTTTGACTGTAGTAAAGAACAAATAGAACACATATCCGAATGCATTTCTACAAAAAAAGTATTATCCCCCCTTATATTCGAGAAAGTCTTTACTAAGCAAACTTCCCAGATTGAAACCCTGTAACCTATGTTTGGCTCTGGAGCACCCCAGGGCTGGGGAGTATCACGTCAATACCAATTACAAGCGAAGGGACAGAGGTTTGCCCTGTCAGCACTTTTACTTGCGCAATTAGTCTCCCTAAGTGTCTTGTGGACAGGTGAAGCAGCCCGCTGCTCTTGGCGATAGGAGAGGGATGCCACGTGCTTTACGAAAAGGCTGGACCTTGCTGTGGGTTCCAGCCATTCACGGAGCCAAACGGCTGCTCAAAATCTCGTTAGCTCCTCGGAAAAGTGCTATAGCAAGGGAAGGCTGGAGAAAAGAAACTGGCACTGCTCTTGCCCTCGCCTCTGGGTTCCCACAATGACTGCAATCACTCTCGGATCTTTGAAGGCACTCTGGCTTGGCTTGAGAGAGGGCGGTCAGAAAGGGAATCACAAAAAGGAACAGACCTCTCGTTGCCATGTGTACATGGTGAGCACTTGTGCACTGGGGTGGCTTGCGGGTGAGCATAGATGCAGTCAGCTCTTCAGGCCTGTGCATGAGTGTGCTCGTGTCATTGCCAACTGCAGCTATCAGGAGGGCTTCTTCCAGCAGTTAAGTACCATTTCCTCCCACGTCCCCCACTCTCTAAGTGCCCAGGGGACTGCAGCTCTCCTCTCCATGCAGATCATGAAGTGGTGAGCAGAGGACTGTGTGCTGGGGATGCTGGCTGCAGCTCTTGCAGATGCTCATGTCCTCCAGGCCAGCAGCTCTGATTCTCAGCCTCTCAGAGAGCTGTATGCTTCCTCAGCTCAGTTTGCCAGTTGAGCACAGCGTGGCTGTGGCGTTGAGAGTCCATGGAGCAGACGAGCAAATCCCTCAGCTGGATGATCAAAACCAGAAACAAACTAAAATCTGGTGAGAGCAGAGAGGAAGAGCATCTTTATCCACCTGCTGCTAGGATGGTGTTTCTTTCCCTATGCTTCTCCCAAGCCTTTGGAAAACAAGAGGAGCCTTGGATCCAATGCCAGCTGGGCACATCCCAGATATATGAGCCTTGCTCCCCAGACTGACCTTTTCACAGCCTCGCAGGCGTCCCACTGAGCTTTCCATTGCTCCACAGAGCTGAATGGCAGCACACTGATACCCTGAGCGAGGGGTTTGCAGCGATCCCTAGAGAAGCAGGGGCTTACGGACACTGAGAGGTTTCACCAAATCACTAGCAAAACTCTGTGTGCTGAAAAATGCTGGAAACAAAAAATCCACCCACATGCCCAGAACAAGTGTTTAGGGCATGATAGAGCTGTCTTTTTCCCCAGGCGTCTGCCAGACTTGGCTGGCTCTGCTTCCCAGGAAGTTGTTAAGCGTGGCAGTGAAAGTGGAATTTGATGAAACAGCTTGAAATTAAGCACTAGACATTTCTTCTCCACCATTTACCTAGCCATCACAGATCCACCAGCACTGTTCCTTTCTATGATCAGATCCTGGCCAAAAACCTTGGGAAGTGCTTCTCTGAGGAGTGTGGCCAGATGGTTGATGGCTGCGCATCACCAGGGCCACGTTTATGACGAACTCGTTGGAGATGCCGATTTCTTTTGCTGTGTCTCAGGTACTGGAACAAAACCAGCATGCTTGGACAGACGGGATTTTCTGAAGCTTACAGGAACTTCATACCTCTGAGACATCGCTCCTTCTGTGAGAGTCAGAGGAAAGAGACCAGTGACAGCAGAAGTTATTAGTGGCGTGTACCGAACACGCACGCACACAGCCAGCAGGTTTCATACACCTTGCTTCCCCTGGGAGTCAGGCTTCACTTTTTAAAAATAAGAAGAAACCAGCAGCACAATATTTTTCTCTACAAGCCCCATCTTTATTTTTAGAGTTGTAATCAGAAGAACATTTTGTCTCCCAGTTGGCTCAGAATGTCTGGAAATGTACAGGGGGCAGCTCTGCTCCTCTTTTATTTTCTTTTTTTATAAGTGGAAGAGTGGAAGCGGTGAAGAGAGTGGGAGGAAGGAGGCAAACGTGCACCTCAGTGATGAAATGGCCCAGCGAAGCGATCGCGCTGTTATCAGCACCGTTGTGCTTTCTGTGAGTGCGCGTAGAAGAATGGAGAGGTGCGCAAGGCAGAAGAAAAGCTTCATTTAGAAATGCATTTCATTTACATTTTTATAACAAAACTTCAAAGTTCTGATTGATCTTAAGGGCTTTGCTTAGTACAAAAAGCAGAATGATTAAAGCTCACAGAAGCAATGATTTTGAGGCAGAAGTGAAGTCATTCTGCCTTGCTGATGGAGGTATGTTTATCCTGCTAAGGTTTACACCTTCTCCTCAAATAAGAAAAGAGCTTCTCGGCACTCTGTATTTAGGTTGAAGCCACACGTGTGCAGGCAGGGTCTCCAAGAGTAAGGAAAGAAGACGCAGCCTCATTTCCAGCTGTGTGTTTAATAAACAACCTTGCAACCAGAAGCATAGATGAACCTGTGAAGGAAAAGTTCCCATACGTGTTAACAAATGAATACTAACCCATGCTGAGAAAGAAGGCCAAAGGACCACAGTGGGTGTGAGCAAGCATTGCCCATCGGTGCTCTGCAGAATGCCTTATGTGATGGGGAGGAGGAAAACCCGCAGGGCTCCCAGCCTGGGAAAGGAGTAAAGCACTGGGCAGCAGGACTGTGGGTCCTTAATCCTGCTGTGCCTCAGAGCCCCCAGCTGTACAACAAGGGGAATAACACTGCTTTCTGCGCATCTTTAGCCTCCCACCTTCTCTGAGGTTCCCCAAGGCACCTCTGGGTGCCTGTACAGCAACCCGCACAATGAGGACCAGGTTGCAATTTAGGCAAAACCCCCCAGTGTTATCCAGAGCAGCCCCATTCTGAGTTAGATCCACCACAATGACAGAGCCATCGAAATGTCAGCATAGCGTTCCCAACTCTCACCATGGGCCAACGCACAAATGCAATTTGAAGTGGACATCACCCAAACGCACAGACTCTCTTATTTGTAAAACTGGCATCTTCAGCATCCAGCCTTAGCGGCAAAATGGAGCAAAAGTTGGATAAGAGCTCTTTTCAGATTCAGGAGTCAGATATTTTAGAGAACTGGTTTGGAAATGATCCAGGTGATATAATTAAGGGATCAAGATCAAGTTAAACAAGACTTAAATAGCTCTGAAAATGTATCAGATACATTTCAAGCACAAAATAATTCTGCATTGAGGCATCATTTGGAGGTTCTGGCAAAGAGGTCCAGGTTCTGTCATGATGCTTGTCTATATATTAAGATAGGCCTTAAATACCCCAAGCCAGACAGGTCTTTCTTATTCTACAGGATGTCCAGACCTCTAATGAGAAGCAGTCAATGCCATAGTGACTTTAGTGTCTATGTAGCTTTCACTTTCCATTTGCAGTCCCCTACAAATTTAGAAGCGTGGACCCAGCACAGCAAATGAAAGCCTGGTATTAGTGGGCTTTGTTTTCCCTAATCACTTTGGTAGATCCTTTAAAAGAAGCCTTAGTACTGCCTAGACTTGCAGAACACAGTTTTAAACCAGCAGATTAAAAAACGAGGTGGATTGCGTATATGAAAAAGAAGCTATCATTTTTAGATTAAGTTTTGATGTTTAGGATACACCTTCTTTTTGTTGGGAAATGGTCATTTTGCCAGGAAACCTCTTCTCCGCTCCGCGTTGGAAACTGCAGCCCAATGCATTTCTGCTAACCAGGAATAATAAGGGGTAAAAGGACTGATATGCCAGATGTCAGAACCTCAGCCATGAAATTCTTGGCTTACACCCATCCTTGAAATTTTCAGCCTGCATCAGGCAGTGCAAGAGTTAAATCCTCCCATAAAGACAAAATTGTATGTGTGGGGAACAGCTTAAAACTGTTCAAAAGCGATGAGCAATATTGACTGCCTCCACTGGTGTGATACTGGAATTTAAGAAAGCTGGGGTTCTGTCTGAGAAGTTGAAGCATTCCAAATTATTTATCCCACTTAACAATCTTTGCTTCTTTCCAAAGCTTCTCCCTTAAACATCAGTTGAAGAACTAGCATTTGGAGACCTGAATGATTTAGAAATTGCCCCAGTTTTTTATCTTTTTGATTCCGGAACGTAAGTCACATCTTGATTTAGAGAGGATCAGGTCTTGAATTATATAGATTTTTTTCCTGATTGAGAATACATTTGTGGTGAAAGGAGCACTGTGTATTTTATTTGCAATGCTGTGACTGGGTTTAAGATTGGCCAAATGCAGTGATATATGCCTGCTTTGTTCTCCTCATAGCATTTTTCTGGCTCTTTAGTGGGAGGTTTATGGGGTTTTTGTGCAATATGAATTCGGCAGCCTGTATGGTTGGGTTTTTTTTAATAATAAATACAATGTTTACAAGAATAAAACCTCAATTTCAGATAGAAATATGCACCCGCATATATATGTCAGTGCCAGAGGCTCCAATCTCTTCCCATTGGTAAGTACCAGGAGTAAACTCACAGATGCACGCAGCTGGTTTCAACAGCTGGTCTCGGCTTGCAGGGAGCTTCACAGGCCTGTCCCTGGTGTGGCTCACCCCAGCAGAGTAATATTGTGCAAGACCTGTGTGAGAAGGAGGGAGACTGCTGCTTTCCTGAGGGATCTGTCAAGTTACAGGCACTGCACTGCACACAGGGGTCACACGCCTGGGAGGCCAACAGCCGGCACGTACCGCTTGTCACAGCACTCCCTGAAAGACGGGTCCTGTGAGGTGACACCCAGGCTAACGGCAGCATCGCGCAGCTGCCTGTCCCCTGGCCTGTGACCCTGGCATGGCTGGTCAGCAAGGTGACAGGCCAGCCCAGCCCATCCGAGGGCGATGGTGCTGGAAACAGGGAAGCCAACAGCCCCAGTAGGGATGCAAGCTGGAAGGTGACTGCTGGCACTAAACCTGCCCCTTGGAGCTTGGCTTACAACAGGCCCAGAAAAGGGATGCAGAGCAGGACTCAAATCCCCACGGCTTCATGAGTTACCACAGCCCAGCCGAAACACAGCACCCAGCTAGGCACGTCTCAAGTGTGAGGCTGAATGCATTAGAGCTTTCATCGGGCTCTGAGCAAACACGTTTCCTTCCCAGTCGTGGCGCCAGGTGAAATTCCAGTTGCCAAACCAGAAAGGGGGGTTGAGGTGTTGCATTGGCAATGTGAAGGGGACAGCCCGCTGATGAAAGCTTTGTGTTTAGCTCACCTGGTACTCAGCTGCCCAGCCGCAGTGACCCAGAACCAGCGAAGTACTGGTTTCAATACACTTGTTACTCCTAAGCACAGATATAAGTCAGCCATCATGAATACAATTACCAAAACCACATTTAAACCAAAACTGCAGATGGACTCTTTTACTGCCACGTCTCCTTAACAAGTGCATTTGGAATAGTAAAGACAGGTATATGATGCGGTAGAAAATGACACCAGAGAGGCCACAGCCGATGATCAGAACTAATGGATCACTATTTGATAATAATACTTAGCACTTCAATAGGTTTGAAGCTTCAAAGCTGTACAAACGGTAGCTAATTAATCCATGCAAAATCCCAACCAGGTATTAGCGGATTCTTCCCCTCCTTACACAATGCTCAGAAGATTACAGTCACTAATTGTCCCCACAGTCACAGTGGGGGAGTGTGGAGATTGGAGGAGCATTACGAGATTCCTCCTAAGACAGGAGAAACACGTTCATGCTGATGTGAACCCCACGACACACAAAAAGAGAGACTTAGGCCTTTGGGAACATCGCTGGAGCTAATGATTCATCCCTTTCCAGTGAGCCTAAGGTCTGCTGTTATGATTACCCTAATTCGCACAGGGAGGAGAGAAAGGAGCCTCAGAAGATGAAGAGCCCATGCAGGAATTCGGTAGAGGAGCAGGGTTATAAAGCAGACTCAGGGGTCATTTCTGTGCTGGTGAGCAGCAGCACAGCCCCACTGAGCAGCACAGACAGAGGTGTGAGCACTGATGAAATTGTTCCCAGAGGTCTGGCTGGGAAGGGGGCATTCCATGTGCCGTATTCCCCATCCACCCTGCTTGAATGTAAATATTTAGCCAGGCTGGGTCCGGAACACCAGCTGTCCAGGTGATAATAGAGTAGATCCCTCCTCAAACATCCAGGCACCTCCTCCCTCCGGAGAGGCCATTTGGCTAATGCAATGTTTGCAGTTGTTAATCTGGAGCAGGCTGACGCAGAGCCACCCGCCCCGGGTCAAGGGCTGCCCAGATGGAGAACGGGGCTCAGGAGCTGTGATTCACCCAGGAGCAGCACTCGTGGGCCCTGCCCAGACCTCTCTGGAGGAATAAAGGAGAAAACAGGAACACAGTCCCCGTCCCTGGGGGCCTGGCAGCTCGGGGAGCAGCAAAGACCCCAGATAGGAGGCTCCCAGCTCCCGGCACTGATGGAACAGCTGCTCTCCTTGTTGGGCTCCATGCCATGCAGCTTGCCCAGACGCTGGGCAGGCTCTGGGGCACAGGGCTCTCTGTGGGGTGAGGAGTGGGAGGCTGCCCCAGCCCAGCCACTGCCTCCTGCAAAACATCCAGGAAGGACCAGGGAGGAAGAAGCAAGGGGTCTTCACTAGCTCGGTGGGCAGCGTTCAGGGTCTCTGGCTTGTCGCTCGGTGACTAGGCAGATTTAACGCCTGTCCTGTCATCCTGTCACCGGCACACTGGGGGACAGTTTCATCATTTCGCTACTGTTCTCACCTTTCTTGTATTGACGGTATAAACTCTTGAAAGTAGGGGATGCTTCCAGTTAGGGCTACGTGTAGCACCTTCACTGTGGTCTGACTGATGGGCTCACATCTCTCCTTCTCTACTGATACCACATGTGGCTGCAGACCTGAGAGCTGCAGTGTTCCCTGTGCTGTGATCCAGACCAGCTGCTGTGTCCTGCAAATAGAAACCCTGATCAGACAAAACCGCAAATACTTCCGTCGCACAGAGAAACCTTTAGCTCATCTCCTTCCTGGCTGCTCTACAGAACCAGCCCAGACCATTTCCATCTTCAGTCATGAAATACGAGGCTTGAGAGATCTGAGTTCTCCTGGATCATTGTGGATTTCTCCAGATCCCTGACTGTGTAGATCTACAGATCAAAAAAAAAAAAAAAGCTTGCCTTTCCCATTTCACATGGGGTTTGTGATCGTTCAGTCGGAGGTCACAGTACAACAAATCTTCAGGCTTACAGGGCATTTTGCCATCAGCAATTCAGCACAGGGGAAGGGAACAGAATTCTTTCTTTTCTTTGTCACTGGCCCTCACACTAATATCGCAGTACTGAATGGGATCAATGAGAATGTGCTGCTACACTTCCTTAATGCTTTATTACAGGCACCAGGGTCCTGCTAAACAGCATAATAAAATATCAATAAATAGACTGTTTGCTGTAAAGGCTCCTTCTGCTTCTGTAATTTTTCCACCTCCTGCATGACTTCTGCAGCTTGGTATGTTTCAGCTTGGCCAGAGGGTACTCTGGTATGCGGGGAGAGATGGGAACGGATAGAGGGATGAATGGACGGATGGACTGATAGCAGGCACAGGGCTGTCTGTTTTCAGAGGCTGCAAAGACACAAGCACATCACCAGAGAAACACTGATACCCACTAAAATTGTGCTGTTTTCAGCTTCCTACAAAAAGCAAACCTCAAAATTGTTAACGAAAAAGCATGATTCTCCTCTCAATAACAATCCCACAGAAAAAGCAGCATAGCAATTTTTTTCATCCAGTTTTTAAACTAAGATTATGGGGACTGTTGGTCTGAAGGGATGTTTCAGTGAAAAGGTCGTTAACACACATACAGAGGTATTGGGAAAAAAATAAAAAGGCCTACATGAATCTGAATGGTTGTGATTAAGCCCAGACAAAAATGGCTTTCAATGATTGCTGAAAACCACCAGGATTTTCATTTTGGAAAAAAAGGCTTTGACCTTCCCCCAGAGCAGGAAATCCTCTGTCCATCCTGCTCTTCCAACCTGCTCCATTTTTTATATAATCTTTACTGCCTCTGACTAGAGTATCTCAGCAAAGCTCCTCTGCTGGGAGACAGCTGGCTCCGTGATGCAGCGTGGTATAACGCAGACCTCCTTTTTCATTAATAGCTAGCAGTCTACCCAAGCCTTTGGGTTAGCAAGGGCTCCATGCAGCCTGACTCTGAATCTCAGCCAGTCTGTGCCTGAAAAATCTCTGCTGACCAAGGTTTGTCCTACAGCTTCTCCCTGGGGGCTTTGGTAAAGTACCTGATAAAGATGTCTTCAGCATGTCTGACATCAAGCTATCATGCTGTTTACAAGAGATCTGTCGCAGACAAGTGCCTTCTGTACAGAAGCCATTTCCTCCCCAGGCAGAGAGCAGAGGACATCCTAAATTAGCTCCCGAGGATGGAGTTATTCCAACACACCCAAGCGCTAACTAAGCTGTGCTTCAAGCTGCACGGAGCTGCGTCCTGTATGAGTCTGGCTTACAACCTGTAAACTCTCATTTCTGATCCCCTTCCTTCTTTGTTTGGCTTACTGATTTTGCAGTTTATCCAGAATTTCAGCTGGAGAGAGGGCAAAATTTGAAGAAGAGGGATGGGAGATGGCGAGGCTGAGAAGTGCCTGCTAGGAATGCTTTGGAAATCACCCAAAAGTAGGTAACACATCACTGTTAGGAGGACTGTTAATATGAAACAAAGCAATCAGGAGCCCAGCCCCGTGGACTGCGACCCACTCCTCCCCCCAGACACGCATGCAAAACCCAGAGTCCAGTTTATGAGAGTGGCTCTAATGCCCGCTTGCAGACCTATAGGCAGAGTCCAGGAACTTTGGATGTGCAGGGCCTTGTCGAATCCTTCCCCTGACACCTTTATTTCTACCTGCAGCCACAGGAGCATATATCCTCCCTGAATCAGTGTCTTCCATGTCCTCTCTTCCCCCTCTGTCACTGTACTGGGGAGAAGCGGAGCAGAGCAAGGTGCATGCGCGTGCACACACGTGTACAGAAAGGGGCGGGCAGCGTGAAGTGGTGAAGGGTTCATTTCTCTAATCATAAATTCAGCCTCCCGTAAATTCAATTCCATGATGCTGCATCTGTGACGTCAGTAAATCACAGCCATAAAGGAAGGAAGGCAACGGCAGCATGCAAAGGGAATGTAAATGCATCCGGGAAGCAGGGCCATCGCTCACACCGGGTTGCTGCTGAGTTCAGCCAGGAGAGGCAGGTCTGGAAGCTGCACAGGCAGAGATGCTCATGCTAGCCCCTACCCCGCACCCAGCATTCCCATCAGCTGCTGGCTTCATCTGGCAAAGGCAGCATCTTGCAGAAAATGGGAAGCATCTCCTCGGAAGCTGACTCAGCTGAATGGACATTTGGGCTCAGTGGAGGATACCTTGCATCTCCAGTGTGCTTTAACAGGCGGGTCTGATCATCTCTTCTCTCTCCATAAAAGCTGATACTGCTCTTGTTTTACTGACCAGATCTTCCCTAGAGGAACAGCATTTACTGTGTGTTTGACACCTGCTGTACAGAGCTGGGTGTGTAGCTGTACAAAAGATGGTGGATTGTTCTGTTTGTAACAGGTTTCTGCCTCCAGCAGCATCCTGACACTCCCACTGAAGGTGTTTCTGCCCCATGTATTGCAACACACAAAATCCCTTCAGATCCTACTAAGTGGGACGGGACTGCAGATATTCTCAGGGGTGAAAAATGAGGCGTTTGTAGCCTGACATCTATGCAAGACCCCCAAAGCCTTTGGAAGACACTGAGACCTCTGTCTCCCCCTGTGCGCCTCCCCCTGTGCATTGGAAACATCCTGATTTGTTATCACAGCTGGATTCACCCTGCATGGCTCTGCCCAAACTTGCTCTTCAAAACCAGATCCCAACTGGCTTTCACTTCCAGGTGACCTTCTTCAGGGACGCTTCCCCCTCGCCACCCTGCTGCCTGGCCATCACATGCGTGGCTCTCGGCAGCCCAACGTGATGCTGACCTGAGCTTCCCTTCCGCACAGGCTGCTGCTCCGCAAAGCAGAGGCCAATCCAGCAGCGGCTTGTTGGCAGCCCCGGGGGTAATCATGATGAGCAGGGAGAGCCTGCCCTGCCCGCTGTGTGTACAGCACTCCACCCGCCTCCACCCCCTACCTGTACCCCCTCTTTGAGTCCCCCGCTACACCAGCACAACCTATTTGGGATTTGGCCCCTCTGCTCGGTTGTGTTGCTGCCTTGCCCAGTCCCTCCCCTCGCAGGGTGGCTTTGTGAGCCCCTGAGCTGTCACAGTTCCACTGCCAGCCGCCTCCCCCCACCGAACGTGAAGCTAATGCTGTGTGACATCTCACTCCCAGTACATCACACACCGAAGACAAGACCAGCTGAGGCTGCTCCCTGCTTCCCGTTCTGGAAACTTTCAGCACCAGACACCAAAGTCTCCCTGCAAAGAGCTTTTCCAGGGTGATGGTGGGTTGTTTTAATGCAACTGAAATCAGCCTGTCACAGCCTTTGCCGCCTCCTTTCTCCCCAGAGCAGGGTGACTAACTCAGCAGCGGCAGATCGGGTCACAGGCTGATTCCTGCTCTGATCCAACCAAGCTGGGAGAGGCAACGTTAGAGGAGATTCAGGACCGACAAGAGCAGACAGCCTCAACAGCTTCTCCGTACTAGGAGATGGCTGTATCGCCCTTGGCTGTGCATGGCAAAAGCCATCAGTAAGGACTATTAGCAAGGATGCTGGGCAAAAGCTTCTGTCTGCCCCTCCTGCTTCTGTAGAAAAAAATCATCTCAGCCCTGCAGGCTTCTTTTAGCTGCCTCCAACCCTTCTCTGTGGAGACAGAGCACAGGAGTCACAGGCAGACAGGGGCCATTTCCATCCGCAGCCATCCCAGTGCCTGTGCTTCATCCACTTACTGATAAAACGCCCCTCCACCGCAGAAACAAAGAGCAGCTTCTAAAAAAATCTACCCGCCCTCTACCTCCAAACCACGCTCCACTTCTGAATGACAGCTTGGGAAAGTTCCTAATTATGTCCCCTGGACACTTTGGAAGCAACCCACCCCACAGCGTGATTTGATGGCTCAGCGAATGGATGGCCTCGTTTGTACTGATTTATATTACAGAGCCAGATCCAGCCTCATCAGCCTGGCTTGACCTAGTTTTTCTCTTGCATAGGTCAATAAAAACACAGCAAATAGAGCTAATCAGACACTGAGGATGCACAGTTAATTTGGGCTGGTCCAAACTGATGGGAACACTGCAAACTGTGCTGCCATGAGGAAGGAGAGAATAAATCTTTCCCTAAAAAGTCAAAAGGAACTGTACAAAGAACATGCCATTTCCAGGTCACATAATGCATGAGGCTTTTTTTTTTTTTCTTCTTGCTTCCCTTTTGGTCTGTCTGCCTCTGGTGGATGCTGCACGATTCTCCGTCCCCTGAAAGCAGAGCGGATTGGTCCCTTCTCTGCACCGGGCTTATAAGCAATCACCAAAAGGGCATGAAGTCAGACAAAAAACCAAACAAAAAACAATGTGTGCAGCTGGCTGTAGAGTGTCCAAATAAATCCTGGGTAAATGCCAGGCTGCCTTAGTCACTGGCTCCAGCGGGACAAGGACGACCTCCTTTAAACTGCCTGTGCAGCGAGAGGAACAGTAGCCACATTAGAGGGCTGGCTGCCTCGCGGCATCGTGCCATCGCTGCGGGCATACAGCCGGCGGGACCTCAGGCAGGGCTGGGCCGGCAGCGAACAGGCACACGGGAACACACACACTGCAGAACGGGCCTTAGAAAACACACGTGTTAGGCAATACAGCAGGGTAACCCACACACAGTCAGGGACACCCTAACCAAATGCTTAGTTTCCGTGCGAACAGACTCACACGTGACTTATTAGAGATCTGCCGGCCAGGAGGCAGAGAGATGGAATGCCTTATAGCCACACACATGCCGTCCCTGCTCAGCCCATCGCACCACGTGGCCATGACGTCTGCGTTCAGACATCGGCAGCAGTATGTGCAGGGCAGAATGCTTACACGTATCACCCACACGTGGAGGTGGTGTGCAGGGACCCAGCCCTTTTCTGTACTCGTATGACCAAGGTGTCTCTCTGATCCCACTGCAAACGTCGCGCGGCAAAGGTATACCCTGTGCAGACGTGAAGTCGCGCTCGAGCGTCAGTCACGATACATGTGCTGCCCTGTGTCACAGCAGGCATGCAACACAGCTGCATGAAACAAAATCACAGATGGCTGTTGTGCAGACCCTGTAGATGCATACAGTACAACACATACGCACCCTAACCCACCACGACACGGTCTACAATGGCTCTCAGCAACCTGCATGCTTTCAGCACCTCCACTAGCCCTTTTCCTCCCCAAAGAAGCCAAGATCTACCAGCAGCCCTGCCGGCACCACCAACGAAGGACCGTACCTGTTAGGGTGCCCCAGCCCTTTGCCCCGCTGGGGTTGCATGCCAGCCTGTGCGCTTGCCCCTCCTTTCTCCCGGCTCTTTGTTCATGTGGAGGTTTCCAGGCCTCAAGTGAATGAGCCCAGGCCTGAGCAATAGCCTAATGAGGGCATCTCACATCCACCTGCTAATTATCACCACACACAGGGGCTGGCGAGTGGAGACCTCCAGAGTTCAGGGCTGGCTTGGGCTGGGGCTCAGGCCAAGGGTGTTCATTTTCCCAGGAAAACTAATAGTTGCTTTCTCCCGTAGCAGACACAAACAAGCCCGCTTTACAAAGGGGGCAGGAGACAGTGCCTTTCCCAGGGAACACTCCCCGGCAGGCAGCTGTGGGAGAGCCTGCCTCCCTGTCCGCAGCCGCTGCTGCCATTTCCACTCAGGGACTGTGGCTTCAGCGCTGCAGGCATTTGGAAGCAGCCTCATAAGGGCAGGAAAAGGGGCCAAGGTCACCCGTACCCACGCTTGCACTCAAGTGAGAGCAGTCAGCGCAGCACTCCCACGAGAATAAAATCTGGCACCGACACGCCAGTAGTGATGAGGTCTCCACTTCTGGATGGAGCTGCGATGCTCAAACTGGCCTCAAACCACCCTGTGAAAGAACAACAATCCCTGCAGGCTGTGAGCAGCTGAATCCCCAGAAAGAAATGGCAGAGCTGTCTGCATGGGGGAGAAGCGGGGAAAAAAGGAGGGCTGGCGTGGGGTGGGCAGGGGCTGAACCGCCCCACAGAGGACTGCAGGGTAGCGTGGCTGACTCCTCTGCTAAGCAGGTCGCAGAGGGCTACAGGCAGAGCAGAGAGGGAAGGAAGGGCTCCCAGCCCACTGCAGAGGGTGCAAAGCCCACCTGCACGCTCCCCTGAGCCTGGACATGTGGGGACAAAGATCCATTCACCACCATGGCGAGAGGGTATACCCACCACTAGAACAGCACCAAACACCTTCACCGGAGAGAGAGGGAGAAGCAGCAGGCTCCAGTTCTGCCTGCCCATGTGCCGGCTGCTCTCTCAAGAGATGCTCGCGTGTTTGCAGTGAGGGAGAAACGGCAGCTGACAGAAGTTATTCCCAGGCAATTAGCCCCAAGAGACCGGTGAAGGCTGCAATTGCTGTGCTACATCGCATCCATGTTTTACTGTACCATTGCCAGGGCAGGGGGAAGGAGCAGGAGCTGAACACACAGAAATGTTCTTGTGTATGTGTAGCAGCTCCCACTGCTCTCCTTACAATGCGGGAGGGTATTTCCATGTGGCAACCCAGGCCTCCTCCTGCTGCACAGGGAAACTGCAGCTCTGAGACCTGGCTCTTGGCATCAGCTTTCTACCTCTTGCAGCAACTAGAAAGAGCTTGGTACTTTCAGAGACTCATTCCTTAGGGAGAGAGTTGTGCAATCCCAGATGCTTGCAGTGACACAGCCCAGCTTTCTCTAAAGAATGGGTTATTCAAAAGATTACAGCATTTAAAGTTAGCTTGGTAAGAGAAGGCCTGTCAGCAAGGCGAAGTTCCTAGGCCAACGTCCTGGCACTGATGCAAAAGCAAGTGGGATATGTCCATCCAGAAAAGAAAAGACAGACCAGTGTTTAAGGACATTGGAGATATCTGGATTTTATTTCCACCATTTTACCACCATATACCCTAGCTCTACCATCCCTTGGAAAGCAGATCAAGGCCAGGCACAGGAATGCAAGAGCCAGCTGATGCCAGCACCCAGGAGAGGCTTGGCCTCCCCCTCGCCTCCAGGAAAACCCTGCTTCGGTGTGCCATGCTGCCAGGACTCCAGAGAAGAATCAATATTTGCAGATCAAATTCATCTTACTGCTTTCTGGCCCTCACCACATCCCACTCGGCAGCATTGTCCCTGTGTCTCTGGTGCTGGAGCATCAGCGTAATGTGATGTGACACCTTCCCCCACACTTTGTTATAAATATCATGTTTCACTGTAACTGTGTCTGACACCCCCTTGCAGGCATTTTCTCATGCTCCCAGCCAAGATGGGGGCACGTGCAGATCCCCCTAGCGTGCACTGTCTCTGATGGCAGGGGGCTGCCCTCCGTACCCTCTCCTTCCCCACCAACAGCAGCAGAGGTATTCGTGGCACTGGGACGGGGTTGTGTAGGGTGAGCCGCCTGCACAGATTTCCTGACTCTTCAAGAAAGAACACTGCTAGATCACAGATCTCTCCATTTCTTCTTCCATAAGATGGGTGCCAGCGCAAGGGATGGGGACTTACACTTCGCTGTGACTGAAGTCTGCTATTTATTCGGAGAGCAGGACCATCTCCTTACCACCATGTCCCACCACTTCTCCGGGCACCCCAATCCTAGCCATACGTGCTTGTAGTTACAGTAAAATGCCACTAGATGTCTGTCAGGGTCCTACACAGTGCCTGCTAGGGCTGGTCCTGGTAAACAAGGGAGACAAGGCTGGGGTGCGAGCTGTGCGCAAAGCTGCGTCTGTTTCTCGCTTCATTATCCCAGCTGGGATTTCTGATACTTTTCAGACCTGTGGAAAAATCTCACTTTTACATCTATTTCCTTCTGAGAAATGTAGGGAAGCTGTCTCTGTGTACAATAAGCCTTTCTCTGGTTTCATTGGAGCTGGTTTTAGACAAGCTTTGAAACTCCCCAGGACATGAACTCTAGGTAGGTGCCTCCATTAGGGCTGCCTAGAAAGGTCTTCTTCACCTGTGCTCCACCATGGGGACATGGACAAGAAAAAGATGCTCTTCCCATCCCATCCAAGAGCAAAACCAGCTGTGCAACCATTGAATAAGCCTTCCCTTGTAGAAGGACTGGCCATCCCAAATTGATCCTACAAGGACAAAACATTTATGTGACTCAAGTTCTTTGAAGAGCTGGGGATGCCTTGCAAAGCGTGCGTCACTTTTTTTTATCATCCCAGTCGCAAGTGTACGTGCCCTGTCCTGAACTCACCAGGCCTGAACTGACCTCATCCCTCTCTCACCCCTCCAGTCTCCTTTTAACATTGCACTTCTGGCCTTCCTCTTGCCTTGCCTTGTCCAAGCCTGGGGGTTCTGTTCTGGTCCCGCTGGCAGCCACAGGCCCCCGTATCAACGGGAGAGATGAATCTGGCCTCTGTTAATGCTGCTCCAGAACCTGAACCACAGTGGTAGGAGCCTGCAGTGGTTCCTTTGCCATTTACCATTAACCCTGTTGCTCTGAAGCCTGGCCACCCCAGGGAGGGATAGCAGGCTCAGAAAGGTGGCAGCCAGTCTGGAAAGAGGGGACAGCCATTTTCCCACAAACACAGGTGCCTCTTTATAGCCCAGTCGGGTTCTCTTTCCCACCTGCGGGACGGTGGGAGCCTGGCATTGGCAGCAGCTACCTCTGCTCATGGAGGGCCACCCTTGGTGCTGGGAGCAGAGATCGAGTGGTGGAGCTGCTGCCCCAGGGCCATCGCTGAGGCTTCTTCCAGAGAAAGGGCAGCTGCACCTTTATGACTTCACCTCTTGGGTAACCGCAGCAGATGCCATGCAATTGCTGTTGCTGATGTAGGCACAATTACTGCTCAAGCTGCTTGAGAAATGCCAGTTATTTTTCAGAGGAAATTTGGGAAGGAAATCATCTCTTTTTGTGTTTTGGGGAATTCAAAATTTCCTTTAGCTTCTTTTTCTCTCAGAAGTATGAGAAACATGCTTTTCTTAATGCTGTTGATGTAAAAACATATTAAGGAAACACAAGGAAAAAAAGGGAAATTTTAAGAGGAAAAGCGAGATTTTTATGTATTTTACTTTTTTTTTTTAAACTGTAACCAAAAAAACTCTTATTTTCCTGTTCTATTCTATTATCTTTCTATGTAATAAAGTTAGTTTGAAAAAAAAAATACTAACCACCTTTACATCCAGGTCTACCCTGCAGAGGTCAGGAGATCACAGGAGCCTCTGCAGTCAGAGCTGTCCCTTCCCATGGCTGCACTGCCCAGCTCCGGGCCAAGGAGATTGTAACAATTGTGGAGAAGAAAAGTAAATTTCCTTCCCTTTTCCTTCACACCTGACAGCCCAGTCTGGGACCAAAGGGTTAAAAATCTCCCAGAAAGGCAGCCAGCTGAGTGCTGGCTGGGAGAAAAAGGCAAAAGGCAGTTAAAAAAATAATGGAGGACAGAAGAGAGAGACAGAGATAGGCACTTGGTGCCCAAGATCCAGGGATGTAGGAGCACAAAGCATTTGGAAATGCTCAGAAGTTGGGTCTGATGTGTCAAGGAGCTTCCAATCTCCTTTCAAAAGCTTCCCTTCTCTCTACTGCCACTCGCTCCCTTTGTAATGGGCGGCTGTTTCTAATTATCCGTAAATGTTAAATGTTCCTTAATTCAATCAGAACAACTTGTTCACAGATGGCAAACCCTTCATCTGCTCAACTTTCAGCAGAGTCTCTGACTCAAGAGCCATCGATCCCTTCCTTCCCGGAGAGCCTGGCTTGAGACATGCAAAGGGTGTGGAGAGGAAAGAAGCGTGTAGTGTACAGGAACAATGCCAGCTCTTTCCCTTTTCTCTCCACAGCTCTCAGGTCATCCTCTGCTCCCGTGCCACCCAGTGCTGGCTCCTGGGCAGGACGCTGCAGCCATGACTGGCAGATGCATGCTTGGCTTCAGTCTCTCCTCCTCATTACTGCTCCTTATCGAAGCAAACAGTCCCATTCGGTGCCACCTCATCCCACCCTGCAACAGGTACACAGTGTAGTAACTTGGGTCCTGATGCAGTTATGTCACCAGCCTGTGGTTTAGCCCGCACTACATCCCTGCTCCTGTCACCACTACGCTAGCTCATGTCAGGCTCATGCCCGGCTGATGCTGATCCCGGTGGACTCCGCATTTCTGATCTTGTTGCCTGCTGGTGAATGACACATGCCAACGCCTTGTGTCCTTTCTCATTCCCTGCTTCTAGCACATGCACTCACTCACATCCATCCCCCTCAGCTAGAGCACTTTTTCCCTTGCTACTCTCCGGACTTGTTGATTTGGGCAGAAAAATGCTGCCCAGTGCTCGGGAATAGCTGTAACGGGGACCCTAAATCAGGTATCCCCATGCATGTCACTCAAATTTACAATTTGCACTACACAGACCAGGGGACATGGGGGACAAAGGAGAGGGGTCGTGAGGTTTTCTTGTTAAACCCAAGGGAAACTCTTTTTACTGCTGATTCCTAATGATTTATTGAAGCATCTAGTCTTCCCCTCAGTCCTAGGAAAGGGTCTTGCCTTTGATCAACCAGTGACTCACCATCTGCAGCCGAGGTGATTTACGACAAACGCAAGCTATTTCTGCACATGGAAAGGGAGAAAAATAGGCCTCATCATCACTGAGAGGGTGGGAAGGATGAAAAACAAGCCGCCCACAGGATAATGCTGGCTGGGCTGCTCCTCACAGCTTTGCTGCTCCCCCAGCACCTCAGCAGAGCGCCTGGCTCCCCACGGCAAAAAACGCTGCTGCAAGGGGTTGTGTGGGGGAGACTCTTACGTCTCAAACAAATGGCTCCATGCCAGGATAGGAATAGAACAGCTTAAATTATACTCTTCGTGTTGCATCGCAGGTCTGGGCGTGGGTCTCCATCAGGGGCTGCAAGCACAACCGATGGGGTAGAGAGAATGGACAGCCACTGCTGAGCACATATCCTGATCATGCTTCCAGGTCTGAACCTGTTCTTTTCAATACCCATCCTTCCCTCCCTCACGGCGTAGCCAAAATCTAATCACTTCCAGATCAGGAAGCTGTATTTCCTGGAAGCTTTTTATTTGCAAAAATCTCCAGCCGCATCCTGACACAAAAATGAAATCCTTAAAGACCCTGTACTCTTTCCACGACATGCCTAACACTCCACCATCCTCCTAGCTTTCACTGACTCTGCAAAAACACCTTTAGCTAAAAGACTGTCCCCTGTTTAGAGAAGGAAAATGTTGCATTGTTCAGGACATGAGCAGATTCGCAGCTAACATCCAGCCACCCATGAGAGACTCCCGGCACAGCAAGCTTTGCGGAATCACTGCTCCGTATCCTCCAACAACTGGCTGAGGAGAAGCGAAGTCATTAAAGTGTGTGTTATATGCACTGGAACAATCCTTGGGCAGAAGCTTCATGCAGAGCCCCACTGGGCAAACTGCTCTGCTGCTCAGGAGCGGTGATTAGGGAGAGTTTGTTAATGAAGCAGATTTTAGTGACTAAAGGCAAGTGGAGAGAGAAGAGAGAGAGCAGACTCTTCATCAGATGGTATAACGTGGGCTCGCTGCAGTTGATCTTCAGTGGACATAAATCAGTTCAGTCTTCCCAGCTTTTATCAGCGGAGGATCTGACCCACGGGATGTGTGAATCATTGAAGGGCATAGCACCAATCACATCGTAATAAAACCGCTTGTCTTTGGCAACTGCCTGCTGCAGATCTCAAAGCATTTTGCAGATGTCCAAAGCTGCTTTGGAGCCATACAGGTTTTGCTTCCATTTCCAAACTCGCCTTTTTCATACATTCCCTGAAGGTTCAGCTGCTTTAAATCAGGACGATCCCCCTGAAGCAGAAGAGGGGGGTGTAAAGGGACCCTGAGTAAAAGCATAGTCAGCCCTGCTGTTCTGATCTCACTGGGCCATCCGCCTCTGTAATGAAAATCAGCATCACCCTGTGGATACCAGCTGAACATGACCAATTTACTCTGTCTGAGGCTCCGTTCCCAGCTCTATGGTACGTGTTTTGCCCTGCGTGAGAGATGAAAGGGTGGATCAGTGCTCTTAAAAGACCCAACACAGTTTTACCAGTGCACAGATGGTGTGTACAGGAGGATGGCACACACAAAACATCCTCAAATGCAGAAAAATATGCTTCTTGTTCCCTTCTTCCCTCTTCTAATTTGTCATCCTCCTCCCTACCTTCATACCTTTCCCCTCACACAGGAACAGCAGGCCTCCACAGCCACACAGGCAATTCCCATTTCCTGCAGCAGATTGCCAAACAGCCAGGTTTGACCCTCTGCCCTCTACACCTTTCCCTCAGTATTGTAACCCCACCACTCCGAGTACCCTTGGAGTTGCGAGTCCCTGCTCACGTACAAGGTCAGCGTGAGGCGGGGGAACCTGGGTCCCCATTGCAGTGAGGAAAGGCTATGGAGTGAGATGGAGGCCAAGAGGTTTAGCAAAGGGAGAAGGGCAGGGAGGCAAGTGTCCCCAAGTCACTGGAAGTGGAGTTCATTGGACTTTGCTAGCTCAAGTAAAAGCAAAATCAGGACAAGCCCTTCCTCAAAATAACTCCTGTTAGATGCAGGACAGATGTTCCAAACTGCTCCAGAGCACTTCCCAGAGGGAAGAACCACTTTCCAATGGTTCTCTCTGAGTGCCAGCCTTTATCCTCTGTTATTATCCATAGTGTGAGCACTTCCAGGAGCTCTGGTCTCCCTCCCTGTATTGAATCACTTGTGACAGAAGGAAATCAGGTTTGGTGGGAGCAGGGATGGGTGGTTTTGGAGAGACATCTCCCCTCCCCAGAGGGAAACTGGGAAGGAAGGGAAAGAAGACCCCCCTCCCATGGTGCTAGTTGGTGTACAAGCATGGAAGAGAGAAGTAGAGATTGCAATCAGACCTTACACGGGCATTCCACGTGTCCTTCAGGCATAAGTACCTCAGTTTGGCAAGCCCTTCTAGATCTCTGCAGTTAGCAGTAAAAATGAGGCATTTTCCCAGCCACCATCTGATCCTCTTCATCAGTTCCTGCTCTGCACTGCCCACCCACCCACCCATTCCTACTCATCCTGAGGATAAAACCCACCTAGCCAAGCCCCTTCCCATACAGCTCTTCATCACTAGAGATCGATTTCCTATATTGGCTGAGCAGGCCCGTGCCATTAACAAGTTCATTTTCCATCACTTAGATGCAGATGGATTCCCTCATGAGCCCCAGGGTCACTGAACATTCATTAACAGACACTGTGAAAGTACTGTCATAGTTTATCCCCAGCTGGCAACCGAGCCCCACACAGCCACTCACTCGCTTCCCCCAGTTTGATGGGGAGAGCATTAGAAGGGTAACAATGAGAGAAGTCGTGGGTTGAGATAAAGGCAGTTTAATAGGTAAAGCAAGAACTGCTCACACAAGGAAAGCAAAACAAGGAATTCATTCGCCACTTCCCGTGGGCAGGCAGGTGCTCAGCCATCCCCAGGGAAGCAGGGCTCCATCATGCCTAATGGTTACTGGGGCAGACAAATGCCATCACTCCAAACTTGCCCCCTTCCTTCTTCTTCCCCCAGCTCTATATGCCGAGCATGACATCATATGATCTGGAATACCCCTTTGGTCAGCTGGGGTCAGCTGTCCCGTTTGTGTCCCCTCCCAACTCCTTGTGCCCCCCAGCCCACTTGCTGGTGGAGTGAGGAACGGAAAAGGCCTTGGCTCTGTGCAAGCACTGCTCAGCAGTAATTAAAACAGCCGTGTGTTATTGACACTGTTGCTAGCACAAGTCCAAGACACAGCCCATATTAGCTACTATGAAGAAAATTAACTCTACCCCAGCCAAAACCAGCATGAATATTTAAATACATTAAAAATAAAGTCACTTGACAAATGGAGTAAACCCATAGTCCTACTCCTCTCAGGTTACCTTAAAACACAAAAGAAACCTTTGCTGCTTGCAGAACAGAAAGCCCTTAACAGCTTGTCCCTGTTATTATCCATCTCATGTCACCTCTGAAGAGGTCAAATTTCCCATAATGCTCCAGATGGAAACCTTCTTTTCATTTATCCAAGCTCTGGCTGAGCATGTTCCAACCACTAAGTGCTTTAGGCCTCCAAACTTTCATGTTAGATGTGATGCATTGTCCAGTGGTAAACTGAGGCATGAAATGATGAAGACTCAGACCCAGATCTGGATGCTCAGATACACTTGCACAATACATATCACGGACAGGCACCGGTAGCTCTGCTGCAGAGTGAATCTTCATCCCAATTGTTTATATCAGGGGGGAAAAAAACCCCCAAACCATAACTGAGTCCTATCTGGTCTTGAACACCACACAGAAGGTGACAAGGGAAAACATGTATTCAAAAATACAGGCTGAATTCAGGAGTCTATTTCTGCTGCTCAAAGATTTCTGTCTTTATGCCAGAGATCTCTAGAAGAGACGCTGAAGTTTACTACCATGAAACATCATGTAGACACTGGCTTTACCTCTCGCTCCATGAGAGGGGGTCTGGAATGCAGAAACACCACCAAATCGCCACAAGAAAACACAGCCATGGAAAATTCAGCCCTGCAGACAGTTTCCATTGTAAACTCATTTATGTCAAGAACTCAAGCTACACATTTGAAAAATTTGCAAACAAAAATGTAATGTGACATTTTTCTCCCCGCTTGGAAAGAGATGACTCATTAAGTCAGTCTACAACTCTTATTGGATGCCCAGGATGGCAGGGTCTCACAACGCTTTGAAGCATAGTCACATTATCCCCAAACACTAGGAGAAAGGGCAAATAAACCTGGCTCCCCAGGTCCTCGGCCTGCCTGAATCCTTTCTCCTCATGGCAAGGCTGAAAAGTACTATAGATCTACCAAGTTTTTTCCTAATATCTTTTTCCATCACATAAAAATCCCAACCAAACAGTTAGTAGGAATTAGCAGGCAGAGCCTGGCTCTTCAGCTGGTTGAGTGAAAGCCTGGGTAGATTGCCGTGGGGACAAATGCTTGTCCTCAGTGCCAGGCCAGCCGCTCTCCTGGGGAGATGGGCAAAGGCTGCCAACCAGTGTCTTTGGAAAGGTCTCGTGATCTCCCAGCAGCTCAGCATAAGGAAGGTGACCTCCTCCCTCCAGCAGCTGCAGAAGAAAGCAGAAGGTCATGAATGGAGGAGATAGATTGCTCCCACAATTAGACAGGAGGAGGAAACTGGCCCATGTGGAGAGGTTTGTCCTCTGAGAGAGGAGAGTAATGTCATTTCACTGGCCCCTCTGCAGTTACTCCAGGCTGACAGAAACATTCCCTTGGAGTCCCTCCAGATTCACATCGCTAACTCCTCAGACTGCAGCAAAATTCCTCTGAATAGACGTTAGCCAGGCCCGGTTGGCATTTACAAAACCGGCTGCGAGGGGGATTACTCTAGGTTCATAAAAGCACTGTTTGGAATAAAACCCCTTGCGTACCCTGGGATGGTGGAGGAGCATGCACAAGAGACCTCCACTGCACGCACAGCCTGGCAATGGACTCCCCCTGCTCACCAACGGGAGATTCATTAATGTCAACAAGGTAAACTCAGGCTGTATTATTCATATCTGTATTTATCAAGTATTTATGCTGACAACCTAGAGGGCGATAAATCAGCATCACCGGGGTGTGTTGATTCCCGTGGCCGATTCTGATGCTGACAAGGCTGATGCCTGCCTTGCCTGGCGGAGAGGGGCAGAGGGCCCTGCTCGCAAAGGAACAGCTCGCTTGTGACAGACGGAAATTAACGGCCTGGCTGGAAGAGGAGGGGAGAGAGAGGACAGTCTTTGCTGGATGTGCCTCAGAAGCAAATGGCAAGGATTGAGTGGGGAAGCTGCTTGTGCAGCAGAAATGGTTCACCACCTGGATGCGCATTTTAACAAAGCTCATAGCTGTGCCAGCCGGGAGCGGGTCTTGGGCTGCCTTCTGTGTCCAGCCACGCCAGCACTCCATTTTCACAGCAGCAATTGCGCTCGACTCATTCCAGATTTACACCACAAACCGCCATGTCTGGGCTGGATTTGCTGAAGCTAATGCACTGCAGTTGCTCCAGAGGTACACCTTGACAGGCTGCAGTTGATCTGGTCCAACTCCAGGGATTCCAGCAGGAGTTATCCTGCTGATGGCAATGTGCCCCTACAGACTCATTGAGGTGGCTGCAGGGGCATTGCTCCCTGTTCACAGCAGGAGCTCTACTGCCGTAGCATCAAATTTACACTCTTGTGCTATTAAGTTGACAGCCTGCAAATGAGACAGGCCTGCAAACCTCTTGACTTCTCACCCTGTCATCCAGAGATCAGGTCCCAGAAGAGCTTATGCAAGAAAAGAAGCCTATTTGTCCAACTACTAAAAGCAACGGGCTTATTTCCACTTGTAAATTTGCAGCAAGTTCTGATCCCGATTCAAATCCGAAGCAGAGCGTGTCAGCGAATTTCCAGTTCAGAAGAAATCCTCTCTGTGGTTTTTCCCTCATGGATGACTGCACAGCAGCTTCTAAAACCCTGCGAGAAGGCTATTCTGGGTATTGGTTTGGGACTCTGTGTCCTGCCTTCCCTGCCATGCATGGGCACTGCCAATGCACTCAGGACGGCAGTGCTGTTCAAGAATGCATGCTATTTTCTAATACAATAACCACTGAGGCTTGTGCGCGCTCCGAATGAGATGTGCCAGTGCCGGAGAGCGTACCGGTTCAGTCACCGGAGCTGAGAGACAAGTCTTGGAGAGAAGAGAGAATTCCCCTTGCTGGACCTCATTAGCAATGCTGGGAATGCATGCCCTTTGAAAAATTTCCCTTGATTTCATGTTATATTTCTCCTCTCTGCTTCCTTTCTCTATGCCATCGTATCCCTGTGATGCTGCGTCTAATCTGCCTAGTGCTGGCACGCATGCGTGTGCGCACACGCGATCCTAAGTGCAAGCGCGTGTGTTTGTGCACGTATAAGACAGACTTTTTAATTCCTTCTTAGATGTCAGCTCCATCAAGACAGACGATGGCTCCCAGGCACACACCTACACCCTCCGCCAAACAGATGCCGGGTGTCCTGGTGCCAGGGCTTCCCGGCGCTCCCCCTGCCTGCCTGACCCGGGCAAACGCTCCGGCGCTGGGACGGGATGGCTCCATGCCATCGGGGCTCGGAGCCGGGGGTGCAGGGCAGCATCGGCCGCGGCCGGTCCGCCGCCGTGCCGCCTTCCCTCCGCCGCCCGGCGGCCGGTCGCGCTGGGTCGGTGCCCCCGGCGCGGGCGGGGGATGCCGCGGTGGGGCAGCGGCGGCGGAGCCGGCCCTGCTGTCACTAGGTGGTGCTCGGCGGTTGCGCTCGGTGCTCTCGGGCTCCCCGGGGGGCGAAATTGCACCGAGGCAGCGGCCGGTTTCACCCGCCTTTTTCTTTGCAAGGTGTTCGGCCCGTCCGCTCCACCGGCACCGCTCCTCCTGCCGTGCAACGGGCGTGCGTGTGCCCCGGTGTCCGTGTCCCGGGAGGGGTGGGATCAGCTGCGCCCCCTCCCCCTGCTCCGGCACTGCCTGCGCGGGGAGACGTGACCCCTGTTCCCGCAACCCTAAACCAGGAGACACGTCAAGAGCACTCAGAAAGTTTGATGCCCTTTTCCTAACCTATCAACAGATGGAGCCTCCATCCCTTCCTCGGAGAGGACCCAAAATTAGAAACATCTCCCAGCAGTAACTTGGCTGTTGACGGCTGGAGTGGAAGGTGTGCGCTGGCACAGAAAGCCAAGCAGAAAAGGGCGGACCAAATGCAGGTGCAGTGGTTTGAGCTAGCCATGGATGCTGCTTGCAGCAGTCTCACCCGTGCAAGAGCACTCCAGCCCAAATTCACCCCCAGTTTGTGGCTGGCTGGACTGAAAGGCACTCAGCCCAGCTGCTGGCACGCGTTCCCAAAACGCAGGTTCTCCCAAGCCCACCAGCCTAGCATTTCCAACCACTTTGCACTGAAAGCCTGTAGCAGAACTCATATGGCTTTGCAAGGCTGGGATTCCTAATCTCCCTGGGCTTCTTTTCTCCATGTATAATGAGGATTATGGCTTAATTCCTGCCTCACAAGGGGGTGCGGTGGGGATTGAGAGGGTTAAGGCACTCAGATAGCATTGCAGCAAGGCTATTACAAACCCTTCGATAGAGAGGGACAGAAAAACCCACTGCTGTTTGCACACTGTTTACAACTTGCATCAGCTTCCATTAACTGGGAGGCAATTTTCTCACCAGTTCGGATTTAATTTCTTCTCCAACTGCAGGCCCTATCCAGAGAACAGCAGGACAGGAGTGACTGTCAGCACCGGACTGCCTTGTAAAAGGATGGTGCTTTCAGATCGGAAGGACTGTCTGCTGTCTGTACAGTGTATATGTGTGCGGATGCACGTGTGCTCGTGTAAGCACGGAGGAGGCTGTGTCATGAGGACTCAGAAGTGAAGCGGAGCAGAGAATCAGCTCAGGAAGCCCTTTGCACACCGGATCCCTCACTGCTGACTGCACTGCAGACACATTATGTGTGTTTACAGATGGAAAAGCAAAAATAAAACTGGTGCTGGCTTTAAAATTCTGTTCAGCACAGCCTTCTGCACTGATCCAAAATGTTTATAAACACAGAAGCTAATGTAATCAGCACTGCAGCAAATACACACCAGGTACACGGCACAGACAGGAGTGTCAAACGCGCTCCCAGCTCAGAATGACAGTCCTCTGCTGTGGGCTCTTCATCAAACGAAAGCAGCTGAAAAAACCCACTGAGAAATGTTTTAAAGAGCAGTTTCTCCCCCCTCTTCTTCCCTCCTTGCAATCCTCTCTGGTAATCATAATTGTTAGAAATAATATAAGATGTCCATTCCCACTGAGCCTTTCAAGTCGCAGCGCCTTGCCAGACCATGTGTGTGCAGGGAGCCACTGGAAAGCAGTCACTGCTCGGGAAGGGGAGCGGATGCCTGGCCCCAGACATCAGTGGAGGAACTGGAGTATGCCACTGTGGGGGAATTCCTGGGTGACATTTTCTCCACCCGGAGATGGAGACGCAGTGGTCCCCTGGGGGCTATCCATCAGCCCAGCCCCATTGTTCCTGGGCATGTGCTGTGCTCATCCCAGAGCAGATAGGAGCTGCACTGACACAGATTTGGTCGAGGCATTTTGCTCCGATTCCAGCCCAGCAACTGTTCAGCCCCGGGGAAGGATGTGTATCAGCTTGCCGGGGAAGACCCCATCCAAAGGAGCAGTGTCATTGCAGAACCCTCACCAAACCCACTCCGTGTCCTCCTGCACATTGCCAAAAGACTGTGCTCAACCACGTTAGCCAGTGGGAAGGATTTGGGGAGGTGCGCGTGAAACGTCCTATTACAGCAGGTTGCTGCAGAGACGTTACCTCACATGTCAGCATCAGCAGAAAACTCTTGTGCTGGCTGAACAGCCAAAATGCTGGGCGGACAAAACAGAGCTCGACTACAGGCAACCCTTTTTTTTTTTTTTTTCCAGCCAAATGTTGTTTCATGCTTTAATTGCAATTTTCAAGAACTGTATTAGCATGACAACTTATGTAAGTGTCGGCCAAGTTACTACACCATCTCTAGTATCTGTGCCCAAACCAGATTTCACAGGGGTGTAGGGGAAGGGGCTTGTATAACTTTTGGATCTCTGTTCTGACGGCTAGTTGCCATCTACAATGAGACCTCTACCATCCCTGAAAATTGGGAAGGGGTATAGATCACTTCTGTACAGTATTAGGAATGATTTTCCTTGTGGAAGGGGGCATTGCTCACAGCCCAGTCCTTCGGACCACTTGAAGCACCAGGTGGGTTGGTTTTTTCTAGTGGAATATGTTTATAGGTTTATGAAAGGGATTTCTGAGCCTCAGAGTGGTTCAGATGTTCCTGTACGGAGAGTGAAAAGGATGCAAAATCTTGGAAACCCCATGCCCTATTACTGCGGGCACCACAGTATATAAAGTAGTTAGGGCTCCTGCTTCCACCTCTCTCGCAGGGATGTGCTTTAGAAACCTCCTACAGGGAGGGTTAAAGACCAGGAAAGAAACAATTGGCTAAGCCAGATGATGTAGCACAGCAGAAGGCAGCCCCATTAGCCCCTCAGAGGACATGCACACAGAGACTTCCCCAAATCAAAAAAATAAGTATGATGCAATTAAATATGTTACATATTATCATCTTCCTCCCCTAGAAATAACAAAACCTGCCAAACCAAAGTATTCTACTCCTGCCTTTCCTGCTCATGCAGAAGTCCCCTTGGGCTTCACGGAAATTTTGGACTCACAAAAAGCTGCAGAACAGGGGCCCCATGGCACCGTGTAATAAATCTTAGAAGTTAACAGCCAGAACTGTGCCAAATGTGATGGGTTTTGCTTTGTGCAGGATCATGAAAATAATACATTCTGGCTCAATACATTAGGGCTGATGCACCAGGGCTAATGGTCTACTGCTGCTGCTGCTAATGGATTTACATTTTTGTCTCAGATACAAGGTTTGTTCCAAAATAACAAAAGTTATTAAACAGTCATGAGGTTTAGTTAATAGACTAATAGACTTTGGGATTCCTGTGGACATCCTGGTTGTGGAGTGGAGGCTGCTGAAGTTGCCAGGATGATTTCTGCGTCCTGCATCTCCTGTGAAGCCGCAGGCCGGAGCTTAGGAGCGCAGCCCCCCGTCCTTGCGGACAGGCAAGCTATGGGGAGCTCCCGGCGTCTTTGCAACGCTTGCTTCAGCGGCTGTTTCTCCTGCCCTTGGCTCCCTCCTCAAAAAGAGATCCACAAAGGCCGTGCCAGTGCCCACGAAACAAGGGCTGTTGCAAGGCACAGCAAACCAGTGCCTCCCTCCTCCAGCACATCAGCCCTCGCGCCGATTCTGCATCCCCTCGCTTATCCGCATGCACAGAACGTGTCCGGAACAAGCTCCTTCTTTCAGCAGGCCCTGTTCAAACGCTGTATATTATTTAGGGTCTACACGCAAAAGCATTTAGGAGCGTAGATGGAGATTTCATATGATAGCTGTGTCTATTTTACACGCGGTTTACGTAAGGCGCATCAATGGCCAGATAGGTAGGTAGGCTGCTGTCGCTGCCAGCAGCCACGGCCCGGGCGTTCCACCACCCGAATTCAGAAAACCAGCCTCAAGTCCTCAGAACCGGGGTGCGGAGCCCAAGAGCACCTTGGGGACCCCACAGCGATCACCCCCTGCTAACCGGCCGGCCGGCCGGCCGCCGAACAAAGGGCAGCTGCCAACAGCAGCCAGCCGCAGGGGCCACGAGGAGTGGGGGGGGGGGGGGGGGGGGGGGGGGGGGGGCTCGGCTGGGGCACCCCGACCACCCCTCGAAGCGGGCAGAGCCCGGCGCCAGGCGCAGCCCCGGGAAGCGGCGATACACCCAGCGGGGCGGCTGCCGGCGGCGGCGCCGAGGGGGCGGGCAGCGGCGGCGGCCCGGGCTGCGGGGCAGGCAAAGAGTTAACGCTGCGCCCTCCTTCCGCTGTGCACTGACATCACGCAGGAGAGGGCGAGCGCCGCCGCCGCCGCCCGCCCCGCCCGGGAGTGTCTGCGTGTGCGTGTACGAGCGGCCGGCCGTGCCTTGAACAACCGGGCAGCCCGCGCCCCCCGCCCCGCGGCCGGCTCGGCCCCGCGCCCCCGCCCGGCCATGGAGCGCCGCAGCCGGCCCACCGCCGCCGCCGCCTGAGCGCCGCCGGGCTCCCGGCGCCCCGGGAAGCGGAGGGCAGGCAGCGGGCGGGGGCTGCCGAGCCCCGCCGCCGAAGCCACGGGACCGGCAGCAGCCCGCGGAGGGCTCTCCCTCGCTTTTCTTTATCTCCCCCCCCCGCCCTCCACCCCTTCCCTTTTTTTTTTTTTTTCCCCTTTTTTTCTTCTTTTTATTTTTTATTGTGTTTTCCCCTCCCCTTCTCACTCGCCCAGCTCCGCGGACGTGCTCGCTCCCGGAGGAAGGCACCCGCGCTGCCCCGGCGCCCGCAGCCGGCCGGAGCGCCCCGCGCCCACGGAGAGGGGCCCGCTCCCCGTCGACCCCCCGGGGCCCCCGCGGATGTGCGAAGCTTTCCTCCGGCCGCCCGCCCTGCCGCCGGCTTGCCTGCTGGGCTCACCGCTTCTTTGTCCTCCTGCACCTACATTTTTTTAAAAATTTTTAATTTTTTTTTTTTTTTTTAAGCAGACCTGACCATCACCGGGGGCGGGGAGGGTGGGTGGGTGGGTGGGGGGGGCGCGCAGCGACGCTGCCAGATCGACCCCTGCCCATTTCTCCTAAGGAACTCTCATGGCTTCACAGCGACAGACAAGTTGCCGTGCATCTTGGTGGACTATCGGAGTTTGCATCCTGGCGGCCGCGCTCCTACCAGGTGAGCCGCAGCCGGCCCCCCCGGAGGCGGTGGGCTCTGTCGGGGGTGGGGTGGGTGGGTGGGTCGGGGGTCATGGCAGCCCCGGGGGAGGGCTGCCCGTGGGGGAAAGGGGATGCGGTGGGGAAGGATGGGGTCGGGTTTTCGGGGTGCGCGCCCGGGTCTGGAGCAGGTGTGGAAGCATCTGCGTGAGGGTGGGAGGGGAACCGGGGCCGATTTCATCTCTGGCTTGGAGAGGAACAACACGATCGTTTGTTTTGGAAGCAGCTGCAGGCAGTGGGCTCCGGAGTCCTGGGAGCTGAGGCGGTTTGTTTGCTTTTTGGATCGAGCGATGTCTAGCGAGGCATAGCAGCCAGGCTTCCCGGGAAAGGCAGCCACGAGGCTGGGTAATGAGCGCAGATGTTTGGGAAGGAGAGGTGGGAGCTCTCGGCTGTCCAGCATCCCCGAAATCCCCGCTCCCCTCAACACACACTTCCCACGGGCTCTTTGCGGAGGGGCTGGAGTGCTCCCAGGTTTCAGTCCTTCCTTACGCTGCTTCTGTGCTTGGGTGCCTGATGGCATCTGATCCATCCCTTTGGTTCTGATCCATCCCTTTGGTTCTGATCCATCCCTGGAAGGGAGGAGATGGGCAGAGGTTTGAGTCGACTTCTCCTCAGCTCCGTCGACCTGGCCGGGCGCTGCAGGACAGCCCGTGTGTCCCCACCCCAGGGCTCGGTCCTGCCCTGGGCTCATGCACAGCTCTTAGGGGCGGGAGAGTGACCCACTTTGGGAAGTGCCTGGGGCGGAGGGGACTCCTTTATTCTGCTCCAGTGCAGAATGGGTTAATGCCATCCTAGAAGGCTTTCCAGAGTCGGCTGTCGGAGACATGGAAGGGGACCAGCAGTCTGGGTTTACAGCCCTTAGGAATGAACTGGGAAATGCAAATAGCATCGAAGTTTGCCTTTTTGAGGCTGGGTTCGCAGTGACTGGGTCCGGAGTGGGTGGCAGAGGGCACATGTGCCACCCCTGGGTCGGTATCCAGCCTTCTGCAGGGCTAGGAGGCAGCCTGTGTCTGCAGAAGGAGTGGGTTCTGCAGCTGGAGGGGAGAAGTTGCAGTGAAGGCAAGGTGGAATTGCCTCCACTTCTCCTCTCATGGGGCTGGGGCAGCATCCGAGAAGAGCAGCCAGGCTGGCTGGGCTGTGACTGTGAGATGTGGCCACAGTTAGCAAGGTCTGGGCCAAAGGACCAGCCATCAGAGCAGATGCCAGGACCCAGGGTTCCCTGGTGCTACCAAAGACAGAGCTGATAACATCCAGGGCATGGGAGATCAGCAGAGCACAGTGACTGGATGGTCTGGCTGAAATGGATGAGGACAGAGGTGAAATGGGAGTAGGTGGTGGTCAAGAAACCGGAGTGACTGTGAGAGGGAAAACGTTAACAGAGGGATGAGAAACCAAGTCTGGGTAAACCTCTGTGTTCCTAGGAGAAGGAGATCTGCTATGCATTGCTAAAAGAGGTGGTGGAAGGGACAGCCTTGGGCTGCCTGCACTTCTCTGGGCTTCCAGACAGGTGCCAGGCTGAGCTCTGGCTCCTCACCAGGAGACTCAGAACTTTCCATGCCATTCTTCATTTGGTCTTCCCTCCTTCTCATCCCTCCACCGGGCAACTCCATGCAGGAAACCCTCTTCACAGCCCCTGGGAAAGGTACTGGCGGTGGAGTAATGCTGTGGTGACTGTGCTGGGTAAACCAAAAGGGGTTTACGCTGCCCCAGTCCCTCTACGAATTGCTTTCACCAAGGAGACACACAGACAGTGACCCTGGAGCAGCCTGGCATCTCACCTTGTCCTGCCAAGAGAGACTTTTTTCCCCTCACTTAGCCTATTTTTGGTTGTTCTCGAGGCTTTGCTGCCAGCAGTCAGGCAATCTCATCTCCTGCCACTCTGCAGTAGCCTGGTAGTTTGTCCTGCACTGTCCTGCTGTCAGCTCTACCAGGGTAAGACAGTGGTGGGTCTAGCGGTGCTTTGCCAAGCAAGGGATATGGCCAGCTCTGCAATGCTCTGGGAAGATACTCGCTCTCGACCCCTGTCTGTGGAATACCCTGCAGCCTGTGTGGGCGAGACTCTCGGCTGGACCAGTTTGGTGGTGAATGCACCACATTTGCAGGAATGACTGATCCTATGTTACTCTTCATTCATTCATTCGTTTCATTCACTTGTGCACTTATTATTTACTGTGGGTGCATCCCAGAGCTGCAGGGAAGGACCAGCACGGTACTGTGCTAAGTGCTGCGTAAGGCCCCAGCAGACTGACAGTCCTTACTGAACCGCGGGTCGGAATGCCATACTGAGGCGGGTAGTTCCTCAGGTTCACAATGCACTGTGCCAGCATCAGCTGAGGGTACGTATATAACGAGCTATATGTAAGCTTTGAATGCAGACAAGCTTGCTTATCAAGAAGGCGAGAGGAGAACTCAGGATCCTTGTAAGCGAATTAGTAGCTGTGGGCTTTGCTGGAAAATGTGATTTGGTACCTAGCACCCGGGAAGGATGAGAGAAAGGCAGGAGACACGACCTGCTTTCTGGAAAACCTTTCATGCTCCTGATCAATGCCATTTCATTTTGTTCCCATCCACGTATACTACCTCCCCCTTCTGACAATGTTAGCTTTTTATCTGATAAGGAAACAGAAGTTCCCTGCTGTAAAAGCTGTAAGGAGTCCCTTATAAAAATCTGCTTTACAAATTGTCTTTAATGTGATCGACTCAATCGCCCAGAACGGATTCAATTCAGGGTTCCTGCAGCCTTCCATGCAAATCTGCCTGCCTGTCCACTTGGAGCCAGTAACCAGGTATCAACTCGGGCTACGGCACTTGGGGCTTCAGGATATTGATAGGAATAGGGCTTATTGAAAAGCCAAGGGGTACTGGGGAGGAGAGATCCCGGGCGGCTGATCTTCAGAGGTCAGGAACACTTGTGGTTAGATTTATGCTTTACGGGTCTCAACAATCTGTCTGTTTATCCCCACCATGAAACTCGGTACAGCTTGAGGTGCAACCACGCAGAGCAGAGGCATTCATCTTGTGCTTGGTCCTGCATCTGCAGGTCTGGGCCTCTACTTTCAAATGTTCTCCTCTGTCTGGGGACAAATTCCTGTCTGCTATCACTGGGCTACCTCTTGGGCACAGAGAGGGGCCCGTGGGACTTTCTTTGCAAAGTGCTTTGAGACCCGCAGCAGGGGAGAACTGGAGAGGTGTTTGAAGCCTTGACACAGGGTTTTTCCATCACGGCGCTTGAAAGGCGCATTGACTGAACTGTAGTGACCTGGAGGCCTTAGGTCAAACTTGGCTGCAGCTGGAGGGAGGGTTCCTTTCTGGGGAGGTATGACAGCTCTCTGGAGTGCTGGCACTGGTCAGAAGTGTGTCACTGCAGGACCTGGTCCATCTTGTACTCTGCAGAGCTGCTTTCATATCCCAAAGCAGCTTCCAAAAGGCAAACAGTTGCTGGGTTTTTGTTCAGCCTTTGCTTTGAGTTCTTGGTTGTTGTCTTTCCCCACCTATCTCCTCCCAAAAGTCAGGAGCAACAACATCAGGCTATTTCAGGAAGCAAAAGTGTGTCTTTTGCTGATATTTTCTCATTAAACCTCGCTTGTTGCGGTGGAACCGACCCGTCGAGTTTTGACCTGGCATGAATTGGTGAGCTCACGGATGTGTCAGCGTGGGTGAGGCGACAGGCTGTACTGAAAGCCAGCTCAGCCCACGAGCAGGAGGGTGTCTGCCCCATGGCCAGAGCCAGGGGACGGCCGTGGTTAATGCTGTTTGCTCTCTGAACCGGCAGCGTTAATCAAGCAAGAGCTCCCAGCCCAGTGCACATGGATCCGTTTGCCAAGAGATGCACAGAAAAGCGGGGGCATCACCACATCCAGCAACGCATCTAGCGCGAGGCAAATGCTCGCAATTAACTGGTGGCTGACAAGATGCCGATGCTGGCGCAGCCTGGCACATCTCTCCTCGCATCGCCCCTCCTCTGGGCTGCAGCTGTACCAGCCACAAAGCCAAGTTTACAGGGAGGCACCAGAAGGATCCTTCGGGCACCACTCACACCTCAGCTGAATCATGAAGGGAACCAGAAGAGCCGGTTGTCATGACCTGCTTCCCAGGCCTTGCGTTCCCACTGGCACCGCTCGCCCTCTGCTAGTGCCGCTGAGCCTGGGGACCACGGGGCTGGCCCGTCATAAGGCAGGGGGAGAGCAGGGAGCGGCCACCGCTAGCCAGGGGAAGGCTCTTTACACGGCACCACCAGCAGACAGGCATGTGGGGGAGATGGTGGGGCAGAGCCAGGGGAAAATGATTTTTTGGAAGAGCAGAAGTCAGGCTGCTTGTGAATGCTGCAGGGATGAGTTGGTAACTCCTCAGATGGATGACCACAATCCTCAGGGCTTCTTAGAAGAGGTTGGTGTCTTGCAGCATCATTGCTCATGGTGGTGATGGCTCTTGCTGTGTCCTGTTGACAGGCCGGAAGGCCTATCCCGACAGCAGAAATGAATGAGAGAAGGACAAAGGTACTCCAATCTGAGGAACCCCTAGAGATCTCCTTGCTTTTCCAAATACGTCAGATTAAATCAGGGCAGCTCTGATGCAGGGTGAGTTGGTGCCGCCAGCCACTGGAGCTGGGACCCAGTTTGCATTTGAGACACCTATTGTGTTAATTACCAGAGCACAGCCATCCCAGCACAGAGAATTCAGAGCTCGGGGGGTTTCCTAACCCTCATTATCGTTTCAGGTGAAAATTTGTTTAACTAGGAATGAAACCTCTTATGATACATCCCCCTGCTTTCCTTCTGGCTGCTGTTGGGCCACAGCTATTTTCCTGGCCTTAGAGTTTTCTTCGTTTCTCCCAGCAAAGGTTTAGTTTAGACTGATGCATGTACCCTGCTAGCTTGGTTTTCAAGGGGAACCCCTCGGCTCTATAGCAGAAGAAAAAGCTCCTGCCCAAGCTGCTCAAATGCAGAAGTATGGTCCATGGGAGGAAGGACAGTTTTCACGCAGTGTGCAAGCGGGTGCCCTTGGCAGACAGACCGGCACCTTCCTGTCCTTCCACTGTGCCACCATGTTCCAAGTCCTGCAGTTCCAATCTCGTTTCTCTTAGAAATGGGAAGTGAAAGTTGCAGGCGCAAGGGCTACGCTTCCCAGCACTGTGTTATTTTATATGCCCCATGCTGTCACTTCAGTGTGTCCCTGCCTCCACGGGCACCCTGGGAAGCATGGGGACTTTAAAGCCTTCCTGTCGGTTCGCCGTTTCTCCCTGTCTCTGGGATGATGCAGCTGTTCACGCAGGCTGGCATCGTAACTGTGGCAGCTCGGAGCTCTGCAGCAATCCCGAGGCAGATGAACAGCAGCTACTGGGCATGAGAGGAGGAGAGAGCGCTCCTCTCCCTTGCTGTTTGCCCACCCCAGGAGGAGAGGGGGTCCCAGGCTAGGGAGGCTGCTTGTATCCTGCATGGCACAGTTCTGCAGCAACCTGGGCCAGGGGGGATCGGGCCAGTGGTCTCTTGTCCCCTCTGTGGTGTGCTGGTGATGGATGGGAGGAACTGACCCAACTTGATGAACCAACTCTTCTTCATTCTCCCATGATAAAGCTGTCCCTGCAGGAGGTTTATAATCCTCCTTTGACAGTATTTGGTGTGATGCAGGAGGAAAGCCTTTCCAAGCACTATCCACCCAGCTCTGCCTCTCTCCCTCGCTCTGCTCCAGCCCTGCTCTCCCTGGTTCTGAGCCAGTCCCGTTGGAGACTGGTGTACAGCACTGCTTGCCATCTTCATCTGACCTACAGATGGGCAGGGGGGAAGAGCTTAAGGAGGGGCAGGATCCCTGGGACTCTCCTCCCTGAAAAAGAAAACACAAGGATGGGGTTTTCTGTTCCCCATCCCAGCCTTTTTGCCTTTCTAACTGCAGGAAATAGCAAAATGCTTCCGTCTGCTCCCGATCGTGCAGAAACGCTACAAAAAGGACCTGCAAATCACATCACAGACTTGAAGCAGTGGCAGGTACCAGATGGACCACCTTGCTGTGAGACAGCAGGTGCTCCCAAGCCTGGTTAGTCAAGAGGGCTCCATCTCTCTTCTCAGCAGTCCTCTCTCTACCTGGGAAAACCCCGTAATCAGACTGATCTGGAGTCTGTTTTTCCTTTCCCATGGAAGATCCATTCCTCCCCCCATGCTAGAGCGAGGCATCCGGAGGCATGGCCAGGAATGACAGAGGGTCCATGCAGCTCCCAGCCAGTGGCTAACATCCAGCGTTTCTGCTCTGGTGACAGGCGAGAGCGGTTCCCAGCACAAAGGCCCGTCTGTGCGGAGATGAGGGGGCTGGAGCGAAGTGCTGTGTGACCACCTGAGAGCAAAACCAGCCTTGTTCTCTGTGTGAGGCTACAGGCACGGTATCAGTACAGGCCGCTGCAGAGGAGGGTCTGTAGCCACATCATGAGGGTGCAGAGGGGTCACTGGATTTCGACTGGCCTTATAGATACCTGCTTTTTGCACTGAGGGTTCCGCACTGGGCAAAACCAGATTTCATTTCTTATCCCTGGCAAGATACCCTCTGGACTGAGGGTGATGCTGCTTGAGAACCTTTTCACTGACTGTTTTCGCTGTCCCTAGGAAAGATAGTCCAAGGGGGCAGTCTGGGGGCAGAGTTCTGACCATGGACTCGGGGTCTACTGCTAATGTGTAGAAGAGGCTGGTGAGACTCAAGAGCTCAAGCAGAGACCTCTAATTAGAGGCTGTTGTGCTGAGTGTCCCAGCAAAGCCAGGGGTTACAAACAGTCCATGACGGGCAGAAGTCATAGACCTAGGGGAGAGTTTAATGGAGATGAACAGGGTTTACTGGGAGGCACATACAGAGCTGGATAGTTCAGGAGAAAGGTCAGGGTTTCTGTCACTGACTTGTCCAGGTTTCTGTGTAGGGCAGCTTGATAGACGACGGCTATACTGGCCTGCACAATGCACTGTGGCACTCAGGGCAAGGGAGAGCAGCAAGGGAGGAATGAACCCTGCCCAGTCCTTGAACAGTCCAAACAAATGAACTAGCTGAGCCCAGGAGTCCAGGGCCGGGTGAGTTATCAGCACATGTGGAATCATAACTCGCCCTTCACCCAAACTCATGGCCATGATGGGGGTTCCCCCTGCCTTGAAACGTCTCCTCATCTTCCCACTGGGCTGGGACTAGAAATGAAGAGGCTATCCTGGTGTCTTCATGTGCTGCAGCCCCGGCTTTCCTAACTGCCAGAGCTACAGCCGCTGCGCCGGAGACTGATGGATGCTGTATGCCCAGCAAAGCAAATGCTAGGGGTGGGCAGGAGAAGGGCATACATTGCTGCTGGCACATTAAACATCCATACGAAGCCTGCAGTCAGAAGTACACTGATTTCAGTGGAGAATTAAGCTGCAGCAAGCTATGGCTACTTTTTTCTTAGGGAGAGTCATCTACTGGCCTTTACTCTTTGACTTTTCCTGGGCTAGATAATGAGCACTGAGACTCCTCGTAGGCAAGCCCAGAGTCACATTCCCATGAGAATAGTTGTGCTGATGGCCTTCCTAGCCTGGGGGTGCCAAAACTAGAGGAAATGTTAAGGGTGGATAATCAAAGTTGGTTTAGGGCTTGTAAGTACACACAAGAAAGAGATCCCCCCTGTTCCGGGGAGGTTGCAGCACACTATTTCCTTGCTGCTCTTGCCTATGTCACCTTATTACTTATCCAAGACCTGTGTCATTTGAGAAGCAAAGTTGTTTTAAGGGCTGGGACAGAAGGCACCAGCCTTTGGTGGTGTACAGCAGAGAAAACTGCACAAGCTGTTCATTACTGGGCTGTTCGTGCTCTTCCCCTTGCCAGCTGCACCGGTGCAGTGGCTAGGGACCGAGCTGCAAGAAGGGGTATCTTCTGGGTGTGGGGGAGAACCAGGGCTGTTCCCATTTATGGTCATTCAGGATCAGGGATGTGTTGCATAGCAGCATCCTTGCTATGCTGTAATTTATATCAGCTGCCACAGTTTCCATGGGATACAGGACCCCTTTTGGCTCAGTAGGCAGTGCTGCTGGGTGCTGTTAGTCTGTGCATTGTACCCCACGGCCGGACTCACTGGAGCTCTATACATTTTCTTGGGAAGGATGAGTTCGTTTTTGTGTACCAAGGGGCTGAGACCTAGGTGGTAGGTGCTGAAGAAAGGGCAGTCTTAGACCAGCCCAGGGTCCAAGTCTGCAGGACACCTATCATCATGACTTCAAAACCAAGTGCTCTGTCTATGGGTAAAGCACATGGCGTCTTACGAAAGGCTTCTTGCTTTTCTCTTCGAGGCCATGGTTATGAAAGGCACTCGTGCACCGGCACGTGAATTGCCACGCATGTACTGGAGTGCCACTTCTGTCCCAGCGTTTGCCGCCGTGCAGACGTGCCCACCCTGCTGCCAGCGCTCTCCTCTTCCCGCTAGTACTGTGTTTCTGCTGGCTCCTGGGAGGAAGCAGGGAGAGGAGGGTGACGAGGGACCTGCTGCTGTTGCTTGTGGCTTCTGCAGCAGCCTCTCTTGCTGCCCAGCCCAGGTGGTTGGCTCCAGCAGCAGGCAGGGGTGCGAGACCAGGGCCTTCAGGGCAGCAGCAATGCCCTCCTGACCGCAGGGCACGAGGCGCTGGGGCAGCCTCTGAGCATCTGCTGTGCGCTGAAGGGGAGGAGGGCTTGCGGGGGAGCAGGGAGAGGCCAGGAACTCTGTGTGCGCAAGTTTTATGAAAAGAGTTTTACTATTGATGGGGCTGAGCTTGCCAAATGTATCTCGTGTGCTTGGGTTCAGCAAGAACCCAGATAAATTGGGGGAGGGCTTATTGGGATCTCCTTGCAGTGATTACAGTGTGCTCTAATCTTTAGAGGCGGCTTGTTTAGGGATTTGCTTGATGTTCTGCTGCCTAATGGGTGTGCTCATGTATCCCTTTGATACAAGCTGAATAGGATCCTTTCGGGAGGATGACAGCCGTCCTGGTAAGGGGTGGGAGGGATGGGAGGGAGAGAGGCTTGCGCAGAGCGCAGCTTGTAAAAGGGGGAATGTTCTCAGTGCTGAGGACCCGGGAGGGAATTAGGAGCAGGACTGACTTTGGCAGGAGGAAAGCTGCATTGGGTGCGGAGGAAGGCAGCGCTCTGGCAGTTTATCCTTGGGTCCTCTAGGACCCCCCTCGAGAACAGTCTGAGAACTCTGATGTCATTACACCTCCTCTGGCAGACTGTTGCCACGCAGCGTCCTTTAACCTGTGATCAGTCAGCTGTTGACAAAATTTCCTAGATGACTGCCAAAAAAGGAGCCCACCCCACTCCCCACCCTGTGCAAGGAAGGAAATGCTAAACTGGAGGAACAATAAAGCGTCAGAAAGGAAAACCAGCCTGGTGATTCTGCGCAAGCCGATGCATTGATTTCCCTGCCCCAAAGCTCAGGCCACGTAGAATGGTGGGACACACCGCTCCAGCCGGCAAGGCGCCTCGTGGGGCTCTGCCCTGGCTCTAACGCCAGGGCCACGTCCTTCACTTGACATCCACGAGCAGGTCCCTGTGCCCTGGTGCCACATCCCCTCTGCGTCTGGTTACGTGCCCGGGGTCCTGGCCCAGCATATCAGACTACTGTTCCCGTGAGGGCGCTGCTGTGGAGAGCCATGTCTTCTCATCTCCTATGGGACATTATCCCAGACACCAAGTAAGCAGGGACAGTGCAGAAGTCACCCCTCAGGATTCAGAGCAGCTGGTTTGGATTTGCTGCTGATTCAGTTGGGAACTGAACTAGCAATTTGCCAGTGAAAGAATCTTTATCCCCTGACTCCCCCCAGTCCTTCTGGGAGTTTGATTTCTCAGCTTACAACAGAAGGATGGTGGTAGGAATGAATTCTCTGGGGCTAGTATTTCCAGCTATCACACTATAGAAAGAAAATTCTTTCTTTTTTTCTTGGCATGGCAGGAACAGACTTTCAAAAATGTACCCTGATTTTTAAATACCCTTTTTGCCTGTGGTGTAAATACTAAAACGTGTTTTTTCTCTCCCCTCTTTCCTGTAGTTTAAAAATATCGCTAGCCTGGGGAGGTGCATCTTTCAGTGAGATTTATAACGGCTGCTCTCAAGTGATGTGGAAAATGAGCCTCCCTCTGCCCCATCCAGCCTGGCACCTTCCAAGAATTTATTTCCTTTATTTGCGTGAGCCTAAGAATACTTAGAGGCTGCATCTCCGCCCAAGCACTCTAATTATTTAAGTTTTGTTTATGGCCAGTCTCTGGGGAGCTGAGTAGGTCCAGCCTGCCGATCCTTCCCTCCTCTGGGTAATTCAGCCCTGCATTACTGCTGTTTGATAATGATCAACAAATCACAGATGCCGTATCTATTGCCCACTATGTATCACCCCGGCTCCGTAAATTGGCCAAGCCGTTGGAGCTGGTGCAAGCGAGACGTGCGTGGCCTCTCTTCCCCCATGTGTGGGAAGCAGTGAGCAAGATGTGGGCAGGGGATTGTGAGTCAGAGCAGCTGGGAGCTTGCTGGGGCAGGGACTTTTGCACAGCGCCTAGCATGATGGAGATCCTCACCTAGCTGTAGCCCTTAGATGCTATCTCAGCTTTGCTTGTACTAGGGCTAGAAGCAGCAGGTAGCTTCGCGTTGGCTCATTCCTGTCCAGCCACCTGAGTCCTGGTCAGTGTCTCCTGCCATGCCGTGCCAACCGTGCTTGGTCAGGGTTTGGGTGAGGCTGCCAGCCAGGGTCCAGCTCCACAATGGAGCTGTGGCTGCCTCTGGTCGTAGCCTGACTCTGCACCTCCTTCCCGCAGCACCCCTCTGTCCCCATCTCTGTCTCCCTGCTGTGCCCCGCCAGGTCCCTGCCCCACTGGGTGCCTGAGGCTGGCTCTCTCATTAACCTGCCTGGCCAAAGGCAGGCCAGAGAGTTTCAGCACTGAGGGTCTCTTTTCCCATGCCTGTGCCAAAGCTTCCCAGCCCCAGTGTGATCCACAGGAATCTCTAGTCTCTGGAGGCCTCGTGTTTGCCAGGGCCTCTGCTCCCTTCACGCTCCATGATAGAGAGGAGGGAGATTTTGATTACGTTATGACAGGCAACAGAGAGATGGAGTGAAAGCTGCAGCCCGCCTATTGTAATTCCAATTAGCAGGGGTAATGTGGCCGAAGCCTGACAGCTGTATTGATCCAAACTTTGTATGGGGAGAACCTATAATGCAGTTTTCGAAGGTCCTTGAGGCACAGGGCTGAGCACACGTACAGTGTGGGGCAGCAGAGGAGAAGAAAGGCCTGTTTATAGTGGAGCACATCAACAGACAACTGCGTCTCACCATCTGCAGTGCCAGAGCTGGCCTGGTAACCAAGCTCTCTCTAGGGCTAGATTTGCCTCAGAATCTGTGCTGCAAAATCTCCTTCAACCCCTTAGGACTTCTTTCTACCCGCATGATGCGGCAGGTCTTCTTGGAGTGCGTGTGGAACGACTTTGTCAAGACTCAGTTTCTTCTCGAGACAGAATGTACCCAACTAAAGCAAACCAGGAGTGATCGCCCTGCCGCAGAACAAAAGCCCAGGGCTGCATGGGAAGGGGAGGAAGGAACAAGGAGGAAGGGGGAGTTTCCCTCTTGCACTTCAAGGCAACTCAAGGTCAGAGCTGAGGCACGCTGGCAGACTGTGGGCAGGCTGTTTGTGCAGATGCTGTCTCAGCTGTACCCTCTCTGTGGCTATCGGGGAAGACTCCAATTTACAGTTTTGCTAGTATTGATCTGAGACCTTTTACTGTCTCTAAACTCACTTGGAAAATAAAGGGCTAAAAACATTCTTTTTAGGTATACTTATTTTTTTGCATTCTTGACATCCCAGCTGCTACCATGCCTGCAGAGTACCTTACGGTACCTCACTGGAAATGGGAATATCTGCTGCTTCACACTGACTTCTACCAGGCGTGAATCAGCTTTTACTTCAAGGGAAAGAATGGCCTGGAGGTGATGGCAAGGGCAGGCCGATCTCAGAAGGGCTGGCATCGTTTCTTGGCTTTGCCACAAGCTCCCTGGAATATCCTTGGCTAGCTCACTTCACCTCTGTGTGCCTTTCCTTGTCAAAAGCTGCCGGTAGCAGTCCCTCTCTTCTCTGCTAATACTGCCCCGTGTCTGCAGGGCACCTTGCATAACTGATCTTGCCGATGTTACTCTGTACAAGCAGACCATTTGCAAAAGCACAGGGAAAGGTGACTTCCCTTCATTTTGCCATTTTTCATAATAGCCAGGAGCTGACAACTGCTCGCCCAGGGAATTTAGAAGACAAGAAATTGTTTTGCATAGATCAACGTACAAATATTCTGTCAGTGCAAAAACTGGACCCAGTTTCTTACTTGTCTGAGTGTGTGATGTGTGGGTTGAAGTCATGGAAGTGGGTGAACATGGTCCATTGGTTTCCCTGCCTGGTTTAATTCAAAGGCCTCTTGATTTCTTGCTCCACTGGTTTCGTATTTGGGTCACTTCTGGTTTCCAGTCACTACCTGGGGGCTGTTGCAGGTAGGGGAGAGGTGTGGGCTGCGCAGCCCTCCATGCCCCTGCTGCCCAGCCAGCCTGGGGCAGCTCCCACCCACACCCTGGCTCTTTGCTGGACAGTGCACCAGGCAGAGCAGGCCACAGGGTTCACGTTGTGCCCTGTCCTGGGTGGATTTGCTGTGAGTGCTGAGGCAGGAAGGATGGTTGTATGCTGGGGACAGTAACGTGAGTCTTCAGGTACCTGCAGTGTGTTTTGCTTTTGGCACTAATTTCCTAGGTGGCTGTGAGCAAGTTTTATAACGTCAGAATTGCCCCATTGTAGGATGGAGATAGCAGAAGTACCCTGCCTGTTGCATGAACAAGCGCTTCAAAAACTCTGTGGTCCTTCCATGAGAGAGGGCAGGTAGCACTGCAGACCCAGGCCCTGTGAGCCATCCAGCTTGGTTCACATGTGAGCCACGACATGGTACTGATTGTAGTTGCCTCAGACAGCAGATGGATTTAAACAAGTGTCTTTATGCTATAAATCTTTCTAGTCTATCTCCTGGGTAGATTACGATTTTAGCCATATGTAAGAGGCGATGGTATTCCAAGGCAGGGGGAAACTTCCCTAGGGAGATGTGTACCACAACAAACCATTTCTTTTTCTGGCCAGAGGAGCTGCAAGACGTGTTGAAGAAGGGAAAGGAGGTGCATATCCAAGCTCCCTGGAAGCTTGGAGCTGGGACACTGCAGCTCGGTGTAAAAGCAAGGAAGAGGAGGGAGGCTCAGCACCTGCCTTCCTGGGTTCTGTCTGCGTCCCCCTCCTCACCCCTCCTGCCCCAGTGTGCGCCAGCAAAGCAGGCTGGGAGTGTTTCAGACTGGATGAGTTATTATAAAATCCTGGTCAGGACAAAGAGAGAAATGGAGGGTTTAAAGTTCGATAATTGTTAATTATTACCCAAGATTCCCATGAGACATTCTGGGAAAAAGACATGCCTCTCTTTTGCAGAGGTGTTTCGTGGAACATTAGTCTCTGTCCTGGCCACGCTGAGTCCTTTCTCTCTGCCTTCTTTCTGCCTCCAGTGGGATTAATAAAGAGCTGCTGGAGAGCTTCTTATCTAGCAGCTGAATAATGTTTGTAATACAGGGAGGGGACACAGCTTTGATCCGGGAAAGAGAGCAGAGGGAAAAAAAAAGTTGGGTTTTTGGGGCAGGGGGAGGGTGTGGGCCAAGCTGGGCTGTGCTGCTGCGTGGGAAGCGGGCATGGCTGCTCCTGCGCCCAACCTGTTCTGCAGAGAAAAGATGTGGGTTTCCAGGGCTCGTCGGGCTGGGGAAGAAAGGGCTGAACCCAGACGCCAGCAGAAAAAAACCATCTGGGAACCCCCTCTGAAGGAGAGGAAGCAAGAAAAGGGGTGCTGCGGACAACCCCGTCCGCAACAGCCTCCCAGGAGCCACTGCCCTGGCACAGATCTCCCTGGCAGGGTGCTGCTGCCCTTCTCCCACCGCCAAAAGTGGCCGCATCCAGGCTGGCAGCAGTGCTCTCGCCGGGCGGGAGCCCGGAGGCGCAGGGCCACACCTGAGAGGCAGGATGGGCTCTCGCTCTTCTCACGGGTGTGGGCTGGGAGCCGGTTGGGCCAGGCTGGGCCCCCGAGGCCAGTACCTCTGTGAGCGTGCCAGGGCCATGGAAAGGGAGCAGCTTGGCGCGGGAACGGTTCATGCAGGCGATTGCTCTTAGGCAGGAGGGCGTTTAGCTTCCCCCCTCCTTGCAGCACTCCGTGCGGCCTCCCAGCGCACACATCTCTCGCCCTGGAACCTCTTGCTTTCCATCCCCAGCCTCTTCTGGCGCTTGAGCCCTGTGAAACACTGATTCCCAGGTGGGATGAAAGCTCCCCGGGACTCCGTGGGCAGGAAAAGCAGCTGCCTGGCCCCCATGGATCTGGGGACAGGGCTGTAAAACTCAGCCGTGATCCACAGGGACTGAACTTGTCTGGAGCTAAGGAAGTTGCGGTAATAATGGTAACAGCTCCAAAACTGGCTCTGGAGAGTTAATGTTGCTTTGGGTTTTTCAGGAAAAAATGGGCCTGAGCAGCTGAGACAGCTGGTGCTAGGAGCTAAGGTTTCTAAAGGACAAACCACTTCTTTCAGTTTTTGTTTCTTGCAAAAATGTTCCTTGGCGTCTGTAGCCTGTGTTTCCCCATGAAGAGTCCTTCCCCTTTGCAGGTCCAGACAGCTTTGTAGGCTTTGAAGTGTAGTTTCACACTTGCTGCTTTCCCCCAGAACGCAACCAGCTATGGGGCTCACCCCACCAAACGGTTTGCTACTCACTCTGCAAATTCGAGGAGGAGAGGTCTGTACGCCTGAGAAACACCCTCTTCTCTCCAGGTGCCTGGGGAATGTCTGGTTGCTTCCCTGAAATACTCCAGAGGAGTTGTGGATATCTCCAAGAGGGCTTAGGTGTTGTTTGTCTGCTCCAGAGCCCCACACCATGGCCCCACGTGGACAGGCTTGACAGTTAATCCACAGAGAGATTAGTGGCCGAGTTTTATCTTCACCCACCCAGGTCCTCATCCCCCGTCTGCTCAGATGAATCCGTCTGGGAGACCAGCAGAGCTGTGCCAGCTGAGCCCTGTGCCCGCTCAGCTCACAGGTGAAAAGGTCTGGCCTCCACGCCTGCCCGCAGTGCAGCCCCTTGTCTTAGGGGGTGAGGTGTGGTAAAGGCAGGCAGGGAGATGCTCGGCATAGCTGAGAAAACGTGGCTTTGCCCGAGCCGGGGGAATCCAGGTCATGGGATGTGAGGCCGCACCAGCCCACAAACAACGGAGATAAGTGCAAGGGGACACCTCCCTGTCCCCTGTCCTGCCCTGCGCCCCTGCGCTGTCCCCCTCCAGTTGGGATTTGGCTCGCTGGGGCCATCTGTTCCTTTCGGCCTGTTGCCATGGCGACGGGGTGGCTTGAGATGGGGTTTCACCAGCGTCGGTTGGGGATGCTGGGAAAAAAATCCAGGCAGGGAAAAGTCTTCCTTTTTTCTCGTGGGCGGAAATGAAGGGGAGAGGGAAGGGTCTTGGCGTCAGAGCTTTCATCCCTTCCTTCCTCCCATGCCCCTGCACGGATGCCCTGTCCCCAGGCTCCTCCTGCTCACCCCCCTTTGCCTTCCCATCTCTCCCTATGGTTTGGGTCTCTGTACATGTGTGCAGCAGCAGTGAGGTGGGCCGTGGCAGTGCAGGTGTGTGCTGGGATGTGTCCTGCCTCCCCCAGCATGGCGGTGGGCAGCAAGCCCGCGGGGTGCTTCGGGGAGGGGCCGCGGTGCCTCTCCCCCAGCCCTGGTGCCATTCCCATCCAGTGCCCGGTGCCCATGTCGCTGGAGCACAGCTTGCTGACCCTGGGGAGAAGCTGTTGTGGCCTCCCCGGAGCTGTGGCTGTGTCCCACCACTTCCCCACGTTCTGCCAGGGCTGGTGGCGCTCGGTCCAGCGGCAGCTCAGGCTGAAGGCACCAGAGCAGGTCTGAGCACAAGGACGTTCAGGACGTCTGCTGGTGGGTGGTTTCCACGATGTTTGTGCTCACGCTCGGCCCAGACAGTGGGAGCAAGATTTTGGGTTCCTGCTTGCCTGGCCGTGGTTGGGCCCCTCCTCTCCCGATGCAAAACTTGCGGTTGCATGGGAACATGTTGGCTGGTGGGCAAGTGTGGACTGGCAAACGGGCTGAGATCTGCTCCTGGCTGTGTAGACACAATCCGGCCTCCTGCTCTGCCTCTGCACCAGCTGAGCCCAGGCTGTGCAAGGAAGCTGGGCAGATCCCCTCGTCCTGCCTGCGTTTGCAACCGAGAGGAGGCTGTGGCGGTTTGGCTGTTGGTTTTAATGCAGGGAGTCACTTGTCAAACCGAGTTACTCCCAGTCTTTCTCACTAAATAAGCCTAGAATAGAGAGTAAGCCTGGTGAAAATGTTGCCCTGCTATTTGTGTACGTATGCCTGTGTCGGTATATTTTAAGTGGAAATGGCTTTAAAAAAGAAAACAAAAGAGGGAATAAATAACTATCTGCTTGTAGACAGTAAGATCTAGGCTAATGTGTGACAGATGAAAATGAAATGAACGCAAAGTGTCAGACTGACAGAAAGACAGACATGTTTTTGTGCTTGTTTAGCATCCTGATAGAAACAATAGGTAACTCAGGTTGTGAAGGACCTCAGGAGGTCATCTGCCTACCTGCTGAAGCGGATGGGTGTGCCAAATGCCCTCTGTCAAGAACTCAATACCCCTTCCTTGCGGCACACACACGAGAAGGCTGCTCTCAGTGGCAGGGTTTTGCAGGGCCACGGCAGTCAGGGGCTGCGAGGCCAAGCCCAGGGTGGTTCCTGCATCCTGACTGCAAACGGGTGGTGATGGGGTTATGAGCAGCGTGGGCCCTGAGAGGTGGGGGCGCACCAGGCAGCGTGTAAACCAGCAAGCTGGGGGAAGCCTGAACACAGAGCTCCTTTTGGGTACGATGCTTGCTGGAAAGGCAGTCTGGGGTTTTCGATGATGAGGCTTTTCTGTTTGTTTCTACTAAATCTAGGGAAACAGGATCGATGAAGCAAGTTATCACTGTATACCTTTGTGTTGGAGTCCCGCTGTGCTGGCTGCAGTCCCAGCCTCGAGATTTTCCAATCTCTGGCTTTACCCCTGCACCGGACATGTCTCTGGACAGTAAGGCAGTAGGAGGCATTTGGGGCCAGGGCTGAGTCTGCTGCCTTGAAGATAAGTCTTGGTTTCCCAGTGAGAGCTGTGGGAAATGCAGTATCAGACCTGAGGCTTCACTGACCTGTTCTGGGAGCTGAGAGGAGAAATCAGGGGCTCATGTGGCCGTTGTGAGTGCAGAGCTGTCTTACAGTCACCTTTCTCTCCCCTTGTATCCCAGATCTGAGTGCAGCAGGACTGAATGTCACCTGTTCCCTTGTGACTAGCGATTTACAAGCGCTCATCCTGCTTCTTGTTTGCAGAGCAAATGCCCTTTTCCTGTTGGCTCTGCCCTCCCTGCAGTGGGGAATCAGCATATTCTGGTCTTGAAGCTTCTCCCAGATTTATGAGCTTACTCTTCACCTTGAGGGTAAGGCTCCCTTGCCCTGAGAAAGCTTTGAAGGCCAAAACGCCAGTTGCTGACTTAAGCAAACACCATTGATCCTCCAGCAAGTAAAATTTCCTTCTTTTTCCTTTTTAGGACAGAGGTTGTTGAGATCTTGTTGTTGTCCTCTATGTATTTCTCTTTTTCTCTGGAGGCATGAGTCCCAAACTGTTCTGAGCAAAATCAATGTGATTTGAAAAGAACTCATCGATAACACTTATGGGGGATATTGCCTCCTTGCCAGAGACCAACAACACCCCCACAAAAAACTGCTCTCAGTTACCTCTCCCCTTGAAAAGCAAGGTTCTTTAATTGGCTTTTAATCTGGGGAAGAGGAGAGCTGTTTGCATTGAATTGGTAATAGGGGATAATATCATACCCTGAGTGATGGGTTATTTGATCTCTGTGCATCAGAAACCTGAGCATATGTCTGTGAAATCAGGTGGGGGGCAGACACCAGGGCTGGCTCAGGGCCCAAATAGGAGCACAGCTGCTTTTTTATTTCCAATAATAATTAGAAGTAAGATGAGGAACAGTCACCTTTTGTCCTGTTGCTCCAGGGCACCAAATGATATTGGGAAGCCTGAGGAAAAGCCTTCAAAGACAATGCATGTGGCATACAAGGGGTGTTAACACTACCTAGCCATTTAATGGGACAAAGCCAGGCCAGTGCTGCAGGCTGCCCCACCTCAGCCTGGCTTCAGCCAGGAAGGCTGCGAATACCTGCCTGAGCAGATGCACAGCAAGGAGGGCAGCTCGGCTCCCCGCAGCCCTTCAGCGCTTGCTTGGCTCTGAGCATGCGAGGAGCCCTGAGGAAAGGCAGCTGCGTGAGTGCTGCACATCATGGGGCGGCTGCCAGGGCTGCAGAGCTGCACACCCACTGCCCACCATCACGCTGCCAGTCGGTGCATGCCGGACGGTTTGGAAACCGTCCTCATGCCCACGCTACAGCCCTTCTGCCTGAGAGGAGGAGGAGGAGGAAAGACAAAGGCTGTACCATCCAGAAAAACAGATGATCATTTTTTAAAAACAAATCTCTGTCACGGTGTGATCAGGTTTTAATAGGGCTGCAAGAAATGGGCAGTTTTGGCATGGGAACATCGTTATGACCTTGGTTCCCACCCGTGTCCTACCTTTGTGCCCAAGTTGTCACTGCACAGTGCCAAACATCGTAGCAAGGGCAGCCTCATCGACCTCTGCGGCTGCAAGCTCACGGTGCCGGCTGAGCACCGCTCAGAGCAGCCGCCCCACCATGGGATCTGTGCCTCTTGCACGTGCTCACCCCCTTCTGTGTCTCTAAATGTCATTGTCGGGCCTCTGCCAGACCCAACTGGGCTTTGAAAAGGGGATAAATCAGGCAGCCACCAGTTTACCCTCCCAAAGTGATATTAGCTCTGCAGGCATCACAGAGGTTTTGTAGTGAGATCCACAGTGAAGATCATTGACGTCATTAGCCTATGGATTGGGCCTGTAGTCGGTTCACTCATGCGGCGCAGGGAGGAGCGGGAGGTGCTGGGAGGCATGTGGGCCTGGGAGAGCAATGCACCGACAACACAGGGTCCCTGAGCGCTGAGCCCAGTGAAACGTGCTCTTAAATGCCTCCTGGCTTCGAGCTGACTCAAGCACACATGGGAAACTTGTTGATGTGGATGACACCGTTCATTCCTGGCTGGTTTTGTTTGTTTTGGTTTGTTTCTTGCTGCAGCTGCCTTTGGAGCAATAAATAGCTGTGGATCTTGCTTGTGGTCTGTGCAAAGTAGTTAATATTTAATCAAGAGGTCTGAAGCTGGATTTGTTTGGTTGGCAAAACATAAAAATTGCTTTTTCTGTTTTTAGAGCTAGGTAGATAGGGCCAGGCTTTCCAAAAGGCTCAGGGTCATCTCTTAATTAATCAATTATTTTAAGATTGTAGCATGCTGGTCAGTGACAGGTTTTCTAAACACCTCAGCTCTCAGCAAACCACCTTAACAAATGCCAGAGCATCTGAAAGGACTGGCACCCAGCATGCCAGTGAGAAGTATTATTTATAGAAAAAGCCCTGCTGACACAGGCTAGCAAAGTGTTACCTATATCCACTGCCCCTTCTCTTGTTCCTTCGTGGGGTTTTCCTCCAGGTCTGTTCACATGGTTGGATTCTGCTCCCCAGATTACAGGTGAGGGGTGAGAGGGATATTCCCCCTGCAAGCAGGATCTAGCTTTCTTAGGAGGTCTTCCCTCTGGCTTTGTGGGAGGCTGTCTGGATCGTTGCTCCACTTCTCCCGATGCCTTTAGGCCAAGGTCAGAGAGCAGACGAGGCACATGGACTTTTGAGGGGGCGGTTGCCTAACTGGAAGGTGGCAGCTGTAGCGTTTAGAGAGAAGCATCCAGGAATGCTCCTTGTTCCAAGCCCTGAACCTACTGGAGTACCAGAGGCCAGGATGCCACTCACCAGCTGGTCTGCATCATCCTGCCTCTGTGGGTCCCTGTGGTGGTTTTATTGCCCATTTTATCCTTTCATTTGAGAAAGACATTGGCATACCAGCCTTAGGAATTTGCTGTTCCCCCTCTTCACCTCAAAGTACACGATCTCTTTCCGTGGAGATATGAGTGAACCCTGCCCATACTCGGAGCCAGCCAGACCCCATAGCACTCTGTTAGCAGAGAACTCAACCCCTGCTTGAAGGATCCTGTCCCTCTGCAGAGCACAGCTCCTGGGTTGGATCCAATTGCTCCCATATGCAACATTTCCATTTTGACTTCGTATTGCTGTAGGAATTTGGCAGTCCATGGGGTTCTCCAGTATTTTTTGCAATGCCAGGTCTCTGGATTATTACCCCTTGAGACTAAGCAGTGGGATGGCCAAGGCTTAGCCAGCTGGTGTTTTCATTGTGTGGGAGGGTATGGTTTGTTTGTGAGAAGGACCAAGCACCAGCATGTCAGCTCTGTTGCCTGATGATCAGAGCATCATGCCTGCTAACAAACAGCGACTGTGTTAGGTCATGGAGTCCAGCAGTCCACCTCCTGGGGCCAGTGCCTTGTCAGGTCTTGTTTTTGAGGGTGCAGGGTTCTGTGTGCTGACCTGTTGGTGGACAGTTACACAACCCTGATGATCAAAACACTCCCTGCTGGGGCTGTAGCACAGGGTAGCTGCCTTTGTGAGCTGACTGAGGAAGGGTTGGCAAAATGGGGAGCAGGGCAATTACCAGGGACAGGCCATTGTTTGGAGATGCATAGGGTTGGGGTTTTCACACTTGGCAAAGGGTGTTGAGTACCTGCTTGCTGCTGTCTTTGGACAGGAAGTGGGCTGGGACAGGCAGACCATGCCAGACACCCTCTGCCATGTATTGGCCCATAATGTCCTTGAGCTGCTATTGAAGCCATATAAAATGGTCAAACGGTCCATTTGAAGCCAACAGAACCTTTTATAGACCCAAAAAGTTGGTGTCATGTCCCCTTAACTGGACAAAGCATAGAAATTCTGTACAGTTTGGGACAGACTTTTATGGTCTGTCCAATTAATATGTCTGTTGCTGGTATCCTGAGTCTCAGGTTCTATAGAGATGTAAAAGGAGGAGCCGGTAAGATCCCTTACGGGGGTCATGTGGGACGGATCTTTTCCAGTCCCTCACCTTGCACTGCCACATTGGTCGGTGCAGAGGTGCTGCTCAGTGCGGGATGCAGCCCCAGCCCCTTCTGCACGAGCGCTAGGGGATGCACGGGTTGCAGGATGGGGTTAATGCACTGCCAAAGCATCCTTTGTTCCGGGCGGGCTGCTGAGGTTTGGAAATGGAGCGCTAAGAAGTGAACACCACAAAATAGATACGTCCGCACTTTATGATGCTGATTTTCAGTTTCAACAGCTGTTCCATTTGGAACAGATGAACGTGTACTCCGGCTTACCAGGAGTCAATTAAAAATAAACCGAGGGAGAAGGATTGGTGTTGGAGCCCAGCGACGCTCGTCGGACATAAAAGTTGCATCTTTTCAAGCCTGGATTTTCACTCCAATTTGCCACAGGCGGCAGGATCTAACTCGGAGCTCTCATTAGCATAGAAATGCTGTTGCTTGCTCTGAATTCCTGGCCCCATCGCTTTGTTCTGCTCCCGGCTGGAGCGGCGATAAGCCGCCTCCCAGCCTGCCCGTCCCCTCCCCCCGCGCACCCGGCCGGTGCACAGCTGGGCCGGGCATGGCCGGTCCGGCCGCCCCGCGCCCTTCCCCCGGTGCTCTGTGGGCGAGGGGCCGGGGGCGGGTGGCGGGGAGGGGGGCAGGGAAGGAGGGAGGCCCCGGTGCGTGGCTACCCGGGTGGATTAGGCGGCAGACATCTGCAGGGAGCGGGGAGGGGGGCAGGGAAGGGCTGCTGCCTTTTGTTCCTGCCTTTTTACCTTATGTGGCCAGAGGATGGCCGTCGGCTGCGGGCATCCTTAGGCTGTTTTTCCTCTGCTTCCCCAAAGCGATGAGGAAATAAAACTTTGGCTTAGCTCAGCATCTGCACAGGTGGACATCCTGCTCTCTCCGGTCGCAGGAGAGGAATGCTTTGGGCAGGGGAGTGTGATTGTAGGTGGGACTCCTGTAATGTCCCTGCTCTTATTCCTGGTCCAACCACGTATTTTTTGGCAAGAAACCTCTCATCTTTCTGCCTCTGTTTTTGTCAGCAAGGTAGGCAAGTACAGGGTCATTCAGAGGATGTAAATAGGGTGTACGCCATCCTCATGGAAAAGACGTGATGCCCGCCGTAGTTTCCTCCCCTTCCTACTGCTCCTAAGCAGATGGTCCCCTTGAGCCCTCCTCTTTGCAGAGATGGGCAACATGGCCAGGTCCTTGCAGCATCAGTCAGTGCCTCCTCCCCAGCAAGAAACACATCTGGGTTACCACTGCCTCTGGCCGTTCAGGAGGGCAGGAGGGGGTGGGAGAGAAGAGAGGCCAAGCATCATTTTACAAAGGCTGGATTGAGCACCAGGCCAAAATGCATCTTTAAGTGATGAGTCAGAAATGTGATCCACAGGCAGGGTCAGTTTTCACAGAGGGGTAGTTTGCTAAGCGAGAAGCAGACAGACAAGTGTTTTGCTTAGAAATTTGGGCAAGGACTCGTACTGCCCAGGAGGCTCTGGAGGAGGAGATAGGTTCAGCTGATGTTCCCCTTCTGGCCTGTGGTTTGGGCTGTCCAGGTTAGGACCCATTAAGGAGGCCAGCCCTTCATAAGTCATGGCTGAAAAGAGCAACCTGTCTCAAAAGGGGGTCTCCAGCTAGGCAGCCCCTTCAGAAAACTTGGGCCAAGGCTCCTGAACAAGTTATTTTGAGCAGTTGTTGGGTAAGTCTCTGGATGGCCGGAGCCCTCTCTACTCCAGGTCGGTGAGGAAGGCTTGGTTTCACAGGGGGTAAGTTCCTCCAAGGCCCTGCTTTGACATAAACTGGGAATATGGAGCTAATCATCCAGACTTTATGTCCAAGGAAGTAACTAGGCACTTTCAGGCTAAGATTCATCCAGCCCAAGGTAGATTTCTTATGCACACTGTGTGAATTACACGGTAGAAATTTCTCTTCATTGACTCCGCATTTCGTGCAGACAGCCAGCTAAGATGAAGGTGTCTGCACTCCACGGCATGCGCTGTGTTTTTCCACGAGGGGAGCTGCTTGTTGTGCAGGCAGAATTTCTACTCCTCTCACCTTTCTGCTGCTGCAGCTTTAGGAGCCATTTCAGTAGCTTGGCATAATTTTCTGGAGATGCTAAACAGCTTTACAGAGTGGAAGATCGCCTCTTCCTTTCAGCCTCCTTCTCCCCTTCCCCACTTTTCTCAATCACTCCTTGTGCCTTCCAACATTTTTTAGTACTGTGTTTGTATGATGGGAAGAGAAAACACAGGGATGGGAAATTAAATCTGGAGAATAAATGAGATATTTACTAATTTATTAATATGACAGAACTAATTACTGTCTCTCCAAGATTCATCTCCTTGCCTGGGTTCCCACACACCAGTGACTCGGTCCCAAGAGTTGCATTACTGCGACAGCGAGGCTGAGAACAGCCTCCTGAGGGGAATGAAGAGCAGAACACACTGCCTGGGCAGACAGGGCATGGTGGCAGCCCGTCATGCAGAGAAAGCTGAGGATAAGGCAGAGGAGGAATGACTGGACAGAAGCTAAGCTATCAGCTCCCTTTCAGCTGCTTGTGCTTACTGGGAGTAATTCCTCTGGGACAGGAGCAGTAGTGTTGCAGAAGACAATCCAAGCCAAGTGACCTGGCTGCAAACTGGTGTCCGCACTGCAGGAGTTACCCTCCATTCATCTAAAGGAGGTGTTGACTCTGAAGGCTGAAGTCTCCTCAGTGCATCTGGCAACAGCTTCTGCGTCCTTTCGGCTGCTGGGAGGCCTTGCACTCCTGCTTGCACTTCTGTTCCTGTTAGCCTGTTATTATTTAACACTAGTATGGGCAGAATTTTGCAGTCCTGGGGGATGCCAAAACAGGCTGATGAATCCCCTGGCTTCAGCCCTTGGCACTATCAGTGAATAAACCATTTGTCCTCAATGTGTGCATTGAAAAAATTCTTGGTTCATTTTATTCTTCATCACCTTCAGCATTTGAAGGCCTGGGACTCATTTAAAATCTATTTGAAGAACGGTTCAAAGGTTTCACAATGTCCTGGTGAGGTTTCATAGGCTGTGTATTCAGTCAGTGACTTACTTCAAGATCTTCTGCTCTGTTTCTAGCTCTTTGTAAGAAATGAAGACAGGGGATCGAGATCAGTTTTCAAACAAGCTCTGCATGCTGCGTACCTGGGCTCAATCCCTTCTCGGCCGGCAGTAGCCAACAAGGACAGTGTAGGCTCTTTGCTGAGTTGTGACTAGTAACTACTGTCATGGTGCTTCCAGTTGCTGGATGTCTTTACATTTGTGTTTATTAAGTGCAGATGTTTCGAGGCGGGGTTGGCAAGGAACAGTTTCTGCAGTGAGATGGGGTCAAGTGAGCCTCCTTAGCTCTCCCTTCCCACACACCCGGCTCCCTGTAGTGCTGTTGCTGAGTTTTGCTGCTCTAAATTTATCAGGATGCTCTTTCTGGAAGAGAGGAACAATGCTGTTTTGTGCAGAGGTGCCAGAAGGGCAGAGCAAATGACGGTGCGGAGGGTGCGAGAAAAGGAAAAGAAAGTGTGAGTCAGGTGCTTTGGTGCTCGTTTCTGAGCCTGCCACTCTGCATCCCCTTCCTCCCGGGAAGGCAGAGCTGAGAGACGGAGGGGGAGCTTCGCAGCCAGCTCTCTGCCGGCCGCCCTTGACACGCGAGTGGGAAATCACCATGCTGGCAGGGACCCCAAGGCAAACAGTTCCAGCACAGCTTGCTTCCCCCGCACGCCGTCCCCCAGGAGAAGGCACGGATGCTGCCAGCAGGCCCTGGCACCACAGCTATGCTGAGCTGCTCCAGAGAGAGCCCCGGGCTTTCCTTGGTGCAATACAGCCCTGGCTGAGTGCACGCTGAAGCTCGGGACCGTGCCTCTGGAAGGCCAGCCCTGGATCCCAGAAGCAGCTGGAGGGGAGCTGGAGCTCTGCTTCTTGGTACATCAGAGCTAAGCTGCACCACAGGTTGAAGTTAGCAAACAGAGGAGCCCAGCAACTCCTCCTTTTGTGTCAGGATCTCCTGGTTCTGCGGATGCTGATATTACCCGGCCTCTCCTTCATTGCAGACATCTGTTTGCAGGAGGCAGAGGTCTGGTGACAGTGGGACAATTTCAAATGCCTGTGTGTGATCACAGCTTTGGTGGTCAGTGGGGGTTGCTCACCAAGTCACCCCTGCAGCAGTCTGCATCCCAACAGGATAGTGTGAGCTGTAGGAGCTTTTTCAAGTCTCTCCATGGGATATAAAATCATCCAGCAGGATTTGAGCTCCTCTTCTACAGGTATTGGCTTTGGACCTAGGTCCTGCCTTTCAGTCAAGAGAAAGTGGTTGGTATTAGCAGTAGGAAGGAATGGACGGTAAGTAGTAACATGCCTTGAAGGAGCAGTTCTCCCTGGTGTGGCAAGCGGTAATCAGCTCCTGCCCTGAAGCACAAGGGCTGAAATGCTGTCTGTGTTCTCCTGAGCTGTGGTTACTGGCCCCATGGGTGGCCTGCCTTGAGGGACAGGAGGAACACCACCCCATCTCTACTCGTGGGAGGGCACCCTGGAAAGAGGCTAAGGCGCAGTTGTTATGGCAGAAGCCACTTCCAGCCCCACTCCTCCCTCCTTCTTCAGGCTAGGCAGCAGGACGGGAGAGCAGGCTGCGGGAGCAAGGACCCTAGGGCAGCTCTTGGTTTGTAGGGGACCAGCTGGCCATGGCGAGCGGGTCCAATGTGCTGCTTGCATTGCGCCCAGAGCGAAAGGGGAAGCCTACCTGTGAGTGTAACTGTGCCTGTGATCAAAACAGTGCAGGCCAGCTTCTCCTGCATCTGTCAAATCACCCCCTTGCCTGGGTGAGGGGTGCCTCCTGTGGAAAGGGTCCTCTCCCATGTGGTCTGCACCAGGGTGTGGGTCCTGTGGGGTAAGACAGGCCCACCAGGCACCCTGGGGGTTTGCCACCGGGGCAGTTGGTACAGATGAAGGTGCTGTGCCTCCTGCCACGCTGCAGCCCAAGGCAGCTCCTGCACAAATGAGGTCAGGCCAGGAGCACTGGCCCTGCTCTCCTCCTGCTCTGCCCAGCTGCTCCACGCTGAGCTGTGTCTCTAGGAAGGTTTCTCATTTATGGGCTGGGTTTCTCTTTTGGCTGCTTTGTTTACTGGGGAATAAATGACACAATCAGGCGGGCTGATCTTATGTTCCGGGAGGGAGGAGAAGATTGATCCAGATCTTCATTGCTGCTGCAATCAGCTTAGCTGTTCCCAGGATCAGGGTCTGTAGGGATCAGCCTTGGTAGGGAAACCGAGACCCTGCTCTGCAGCAGAGAGGGCAGTTTTTGTGTGAGCGGGCCCGACCCCAGTGTCATGCTGCCGCTGTAGCCACATTGCTTTCCCAGTTTTCCAGCCTTCTCCTTTCTCCTCACTGCAGTGCCATGCTTTTCAAGGCCCATCGCTGTGGACAGACACAAGCTAGCCTGTAACTTCCTCCCCTCCTGTTCTTTGCGCGCTTGTGCTGGCTTGCTCTTTGTCCGGTGTTTGTGGGTGACACCCCTTCCTATACACCTCCTGGCGCTCTGCCTCTCCCCCTATCTCATATCTAGTGCTCCTATTTGCTCAGTTGTGCTGTGGTTGGAGGTGTAGAGCAGAGGGAACCGGCACACTGCCTGCCCACCTGCACCTGCCAGCACCTGAACACGCACGGCTGACAAGCTGCTGCGGTAGCCATAGCCGAACGTGGGATGGAGAAGGCGGGTAGGGAGCGAGCGTGGGAGAAAAGGCCCTGTGTATGAAATATTCCAAGTGGGGAAAATTGGCTTGTTTGCTAATGCTATAAAGAAAGAGGCTGCCTTTTCTCAAGCCCTGGGGCAGACAGCTAGGCAATAAAGGAGGAAAAACCACTAGAAATGAGAGCCGCCAAGGTGATGACGGCCCAAGCAAGCTGAAACCTGCCTGGTGAGGAGGCTTGTTCCAGAGTGGGAAGGGGCAGATTCCCAGTCAGAACTGGCTCTGCACAGTCCCTTTCTCATGGTAATGGAGCCCAAAGTTTCCAGGAAAGACTGGGCTTTCAATATCTGGTGGGGAACTCTGCCCCCAACCCTTAACTTTGAATTCAGGTTAATGCAAGCTTGAGGAAGCCTGTGAACCCAGTTTATGCCCGGTTTGAAAGGCAAGCCCAACCCTACAGTTTCTCTCTGCAAGTTGCAGCACACAGAGCTTATCTGGGTCCCATCTGAAGCCACGCTAGGGGTAATTTACAATGACAGTATAAAAGCAGGCTCATTCTAGCACCATGCCAGGACCTTTCAGTAGTGCTCGAGCATGGAGAGCCAACCAGAATAGGAATGAGAGAGGAAACCTTTTTGGTGGATCCTGCTGTGACAGCAGCCCTGCAGAGGGCTCATGCAGTCCCAAATATCACCCTACCCCCATGCTCCACTGATCCTTCCCCTGGTTCATGCGCGATATTTGCATCTGTCCTCTATATTCTCGCACCAAAGCAGCTGCATTTAGCCTGCCTACCCTTGCTGAGGCTGCAGAAGGGGAGGTCAATGGTTTTTCTGCACTAAACCATCCCTTGTCATTAGGGCTGGGAGCCAGAGTACATTCCTCAACAAGCCAGCACAGACCTCCCCCCTCCTGACATGCACACCTCTCCCTGCTTTGCACATCCTTGTGTTCATGACAGCCCTTGTCTGATAGGACCCAAGCGACGGGGACCGATTCCACGGCCCTTCTGCTTTCCCGCTGACGTTTCTAAGTAAAGCTGCATTTCTGGGGCAAGTCAGAGCAGGAAGCCCAGTTTCTGGTTGGACAGGCTTTGTTTGTGCTCTGGGAGAAATAGAGAGGTTGGCTGCAGGCCTCAGGATGGGAGTTGCATGGTTGTGGCCTGGGAGAGGGGATGTGTTGTAACTTGCTGCCCATCTTTCCCTCGCTCCCTAGTTCCCTCTCAGGGTTTTGAACTTAGGAAATGTCTTCTTTCAAAAAGAGGTGTGAAATGGTGCCAGAAGGAAGCAAGGAATGAAAAAGGGGAACAGCAGGAACAGGTGATTCTCTCTTGCGTGAGTAACCTTGCTGGAGTCTGAGCACTGAGCGCCTGTTGAGGCTGTACAGTTTGGAGGCAGAGGGAAGACCAGCCATCCCCTGATCTAATGCTACAGGCTTTGGAATTAAATGGCTTGTAGTCTCCTGTTTCCTTGGAGAATGCCACCCCAGTGGGCATACTGTGCTGGTTTTAGCTACCAGAGTGGTATGCATCATCGTAGCTCAGGCAGGGCAACGTGAATCCCGGAAGGTCCTCTGAGCTCCCAAGGCCCACGCACAGCTGGATCTCTGCCTTTGGGGTCGAGGCTCCAGTGGTGGAAGCCAGCTTGCCCCTTGCCTTGTTGCTGTACCCACTGAGAGCTCTGTGCACCTTCAAGCTATTTCACAGATAGCTGGACATCCATCAAGGGTATCTTGCAGGAAAGATGGAAAAGCATCATGGGTCGCCTTGAACACGCGGCTGAGGGACCTGGTTTCCCTATATCGTATGAATCAGCCTCGAGACAGGGCAGTGCTCACATATGATAAGGAATAGCATTGTTTCCCTTTCCTTACTTCCCTCTCTTCTATTCAGTTTCTTCTCCATTTTAAATATTTTGGGTTTTTTCCCCCCAGCCCTTTTTCCTTCCATCCCTCTGCTCTCTCTGCTATCCCTTTGTCTTTCTCTGTTTCAACCCCCTTCCTATGTGTCTGCAGGATGCCTCTGCCCAGACACAACAGACGCTGAAGGGCAAGACTGGAACTACTCTAGATGCAATCTCCATTTTGCTCAAGGATCATTAATTACCTTGATGATTAAATACAATTAAAGATCCTTAAGACCTTTCTGATATCAGAGCCTTTAGCAAGGGCAGCTTTTAGGAACCTTCACCAGCAGAAAAAAAAAAAAGGAGGAGATAGACCAGTAAATCAGGGAATCCCAATTAAAATCCGTGCTTAGCTCATTAACCTAATTACACATTGTGTCGTGCTAGCCTCAGCTTCACTGAGGGGGAAGAGAGGCAGCAGTGGGGGCAGGCTAGTTACCCGTGTGCTAACCGTAGTAGGTTGTTTATGTTAAAACTACTGTCTCTTTGGCTGAGAAAATGGCCTTTGTGGGGGATTTCTAGCTGGGCTGTGGAAGTTAAGCATTTTGCCAAGCCCTGAAAGGCAGCGTGTAATTCCTCTTCCCTGAAATGGCCTTTCCCCACGCAGGCTCTGTACCTTGCTTGTCAGAGCGCAGCTCTGCTGGTGGGCAGGAACCTTCCCACACCCAATTCACCCTCCTCCCTCACCCTTGGAGAGGTGGAAGGAGGAAGAGCCCCTCATGGGATGGTAATGGCGATGAGGAGAGGGTCTTTGAGAAAGGGGAAAAGGGAAGGGGTTGGTGCTGAGCATGGAGAATCCTTCCGCCGAGGCAGGCTCCTTGGCTGCTGAGTAGAGGCTGAAGCATGCCAGGCCTCCGTGACTTGGGGGTTGCTCTGCAGGGAGCCGTCTGCTTGAGTTATCTGCTGTGGCACCAGACATCCCTGTCCTGTCCCTCCTTCCCCCTTCTCACAGCAGGGACACTGGGTTGCACAAAGGCCTCCCCTTCGCCCATCCTGAGGTCTGGGTCTGAGATCCTGCTCCCAAAGCCTGGCACAGCCTAGCAGGAAGAACTCGGTCCCCTCCCAGGAGATTATGCCAGTTACTGGGGTGGGAGGAGGGAGGCATGGTGTCTTGGGAGCACGTCTGTCCCACCACGAAAGGGAAGAGAATGGGCACATTTGCCGGCCCTGCCCCTGCCGAATCCAGGTGACTCACAGATTTGTGGTTTTTCCCCACGAAAGTCTGAGGGCTGGATCCTGCCATGTGCAGCTGCATTCAGCGTGCTTCGCTGCCTACGTGTCTGCGTTCAAAGGGATGGGGAGGAGGCAGCAGGCCCCAGCATGTCCTGCCCATAACCAGTCGAATTTGGAAAAGCAAGTCAGAGCTCGAAGAGGTCAGGGTGCGGCTTCCCACATGGCAAGGGCAAGGGAAGCGGGCGCATACTGGAGACCCCGAGTCCCGTGGGACCAAGCTGTGACTTCCCTAGTACCTGGAAGCATGGAGAGAGAGGGAAGGAGGCAGGGAGCCAAGAAGCACGCTTCTATCAGCAGAGCAGCTCCGTGTGGGGTCTGTGCAGCAGAGCCGTCGCCAGCTGGGAGGGCACAGCCTTACCTTGGGGAACATCACTGGATTCCCTGGATCGGCAGGGACTGAACTGCTCTGCAGAGCTCTTGGGAAGGAGGCAGGGGGAGAGCAGGGAGGGGAGTTAGGTATGTGCACGAGTTTTGATGGAGGCGCAGCACAGCTTGCCAAGCAATATGCCACATATGGGCTATTTGACCTCCTGATGAGGAACGCTGCCATAGCCTCAGGTGAGTTCACACAGGGCCAGGGCAACCCAGCTGGCAGGCAAATGGCCATCCCTGCACCGGGAAGAGCACTGGCTCCTATCTTAATCTCTTGGGAAAGATCTGTTCCTTCCCTTCGCCCACATATAAACACACCCGCTTTCTTTCACATGGGTATGCTGTGGGCACGTGAGGGATATGAGGGGACCAGAAGTGATGGGGAACTACTGGGAGTTGGGTAGGTCTAGGTAGGCTGGGGACAGATGGACTCAGGCAGATGGAGCCCAGAGGTGCAAGCAGTCTGCTGAGTGGGTGAGATAGGATCGTGACAGAGCGAGTCCCCTTGCACAGCTCAGTCCCATATTCCCCTTTAGTCCTAGGCTGAGCTACGGTGAGGGTGTTTAGCCTGGCACCAGTTTACTTGAGGACAGTGTGTATGAGAATAGCTGTTAAATAACTTCAACAGCGTGTGCCAGCCTGAACTGAGACGCAGTGGCAGCTGGGAGGCATAAAGGTGATCAGAATCCTTTGAACTTCAAGAAAACAACAAATAGAAAACAAGTTGGGAAGTTCAGGATGCGATGCTTGTTTTTCTGATTAATTTGTCCTTACTTTAGAAAAAAATCCCACTCTTAACAAGCTGTGTGTCATTTTTGTGGGGTTACTGTGCTAAGCCCACTGCTTCTGGCCCAGCAATGGCTGTTTCTGAGGATGACACAACCTGGACACACCGATGTCCTGAAGCTCTGGGGCTCTGAGGAAGTGGGATCTGCCTGTCTGCGATGATAGGAATGGAAAAGCAACAACTTCAAACCCTGCAAGTCACAGTTCCTGGGATTTTGCAGGGGGTGTTGTAATCCAAGTGGGAGGTTTGCAGTTGCACTGCTCTGGCATCAGAGGCATTGCCCCAAACCAAACAATGGACTCTAGGACGCAGGAAAAAAGTTATCCCCATTGCCCTAAACCTGGAGGCCAACCCTCCCAGAAGAATTTAATCTGGCAGAAGATCAGAAGGCAGCCTTCCTGAGACATCCCAGCCCCACTGGGACAGCAGGGTTTGCTGTACACATTGACCATTCTTCGGCTGGTGCTCTGCTTCCAGGTAATTAAAATGGCTTAACCCTGCAGCCCAAACAGCTGCCTGCAGATAACATGTCTTTATGCCCAAGGGACCCTTACCTCATTGTCTGCTCCAGAGACCCCCTTGACTGCAAGGCATGTTTGGAGGATACAAGAATTTCATTACACAGTGACAGAGTGAAGGCAGAAATTCAAATACCTTAAAGAAAGAGGGCATGAGAGAAGAGAAAAAACAGATCTTAGGGATGTGAAACAGCAGGGGATTTGTAGATCCGACAATGGGAGAATTTGGAGTCTGTTTCTCAGTTATGCCAAGTGTATCTGGAGTATTCCCAGAGCAAACAATGCAATTACTTTAGATTCTCACTATGCCAGTGAGTTGTCAGGCCTGAGGTTCAGACTCCCAAAGGGTCCTGTGCAGACTTGCATATAGGCTGTTACGCTTTCCTAAGGGAGATGGAAGCTCTGAGAGAAAATGCCACATTGACTTTTGTGAGGACAACTGTAAACTTCCTCTTCCTCTTGGGCTTCCTGCTGCTCCCCTGTCTGAGTCCTTCGCTTGAGGAGATCCGCAGCAAAAATTCCTAGTCCTTTCCTTAGTGCTTGTTGAGCTTGTATAGCCCACAGGGTTGAAAACAGCCTTGGGGATAAGACTGGGCTGTCCTTTCAGGTTGCCTTCAGCCCTGCAAAGAGGTAGTTATTTTCCATTTCAGGGGTGTTATTTCTTTCTGATGGGATCTTTTCTGAGGAAGGTGTGTGTCTCCCCTAAACGAAGTCTCTTAATTTCCCTTTGGGGCACATTATTCTTAACCTCTTGTGCTCTGTTTTCCTCCATCTTACTCCCCGTGAGCTTTGCTGGGCCTGGGCACAGTGTGACTTCAGATGCAGAACCCATTACCTTTTTATTCTTGCATGGGTGATTCCAGTGTGACTGATCTGCTTGTCACACTATTGATCTGTTGAGGGATCCAGTCCAAAGATGTGTTCCCTATGACCGTCACAGATTTGGTGCTGTGACAGCATCAGAAACAGGGGATTCTCAAGTCTGGTGCCTTTGCAGAACTAGGAAGAAACTTAGGTCTTGGTTTAATTCTTCTGTTTCATCCAACTTGTGGGTATACTGGCAAGGCACCAGTCTGTGTCCTGTGGCACTATTCCCCTTGCTTAGGTCAACAAGGCTGCTTAGCACAAGTAGAGGCCTTTACCAGAGTGGCTGTACCATTTTACAGTGCCTGAGCTTACTTTAATGAGCAAGTTAATCTATTTCTGCATGATGCTGTGAGGTGCCAGGAAGACATGTCCTGGTCTGTGTTCACACAGGGTGACAGCATGCCTTAAAACTGGTGTTTCTTTCTGCCTACCTTTGCCTCCTCTCAGAGTTTCTACAGACAAGTGTCTGTTGCCAGACACAGCCCCTGAGACCTCTACTCTTAACTGAAGGTTGACCCTTTGAACTCTAACACCCACACTAATAGGAGTTAATGATATTTATCTATACACTTATCTTTCTTTACCACTGTCTACCCTGTTATTCCCCATGCTGAAGTATCTGGGTACCTTACCGACAGTAACAGTTTTGTGGCATCCAGATGATGCCACCATTTTTCCATGATGGGAGAATTACTGTTCAGACAAATTAAGAAATTTCCTTTAATCTTTTTTTTCCCCTGGTTTCTTTTTTGTTTCTTTTTTTTTTTAATTGTCCCCATTTGCATTCATTCAATACCCATCTGGTTATTTCTGGAAGTCTTTCTCCATTACTATTCTGGTCATTTTTTACAAAATTGGAGATGGGACTTTTTGTCCTCTTTTCTGTTCCTATTAGCTATTTATATCCTTCCATCCATCTTCTTAGGTAGTCAAGTATCCAGCTGTGTTATATCTGTCACCTTGGTACCTAAGCAACAAGTGAAGATGTTTCTTAGCTGCTGTTAGCTCAAGCAAAGGCTGCTTTAGAGCAGGGGTGGCAAACAAGTGACACCGGAGCTGCTGTGCAGCTTGTGAGCAATTTAAGCCCAGCTGCCATGCCCAGAGGTGGTGAAGCACCAAGGGGAGCCTTGGCCAGGTTTGTCCCATCCTTTTGTGGGACCCCAGGGTAGGTGTTCTTGTCTCCTAGGGATTCATTCCACACAGCTCCTCCTTCCCTCCCTCACTTGTGTGATGGTCCTCAGCTGCTGTGGGACCTGGCATGGTAGGTCAACCAAGTCCATCACATGTGATCTACAAGTCTCTCTGCCTCTGCCCCCAGTGTTTTGGCTCTGGAGCCGTTTCCTCCATCCCTGGGTGCTTCCCTGATGGGATGCAGGGCTGCTTCTGCACGAGCACTGGCTGCCTGGTGCTGTGGTGTTGAGGAGCATTCGTCCTCGCTCCAGCCCTCGGGGGAGGAAGCAGAGGAGGCCGGCTGCTGTGTGAAGCGGCCAAGCACTGTCGTGAGGAGGGTCGGGGATGCTGGCTGACACTGGGGTACTGCTGTGTGGGAGCCCGCACTTGGCAAGCGAGAGGCTCTTTGCAGAGTGTCGAAGAGCAGCTGCTCTGTGCAGTAGCCAGGCACTCGGCCTCCTGGCTATGCAGCCGGGTGCTGAGAGATCTTATCCAGTTGTTTTCAGTTTTCCAAAGGGAAAATACAAAAAATCTGCTGGAAACCCAAAAGACCCCTTTCTTTTCTTCATTTTTCATCCCCCCAAGAGAGCTGACTGACATTTTTGGGGTAAGGTTTGTTTTTAAAAATGGACAACGCTCTGCAGGAACTGTGTCCATATTGTCTTGCCTGCTAAAAAATGTAATAGTCTGGTTTGTCTTCTCTCTCCTTGGTTTTTTCCCCCCAGTCTGAAAAGAACATGAGTTCTCTTAAATAGCCTCCCATGTAGTTGTTAGCAAGTGGGAAGGCACAAACAGCAGACGGAGGAGGAGGTGGGCACACCAGGCAGGTGGAGGGTGGGAGCAAATCCGTCTGTCAGGAAGGAGGAAGAGACAGGGAGTCCAGAGGGACAGGCATTGGAGCAGTCCCATCCCGAGCTACATCACATGGCTGCACGGGTTGGCCCGAAGCCCCAGAGAACCCCTAATCGGGGGACAGGGTGGGATGAGACTTGCAGAATGAATCCAGATGGACTGGAGCGCCGAGTGGGCTGTGGAAAATGAAGGGGGGGAGATTCACAGGCAGGCGGGAGGTGCCTTCTCTTTGGGTGTGAGAGCTGTAGGAAAGGTCAGCTGTGGAGATGACTGCAACACAGAATGGGCTTACAAGTGGGGAATTTGGGCGTCTCAGAATGAATTTTCCTTCTGCTTTGAAACAAACTGGCATTTCAAAATTTCCACTGAAATGAAATTTCAGAAGAAAACTTTGGCCTGGCTTAATCCAAAATGTCCCATTGCAGTACAACCGAAGCATTTAATTCTGGTTGCGGTTCTGAGCAGTGTTTTACCACATACCGTTTAAAAGAAATGACAGTCCAAAAGGAAAAGTTGTTCTACAATAAGTTTAATAAGTCTTAAAATGAGAAACTCCTTTTTTTTTTTAAATGGGAAAAACTAAAAACACAAAAAAGGAAACATTCCATTCCAAGGTTAGCGCAGACCCATTTCAACCTTATCAGAAGGCTTTTTATTTTTTTTTAGTTGAAGTTTGTCAAAATCAGCACGTTCCAGTGGAGAGTTTTGGCTTGGACTAAATGGCACTTTCCATCAGAAAAACATGCCGTGTTGGAAAATTTTCCATTAGCTCTAGGGGGTTTTTTCACATGCTTTCCATTTTTGTGGCAACTTTGTCAGTCCCTGGTTTCAGCTAGGACCAAGCACACACAAGTCCCCAGAGAGCAGTTGACCTCCTGGTCTTTGAAGACCGGGATGACTCACTGGAGCTCTCCCCCCCCCCACCCCCCCAGCACAGAGGAAAATACATCTGCCCCGCTGAGCAGCCTGCTGTTCCCCTCCACATAGCCAGCCTTTTAAACGCGGCTTATTTCTACGTAAGAAGGAAACAGGGAGTCTAGTGCTGATGTAGTTTCAACATAAGTCAGTGAAATAAAGGTTAAAGTCAATGAAATATGTCAATTAAGGCCAACTGAGCTATTTAACCCTCAGTCTCTGGGCCTAGTTTCTCCAGTGTGAGGCTGGAAATGGGATGTTGACTCTCTGCTTGCTTCATCTTGTTGACTGTTAATAGATCTTTATGGGGAACTGATTGCTTTTTGGTTCTGGCTTGTCTCTCATGAATCTAGACTTCGGGAACAGTTAGGTTTAGAGCAAATATGTGATTCAAGCCTGCCATATGGATTCAGGCCTTGTAGATACCCACAGATCCTGTCACAGTTGTTGGTATCCCAGCCTTCCTGCTCAGGCATCCCCAGACTGGGGAGAAATGTGAAACATGCTCAGAGTCCCCAAAAAACCAGTCCAAACAGCAGCAACCCAGTGTAGATGATAGCTGATGCATCCATCAGACTCTGGGTGTTACATCGCTGAAATGCCTCCCAGGATGTGTATGAAGGGACATCTTTGTACCTGGGCACAAGAGGCCCGATGAGTCACTCAGCACAGTGTGTCATTCCACCTCCCGAGTGACATATGTCATCGAATTCCCCTGAATATTATATCACAACCCAGCTCCTCCCTGGGGGTACCTGGAAGCACAAAGTCACCTTGTTTGAGGAGGGAATAATAAGGCACAGAGAAGCCCTCAGTTTCTCTTCCTGGAAGTTTGCTTGCCTCCCCCATTGTGCTACAGCCACTAAATACATAAAACTCCTAATTCTAAGCCCCAGGTAACCCTTGTTTGCCCCACCAGAATGAGCAAGCCTTGCTTCAGTTTAGGGAAATGTAGTGTGGTCTCTCTTCTGCACATTCCTTTTTGCAGAAGTCCCTTTGAACTCCTGCTCCTCCTGACTTGCCCTCTGCTCTGGGCTGAACTCTGTCTGTCTTTACAGTGCCGTGATCCCTCGCTGGCTGCCCTAAACTTTCTGGGCAGGTAAGAGCAGATAGAACCATGTTGGTCTCCCTTACCATCCCCAGAAAAGCAAAGCCACAGCCGGACGAGCCAGGGAGCATGACCCCCTGTGGGAGGCCTCCCGTCAGGCTCTGACCCTCACTCGTTGCCTTCTTTCCCCCCTCAGATGCTCATGATTGGGGCCAGCACAGGCTGCCTTCAGTGGGTGGTCTTGTCGCGTGTTTACAGTCCTGAGTCCTACAGGCTCAGCAGGCTTCTGCGAGCCCCCGTCTGTGCAGCGTTTTGAAGCTCGGCAATCACTCCCGAGACAGCCTGGATGGAGGCTGTGACCTTAATAGATAGGAGAGCTGCATCTCCATCCCACACGGAGTCGATCTTTCTGCCAGCTGCCCTCTGCCCAACCTCACCGGCTGCTGTGAGGTCTGGAGTCAAAGCGAGTCCCGTGTGCCCAAATCTGCCCTGTTCGGGGCTCTCTCCTCGCTGAGGTGGCATTGCTGCTGAGCTGTAGCGGGCCATGCCAGATCTAAACCCAGGCTGGGAGGATCACAGCAGCCACTGCTCCGGCAAGCGAGAGAGATAAGGCGAACCTGGAGCGCATGTCAGCTCCTCGGGGCAATGGGGATGGGAATTGTGGTACTGGTTTTGCTCAGGGGTTGAGTGGGACACTCGCTGTCAGTCTCAACATCTCTCATGATTCCTGGCATGTGCTTACCACAGAATGTCATAGATTTGGTTGCAGCCAGTTTGCTCATTGTTGAGAGAAATGTGAGACACATTTTGGGATCCTTTAGTCCTAACTGTTGACGTGGATAATGTTTAGGTTTGCTTCCAGGCTCTGTCAACAGAATAGGTTTTCCACTTCATCTCCCTATGCTTCGGTTACCTCAGCCATAAAAATGAGGGTGACCTTTTCTATTTGCATGAGCTGTGGGTGGGGCTGTGAGGCCTTACCGCAAATGCTTCCTTTCCTGCTTCCCTTAGGTGAGAATTGTCACCATAATATGCAGATACCCACATCTAAACCAAACCATTCCAGTGAGATTGCCAGTGATTGCCTGGGTGGCCTTGGGCACATCTCTTTGTCATTCAGCACCTCTGATTTCCCCATCCCTGAAAGCAGGGGTAATAATACTTTCCTGCCTCTCAGGGTGTTGGAGGATTAATTAGTTACTGTTTGAAAAGTCTTTTGAAGATGCAAAGCTTTTCATAAATATGCAGACTTCTTCCTACAGATGGGGCCCAGGTAGGACTGGAAGTGGTGTCTGTCACTCTGTGGAGATCATAAATCCGGGAAGAGGTGAAATTTGTAAAATTAGTTTCCCTGCACAGGGACTTGATGATAAGAAAGCTGAGCAGCAGCAGGCTGGAAGTCAGGCAGGGCACCGAGTTTTGGTTTCTACGTACACCCTGTTCTTTACGGCCTGTTGTTCATGGGCAGGAATCCTTAAACAACCCAAAGTTGGGAGGTCTGAGTCTCTTCCACTTTCCTGCAGAAATATCTCTAGGGCAAGATAAAACGCATTACGAGAGAAATCGCAGGCCGTCAGACGGCGAAGGGTATCTGTCCGTTGCATCTGTTGGGTGCCATGTTTGCACTCACGTTGTTTGCAAAGATTTTTCCTAGTTGTCTGGCACATCATGAGCCGGCAAAACATATATCACATTTTTCTGGTTAAAAAAAAAAAGTAAATTTGTTGTTTCTGTCTGGAACAGAGCATGGCATTCCCACTGGCAATGCTAGAAAACATTTCTCTTTACCAAAGGAGGCAGTGAAATATCAACAATGCGTTATGTACTTAAGGATAATGGGAGGAATAACAAGAGGAAAGCGAGACCACAGTCAGAAAGCTCCTGCTGGTTAGCGTGCATTTAAACTATAGGGAAGTAGGAGTTTTGATCTTCTCCACCAAAATTGCAGGCCTGGCCAATTCCAGCCTGGTTTGGCAGGAGTGCGTTTTTCACCACGAACAGCAGACCAGAGAGTTTGTCCCCTTTGGTCATTTCCTGTGACCTGGCATCTACCCCTCTGATAAGAGAGGCTTGGTTTCAGTGAGGACAGAGACTCAGGGGGTGGTGAGGCTGGTGGGGGCAGTCAGATTAGGGCTGCCAGCTATTAACCCTGGCGCTGAAGTCACACCTGAGTCAGCGGAGTTTCGGCTTTGTCGCGTCCCCATTGTGGAGGTGAGTGAGTCATCGCTGGCCGAGCCCTGAGAGCTCCCCTTTCCTGCTCCTGCTCTGAGCTGTCAGCCCAGGGAGGGAAGGAAGGACCTGATGTTCTCTCTTTCTGTGCCATCAAGTTTATTTTTGTTTTTATTGAATCTCTTCAGTCTCAAGTTCCTTCATTTCGGAAATGAGACTCTCTATGGGTTACTATCTTGATCCCCTCTTCACAGCTCTTCATTAAATCCCTCCTCCTTAGCACCTGGAGAGCTCTAATAGAATTTTTAGCCCTGAACCAGGGCTCCTTGATCAACATCCAAGGTAACACGGAAGTCCAAGAAAGAGGCAAGGCAGAGAAAATAACTTCTGTACGTCTGGGGACTCAGCCCATCAAGATAAGGTCTCAGGACAGTCTCAGCTTAATTAGCTTTCCGCTGCTCAGTGCTTCAGCTTCTTTCCCCTCCCCCACACTTGATTTGCCAGCTGTACTGTTTTGCCCTTGCTTCGCCACCCACCCACCCACCAAATAAGCACTGGCTCTGAACGTTGTCTCCGTTCTCCGTCTTCCCTCTTGTTTACAGCTCAGAGTTGGTAAGCAAGAAGACCCTGGCTTTTTCCTTGCTGGCAGGCAACAAGGTGACTCTTGAGAGAAGGGTCTGTGATTTGCTGTTCTTTGTCCACCCTTTTGTCTTTGCTTTTTCTTGTGCAGAATTGTGATCTTGGACGTATTCACTGGTGCCCTCCAGCGGAACTAGTGGCTGGGGATGGGAGTGATCTGGGGTGTGGTGATGATGTTGGAGAGACACAAGAGGGGTAGGAAAATGTGTGAAGCCAAAACGGAGGGAGGGCAGGTCAAAGAAACAAGCATTGTAGACCAGGTTGAGAGGCAATCCTCTCCCGGCTGATGGAGCCAGGTAGCGGGGACAGAAGGGAGATGTGATTTAGCTGTAGGAAGTTGCACAAGGCCGCAGGAGGAAGGCAATGAAAGTGTGAAGCCAGGCACTGGACGGGTATGAGTAAGAGCACACAGCGGGAAAAGAGCTGAGGAAGGAGCTGGAGTAAAGTCCAGTCCAAAAGGCCCGGAGGGACAGGCTGCATCGACAGGAAATTGGGCCAGGTACTGAGCACCGGTGCACATCAGGCAGAGGCAAGGGGCACTCAGTTCGCTGCTCAGGTGTGTGGGAACCGGCAGCTCTTTGCCGAAGGATTAGCTGACATGCTTACGGGGCGGGGCGGGCAACAGGACCTGGCTCCTCCGCGGTGACTGAGGAGCCTTTGTGCTTTGTTGCTGAGCATGGGGTTTCATAGCTTTATTGCAGGAAGGCCTTTCCCAGTGCTGTGTCAGCTCTTTCAGCAGGAGTCCTGGTCTGCCAGCCTTCCTGCTTTTGCCATGGGGCATGTTCCCCTCCCCTTGACTTGGGGGGAGAAGCAAAGCAGCTGTGTGAAAGCCAGGAAAGGTACAGCAAAGAGTAAAAGCCGGGAGCAAAGGCAAGCATGGTTGTTCCCTTCCCACTCCTCTGGTTTGCAGCCCTTTTCCTAGAGAACTAGAAGGTTGGCTGCAACTGAGGCTGTCGGCAAGTTGAAGCACAGACAGGAAGAACTAGTGGTCTAGTCTGGTGTTCATCTCTGCCTTTTGCTGCCTGTTTTTTCTGTGGCTGGTCTCACCCTGGCCTCTGCCTTTCTTTCATGTATTTCTGTGAAGAACACCTAGGACAAACATGGCCTTGGTCTTGTTTAGGGCCTTTGTGTGAATCCCAGTGGTGGCTCAACAAATAGACTTCCCAAACCTTAACAGAGAACAGAGCATCAGTGGGTCAGGCCCTTTGGGAAAGATCTTTCATTCAAGTGGATCCTGAGGCTGCTTTGTGCTCTATTTATCTAAAGAGGAAATACTGCACAGGCAGGAGAAGGCAACCCTGCTTTATCCCAAAGGCATCTCCACTATCGCGTCCCAGCAGACAGCCAATGAAGGGCTGGCCTAGAGACCTCACTCAATACAAGCCATTGACTGGGCTTCAGATAAAACATCTCTGCTGTTGCTACTATGTGCTGGTTCTGGATATGAACCAGTGACCTAGAGTAAAAGGCCCTGTGTTTCCCGTTTGCAAGCCAAAGCCAAGCCTGTTCTTTCTTTTTTGAGAGGGATTTGGATGAGAGCCAGATGGGCCATTGTACACACTGCCATTTCCCGTCAGCTCCCATAAAGCTCCCAGCTCTGAGCTGGGGGAAGGAGTGCTTGGGTTTGCAGTTTCTCTTGGTGTGCCCCCACCCAATCACAATGTTATCTCTGGCCTTTTGCTTTCATGTGCAACTATGTCACCTGGAGCTATAATCTTGCCACATCTCTTACTCTGTCTTCTTTCTAAGGACTCCTCCCCTTGTGTTGGAAACTCAGTCTTCCCCTCCTGATCCCTTTGGTGTTCAAGCTCCACACTTACATGGAGCAGAACTGAATCAGGGGTGAACAGAGAGACCTCCAGTGAAAGTCCGAGGCTGCAGGAAGTGCATGTTGATGAGTCACTGGAGACCACTCCTTCATTGCAGTTGGCCCCAAGCCATTGACTAAGCAAGGTGAGGCAGGCACCTCTTTTGGAAGAGCAGCAGGGTACTGATTTGAATGCCTGGCAATCAATACAAAGCCTCTCTGGCAAGAGGAAAGGTATTAACCCCAAGATCTTGGCCAAGCACCAGCTCAAACCTTTGGTTCTTGCCACCTGAAATTCCCCTGCTGGGATTTAGGAACTTCTTTCCCATTTCCCACCCTGCCTAACACCTTTGGCATTCCTTTGGGCTGTTGGAGTGGCTGTTGGTGGTGTTCAGCCCCACCAGGGTTACATTTCAGACCTTGATTTCCACTTACAAATAGGGAAGATTTGAAAGATTGAGAAATATCAGGGGAAAAAATTATAAATGCCACCAGCGAGAGTGTTTTGAGCTCCTGTTCCATCCCGTTTTCTCCTCATGGGAAGTTCTTGGAGACCTGTTCCGAAGTGTCTGTGAGGCATACGGGGACCACACTATGGGCATTATTGCCCCTAGTCAAGGTGCAGTGCGAAGGGCTCTATCAAAATCAGGTGCTTGTGTCGGGTCCTTCCTAGGTTGAAGCATGATGCATTCTTTTGTCTTTTTACAAGGTCCAGCTACTCTGACCTTCTCCACATCCCCTTCAGTTTAGTTCTAAGTGATGCAAAGACTATTAGGACTGATTATTCTGACATTTGCATCAGCCATGGTATTGCCACACCAAAGGGTGGCTCATCACACCTCTGCCAAGGGCTGTTTCAATGCCCTTGGGGTGAGATGAGTATCAGGGAACAGGAGGGAGAGAAATTGGTGAGAGGCTGAGCTGAGGCAAGGTTGTGCAAAGCAGCGTGGAGTTCACATGGTTCTTAACAAAGAGGCATTGATTGGAGGCTTGCTGTTGTGACAGAGCTCACTAGTGCCTGGAGATCATTTCCAGAGCTTTCTACATGGGGGAACAAGAACCAGATTTGCAAGTGTGGGAGCCTCAATGTAACAGCACCTCCCAGGCTTTTAGGGAGGTTTTCAGATCCAAGAGCCACCAGCTGCCCCTTAGTCTGCTCCCTCGCCAGTGCCCCTCACAGCCAGGCAGTCCAGACCTTCCTTCCCAGCCTGTACCGCAGGGCACCGTGAGGTCTGCACAGTGCCCCCAAGGCCTTGCATGACCTAGTAAATATCTGGGTTTGGGATCGTGGGGAAAGGTATCAACACAAACCACTTCAGAGGCCAAGGTGGAGGAGTAGGATCTCAGAGGTCTCCACTAATGAGGTCTTGGCACCAACATGTCTTTGGCAGTCAGCTGAGCCTTTTTTACTGCTCTTGGTCCTCAGCAAAAAATAACACCAAAAAACCTAATGAGTAAAACGCAACTCGGCAAGCTTCAACCTATACAGCTAATCCTGTCTGCCCTCTGGGAGGTGTCAGAGTGAATAGGTGGGCACTGGGAGATCTGGCATAGGAACTGCAAATGGCAGGATGTATCCCAAGCCTTTTCTCTGCCATAGCGACCACACACATCATTCAGCAAAGAAAAAAGCAAGGCGAACCCCAGCACTGCACATGCACGCACACATCCCGCTTAATATGTTCAAGCCTCTCCAGAGGCTGATTAGTGATTTTATTTTCTCCTCCTCTCCCGGCCTTACATGTTCGTTGCCATCAATTATCTATGCATTTGCCCTGATGAATTATTAAGTGTGCAACAGGGTGAGGGAAGACCCACCATCCCAGCTCAGTCACCTTGCAAACAAATGCTCCCCAGAGCATGACAGCAGCTAGCGTGCAGCTAGCTTGCCCTCTGGCTTCTCATTTACGATGGGGAGCACGGGAAGCTGATCCAGCAACTTGCAAAACCCTTTTACTCCATCTGTTCCCCTTCCTCATCATTCCTGTTGAGGTGTGGGTGCTATTGCCGTGATACGGAGCAGAGCAATGGGCGCATCATTTTCTCGATGAGGGGCTTGGAGGAGCAGAACGTAAAGAGTTCACCCCGTCTTGCGAAAGAGCCGTGAGTTAGTCAGTCACCTGGAAAGGAAACACGATTTCCGCACAGCGCTTGGGTTTTTTTGGTGTAGTTTGGTTTGGTTTGTTTTATTTCTTCTGCTGTTTTGTTGGGGTTTTTTTATTCCTTTTCCCCTGAAGCCTCTAGAAAGTTTGGAATGTGTTTTTGTTAAAGCTGCTACATGTAGGGGCCTGAATCCCAGCATTGGCAGCGTTTTCTTGTTGACAAGCAGTCTTCAACTGGCACCGGCCTTTTCCCTAGCCAAAGTCTGCCTCTTCCCACCTGGGCAGAGGAGGGTTCTGCAGGACCATTCTGGGGTCTGGTTCAGGGTCAGGTTCGTCAGCACCGAAGTCTGCTTTTTCTCCAATTCGTGTCCAGAACCAGTGCGCACAGATGCATGGGGCCCACGGCAGGGTTAGGGGTAGAACTGGGAATGGTTATTACCGCTCAAGGTCAAGAAAAATCACTTGGTTTTTAAAAGGGTCATTCATTAATTTGCAGATAAATAGCGTAAAGGCAGAGCATAGTAATGGTGAAGTCAGGGATTGGACTGATCTCTCTCTTGTGATATATCCCACATTCTCTGCCAGCTTGGCTGACAATATCATCATTGAAGAGGCACGTCTTAGGTGTCCATCCTTGGGCAGTGGTGGCCTTCAGCCTGGCATAGCCTCCTGCGTGCCATGCTCCTTGTCCGCACACCCTGCTAGGGAGAGACCGGGCTGTCCTCCCAGCTGCCATGCAAGGGTGACTGAGGAGAAGCCGGTGGCTTTCTGTTCTCTCCAGGGTTTGGCTCATCTCTTGGCTTTTCTGGCACTGCGAGGAGGCGCTGGGCCACGACTTCCTGCTGTCGCGAATGGGGCCTCTTTTATTGGGATGTCGAAAGCCTGGTTCAAAGGGAACCGCTCAGGCCTGGGGGGATCAGGGAGCTTGTGTGGGAGCAGAGCCAGCTGTGCCATCGCCCCAGCCCCGGGCAGGCCCTGCTTGGGGGCACGGGCCCTTCATGAAAGAGGTGGGAACCGGTGCTCATGAATCCGCTCTCCTCCAGCCTTGGGAGAAAGAGGGAGTGCTGAGCACACCTACGGCCAGGCAGCGTGAGATGGGCGGCAGGTTGTTCCCAGGGCCTTTGCTACGTGATAGCTTTTGCTCTCCGGCAAGCTCCCACACGCTTTGCGAGGCTCTCAAGGCTTCAGAGCCAGACTCCTTGGCAAAGCTGTTGCTCACCTCCGCAGGTGTGGGCAATGCTGCAAGAGGCTCTTCCACCTCCAGGGTAGAAGGAGCAGCATATGCTGCAAAGCATGTTGGAGACATCTCCCCCTCTCCCCATCCACCTGTTTTTTCCTCAAATCCCGGCATAGCGTTATCTAAAGCCAGCCCTGCTCCGCAGCCAGTGCCCTCATTTCATCGGGAAGGCTGTTGTGGGCCCACAGGGTCCCACAGGGAAGAGGCCAGTTGGGTGTCAGAAAAGTGTTTCACTGTGTCTTACTGCCTGGACATCCTTCTCCAGGTGGCCAGTGCCTCTGGTTGGCATGGAGAAACATGGCCCAGCTGTGACTTTATCAGAGCAGGAACTTCCCTTCCTTCTAGTTTCAACGTGGCAAAAACATCCCGGCTACGCTGGGAGGGGGAACGTGCGACCCTGCCAGCTCGGCCGACAGCCTGTAAGGACTCGATGGCTTCATGCATGCAGGCACGTGAGGGCACCAGTGTTTTGCTGTGGCTGTAAGCAGCGCTGAAAAACACTCCTCAGCACCCAGCCGCAATGCTAGGGTGTGGGGCAAACCAGCGCTTGACTCAGGGAAGGGGGCAAGTTCACACAAAGCTCTAGAGACTGAGTTTCGGTCTTAATTGCTGATGACTGTGGTCAGCTGATGGCGTCTCCTGGCCAGGCTGGATTGTTGAGGCTTGTCCTCAGGGTCACAGGCTTGGCATGGAGGGAAGGAGAAGGGGAGAAAGAAGAGCCGTAGATGGGATATGGGGATTAAGATCAGGCTGAGTGGAGCAGGCATGGGGTGAGGGGGCAGCATGCTGCGAGAACGGTACAGGTGGTGTCTGCGGGCGAGAAGTCTGTTGAGTGCCTGGAGTTGTGTGTGAAGCTGCAGGAAGGAGACCACTCTTGTTCATGTGTAGAAGTCACAGTGCACCTCTGCCAGGGGTCTATGGGGGCTAAGACTGAGGAGTTCATGTTGGCCTTGCACAGGGAGCCTGCTAGTCCCCTGGAAGAATGGGGTAGGCATGACATTTCAGAAATGCTATGTCCCCTGAGTTAGAAGATGTGGTCCTGTTTCTCTTGCTATGCATTTTTTTCTTTCCCCAGCTTCTCTTTCATTACACTTTCATGTTCCTCTGTCTTTGTACATCTTTCTGGTTTTTATTACCCCTTTCTTTCCTTTGCTTTCAGTCTCCCAGAATACATCCAACTTCAGATTCTGCCAGAAGCAGCAAGCAAAACCCGCTTTTCTTGTTCTCACCACCTTGCTCCTCTGTTGTATTTATTATATAAATACTGGCTGTATAATTACCAGAGCATTATCTCTAAACATGCAGATTAGGAAAAGACACAGTGGCAGCCAAAGATGAATTTCAGGGTCAGTCTGGTGGGAGACATTTTTCTCCAGCTGTCAGGGGAAGAATCAACTGAGACAGAATAGAAGTCAGGAACACCAGCCACCACTTTTCCCAAGCACCTTTCATCTTTACTCCACAGAATCAAGATGGAAGGTTCCTAAATGCAGCCACTTGTGGGGTTAAAAAAAGGCCGCAGAAACGCTCTAGATCATGCAGGTAGATCGTGCAAGGTGTATGGGCACTGCTGTAAATCTGTTCTTACATGGGAACTATTGCTACTCTGAAATTGGGGCTGAGTCTTTGCAGCTCATTTAATTACTGATGCATTTTCAGTAGGATTAAATGGATGTCTGAGTGCGTTACCATATGCTAGGATACGTTATGCTGATAAATATCTGTGCTTTCATATGCCTCCAGATACGAGTGCTCTGTATATTTACAACAACTGCTTTAGTGTCATCCGGAGCTGAAGACAAAAGGAAGGAACGTATAATTGACCCAACCTTTTGGTGATCATAAGCCCTAGGTTGTCTGCAGAGCATTAGGGCTGGTTGTAGTGAAGTGAGAACACCAGCTGTGGGAGGGAAGGTGTTTATGAATAGGAATGAAGCTGCAGAAGCTGCAGGTGGATGCAGGTAGTTGCCAAGGGCTTGTAGCCATAGACTGTTCTTGTATCAGCAATGCCAAGAAGAAGCAAGTGGAATAAATAAAGGAGTTCATGGGCCTGATGTCCAGGAGTTCATGGGCCTGCTGTCCAAGAAGCGTTCTTTGTCTCTTTTTCTCTGTCTGAGAAGTACGGGTATATTCATGTGTTTCCATTTTATTGCAGGGCTGCAAGCTCAGACTGTCTTAGTCAATGACACAGTCTCGGGGTTTATCGGGACAGACGTGGTCCTGCACTGCAGCTTCACCAATCCGCTCCCCAATGTGAAGATCACGCAGGTCACGTGGCAGAAAGCCACCAATGGCTCCAAGCAGAATGTGGCCATCTACAACCCTGCCATGGGGGTGTCCATCCTCTCTCCGTACAAAGAGCGGGTGACTTTCCGGAACCCTTCCTTCAAAGATGGCACCATTCAGCTCTCTCGGCTAGAACTGGAGGATGAGGGAGTTTACATCTGTGAGTTTGCTACCTTCCCAACTGGCAACCGAGAAGGTCAACTGAACCTCACTGTGCTGGGTAAGATACTGGACAAGCTCAGTGGTGTCAACCATTGCCTCTGGTTAAACAGATCTGGAGGGACCTGAGACTCATGTCCTGAGAACTCAGGGCAAAAGTGAATCGTGGATGTAAATTTTACCTATGATGATCTTTCAGGTTGACTGTAAAGAGTGACTGGTGAAGAGCAGGGAACCGAGGGTAGGTGGGTCACTGAGCTATCTCAGGAACACCTCTTTCTCCTTCCAGTCCTCAGTTCCCCTGTCTCTTAATGCAGTCTCAATAACAGTGACCTGTTCCCAAAGGGAATAGTGAGTTTTAATGAGCTGGCGGCTGTCAAGTGAACAGAGAGAAAAGATAACAGAGAGATCCTAAGCACAAGCAGAGTTTGTCCATGGAGCAACACTAAGGTTGTGAGTGAACAGACCTCACCCAAGGTCTGCATGATTCATTTGCTCTTCAATTTTGTTTTCTCATGGTAACATAGGGCTGAAAACCTATGGTAGGAGAGGATTGACTTTCCATCATGTACCTGTTCATCTAGGGCACCTCCAGCATTCTTTCCCCAGAGTAGTTGCTGGCAATTTGCAGCAGTTCTGGATTCACCACAAGGTCTGTCACAGACTCAGTAGTGCTAGGTGTCCCTTGGGTTGTAGTAGAGAGCTCAGTATTGCTTTTCTAACCATCCTTTTGTACCCTTTTCCCCTTCTCCTTTTTGCAATTCCTTGCAGCCAAGCCCACAAATCGGATGGAGGGCACCAAGAGGCCACTTATCGCTAAGTCTGGCAGGACAGAAAAGATCGTGGTAGCTACCTGCACCTCCTCTAATGGGAAGCCTCCCAGCACTGTCACCTGGGACACCAAACTCAAAGGGGAAGCAGAGTTTCAGGAGATCCGGAATAGCAATGGCACCATCACAGTGATCAGCCGGTACCGGCTGGTGCCGAGCCGGGAGGCCCACCGGCAGCAGCTCATGTGTGTGGTCAACTACCAGCTGGACCGCTTCACTGACAGCATGACCCTCAACGTGCAGTGTAAGTGAGCTTGGGCAGGGCTGGAGAGCAGTGCTCCGTGGTCAGTCCCTGGGGTGGGTGATAACGTCTGGCAAAGGAGGATTTTTCTGAAGGGAGGATGTTGGTCTGGTGGAGGGGCTGAAGTCGGGGGCTGCTCTCTTTTTATGGAGAGTCAAAACTGAAGTTATCCCTTTGAATAATCATATGCTTTCTCTTTTTCACACCTTCTTTCTCTCTGCCATATTCCTTTGTTCCTCTCCTTCATTCACCCTCACTCACTTCCTTGTCCCATTGTCTTTTCCACCTTGCAATCTCTCTCTTTCTCCCACCCCTGCCCTCTCATCTCTTCCTATTTCATTTTTTCCCCCTTCCTTTTTCATAACACTTTTCTCTCCCTTTCCATCCTGCTTTTCTATCTTTTTCTTCCCCCTGCAGATGAGCCAGAAGTCACTATTGAGGGCTTTGATGGCAACTGGTTTCTCAACCGGAAGGATGTGAAGCTGATATGCAAATCTGATGCCAACCCCCCAGCTCACACCTATGAATGGAAGCTGTAAGTGCCTACAGTGCTTCTGCTCTCAGTAGCATATATGATGTTTGAACAGGGCCAAGGAGCCTCTGTAGACACCTCGGTCACCCTCAGTCAGGGCCGAATCCCGTTACTGTCAGTGGTGTCACTCCAAGGTAAAACCTGTGCATGTGAGGGGTCAGTTGAACACTTGTAGTTGCTGGAGCTGTGCTCCTGCAGAACACTCAGAGCTGATTCTGGTACCCTGGCACAGCTCTGTCAGGAGGCCTTCATTGCACAGGGACTGGAGCTAATTTATTTGTTTGTGAACCAGGGAATCTGTTGCCTTCAGTCTTGGTCTTTCTGGCTCACCCCCCTCCTCTGCTGGCCATCCTCTGACATTAAGCTGGTGAGATCCAAAACAAGGCTTCCTGCCCTGCCAGCCCTGTCTAGAGGGTAGCCTGTGTTCTTGAGGCAGGCAGTGCAGTGTTTGAAGAGACTAGGGCAAGGGACCAATTTTGGGTGGATGGGCTTTGTCAAGAAGTTTCACGTGGCCTGTGGCCCCAGCTGACACAGCTGGGACTAGTGTTTTAGTTGAGCCACACACAGCCACCATACCTTGCAATGGACAGAGATTATCCCCTGTCTTTCAGCTGAGTCTTCCCCCAGCGTCTTCCAGCTCAGACTGAGGAGGGAAGGGCAGTGAGTAAGGATCGTACACACTCCCTCTCCACTGGGCTGGGATGGAGCTTGCTACCAGCACAGTGCAGCCTCAATACCCTGGATAACTTCCTATTCCCACTCCATTGGAATAATATTCTGCCCTGGTGACATGTGAAGCAGCTGAGATATGACAAGGTGAATTTGCCCAGCGCCACTGAGTGCTTCAGTAGCAGAGCTAGAAAAGAACCCAGGATTTCCCTTCCTTAAAGGGGCACAAATAGCACATTTGTCTGCATGTGGGAAAACCTTTCCCTGGAATCAGCCCCAGCTGTAAGCAGGAGCCCCCCTTCGGAGCACTCATCCCCGTGCAACTGACATTAAACAGAAGCAATTCCTGGTCCTCCAGGGTTTCAGCTTTTGGCTGAACACACTAAAGGGACTGAAAAGTGAGCGAGGGGTGTCTGGGGAGTCAGATAGGAATTGATGAACCTGAGGTGGTTCTCCCTCTCTTTTCTGTAAGCACTCATATGGCTTTAAAAAAGAAAGATCAAATGGATCCTTTCTTCTTTTCAGCTAGCGTTTGTCATCAGGGAAGAGGCTCTCAAAATGGCTTTGCAAGGAGCTAGACATATTCTCTCTCATTTCGCTTCCCAGATCAAACTGTTCACAGTGAAAGTCTGAAGAGGATTGTTTTTCTTGCCTTTTTTTCTAGTTTTCATCCCCAGCGCTCTCCCTCTGTTGGTTCTGCCAGTTCAACTTAAAATCCGCCGGGCACTCTGGGTTCCTCACAACATCGCCAGGGAAGTGTTAGAGGCAAAGATGCCCCTTGTGGCACCCAAGGCAGAAGAGATGCCAGTTCAGGCTATCTCTGTGCAGCAGGGCTGGAGAATTGAGCTGAAACGAGCCTTCTGAGATGCAGCTGGGAACAGGAGGCAGGTTTTCTCTCTGCTTTTGGGCAAGTCATTTCATCCCTTTGTTCCGCTATTGCTCACATGTGAGGCTGGAGGCTGAGTACTTGCTGGGCTCCTGGGCATCAGGTTCTCTGTGACAGGAGCGCTGTCACTGTGTGTACAGACACAGCCAGCAGCACAAGCGGCCCTTGATCTCTGCTGGGGCGGTCTGCTCTGGCTGTGATGGTGGTGCTGAAGGGAGGCTGAGAGCTGAAGCATGGGGTAAACAGGTGCCAAACATCTCAGACAGGTGATGTTTCTGTAGCCCAGAGCAAGAAAGAGGGTTAGTTACCAGCTAGGCTCAAACTCAGCAGGGGATGCAGGGATCAGGGCTGAGCATGGTGCTTCATGACTGGGTGAGTATGAGGTGTCAGTTGCACGCCTGGTTTACACACTGCACTGGTAATAAATTCAGCTCTGGCAGAAACCATTCTTGGGAACAGCACATCTTTGTGCATTAAGTTGGTCCCTGTGTGCTTGTGTCATTGATCATTTTGTTGTTGTTTTTTTAAACACTGGAAAGAGACATTTTCCTATGGATTCTCTGTGAGCTGTGTGTATCTCCATTTATCTGTCTTTAGCCTCCAAGCCTTTCTTGACTTACAGCTAAGAGGCTGGGAGCATCAATACTTTGCTTTGAGAAGGAACTGAGGGGAGAAAAATGGGGAGAGAGGAAGGCTGGAATTAGAGAGTACAGGTTGCTAAGCCTGATGGCACTTCAGTCTGATTATCCAGCCTCTCCCTTTTTGCACACTCGGTAGGTCAGTTAGGACTGAGTATATGATTTTTGACCTGAGAGAGGATGGCAAGGAAAGACAGAGTGCAGCTGAAGGTAAGAAGAAGAGGAAAGTAAGAGAGAGAGGGCAAGTGAGACTGGGGGAAATAGAGATGGAAAGGGAGGAGGAAGAAAAAGCTGGGGCACAGAGTTGCCTCCTGGCTTTTTCAGCCCTGCTCTCCCATTCTTGGCCCCAGGCTGCCTGTGAGCAGGGCCGTGTGAGGAAGAGGCAGACCAAGCAGATGGGATGAAAGGCTGATAAATAACTGCAACCAACCGCCTAGGCATGTGGTAGGTGTGTGTGTAGGGAGGTAAGGAAGGGGGGTGAGATCCATAGCCATCCCCTTCCTTCCCACAGTGCCACTTTGGTGACATCTAACTCATTCCTCATTTCTTTGGCTGGGCAGCCACCAACATCTTTGGTTTATCCATGTGCTCATTTGTTCCTCTTCCCCTTCCTGGGGGTCAAGGGGTAATTACTGCTGCTGATGTTTTGCTCCTGCCTGGAATGTCGAAACCAGCCATGCTTTTGTCTCCTCTCATTTGGATGGTGATGAGCAACAGTCAGGGGAGCTGTTAGAGGAAGCAATAGCATTCTTCAGAATCCCACAGCACAGATTTTAGATGTGCCCTTGTCTTTGTGGAGTCAGGGCCCTAATTCACCCATCTGCAGAAGACCAAACTTTGGCTATTCTATTATTCCATCAACTGCTGGAGCATTGGCTTGATGTAGCTGGGAAAGACTAATGTGTTTGCTATAGTTTGTGCCTATGTGTATATGTAGACATGCAAAATATGTGTGTGTGCATTTAGGCACTTTTTTACAAACCTAATTATACCCCCATTATTCCCTTTTGTTTCTTACAAATTGCTGACAATATGTGCACATTTTTGTTGGGAGGAGGGGAAAGAATTACTTGAGTAATTTTTAATTGCCTAAGAGAAGTAATTACTTTCCTTTGCTTCAGTAATTAAGAATAACCAGGCCATGTGTGTCTTTTCCTAACAGACAGGGGTTTAAAAAAATTTTTCTGCCTTTGTTCATTTATTCCATGTATCTTTAGACTTAGTTTTGCATTATTCCAGTTTCACACTTACCTGACTCCTCTGGCATGGGCAGGTCATAGCTAGCAGGACTCTAAATCAGCCCTGCTTTACTCGAGCTTGAGTTGCAATTAACGCTGGCTGATCAGCTGCCCCTGGGAGTTCCATGGGCAGGAAACTGGAGAAAAACAGGGTCAGGTTGGTGTGCCATTCCTGTGTTTTCTATCAAATGGAAAGTCGGGGGTGGTGGAACACTCTGAAGATGAGCCTGCTAGAGGTGAGCCATCTGAAAGAAGAGTGCCCTGGCCATCTTACCCTAAACTTGTACCTACTCAGGGATTGTGCTGGAAAATAAACCACTTCAAGGCTCTGAGTCTGTTTTCTGTATAGACGAGAACATAGACTGAAAGTGCTCCACATTCCATTGGCCAGATCCCAGGCCAAATGTGTCCAATCTCCTTGTAGTCACGGAGAAGGGGAAAAAACCCCAGTCCATGTAAAGAACCTGATTCTCATCATGCAGTGGATCTACCCTGGAGACACTGTACTGACTCTTCCCTGTAATGCTGCTGTGTGAGGGTTTGGTTTCAAGGCTGACTGATGGGTATTTTCCAACCACCACCATGGTGTTCTGGACCTGCTCAAGGGCAAGTGCAGAGCCAGCATGTCTGTGCCACCTCTGCAATACTGCTTGACCCTACTGAATATCATCTCCGGGGTCAACCATGATCTTTGTTTCCCCTAGGCCAAACGGGACTCTGCCGGGGAGCGTGGAAATCCAGAACAACACCATCTACTTTAAAGGGCCTGTCTCCTACAGCGTGGCTGGCACCTACATCTGTGAGGCCTCCAATGCCATCGGTACAAGGTCGGGCTTGGTGGAAGTCAATGTCACAGGTAGGAAAACACTTGGTGTGCTTTGAAAGACAGAAGAAGAGGGGGAGGCGGGGAGAGTGTGAGTGGCTAACGACTACCAGTCTGTTCATCTCCGTAACGTCTGTCTTAATCACTGGTGTCTCCTGCTAGGGCTGGGGAGTTTCATGATGCAAAGGGAGCAGTGTAGTTCTTCGCTTTGTACTGGTTTTGAACTGATTTAGCCTGGATTTTTTCTCCTTTCCTCTTGTTGTCTTTTGCTTTCTTACATCAAGATACATTCAGTTTGTTTCCCCCTTGTCTTCTGCTTTGGATTCAGAGATCATTGGATGTGTTAAAAGTGAAGACATGTCGGGGAGATATTTGTTAGAAGGTAGAAGGAGGAGTGGGATGAGGATATAGACTGCCACTGAGGCAGTAAAGCATGAGATGGATGAGTCATTTGGTCAGGATGATGTTTGGTGTTTCTGTTCTCATGATTTTTCATTTGTGCTCCTTCCAATGTCATGTTGGTCTGTGCACTTGCTCACCTGGCTGCCACAGATTACCCAGAGGCTGTGAACACTTGAGTAGCTTTGTCTGGGCTCCAGAAAGGAATAACATCACGGGATGCAATGGGAAGTGACGCTATGTGATGTCATATAGGACAGAAGGAATTTGGTGACTTGTAAATCAGCGTAGCCACAGGAGTGAGGAAAAGACATGGACATGCTTAGGTAGTGTCAGGGAGAGAAAGTGATATCAAGAAATAGGTTAAACAGAAGAAATAACATATGGCTATAGCCTGATTTCAGAGAGACAAAGTGATTTGCAAGGCATCACCAAAGGGGAAGAGCGGCTGTTGGTGCTTTGCGGGCAGGGCCCGGACCTTTACCCCATTCCTTTGGGGTGAAAGGAGCGATCGGTTTTGTCACTGCGTTAGTGACAGGCAGTGACCAACAGCTGTGGGTCTCACGACAGAGGTGGACGTACCCCTTGCAGCAGTGAGTTGGAGCACTGCCACGCTGCAGCGAGCTCCAGGTTCTCGGGGGACAGAGGAGGGGGTGACCATCTGCTGACGCAGCGCTGCCTGCCTGGGAGACATGCCTGGCAGCTGGGGCAACTTGTCGCGGGTCCCCTCTGGCCCCCCACAGCAGCATTGTGGGGCTCAGCACTGGTCTCCTTTGGGTGCTCCCCCTACACCCTAGTTTGGGACCATTGCCAGGTGGGCAGGCAGAGCAGACCGCAGCGCATGGCCACTTTTCCAGCTGGGCTCGAAACAAGGACCGTGGGGTGTTGCAGCTGCCAACCTACGACACCCTGGGGGCTGTGACTGCAGCCAGGTGAGCTGGAGAGCAGCCTGCTGCCTGCGTCCTGCAATTCCACAGGCAGTACGGGTTCCTCTGAGCTGGATGAGCAGTGAGGCGCTCTGGGGGCTCCCCAAGGCGTGAGAGGAGGTTCCTGAGCTTGTTAACCCTTCCTGCTGTGCAGCCTGAGGCAAATCAGAGTGCCTGCTGTTGTGATAGCGGGCCACCTCTACGAGCCCAGTCCTTGAAGAGTTGTCTATCCCAAGGGCGATGAAACGGCTTCCCAGAGGGCCCAATATCCAGCCCCCTCCACCCGCTCTCTGCAGTGATAAGTGCTGAGCAAGCGTAGAGGTGAAGCCCGGGCAGCTGACCTCCTGAAATTAGCACTAACACTACGCTTGGCACCCTCCCCACCTCAGTTCCCCTCTTCTGTAACACGGGTAAACCAGACTAATCTTCCCTCTATCCAAGTGCTTGGAGGTCAATGGATGGGGTGTGCTAATTAGATGCTAATTACCAAGTATTTATTTATGATCATTATCACTGTAGCAGCCCTTTAATTCACACCTCCTGTCCTGGATCCTTGCCTGCTGAGTTGTTGCTGGTGTATGCTTTTCTCTGGGGGATTTTCCGTTTGCCAGTGAGAGGCACCAGAACAACAAAGCTCTTTGTTCAGGACAGACACCCGCCCTGCTCAGCCCTGCTCAACCGCCCGAAGCCCCGGGAAGGTCATGGCCAAAATTTGTTCAGCCGTTGGCCATTTCATGGGAGTTGCCACCAAAGGCACTGTGATTCTGGGAGAGAGCAGGCATCTGCCTGGTACAAACTGTGCAGACTCGCTTCGCGTCAGCAGTAGAAAACCATCCCACAGGGTAACTAGCACCTTGGGTCACATTTGAAACAGGGATGGGAGGGAAAAAGCCAAGCTCAGTTCCCAGTTGCAGAGAAGGAGGTGGGATAGGTATTGCAGAAGACTTAGAGAGGAGCAGGCTCTCTTCACCATGTCTCGTTTTCCATTTCTCCATAGCCTGTGTGTCCGCTTCTTGCTGTCATTCTGTCTGTCCAACCACCCCATACCTCTCGCGCTGTCAGGACACGTGTTCCCAAACACCAGATACAGCCCTCCCTTCACGTTTCCACCTGCCAGCGTTTTATCTGTCTCAGTGCCCCAACAGCAGCGCAGCCCGGGTGGGCTGCACCGACCCACCTACACGGGCTCTTCCAGGGACGAGGGTCTGTGGGTTCCCCCTCTGGTCTTCGGGAAATGCCTCCCTTTTGGGTGGTTTTTCAGGGGACCGGTAGAGCATCGTTCTCACACTCGATCAGCACGGTGCTGCGAGGGAAGTGGACCCTGGCAGGCTTTCTGGGGAGTGACTTTGGATTGATGTCTGCCTGCTTGTAATCTCAGTTTATTCCCAAAGGTCCGAATTGTGGCGTTGAGGTTAAATGAGAGAGAAGGAGGGGCACACCAGCAGCTGCCCCGCTAGGAGGGATTAGCAGCCAACCTGCTAGGCCAGGGCTCCACCACATTAAAAAACCGGTTTTAATAATTCATGGCATCTGAATATGTTTATCCAGCTCTCCCTAAGGACCGATTAGGCCACTGCTGGGGACGGCTCAGCCGTCCTCGCTCAGCTATTACAGGTACATTTGTTTGGGTCTTGCAGGCAATTTAGGGATTGTCAGTGGACCACAAAACCTCTTTCAAGAGCTGCATGCAATAAATGGAGTTCAATCTAGTGAGCAGCCAGCCTTGGGAGAAAAAAAACCCAGAAGGTTGATGCAGAGAAAACCCTGCAGCGGCTTTCTCCCTCCCGTCTCCCTGGGTACAGGCCTCTCCTGTCACCCAGCATTCTTCCTCCCAGCCCCAGAGAGGAGGAGTGCAGGGCTAGTCAGCCCCCTCATGGGGAGGATGATTTGTTCAGGGGGAGAAGGCTGAACGCTATTAGAGTTATAGCACATTAAAAAGATTGATAAGTGGAAATTTACTATTTTATTCCTGCAATCTGTTCCTATAATAGCTTCTCCTGCCTTGCAGGACCTTTGTCAGTCGCAGCCAAGCCATGTAGTGTGACATGTAACTATTTATTACAGGCGGTTGGGTGACATAATAAAAGGTTGTGGTTATAGACTGCCTGGGCCTGCATGCATGTCCCTGCATGCCTGCACATGGGTGTGATGGTCCTGGACATAACACACATATGTGTGACACCGATCTGTGTCCTGGCACGCAAATGGGCCCCCCAAACCTGCATGCCTGCACAGGGATGCTCTGCTGCACAGTCACGTGTGCGTGCAGGACGCAAGAGCATCAGTGCATCGGCAGGGGGGAATATGCATGTATTTATGAGGATGTGCTTGGCTGTACGGGCTTGCTGGTGTGCAGCAGTGCGTATACATACCCTGGCCCTTGTGCGTGCGTGTACATCTACATCCGTGTGTGTATGCAAGGGGACGTTTATGCACTTGGGTGCTGGCTTCAGCCAGAGGAAGCACAAGGGGGAAGATGTTAAAACATCTTCTCTCCCCACAGGCCTTCAAGCACCAGGCAAACATCAAAATCAAAGGAGTATCACAGTTCCCTGCCCAGGGAAGGCGGCTTTGCGGCCCTGGCCTTTTATCTGCAGCAGGCTGTGGGGGGAGGAGAGGCTGGCAGGGGTTGACGGGCCCCCTGTTTGCTTGTCTTTGAGCTGGGAGTTATTTACACACCACCAGTGATCTGGTCCCAGCAAGGTCACTGCAAAAAGCTCGTGGAGCTGGCTGGAGCCCTCCACCACGCAGCAGCAGGCCTTTGCTGAGGGCTCGGGGCGTACGAGAGAGCCCTTCCAAGGAAGCGTTAAATCCAGAGCGCAGAGCAGGTGCACCCAAAGCCCAGCCACTGCTGACCAGGGCCATGCCATACTGCACCAGCAAGTGCTCGTGGCTGTTTTAGGTGGGATGACCTCCGGGGGCTAAAGAGGTGCGAGCCTGAGGGTCTGTCTGACGCTAATCTGCCGGATGGCGAGCAGGAGCGTCTGCTGCATCCTGTCTGATGGCATCTGTGCCAAGCAACGGCCCCTGCGGGAGCAGCGCTTGATTGACAAGCGATAGGTGACCTGACAGGGAGATTAAAACCTAAGACATGTTTGGCATCTGGCCTAAAAGCCGTCACACTCTGAAATGCTGGTGGCAGCTGCTAAACTTCTGGATTAGTTGCCAGTGGTTTTTCCGCCCCCACTGCCTCCTCTCCCCTCGCCTTGCCCCACATGAGGAAAGCAGAAATCCCTTGCAGGGACAGGAAGGGCAGGATCCCTTGAAGTCAGAGATGGGCATGCGTAGGTGCAAGGACTGTTGTGGAGGAAAAAGGACAGCAGTGCTACCGGCCTCTCAAACTGCAGCTCTGTCAGGGCCGAGGTATCTCCCTATCTTCACTCGTGTACACATCTGGAACACAGCGAGCGTGTCAAAGTCCTGGGATAATCTGTCGTGGGCTGTACTGTCAGGGAATGTTTGCCATCAGCAATCTGTCTTGTAAAAAAACCCATGTGATCACCACTGTTATTTGTTGAGGCCATCTGGGAACTGGGAAGCTCCGTAGGCCCATCTACTCTAAGGTTTCTGTTGCTGTGGCTAGAGCCAGCCAAAGGCCCTCCTGCTTCCCATTGCAGCGGGCGTTTGGTTTTTGCAGAAGGAAATCCAGGGCCTTCCTCTGGAGGAGCTCCATGCAAGGAGCAGCTTGGGCTGACACATGTCCAAAAGGTAAATTTCTCATGGAGTTTGACATTTTCCTCACTGCCCATGGCTACAGTGAGAATCTTGGCTGGTGCTGGGTTTTTCCTTGGCCCTTGTGATTGAAGGGAAAAGGATGGGAATGTGACTTCAAGAAAAAACGTGTCCACAGGAAGTAGTATCTTTAAAAATACCTAAGCAGTGTGATGAGCAGAAGGGCTTTTGAAAGCTGTGGATCTGCATATCACAGAAGAATTATTCGGTGTCTAAAAATATGCTTTTTTTCTGATCTGGGCCTTTGTTACCCTTGTTGGGAGCAGCCTCTTGTCCCTGTGGGTTCTCTGATGTCTAATGAGGTTTAGCTCCCACCTCTGCCAGGGATCCCACTCCAGCTCTCTCCAAGAGCTTTATGATAGGGATAATTTTGGTGCATTCTTCTTCTGTCAGATACCACTGAAATTGGCCAGCAGGTTCAAAAAGCGTTAGATAAGGGATTGATGGACAGGCAGGATGATTTGCATACGTCTTCTTTTTACTGAAAACCAGCTATTAAAAGAAAGATGTGTGTTTAAAAACGTGTACTTTTGAAGCCGCTCTTGCGATGGGGAAGGCCCAGTTTGTCTCTGCAGTGGCACCACTGCTGCGCCCCTGGGTGCTGCAGGGAGAAGGCAGGAGCCGGGGCAGGGAGATGTTGGGGGGGGATCAAAGAGAACCCATGGACTCAGCTGGGTGCCAGAGCATCCTGGGGCGACCCCCCCGTGTCCCTGCACTGCCAGCTGCTGCCCCAGAGGTCCGGCTCCTGGCACGGGGACAGGAAGCTGGGCTGAATGCAACAGCTGGCAGAGCCGGGCAGCGGGCAGATAGTGTTGCTGCTGTAATTCCTATTCATGCAGCACTCCCTCTTTTTATGAGGGCTGGGGGGTAGCAGAAGAGGGGGAGGCTTTTTATGCTGGCATTAAAGCCTAGCTTGTTCCCCCTCCCTCCGCTCTGCTGTCTCCTGTTTCTCCAGGCCGCTTTTCACAGCAGCTTTAATTCTCTCCAGCCTCTTCCTAATGGATTTTTCACGTGGGGCCCCCAGCACGCTCAGGCATCGCACCGCTTTCCAGAGATTTCACGCACCCCTCGAACACAAAAAGGGGATCCTTTTCCCACACTCTCTCCCCAGACTACAGTTCTGCTCTCTTTTGCACCCCAGACACGAAACTGGGTGTGGGCAGAGGGGTAAAGTCCCCCTTTGTGGGGTTGGCAGCAGTGGGTGCGCTGGAGGACATCCCGCTGAGAGCTGGACCTGTCCCGAGTCATTAATTAACCAGGCCCTTGAACGCTGGGCACCGTGGCAGGAGGCGGCAGGCTGTACCGGGCCAGGCCGTGGCGAGCCAGGCTGTACTGGGCCAGGCTGTACCGGGCCAGGCAGTGCCTGGCAGCCGTGGGGTGCGGGGAGCCCGGCAGGTTCTGGCTCCGGGGCAGGGCTGGAGGAGGCCGGGAGCCAGCTTTGGGGAGCAGGGCTGGGATGCTGCTCCCCACCCCGCCGGCCTTGCCACGGGCACCAGGGGCCGGCCGTCTCTCCCCGGCTCAGCGGCTCGCTGCAGCCCAGCGGCCACGGAGAGGGGCTCCGGCAGTGCCCACCCCTGCTCCGGAGCCAGCGGCGGTCTGTGCCGCCATCCAGCGGCGGTGTCGGGCGTGTGCCCCCCCGCTCCGAAGCGGCCTGTCCCCCTCCTATCTGGGTCACTCACGCCTCGGTTTGTACCCGTGTGTCCCCCCGCCGCATCCCCGGAGCCACTCGCTTTTCCAGGCCCCGCGGTGGGTGGACCACGGGGGAAGAAACTATGTGGGCAGGGAGGGGATGCTTTCGGCTGCTGGCTTGCGATCCTCCCGTCTTCCTTCTCCCTCTCTTCCCACAGTTCGGTTTTGTTTACTCTGGCATGGGAACTGGGCCACTGCGAGGAGGACGGGGATGGGATCTGAGCAGAAAATAGTTCCTTCCCTGAACAACGTGTGAAATCCAGCACGGCGGCGTGTTAGTTTTGGTGTCCGCGGCGTTGGCAGTGGCAGGGGGGTGGCACGTAGGCGAGTGCTGTCTTGGGGGCGGGCGGCACAAAGGGCAGGAAAAAAATATATATGAGAAAGGTAGAAAAACATCCCCCCTTTCACTTCATGCGTCCAACCTGGGCTGTTAATGAGACTTTTAATAGAAAAGTGGGCCAAACTCCTTTTGAAATTGTGCACAGACTTCCCCTCGCAGAACTGTCTGTTTTCCAGAGCTGGGAGGCAAAGGGGACTAGTATGGCTGTAGGGACCCTGCGCCCAGCACGCACACCATGTCTGGGGCTTTTTGGGGTGGGGTATCGAGACCCACAGTCCCATGCACAAAATCAGCCTTGCTGTGGGGAAGGAAGAGGCTTTAGATCAGAGCTGTGGGGTGGGGGAATATAAAAAGATACAGGCCCAGGGGTCTGAGCCAGCTTGCTCGTTTTTCCCTGCACTCACTTAAGCTCCAGGTGGGCCCCTGCTTTGTGTGCAGTTTTGGGAATTGGCCACCATGGGACTGCAGAGGCTGTGATGGCAAGGAGCAGGCATGAGGATACGGCATGAGCAGGGGTAGAAAGCTGTGTGGACACTGAGCCCTCAGCAGCCAGGACTATCAGGGGATGGACGTGACATTTCTTGCTGCCTCTGCAGAGAGGCTTTGCGTTAACCAGCTGGCTATGACAAGCTTTCTGTTGATGCAACATGTGGTTTTGGCTTTCCAGAACCCAGCCCCAGCTCCCTGTGCTGAAATACATGCCCTCACTCCTACTCTGAAGGCTGTCTTTGGAAAGGCATGCTGGCTCCTGCCTGCACAATGTCTTGCTCCTCATTCTGGTTGCAGCAGGGAGCCCCTCCATCTGCGTGTCCCTCAGCCCGTTCTGCCCAGTGTGCTGCTCTGTGCGTGGTTTCAGGCACGTGAAGCTTTGCTCAAGGCAAGTCAGCACTGAAGAACCCAAGATGCTGCTGTTGGGATCATGTCTCAGGAAAGGCAGGAAGGAAACAGCTCTCAGGCACAAGCAAACGTTTATGCCACAAGGATCAGGCCAGCAATTGCTCGAATTCAGTACCCTTGTCCAAAATCCGCAGCTGTTTCAGGAACTGCCTCTACCCGGCAGAAGCCCTTTTCCCCCCTCTTCCTTAGCGGCTGGGCTGAGCTATGCTACAAGGAAACCCATCCCCTGCCCAGCTCCTGCCTCTTCAGGGCTTCCTGCCGTGATGCAGAACCGTGACTGTTCTGCAGGCACATGAAGAGGGGGCAGGGAGCAGACTCTGCCTCATAGCCCGTTTTGAATTTGCTACCTTTGAGCCGCTCCTTCCCCGTCGCCCAGTCCTGGCTGCTCTGCTGGGAGGGTGTGCTGAGATTGTTCATCGGGCTGTGCTTCTCCTTGGCTGCCAGGGTCAAAAGTGAGGGCCAGGAGTCTCCAGAACAGCAGTAAAGGCTTGCAACTATGAACAGGGCTGGCAGACAGGCCTTGGGGCTAGAAAAAGCAGTGCGAGAGGGCTGAGTATGGTGTGACGGGGCAAGGGTGCCAGGGGGCATTAACCAGGCACCTGCTGTCTACATTCAGAGGCAGGTGAAGGATTGAGACAGCCATGTGGTGCTTAATGCCTCATGGACACGGATGCTCAACAGGCAGTGAGCTAAAGCTGAGCTTGGCCAGGGGCTGTAACTGTGCTGAGGAAGTAGGTTGATTTAAGTCCTGGATCAAATTTTATCTGTGCTGAAATGTAGGTGTTGAACTGCATGAAGGAGAAGAGAGCTTCTTTCTCATCTCCTCTCCTTTTCCCTTTTATTTATTTTTTTTAAATAGGTCAGGGTAACTGTAGGAACAAGATTAGCATTAGTGGTACTGTGCTGGCCACAGTAATAGCGGAGGAAAAAGAAACAGTTGGAGCTCTGTGTCCCTGTGCTGCAGAGCACAGCTGGGTCAGCAAGGAGGTTCAGAAGCCAGCCCTGACCCTAAGCAGCATCGTGCAGCCACTTACCACTTGTTAGGTGGGTGGGATGGGAGTTCACGAGGTGCTGCTGCCTTCTGGCCTGACCTAGACTGGTTGGGATCAGGCTGGGATGCCGAGGAGGGGGATGCAAAGCTGACAGGCCTAGCGTGGCATCTACGGGAGCAGTCGCGGCAGCTCGGTGCCCACCGTCGGATGGGGTTTGGGTCTTGCTCCCTAGCAGGAGCACTCTGGGGCTGTCAGTGTGCTCTGGAAAACTGGACCTGAAATGTCACCCAGTAAAACGGAAAGCGTCTGGACTCAAGGCACTGGGCTTGTGGGATCTGAGCACAACTGGAGAAACCAGGTGGGGTGGGGAGGGAAACACTGCTTCCAGCCTGCTGGGCTCCTGCATGAGGCTTGGCGAGCTTGGCACAGCACGCTGCGTTCCCCTTGCTAAGGCAGAGCTCCCGTGCGCTGACCCCTGTAAAGGATGCACCCTTTCCCCTTTCCCTAGTTTTTCCCTTCCCTGTTCCTTACCCTCATCTTCCCACCCCCTCACCCCCCAAAAATGGCAATGAAAGCATGGAGGGAGGGCGCGTTTCCGCATGGTTTGACACTGTTCCCCCTTCCATCTGTCTTTTCCTACCCAGAATTTCCCTACACCCCGTCTCCAATCGATGATCGCAAATCCATGGTGCAGCCGAACATCCCCACACCGGTGATTGGGGGCATAGTGGGAGGCGTCTCGCTGGTCCTGGTGGTGGCTGTGGTGCTCTTTGTGGTACTCCGGCGCCGGCGTCACACCTTCAAGGGTGACTACAGCACAAAGAAGCATGTGTACGGCAATGGCTACAGCAAGGCTGGCATCCCGCAGCATCACCCCCCCATGGCCCAAAATCTCCAGTACCCCGATGACTCGGACGACGAGAAGAAGCCGGGCCCGCTGGGCGGCAGCACCTACGAAGACGAGGACGAGGACGCGGGAGGCGAGCGCAAACTGGGTGGCCCCAACAAATACGAAGAGGATGCTAAGCGGCCTTACTTCACGGTAGACGAGGGGGAGGCGCACCCCGAACCTTACGACGAAAGGACACTCGGCTTCCAGTACGACCCCGAGCAGCTCGACATAGCGGAGAACATGGTCTCACAGAACGACGGATCTTTTATTTCCAAAAAGGAGTGGTACGTGTAGCTCAGCACCCCATTGCTACACACACATACACACACACACACACACACACGAGTGATGCCCTCCCACTCCCCCTGCATCCCTGCCGAGTGAAGCCGAGCGTGCCGAGGCCGCTTGCACACACACTGCACGCACTCTCACCCCCCCGCCCCCAGCACATGCACGCACGCCCCCGGCCAGCCCTGGGTGCTCGGCAGAGACTTTGGACACTTCCAGCACTGGCAGGAAAGGAGGGCTGGGGCGAGCGGGCAGGGAGGGCAGCTTTGCTTTACAGATCGTTTTTTGGGGCATACGGGAGGTGGGAGGTTGGGTAATTATTTTCTCGGTTTTGGTTTTGCTTTTTAATTTCTCTTGACAACTTTTGTCCCCTTCTGTGGTGTTTGTATTGGTCGGTGGCTTAGGTGTTAACTATTTGCTTTAACGACTGTTGCCCAGCCTGTATATTACACTCTGTTTGTGTCTTCATGTCTCAGAGTGCCCTTCGGCCCCACTTCCCTCCCTGAAGTTCCTCCTCCCACTTCCGCACCCCTGAAACACTGGAATTTGTTTGTATGTTGTCTTCTTTGGGGTTTTTTTTAATCTGGGAGGGGGCCAGGTGGGCTGTCCGTAGAAGGAGAGAGGCCAGGAAAGCTTATGGCAGTGGAATCATAGGTGCCATTATCAGGTGAACTGAGGGGGTTTTTTAACTCCTTACCACTTTCTTTTCAGTGGGGTCTGGGTAGCTTTCCCACTGCAGGCCTGGGGAGATCCACTCCCAGTTTGTAATGACTCAGTACAAGGAAAATGAGGAGAGAGGGGGGAGAAAAACCCCTAGAACAAACCCCAGGTGCATGGGCTGATAGCAGGGCAGGGAAACAGAGCTGCCATTTTCCTCCCACAATTTATTCTTTCCTGGCTTTTCATCTTCTGTCTTTGAGTGTTCCTTTAAAAGAAAGAAAAAGAGTATTTATTGCTGACATTTTTTCCCCTGTGATGGCTCAGAGAAATGCTGGCTCGTTTTGTTCTTGTTGCTGTTGCTGGTACCAGCCACAGAGCAGTTAACTCTGGCACGACGGCGGCGCGCGGCGTCGTGCACACACCTCGCTGCCGTTGCCTGGGGAAGGGGACCAACCGATACCGCTTCGCTTCTCCCACAAATTCACTGCCTTCAGCTCTGGTCTGCAGAGCCTGGCAGGGCAAATTTCCCTGGTACCGTCCAGTGAGGGCTGCACTGGGCCCCTAAGTTTTATTATACCACTAAGACTTAATTGTCATGTGTTTACACTTCTTTTTGAGGGGGAGGGAAGGGGGTCAGAGCATTAGAGCGCTTCTCGCTAACTCTCCTAGCAACAACCCCAGCCCTTAGAAATATTGCTTAGTCTGCATCGATTGCCACTTTTTCAGTATCACATCCCTCTTCTAAGCAAAGGCTTGGTCGACAGGGCAAGAGGGAGTGAGCCTGGGGTATTGATCTCGTCCTCCTTCCCTTGAGCCACTGCGGTGTGACGGGAAGGCTTGGATTGCTGCTATCTCGGCTCTGTGGGTAAATGGGATTCCAGACTTCGGGACCCTCTGTCTGACACTGACCGTTATCCAAATTAGATTCACTGGGTTGGGGCTTATTTTTCTTCTTGTGGGTTGGTGGGTTTTTTTTTTTTTTAATTTGATGTATAAATAAATCTTTTATTTGAAAAGAAATCCCCAGTTTTCTGAGCTGTATTATCATGCACATCTAAAAATAGCAGGACTAATTCTCCTCCTGCCTTACCCGCTGGGTTTTGTTCCATAGCATCCAGCGGTTATCCCGCTACAAAAGGGGAGTGTGGAGAGTCAGACCCACGCAGATGAGTCAAGGTCAGATCTCTGATCCAGGCAGCCTCCAGTGCTTTCCTTTAGCGTGTGGTGCTTGGTCCAGACAACATGAAAGCTCAGCTTGAGCCATCCACAGTTTGTAGCTTGCTCTTATTGCGTTAGTGGTGTAGGGGAGGGGGAAATCCGATTGCTATACTGTAATCTTTCTGCTGTTCCTGCCAGCCCTCCCTGCTTCCTGGCTTCTGGCAGAATAGCCAAATGCCACAGGAAGGCTGCTTTGTGTCCACTCCAAGCAGGGCAGACAGAGATTCCCATGGGATTTCTTGGGCTTAACCTTAAAAAAAAAACACGGCTAAAGCTTCCCGTGTCAGTCCACAGCCCCCAGGAGCACCCTGCTACCCAGCAACCCCCCAGCAAAGCAAATGAAATCTCTTAACATCTCTCTACCTCTGATTACGAGTAGGGGCTGATTATTAGGGGTGGTTGTAAACCTGCGGAGGGAATGACTTCCCTCCAGTGCCTTGGGGTAACAGCAGGCACAGGGCTTTAATTCCTTATAGTCCGAACCCTGTAATCTGGATCGGGACAGAGCAGCACTGCTGAGCACTGTATCTTACCCACAGCTATCGTAACGTGGGGTATGCTGCAGAGCCTGCACATTTTATGGTTCAAAACAGATAAAGCTCAACAAACTCCATCTCTCGAGTGAATAGTCCTTCAGATCTGAATTTCACAACTAGGCTCTAAAAAGGGTTGTGACAGCATCCCCAGCACCAAACTCTGGGTGGTCCATGACCAAGCACAGAGTGGAAATCAGTGGCACAGACCCTCCTCTGCAAATTTCCCCCAGCACTGATACATGCTGCGAGGAGATGGATTTGGAAAAAACCCAACCTTTTACAAAACCTGCAGGGTCCAGCAGCGATTCTTTCATGTTCTGCATTAGTCACAGGTGGGGGCCACTGATCTGATCTGGCAAGTTCACATTGCGCTGACTCCACAGCACTGCGGAGCTCTAGCCCACAGTGAAGTTGTGTCCTAAAGGCCAAGGGTACAGAGCCATGCAAACGGAGCAGATGGGCCTGGGAGAGAACGGGACAGTGTGACAGTTCCTGAGTTTAGGTGTGGCTTGCAGGAACACGAGTGCTAATAAATATGCTTGGGTAGTTACTAGCATTGCACTTAGAGGTGTCATTTTTTGAAATGCAGCCTCCTTAGCTTAGTCATTGCCCGTTCACAGAGTGTCCACATAGTTTGCAGAATGAGGGCTCAAAAAACCAGTGGGACTCAGAGGAAGAAAAGGAGATAGCAGAGCAATATGGTATTTCAAAGCTAGAGCCTATATACAGTTCCCTTCCTGCTACGTCACGCTTTTTGCCTCCCAGTACTGCACCAGCACAGGTCTAGGAGAGAGTTCAGCCACTTAGCTCATCCGTGTGGTTCAGAAGAAGGGCCAAATGATTATTTGTCATCCAGAACCTTAGCAAGCCTGGAGTGGAAGATCCTTAGACAGTATTTTAGGTACCCTGTAAGTTCAAGGTTCAGAAGTGCATTCCTTTCATCCTTGGGCCCTTCAGCTTTACGTTGATGCAATTATCCCCACAGCCATAGAGAAATGCCAACTCTGTGCAGTGATTTGCTTCTTGCTGTCCCTTGCAAGGTCAGCTAATTGGCCAAGAGACTCTTGGGGTGGTAATTAGCCCAATGATTAGCCATTAATCCATAGCAAGGTAGTAGAAAAAAGAAGTGTGGGGAAAAAAATCAGATTGATGTTTCATCTGAGAGCCCTTCTCTGGGTTAAATTGCCCTGAGGGGGGCCTGGAAGGTAATTAGATCAGGTTTTCCACCAGCATTAGGAAGAAAGTGGTACCTGTCTCTACCCGAATGTGAGGGCAAGCTCAGCAGAGATGCTGAATTGAAGACCATATGCATCCAGCTTCCTGGGAGGTTCTGCAGGGAGACTGAGCAGTACTCACCCTGGAGGGGCAATCTGCCTGGTGGCCCCGGGGGCCTGCCAGTGCCAGGGCTGCAAGGAGAGGCAGAGGAGCAATCTGTTCTTTCCTTGGGAGAGTGTCACTTGTCCCTTTCTGCCTTCGTTTCTCGCAGTGGGGCAGGTTCTGGCAGGCTGGAGTCAAACTGCCGATTTTAAGTGGTGATGCACTTTTCACAGCTGTGCACGCAAGCTCGCAGGATGGGCCGCCTCTCCGAGGGACCCTCAGGCTGCCTCAAGTGAAAAACCCCCTGCTCCTCCAGCCCCTTTCACCAGAGGTGCTAAGGAGATGCACAGCATCCCTGTGGGATCCAGTCGAGCAAGTGGAAGCTTCCAGCTGGGAGATGGCAGCTGTTTGTTGTGGTGTCCCTGTTTCACAGCCAGATGGGCTGGGGACCCCAGGGCTACCCCTCCAGTCAGGGTAGAGCACGTCCCCATCCTCCTCAGTTCCCAGCACCTGCTGTGGGCACAGGAACTGTCCGGTTTATGCTGGATCTGAGCTGGTGTGTCGCATTAGTTATACCCGAGTTGGCTTTCTGCCTGGGACGTGCCATCACACTGCTTGGGGCTGGGTGTCGGCAAAGTGCCTCGGGGGCACGGCTGGATGCTGTACCTCCGTTTGAAGGGATCACTGTCCAGATCCCTTTGCTGGGTTCTTGCCAGCGAAGTATCAGAATGGTGCTTTTCCCTTCCCAATCCCTGAATCTGGATGGCAACATGAGGTAAAACTTGTGGTACTTCAAGATTAAGATGGGCAAGTGGGAAAGATGAACAGGTAGATGAGAGGGAGGCCAGTCTGAGCCCTGTGGTACCCTCTGGGTCTCACCACCATCTCAGCAAAGAAAATGCAGGAGAATTTGGGTCAGGCCCCCAGCTCCTTCCCTGTGGGTATTCAGGGAGCCATACTAAAGCAGACACATCTGTGTCACAACCCAAAATGAGCCTGTACTTTATGTACAAAGACACCCCAGCTGTTTTCCCTGCTGGGGCTTATCTCTAGGATTATTCATTGCAATTCACCCTAGTGATGTTATTTTCCCTTATTTAATTACCAGACTTTTTTTCCCCATTGTTAAATCATTTTCATTCAGCCAGAGGGGAAAAAAAAATTTAAAAAAACCCCAAAACTGAAGATTTCTTAGTTAAAAAAAAAATGAAACAAACTGAAATGGTAGCACCAATTTGATTGCAAAGACGTAAGGGACAAAGGGAGCCATTTTCCTGATTTTGAGTCAAAAAAGAAACACAACTGTTCAGCAGACATCACTGAGGGTTAGAGAGAGAGATTCAAAAGATTGATCTTCAACCAATTAGAGAAGGGAATGCAATTAGAATGGGGGCTGCTGCTCCCCTTTGCTGTTTTTCTTTCCCATACACAAGCTCACAAGCACGCACACGCAGATTATCGAGTTTCAGGCACCGGGCATTGTGTAAAAGGGGAAACCCCCGCTGCCCCGCTCCATCAGCCCGCAGGCACAAACCTCAGAGGTTTTGCACCGTGGATATCCCAGGCCCATTTCATGCTGAGAGGAGAAGCAGTGGGGCAGGTTGTAGCCTTTTGCCAGCAGGTTAAAATTCACCGCAAGGTTCCCCCGCTCACAACCGCTCCTGTCGTAGCCTGTGACTTACCATAGCACTTCACCCTCCCCTAGCCTGTGGTTTCACCCCCCCCCTTTCCCTCTCCTGCGTATTGGATGCAACTTGCTGACAATCTGAGCGAGGCAGGGGAAGCCTTGGGGCAGGGAAGGGTGCGAAGGCCTCGGGTCCAACTGCTGCCGCACCATCGCTCCTGGGCGAAGGGGAGGATTCGGTCCCCCAGCCAGGGAAGGAAACCCAAGCCTTAGAGAGCGGGTTGAGTTTGTTCTTGGGACCAGTGTGACGCTCCAAGCGTAATGTGCTTGGGGGTGAATGTCCGAAGCATAGGGAGTCAGATCCTCTGCTAGCATAAACTGGTTTTGGTGGCGGTACCCTCGATGAGGATCTGGTTTTTCTTTTCTTTTGCCTTTTTTAAAAACGTGATTCCTTAACTCCAGTGATTTTATCTCTTTTTCTTCTTCTTGCTGTAATTATCATTGTGGAATAAAGACTACAGGCAGAAAAACAACCCCAACACCACTTTTTTTTTTTTTTTTTTTGTAATCTGTGTTGTGCTTTTGTAAAAAATAAAAAATAAAAATAATAATAATGTAATGGACTTTTATGATTTTTGTTTGGGTTTTTTTTTTTGTTTTCCATCCTTTGTAATAATTTGTTTGTTTGGGGTCCGGGGGGGGGCATTTTCATGGTTATAATTTGTGTGGGCAGGGTGTTGCGTCACCCTTCCTTTTACTTGTATAAAAAACAATAGTGGCTCAGCTGTGGAAAAAATGTACTTTTTTATAAATAAAGAATTTTAAAAGAAGATACATTCTCCTGGGTTTGTGCATCTGTGGCTGCGTCGATCTGTAACCTCTGACTGGTAGCTCCAAGTAGAGTCACAGTAGCAGAAATGGCATCTGCTTTCCATCTACCGAAGTCTGTTCCCGTGACACGCAGTATTTTGTCATGGGAGCTGCTGGCAGATCAAGGCCGTAGGCTAAGGGTTAAGAGATCTGCAAAAGAGCAAGTGGCCTGGAGAAGGTGGACAGGGAATGACTGGTTTTGCCATGACATAGGTGGTATTGTGTGAAATTCTTGGACAGCAGTGAGATAGACAAAAGGAGGTTTACATCTTTGTGATGTAAACAGTGGAATTCAGTCTCAGAGGACGCTGCTGCTGCTGCCAAAAGTTAACCTGAGCTAAAAAGGTGGCTAGAAAAACCTATGGAAGAAAAATCCATCGAAAGCTATTAAAAATTATGACACTGTCTCTTACCTTAGGAAGTTCTTAAGTTGCTGTTAGCTGTAGCAGATGGGACAGGCTATTGGAAAACTGTCAACACGCACTTGCTCTCTTCTTACGTTTTCTCTAGGCACGTGTAATTAACTGCGGTCGGGGCCAGGATACTGGGCTAGGCTAACCTTTGATTTGACACAGTAGGATGTTCCTGGATCGCAACGCTTGGCTACCACAGCGATCGTGCATCAAAAATATCTAAATGCTGTAGGGATGCTAAGGGTCCATTGGGAGGCAAGATCAGTCAAACCGCATCCCTGCATCTTCGTTACTGATCTCTGCATTGGGAACAACAGTTTGCCTTTCTCCTCCAGCTTCCTGACTGTGAATATATGCTACAAAGAAAGCCTTGTTCCCAAAGATCAAGGCAGGCAACTCTGCAAGACCCAGACTTTCGCAAGGGAGGGAGAGGCAAAGCAAGCAAGAGATCAGAGAAAACATGCATGCTCTTCCTTGCGCAGATATCAACAGGCGCTTTGCCACGCCTAGAGAGAGGAATACTCCCTGGGAGGGGGTTTTTGCACCCGACTTCAGCACATGGATGATCTGCTGGAGATGTGAACCAAAACCCAACACTCTCCATCACAGAGAGAGAGGGATCCTGACCCAAATCTGAACTTGGTCTCCACTGTGAGATGAGCTGGATGGAGGGGGAAGCATTCAGGATTAGGCTGGAAAGAAGAGGTTTGGTGCAGACTGTTCATTCCCTGTCAACAGCAAAGCAGGCGTGGAGCATGTGCCAGAGCAGCAGGAGGCTCTTTGATAGCAGGCTTCATGATCAATGCATTGTGTGCTGCTTGGCAGTCTCCCTCCAAACTCCGTGCCACTAACGGTGCCAGTTCTCACTCATTCTGCTAAAAAAGGAGCGTGCTGGGCACCTCACTTCCGAAGGGGTTAAAGATAGCCTTGGGGTGGCTTTCCTCGGATGCAGCTCTTGTTATCAGGCTTCAACATGGCCAAGGGCATTGTGACCACTATCCAGGCTGTATCTGCATCTCCACATATTTCCCTCCTCTCATTTTCCCCTTTCTGCCAGCTCCTCTTAGTAATGACAGGTGTTGGAAAGGTAGCCTTCAGCTGCAGCCGTCCAGGTCAGCAGCCCAAGGAGCAACCATGGTAGCGATGCAGAGGGACAGCATCCTACAGAACTGGATCCCCAGCAGCTGGCTCAGCCACGTCAGCCAAGTTTGGGGGTGGGGAGAAAGAAAATGAGCAACGGAGAGCTGGGATGGAGGTCTAAGATGGAAAGAAGGATAGGAGGGGCTATCTTTGCCTGCAGTCCTGCTGGGATGAGCCCCTGGGAAATGCTGTGCTGATTTCCCAGGACATGTCTTACAGTTAAGCGATGATGGATAAAACCCATTGCATGGGGCCTCTTCTCAGCAGCTCAGGTTGCAGAGAGCTGAACGCAGCGGGAACTGACTCCCATGCAGTGCCCCTAAGTATTGTGTTTCTCTGGAACAAAACAGAAACATGTTTGGGGTGGGGATGCCAGTCCATGGAAAAATGGCAGCGTGGCTTGGATCTATTCTCAAAGCCACATCTCTGCAGGAGAGCACTGCTGGCCCCAAAAGCAACTTCAGAGCCCTGATGATCAGCAGAGGTGCCAGCAGAAAGCCAGGGGAGGAGCTGGATCAGGGCAGGAGGAGATGAACAAGAGGCTCATGGTTGCTCTTAGGCTGTGTGCCCACGGCTGAGCATGGTCCAGCAGCAGAAAGCCAGCACAGACCAGAGCGAACACCATGAGATTTATCTCCGTGAAACTGGGAGATGTACGCAGAGTTCAGGGCTGAAACGTCAATGATGAAGATAGAGTCAGGTTCCCGGTTGGTGCAAGCACATCCAACTTCTGTGACTACAAAGGAGTTATGCTTATTTCCACCCACACAAATGAAAATGGCCCGAATAGGAATTGTAGCGAGTGAGATGTAGCCCAGTTTAATCAGGGAATTACCAGACAAGCTGCCCGGTATCCCTGGTAGAGGTACTGGGAAGGAGAAGTCCCTCCCATGCTGGGATTAGTGTCTTGCACCACACTCAAATGCCAGGGATTCACATTAATGGCAGACTCCAAACTGGAAGTGCAAGAGCCAAAGGGCTCCAACAGAGAGAGAAAAAGGCAGTGTAACTGGGAGATGTTAAACCAGGCTGGCTATGAAGGGCGGGAGCTCGAGGGGCACCGAAGACAGGTCAGGTCACAGATCATCAGTCCAGAAATACGTGACTCTCGATCCAAAATTCATTGTGAGGTAAAAGGCAATCCATGCTCGAGTTCAAGTCGGAGCATTCAAGGTCACACAGACCATGAAGTCTCCTAGAGCTAGTGCTGGAAAAATCGAATTGAGAGCAACTTGACAGTTTAGAACAGTGCTGGGAGAATTACTTGTAGTAACAAATATGTCTGATTAAGGGTTTTTTTTCCATGGTTTCAGATTATTTGCAAACTTGAGTTTGATTTGTATGAACATATTTGTCAGAGGAAATTGCGTTATGTAAATGTATTCCGGCTGGGGGACCTGTGACACCGAGAAGTGCTGCTGAGCCTCAGATGCCCTCAGTGATGCCCTGAAGAAGGCGAGGGGAGGGGCTGCTTCACTCCTCCTCCAAACAAGGCATTTCACAGCCTTCCCATGTTTAGATGCAGACTCTCTCTTTTATAGCATTTGCAAAAAAAGGATCAGCCTGTAAAAAAAACCTGAATGTGTAACCTGAAATTTTACGTACTAGCTAGCAGAAATCAGAGAGTCAGGCATGACCCCACAGGCAAAGCAGGGGCACAGCAGGATAAACGTGTACATGATTAAAATGTAGGTTAAAATGTTGTATCACCCCCCCCAGATGCTGAGTTATTGAAAGGTAGTAATTTATGGATAGCAGCCAGCGGAGTTACTCCTTTAGCCTCAGCAGGTGAGGTGAACGTAGTGGCCTCATTTGACTAAGCCCAGCGCAAAGTGAGTTAGGGACACCCACTTCTCTGCAGATTTCACAACAGCTGATCAAAAGCCAGATCCTCTCAGGAAACAGGCAGGGGTTTTTGTCTGAACTGCGTGGTATCTGGGGAAGAAGATGGTTTGCATGCAAAGAGGCTCTATCTGCTCTTTCTGCCCCGTAGCAGAAAACACTGGCCTTCAGTTTGCTGGTGAGCAGTTCAGTGGTGGCTAAATCCCAGGAGATGAGTATGGATCAAGTCTTAAGAAATCAAAGAGAACACCCTTTAAGGAGCTGTGAGGAAGGGGTTTCTCTTTCTCATTAGTGCCTGGCTGTCAAGCTGTTTTCTAGCCTAGCACCTGAGTCCCTGGTGTATCTGGGGTTTTGCAAAGCCAACGCTTTCCTCCATCCGTCTGCCTGTGAACCCCACGGAGAGAGGGTACCTGAATGATTCCATTTCTCCCTTATCTTTCTGTTCCTCTCAAACTCCTGCCCGCGTGTTTACCTCACAGTTTTGAAAAGAAAATTGCCAACTTCACACCTGTCAGGTTTAACTGATTGCCTGTCGCTTGGAGGGAGGGAGTCCATCCGTATGGCCCTGGCTGCACAGGCTCTGCTCACCAGGGGAAATGCCTCCATCCCTCGAGAAACAAAATGCCTCATTTCCCATCTCCCAGCCTCATCTCCTTGTCCTGCTGTAGCTCCCAGCCCCTTCAATTAGCGCTTTACAATAATAATGAACAGTAGCTTTCTGCTGGCACAGTTTTGTCTACCCAAGGAGCGGATCCCATCAGGAAACACTCATCCCCCGAGGTCCATCATTTCCCCGCTGTGTGAAAGAGTGCCCTTCCCCAGGTGAGGGATACAGAGAAGTGAAGTGACTTCAGCAGAGACGTGCAGGGAACCAGGGAGAAGGCTCAGGAGATGTAAATCCTTTGCTTGCTATCGGAGCACACCTCTGCCTATGGGATATACAGGAACACATGCCCACTGTTGCCATCCCCAGCAGGTGCCTTTCCACGCATCTGGTGCATACCTCTTCCTCTGCCCACCCTGAATCTGCCAAATCTGGAGGAGACTTAATTCTGGCTGTCCCCTTCCTACTAACTTAGCCAAGGAGGAGGTAGGAGAAGGAGCAACTAGTAGTAGGGGCACCCATCCAGCTTCTGCCAGCTGTTTGAAGTCCACGGCTGTTGTTATGAATGCTGCAGCTGTCTGGGATTATGAATGGATACTGGAGTGGGAATGCCGAGTCTAAACGGCTCAAGTAAACACTGCAGAGCAGTCCAGAAATAATGGCATTGGGGCTTTATGATAGGAAAGAATCATAATTAAATAGAAATTAGTTACTTAAATGGTCACTTCCTGGGGTTTCGTTGATGTCCGATTAACTTAACTTTTAATTTGCATAAGCAATAAATGTTTAATTATGTTATTAATATATTTGAGTTGAGGAGCTTATGGGGTTTTATAATTGGCATTTAACTAGATAGTTCCAGCATATTAACTGATGTTTTATAACTCCATGCGAGGTTTCCCAATTATAACTGACCTAAAAATTTGCTTGGAGGACCTGCCTTGAAAGTGTTACCTGAGCAACAGAACAGGGGGAGCTGAAGAGGAGGATGTGTGGAGCAGGTCCCCGCACAGAGGAATGTGCGCAGGCAGCTCTGTACCCTCCATACAGGCTCTCAGACCCCTCTCCCCTCCCTAGGATGCTCTTTCCTTAAAGCCCACAACCTTCCCTGTGTCAGAGAGGGGGTCACCTCCCCTCTCTCAGCACTCAGCTGACTGCTGAGCCAAAAAGGCTGACACACAGCAGGGGATTAGGGTAGGCAGAAAGGGCTTTAGAGATGGGGAAGGCTTGCCCATGGGCTACAGCATGACCTTGTGACTGATCAGCTTTGGCAGCCTCTGGGGCTCTGTGTCCAGCTCCCAGCCCTTGCTTGTTCCCCTCTTCCTCTGCTGCAGGTTGGCACCAGTTTCTTTCTCACCAGGGAGGTATTAAGGAACATCCTTTAAGGTCCAGTTTCAACAGACTTACTGAAAAGCTATACTCCAGCATCTTATGCATTCTTCCCTTCTGGATCCTCTTCCTTTTAAAAATACGGGTGCTCCAGCAGGAATAGAGTATTGCACTGGCTGAATTACAACGTCCTGAGTCTATTAATGGGCTTCTTTACAAATCCACCAACCTCTGTCCCACCCAGGGACTGCTAAGGCACTGAGGTGGCCATTGTTTCCACACGCCCTGTGAAAACACTGAGTAGCATCAGGCCCACCGCCCCTCCTTGGGGACTCTGTAGAAACGTGCCCACTGACAGCAATTCCCTCTTGACAACTCCCTCTGAGACCTGTCAGTTAGCCATTCTTTATCTATTTTCTATTCCATCTCTATACTTACTTTGATGAGATGACTGGTTTTAGTAGGCAAAAAATGACGTTGTGTTTGACTGACAAGACCCATTTCCCATGAACCACGTAGACTGGCATCGATTATATTCCTGCTTTTTAATTCTTTATTAACTGGAGCCTGTGTTAGCTTTTTTCATTGGTGCCAGCAAATCACCCTATAGTATTCAAGTCATTCTCTGTGTCCTCTACCAGTCTGCTAGAATTCAATCTCCTAGAATTTAACTATTTCAACAAATAGTAAAAATTAACAGCAGTGAGTTAAGGCTCTCTTTGTCTTTCAGCCTCTCTGTTTGCTCGTAAGTGGAATATCCCAGGACACAATAGTGTCCAGCCAGCTCCTCAGTCTTGTCATCCTCAAACACGTGGAAATTTTGTCATCTCAGTAGCCACAAACAAATGTCTGTTGGTCTCCAGAGACAGATCATGAATAGTTAGTCAAATCTTCTGCCTTTTCTGAATCATTACTGCCCTCTTGACCACATCCATCTGGTCAAGTGCCTATAGAGCATTGAAGAGATCTTGTTTATTCCTGCTGTATTCCCCAGGTAACCCTAGGCTTTGTATCAATTTCATGTCCTTCACAGCTTCTCTTTCATACTGACTGTTCACTCTCTTTCCAGCTTTTCAGTTTGATCTATACTGAGGATGGGGGAAGCTCCCCATGTGCAAGCTGACAAATACCCAGCTGAATAAGGTTACATGGCTAAATATCTGTGGTTACAGGCTAAGGCAGAGACTGTCCTGCAGAGCTGACAAGATGTTTGAGAAGTTAGGAGTCTTTTATTGCAACTAACAGGAGGGAGAAATAAGGAAAAGGGTCAGGAACATAAAGACTGAATTGCCTTGTGCGTCATTGTCCCTCTCCTGGAGCAGGATTGAATGGGGGCAGCTGGGGACGTGCTGCAGCTGCTTCCGCTAAGTCAGTGCAGGCACAGTGACCGCCCTGGCTCGGCAGAAGCGGATCTCACCCTCGGCACTGTCAGTCAGGAAGATGTGTGTGACGAGCAGGGGAGGAGGCAGCAGCACTAGAGCTGTGGTCAGAGCCACACGAGCATCCAACAGCTTCATTCTCGCACATCACGCCAGAATGGCTGGCTGCTCCCTCTCTGCTCCAGGATGATGTAGAGTCATTCTTTTGTCTGGGCTGCAGCAGGTCTCAAGGGTACTTGGGAAGCTGTAGGAGAGGAGGGAGGAGAAGGGGCTGGGGGTGAAGAGGCACACAGCAGCCTCGAACCCTCCTTGCTGCTGCAGCTACCAGGGGAGATAACTGTAGCCCTGTCCACCTTTCAATTTGCATTGCTGCTCATGCACTTTGCGCCAGATGACAGAAAAGCACCGCAGTTTCCTCCTCAGACTGCTGCACATACCCTGTGCCTACACCTAATTCCCAGCAGTCCCTCTGCATAGATGCAAACAGAGAGCTGATGTCATCCTTTGGGGACATCCAAGACACAGCTGCCCTGTGCTGTGAGCACCCCGGAGCCAACAGGAGACAAATACGGCCCAGGGCACACGACCAAGCAGAGCGAGATGTTCCCAGGAGTGCTGCTGAAGATTATTGAGCAAATTAACTCTATTAACACGAATGATAAGAGTCTGAGCTGCAGTCCCTGTACCTTCTATCTGACAGAATTCATCTGGTGGCTGCTTGTAATAGCATGACCTTAATGGACTCATCAAGGGAGCAAGGCGGTATCTCTGGCTAAACATGGATTTGAGACCACGCTGTGCTCTGGGCAGCCGGAGCAGGCTGCTAAGATCAAGAGAGACACACTCTGGTGAAAGGGGGTTCAGGATCTGGCCCCTTCATCCCTCCAGGAGAGGTAATTTCAAGTGTCATCACCTCCTCTAAACCGTACAGCAGAAGAAATAAATTACCAAAGGGATTTGATTGTTCATTACTGCTGAGCTGCAAAGAAATGAAGCAGAACTAAAATTAAGGGCTGTGAGGCAGAGGAAACGTCAGATAACATTTCCCATCTTCTCCAGGGCCCATCTTCTCCCCCAAGTCAAGCTGGGGCACTCTCCATACTGCTGCACTGAGCTGTGAACCCCCTGGTCCTAGGAAGGCAGGGGTTGTGGGGGGTGTTGTGGGTGTACGGAGTTGGCCAAGTGTGGTGGTGAGAGGGCAGGGTGAGTTTTGTGCTGGATTAAGGTAGGTGGGTTGGACACAACAAGGGCACGTCTGGCCTCTCTTAGCTAGAGCCACTGAGTAACACAGAGACACAGGGGCATCCCAGAATAACGCAGACATTTCTTGGCTGGAAGGTGGGGATGTAGCATGCGTGTGCACGTATAGAGGGGCTCAGTTTCTATGGGTGGGCACTGCGGCAAATGTCCGCTTGCTGCTGCACCCTCTGAACAACTGGCTCTTTCTGTTGCCCAGTAATGACTTCTCTGTCCTTTCACAAAGGGAGAAGGCTTCTTTCCTAAGCTCTCAAACCATGTTTCCAGGTGCGGTTTAACAACTGCTACACTTTGCTCCAGAAGTGGAAGAAAAACTGGCCCAGTAAGAGGTATCTGCAGGGGAGCTCCCACTACAGCTGCTACTCCGCAGAAGTCAGTCTTCATCTCTGCTGGATCCCACGGGGTTAACACACTGCTCCTATTGCCGCTATCCAAACCCCATCCTTGTTAGTGGCCACTGGGAAGCATTGCAAGGGAAGGTCACCAGGGGTTAAAGCCACATTCCAGACATGCTTCTGCAGCCAGCAGCTACTTAACCAGATGCTACTTAACCAGGGATGACTCTGCTGCTTCCCCTGCAGCAGAGGAAAGAGAGAAGGCTGGTCATTACTGGAAAGCGGAGATGCCTCCACCCTTGGTGAATGGCAAAGCAATTTTCTTTGCTGGAATGTGTGTGAAATCTCCACTAATATCAAGCACATCCAAGTGTCCACTTGCAGCTGGGCATGCTCTTCAAAGCAGGAGCCCCAGGGAGGGTTGGATGTGCACACCACAATGCCAAGCTCTCCCAAAACCTCATCAGAGACAGGCAAGTGGTTTGCAAAGTCTTTAAGTGCCAGTTGGGCTAGTAAAAATTACAGAGGAAAGCAAAGCGGGCAGGGATCTTAAAGGGGTGTTGTGATTGGTGAGATACGCATGCACCAGGGTGCGTACCAGGACCCCAGGGATACCCAGTCATCTGGTCCTCAGCAGAGAGGAATTAGGGAATATATCAGGTCATTCAGAGGGGCTTGGCAGTTGTGAGGGATTCCCGCTTGTGGGAAGGAAAGGAAGGACAACACAGAGACTGGTCAGGAGCATTTGTTCATCTAACTATCCTTGGCAACACTGGCTTTTGGCCCCACTCAAAATACACAGTATAATCGAGACCCTCCTGGTGCCCGTTTGCTCAGAGCAGATGCAGGGAGGTGCAGCAGCAGGCAGAGCAGCCTTGTGTGGGAGGCCAGTCCCCCCCCTCCGCCTCCCCGGGGCCCTGGTCACCCAGCCCATGCAGCGGGGGATTTCCAGAGGAATGAGGCTGAAGCCCTGTGCGGCGGCAGCATCAGGCTCACAGCCATGGCTTGGCACTCGCTTGTGTGCCGGCTAATTGTGCAAATGAGAGTTACGTCAACAAACACCCGGGCAGGGGAGGATGTGATGGCCTTTGAAATTCCTTCTGACTTATATCAGGATGCAGAGGCAGCTCTGCCTTCATTTGGGATTTTAACCTTTGGCTGGGTGCATCTCCAGCTGCTGAGATGACACAGAAGCATCTTCTCCTGCTATCAAGAGAGGTCCTGAGCTCTTTCTGTAGCTGGAGGAGGCAGGGATGGGGAGGGCTTCTGGATCAGCTCTGCTCTTGCAACGCTTTGGTCACCAAGTGAAGACCAGACATTCCTCCTCAGAAAACCCTGCCAGCCACCTTTGCTAATCAAATAGTCCCTTTGCCCCGTGCCGAAGCCTAACTCCCCTCTGCCTCTCACCATATGTCACCAGATGGCCAGCACTCGGGAACAGAGCTGGTTCTGGATACTGCAGCGGCTAAGCAGTGCTGCAAACCACAAATCGATGGGTGAACATTGATCTGTGCTTGCACAGGGACAGTTTCTCCTCACTGTGAAGGGCTTTTGCAAGCGTTCCTCGCAGCCTGCTCACCTCCACGGGCAGTTAGGCGAGGACCTGAGCTGGAGCAAGGTTTCAGTGGGGCTTAGCTGGGCCAGGACCAAAGGGAGAGGCACGAAGATTTTGGAGCCAGCTCTGAGGGGTGAAGGAAACGCTGCTGCTGAGGGCGCAGGATGGCACTTCAGCCTCACACACTAATGGTCCAGTACCAGCGGTTCAGCTTTCCAGGCAGTGTCTTTCCCTCCTTAAACCCTTTTATACACTGGATACTTAGCTGTCCCTGCAGGGAATTCACTTAATACACACAGTGAAGGGAACTGCCCCCAGAGAAACCTACCCCCACCTCCCCTCCCTCAGACTGAAGATCTCTCTAAAATCCCCAGTGACTGGCAAGCCCGACTGTTTATCCTACCCTTTGGCCCATCAGCTCTGCCAGCTCACATCTCTGGCTCTCCTGGGAACAGCATTTCATTAACCCTTTGCAAACACAAGGCGTCAGGAGGCTCTGAACCAGCTTGTGCCTGGGGGGGTGTATGCCATCGGAGCGTGTCTCAAATTAGCCGATCCTGCTCATCTTCAAAACCAAACTGGAGATGTATTTGTTCTGCCAAGCTTTGCAGCTCAGTTTAATTTAGCTCTGTGAACTTGCCGTGTCTCAGGCTCCCTGGAATGTGTCAGGTGGGGTGTACTATAAATATGCATCATCTGATCTCATTGTCTTGCTGAAAGGTTCAGCAGGCAGAAAGAGTCCAGCAAGTGCTAACTCCTTCCACTGGATCAGGGTGACAATCCAGGTCACAGACAGGCTTACTCTGAGCTGGCACTGTAGCAGGACAGACTGCTTGAGGCATGCAGGCTGTATACGCCTGTGAACAGGGATGCAGTTGAGCATCAAGGTAACATTAACTCTAGCAAGGCTGGCAGCTACAAGAGCTCTGAAGCTGCTGGTATAAGAAAAGGAGAGGAATCATGATTCCTTCCCATTGATTTGCAATGTGTCTGTGAGCAAGGCAGCACATTACTGAGCGCCTTGGCTAGCCAGGCATGAAATAGATGGGGATTTGTTTTGTGTGGGGAGGTAAAAAATGGAAAGGGATCCCTACTTTGCAATTGGTTACAGATGCAGGCAGTTCTTTGAGCAAACAGCTTATCAGAGGTGTTGTGTGTTGTTATGCTGGTTTTCTTCGAAGCACTGAGGGATCAAGTGGAAGTTAGGAGGCAAAGACTGGATAGGAGTGTGCAGCTCTCTGTGCAAACTAGCTTCACTCAGAGCTGCAGTGAACTGGGGCCAGAGACTGACTCAGCTTCCAGAGTTACCTGGGTGATGCAGGTTGGTGCATCAGCAATTAGATGGGGCTCAAGCTCTCCCCAGGACAGCTGAATACACTGCCAACAGTGAGGATAGAAAGAAGACAGTACCAGTGTGAGATCTTATCCAAACAAAGAAAGATTTCCCACCTGCCGGCATTTTTGTCCCACCTCACAGCTGCCTGTGCACCTCGTGCAGGACCCCATTCCACAGATCTGCTCCTCCCCACCTGCTCAGGCTGGATGGCACTGTGCATGTACTGCGGGAAACGCAGAATTATCTGGCTGATCGCAGCTTGACATAAAAAGTTGGTCCCAGACAGGCACATACCCTTGATAAGGATGTAACATATCCCGCTCTCAGGTCTTAATCCCAAGAACTGCCATGCTGTTTCGTGATGCAAATGTCCCAGCCACACAAGTAGCTTTAAGGAAAGAGACCTTACTTCCAAAAGCGTGACAGACACTTTTTCTTCTTTCCTTTTGCAAAGTCCTCCACATCACTCTCCCCATACCAAGAGCAAAGAGTCATTTCCTCTGCTCTGGCATACCCTTCTCTGGAAGCTTTCCAGTTTATCCGTCTTTGCCTCAGTTCAAGTTCCCTTTGGGAACATCTCTCTTGTTCTCCTGCAAGCTGGTTCTCCAAAGCCTTCATTGTTCCTCTATTATTATGTGCTATTGTGCTCTGCAGCTGCACTATTTCACCCGTGGGCACGGCGCGTGTGGACAGCTCCGTCCGTTTGTCTCTGCGCTTTGAAACGCTACCATGGCTCTTGGCAGTAAATCTGAGCTATGGCTCTGTCCATACAGACGGAGTCATCAGTCCTGCGGCTGTTTGGGCAAGGCTTTTTTTTCCATAGCCAGTGCTATGCGTCACTTGTGCCGGTGGTTGTGCCTGATGCATCCCTCCGGGATAGATGTTCTTGTCTAGTGGATATTCTCCACTTGTTGGGGAGATGTGAACGACTGACAGCATTGGACTGCTGGCTGTGATTTAACGGAGCATTGGGATGGGTGAATTACAGTATCGGCACCTCACAAAATGTTTTAATTGATCTAGTTGGTAGAAAGATCTATTACCAGTTACTTTTGGAAATCCAGAGACACACACACCATCAGGTGACTGGGAAGGATGCTGTATGGATAGATGACCACTTTTCTTCCTTTCCTGTCTGCTTCTGTCTCCAGAATAGCCACGGGAGAACAAAGTAACGAACAAAACCGCCCTGAAGAAGACTGGGGGTGGGGTGTCCTTCTTCTCTCCTTAATTGTAATACTGTGAATTAATTGTATCCAGCAGGAACGAGGCGTTCCCAGCAGCCCGTAGACATCCAGATAAGGCTGAGCTGTTCATTCAACCCCTTTGGGTTCTCTGGTACCTGCCTCACTGCCAACTGCTTCACACAAACTTTTTGGGGAGTTTTAAATTATTCGAGCATGACACAGAGCAAGGGTTTTGCATTCTTAATTGGCAAAACCTTTTCCCACTCCAGTCTGGAGCCCCCTGAGCTGTCCTGCCAATTTATTCTGATCCTGATTCACAAGCCTTGCAAACACCTTCCCAGGGCTGCCCAAAAGCCCTGTTAATGTAACTGAATCCTCATCTGCCAGTTCTTATCACCTTCTCCTGAGGCTTTCCCAGTGCCCTCCTGTTTGACTTACAACACCCCTTCTTGCAGCCACTCTGCCCTCCAGAAAAGACCCCTTGGTGCCACCGGCTTTACCTGTTAAAGAGGCAATGTGCACAGAGGAGGGAAGGGAATAGGCTGCGTTGCAGGTGAGCCCTTCAAACAGTACTAGCCACAGCTCTTCCCCAGGAACGGGAGATTGAGGAAACACACCTTGGGATGCAGATGAAACGTTTAAAATGAGGGAGGGGGAAGAAAGAGGGAAGAGCCAGTAGAAAGGTCTCTCTCTACCTCTTCCTGTTTTCTTCTCCTCTCCTCTGCACTTCCCTGCTCTCTCAGGACCTTCACCTCTCATTTATCTTCCTTGCCTCCAGGTGTTTCCTCTTATTGTCAGCAATTATCCCTGTTGCCTTTCACAGCTTCATAGCTGGACTCCTGCAAGATGCGACCAACACTTTTGCAGGATGGCTCAACCTGTCCTCAAGACCAGGTCCACCTGGTCTAGTGGAGGGTGTCCCTGCCCATGGGTTGGAACTAGGTGATTCTTAAGGTCCCTTCCAACCCAAACCAGTCTGTGATTCTATGAAGAAAGAGACCTGCACGTGTAGGGGCAGGGCTTGTTGTCATAGGATTCTGTCATTGTTTGGTACTTGCCATTCTGTGGAAGCACTGCATTTCCATGCAGCCTCATCTTAGGCCGCTGGGATGGGTACCAACACTGGGGTGTTCATACCATAGTCTTGAGAGCTTGGCAAGAAGGAAGTACTCTGATAGACACCCCAAAACGTTTGAATTTCTCCTTGTGTTCCTCTGTTCTTTCCCTCTCCTCATCCTTCCCCCCTTACTGTCTTTACCCAGTGCCCTATACCTACCTGTCTCTCCTTTGCAAACTGCAGAACTAGCTGCATTTTCCCCTCTTTACATTTTCCTGGCCACTTGCTGCTCTTACACAGCCCTGTTCAAGTTCCTGGAGATTCGTTTTAGCTTTATTTATTTATTTCCCTTTCCCTCCTTCCACCTCCTTCCCCTCACACATATACACACACCTACTGATTTACAGCTGTAGCAGGAGGCTGATGTTCTCTGCTCACTACCTGCTATCCAGAGAGCCATTAGGGGCCAATTCATCACAGAAATGCCCCAGCCAAAGTGACTGGGAAGATTCTTTACAGTCGCTGTCGCTGCCACGATCTCGAATGCTGTCCGGGGGTTTGGATTGCAACGTGTCAGCTGCCTGCCTGAGTGTGGCTGTAAGTGAGCTGTCTCAAGGCAGAAATATTATTTACAAGATAATGTGGCTTATGGAGAAGGGAAGAGAAAGAAAAGCGACTGCCAGTGCGGAGGGTAGCGGGGAGCAGAGCCTCACGTTCTGATGACTACAGCATCCTGCCGCTCAAAGACACACAGCTCTGAGCTCTTAATTAAGGAACAGGGGAAGGTGGGGAGTGGGATGCTGGCTGATGGAGGCTCTGGAGTGTCCTTGCGAAGCAACAGAAAAGCAGGTTTGCGTGGAATACTTTAGGAAAGGGATGGGGGATCAGTGTCAAGACAATTCCCACAGCAAATTCTTCATTGGTAGCAACGTCTCAGCATGGTGCTGGGAGTTCAAGTGTTTCGTACTGATACAGTAAACATGCCAGTTCTCTGCTCCGCCATTTGTTGGTATTGACCAGAGATGGGATTTCCCTGGGAAATGTTTATACACCTCAGTTCACTCCTGGATGACAACAGCAAATCTGAAAGGTGAAGAAGGCTGGCTGCGAGGTGAGATCTGGGAATAGGCTGTTGGCAGTGGTTCAGCGCAGTCAGTTCTGCAATTGCACCTGATACATGGGATTTCAGGGAGCCCAGCCTTTGAGCTAAACAAGTGCTGAATCCACGGCTATGAGGTGGGAGGAAGTGGCAGATTTGCACCCTGAAAAGTCCTGTGTAAGTTGTCCTGAGTGGTGTGGGAATGTGTGTCTACATTTTATAACCATGAACACATGTGAAGTGGGTATCATTCTGAGGTCTTGGGGATGGGTATTTAGTAGAGATACTGGCTACCACTATGATATTCAAAGGCGTAATTGTTGCAGAATAAGGTCCATATAGTCCATATAAGGTCCATATAGTATCTAGTCTCTAGAAGCAGCCAGTAACCAGTACATTAAGTACAAAAATGAGATGTGACAGACAACTTCCACAAAGCACCTTGTTCCCTCATCCCTGTCTCTCTCCCCTCCCCTGAATTTCTTTTCCTTCTCCTCCTCCTCCTTCTTCCTCCATTCCAATTATCTCCTCCTTTCATCACTGCCGGAGCTGTAAGTACAAAGTACCAATTAGCTAGTTTTCAAGTTTAATTAGGTTGGAAGGTAGAGCAAATTAAATCCTTTTATCGTACGTTTCAAAGCGCTTTCCCATCAGGCCCACGGGACAGGTTTCCTTTGAATGAGGTCCACGTTAGTCACCAAGGAGCTGGCCCAAGTCACAGAGCTCTCCAGCCATGGGGCAAACAGGAGATGAAATGCGAGATACAATATATTTCTTCCCCATCCCTACATCCTACACTCAGGACACCTTTATTATAGTTTAGGGGTGCACATACCTCTGCTCCACCTTAAGAAACTGAGCATTGGTCCTTATTTTTTCTAAGTTCTGCTTCAACACCATAGCTCTCCTTCATTACAACAGCACCAGGGTTTCAGTGAAGACACTGTGACAAAGCCCTGCAGAAGGCTTTCAAGACAGTTAAAGAATACCAAGTAGAATGTCCACGAGTCCCCCTGCACCACATGGGGGGTGCTGCTTGGATGACCCCTTATTCCCTAAACCCTTTCTTTGAGGACAGAACAAAGGCACAAAAACGGGCCCAGGAAAAACTACGTGATTTAAGGGGAAATTACAGAATAGAGTAAGGAATAGGACAGCTCTTGGAGACACAGTGGGCTGCAATTGTAGGCACAGATTTCTGTTCCTCTTCAGCTCTGACTACTACATGTCAGTATGACCTGTCCCCCCATGAAGCTGCCCGAGGCAGTTTCGGAGCGCGCTGACATCTTTGGTCCTGGAGTCCCTGATTTCACTGGTCTTTGCACCTCACTGGCTGTGTTGTCTGATGCTCTAACCCTCTCCACTGTGCTGCCCTGTGTGTTGCAGATAAACCACTACCTCAGGGTGCCCCAGGAGGCATTATTGGGATCGTGGGAGGAGTCATCGCAGCAGCTCTCATCATCGGCGTGGCTGTCACCGTAATCATTGTCTACAGGCGGCAACAAAAGAACCGCACTGAAACGGACAATGACCTGTAAGTAGCCCCACGCTCGCAGAAGTAGAGCACACTGATGGTACAGGTGCTATTGGATCAGGCAGCAGAGAGAGCACCCGCTGGTCCTTCTGCTCCCCCCACACACGAGAAACCTGGCAGCAAACCATATTCCTGCCATTTCTTCCTGTCTGCCACCCACTGGCTCTCTTTCCCTTCCTTGGGGCCCCTAGTGCTGTCCATCCTCATCTCTCCTATTTTTGAACTCTTATCGCCAGCCTTAAGTGGAAACTGAATCACAATGATGTTCACGCATTTCCCTTGGACACAATGCAGCTGCTCAGTGCCACCCTCACCTCCAGTGGTAGGAGAGGATCCTTGTCCAGAAAAAAAGGCTTCAAGATCCTGAACTAGACTGAATCACATTCTGTCGTCAGAGAGGGGTCTCTGATACATTCAGAGGTACTCAGGATCTATCCCAGAAAGCTCAGAAAGGAATCACTGTCCACTCGGCATTCCAGTTTTGTACATACGGTGCCAGTCTGAAGACACGAACTCTGGCAATAGGAGAGTAGGGAGAGGGGACACCCCAGGGACTCCTCCTTAACAGGGCCTTCCTTTGCTCTGTCCTGCACAACACAGATCCCAGGCAGGGAATTCGGTGATGTGGATTTCAGGCTATATAGCACGAACAAAGCCCTCTTCACAGATGTTTACCCTGGCCTCTTTCTGAAAAGCTCTCTTGTCGCTGCTTTTTGACAAGAGCATCCCTGCCTTCCTTCCCACCTCATAAGGGAGGCATGGAAAGCCCAAGGGCCAGAAGTTGCTTTTATCTTCCACAACCCCCCACCTCATTGTTGTTACATCTTGGCCACATTTTGTGCTCCATTTAATCCCATTTCAGAGAGGGCATTGGAGGATAGCAGGAAGGGGAGGGAAAAGAAACGGGGGTAAAGCAGGAGGAGAGACAGAAAGACAGGCACACAAACAAAAAAAAAAAAAAATAGCACCACAAGGTGAAATTGCATCAACAGCACTGACCCTGTGACAGAGATGCGTTCCGACAATCCACTTCCCACAATGGCCCTCCATGCAGGCACAGGGAAGAGCCACTTTAGCCCAGCACAGAAGCACAAAGGTGCCCTAAGTCTGCGGAGCCTGCTCCAAAGCCTCCAAAAGTAGAACGCATTTCTTTTCTTTAGAGCCACAAAGTCAATGTTTTGCAAGGCCTTCGGGCCCCATTTTCCCCCTCCCCCACACCTGTACACTCTAGTCCCACGCTGGAATCCATTGGGTTGCCAAGGAGAGTCACCCGTCTCTATCAGAAGGTCTGGGGAAGCTGGTACAGAGAGAAGGGAGGGGGAGCCAGCTAATTAGTGGATCAGAGTTTTAGTAAGTTTTGTAAAAGGATTAGACACATCTGTGCATGTGAACAGAATGTGCAGAGACAGTCTCTAGGCTGGGATTATAATGGCTGCCAATCCTTATGCTCAGGGGCAAAAGCTGATCTCCTGACTGGGGGTTAGGGATAAATGTCCCTGCGTGGCATAGCACGTCTGTTAGGAAGATTCAAACTCCTATTAGGAAAACTGTCCAGAGGCTACTGTTCCAGATAAGCTCCCAGACTAGGAGGTAATGAGGGTGCCATTACCTTGCTGATTTGCAGTGACCACTGCCAGACGCTTTCTGGTACCCTACAGCCGTAAAATGAGTCACCTCCCATGGGATGATTTGGAGCCATTCCAAAACAGTGCTAGGAGACAGGTATCCCAGCTGCACCCTCGGGATCTGCAATCCGACGTGGGGATTTGCTTGGAATTAGGAACAGAATGCTGGGAGGCAGTTTATTAACAATTCTAATTGGGGTGAGAAAGAGGTCATGAGGGGGGAGATATGGAGAATAACCTATATGATTATATCAGCAGTTCGGTGACAAACACAATCAAATCTTTGGCACATGCAGAACGTGGCTTGGTACAGCACGTGAAAGCAAGCAGACCCCTTTCTCTTGCTCTCTAATCAGCAACGACTTCTTTATCTGCAGAATTGACTTGCCTCCATCCCACAAACCGGCCCCTCCACCAAAGAGGAAGCAGGAGATGAAAAGCCACCTGACTGCAGAAGACATCCAGGTACGGCCCCCATCCAGCTACAATTCCCTTCCTCTGACAAGGAAAACTGATTCCAGGCAGTGTCCACAGTGCCTAAATTTTGGAAAACCAGGTTTGCAAGAGCAAAGAGGTCCATGGCCAGTTCGAGGGGTAGAAAGCATGGACTTGTCTGCCCAGAATTCCCAAAGATTGGCACTACTTGAAAGCTATAATTTGGATCGTGCTTACTCCCTTTTGTGGGGATTGAATTCTCAGCAAGATGGTGTTCAATGGGCTCTTAGGTGCGAAGATTTGGAGTATCCCCACCGTTTTGAATGTCATGAGTGGTAGTGAGGGAGGTGAGAATGAAAGAGCGGGAGGCAAATAATGTGGTAGGAGCAAGGGAGAAGTAAGATGCACTGCCCCTCACGGTGATATTTTGTGGTGGCGTCACCTGAAGCAGATGTTGCCCCAAGCTGTGACAAACAGATAGTACTAGCTTTACTCATCCCTCTTCTCATCCCTTTATTACAGGTTGTTCACTTAGACAACATGAAACACGAGGAAGAAATCCAGAAGCTCCCTTTGCAGACTCCGTACTATGACATGGCAGCCACCGAGCCCTCCCCCTACACTGACAAGCTGGTAAGGAGATCAGGGGTGCTAACAGTGCGGCCTGACCTCATCCTCACCCCCAGCCTCGCTGCCTTTCACACAGGGTCTCTCACCCTATGAAATAAGACCCCCTCATCCAGCGGGGTGAACAAGCAGTTCAGTCCAGCAGCTTCCAGGTGCTGCTTCACAGTCCAGCAGCATCCTCTCCTGGAGGAAGGCAACCTCCACACTCATCTCCACCCACCTCTCAAATACCAATGACTCTGAACTTGCCCCTTTTGCCCTTGGGTTCCATAGGTCCTAGGGCCGTGCCTTGATGGACCGTTCCTCACTAAACACCCTGCTTATTCCAAATCTTCATCAGAGGACTAGTCACAACTTGTGGCAGCCTCTTCTTTACCTACAAAATACAGCCAAGCCTACGAGCCAGCTATCCCACCCTGGCCACTCTTCACCACAAGCAACAGAGCCCCTGTTAGGGTTTGGAGCTGAACGAAGCAGCTCTCAGAGCAGCATGTGCTGCAGTGAGACCTTCACAAAGCAATTATCTGTGGGGCAGAGCATGCCAGTGTTTGACTCAATTGACAGCAAGTTCTTTAAACCTCCTTTATTTGTGTGGATTTGTTCAGCCTCAGATAGGGAGATGCTAATGTGAGGCAGCAGCAGCAGAGAGATTAAGGGTCAGGGAGAGATGTTAACAGCCATGTGGGAAAGGCTGGTTTTCAAGGGCTGAGGCTGAAGGAGGAAATGTTAGATTCAAAGGCACAAGAGACAGAACAGGTAGAATTAGAGTCCTCCCTTGTCAAGAAAACAGAAACACTTCCTCCTCCCAGGCCTCGGACCATATCCTCTCTCCCCCTCACCCACTGGCATGCGGCTGCCCCCCTGCCCTATCTTAGGGCCTACAAGGAAGCTGGGGTGGTGGTGGTGCCTTTTTACAAGGGCCTGTAGTGACAGGACAAGAGGTAACGGATTTAAACTGAAAGCAGGGAGATTTACATATCAGGAAGAAATTCTTCCTGGAGAGGGTGGGGAGGCACTGGGACAGGCTGCCCAGAGAAGCTGTGGGTGCCCCATCCCTGGGAGTGTCCAAGGCCAGGCTGGATGAGGCTGGGAGCAACCTGGGCTAGTGGAAGGTGTCCGTGCCCATGGCAGGGGGGTTGGAACTGGATGATCTTTAAGGGCCTTTCCAGCCCAAACCATTCTGTGATTCTATGATCTTCCATGGGAGACACAGAATCCCCATGTAAATCCTGCAGGCCTCTCTCAAACTCCTCCTCCACGAGGGTTGGTTCAGAGTGCTACACAGCAAGCCTGGTGCTTCTGGATCTCAGCAATGTGAGCCCATTTGTTTGAGAAGGTATTATAAATATCAGCCCACACTAGAGCTGATGATCTTTTATGAAGATGACTAATTACGCCCCTCCCTCCAGTTTATCCTGGTATGACCCTTGAATGCATATTCCTGTGCAGATAATAGAAGGACAGGGCCCAGTGACCTTTAGCTAGCAGAAATCTACAGCGAGACAGATGCCGAGGGCATTGGAAATAAAAAGACATGGTTCTGTGCTGAGCTGTGTTGATGTGATCCTATTTAATTCATCCTAGCTGAACGTGGTTGATGTCCCTAAAGAAAACCTTCCCTTTGGAGCCCTCCCTCAGTTCTGGGGCTTGTCTCCAGCTTATTCTGATCCTTGCTGAGTGGTAGGTGAGTTTTAAATGAAACACAGGATGCTAGAGCCAGACGGGCTGCTCTGTGGAGAGCATCTGAGAACAGAATTTCAGGCAAGCAGAAGGATGGAGGAGCTCATTTTGGGAAATAACGAGCAGTCAGTTAATTAAGTGGCAGAGTTAGTGATGTGAGATGGGGCCTGATGGGTAGCTGCTCTGTAACCATGGGAACAGAGTTTGCTGCTCTCAATCCTGGTCTGAGAAGATGCATTTTTATGTCCCATGCTTGGCACTCGCTGCTCCTTACCTGTGGTTTTAGCCAAGAGGTGATGGACTGTGGAGCTCTCGTTTCATCTGACCCATGAAGAAACTCCCTTTGCAATAGGGCTGCGGTGTCTGGGTGACTCAACTACTGCTGCCACAGCTCTGCCCGCTCTTGGCACAAGTCTAGCCCAGCTGTGAACTGGACCTGCTCTCTGGTCAGCATAGCTGGCAGTCCCTGCAAATGGTATCAGGCTCCCCCATCACGCACGTGCACTGCGCTTTGGCTTTCTGCCCCAGGAACGAGACGAGGCTTACTCCCATTTCTTCCTAATTGCTGTACCCTTCGGGCAGGCAGCAGGCTCTTCAAGTCTGTGACTGGCAAGGGGAAGGAGGGCGTCACTTTGCTGCCAAGGGGTGCTGGTTTTGCTAATTCCCCCCAGATAACACAGGCAGGTTGCTGCCACAGCCAGGGCCAGGTGTGCATCACGTTGCCCAGCCACGCTTTGCAAAGGGGCCAGCTCTTGCCCCCCTCCCTGCAGGACCACTCACAGGCATCATTTTTTTTTTCACTCCTCAAGCATTGCAGAGGAGTTCATGTCACACACATGTACTTGCCAGCAGAGGAGAGGCTGAGGGGCGTGCTGGGATAGCACTGGCATGGAAACCTCCAGGGAACATCAGCAGGGATGGTGGTTACCAAAACCAGCACGCTCAGCTCAGGCCCAGTCATCACACTCCGACAACATCCTAAAGGACTGGCCAAGTCAAGCCAGACCTGCACAGTCCTTCTCCTGAGAGATTGGTCAGTGGGAGGATGAGGGAGCACATTCCCTTCAGCTTCCCTTCTCTGCCAACCTCACTGCGCACAGCCCCCCTCCCACTGAGTTCAGATGCAGATGTAGGCAGCTGCTCTGTTGTGTCTGTGGTTCTGGGACCCTTTAGAGGGGAAGGCACAAGAGGAAGGCAGGACATTCTTGTTCTGCTTGCACTTCATGTGGAGATCTGACTTGGGAGGGTAGAGAAGAAAATGAGAGTTGAAGGGAACAGATTCTGCAGGAAAATGAGGCGGGTGCATTCAGCTTTAAATGAATTGTGCAAAACCTCGTAATTTGGGATAAACTGGATTCATCACAAGGCGGCATGAAAGCCACTGCCTGAGGTTGACAATTTCACAGCACTAGAATGGGAGTCAGAAAGTGATTAGAGATGGCAAATAGCGAGAGAGGGGGGAAATGGGAGAGGTGCCAGGAGACGATGAGGCAGGTGGAGGACGAATCCACACAGACCTTGTGCAGGTATGTGTGTACGGACGTGTGCTGGCAGGGGACCAGGTGAAGGGGAGAGGCTGGGACACGTCTGCAGGGACAAGATACCTGCACTAGGGAGCAGGGGTGGGCCCTGTGTCAGAGACTATAAATAAATACGTGTGTTTACGTGTTGCAAACTGTGGGAAAGATAACATGGAGCGGAATATAGAAAAGACGCAAGGACAGTATAGTGGACAGTAAGTGGGCAGGGGGTGATGGGGTTGCCTGCAGCATTTGTCTCTGAACTCCTGTGGGGTAAAAACCTTTGGCTTATGTGAGGATATCTATCTAGGCAGGGGTGCATGGGATGGGGAGATGACTGTGAGCTTCAGATAACACCTATAAAGAACATGCACGTGTGAAAGCGCCGTCACCCACGTGTGTCAGCATACAGGGTAACACGCGTGTGGGTAAAAGCAGGGGTGTGCCCTCTGTGCATATAGGGGTACCCATGTGTCATGTGGATGCTGTGTGTTTGTGCCTGAGAGAGCGAGAGAGGTGGAGGTACGAGTGCACGTAGGAGCAGAAGTATGATTAGTGTATGTGTCAGCAATACCCATTTGCCCAGGTAGAAGGGAAAGTTTCATTGCTGCAGACAGCAAAATAATTCCTTTCAGTTTACAGGGCAATTACCAGGGTGCTGATGCTGATGATTTACACAGAGCGCTTGCATGTGGCAGTGCTAGACCTTGTATACAAGTCCCATTATTGATATTGTAATAAATTTTGCACCAAACAAGCAGCAGGGAGCAGGAGCAAGCCCAAGAGTAGCAGAAAGCTGAGGAATTCTGTGGAAAAAACCAGCTCCATTGGGAAGGAAGCACTATTTTGGAGAGGAGTGAGGCAGACAGCATAGGAGTGAGGAAGTGAAGACATGGTCTGCCTTTCTCTGGGACTAGAGGAGGAACTGAAATACAAAGTTCAGGAGGAAAGAGTGCTGCAGGGCATGGGTTTAGGCTTGAGACTGGAGTTGGCATTACTAATTTTCTTAAGTGTCCACAGACACTCAGTCAAGGTCCAGACACAAAGCAGAGAGGCCACAGGATACACAACTTTTACGCCAACAGCGTGCCACTGCCATCTGGTCCCCTCCCCAAGGGCAGGACAGAGTGCCACCTCAAACCACCTGGTCCTCCAGCATCCAGCTTCACTGAGCGCCCCAGGGGAACCGCACACCAGAAACGCTGCTGCAGCCACATTCCCCTTTCCCCTCATCCCGGTGGTGGGGACATCAGCAGGGAGCCAAACCCTGCCACAAAACAGGGCAGCAGTCAGAGGTGATCACTCACCAAATAACCCCTTCCAGCTACAGGCACAGAAAACGCTCATTACAGGGCTATAAACTTCTGAAAACGGCTCTGCCACAGCTGGTACAGGGTTGAGGAGATTTCCAAACAAAGAGAAGAGAAATATTTTCAAACGAAACACCTTTTGCGTAATTGCCATGTGACACAGCCATTTTGGAAAGGGGGTAGAGAAATTGGAAAGCTATTTCATTTGGAAGAGAACTCCATCCTCTCAGAGAGGCTTAGCAGATGCTTGGCTAATGCTGGCACTGAAACCTGGCCCAAAAGCAAGTATTAAAGAAACTCCACAGGGCAAGTAGCCAGGGTGGCCCCTCACACCTTGGCTACTGAAACCAGGGGCCCCTCCTGGTGACCCATTTCCCTCGCTGGGCAGTGAGGTTTTCAGGCCACCCTGCCTTCCAGGGTTCTCTGACCATTAATATTTGCAAAGCATGAATGTTGTCTGGACAGGAATGATCAGACAAATGGGATAATATTCCATTCATGCAGTTCTTGCTGATGAACCCACTTAGTAAGGGTTTACCCATAAATATATCCGTGCCAAAGGAGGATGCTTTTAGCATCTATTAGACATTATTACAATGACAAAATCGTGCTGCAGAGTTCATCTGCAGTGGTATACAGTGCCTCATGTTAAAATATAGCACTTCAGAACTCTAAAGCCCCCACGCTAGGGCAAAACAAGAGTATTGGCTGAACAGTGTCATTCCCCTGTGGTAACGTGTCTGCTGCAAAGCTGCCCTTGGAGCTATGGCTTTGGAACCGCTGCCTCCAGGTGTCTCCTTCCTGGCACCCAAAATTCAAGCCTTCACCATCATTTTCACTCATGCCCCCAACCTGGCATTTGTCTCCAGTGTGCTGCGATGACCCCTGGGTCAAAACTGACAGCTCAGGTATCTGGTAAGGTTTGAACTCACTGAACCAACCCCGGCTAAGAAAAGTGCTGATCCCAAAGGGGTGGATGGGAAGATGAGAGCAGCAACATGCTGCTGGGAGCAGTCCCAGTAAAAGGGGGCAGGTGGGGCAGTTGCTGGGAGTGCTGCCAACCTGGACTGAGTCTCATGTGGATTTGGGGAGCAGTGCCATTGGGACCTTTGCTTTGATTTGGGATTTGACCTGACTGATTGTTCATTACCTCCCTACCTCCCTCTTTTTAACTGTTTTTTCTTCCTCCCCCCCCCCACCCTTTTCTTCTTTCTCCCTCCACACACTCCCTCTCTTGTCTCATTCACTCACTCCCCACTTTCTGCACGGTTCCTGTGTCCTCACTCCCCCACCTCCCCACTTCAACCCCGATCCCTCCCTCCTGTGTCCCCACTGCCTTGCTGCTCTCTTCTCTCCAGAACTCTGGCAACAAGGACTGTGATGTCCACTATGCAGAGCTGGACACTTCCGCTCTGGCCTCGTCACCCAGTCCTCGGACCTCCATCCATGCTGGCGGAGACCTAGTCGAGTATGCAACCATCCAGCCCAACTTACGCTAGCGCATGTCACTCTAGGCCCTTTCCCCTCAGATTCTGGCCTCAAGGTACACGATCGCACTCTACCTTCCTCACTGCACCCCCTCTGAAGTCAGTGCTCCCCCCTTTGCATCTCCCCTCCCTTTCCTATGGAACGGCCCCTATGCATCCAGTCTGTCGTCCTCCCCATTCCCTCCGCCTCCTGCACGCTGCCCACCGTGGCTGCTCTCTTTGCTGCCCTGATTTCTGGGGGTGCTGACAGGAATGCCTTTAGCCTGATCTTGCCTTCTGTGCATGCTCTTTGCAGCCTCTTCCTTTGCTTTCTACAGCGAGGTGAAGCATGCGGGAGGGGGAAAGGGTTAATGGCTTTGTTTCAGAGCAGGGGGCTGCCCCCTCTGCAGTCAGTGTGGCTGGAGACACAGGGAGAAATGAGGTGGGTCTGCAGGGTACAGCTCTTTGCGTGGGATCCATCTGGGGAATTTGTGTGAGGCTCAGCAGCACGAAGCAAAGTAGCAATACCAGGGTGTGCAGAAGCTGAAGCCAAAAGCCTCGTGGAGATGTTAAGAGGTGCCTTTCCAAGCTAGTCAGTTCAAGACAGGGAAGGAAAGAAATGGGGACTGACTGAAAGGAGAAAAAAAAAAAAAAAAGGTTTGTGTGCATGGAAGGAACTATAGATAACATGGAGCATATGTGCATGTGTGAAAGAACAAGGTGGGAGAGTATGTGAGAGAATATGGGAACACAAAGGTTCCTGCATCTGAAAGAGTCGGTGAATAAGAGCCAGTCAGAGAGAGACCTCGTATACAAAAATACCTTCTCAAAATTAGACACCAGACCTGACTGCTTCCTTGTTCTCATGTTTGTCTGACCACTTTAAGTGTCACCAAGCTCCTTCAAGCTCAGGTCCTGTGTCAGGGACTGATTATGACTCAGCTTGCGTTTAAAACCACTAGTGGTTGTTCTGGACCATCTCTAGCTACCAGTGACCCTTTGAAACGGAATGGTGTTTGCGTTGGGAAGAGGTGTTTTCAGCTCTTTTTGCATTCCCTTACCTTTAATCATACCATTTTCTCAGGTATTAAAGCTACCAGGTCCTTGTCTGGAAGGGATGCCGCTCTCCTTTCCTACCCCATGGGAGATTTGCTGGGTGCTGGCAAGAGTTGTTGGCCAAGGACGTGCCATTGGCAGCCCACTCCTTGGCTACGATTTCCCCTCGCTCCTGCGTATTCCCCCTGTGTAGCTGTGGTGATTGCAGCTTCTGCCTTGCTCCCTGACCTTTATTTTGCTGGTTTTCAAATGAGAGGAAGGGGCTGTGGGTTTCATAGGGCTACAGCCCCACAGGGGTACTCAGTGAAGAGGTGCAGAGAAGGGTGGGGAGACAAGAAAGCAAAGGGAGCGGTGAGGTGGTTTGCAGCTCACTGCATCCCTCCCAGGTCACGCGGGGTAGATCAGAGGAGGCACAGTAGCTTGGGTATGGAGGGGTGGTTTGGAGAAGATAAAGGGTGTCGAAAATGGATCCTTAGGGAGGAAAATAGCCCCATGCAGGAAGATAAGTAGGAGAAAAAAAATGCATTTTTCAAGAGTGCCACTGGACAGACCTGTTGATCAGTGCCTCCTTGCAGACTAGGAACATCTGTACTAACAGGTGGGTGAAGGTGGAGCAGAAACACTTGGGTGGAAGGTGCGCAGTGGGTTAGTTCCGTTTGCCTTTATCCCTGTGGTCCCTGGTTTTCCTGTGTTGGAAGCAGCCCTGTAGATCCCTTGCTGTAGCAAAAGCCTTCCTAGGTAAGTGTCTGCAGCAGGCATGGCCTGAACCAGAACGGTAACCTCTCTCTCTTGCGGTGTCTCACTCACCCCTGCTCCCAGAATGAGGATCAAGGTCTTCGTAGACATAACGAGCGAGAGTGGACAGTAAGTTTTAAACGGGTTTTGTTTTTCTTTTCTCCATTTGGTTGTGGGGTCTGTTTGTCGCCGGAGAGAGGTACTGATCAGTTCCCAGGCATCTGCACTGCCAGCCTCTTGCACATAGAGAGAGGATGAAAATGCCAGCCCAGAGGAAGATGTGGTTGCAAGCAGCCACCCTCCCTTGTGCCTTCACCTCCAACTCCCAACAGTTTAGTGGGATGTGCTGGAGGAGCACTCCCACTGCCAGAAACAAGGCAAGCGCTCCCTAATCCATCTTGGGAGGTCTCGCCTTGTTCTCCCTGGGGTGGGGGATTTTTTTTTTTGCCAGCAAAAGGACAGTAATCCTCCGAATCCAAATTTGGAAACCCTCCCAGTTTCTCTGAAGTAAAAATAAAGCCAGTCATATGGTGCTTTGAAGGTGTAATCTCACCGCCACAAAATCTCCCTGCTGACACACACCACAGATCAGGACAATTTGGGGGGGTTGGGTTTGTTTTTTTAATGTTTTTTAATTATTTCCTCCCCCTTTCACCTCCCTACACTCCTGCTCTCAGTTTTGCTTAGGAATTTCTTGCCCTTGTTACAGCAAGAATAGCTCAAAATGGCGAGTCTTGCACCAAGATCCCAGCAAATTAGTGACCAGGGTTCAGATTCCATCTCTGCTTTCTGAATGTCCCTATAAAACTATTAAACCAGCACCACTTCCAGATATGGTGCAGACTGAGTTGGGGATACTGAAGAACCATCCAATGTAGCAGCCTTGACTCAGTTCCCTTGTTGCCACCTTTTCTTCCTATCAACGCCAAGGTTGCCTGAATACCAGGGCAATAGCCTCATTTCCAATTTTCAGGAGAAAAACCAAAAACCGAAGGCTCCTTAGTAGTTTCCCATTTGTAAAGGAGGATAACAGCCCTGCCCTGACTCCACATGAGTAGAGAGAAGAACTCTCTCTACAGCAAGGAGGGAAATGTTTATGATTATTGATGGTCTAAGGTGCTATAGAAGCGTGTAACAGGTACGTACTACAGACAGCGAGTCAAAAGCATGCTGTAAGAAGGAATGTAACTTTATGAGCAAGTGTTCTGCCTAAGTAATACTTGCATGTGTCTGCGGGTGCATCCCTCATCATAGGTCCTTGCCCTGTATTTCGGGAATTTCAGCCTTCCTCACGCCCAACCCTTTCTTTTTCTTAACCCAGGGTGAGCCCCTCTGTCCCACTTGTTTGCAATTTTGTCCTTACTCCTAAAGGCAAGCTCAGGGCCGCTGGTTCCTGCTCATCCCTGTCAGGCTAATATTTGGGGTTTTTTTACTCAGCACAGTGATTATTCAAGGAGCTCCCTCACAGTGTCAAACAGAGAGCAGGCACATGCCAAGAGATACCTAAAGTTGCAGCCATACTTGGAAAATTAAAAGCAGCTTGCAAACGCCGAGTAGAGAGTTTAGAAAGAGGGAGGAGAGGATGCGAGGCTCCCAACACCATGATGAAATGCTTCTTATTTCTGGTTCCCATTATATTTTCTGTATTCCAACACCTACATCCTCTCCACTGGCTGGTCCACAGTGTGACAACAGTCTTCTCTTGCTGTCACTCAACAAAACGGCTTCTTTCTGCCCATCAACCTGTGCTGCATCCCAGAATTCAAAACCAACTGCTGGAGAGGCTCAGGGTAGTGGCAGCCCAAAGTTGGAATAGTTTTGAACAGCTGGGACTTTTCCCAGCCAGGGAAAAAACTAACACATCCACTAAGTGCATGAATGTGCACTGTGTTTGCCCTGAGTTTGGCCAAGCCAAGAAAGCCAGCCTACTTCTGTTTGTGAGCCACACTGCAAGACTAAAGACAAGCTTAAACTGCATGAGAAGCTATTAATTTGCTCTTGGGCTTTTGAGCCATAGCAGAAACCACAATCCTCTGTCACAGTATCTGCCCAGCTCTCACACGTAACAGAGTCCTTAAACTCTATAGCAGAGAAATCCTCAGGATGAGTTTTTTACTTTTAGACCAGTAAAAATTCATTATTTCAGGACAATAAGAAGTACAGGATATGGTCAGACAGGAGGGAAAGCTCTGCAGCACACCATGTATTACCAAAGAGATGATCTGCAAATAGAAGAAAAGGTGGAGACAGGTGCTTAGGGGATGGAGAAGAGTTGAGAGTAAGTCATGGCAGAAATTAAAGCTCTCTAATTCAATCGAATAAAGTCTGTTTAAAGGTAATCTGCCAGGCTGTCTGAAACAGGTAGATTGCTGACATCCTGTTTAATCAAACCCTTGAAAATAAAACTGAGAGGGGAGGTTGTAACCCAGATAATGAAGAATTGTACGGGGTCACGCTGGAAACAAAGGCAAGTGGGAGAAGTCAGGTGGGGGAAGGTGGCAGAATTCTGTGCTAGTTCAATTTAATTAGTTCGTTATCCCTAATTTAATTTCAAACTTTGTTAAAGATAAATTAGATTTGGGAAAAGTCACAGTGGGACTGGGGAAGGAAGTCAAAGGGCACCGGCAGATAAATATGTTAAAAAACACCAATCTGGTTTTGTTCTCTTCCCTTTCGCTACTTAGAAATGAGATCAGGGAACGAAGCGGGAGCAATGTGACTCCTGGCTTCGCACAATGAGGAAAGGTGAAAGGAGACAGGGAAGTCTCCTCCTTTGACCCTGATGCTGGCACTCTCCAGCTGCCCTGCTCTGGCCTCACTCCCACCTGTGAAGAGTGAGCACAAAACACTGGCCAGGAAGAAAAGAACAACAACTTGTTTGTACTCACCTGCCCACATAGAAGTGCTGACACATAATTTCTATAGCCCTACTTCATGGATGCTTGTTTCGTGCATTAACTGGTAGACAAACAAAAGGAAATGTGCTTTGCTGACCCCGTGTATTGTCAGTAAGCAGCCCATAACATAGTATCTCATGACTCCTTCTGCTTCTTTCAGGGTTAGGTGCTAACACTCAGCTCAATTCACACAAGAGGTCTACTTCTGTTAACTGACAATCTCTCTCCTGTTAGACCTTTCTGCCTATTAAACCTTTTGAGTGCACACATTAGTATGAAGTCCTATGCTTTTCTGTTGCATGCTCAAAAAGCATATAAACATGTCTTCACAACTGATAAAAGATTGCCAGTCTTGTTAAAAGACCCTCTTGCCTGCTAGATCTTACTACATTTCACTCATTGAGATAACTTCCCTTTCAGATTAGCTTTAGCCAGAAAGTTCAGCTGTCAGTTAATGACTTACCTCTGTAAAGCAGGAGGAGATCGCGGCTAAAACTCTTTTTCCCCATCGCAGGTATCAAAAGGAGTTCTGTTGTGTTTGAGATTTCTTGAGCAGATTATACAGAGAGAGAACCTTCCCACATTCTGTGTTGACTAACTCTCTCCCTAGCTGTTAGCCCTTCTTTATCCCTTTTTCTCAGCTGATGCAATCAGAAGAATAGGGAACAGCTGTTCTTTGTTCCCTGCTTCTCTTATGGTATGGATGCCTGTATATGCTACAGCATTTGTATGAAGATAACTGTCTCCTGGCTCGAAGTATGAGTTGTCACAGCTTGCCCAGTTTTCCAGCCACAGGACTGTGTGTGATACAGTGTAAATCTGAGCCTTGAATTCTGTAGAGGCCTGAATTTTCTGTGTAAATATAGCTCCCACCTGGGAATGGGAGATCTGTGGGTCAGGGCTGCCTAAAACAGCTAGAAAGAGATTGTAGGGGTTAGGGTAGTTAGTGAAGCTTCCTCATGTCCCTGGGCTTGGTTTCCTCCAGTTAAACAGCTGTAACACTGCACAGCAACTCTCCATCTTTTTGCTTTGCAATTAAAAGCCAGAAGTGGACAAAACGCCCATGAGAGAGCTGTGGGAATGGCCCAGCCAAGTTCAAGACACCAGCACATCAGTTCTAAATAGACAGGGCCTGGAGCCTATTATTCTTTGCTATATGGCATGTCAAGATCACTGACTTCTAAAAGCTTAAGTGGTAGGATAGACAGTTTTGCCCAGAAAAGGTAAATGAAAATCAGATTGACCTCAGCATTGTTGCTGTTTTCCTGATGCTCAGACAAACTTCCATCCTCTAGCAGCCTTCCTGGCTCTTAGCGAGGCTGTTCCTGAAATTGCCTTAAGACTGTGCAGCCCTCCAACTTGCTCGTTGCCTCATCTAGCAGCCTCAACCATCAATAAATTATTGTCGACACTTTTGTTTTCTATATGAATTTTTTTAATCATCTTGGTGAAATATTTATCCAGGAACTGGCAGCAGATGAACAGAGTAGATTGTTCTGTTCCTTCAGGCGTTTTCTCCTGGGTGTCAAATCCTTGTCCTTTCCAATAAACCAACAGGTTTTGGTATTTTGAAAGAGAACAAGGAAGGACTCAAGGGCAAGTTACTTGCTTTAACCAGCCCCTGTTCAAACCACTGGCATAGAAGGTGATTGCCAGTGCAATTTGCTCGCTCTTAGGGAAGAGATTAGCCCTCGGTGAGAGTCTGTGGATGTGGGTTGATTACAAAGACCAAAAGCACTGTCCTCAAAAGATGTCCCTGCTGCTTGGGTCATCTTGCAGGGCTTCAAACAGGAGGAAAGGGTCTGTGAGCAGGCAGGAATCCTTCCCACCTGCTGCCACCCTCAGGGAGCTGGAGGCCAGGGCTGTGGGAAAGATCTGCACCCCTCGACAATTGCCCAGGCGTCCCCCGTGGGCACACTCAGTGGGGTGGGGGTCTCTGTCTTCCTGCCACTGCTGTTTGTATGGAGCTCTGTGGGAGAAAAAGGGGCTCTGCGATTATTGCACTCGAGCCAGCAGTGTTTCTTCACTACTGCTCGCCACGCCTCTGCAAAATTATCTCAATAGAAATCAAAGCACTTTAGATTCAGAGGGGTTTTCATTTCATTTGGCACTTAAAGAGGAAGAATTGGATTTTGCAAAGCATCCATGAGAATGCACTCCACCAGAGGGAAGATGGTGGGACCACAGAGCAGTCTCGATCCTGAGAATCCTTTATATTCTCTGTAGTTGATTTGACTTTCAAAACTAGCCCCAAGGCTTTCAGTGGAGCTGCTCACACAGGTAAAACTTAGCACATGCACTCCTATCTGCTAGGTAAACATTAGGCACAATAACCCATTTTGCCTCCGAAGTCCCTGGTCAGACACATGTGCCCTTTAAATAAAAGAGCATGAGCCTGGATTAGATTAATGAAGCATACAAGCACTGCTTTTTCAAAACTCAGGTGTGGAAAAATTAGGAAGATTGAAAATAAGCTGTCCTTTCTTGGCTGACTACTTATTTTGTCCAGAGTGGCAGAACATTTACAGACAAGGGGCAATCCGTGCAAAATCTGTACATATTCATCAGCAACATGGATATGTTGGGAAGTGAGACAATAATTTTGAACTGTGAGGATTTATCACCTGGGTTCTATTTTTCTGAAGCAGTAAGCAGAACTATTCCATTTTCCATCCTACTTGTACGTGTGTCTCGGCAAGGGACGGAAGAGCTGTATGTTTTATGGTCACTGATCCCAGAGTTTTCACCCATTGACTTTTGTCTCTACTTACAGAACTTTGGAAAGTGTCACTCAGAGATATCGAATGCGAGTGATTACCTGACCCGCTGTTACTCACATGAAGATCGATATCTGGAGAAGATCCCTCATGTTTATACCCCCTTGTCAGATCTCCCACAAGAGCTTTATCCTCGTCATTCTGACATCTCCTTCTGCTGCCCACCTCCCGGTTCCCGGGCTCCTTACATCTGTCCTAAGGAACAGTATGTTTAAAGTGTCAACACAGCAAACAGAAGAAGTTCATGTTTTTCACTACTCCCGACCTTGTCGCTCAACAACCAAGGCCTTCTAGATCCCCCCCTTTGCCATTGCTTATTTTATCCATTGATTTTTAAATTTTGGTGCAATTGTAATTGACATGATTAGGTTAAGTATTTGCCTGGCTTGCTAATGCTCAAGGGAACACTCTGCCTTTGCTCATGTCTCATTCAATACTTGCATCTTTCTTTTCTCATCCTGCCCCTCTCGTATCAAGCCGGCTATGCGTGTGCATGTGTATGTGGGTGACAGCTGCCCTGTGTTGGATGGGATGTGCCCAACCTGATTAAATGTCCGTAGGTTCCCGTGTGTCAATCTCTACACTCTTTGCACCAGAGTAGGTATGGATTCTTCACACCCCTTGCTCCAGCTTGTGTGAAGTTTTACAGCGCAGCCAGTGCTCAAATCTGAGGCTGTAGCATTTTTTTTTTTAAACTCCTTCAGAGAAATTTGTTTCCCCCTTGGCAGTAGGGATAGAAAATCCCTGATGTGAAGACCTAAACAGCCAAGATTGCTGAACCTAATAATAAGACGCTTGTAAGGAAAGATGCTCAAAACCAACCCAAGGATAGAAAAAAGGGCTTATTTTAGGGGTTTTGTTTCTGTCCTTTTTCCCTCCTGCTCCTATTCCCAATCTCTTGGATTGACTTTTTTGTATCCAGATGGCATGGGGACATATTTTCAAGCCAACACATTTGGAGAAAGCATCCTTTAAATAACCATCTTATAACCTGAAACCCAAAGGGAAAAAAAATTAAAAAAGGAAAACATTCTCTTTAATTTTCCTTTTCAAAGCCTAATGTGACCCCCCACTAGCTTTTTCCCCTTTCTTACTTGCATCTGTTGATTGGAATTTTAAAATGAACTCAGGCAGAATATAAAGAATAAATCAGGATTTCAGGTAGTCTTCTTGCTGTTAATGAAGGATAAAAGCCAATAGAGGAATCTGGCCTTTTAACTTTTTTAAAAGCATCTTAGTTTTGGGACTACACATTTTTTGATACTGGAATGTGTGTGGGTGTGTAAATCCAAATGTGTACATTCCTGTGACCACAAAGTGTTTTAGAGAAGGGAATTTATCGCCACATCACGTTTGTGTTCACTTGTATTAGAGGAAAAATAAATATAGATATACACTTAACTGTATATAAAAGCAAAGAAGAGGACGAAGAGAAAAAGGAATTAATATGCTGTGTAAGAACTTGGTTTCAAGGATAACTTTCATCTGTTTCACCCAGGTATGGCATAGAAGAGATGACGGCTGGGACAGTTCTGAACCAGGGGATATGCCTTCTTGGCAAGTGGGCATTTACTTTCCTTTGTCTCGAGTTGGGTATTTGGCATTCTGCAGGCATTGCACACTTAACAGCACTCTGGAAACCATAAGGATGTTTGAGCAAAGTGCATGTGGGAGGGAGAGATGGGGACCACACCATTAACCTGCTGCCCAGACACCAAACAACAACGTTTCAGTGCTACTTGTATAAATGAGAAGTGAAACTAGCATCAAGATGAAAGCCTCCCCGTAAGAGGAGGCGTGAATACCGTGTTGGATGCTACCAGCCCAGCTCCTGCCATGCCACACAGACTGAGGCATTATTTTATTTTTGTATACCTAAATCTGAACAGCTATCGTTTGTTCTATGCACTTTCTGTGTTCCCATCACCTAGAGTAACCTCAAGACTCACCCTACTTGTCCCTCTTTCTCCAGAGAAGCACATCTGTGTTCACACTACCTCATGGATTCCCTGCAAGCTAATAAATAGATCTGTATATAAGAGAGAAGTTTATACTCCAGTTAGTTAGGCAATATAGCACTGTTTGAGGATGACGCCACATGCATGGATCCCCTGGGCCCTTGCATGGCATATAACACACCCTTGGCGCAGCAACTCTTCGCATGCCTCTTCCCCTGCTGCCCCGGTGCACGTTGCCACTTTGTGCTTGGTGGAGACAGCACAGTAGCTGGTCACAAGGACAAAATTTCACCTCTGTGGTGGGAAATTGTGCAGCATGTGGGGAGATAGTTTCCTGCTGGGAGTTGGTTTCCCAGTAGATTGGCAGGTTGTGACCTGGCTAGGTGACAGCTAGGTGACCTGGCTCTGCTCCTCTGGGTGAGGTGTGGATGAAAGGGCACTGATGCATTTCTTGGCCAAGCTGAAATGGCCTGTACCTCTAACAGGCATAGCAGCTTTCATATGTGCTAGTGCATGGAGCACTCTCATCGCAGGGCATCAGGGGAGTATACACACATAGCCTTAGAGCATTAAACACAACTTTTCCAATATCATCCTTTTGGTCTTGACTGATGGAACCCTTTTTGGAGTCATTTGTATTCACATTTCCTCTGCCAGTCTTCAGAGAAGTCGGTTAGTCATTTCTTTACACCAATGGACTCCATTGCTCTGTGTCTTGATTCAAATAATGTAATTCTCTCTTTCGTTTTTTTCTCAACGTCCCTTGGGGGTACTTTCTAGTTACCACAGAGCTGGAAATTGGGTGTGCTCTGAACTAAAGCCACAGCCCCACCCAGAGGAATTGAGCTTTGGAGTCTGCCAAATCTGACTTTGGTCACTCTGTTTGGAAAGGTGATGAGTTGCTGGAAAACCTAGGGGTCTCTGACATCCTGGAATCAACCCAGCCCCACTGACCATGGAGAAAAAAAAAAGTCTATTACACACTTCCCTGTTTGCACGCCTATACAGGCAGGACACTGCCTGCACAGTGGCAATTAAAGTAGATTTGACTGGAAGCCTTCACCTGATGCAGTTTCAGACTGATCTAAGAATTTACATGAGAAGTGGAATATGGTCAGGACTGCAGATACGTAAGAAAACAAGCTGGACAAAATTGTCCTTTGCCAGAGAAGGCAGAGAACATGTTGCTGGAAGTTTTCTCTGCTGACCGTGGCTGGAGTGACCACGTTTTGATGAGGCAGGGGAAGGCAAAGCTACAGCCTGCAGCATCACAAAGAAACTCTGTTTGCCGTGTGCAGCTTAGAATTTGAGCTGCCCACAGAAGACTGCCACAAAGGGGTTTACTGTGCTTTTCAGCAAAGCTAAAGGATTTCAATCATCCTTAGAAAGGGAAAAAGCAAGAAAAGCCTAAATTCAAAGCAGTAGTTTGACTTATGCCAGCGCATATATTAAGCTTAGGAATGTCTTGGTTCTCTTTGCCTCTTAACATTCTCTCTTCTCCGTAAGAACTGGGTTGGTCTCAAAAATTGGCAAAAGAGGGCATCTACACACCACCAAATTCCTCAGTACACTATGAAAAGGGGGAAAACCCCTGAAGAAAAACCCTGAAGAAAGAGATAGTGAGGTTCAAGTCCACTGTTTCAGTTTTACAAAGCTGCATTTAGAAATGGTTCTGATTCAGGGCTCTTATTCCTCCCTTTCTGTACAGTTGCACATTGTTTTCCCAATAGCTGTTTCCAAACTTTGTTGGACCTGTTGCCACGGGCTTAACACTAGCTTTGCTCCATGATAAGGCTACCCATGACTGAGGTGACCTCGCAGGCACAGAGATACTGCTGCAGCAAGCTAATCAGAGGTGTTCCCCTCCTGCCGTGGTGTAAATAGATTTTAAAAGATCCCTTCTGCAGGAAGAGACCCACCCAGTAACATTGTTGGGGGTAGATTGCTGAACAAGTTGAATAGGAAACTGGTGGAGTGTGATCCTGCATCCAGTGGGCTAGCAATATATGGGAGGCACCGGTGTTTTATTTCTGTGTCTCACTGGTGTGAGACATGAAGCCATTCTTCCTGTTACGGAGGTGAAATGTCATAATTTCTGTTCACTATGTTGGTGGGACAGACACAAGAGCTCTTGCAGATGGAAAAGACTGGTCGCAGAACTGAAATAAAAGTGAACTGAAGAGCTATACCAACTTCTCTCATAGCTGTGAAACTTGTGTGAGGTGCGTGATCTCTTCCTTTCTCCCAGTGCTGACTTCTTGAGCTGTTCGCTACATCTATCACCCCTCGCATATTCGTACCCCAAAATACACACAAGCGCGCACACACTCCTGCCTTCACACTGGGCCCCAGAAATTCCTAGCTGAGTTCTGCCTTCGCAAAGGCTGTCCTTGAGAGTAGATTAACCTGTTTTTCGTGTTGCATCCTTTGCTGCAGCACTGGTGGGGTCATGGGACTTAAAGGTAAACAAGAGAGACGTGTCCAGGCGACCTGCAAGGCATTACCCGGTGCACATTACTACTATAGCTCTGCCCTCAGAGCAATACAAACATAATTATGATGCCCAAGTGCTCTATGAGAGATGCCTCTTCCCGTTCATTCATTTTACCTGCTACCTTTTGGGGAAGACTCCTCCCGGCTTCCCGGTGCAAGTGGGTGGAATAGATTCAGAGCCACAAAGAGACGATGCTCTGGGCCAGCAGAAATTTAGGGAAGGTACAGGTGAAACCATCCCCAGAGGCCCTCTCCTCTCTAGCCCACTTCGCTTGCAAGTGCCCTGATTTCCTTCTGCAGGCAAGCAACGCTCCTGGTTCCATACGCAGGTAGACACTGAATATTGTTTTAAGACAACACATGCATTGCAGCTGCCTTTGCTGCAAGGAGCTGCTCAACAGGCCCTGCTGCAGCCTGGTGCGCTGCGTGGGAACTGCCAGGGAGCGATGGGGAGCCCAGAGACCCCTCCTCTGCCCCATCCATAACACAGGGGGAAGGACGCTCCTCCATCTCTGCTCCTGCTTAATTACACACTCCACTAGCACCCACGAATCACGGCACAGTGAGCGGGCAAGCGCTGGTGTCCCGGATGCTTCCTCACCAGCAGCACATGGCGATCAAATATACCTTGGTCAGGGGCAAGACCGGGCCCTGCACCAGCTGGCGGGAAGCGCTCCCTGGTTAAGCTGGGATTAGCAATAGCTGGATTCACACGGGAAACAGGCAACAGAATAAAACCCCATCTTGAAAGGAGGTCCTCTGGTCAAAAAGAGTCTGGCAAGAGGGCAGGGGGTGAGGAGGGGAAAGCGCTCCTGTCTGGGGGGCTTTCCTCCACAGCCCCGCGACTGCCGGCAGCACCCAGGGAGAGGAGACCCGGTGCTGGCAGCACAGCCTCAGCAGCTGGGGAGGCAGCAGGATCAGGGCTTCCCAGCCAGAATCCTGCCTTTCCCTGTCCTGGGCACTGCTCACTTTAAGAGGAGGCTGCAGTGAGCATGCTGTCATCCCACGCGGCGTGGAGGAGCTATGTACAGACAGACAGACACACTGGCACGCATACACTCATGGGGGAATGGGGCGTCAGTCCAGTACAGCTGAACATGAAGCTCACGCTTACTTAGGAGGTGCCTTATCAGGCAGATTTGATCAATACGCCATTAGAGAATTTTTAGCACAAGCCACTAACTCTGAGAATGAAAAACCCCCAGGATATTTTTTAATAAAAAAGCTCCACTGCACAAGGATAGAGCCTCTGCATCTGGATAAAGACCATTTGGAACAATTTAGCCACAGATCTGGGCTAGCAAATGGCAGAGGGTTGGGTGGGGAGGCATGAGGCAAGGGTAAGAGGGTCTCTGTCTTGCAGTCAGTGGGTTGTATACAGCCCACGTTCGCAGCAGCCAAAGCTGGTCATTACCGGGTAGGCGTTAATGGGGTTGCGTGGGATAAGCAACGGCACGTGTTGCTGAGAACTCCAGAGATTCTCTTGGTGGATTCTCAGAATGGTTTGAGAGCCACAATTTACCCTCAGGGACAACGTGTCCCAGGATATCATGCAGATCCAAGCACTAGCACAGGATGGTGAAAGCAGACTGCTGGCAATGTTATCCTCGCACTGCACGAAACCAGACAAGTTTATCCTGTATTTCTGGAACCTGGCATCTCCCTCCAGGACTGTATTTACTTTCTGAGCAAGGGAAACGAATCTGGATTCACCTCATGCACGGCAGTTTATAACACAGGTGCCATTTGCACCGAGGCTCCCACCGATGCCCAGCTAAAGCTTTGTCCATCTGAGCTGAAAAGGCACACAAGCACCCAGGCCAGTATCAGAGACACTTTGTACAAATGAAGTGGAAAAGGTGCCCACTCAGAGGTGCTGTGAAACATATCCATTCCTGCTTTTTTTTTATTTCCCCCTCCCCAGTATCAGATGTGCAAGCAGGGTCAGCACTTCAGATGAGTTTTGAGGTCTCTTTCTCTAGTGCTGAATGTGCTGTGATCAGTGCCTCGCTCAGAACAGAGTACCTCCTGCTGGGTCACTTTATGTGTATATAGAAATTTATGTATAAATCTATATGTATAAAACTAAAATATCGATATTACTGCCTCTTGGACTGCACTAAATATATAAACCATGTCAAAATACTTACATAGCGAAAGACCTGTTGTTTTATCCTTGGAGCTAGTCACCTTTATAATGAGCTTTTCATACAGAAGTAAAAAATAGGCACCATGGAGGGCAGCGATACAACACAAGTATGGAGTGGGGAGCTGCAAATTAAAGGACAGCACAGGAAAGAGCTGCATTAAAGATTCCGCGTCTTTGCTGCAAACAGGGATGGCTGATCTCTGTTCTGCTCTACTGTCATGCTCTATTTTCTTTCCCTTTATGGCGGATGGGAGGTGAGGTTTTAAAGCCTGCCAAGAATGCATCCAGCCCTGTTCCTCTGAGTGAACAGCACCATAGACAGAATGAGCTTTCTCCAAGCATCTTCCCACCCCCAGATCCACCCCTCCCCCTTGTAATCCAGGCTCGAGTACCATCATTTTCATATCAGTACTAATTACATTAATTATTCTCCTCAGTATAAAACTCATTAAGCTGGAATTTACAGTTCATTAACTCAGAGCTAGAGTTCCTCCTCGGTGCAGTGGTGTGGGGCCAGGATTATTTCTGTCCTGGCTGGGGACAAGTTCTAATCCACGTCCCTTGGCCACGTTCAGCATCACCCACCGAAGTGTGAACGAAGTCACGCGTGCTTGTACAGGGGTATCACACCAGGCAGGGAAGGGGTTTCTGAGCCACAGGAGGACCAGAAAGGTCAACACCCCTGGTGCAGGCCCGGTGTGAAATGCGTTTTGTCACAGCTCAGGGAAGATCAGGTGTGACTAGCAAAGTGAGAGCAGCCAAGGGAATACTTGCAGGCTATGTGCCAGGGGAGATTGGGACTGGAAAGAGCATGTTTAGTGGTGAAGGGAAAGGTTCGTACTAGTGCTCCAGAGATGTGGCTTCAACTCTGGCGCAGAGTTGCTGTGAGCCTGCATACGCCACTCATAGCACAGGACAGAGAGGATTTGCGCTGCCTCACCTGAGGTAACCTGGTTAGGTGGCTGGACGTAGTCAGGAGTGAGATGCTTCTCCAGAGAGACATCACACCTACTTTGAGGGCAAGTTCTAATCACTCCCTCAATATGCCATGGCTGGAAAGCCCACCCGGGCTTATGCATTTGTGGTGAGAGTAATGGTGTCAGTTCTTCGTGTGCCTCCGTGTCAGTTCTCCACAGGCCTTTTCTCAGCGTGGGGGGCTAAGCCAGCTGTAGTCCCACCTAATCTCTGTGTGCACTCCCTGTGACTCAGTGGTGAAGCCATGATGAGCACTTCCACTCTCGTGGGGGCTGATGGTAAGAGAGGAGCCCTCGCTGCCACCATCTCTCCCAGGGACACGTCTCTAACTAGCAAACACTCTTCTTGTCTTCTTCTAAAGACTATACAGGAGTGATCTTTCACTGGGCCTGATCTTGGCGTGTAAAAGCACTCCCGGGAAAGGGAGGGAGGGAGGGAGGGAAGGAAGATGGGAAGCTGCACGTCCCCTAGCTAGGATATGGAGTCCAGCCCAGCATGTTTCCGACAGGTCTCCCAAGCTCTCAGACTTGAGCATCAGCTGCTACAGGAGATGGGAGTGACAGGCAGGCTGACCTCCTAATGGACCCGACTGACAGAGAATCCATTTTCTGAGTGCAGTGCCTCCTTCACACTGCACAGGTTCCTACCATGCTCCCTAATTACTGTAATTAAGCAGTCATGCTGAGTGATGTTAGACAGAGGGTTCAGAGTCATTACAGGCCTGCAGAAGATTAAACCAGCCCTGCCTTCAGTGTCAGTTCTTCTTGGTGATGGTGATGATGAAGATTAGAGTACCAGACAGAGCTTTATGACACAGGGTCATGTCATTTGTCATGGCTCTCAGGTCTGCCTGTATCAAATGTGGTCAGCACAGGAGGGGATACAGCACTGGCATCCTGCCTGTTCCCAAGGACCTCTGCGTCCCCTCGTCTCCCAGAGATGGTTGACTGCCCTAAATGGTAGCTTTGAAGCTCTGAAGGGAAAGGTCATTGTGACTGGCACAGAGGCGATACAGATGCTCAATGCCTACACGTCTATTTTGTCATTTGTCAAGCACGAAAATAATCTGTGCAAGTGACAAGCCCTGTGGAGCAGGGGGCAGTCCAGTTTCACATTATTCACTTGGCATCCACCACTTTCTCCTCTGGTCCCCTTTAGCTAGGAGGTCTGAGATTAGACTGTGACCATGTACATCAACACCATGGTGATCATGGAGTTTAAATCTGTTTCCCTTATACTTCAGCCCGATTAGTTGAGCCGTGGCCTTCCCTAAGGTGCTCGCTGACAATAGCAGAGGCTTAGACTGGAGACAGCCTTTTTAATCCCACAGCAGTACTCCCTCCCTCCTCAACCTTTTTTTCCCTCGAGGGAACCCAGTGTTTTGCAGACCTACTTCTATTCACCCAGGCAGTGAGACACGCTGTGTGCAAGACGCTCAGTTCGTATACAATTGGCATTTAATTCATTTCCTTGTGAATGTGAAAATCAATACTGTTTATAGAATCCACAGAAGCTCTTCAATCGGTCAGTGTCCTTGTTAAGTTTGTTTCTGGCTGCCAGAAGATCTTCTCAGAAGGTGGTTCTATGAGCTGAAGAAGGAAAATAATGATCCTCATTTCTTTAATGAACCCTGAGAAGTCTCTAGGCTTCTCCCCCCACCCCCAATAGAGGGAATGTTTCTTGGTAATCAACTTTATGGGATGGACTGGCTTTTCTTGGAATTTTGCCTGTCTAGTCAAATTCTGGTGCTTGGTTTTGCTCCAATTAAGGTCAAAGCGTCTTACACGTGCAAGAACATGTATTTCTTCAGCAGATGTTAAATGATTTCAGCTCTACTTGTGCTTGCAAATTTTGTGGGCATAACAGTAAAAGCCGAGTTTGGTCTGTCCCAGGGCATCGCAGCTCCACAGTTTTTTGCATTTTCCCATGCCTGTAAATTTATGTCTAGCAAGTATCTTCAAAACTGTTTGATCTCTGCATCCTGCTCATTCTGCCTGTGCTAGGAACAATTCTAGTCCTGTGGTCAGCTGGTTCCCGTGATAGCTCCTTTCCATTTGGGGGTGTTCCAGGGGCTTGTACAGCTGTTGACTGCTTTCCCATTTCCATCTGTTTATCTACTCAATGAGACATCAGTTCAATCCGCAATTTCCAGTACGGCTCTGGTGATGTAGTTACACGGCAACACCACCTGGAGCTCTTGAACAAGTAAGTTTAGCAGACCAGGAAATCCAGGCTGAGGTCTCCAATCTGCAGCTGTTCTTTTTTCAATGTTCACCTTCTAAAAGGTACAAAATTGTTACTAATATTCCATCCCTGCTTATTGATGATAAACCAGCTGGAGTGTGATTGCTTGTTATATCTCAGGGTCTACTGATAAATGTTGCTGTTAAGCTGGCCATTTTCCCGTTGTCAGGGCCTCAGTAACAGAAAGCCTTTATGTTTCTTTTCCCTAAAAAAATAAAAAGGTTCCTAAAACTTTAAAATTAGGATGAGTTTTACCTTTTCCCCTCTTTCCTCTCCAGGCTAAATAGATGGGTATTGGTTAGGGCAAATACAAGCCACACTTCTTACAACTGTTGCTGTTGTTCTGTTTATTTTCTACCCCATGGCTTAAACTGATGTATAGTGCCTTCCTCTGGATATACACCCATTCCGAACAGGGCTCATTACGTTTTTGGAGGGCATTCAGTTACACAAAAAGAGCTCAACTGCACCTTGTTGGGTGTTTCAGGGCTTTTCTGAATATGCTTCCATAGCTGTACGGAATAGAAATGCTTCTTGGGCATAAAGACACTCCATCCCTCTCTCAGAAGGTCACAGACTCTCAGATTAGGCATAGTCCGGGGGCAAGGAGCCTAAACCCAGCCTCACATTCAGGAGCAGTAGGTGAAAAGAGGCAGCTGATCCTCCTCTGTGCTAGAGGCCTGACTTGTCTTTCATCACAGCCGTGACAGCCCCAGGACCACTCACTTTTCACCCGCTGGTCCCCAGGGAAAAGGAGGGCAGTCAGCATAAGGTGCAAGCGTTGCTCTGAGTCAAGCCCAAGGGCAGGGCAAACCCAGAGGAGCAGGACTCTATCCGTGGCCTCGGCACTGGAGTATCTCATGGGGAGGAATTTATTTCTCTGCAGGGTATAAAAGACAGCAAAGAAACTTCATGGTAAATCCAGAGTTCATTCTTTTTCTATTTGGGTTATTTTTTCTCCCTTTTTGGAGAGCAATTTTCTTTTTTTACAAGTTTCGAATACAGTCACAAAACTCCACAGAATTTTTAGATATTTTTTTGAGCACTGGATTCTTCTGTTCCTATTCGGTCTGCTAATTACCCTTTCAGCTTGCTTTTGCTCTATTTTCACAGATCTCCTGGTTTATTTATATCTACCTATCTATAATGATTTCAGAACCATTACTCACAGGAAACATTACATTTCCCGATTTACAATTGCAATTAGGATATCCGTCAGAAACAAATGCAGCTGCCTTTAATTTTAAGCAATATTTTGATCATCATAATTAAAAAAAAAACTTATGGCACTGCACACATTAGAGAAATTAATATAATTTCCTGGCTGCCTTAAAAGGCATGCAAAGAAGCGGTCGTTGGATGAGACATTTAGGGGGAGAATTAACCCTTTTGGTTGCTTGTACCACTCTTCAGGCCACATTGAAAGCCTTAACGATATTATTTGTAAGAGTTAGCTTCCCTTTAGAATTTAATATGCAAGTTCTTTGTCCTTCAAGTTTTTTTTTTCTCCTAGTTTTCTCTTTGTGAAATTGCTAGTTATTAAAGTATTTGTGTGCAAATAAGAACATTTCCCTGTCACTGTTCATTTCAGCTGGCATGTTTGAATGTGCGGGGACAGATGAAATCTGGCTGCTGATATTATAATCATTCCCACAATTGCATATTACAAACTCAGAAACAAATTGTGGCAGATCCTGGGTCTTGCGTGTCTTGTTGTGCTTCACAAGGAAGAGTGTGTGCAGTGTAAGTTGGGATTAATGACACAAAAGCATCTTTGAGGGAGGCAGGGATGCAGATGAACAGCCATAGAACATCCTTTTCATGAAAGTTGGGGCTCGTTCAATTAATTTTAATGTGCTGTCTGATGAAAGGTGAAAGTTTGACTTGTCTCAGCGGCAGGGAATTCACCTAGGCACGACATTTCTTGCTGCATTGTTTGCTTCCCCTCTCAGGACTCATCCTGGGTAACTGCTCAGCCCAGTGCGGTGACATGCCATAGACCCCTGAACCTTCGAAAACTCCTGGTTAACTTGATTTCTTCCCTTGGAATATTGACTGTCAGACTGACACCACAGGCTGAAGCTCTATCATTATTAAGATGGGCAGAGGACAGGGCAGATTCAGACAGCTTCCCCCCTCCCACAGCCCACAGGTCAGCCTGTCCTGCTGCTCACAGCCACCTTCCCCTCTGCCAGGCGGTAAAGCTGCTCGGTTTGGCCTCCCAGTTACAGAGGCTGAGACAGTGTCTCCCCTCCAGCCTCTGCAGACGTACGGAAGGGGAGCACACAGCCAAGCTGCAGCCCAGCACTCCATCTCAAAGCCTTTGGCACTGAGTACGTTGGGTCTAACTCTCTGCTGCTGCTCACTGGCTTCTAAGGAATGGTTAGATTCACATTTGCACGGAAGGACGGTACACCCAGGCTTAGCTTTCTGTACAAGATGCAGACTGATGCACATGACATCACCTAGTGTTCAAACTTCTAGACAAGGATGAAATCTGAGCTTCCCTCTTCACTGACTGCCCCTGCTCTGGACACCTCCTGGTACTTGTAACTTCCTTGTGTTTCATACTGTTGAGATGTGCCCCCACAATGCTCCGTTAACCACTGGATGCCTTTCTCAGTTGAGATCTTGTTCTCCAGTAGTGAAATGTTAATAGGCACATAGGAATTGCCAAATTTGGTCAAGCCTGGGGTTCATCCAACTCACTATCCTTTCTGAGACTGTGCCTACATCGAAAGAGTTGGCCTTACGGTACAAACTTTCAGATAAAGCATCATGTTGACTGCAAATCTAGCCCGACCAACCCCTTGCAATGGGCTCAAGGGGTGGAGAAGAGTTGTGCCCACAGCTCTGTTGTTAGTGGACAGAATTCAGTTGCCATATTTGATCCTTGTTTGTACTGTGGCTGAACCAGGTAGGAAGTGTCCCTGTTCTGAAATTCATGCGGCCTAATCAGACAAAGTGTTGGGAGAAGGGAAGAAGTTTGAGCCTGGCCAAATAGGCTGACTGATGATCCCATGTGATCACACTGTCCTGGCACAGAACAGGACCTGAATTTGCATCTCCCCTGTTCCAGCCTAAACCTCCAGTGCTACAGCAATTGGTCCTTGTGTCTTTTATGAGCCTGAAAAGCATGAATGTGTTTGTCAGTGCCAGCAGTACAGTCAGAGCAAAACAAAGCAAAGAGCACAAAGGGGTGCCCAGGGAAACGGAGCTAATGACCAGAGGGGTATAACAGAGCAGATGGCATTGAGCAGATGTCCACTGGTGTCTGCTGAGGTTTATATCTTCTCCGAAGGACCTATGCGGCTGAGTAAGATTGGCCAGAAGGATGAGCACTCCTTACACGTTCCTGGCCAGTGGACATAGCGCTAACGGGCCTTGTGCCTTGCTTGCAAATGCATCCCCTGGCATACCCCTCTGCTCCCAAATCACTCATAGCAGCCTGCCTTTTGTTCTGTGTGAACAACTCTTCTTCTGCATTGCCAAAACAAGCACACACAAACTGCGACTGCACGGGAGATGACGGGTGCCTGAGTATCACATCAGAGCAGTTGGGGGAGAGCAGGCTGATACTAAACTAAATGATCCCATCATAATTTCCTCCACTCTGCTTCCTATTTCTGCGGGGGTCTGAAATCTGATAACTCATCTGACCACAGATTTCCACCAGGTGCAAGATGATTTTGAGATAATTTGGTATCTGCCAGTAACAGGTCAGGAAGACAACAGCCTTTTTTTTTTTTTTTTTTCCTTTAAGCACAAGCACATATAGCCACAATGTGGAAAGAGACAATGCTATTTCAAACAGAAAACGTAAGCGTGAGAGAGGAAGGACTGACTTCCTTTATGAATTCTCCTTCAGGTTGGCACCTCATCTTACCGACCAGTGTGATCACATTCTTAATTTCAACCTCAAAAGGTCAGTTCAGTTAAAGAAAATCAAGCTGTAGTCAGTTCTCTTCACATCAGTGCTTGGAGCACGAAGCAATAATTACTCCCTGATCAGAACTTGTTTGCCATTATCTGCCTGGTATTGGTCTATGATATATGAAGCAATTTTGGCTGCGACAGTTCTGTTCTGTGTGCATGCAGCTCCTTCCTGGTAAAAACGATACAGGATTGTGGGTTTTTTTTTTTTCCTTTGTGCTTTCTTTTTTCCTTGCCAAGGACCAATATTTTCAACTAAAAGGAGTTTTCAAACTGTAGACACCATCATTCATCTTTACTGTCTCGGGGTACAAACAATCTCTTCATTAGCCACTGAACTTTTCTCCATTACAGCACTATCTGAATGCATTTATTTGATCATTTATTAGAAGTGACTTGATGGGGTGCAGGGAAGGAGAGAACTAAATTAAAGCTAAAGGGTTGTGTGTGTATGCACGCTTGTATATTCTAAGTGGAGAAGTCCATAAAAATATCTAAACTTAATAACAACCATAACTCTGTAACTCAGACAAATACGCAGTGGAAACATTCCACTTGCTGCAGTGATAGGGAAGGAGGTAAAGGGAAAACGGGGCTGTCATCAAACCTCCTCTGCCAGTGGTGAGAGCTGGTGGACTGGAGGTAGGGCTGGGGAAGAGTGATTTCTCTTTAAATGTTGCAATCTGCATCAAATTCTTTGTTCACAGATAGCACTGGCGGCTGCTTTGTCTGTCTAAGGACATGATTGCCTTGTTGGCTGTACTTTGTTTGAAAGATCTGCAGGAAGACAGGATTGAAGTGTAACAGGGACAGACAGGTTTGATCATACCGAGCCTGTGCTTTTAGGATTCCCAAGGCCAGTCCTGTGCTTTATGTTTTAGTAATGCCTCAGGGCCATCTGATCAGAGGCTGATTGTATAAATTCAGCACCCATTCACAGCATACATCAAGATCATATGCATATGTAACGGGCAGACTAGACACCTCAGCTGGCCTTTCACTAACTAATCATGCGTGTGCAGCTTAAATCCCCTCCTGAATCTAAGGGAGCAGAAGTGTCTCACTATTGCCAGAAAATAAACCACAGGAGATCATGCATGGCAACGTGAGGCCCTATCAAGCTGAGGTTGGGAATTTCAGAATGGTCCTTTATGGACAGGTCTCGGGTTTTCTGCACGGTATTCATCTCCTCCAAGCCTAACCGTAACCCACACTTCCTTCCCATTCCTTTTGCTCCTTATATCTCACACCAAATGAAGCCCATTTCCTCCCATTGCATGAATTCAGCACTTCAGCACTGTGCTGATAGGGCTGTACTCTAAAAAAGAGATCACACCAAGAGCTGTGTTTGAGTAGAGTCAGACCACTTTCTACCCAGCATTGTCCTTGGAGCAGGTCTGATGAGATAAAAGGCCTCTCCCCCATTTCTGTGCAAGTCACACCATCATTCCTGTTAGCTCTACTAGGATGCCTGTGATGCTGCTAGTTTCAGGGAATAGATAGCTGTTTCTTGGTTTATTTTGTTCTCTTCTTCTCACTTTTATTAAAAAAGACAAGTCTTCCTTGCATATTCCAGAAGGCCGCTATGGTTCCTCAGAGGAAATTTGTAAAAACTAAACCAAAACAGGGACTATTTCCATCCAAATGCTCTTAAAAAATTAACAAAACAACACAACAGCTCATAGCTCAACAGGAGCATTTAGTCTTTTGTGCTTAATTTCCACTGCGAATCTTTCCCTCAGAAGTGTGCTCATACAGCAATTGCACGGTGAAAATGCCAGACTGAAAAACAAATTCATGCAGGCATTTGGCCTATCCAAAAGATACCAGGACATAAAGCAGGATTATGATCCCAGGATGCAATAAAAGCAGATAAAAAATTCAGAAGAGATCAAAGTCATTTCAGAAGCAAATGGAACATTTACATGGGAATCATGCCTTATAAATGGAAACGCAGCAAACGGTATTAGCCCCTATTCTTGACAAGGGCTCCAAGGCCAGATATGGCTGTGGAATTTATATAGGTGTTAGGTCCATCCTGGGAACTAGGGCAGGGCCAGGTAAAATAAGGAAACTGAGCCGTGTAGGTCACCTCAGGTTCCCAGTGAACTGTGAATGGCCTAACTGAATAGTTGGGAAGTGGCAGTTTGCAAATGAATCAGTATATTTGTAGTAATTTATTTAGCTGGTCTATAGGTGAATAGTCATGAAAGGGCCCCTTGTGGCCTAGAATTTGACAGACTCCAGGTCAGGGAGATTTTTAGCTCTTTCTGGCTTGAAATCCTTTGTGTGATAGCCACCCCAATCGGGGAAATGCCTAAGAGCTAAAGCAACACTTCTCTGCTACGGCTCACAGGTGCCACGCTGAAGAGGGGGAGTCGCAGTCTAGACTAGGAGAAAACAACATGATTTCATGGTGTACATTGAGGAAACAGCTGTTCAAATTGCATGGGTGAACAAAGCATAACCAGTTGAAGACACAAATATTAATATAGTTGTCTTCCAGCCCTTCCTTCAGGATCTCCAACCAAATAGAAAGGTAGGCGTTGTCCATTTTAGGGATGTCAAAGTAATACACGGAGGGAAGCAAATAGCTTGAGCCTGAATCAATAGCACAGGTAAAGGATGAACTTGAGAGTCTTGCCTTTGTGTGGAAAGAGGAAAGAAAAGCAAAATGAACACAGAGGAAAGAAAACGGGCACCCAAGTAAGAAGAAACAGAAGTCCTTGGAGGAACTTTCCCAAGAGCAGCTCGGTGCTGACGTCATTGCTAGTCTAATGAGAGCAGAAGGGCTGAGGGCCAGTTGCCGGGGGTTTTAGAGGTCCCCAACACATTGCTGACTTTGGGCTGCCGTATCCATGCATAGAAAGGGCCTGCTTAAAATTGATGGATGGGGGGTCTGTTGGCAGTTGGAGCTGAGCCTCTGAAACAAAGCCCTTTGACAAAGTCTTTAATTAGATTCAGTGCCTTATCGCCAGCATGGACTAGCAATATATTTCCTCACCTGAGTTAGAATCAGCCCCCGATGAGAGACAAAGGGAAAAAAAAAAAAAAAATCTCAACCCCAAACCAAGCTGCGATCAATTCTAATTTGCCTGGGACATGATACATTTTTTGTCTCACCTGACACAGGCTTAGAGAGGCAATTTTTTAATGTCACAGCTCATGACCTCTGCCTCTCCTGCCTGCGTTCAGGATTCTTCCCTGCCCAGGCTGGGAAATGAGGCTACCGATGAAGAAGGTGTAGCAGCCCTTGGGAGACGGTTTCAGTTTAATGCCCAACATGTTCAGCTTTGGATATTCTATTGAAATAGAGGGAATTTGTTAAGCTGATGAGGGAAGGCTGCAGTAGAGAAACACAATAGCAGAGTGGGATTAGGCCTGGAGTAAGTGTCTGTACTTTGGAGGATTAATGAGAAAACTGCGATGGATTTTACATGGTGAAAAGGATTCACTGAATGCTTTAGGTGAAATGAAATTAGTCCCACTCACGCTCTCTGAGCCCTCAAGCAGGAGAAGAGACTGGAACCTGCCCATCACATGTAATAACAAGATCCCCTCCAGCTGCTCTCCTTTATGGAAAATTCCAGTGCAACACTGCTGGCCATTTATTTCCATTTACTATGGCAACCCATACAGGCAGCATCTCTCCTAATGGGCCATGGGATGCTGCCAGGAGGTATCTCTGGTCCAGCCAGCTAGTGATATCCCTCCTGACTCTGTCAGCTGGACTCCTTCTTTGCTTGGGCCAGCAGGACAGGTGTAGGTGGGGCCTTGGAGCCAGCAAAACAACAAGGGCCTTCAGCAGTACTGGCCTGATCCACTCTAGGGAAAGAATCCCAGGGGTGAAAGGCTCTTCTCCCCATCTCTACTGCCTGCCCATGGACTATGTTTCCTGGAGCAGCTTGGCTTTCCTACCAGCATGGGGCAAGCCTAACAAAGCTGACTCTGTGTCTGCACAGGAGGCCAGGGACCCAGGGGTCCCCTGGGGTGGAGAGTGAGCAGAAATATTTGCCTCAGGATTTCCAGATGCTCAACTTACTTGCAGGAGGAAAGGCTAGGAAGGACAGGCACTGAAATGAAGAGGTAAAGAAAAGAAGGAACAAGAGTTCTTTAACATACCAATTTTTCAGGGGAAAGGTAGATGGAGTAAATAAGCACGTGAATGGACAAAACCTTCCTAGGGTCACAGTGACGAATGGCAGTTACTAGAGAAGGGCTTCCCAGCTCCCTGAGTGAAGGGACAGACCAGAAAAAGGGGACTCATTCATGCTAGAGCATTTACGTCGCATACAACTGATGCTCCTGGATACACAGAAGAGGCCATTAAGAGCAGCTTGGGCTGGCTCGTGCCTCCTGTGTGTTGCCTTCCAGTCCATCATTCTTTCTAATTAGGCACCTCTGACACACAATTAATCCTATTTGCCTTCAGGCTTTTTTATCTTTCCTTCTGCTTTTATCAGACAGGGAATTAGACTCTGTTAGTATGTAAAGTGCATTGCATGGACCTGGCTTTTCATGGGGATTTGGAGACTTTTAAGAAGGCAGTGTCTAACCCATGATCTTAAAAGTTTCTTATGAGTAATTAATTTCTTTCTCTTCTTTTTCTAATCACAGTGCTTATTTCGCCTATGCTCACACAAGTAAAAAGGCAAAGATGTGAGAGTAGGAAAGAACTCAGTTCAATGCTGCAGCGTCCAGTTAATCCCAGCTTTCGGTCTGCTCTCCTCAGCTCTCATCAGCCACGACCAGCAGCTATCTCAGTCCCTCTGTCCCCGTCCTGAGTCTGCCCCCCACCCCAGGCTTTACTTGCAAAGTCCATAGGCCTGCTAATACAGCCCCAGCCTCTGGGACAAACCCACAGCAGGTCGGGCTTTGGCTCTGCTTCTCCTCCCAGCAAATACCCTCTTACTTTCACCTTCCCCTCAGCACTGTCATCCCTCCAAACTGACTCTCCTGAGTCCCACTCTTGCTGTCCTGGGTGTGTGCTAGGGTAGGCAGCTTGGAGTATCCACCTTGTGAACCTTCAGCTGTGTCTCTGGCTTGTGCTCTCCCTAGTCAAAATGCAAGATGATGGCTGATGCCTCTCGTCACCGGGAAGTTAATAAAACAATGTTAATGAAATACCCACTCCACTCAATGAGTTGTGAGTGCAGGCAGCAGTGGCCGCCACACCAACTATTTATCACTGTCATGGTCCCCTGCAGCCTAAAACCAATTCCAGACCCAAACGAAGGTTTGGCTCTACCCTGAGTGTAATCTGCCTGTCATTTCTAATACATATTCCTTTGCGTTAAGTGATGAATTGCAGAGGCTGCCAAGACTGAAGGGTTATGAACCACTGAGAAATGAAGCGCTCCATATCCTCCACAGCTTGCTCAGTCAGCGTTGGTCCACAGAACATAGTATTCCCCTCTTGACTCTTGCTCTGCTTGGGGACCACAGAGCTGCACTTTCACACCACAACTTATCGACCGGGAAGGGAAGTGGGGACTGAGACTTTCAGTTGCCTCCGGCTTTTCTGCCCTTTTTCACACCCTGAAAGGATTAGTCTCACCAAACTCCAAGCAAGAGAAGGAAAAAAGGAAAAAACAGTGATGGTCTTGAACTCACAACATAAGCTTTTTGGCAATGAGACACGGTTAAATCTCAATGCTTCTTGGGATTTCCCTATGAAGTGCCTTCCTTATAACTCAGAAAGAAGGGAAGTCTTTCTGCACTAAGGCAAGGTAAAGATGGACTACAGATAAGCTCTAGTGACCACTGAATTCAATACTTCTCTGTCCCATGGTCTAGGTCAGAGGCAGAATAAAGCCTCAATACTGACCTCAGTGCCCTTATTCTGGGAATAGGAAATAGGGCTACTTCTCTTAGACAGTAGCTCCCTCCCAAGAAAATGCATCCTTGTTGGCCCTTCTCTCCACCAGCCTAATATATCTTCAAATACATTTGCAGCCATGCCTTCAGCCATGTTTTTTATTGTTGTTGGGAACGGGGATGAGAAAATTGGACACGGGGGGTTAACAAGTGTTGTGCACTTATTTAGGAAATGGAGAAGCAGGAAAAGGTCATACTACTCACCCAACGTGTAACCAGTTCAGCAAGAGCTGTCTTTCCCAGTCAGCCCTGTTCCCAGCCTTCCTCACAACCACCCTGGAGATCAGGCCTGTTAGTCACCCTTTGCATCAATGTTTGTTTGATTCCTGTAAAACAATGATTAACACGACACTTCTAGCTTAGCAGGTACTGCAGAAAGCTGCACCTTCTTCAGAAGCTTCCTATGCTGCCTTTTATATATCAAACTGAAATGTAATTATCTTCACGGTGCAGGGTGTAAATCAGGGTGTGTGTCAAGATGATTTCCTTCAGGGTTTTATTTTATTGCGTAATAATATTTGACACAGGGCTTAAAGGTGCTGTTACCTGCCTAATCGCGTGAAACAATTTCATGTGCAAACAGCTGGTAAGTGTGAAAACTACCATAAACCAGCTCCAGGGAATGTTCTGCTTCCCTTCTCTAGAAAACCTTCTTGGAAAATACCCCCTGGCACTGAAGCTTCTCCATCAGAAAAACCAGGGTGGGAAAAACTGCTTTGCCCTCCCGGTGCCATGCTCACAGACGGAGAAACCAGCCTGTCTTCACACGGTGGGTGCCTGCGTGCTCCATGCTCCCCCCACTTCTCCTCTGACGTGCAGGGGGAAGCAGGAAATCAGGGTCTCCATCTGTGTTAAGCTTCTCAGGCCGGAAGGGATGAAGTTAATTTGGAAGGGGGGGCTGACTGGGTGTATTATTTAATAGAGAGAACCATCTGTAACCAGGGATGTTTCTCCGGCTTAATCTCACAGTCAAATAATCTGGGAGGGGGCGTTGAGGGTGAATACACCGAATTCTCCCTCTCTTCCAGCTCTCGAGTCGGCTCTCTTCAAGGCATCCCATGAAGGAGGGTCTCCCCTGAGAGAAGGCGGCAAGCTGTTTTGAGCAGGAACAGGTCAGGCACAGTTTCTTGTGTTCGGTCTCTCTCGATACCCATCTTCTGGGTTTGGTGTTTCGAGTCTTTGCGCTGCACACACGCAGAGGTACCCTTTGTCCTGCAAAGCACTGCACAGCCTAGCAAGGGGGATACAAAGCTCCTGAGGGCTGCAGAGGCATATGCAGGCAGGCCGTGGGGGCACATGCAAAACCTCTGGGTGCTGTGGGTCCAGCTGGACTGAGCTGCTCCAGCCCCTTCCGAAATCCTGCAGAGCTGAGGCACTCAGCCCTTATTTACAAACCCTGCTCGGCTGCATGCTTCCCTGAATAGCAAAATACTTCTTCACTTAGGGATGTTCAGAACACGAAGGTAAATCAAACCCAGATGTGACACCAATAGGCATAAATTAGAGGGGGCAGCTGTTCTTACTCCGGAGTGAGGTGGGCGAAGACACACAAAACTGAGCTCCCCCTTGCCTTCTGCGCCAAGTGCGCTTTGGAAGCAAGGGGAGCACGGCTTTGTGTCTCTGCTGCAGCAAACCCGCCTGTACTGGGAGAAAAGCAAATGGAGTGCAGAGCAGAAAGGAAGATTTGAGCAGCCCTCCGCTGCTTCTCCTTAGCACAAATGGAGGCCTCTGAATCTGCCTTACGGGAGAGGGCAAAGGAGCGAGAGGCAGAGATGGCAATCTTGGAACAATGGTGGTTATTTATAAGGCTTTTTTTGTGCATTGCAGATCATAGCCAAGAGGCATCAGCCTGAGGTCTGAATTAGTCAGAATGGGGTTGGGAGGGGAGGTGGGCAGCTGCTTGAAATCACCAGTCCCTGGTTTTTTCTCCTCAGGGTAGCTGGCATTGTCAATGATGGTTTAACCTACTTACGATAATAATCCCTGTAATAAAGGCATTTTTAAAAATCTCATAGCCCGAATGACTGCATGGAGGGGTATGGGAGTTGCTGTGCAGGAAGGCTCTCTGTGTGGTTTGCCAGTGAACAGCACTGAGCCAGCTATATGCTGTAATTTCTTTAATACACTCCCAGACCACTGCCCCCCACAAGGCCAGAGAATTCCTTTCCAGGAAGGGAGCTGGCAAAGACTGTCCTTCTCCCAAAAAAAGAGATCTCCTCCCTGTGGAGGCATTGCACATCTGGAGCGATATTAGATCATCTAGGTTTCTGATGCATTCTGAAAAATCCAATGCCTCTAATCCTGCCCACCATCTGGCCCTAACCCCGCGCCAGCTGGTAGGTTCCCTTTTGCACACCCAGCGATCCCCGTGCCAAGACGCATGCCCCAGCGTCGCAGGGACCGTAGCTGCGCAGAACGACGCGTCTGAGGCAGGAGCTGTTGCTTCAGGTGCCAAGGCAGGCAGATGTGGTGGCAAAGGTGTTGCAACCGGCCTCAGGAGCCCTGGGGCCAGCTGCTCTGCGGGTCATCAGCCCGACCTAGAGGCAAATCCCTGAGGCGGGTAGAGATTCCTGAGCAAGCAGAAACCACTCTGACGCTGGGACCAGGAGCAGTCAAGTTGCATTAACACAGCAGCAGGACGAAGTCCTCTGAGACAGCTACGCTGCTCTGGGACCCTGCTGTATGAACATACGGGCGGCTGAGGACCTTGAGCAGGTTTGTGCCGGTGCCATCCTGAGCAGAAAAAGTACAGCCTGCAAGTGTCCCAGCTGTCTGAATTGCACAGAGCTCCTTTAGAGACCATGGATAGGGCTGGCCTTTCTATTTATCTGTGGTTTGTATCTACTCCTCAATACAAAGCTCTTCTCTTTCCCTCCTCCCTCTGCTTTCAAGACTTTTAAGACTTTTCTTTCTGCAGAACTTGAATGTCCAGCAGCCTGGAGCTCACCGTCACACTTCCTCACTCCACTTAATGAGGTCCAGACCTCACTGTTTCTCTGATTCCAGTTCTGATAGCGTCTTGGCTGAATCCTTCCCTGCTCACCCTCTGGAGAATGTGTGGTTGCTGAACTCTGCTAGGTGCGGTGGCCGGCACGTTGGCTGGCCAGGCGGGGGGACGTCAGAATGAGTGGGCTGGAACCTGCTCCCCCAGAGCTTTTCCCCAGCCTCTGGGTAACATGAGGAGACAAGAGCTTTCTGTGTATTTACCAGATACCTGCTTACTGAGTCACTGAGAACAGCGTGACACGGGTTGTACTGGATGTGCACTGAACAGCGGGATAGAAAGACAGGGCTGGTTGGAAAAGAAAGATAGCAAGATTGTGCACGGCTGTAGGTAGGTAAACAGGGGAAGGACTGCAGTCTGTATCGTTTCTTCCGTCTGCATGCTTACATGAGCTCCCTGTGCCTCAGTATGCCATTAATAGGGGTAGCGACAGTGCTTCCTGGGTCTCACATAGAACCTTCTCCCCTGGGCTGCCTCTGTCAACAGGGATACGCTAAAGCACGAAGGTGGAGATGGCATTTTCTGTAAGTGATATTGTCACTGAATGGCTTTACCCCCTTACGTCCGGGTACGTGGTTCTGGGGACTTCGCACACGGTGAGTTGGGAAGGACAGGGGTTGCACAGAAGCCAAGAGGCTGTGGGAAAAATCTCCTTCATTGCTGTGAGCTGGGTGAAACTTCTAGTACAAACCAAGCGTGAAGGCAACAGGCTTTAGGCTGAGACACCAGACAGATGAGGTCCCCTCAGCCAAGAGGCAACAATAGCAGCCCAGGGGCCCTGCCTGGTCTCCTCCCCCAGACAGATCATTTCCATACTGAGTGGTGTTATTCATGAGGGTGCCTGGGGGTCCCTGTGGTGCTCAGAGACTTTTATAGTGCTGCAAATCCCAGCTGCTCCAACCAGGGAATAAACAGCTGCGATCGAGAGAGAGAGATTTACCAGTGCTGGGGCTGTGGAGCAGCAGTTTGCAGAGCTTCCATGGGATTAATGGAAAGGAAGGTGACTGCATCTGCACGGATGCGTCCTGGGAGGGAATGAGAGCCTGCCTTTAACAGCCTGTGGCTTGTCGTGATTATTTGTTCCTGCACCATGGAGAGAGACAGGAAGGAGGGCTGAGGTGTTGGCTGGAAAATACTCGAAGGTATAAGCGATGATTTAGAGCTCATGAGCTCAGCTGGAGGTACTCTACCTGGCAGCCTGCTTGGTCACAGAGCTGAGCTAGATTTAGCAGACTGCTGCCTTCTTGATCAAGTCCAGAGGAATACTGGATGCTTGTCACAGACACTGCCCTGACTGTGGAGAAGGACAGTCTAGCGGGTAGCACAGGACCTGGCAGACAAGGTCTTGGTGTGTGGTACCCATGTAGGATGGAGGATGACCTACTGGTTCGGACAGGAGAGGAGGAGGAGCCTTCATCTCCATTGCTAGTGAAGGATGCTGAGGTACAAAGCAATTGTTGTCTTGTTCTGGAGGGCCACTGAGGAAGGGGTTTGTTTTCAGGCTATGTGGGTGGGATACAGTAGCTCTGGGCCGGTCCAGCTAGTGGTGTCAGTCCTATAAGCAGGAGAGAGAGGAGAGGGCAGAGTGCAGGGTGCGTGCGTGATAAGCAGTTGCTGTGTGAATGCTATGGAGCCTGCTCAGGCTAATGCAGGGCTTTTTATTCTAAACCTTCCATGAAACCTAGCTTGAAAATTGCACTTGCTACCTCAGCTGCTACAATCAACGCTGAAGAAATATGCAGCTCAGAGAGCTGTGAGAAGCTGCTAAAAATAAGGCAGGTCAAAAGGGAAAATGAAGGAGAGCAGAGCTGAGCAGCACGGTGACTGCTTTGGCAACAGCACTGGGCACTATGCCCCTGCTGCCAGGGAGGGGGCTAGGAGGTGGCTTCTCAGGCCTGGGGAGCTAGAGAGGGCTAATCCCTTCCCTGTCCCATCGTCTCAGCAGTAAAGGGGAGTTATAATCAAGTTCAAAATAAGAGACAAGAGCAAATACGCCTTTGCTTGCATGGTGAGAGAACAATTTTTGGGCTCCTGTTAATCCTGTGTAGATCATATTAACACCAATAAAATACTTAGACAGTTCTCTCTGTAAAAATGTCAACATTTATTAAGTGCTGTAGTAGTACCAGCAGCTGGATCTCATCATTGTCTTTTTCCCTGGGATTTTGGAAGGGAGAGGAGCGGTGTTTGCTTTTAACGTTATTTCATACACGATTGTGTCAATAAAAGGGTGAGATATGGTGACCCTACAAATGTCTAGACTGGTGATGGGATCTTCCACATGCAGTTGTCACCTGAATTTCCTTCAGCTGGGATGTTTTATATCCAGACTATGCTCTCAGCTTTGCCACGTGTCTCTCCTCATTCCCTTTTTCTTCCCAGCCAGTATAGCTGCTGTGTGCACCGCTGAGATACTGTGAGCTGCAGCTGCCCTCCATAGAGTCAGTGCGCGGGGTCTGCCTAGGAACCGAGGAGTTCATACTTTTGCCTCCTGAACGCACCGTGCTGAATCCAGTGTCTGCGGGAAGGGTCAAGGAAAATGAACAGCCTTAGAGAGAAACTCTCTGGCCCTGCATCTGCAGGGAGAGTTGTCAGGTTCAGGCCTGAAGCCAGCTGCTGGAAGACAGTTGCAGGATGAATTACTCCCAGCTCTGCCCTCAGTCTGGAGAGAGAGATAACAGACTGGTTTTATGCTATGGACCACATGGCCTGCCTTTCCATCCTTTGCATCCCTAGATTCCTTCTGCTTATACAACCTCACTGACTGCCGGGCAGATCTAAGGTATTAAAAAGAGAGTACCCTAAAGAAATCGGGCAAAGACTTCGCTATCTCAGACTCACAGCAGAACCAGATATGAAGCTGAAGGAGCATCTATCACCACACGCAGGACCCAAAGCATCTATCGCCACAAGCAGAACCCGGTGCACTACTGAGCGTCTGACAAGCAGCAGCCATGGTTATAGCCGCCCTCTACTGAGTCTCACCTAAGGTGAAGTAAAACATCTGTGGCAAAGCAGGGATGGTGCATGTTTTTCACCTCCTTTCCATCACGCTGGGCTACAGCTTTCTCTTGATAGGATGGCCCAACTGACAGCATGCAGCTACAAGGACTTCTGAGAAATACAGCTGACGTAGATATGGTGGTCATATACCAGCACATATGGGGTACAGGCATGATGATGGATGTTGTTGATCTTCCTCTGCAACATCGAACTGCTTTTTTAGATGTGAGTTATCAATTTTGCTGCCATAGCAACCCCAAAAGTCACCTAGAGGACGGCTCGTCTGGGAGAGCGGATGGTTGATGTATAAAATGTGGGGGAGTCAGGGTTTCTGGAATGCTGGGTCCAGACTGGAGTGTGTAAGACCCCAGGGACCATAGCAGGGGCAGGCGAGGTGTCCCCAGGCAATGGGGACTACCTGTGCCACTGACCCCAAGGCTCTTTCCTCATCAGAACACCGTAATCAGCCTTGAAAATGGGTGCTGGTGTTTAATGTCATAACCAAGCTACTCTCCCACCATCTTTTCTACACGATGCCCCTCTTGCACAAACCTGTGTAGAGTTTAATAACACCAAGGCCCACTACCCCTTTGCCATAATTGATTGAAGCCTGTTGAAGGGTTCAAGAGCTGTAGGAGGGGACAGAAAAGCAATTGCCTTTTGTCACGCATACCATATGTGGTGTGATCTCATATGCTCCCTTTCCTTAGAAAACCAGGCTAAAACTGGTATGCTTCAACCATTTCAATTCTTTTCTGTAAATGTTTTGAAAACCAGAAGTTTAGCAAAACTGCCCTTTTCAATGCAAAGGGCTTCAATTTAGCTAAATTGTTATTTTGAAACCGAAGATTTCACTGAAAATTTCCCAGACAGCTGTATCCAGCAGCTCAGAAAAAACAGGGTTTCCTTCCTTCATTCTAACATTCACGTGCAATACTGTACATTTTACGCATGTTTCTGTCTGTCCCTGAGCTGATACTGGCTTCTCATTCCTACCAGGTGTTTTAAGTGTATTAATTTTATTGAAAGACGTTGTCCAAACTGCATCTGTGTTTGCATCAAGGATTCTAGCTCTCAAAAGCACATTTTATTTTTAATCTGACCCACTGAACACTGATTGCAAGCAACGATTTCTTCTGCTTTCCCATCATCTCTGCAACGCCCTCCTTTTTGTTTGGAGTTTATGGTCACTGACTCTGGATTGTGTCATTATTTGTCTTTGTTCCGTGTTTTAACCTTTGTTAGAGACTCAGCCATGGTGCAATTTCTGTTCAGTGACCTATAATACCCTAATTTAGTTGGCATTTTGGTCTTGGATTCCTGGTGAACAATCCATCATATGCAATGCTTCTTTCCCTTTCTGTTTCCATCACTTCCTTACTCTTTCATTCCCTCCTACCTTTAAAAAGGTCTCCTGTGTGTTTACTTACCCTCTTCAGACTCTACTCTCCCTCTCCTTAGGTTGTGTTTCACCCAATCTTCCTCTCTTTCCTTCTTCCAAATCAGCTTCCCCTTCCAGCCCTACTTCTCTCTCTGTCACCAAGAGGCACTGCAATGAAAGAAGGCACGTGTTCATCCTCTCAGGATGAGTCTGGTAAGGAAACTGCGCTTTTGCTGAGGCTGGAAATTTTGTCAGAGCAAGAAATGCTGGTAGGTGATGTAATGGCCATAAAAACAAGCTCTGGGGAGTAAAGCCCATCCATCTGCTGAGGACCAGCAGCAAGTGCACGAGTGTGGTCTTCACCATCACAAGAGGGGGTTGCAATTGCTCGTTTGCATTTTGTTACCAAAGACTGGGACAAAGGAGATGGACTAAGCAGCGTTGTGGCCAGCTCCTGGGCCTGGAGCCCTTCTCTGCGCTGCCACCTGACAGCAGTAAAAGGAGGAACCTGTACAGTGTATCCCATCTTTCCAGCCGCGTTTCAGGATCCTCTCCCAGCAGAGTCTGGAGGGAGCAAACTCAGCCTTGCTGTGCTCAGCTAGTGCTCCGTCACAGAGTGCCCCTCAGGACAAAGAGCTGGAGCTCTTCATTTCCTCTCCTGCCTTTCCCAACATCCCCAGTGGCTGAGATCAACTGTGATGTTCGACAGCCATGACAACATCAAGGCAGTGTTGTTTTGGAGTCTGAATGCTCAGAGCAGAATATCTCCCAGCTCGCCTCTCCCTGTCCCCATTGGCTTTGATTCACTCTCTGATGTATTCCTCTGTCGGGATACCCCAGCTGGGAGCTACTCACAGGGGAATGTGCTCACATTTCCTCTGGCCGTGGGGACATGAATATATGAATATTGCAAGTCCTAGGAGGCAGCAGCGGAACCGGGAGGGCTGTCTATGCTAATTTCTGTCTGTAACACAATGCCTAACAATATCAAGCTCCTTGTCTTGCTCGGGCAGCATGGAAAACACCTTAACCATGGGACAGCATCAGGCCAAGACAGGGATATGGATGGAAACTCAGTGCCTTGCTTCTTCAGTCTGGCAAAAGCAAGAGGAACCAGTGCTGTTCATTTCTGCAATGTGGCCTGAGATATGCTATGCAATTGATTGAGATAATTAGTTTATAGAGGAGATAAAATGGGTAAATAATTAAAAAATGGGTGGAGTCCTCTAATTACGGTAGCTGTCTGCTTGTCTTTCTATGGTTAGTGCCATGTTCACCACACCTAATAGGACAGCAGCCCCACGTACACGCCCTTGCAGGGCTTGCCATGTGTCAGTTGGTCGGCAGCCCTGTGTCTGTGCAGCCCTCTTTATTCCTCCCCTACTTACGTCCTGGCAGCCAGTAAAATAACGAGCCAGGGGAGTCACACTTAGCCGTGGTGCAAGCCCGGGAATGCTCCAGTACCACGTAAGCCACGTTTTGTCCAGCGTGCACACACCCAGAGGGAAGGGCACAGGCAGAAAAAGGCCCGATGGCTCTTTTGGCAGCTCCCGAGTCTCTCCTTTTCTATCACCACGGTGGCATTGTAATGAGAACATGAAAGAGGAAGATAACACTGAATGGAGTAAAATAAGACCTGCTTTTCTCTCTTTCCCCTGTTTAGAACGAAAGGCAAACCGTGGCACGCAGGCCTATCAGATCTGTCAGCACGACAACTGGCAATGGGAGGGAAGGGGAAATGCTATTGTACGCACCACTCTGCTTGGCGGACTCCTCTCGCTGGCTCGGGGAAGGAGAGAGAAAACAGAGGGAAAACAAGATGCGGGCGTTCATCGGGGAGCCAGAGACATTTGTTATCAAAATGGAAATGTGCCTCTTTGTTGATGAAGGTGTATCTGCTTCCCATTGTCTCTCATGCCAGCCCAGTGAAAGGCTCCTTTGATGGCGCCGTGTTTGTGCACCGGCTATGAAATTGCTTTAGAAGACAAAGGGAGTGCGTGCTTATTGGTAATGAAAAGGAGGTGAGGGCTACGTCTCTCTAACCCCGGCTCACCACACGAGTGCAATTTCCCCGGGAGCAGCTGTCAAAGGCTTGCAGAGAAAATTGGAAGGCTGAGACTGGATAGGGGACCGGTGATGAGCAGGGAGAGTTGCTGCTCTTTTGCAGGGCTAATGTGGCCATCTGCTCTGATTTAACGGGCCTGCTCCAGTCCAAGTGTTTTGAAGCCCTCCGGGCCACTTGTTCCCTCCTCCCCAGTACACTGGCTTCCACTAGCAGTGAGGACAGGGAGCGGGGCCACACGGCTGCCTGCCACATAGTGCCATGTTAGGCACTGTCCAGGCACTGAGACGGGACCTGTCCTGGCTGGGGAAAGGAGAGGAGGAATCCACAGCTGGAAGAGCCAGAGAGCTGTACATTTCTCCCCTTTCTACTCTCCCTACTGGTCACCAGTGATCTGTACTGGGGCATGCACCAGGGATAGAGATGCATGTCAAGCAGCATCAACAGTGCAGGTATAACACCCGCAGGAACACACCGGGCACTGTAACACCACCCAGCAAAACCATCAAAGTTTCAGTATCCAAAGCACAGAACCTTCACAGCCAAACTCAGACAGCTGCTCCACCAGACAGTGCTGCGGTTATCCAGCTGCTGCATGGCCCACTCTCCCAGCATTACCACACTCCCGTCCCCACAGACACATCTGGCTGTGTGAAAACGTGGTTTGCACCCGAACTGATCCCTATTTACCTGTTTCTCACACCCAGTTTCTTGCACACATCTCCAAGCCCACCTGCGCTGCACAACGCTCACGCCGCCCCTACTCCCCCCACTGCCCATCCTGCCTTCCCACCTCTGTTGTGCTCCACTCGCACACACAACCTGGGACCAGGTGTGTCTGTGCGTGTGCAAACACTGTATCATCGCACACACGCACCCTTGCTCATTAACTAATAGCGGCCCTAATAGGAACGTGTTTCTTTCTTCACCTCTCCTGCCTCGGATGGAAAGTTTAATCGCAGAGTCATGCTCAGCCAGCCTCGCTCCTTTATCTGTGCAATAAAGAAATGGTTTATGGCAGATAGACGCCTCAGACCGAGCTGTCAATTTCACACAGGGCCTTATCAGCGCTCACACATGGTGTAAGGCCGTTGGAAATTAGACGTGGGATTCGCATGTCTAACAAGCGGGGTTAAATGCTTCCCAGCCCTCCCCGCTTTTCCCCTCGACTGCTCCTTCTTCTCCCCTCCCTCCTTCTTCTCACTGGTTACAGCACTGACAATGGCTTTAAAAGGACAGTCTTGCCTGGCTCCTGGTAAAAGATGTTAATTTATTGTAGTCTGTTCTTTATTTGATTATCAGTTTATTAAAACTGCCCGAGGTGATAGCATGTCTTCTAGAACAAATCCTCTGCTCTCTCCTTTAATCTGTTACCAGCTCTACTGGCAAGACAAAAGCAAGTTGCTGTGGCTTGTCTGGGGGATCATGCCCCCTTTCAGCCAGAGGAGATGGGAGCACAGCTGGGTTTCAGCAGTGTAGCCAAACCACAGTCCCATGCCCTCCAACACAGGGAAGCTGTCTGCCGGGAAGGGGTGTCTCTGAAAGCACATGCAGCGGACAAATCCTCTTCTGTCTTGGACATACTTGATTTCCATTTGTAGAGGTCACCTACACGCTGAAGAGCTCTTCTGTGGTGCGTACCGAGACCCCAGGGATGCACCCTATGGCAGCCCGGACTCTCAGCCCTGCCTAGCAGGGACCCTCTGCCATCTGCACAACGAATGGCACTGCCACTGCACTCCCCTTTTCTCTAGCTGTTTCAGTCCAGTCGCGATGCACCCCCAGCATCGCTGCTTTGCTCCAACAGGCCTCTCTTGGCCTGTGAGTGCCCTAGAATGGGAGTCATCCTCGACCCTGCTCTCTCCTTCCCTGTGGCAACATTCCTTCAGTCCTCAAAATCAAGTGCCCAACACCCAGTTACACTCCTAATCCAGAATTTTGCTGGAATTCACCATTGCTGTCCAACTGCAGGAAAAGATGTGACTGATTTTTCTCAGGCCATCCACACAGCAACACAATCCATTTGTATTCAGAGAGCCAACCCTCCTGTGTTTGCTCTCAGGGATGGAGTTATTGCAGCAAACTCCTGCTGGAAGCGCTGCCTGGTGCAGCCCCAGCCCCACTGAAGCTGCATTCCGCCTTGCCTTTTCCCCATAACCCTGCCAACCCCTGCAAAGCATCAGCCCCCTTCACCCCTCTCCGCAGCAGCAGATGCTTATTCCCCTTCTCCTGATCTGCCCTCCAGCTCAGCCACAAACGTACAGGAATATTTTTACGGTGACAGTAGCTTGTTACAGACTGCAGTGCCTGCCACATAAAAGTCAGCAGCAGCGTAGAGGAGCGATTAATGATAATGGTTGACATTTTATACAGTGCCTTCCAGTCTAAGTGTTGCAGGGCACTTAGCAGGTTGCATCAAAATACAGCCCCTTGTTGCCTCCAGAGCCAAAAAAATAGCCCCCTGGGGACAGCAACATGAAAGCTGGGTTAACGGCATGTGGCAAGCGTTATCCAGGAATCTGGGTGAGCAGGCAGAGGGGAAAGGTGACTCCTTTCCTTCTGAACCCGAACAGGGCACCCAAATCTTTCAAACAGCTTGAAAAATCCTCGCTTACGTGCCTAACAATGACCCAATTTCAGCAGGTTTTTTTAAGACACGGCTATTATAATTCCTGAGGCTCTGGGGCAAAGTTTGGGGCAGATTTATGTTTGGTTGAGGGGAGAAGTAGCCCCTCACACTATTGCTGCACCTGCAGCTTGGACTCCAGGGGACAGCACAGAAGAGAGGTGGAAGCCTTCCAGAATCCTCTTCTCTCCTTGTTCCTTTCAGGCCTTTTGGAAAGAAAACCGCCTTCAGCACTGACGGTTGTTGTGGGACAAGGCGTCTGTGGCTTGAATTAAAGCAGGTTTCACCCATTCTGGGGAATCTGCATATTGCCAAGGCTAATGTCTCCCCCACTCCGTGATGTTTCTGAAACATCTTCATCACAACTGAGGACTGTCTCAGCTGACCCGTAATTTAATTTTCTTTCTCTCTGTCTCAGATATGTACAGCTGGGAGGGACCTCAGGAGAACATCGCATCCCTCCCTCTTTCACTGAAGCAGAATCATATATATCCAAAACATCCTTGCCAGATGCTGGCTAAGCCCACCTTTATAAACCTCTGAGGGAAGAGATTCAAAGAGTCTCCTGGATAACTTGTTCCCATGCCTCCCTCCTCTCATAGTTAGAAAGCTTTTCCTTATACGTCACCTGAATTGTCTGGCTGAATTTTTTCCTCTCCCATTCATTACAAATGAGTAATGAACCAAGCGGTTTTCCTGCCCCGCTTGCTCAATATGAACTTTTGACATGAGTCATAGGGAACGAGCCCCACCCAAAACCTAATGGTTTTGTTCCCAAGCAGGAAGCTGTTGAGATGAAGCCCTGAGACCTAGAGAAAATTGATTTGCACAAGTAAGAGGCGTTTATGCAATATGTTGATTATAAACCAGCACTCCAGGATTCATACTCCCACAATGAAGGGGATGTCTCAGGGCATTAAGCTCCTGGCTTACATGTCAGTGTTACAGGCAGAGATGGCTGAATAATTCATCAATAATCCTACAAATTTGGCTTCCACTGCTGTCTGCGAGCTCCCTGCATGAAGATGTCTCTCCCAGAATCTATTCATTAGGTGAGGTTACTCATAAAAATGGCAGGGGGACTCTGGGTGTGAAACCCTGCTCCTAGTGGAAGTTTTGAATTTGTTTTGCTTTGCAGCAGGGATTAGTTGCACAAATTCAGGACTCGAAATGAGAGCTGTTTGGGATCGGCTATGCTGCTCACATGGCGTTGTGTCTGTCTCCTGAGTAGCTGAACTCAACCCCTGGAATGAGTTTCCAGGGTGAATAAGAATATCACATTTGATTCCCATTAATGTGCTATAACATTGCTTAAAATTCGCTTCTCTCAGACTGATCTGTCGATCTGTATAATTTTATTTCTGGAGGACCCATCAGTGCACCATCTAATTATTAATTCACCCACTAGAACGTTTGCTGCAAGCTCACATCAAAGGCATGTAGGTACAACCAGAGTAAGTCAGTTGAAAAAAGCGAACAGATATCATCTGAAATCTGCTGGCCTGGACATTTCCCTATACCTAATCCCAATTTTCCAGGTCCTTTTAAACCACTGAACAACATTCACAAATCCAGAAAGGGGTGGGAGGTAAGAGGGATTGAAAATAAATGATGGTTTAAATGTGCTCAGGGGTTACAAAGCTTCACTGGAAATGCCTAAATCTGATATAAGGGAGAAGAGTGCGATTATTATCCGTATTGCGGGAGAGTCTGGGAGCCCCCAGCCAAGTGTCAGGACACCGTCCCTACAAGCAGCCAGTGAAAAGACTGGAATGGCTCAACAGCAGCTTTCCAGTAGGGAGGAGGTGGTGATAACACCCTGAGACAAGGCACAAAGAAAGGGATAGATCACACCTTGAGCAACAGAAATCAGTACAGAGAAGGGATTACTGGGATTGTTTAGGGAATGACAAACCTTGCAGAGAAGGGGCTGGCATTTTTTGTCTAACCAAAGTGAAGGCTGAAAGGGCATCTGATGTCTGTGTCTAAAAACAGCAGAGGAAAAATGAGGAGAGAACTTCTGTCTTCCAGCTAAATGGAAAGAAAGGAGGGCTAACAGGGAAAAACATTGGTGGCTGCAGTTAGGCCAGAGAGAAGGAGATTCTTTGCCATCAGGGCAACCAGACCCACTGGTATTCATGAGGAGAAACAAGAACCAACCTGAAGATGCTCTCCACGCTGGGAGAAGGTCACAGCCCAGAGAGAGGACCAAACCGGTCACATCTGTCGCAGGTGAGTGCCTCCAGGGCTGCCTGTGTCCCTGGGCACTCATTTCCCAGACATGCTCCTCACCTGCCTCAGGCTGATGCTGGCCAGGTGAGCTCTGGCTGCCCCCGGTATATACCGAAGCATTGCATACTGTTAGAATAAAAGCTGTGGCTTTACTCTCCATAGGGTCATGGGTAAAATTGACCAGATGCCACCAGGATGGGAATTCCCTTTCAAATTGAGTTGCATTACCCCAGATTACCTTTCAAATTTCAGTGCGTAAGGTGCCCTCTTCAGCTTCTCTTAAAATCACTGCCACAGTAGATTGTGCCCACAGCTGATCCTGAATACAACCAAAAGCGAGAGAGGCATTAATTTGGGCTGCACCCAGTGCATTCACAATTAGCTGGTGGTCCTTCTCATTAATTCTTTTCCATTGGGGTAATACATCGGGTAAGAGCCATCGGTCAGCTCCGGATGCAGACAGAGAAGATTGCCAGTGACGTTCTGATTTGTGTAAATTGCTTGTTGCTGAGCTTATTTTGTTTGCTAAAACTTCAGCATCTGTGCTATTTAATACTCCTAATCCTGGTCCTAAGGTACCAGTCACATCTCTTCTTAATCATTTTGGAGAGGTGAGAGTTTTCCATGCAATCACACTAACCATCCTCCTTAAGACATACTTCAGAACGGTGAGCAAGTAGGTTTAATTGCAGAGATATTGATCTGCATTGATAATTCCACTGTCTGAAAGACCACAATGGATGAAACGACACTCGCTGTTGGCCTGTGTATTTAATATCATAAGGCCCAGTTTCGGAAATCTGTGTTGATAGAGCAGAAATCTGTGGGCACGGAGTTCCCTTATCTTTTACAGTCGGGTGGATGTTGGGTGAGGAGTGGCGGATGCTGACATACTACACTCAGTAATGTCTATTTTAAATTTAAATGATAGTCCCACCTCCCTATAAGCCCAGAGGCAGATTACAAAACCAGGTTGTACCAAGGTAAAATTGTACCAACGGTCTAATTTTTTTCAGAGACACAACGTTTTGTATCCGTGGTGTTTGATGTAGTGTTGTGCACAAGAATCTCAGTTGCTTTCTCACGGGTAGACCCCTTGATCATCCACCATCCTATTTTAATTTCTTGCCCTGCCATTTCCCGAAGTGGAGGAACTTTATTAATGCCAGTTTCATCTTTATCCCAGCTCCATTAATTTTCTAAGTATGCTTCAGTTCTGTGCATGACCACGCTGGAAAGATTTAAACCTCCCTCACTAGGGAGTGTTCCCATAAACCCAGTATTCTTAACACGATCTTGAGACCATGACCACAGGTCGTTGTTAGGATTTGGAATGGCATGGACACAGCATTTCCATTTGCCATCCTGTAGGGTGTTAGGATTGAGTGCAGTGTCTTGAGTAAGACTTCTTAGTAAATCCGGGGGAGTATTCAAAGTAGGTACTTATGTCATTGTGGTAGGTTTAGTGATTCTGAGAGATATTGTTCCCAGTGTTACACTGCATCCTTTTAGAGCGTTCCATCTGCATGATGCTGCAACATCATAACATCCCTTCACTCTGTCATGTATTGAGCAATGACTTGTGTTACAGCATTTTCTATATTGCCTGTAAGAGTCATTGTGGATAGTTGTAACATACGTATCCCTTATTAACAGGTAGTTGTGATTTACAAGTCACGTTTACATTACTGTCAGTGATAAGACACGTGGCTTATTTGTATTGACAGAAGCACGGCTGATTTCTTGACTGACAATTAAGTTGAGACAGGTGGGCGTTCATGGGGACGCAAGTATTATCGAAATCTTCAACAGCAGTAGGATGATGTATCTTACTTTCATCTCAGAGAAGGCTGTAAGATAAAAAGATAAAATAGATTGGTCTTGGTGGGGTTTTCTGGACAGGTTACCCCATTAGAAAGAAGGAAAAAATCCACTTTAATAAGTGTTTTTAACAACAATAATAATTATAATTCAGTGTTTTGAACCAGTGCTACCAGTGGCTTCCTAGGCAAGTGGGCCATGAGGTTTAGTTAGACACACAAGTACAGTTCCAATTTGAAGTAAATTTACCATGACAGGTTGTCCTGGTTGTAATGCTGTCGGATATTTTTTTTCATCAGAAGGTGGAGCATCAAGCTCAGCTTTTGCAAAGAATGCTTGGATCCCAGGGCTCCCAGTAGGCCCATACCAATTATTCAACTGAGGAAATGCTTTGGAAAGTCGAATATCCGGCCTCATGTTGCTTAAAGCTCTTTTTCAATACGCCATTATCTCCTTCTAACATCCCATTTGACTGAGGATAATATGGAGTGTGGAATACCCATTGAAATTCTTCTTTCCCGCATTCTTGCACTTCCTTACATGAGAATTGTGAGCCATTATCATTTTGGATGACTTCAGTAGTAGGTAGAATTGAGAATGAAGATGATAGCCCGCATACTGTATTTGTGGCTGGTTTGTTGTCCTTGGTGTAAGCTTTCACCCATCCCATCTTGAATGGGGTTTTTCTGGCTATCTTTAGTAATAGTGGCCAACCTTGAGTGGGCAGCTCTGCAGGTCTGTTTACTCCCCAGCTGAGGGACTGTCAATGACAGAGCCATTGCGTGGTGCCAGCCCACACAGCATAGGAGCCTCCATATATGACTTTTGCTGCATTCTACGCCACTGAAACAACTGCTCTGAATTCTCTTACTTGTGTGCTGCCTTCACCTTCTTCTATTATTTGTTTGGCAGTGGTAACACTTCATGAGCATCCTTATATTGCCATTTACTGTTTATCCTTTTTGCTGATGCATCAGTGAACTAAATGCCTTCTGTTGGTGTTTCCTTGGTGAGGGGAGGTGCATTTAAATTGGTGAGGGTTTAAAAGGTTGTTGTAATGCTAATGGATCTGCATTTACAGGCATCTGTAATTTGGAAACTTTGGTACGTCCTAGGGTTAATTGCATTTCCTCTGTAATTCCTGTCAGGCATGCATACCATTTTCTGACCTTATGCAACTCTTTCTCAGGGAGCAGTCCCCTTTAGGGTTGGTTCTAGGAAATTATTGGTCCTCTGGTTGGCACAGGCTGTCCCTGGTATATTTTCTCAACTGCTCAGGCTGAAGACAAAAATTCCTTTTCCCATTCAGGATATCTCTGTTCTGTCTCTTTAAATGCAGTTTTGCTGAATAATAAAGGTCTCTCTGGTCCATCAGGGCCCGTTTGGAATAGGTTACAGTAAGTACCATGTTCAGCAAAACCCCGTTTGGCTATAATAGGGTCACCAGGGAGTACTGGTCCAATGACTGATATGTTTTTAATTCTTCAATGAGTGTTTTTATCACCTCCTTATGTTCTAATTTCCACTCCCAAGCTTTGCCCTTCTGTAAAAGAGAATATAATGGATGAGCAATGATAGAAAATCCAGGCACATGCTTTCTCCAATACCCTAGTTCCCATTAACTGTTGTAACTCTTTCCTAGACTGGGACATTTGCAGCTGTTTACTTTTTCTTACGGTGTCTGGAGGAATCACTGCATTGCCCACTATCCACCAAGTACCTAAAAACTTTACTTCGCTACTTGGTCCCTGACATTTCTCCGGTGGGGTCTCAACTTCTGCTTTATGTACTGCTTGCCACACTCCTGCTGCCGCTTCCCCCACCTGTTCAGGGGAAGTTCTTCTGATTAGAATATTATCATCTCTATATTGGTACAGTTTCACATCCTGAGGGAGTGATGCTGTCTGTAGAAGTGCAGCAAGTGCAGCATGAGCAATCGTGTGCGAATGTTTATAAACCTGTGGGAGACTGTTAAAGGTGTATTGTATCCCCTCCCAGGTGAAAGCAACTTTCCCTTTATCCTTCCCCCGCAAAAGGACCATAAAGCACGCACCTTTCACACTTCCATGGGGGTGTGGCTGCTTGCAGCATGGCTGTTAAAGCTGCAATATTGGCTACTGCAGCCGTTAGTGAGGCTGTGTTGGCATTTAAGCGCCAATAATCAATTGTTAGATGCAATCTTCCATCTGGTTTTTGGACTGGGCAGAGCAGTGATTTGTATGGGGAGGAGGTTCTGGAAACAATGTGCCGGGTTGGATGAGGCTTGGAGCAACCTGGTCTAGCGGAGGGTGTCCCTGCCCATGGCAGGGGAGTGGAACTGGATGGTCTTTAAGGTCCCTTCTGACCCAAACCATTCTATGATTCTATGATTTTTCCAAGTCTGTTTTACTGGTCACACTGAATAATCTCCTGCTCAGGGTCTGGGGTCTGGTTTTTTCGGTTAATGGATTGTATCACCCCATTTCACAGGCATGCTTTATATTGCTGTGCATTCATTCTGCCCAGGTAGGGAGTTGGTTGCGGGGATCATTATCACCTAATCCCTCATTGTGTTTTGTGTCTCTCAATTTCATCCTGTTTTGCAATTAAGTAGGGTTTAAGAACTGCAGGGGCTCCTCTAAGTAGTGGTTTTGGCATCGCATAATCAATGAGAGCAGATATTGGGATATCACTGGATTCCCATTTGTGCATGCAGGCAGCTTTTGTGATGGCTGTGGAGAGCACGTGAAGAGATCTTATGGGGATTATGGAGGGTTCACCTCACTCCATGGCATGTCTTCCCCCAGCCCAATAACATACCCTGCTGGGGATAAAATCATAGAATCACAGAATGGTTTGGGCTGGAAGGGACCTGAAAGATCACCTAGTTCCACCCCCCCTGCCATGGACAGGAACACCCTCCACTAGCCCAGGTTGCTCCAAGCCTCCTCCAGCCTGGCCTTGGACACTTCCAGGGATGGGGGAATGAGATCCATTTGCTAGGGTGGATCCTAAATTTCAGAGAACGCCTGAACCCCAAAAGCCATTTGCTTTTTCTCCACTCACGATTATCTGGGTGCTGCCACTTAGGCAGACTCGCCCCAAATACTGTTTCAGTTTCACCTGTCTTTCTGATGTATTTTCCTTGTAAATTTGCCAACTGTAATGGATCCCAGGGAGTGATTTGCACAGTGTATCACGAAGCACCACCCCGCGGTCCTGTGTTCTGTGTTAATGCCGGGTCTGGCTTCACACTGAGGGGCATTTGAGGGAAACAAAGAATCATCTTCCCCTACTTCGCTATCATCGGGGTCACCCCGTATGTTCCCATGCCATTCTTCAGGGGATACAATTAATTTCCTAATCTGTGCAGTGTCAGGGGATGGGGAGCCTGCATAAGCATCATTTCAACCTATTCTTCCATCTTTTGTTTTTTCTCCTTTTCTGTTTCTGTGGCTGCTCAGTTTTCAAAGACAGTATTTGTTCAGCTGCCTGTCTGCCTTCTGTTTCTTCTTTTAGATCCTGCTCTCGCTTATTGTTATTCTTCCTGTCCTGATAAGCAGCTTCTGAACAGGTACCTAGCATTTTGCAAATAACTCCTTTCCCTTTTCCATCCTTTATGTGCCTCCTGGCCACCTTTCGCTGTTCTTCCACAGCTTCCCAATCATGCCAGTTATCACGAGCCCATTCTTCTGAGCAGTTGTGACTCGGGTTTATCCCACGCCTCTGTAAATAATCGATGGTGCTACTTGCCATCCTGCCGACTGCACCGACTGGTCGCAGCGGAGTGCAATGCACCCCACTCAAAAGAGAGAAGCAGCAATATGTTTATTGAGGTAAAACAATGATTTGACAGAGTTCAATAAATCCGATGGGATTTAATGAAGTTTAACGGCGGTTTACCAAGGTTCGGTAAGTTTGATGGCAAAGTTCACCTTATTAATTACTGCATGGAAGAAACATACCGAGGAAAGTTGAGTTAGAATCGAGTTAGAATGTTTCACACACAGATCAGAGACACAAAAGGGTAAGGACGACCCTCCCATTGAATCACGAGGTTCAGAGTGGACCCCCTTGTTGTATGGATCCTAGGTGAGGCTAGGTCCAATCTTAGTCTCAGACTTGGGCAACATCTCATGTCTAATGAAATTATCTATATAAAGTTTATAATAATGAATATTGAGTAGCTACATGCATTACTAATGAAACATGAGCAAGTGACTGATGACCTGTTGCGAGTAAGGGATCTCTCCGCCTTGGACAAGGAAGGATCTCTTAGCCTCAGGTAAAGCATCTCAAACCTTGAGAGGCATCGCTGCTCAAGGGGAGAGTCACCTGGCGTTCAGTCCAGCTGCAAGGCAGGGAGAGCTTCCACCGGGCTCATCCTGATGGTAGTATTTATGGAGTGAAGTAGTTGGCTGCCAGTCAATAGAGTAGACGATGGGGCATGAGGCCTGCTGCTCCTTAGTCAGCCTGAACCAAAGTATGGCTAGGGGCCATGTGTATCCACGACAGCCCCACACAACCCACCTCATGTGCAGGGAAGCAGGATCACTCACCTCTAGCAGAGGAGCAGTAGCAGCCAGCCAGCCAGCCAGCATCCAGTACCGGACTCCTTTACCCCACCAGCACCTAACCACAGCTTCCACTCTGCTTTGGCATCCAGACTTTCCCAGAAGTGAAGAAGTAAGCACCAGATTTCACCGACAATTTTCACATGGACCTTCCGCAACTCAAAGAGAGGGAAAAGCAAAGCACATTGCTGTCGGCAAACGTGACATGAATGAGTCACTCCACCTCACCCCGGTTCCCCGCCGTCCCCACCAGGTGACAGTTCACGTGGGAGGATAAATAAAGAGAAGGAAGCTGAAGCATTTTGATGACTCATGTAATATTCATTTTGAATTAATTTGTACATGATTCTATGAAAAAGATACATTCCATAAGATTATTTTTGTGAGCTCTAATTTGCTGCTGGCAAGGAGCAGCGTTTGGGTCTTTTATGGGTATTAGTTCCATAGTGTATAGCAGGAGGCAGAGGAAGTTTAATTATGATTCACTGAGCCACATTGTGGGTATGTTTTAAAGCCACTTAATTAGTGTAGAAATATACAGCTGTAATTATCCTGAAATATGGCCTAATTAACCTATGGAAAACCCATACACGCGGCTCAAGAAACTTGGAAGCATTAATAGTCTATTAATATACCAGAGCTGACAGCCCATCACGCTCACATTTGGGAACAGGTAGGCAGAACCTCCTTAAGCATGAACTCCCATTGAGAATAGCTACCTGCAGAAGGAAAGGTCGGACCTTCCCCTGTGCTGGGAGACGCCGTGGCAGGTCTGCTACACCTCCCGCCACAAGCTGTGTATGGGAGCTGGAGTGAAGCTGCTGTGGTCCGACTCTTCTACTGGTCATCCCAGCCCCTCTCCTCTGTTCTGTCCTCTTCTTCAATCCTGACATGCACCTCCCTACACCTCCTGTCCTACATCCTTCCCACTCACTGCAGCCCTCACTAGACATTTGTGGAGGCTCAGGAAACACACAGGGTGTTCTCAGCCACCTCAGCCCTGCTCTGTCATTTCTCCCTCTCTGGAAATAGAAACGATTAAATGCTGCAATGGACCGTTCTCTTGTGGATGAATTCCCAGCCCTGCGGCGTAAAGTAGATGATCAGGGAGATAGTTAAAGCATGGCTAAAACTAAGAGGTGGTGGCAAAAGGTGTCGTTTTTACTCCTGGGTGTTAAAGCTGATAAAACCAGGAAGAAGCAATTGTCACTTCAAAGACGCCCTGATGTCATAGGGTTTCCCAAACCATCTTGCAGACCTAAGAATCAGGCTTGCATTTTTGGAACATGGCATATAGGAGCCTTCACAAAGCAGACCGGCAAATTAACGCCCTGTCCCTTGGCCCCATCGCTTTATAGATGAGGAAACAGAGGCATATGCCTGGAAATTAAATTCCCTGGCTGTGCTTTCCTTTAGTCCTTCTCTAACAATCAGATCATGCTGCCTCTTAGCTGGGAAAACATCCTGATTTTAGTAGAGCTTCATCTTTTGGGAAGGGGCATTCACTTCCACTTGAGCTAAATAAGCAGCAGAAAGACAATCTCTGAATTGGTAGGGAGGGGTGATGGGGTTGAAAGGTGTGAGGTGGAGGGAGAAGACAGGAAGGAAGCAGCTGGTGTGAGGTTCTTCTTTAGGCAGAGCACATAACCAAATATTCAAGCTGCGTCTTCATCCTTTGGTGATCAAAGCAACAGAAATTGAATCCGGCTGTAATCATCCACAGGGTAGTTTGCTTAAAATTCCCCTAATTATGGAAGTGCAGAAAATTACTGCTCCATGATGCGCTGAATAGGAAATTGAAGGCTCCCACAACCCAACTACTGCTACTGCAGCTTAAAGGGAAGAGACAAGGGAGATTCAGAGAAAAGGAGAGACAAAGAAATACATGTGAAAGACACAGGATGTGTGGGCAGGGGGCCGGGAATGAAGGGGGAAGACCAAGAAAGAAAGGTAATTGTCCCTCTCCCACTGTCTGGGAGGCCACCAATTTTGGAGAACTGTGAGCTAAAGAGAGCACTCAGAGAAATTCAGGCCTTGCTAAGCTGGCCAGCAATTCTGCTGGGACACACTTGACACTGTACCACAAGCAATATTTTAGCCAGAATTTCTGGTTGAGTATCAAAGGACTCCTCTGATTACCCCTCCATCTGATATTCAGGGGCTGGGGATCTCTGTGTACAAATAACTTGAATTATTGCATCCCAGCGTGTTCTTCCAGCAGCAGTTTCTCATGATAGATGACAACAGGTACCATAGAGGACTCAGCCACCCAGCTGAGTCACTTAGGGACAAGGGGCTGGAAGAGGGTATTTTATGTTAAGAAGAGATTTTATCTTTCAAAAATACCTATCTGTTAGGCTCACGCCTGCTTAGAGAAAGCTATCCCCTCATCCTCTTCTGACAAGCTGCTGTGAAGGGTGGACCCCAGGGCAGCTCTGCCCTGCAACAAGAGAGGTCTGAGTAAAGCTGTCCTGCACTGGGCACAAGGGTACCTTTCTTTTTTCACGGGTGCCTGAGTCTGTCCGAAGCTCCAGATACCAAGTGACATCTCAAGGGGGCATTCTGACTTCTGTGGTTCCTTTGTCTTATTTAAGCAGGCAACGTACTTCAGCGACTCTGGGATCCCTCCTCTGGACAAATATTTGCCTCACTGTGGTTCCCTAAGAGGGACTCAGAGCACACTTATCTTGCTCCAGGTGTTTCACATTGGATGTGAGAGAGAAGCTGGTTCCATCTCTCTCAGGAGCACACACAGACTGTGATTAAGCAGAACACTTTGCTTACTTAATATCAGTGTCATGTCAAAAGCTCTACATTCACTTAGAATGAATGAGATCAACAGTGTAATGCAGAGCGTGTGCTTCCTGCAATCACAGGCGGCTGGTTTGGCTCCAGCTTCCTTCTCCCAGAACTGCATGCTACAGTACATTAAAAGCTGCTTAAAAGAGTCAAGTAATACTCCAGGGAATACCACCCCCATTAGAAACCAGTGCTGGGGCGAGAAAACACCACAGACAAGTGTAATTCATCCCACCAGCATGTTTCTACTCAAATAAATCCTCTGGTTCTTTTGAAATAAACAACAGAAAATAACCAGTGCCCCAGAAATATGTATTTTTCTAACTCTTCATCTGCAGAGGCCTCAGCAACCGTGGTGTGGCATCCAACTGCAATGTCCAGCTGAGGGTTTAGTACCTGTGATCATAGGAGAGTTCAGGTGGGAAGGGACCCCAGGCATCTCTAACCCAACCTCCTGCTCAAAACAGGGCTACGCTCAGAGCAGGTCACTCAGGACTTGATCTAGTTTGGCCCTGAAAACTTCCAAGGATGGAGACTGCACAGCCTGGGCAGTGTCCCAGGACAATAAGGATAATGAGTGGTTTATGGGCTTAGCAGACATCACTGGAAGAGGAGGAAACTGAGACCTGGGGAACAACGTGGCAGAGCAACAGAGGGGCTTTTGCAGGAGAACATTTTGTTCTCCTTCAGTCATCAACACTGATTCCCCTTTGCCGTCACAGTCGCTAACTCCAGCAATGACATGAGAGAGTTGTCTGCCTTCCCAAGGTACCCCCAATGCCCAGCCAGCCGCAGGTCTCAGGTCTGTCTTTGCACACCTCCTGGCTTCTGTTTGAATTGAGGTGTCTGCAGTTCCTGGTAATAACATGGGACATTAGTCTGCTGATGACTCTGCGTAACAAGAGGATTGCAATTAACATGATGATCCTTTCTTGTGTTTGAGCACGTTGGCATGGGTCATGAAGTTGGTGTAGCAAAATGATCCAAAGGGAGTTATTTATCCAGCTGTAAAGGGGCTGTGTTCCCGCGGAAGCCAGCACTCCAGCGTAAGGTAGCTGCTTACATCCGCAGTGTCAGTCATTGCTTGCCCCGGCTCGGTCGGCACCGGGGGACAGTGCGCGTTTATGGGTGCCTGCTGCCTGATAGCAACCCCGTGCCCAGGGCAGGGCTGGCCTTCCCCGCTTAAATACACCTGGAACCCTGCCAGCACTCTCGTGTCGTGTGTTCCCTGCCTGGAAAAGCCACATCTCTGCCTTTTGCAGAAAGGCCTGGCCCTGCTGGTTGAGCTCAAGGGATAGATCTGGTTTGATGCCTCAGGTTACAGGGGGCAGAAACCCGGGTGAGCTTGAAGACCATGTATTAGACTCTTCTCATCATTCAGGGAATACCACCCCCATTAGTCTGGAAAGGTTGCCCTGGGTGTTTCTTTGGAGGACAGAATCCGTGAGGACTGGATTCCAGGAATGTGGAACCTAAAGCCCAGGCTCAGAGAGACAGCAGGTCAGGAGCTTGCAAGGATTTCACACCAACTTGTTTCCTACCAGGCTTCACCCACTTTTTCAGATCACATGAAGTCTTCCATTCTCTCTCCACCTCTCCCTTCAGAGCTTTATAAAGTCCTGTGTCATTCCTGTCACTTGGAAAGACCATCCATTCCCTTTTCCCTACAAGCATCATTAACAATCCTAATCAAGCTTCCACAAAAATGAAGTTTCAATTCCTGCAGCACCTTTTTGGAGCCCTTAAACACTTCTAAAACCAAAGTAAGGTATTAACCATGTGAGAACTGCTCTTTCTCAAAGAGGAACAGCGGTCTACCAGGACGCAAAGCTCTGCGATGGACCAGTCTGGATGCCCAAATTAGCTCCCCGCCATTCTTACACTTCAGATGTAACAGGCGTGGCCGCTGCCCCTTTTGTGCCTATCTCGTCGTAAAGCCAGATGAATGCAGGGTTTAAAAGACTCTTATCACATGCTGCTGCATGGTAGTATCTTTCTATTCCTTTAGCCTTGATTTTGCACCCCCCACCCACCCCCCCACCCCCAAGCTGTGTATTTCACTGTCAACTTCCCATACAGTTTGTACTTTGTTTTGCATAACTCTAAATCATTTCATTAATGAAAAAAACCAAGCCATTATAAAACAAATATACAAAATACGAACAGCTAATCTTTCCCTTATATTGCAAGGATTAAATAAACAGAAATATCAGCAGAAAGTATTCTAGACACGTTGGGCTGCCATAAAATTTAGTAGGTGAACTGTTAATTTACATATTCCCAAAATGCAATAGGGTGACACTTTTGAAATTAAAAACTGATGATACAAATGGCATTTAAAGTTCATTTAATATTATTTGTTAAAATTCCACTGACAAACCTGTCATATGTACAGCAGATCCTATTACTAGAAGAAGAAAAAAATAAAAGCAACTGAAATCAAAACCCACCTCAACACTGAAGGGTCTATTAATGCAGTAGATGAGAATTTGCATTATCAAATAATCCTAACAGGAGATTTTATAAATGGAAATGTAAACTGTAGAGGGTTTTAAATGTTAATTTATACGAATAACCAGTTTTATAAACAGACTTGACTATGTTTCTCCTAGAGACAATAAGAAAATGTTTCCCTGGGGGATTGGGAGTACCCAAACAGCAGCAGTTGTATTTCTGAGTAACAAATCTGCAACCACCTGGGATTAGGCTGAAGAAGTGCACTCAAATGGATGGTGCAGTGCACAGCCTGTCAGTACAGTGGGTCTGTCGTGGCCTGGCTTTTTCTTCCTCTGTGACTCTGAGGAGGGCCCTTTCCCACCCATTTCTGACCTGTAGGTCTTGCTTCCCATAAGTCTGTCTGGAACCACTCACAGGAAAAGCCCAGTCTCAGGCTATCTTGCCCCTGTAATAATACTCTCAACCCTTTGATGCTGATTTAATGCCTGGCAAGGGATCTCATCCATGGTAAGGAGCTCTATCCTGAAGGGACTACTGCTGACCCTCCCAAAAAATCCCCTTAGGTCTCTGGATGCTAAAAACCAGTCAAATCATGAATACCTACCACCAGGTAGCAACACAGAGCTAGTGATCCCCAAGCTGACACAGAAGGTGACTGCAGAACACCGAAAGGGAAGCTATTCTTTGGCCTGAAGCTTGGAAAATTATTCCCACTGACCAAAAAGACGCAGAGGAAGACTCTTTCTGCACAATGTGAAGCATCCTGATTTGAATGACAGATGCATCATCTAAGAGAAGATAGATATTTGGATTTCTTTTTGTTTGTTTATTTATTTCCCCCTTACATAAATATGGAAGGAAAGCACTGCAGGTGAAATGGTGCATGGAAATTAATCTGGTTCATAGTCTTCATAAATATTAACAGGCTGGTAAATAAGTAACCTTATTTTCCCCCCCCCCTGCTCTCACCTCTTCCGAGTTATTTTCACCAGGGAAGGTTAAATAGTTGGGGTGGTTGTGTTGGTAAATGAGACCATGGCAAAAGGGAAGGTTTTCATCCAGACCCAGTACCCACAGTGGTGTGATCAAAGCAGGGAAAAATGATTCTGAACCATGATGGGGCTCTTCACTGTGTGGCTGCAGAGTGTTATCTGATGAAGGTTCTGCCCCACTGGCTCCACTGGCCACAGGGGTAAACTGAGGCACGAAAGGAGTGATGCAGCTCAGCCCCAGGTCTAGTGGTGCCAGGTCCTGGTGCTCTGACAGCAGCCAGGGCATGCTCTGGATCTGCCCTGAGGTATCTCAGAAATAACCTCCCAAGGGCCAGCCAGCGTTGGTCTCCTAAAAGAAGCTCTCCCACCCCATGCCCCACAAGGCATCCCCTTCCCTGCTCCGCCCTCTGTGTCCCACCTTGTGCCTGGAGATGCAGAGAGAGGAGGGCCCACAGCCAGCCCACCTGCACTCCCCACATTTTTACAGTGGGGAAAGCAAGTCCAAATGTTTGGCTTTCTCGTCCCGTTCCACCACAGCTCAAACCGTCAGCCTCCAGTCCCATGCTGCCAGGAACAGAAACACCAACAGGCTTGTTTTCTTTCTTTCACACATCTATCTGTTCTCTCCCCTTCCAACAATTTCACCGGGTAAACAACCGACTGAGAAATTAATATTCACTTTCATTTGCACTGTAATAAAGTGTGCGCACGTCGGGGGGAAACGGTGGAGGAAAACTTCATTTACAGATTAAAGCAACAGGCCTTGTCTCCAACGAATTCGGCTAGGGCCTTGGAGGAAAGTGATACACGCCTTGAGCTAGAGGAGAGCTTTGTGCCAGAGGAGTGCCTTGAGTGAAAAGGGCTCTGTGGCATGAAATGCAGCAGTGGGTTTGTAGCACTAGGATTTATCTGTGACTCCGAGCACTCACAATATTACTAATACGACTATTAGAAAAGCAAATGGATGGGACCATTAGGCCATATAATCCCTCCGAGTCGAGTCTGGCTGCAGCTATAAAAAGTGAGTATTTATGGGTAAGGGCTCCTAAGTGAACTCAGGCGATGGATGCGCTGAGTGGGACCAGGGGGAGACGGGGACAGAGAAGGGTCAGGTCAGTCCCTGAGCAGCAAAGCAGCAGAGAGTAGAGGGACATTCTCCTCTGGGGAAAGGGTCTGACCTGCAGGGGCCTGGGGGTGAGCGGCTGTACACATCCCCGTGCAACTCGCCCTGTTTAGCCCCGCTCCCCGCAGAGCACGCCTGTGCCACTTCCAACCGCCGCTGCACAAAGCTGCTGAGGCTGGAGAAACTGTCAGGGTTTCCATGTCACACTGAGCTCCTGGGTCACGGGGGGATGTTCTCCTCACGTGGTCCCAACCGTGAGACCGGAGGGGGATCCTGCAGCACCCCGCAGCTCTGGGGGAGAAACGCCTGTGCTGCTGGTGTCAGGGGAAGCAAATCAGCGTGACAGAAAGCTTGTTCTCACTTGTCCCTGGGCCACAGCTGTCCTGGCTTGAGTCGGTGCTTTCCTCAAGGTTAAATCCACGCCTCAAACTGCAAGCTGTTTGGAGTTCCCCTCGATCCACACACCTCCCTGCTCGTGCCCATCTGTGTGACTCTGCAACATGGAAGGAAAAAAAAAGTCAAGAGGAGGAATGTCTTTTCCAAGGCACCCTGTGCCCTCAGATAGCCCAGGGCTGATGCAGTCAGAGAGCTGGCAGCTGGGCTTGCTTATTGAGCAAGGCAAACCCCCTGTCAGGGAGCCTGAGCTGCCTCCTGTCACATGCAAACCAGCACAGAAAGATCCAGCATAGGATTTTGCCGTCAGACCTCTGGATATGGACAAGGTCCTTGCCCACCAGTCTGGTCCTCTCACAGCAGAGAGTAAACACCACGGAGGTGCAAGCTGCAGGACCCCCTCCCCTAAGCTCTTCAGCCCCCATCCTGCCTTGCTCTTTGCACAGCGACTCCTTCCATTGCCTCCGCAGACGTCTGTCCCTCCAGCAGTGGCAGAGGCTGTGCAAAGCCCTGTGATGCTGACAAGCACTATGGGACTAGCAGGAAGATCTGAAATGGCAGGCTCCATTGTTGTCTGTTCCTTCCAATTCCTGCGGGTCTGGGACAGGCCTTGAGCTGGTGTCCTCCACACCGAGCACCAGCACAAACAGAGCAAGAAACGTAGAGAGAGACTCACACTGTTTAGGAAAGGACTGTTTCTCCAGTTATTAACACTCGTGTCCTGCTGGTTTTATTTCCCGTGTCCCTGGTTTTCCATCCAACAGTGCAAACGATACAGGTTTGAAAACAATCATGCCATTTTCTGTTAGCTGATCTTTTAATGCCTAGATTTATGAAAGATGGCACCCTGTATTTTTGTGTTTACATGGATCACTGCTGAATTGGAACTTACCCTGTTTTCATGGAAGGATTCCTCCCTGTTTGGCAGGGGAAATGAGTTTGTTTTCAAATCTAGCCTATGTGAAAGATCACGTGGCCATGAAGAAGATCTTGAATCTGTTCCAAATGGTGAATATCATGAAGGCAGATTTGTACCAAAACCTCTAACACTTGCAGTTTCAGATATTTTCAGCAGGGAAAACCCTCAGCTTGGAGAAATTTCACAGAGAAGACATATTTCACTGGCATGAGTTTTCCTGAAAGACAAAATTGTGAATCATATACAAAAGAAGAAGGGGGAAAAAGCTGCTGAGACTTTATACAACATTGCCATATTTACATCCTTGAGCAGCTTCTCTGAAAAGCAGCCATCACTGGAGAGGAGCAGAGCAGAGAGCCAAAAGTCTGCAGAAATGTATCGGGTACGGATGCAGATGGGTACTTGGAAAGTTATTCAAAATGAGAGAAGTAGAGGAGGGAGATGAAAATGGTGGCAGAATTGGACTGTGGCCCTAGTTTTTGTCCAAGCTACCATGAGTAATCAGGTACTGGAGATAACATCTCTCTGAAATCAAACCGTTCATCTTCCTCCGTGGAAATGGATTACACAACCCAGCAGCTGTCCTCTGCCCCTCCCCATGTGAGACAACATCAATTCAGTCCCTTCATGCCCCCATATTTCCTTTAATCACTCTTGGCCAATCCATTCCCTTTCTGTACTGAAGCCGTCAGGCCTCTTCAGAAGTGCGGAGCTTGGGCAGTAATTGTTCTGTCGCGGACTGACATCTCCAGAGAGGCAGCTCGGGTCTTAGCAACAGAAAATCCAGAGGCAAAGCTGGAAAGCTATTAATGTTTAACACACAGGGAAGCTGCTGTCTGTCACAGGCTCCCATCACCCTGAACTTGGCAGGCAGAACGTGTTAGCACATCTGAAGCTGCTGAAGGATTTTATCAGCCTAACAGGACAAGGCGTACCCACCTCCCCCTTCTGCTGCACATCTAGCATAGGCAGGAATGGGGGGACCCTATGGAACGGATACGACCAGGCCCACATGCAGCTTTGACACATCAGCTCCCAGCAGCCTCAGGGACTCAGTTTGCAGGGAGAGTTTGATGCAGCGAGGTCTTTGCCAGGCCCCCCAGGGCCGCGGCATGTGGTGAAGCACAGGACAAATGTTCTGTGATGCTCCCAGTGATGCTGTTCCCAGCAGAGAGAGGCTGGGATTAGTCCTGGAGAGCAGGGGACTTGCTCATGGCCCAGGACTGACACAGTGGCGGAGGAAGGTTCCCCAGCTCAAATGAATTGAATTTGCTTTCTCAGTGTGGGCAAAACTGTAGCTTTGAGCCTGGGGAGAACTGCTCCTGCTTCTGAAATAGTGTGGGACATCTGGAGGGGTCTGAGGGAGCACCTGGGCCCTTTCTCAGGGCACGATCAGGACAGCATGAGCTGCAGTGCTGAACAACCAACTGCTTCCAGCAGACCTGCTGTTTTCAGAAGTAGCTCCTTCGCCTGGCTGAGAAGGAGGTCTGGCATGGGACGTAAAGCCTGGGCCTCTTGTGGAGAACCCAGCCTGGAAGAAATATAAAAATCTCAGAGAGGTTAAAAAGCCCTCCTGCATTATGCTCATGTTTGAGTAGGAGGCTGTCCTCAGTCACATACTGAGCTTTCAGTCTTCTTTTGATTTCTGATCCTGTTAAGTTTCCCAGGGAGGAATAGTTTTTCTGACCCCTGAAGACCTCAGTTATGCCTGCTGACAACAAGTTGGCTTTTCTTAGTTTCTTCTTGCAGCTCCTTAGATATAATCTGTTGACCCCCAACAATCTTCAAAGTGCAGGTTGAAAAACACTGACCTGTAGCACTTTGGTGTCTGCCACCTCAGCACCTAGCTTAAAACTTCTTCCCGACATCAGGGGATTGAAAAAAAATGTGTTATGGATCCAGATCCCGTACGGTATTACCCAGCCATGTGTGAAAGTGATTCAAACAAAAAAACTGGGAGTCAGGAGGTTGAGACACGGATTTGGTGGTGCTGATGGTTCTCTGCTGACTGTCTAAATGGCCCCGTTTAGCTGTGGAGATGTTGGCTGTGTCTGTGCCTGAGGAAGATTATGCTGCTGTACCTCAGTAAAGTATTTTATCAGTTCTGCTGGAAGATGCTAGGCTAGTGCAGAGTGATACTGTTTTGACAGCACCCTGTCTTGATGGAAAACCTCGTGGTTTTCCATGGAGGATGAACTATTTCTCTAGTAGCCCACAAAATAACCTGTTACTTCACCCCCTGACTTTTGATGCCCATCAAAAAAGCGCACTGACAGAGATGCAATCAACATCAGCTCCTGCAAGTGTTTACTGCGGTAGGCAGGCTCTCACAGGACTCACTGCCGGCACTCAGGGATGTCCCCTTTCCCCTCAGCATGCCTGGCTCCTGCCACCGGAGGAGCAGGGAAGGAAGGAGGAGTTCCCAGCCGGAGCAGAGGGAAGGAAGCAGCTGGGGAGGCTGGTGGCTGGGTGGCAGGTTTGGGGCCGTTGGAGCAGAGTAGTGTGTAATAACAGTGTAGGGTACATGTACCTAACATCTGATATTTTGACTCCACTCCAGGCCACCCTTTTGCTATGCCCCCCAGCCCCCCATTAGCTGCAGCCAGGAAGGGTCCCCTTCCTTTTCTCCAGCTCCTGGTCCCTCTCCCACCTCTGCTGCCTGTGATTCTCCTTGCTTTCAATTTGCAAATCTTCCTGTGTTCATTTTGCCTCCTACCAGGAAAGCCTGAAACCTTCGAATCTATGGCAGATTGTGTCCAGCCAGCCTGTATTTGAGTCCCCCATACCTTGTGGAATAACTATGACAGCTGTAAATGAGCTCCCTGCCCTGTGGCACCTGGGAAAGTTTTCCAACTGTGTCCAGGGCCTAGCAGGTGTCAGCAGACCTATTCTGGCATGCTAACATCCATTGCCCTCCAGTCCCCCTTGGACGATGCCTGGCTTTCCTCACCTCTCCACCTGGACCAGCAAGCTCTCCGATTCCTCCCCCCTAAAGCAGCTTTTTTGATGCATCATCTGGCAATGGAAACGCTAAACAGAGTGCACAGGGTGGTTGGGATCAGCCCTGTGCTTCAACTACTAATTCCTTTTGTGACCCTGGAGACACACCTACTCCAATGCAGCTTTCCTTCCCCGTAGCAGGCCAGAAGGAACTGTATTTTGTCGCACCCGGTGCAGTCGGAAGCACGGAGTTTTTAGTTGCTTTGGTGAGTGCTTTCAGGCATTGCTAGCTTCGGAGAGGATCCAGGAGATGAAGTTAAAGGCTAAGACATCACTATGGAGACGGAGGCTGTGAATACTCTATTATCAGCCAAGGAATCCCTAAAAGTGCTAAAGAATGGGGTTACCTATTGCACAAGCCCCTTGCAGGCTGTCTCCTAGAGCATCTGAAATGCTGCTCAAACCACACTTGGAGCCAGGACTTCTCGAGACCGAAGCTGTGTGATGCCCCTCGTGTAGCTTTTCCAGGTAATGTGGGCCAGGCCATGCTGGGAGGCAGGAATGTAGCAGAGCTATCCTGCCTCTGCCGAGTTTGAAGCATCCAAATTTCTGGCAAGAGAAGGCACGAAATAGAAGGGGGTGGGCAGGGGCTGCGAAGTGCACAGACCTTCCCCCAGACTGCACCTCCTCCCTTGGCTCCGCAAACACAGATGCCCAGCCAGAAGGAACCATTGATCGGCATGACTAATGGGGACTTTAAGGAGGAAAGTGTGCCAGATCAATATGCAATCCACAGTACATGAATCACTCCAGCTTTTCCAATTTATTCAGCTCCAAATCAAATGAATGAACAAAAGATAAATATATAGCCATGGGGAGGCTGGGGGTGGGGGGGTGAGGAAGGCAGGTGGGGAGGCAGACTCTCATAAGGGATAATTAACTAGCTTTTATCATTCTAACAAAGCATTAAGCCAGTAAATCTATGAAAATGTGAATACTCCAGAGAGTCATTACTGGCATAAAGCAGAGACTCTGGACTCCTGCTCCTCTTCTCCAAGTCGCTTGGGTTGAGGAGGGGAAGGCAGAGCTGCTCCTGGGGCGTGGCACAGCCCCTACAGCCAGCCAGGACTGCAGCGTCCCTTCCCTCGCAGCCTTCGGTATGCTGAAGCATGAGCTCCCCACTGCCCTCTCAGACCTCCCGCAGGCTAGAGGAAAGCATCTCGCTGGCTAGGGGTGCATAAAACCTGGGTTGATTTAATTCAAGAGAGGAGAAACAGGAGAAAACTTATATTCTGAGGATGAGACACAGACTGATTATTTCCCTTTTGGGTGAACCTGGAAGTTCCTTATATTCAAGTCAGAATATTTAGGTTGGTTTGGGGATTGTCCTGTATGTCTGCTGCTTTCTTTGGGGTGAAAGCTGTTATTAGATGACAAAATGTGGTTTTAAAATGAGAGGCAGTAAAGTTTTGCCTGATACAACAAGTAAATGCTGGTTCAACAAAAGAAAACATTTAATCCTTAAATATGTAGACACTCCACCTGGTTTCATTATCCCTCAGACCTTCATTTTAGGGACTCATTTGCTATTTCCTCAAAAAGAATAAAATCACTGAGATATCACATGCCCCTGCAAGTTCTTTTTCCTCTTGTCCCTCTCTGAGTGCCCTCTTTTTGCCTTTCTCTTGACTAGGCCAGGGCTGAGGCTCAGCTTCATTCCTACCTCTTCTCTGGCTCCAGCGCTGGGCCAGGGAGACTCATGGAAACACAAACCCACTCTCGTCACATCTTTTTCTCTTTGTCCACCACCAATCATCCAGACAAGGTGACTGCACTTCCCTTCCTCATACCGCCATGCCCAGGCCTTCCCGTCACCCTGTGCTTTGGGGTTTCGCAGCAGAGAGACCTCTGGCTTTGCAAACATGAATGCTGTCCCAGTGCTCCAGCTTCCTGATGAATTACTTCTCCAACAGGATTTGCTCTGCTTACTATCAATTTCATTAACAGGATAGTGAGGGGGAGGGGGAGGTCTTCGGGGAGGGGAGCCAGGCATCTCAGACCACCAATTTTATTTGGTTTGATATGGAAATACTTGGATGAAGCCTGTGTTACCTTCTTTCAGGCTCTGCCAATGTCTTCAATTTCTTCTCCCCAGTTTCTGTCCTGGCTTCAGGGCCCTCCCCTCATGGCTCCTGCAGCACTGCTTCACCCAGACCTGATGGTAACCCCACACCTTCTGTGGATGTACCTTCATCCCATGGATCCCGTTACCTCTCACACCTTCCACTCTTCCCTCATGCAACCTCAGCCTCACAGCAGCTTTCTGCCACCCATCGTGAGCCTCCTGCCCCTGGTATATGGACTTTTCACACACCGCTGATGAGATGTCCTGCTCAGGAGCATCAGTGACTCCTGCAGAAGAAAGAAATGAGGCCGCAAAGGAGAGGGGGGAGGGAAGAGAGAGAGAGCATGAAAAAAACCCACAGGTTCTGAAAAATATCGGGTTTCAATTGAGTACTTTCTCTCCCCCAGGCCCACATAGGCAGAAAAGTAAGTTTAATTAAAACTGCATTAATTCTTCTCATATTGAGCTGATGGGCCTCCTGAAGCCATCTGTCTCTGACAAAACCATGTGTGTGATGTGGTGTTCCTTCTGTTCCAACCAACAACCAGCACTGCAGCGCTAAGGAATATGGGGTTTTCTCATCACGAGGTGGGAAGGCAGCCCCATCCCACAGAGCAGAGATGGTCCCCAGCCTGGGATGGTCAGTACAGCGAAGGAGACTCCTCTCAGAGGTATGCACAGGGCACAAAGGCTGCAGGGTCCAGCGTAGCTGAGTTCTGCAGACTTTCCCCTTGGTGTGCTCACGTCTCACCATACAGAGAGAAAAAAGGATGAGGTGGAAAACGATTTTTTTACTGACAGAAATCCATCTCAAATTGAGGTAAGAAGTCAATGTATTGCCAATTTTCCCAAGATGACCAGTAGAAACACCGCTTAGATTGGGTCACTCCACACTTTACTCCAATAACTTCAGATTGTTCCATTTTGATGTTGAGGTTTGGGGCATTTTAGACCATACAATTTTAAACTCCAAGTGAAATGGTAAATCTCATCTAAGACTTTCCCAGACTTTGTGCCTTGATTATATGAGACTGGGGTGCTTTGGTAATTTTCAAACCATGTTTTTCCAACCTGGAAGATTCATCATAAATGCTTCCAAATCTTGACTAGTTCTACTGCAACAAATCAGCACTTTTCAGTGAAGGACAAAAAGGTATCTCGGTGAAAAAATTGGCACTGTGTCTGCCTGTCAGAGGCAATCTCATGCCCACCATTCTCCTTCCAGTTTTCTCATTCCCTCTTAATCACGTCTCATTCCCGACCACAGCACGTGACAGCTTCCCACCCTGCGCCATACAAACACGCTTCGCTGTGTGCCCAGCTAAGGAGCTGACAAAGGAAGGGCAGAAAAGCCTGTGGTTGCTTTAAAGGCTCAGCCTAAAGTTAGGGGACAATCTCAGGTGCAACTTCAACTTCCCTAATGAGATCCAGTTATGTTTTTTCTAGGCTCCCCTCCTGTACAGAAGGAGTTCTTCCCTTTTCCACAGCTTCAGGGTGTCCCTCACTGGCATATTCCCTCTCAGTTGCTGTCCTATTTACTATTCCTGCTGGGAACTTCTGTGCTGCCCAGCAACGTGCTGAGGGGGGAAAAGGGGCTTTGTTGCCATGTCAAGGTTTTTAATTTCCCCATGTGGCGATGGTATCATGGCCCTGACAGTGTACTAAACACATGTCTTATCTCTCTGCCTGTGGAAAAGCAATATCAATTTTGTGGCGTTAAGGGCTAGAGCGAGAACAATGCGCTGTGCATTGTTAAACAAGCCACCAGCCCTGTGCTGTACAAGCGGAACAAGTGTAATCGGTGATACAGACTTTCAGCATAATTATGGCTCACTAGTAAGTACAAAAACCTTCCCTGTCCTCCCTCCCTCGCTTGTGTACCCTATATTCCAACACCCCTTGAGATTAGCCTCACACCTTCTTGCTAGGGGGAGGCTTCCCCTTTTGCCACCTCTGCACTTCAGTCAACCACATGTCCAAACCACAGACATGGTTTGTTCATGAGACCCCTGTGATGTCCCCTCCCTACATGACCTGTGCTAGTGAGCTAGCAACCCTGAATCGTGTCAGTACGCTTTGGTATCTATGGAAGGATCCATGTGAAACAGGTCACCCATCTCCAGTTCCACTAGCCAGGATGCACAGCCTGGGAAAGGCACCGGGCCCTCCAGCTGTTGGTTTTCCTCTCCATCATCTTCATCTTTGCACTGTGGTGCTGCACCCTCCGGGCCTTCAGGCAGTCACCCTGTCAGTGACGACTCTGATCTGGTTTTGGCAGCAGAATGTTTGAAAGGGAAGCCTTGAAAACCGAACTCTGCTCTGACAAACAACATCAGGCATGAATTTATTAAATCTGTGCAGCTGGTGCTGCCCCCATCACCCGTGTGATGCACGAAGGGCCCCAGCAGAGCAAGGCCCTTAAGCGCATTGAGCTTCAAACACTCTGGTTGTCCCACCGAGTTCACTGGAAACAAGGCAGGTGGGAGCGGGATGCTGGTGAGGACCCGGGGCTGTCAATCGGAGCACTGCATTTACTTAGTGCTGGCATTAAGGAGTTTGAAGGGATAAACTTCCGCTAGGCAACAGCCCAGCGTGAATCACGTTCAGTCATTAAACCCTCCAGCAGAAACGTAAGGATTTTGCCCCAACAGAGCCCCTCCAGCAGCCCGCAGATTGGGCTGGGGGAACACAACTCTCGTACCACTGCCTTCACAATAGGAAGCCCTAAAGAAGCCATGCTCCTGTCCATCTCCACCTCAGAGGCAAGCAGTCCGTTGTATATCCTCTCAGTGAGGTGACATAGGATGAGCCAGTGCCCAGGAGGAAATGACCATGGCCATTAGCTAAACCATGCTACTCTGGCTTTAAAATCCCCCAGCATGGAGCCGTGTACAGCACACTGGTCTTGCTGAGGCAACCAAGGATGTTAGTGAGGAGAGCTTGGAAGAGTCTGTATGATCTGCTCTAGTGTTTAACCCCTCACCAACTGGTCTTGCTGTTGGAGATTGCCACTGCAAACTCCCATCCCTCTGAGTAACCTATAGCACCACATTGTCACCGTGTCTTCAACTGGTTTGAAGTGGGGAAGGATCACTGCCTGGACCCTCAATGACAGCACAAGGCACCCTGTGTGTTCCCTCAGAGCTCTCCCACCAACTGAGACAGACAGGGAACTGTCCCCATCCTCCCACCTGTATGTGCCCTTTTTTTTAAAAAAAGCAGATTGTAACGCTCTGAAGTCTAATTGCTTCTCTTAGCAGACAGATTCACATAATGACTATAGTGTTTTGAAATGTTGAATAGCAGCTGTGTATCGGTAATATCTCTGGAGCAAGGTCAACTGCTCTGCAGTAAAACTCTATCCTGCGTTTCATATCCCATCAGCACAATCAGTGAATTGGACTCCTCTCCGAATACTAAACGCAGCAGCAAACTCCAGAATGAGCTTCCTTTGAGGACACAGGGCTCTGCTTTGCGAGCCAAGGCAGGACGCATGTTCTGGATGCTGTGTTGCTGCTACTGTCTCCCCCAGTCCCTGCTCAGGGCTGTTTCCAGCTCCCGTTGCAGGCAGGTCAGGCAACATGCTCAATAGCAGCACTGATCAATAGGGCCAAGCAGGCAAAGGTCACAGTGACCCAAAGACGCACAGGAACTGATGGCAAAGCCCATCTGCCCACGGCTCTTCACACTGGTCTCCCAAAACCACGCTCCCTATCCACCCATGACCCCTCCAAGCCTTGGATCTGCCACCGTCTTACCAGACAGCGGCAGCAGTAGCCATGGCCCAACTGAACCAGCCCTTTTTTGTCACCTTCCTTTGCGGAGAGTCCCTCCGTTCCCTGCTTGTGCTCGCTGTGGCAGACAGGTGAACGAACACTGCAAGGTCTGGAAGAGACAGACATGAAGAACTGCACCTTTTCACCAGGTGAAGGTTAACGGAGCAGGCAGGGGAGGGTACACGAAGCTAGAGGAAAGCCCAGCTTTGCTGCTAGAGCTGTCTGCCTAAGGCAACACTTCCAGTACAGGTACTCACAGTGCTTGATAGGAAAAACACTCCTAGGAGAGAGTCTGAGCCAGGCTAGCCAATTTCTTTCCCTGCAGAGACCAGATGTGGCCAGATGAAGTGTGCCTGCTCTGCCTGAGCCTGTCAAACCAATCTTTTCCTTGACATGGGTACCTCTGGTGTGTTTCTGCTTTCTTGTCTCTTTAAAAGAGAAAGGAAGAACAGAGAAAAAATCAGCTTCAACAGGTTTTCATTTCCTCCTCCCCACTTCTTAAACAGATATTCATAAAACCCGTGTCTGTTTCCCATGTCTAATTAGCAGTGCAGATAATAAGCTGGTTTCATGGAGTTAGCATGCATCAATGTCTCTGTTAACTGGGTTAATTACACAGTGGATGGGCATTTGTTTCCTGGGAAGACTGATGATGATGAGAACGTGTCTCGGTTTCCCAGCAGATGCCGCAGTGCTTGGGAACACGCAGCACTGAATACACTGACCATGCCTGATGGGAGTCTCTGCAGACTTCACCAGGAATACTTGACCAGTATTCCTGGAACTCAGTGTATGGTGGGGGCTGTTAATCAGCCTGCCTAGGAAAATCACGTTCTCTTTCACCCATGGTTTTGAAAATGGTCTACAGAGACCGAGAACTTGTTCACGCTTCCTGACAGTACCAGATGGGGAGTGGGGAGGGAAGGCGGAAAGGCCTACGTTTTCCCTTCAGAGCATGCATGTAGCTAATTCAGCTGGGGAAGAAAATTCCACACATACATGGAGAGAGACCGAAAGGAAGTGTGAGTACATGGACAGCCTTCAAAGGGTTAAGAGCAACATCTCTGTTGGCAGAGGAGAGAAAGGAGAGATGAATTCACAGGCTCAAGAGCAATTTCAGAATGCACTCAAGCCTCATGCCACTCTGTGAAATCTCAGTGCACCTCAACTAGATCAGAAATTGGTTTACATTCCCTTCTATGTGTTTATGAGTTTGTAAAAGCTGATTTATTTTATTCCATTGCTACTCCAGGATATTATAGCAAAAGGCATCTATTGGGAGAACTAGGATTCATTATAAAGTTGCTTAAACAAAGTCACTGCTATCAGAATTGCTGCATCGGATAGTATTTTATTTTTATTGCACTGCAAGGAAATACCTTGGCAGCAGTGCTAACTTCAGCCCAGCATCTGATGGGGGATGGTGGAACTGTGGCCAGACGCAGTCAATAGAAAAATCACTTTGCACTTCTCAGAGGACGCAATTTCACCTGGAGGTTTCACTTCTTTCTAGGTTCCGCACTTGCTTGCACGATGGCTGTCATTCCCCTTTTTCCATCTCTGTTGGAGGAAAGACACTAGGCTAAATGGATGCTGGGTCTGTCCCAGACAACTACACATATTTTAACCACAGTGTGTGGGCAGGTGTTACAGGCACAAAGATACTGGCTTTCCTGTAGTACTTCGCATCCTCTCTAACCATGTGCCAGGCCCTGCATGTGCTAGGCTATGCACAGACACAGGGCACCAGCAACGCTTGTGTGCAGAGCACACGAGCTGCTTCTCACTCTGAAAGGCTAAGGGAGCCATTCCTTCTGCTGTTACCCATGAGCTTCTGTTGAAAACACCATCTTTCATCCCTCCTTTCATCTCTTCGGTCTACCCTGTCCCAATCTCTTGGCCTCCTTTCTGCTCCCTCCTTTTCAAATGCTTTTCTCAGGTCAATTTTGCCTTGCTCAACCAAGAGGTTCACAAGCAAAACCCAATTGTAAAACAATTTGAAAGCAATTTTGCAGCTGCCTCATGATAAGAGGCAGAGCTGGTATCAGGGATGTTCGCTTTAGAACCACGACGCACAGAAATAATTATCTCAGCTCATGAAGAGAGAGAGAGAGGGAGAAAGAGAAAAACCATATGCAACACGTGCCCAGATGGTCTGACTGGCTTCTGCCTGGATTTCAGCACACCGTCAAGTCATCTTGGCTGCCTGTGTTTTCCAGAAGACATATGGCAACAGTTTTCCCTTAAGAAACAGATGCTGTAAACTACCCCATGCATGAGGTCACTACACTGATTTGCCCACGGCAGATGTGGCCCAGTAACTTCTCTGACACCAAACCAGCTTTACTCAGCTGATCTAAGTGGTGTAGTTACAGACTAGAAGGAAGTGAATTAGAAAATAATGGTATTACATCCATCCATCGTGGTGACACATTACTCACTGTTAATTTCTTGGGTTACTCTTTACGTTTGTTAGCATATCTGAGCTCCCGGGGGAGGGACCGTGTTTGCTTCATGCCTGTGCAGTGCACAGCACAACTGGTCTCTGATCCCAGCTCTCTTCAGTTGATGCTACAATAATAGAACTGAATCATTAAAAACTGCCGTGACATACTGAAAGGTCATATCTTCTCTGAAACTAGAGTAAAAAACAACACTCTTCTCCCCCAAAGCTAAAACTAAATGCAGACACTTCTAAAACTTTCACTACAACTTTCTGATCCAGATCTGAAAATTGCCTGTCAGATCAAGCCAACAAATCGCAGCACTGCCCTTCCGCTGTTAATTCTGTGCCAAGATCAGCATTCCTGCCTGAGCTGCAGCAGGAACCGAGTGAATAAACAGCGTTTGCCTTCAAATTCTGCACCTTTTCCTCCAAAGATGACAGCAGATAATCGAACACACTCTTGATTTAATAGCTGATTCTGGAGAAGATTAAGGCTGAGAGGAATAGGCCACACACAAGCAACTTCCATCCGTCGGTGGGAGGGATTTCCCAGGCCACCTTACAAGGGCAGCCACACATTCTGAGAGAGTGGACAGAGGTTTCCTCTGACACCTGAGACAGTGGTTTCTTATAGGAGTGTCTCAAAACCCTGGGGAAGCAAAAGAAGAAATTCCCTGGGCCAGAGGCCAGAAAAGGACCAAGCCCTTTAAGTCCCCACAACACAACAGTCTTCAACGTGAGGCACGCCCCAAATGCCTGGACGCACAGCTCCAGAGATGGTCATGCCTTAACATACCCCACTTCAGAAGTACTTACAGATCAATTTTCAGATCAGAACTGTGCAAGTGGTACACAGCCCACGCCAGGGAGCGGCTTTCTGCCACCAAAAACCCCCCCAAAAACCAACACGAGGGCTGTACTCTCCTTTTCTTTCTGAATCCGAATTCCGCAGGCGTCACTACTCATGCAGTACTTACTTGTGCTTGGTCACTGCCCAGTTACTTTCCATGATCTAAGAGGCCTTCCCCAAATACGCAACGCAGAGCTCTGTACAAAAAAGAGGACGTGGTGTAGAATGCACTGAAGGATGAAATGCAACCGGGATGCCCGTAGCACGGTTCCTTAAAAAACAGTGGGGTGGTATCGTGACACTTGCATAAGAAATTTTGCCCTTCATATGGATAAGAAGTGATTGAAATCTTAGACATAATAGAATTGGACTGGGTAGAGGGAATTACTAATAGAATCTCAGCAGTCAGGCAAGAACCATGAGTTCCTCACACAGCTCCCTCAAAAACTCTTCCCCAACATCTGACGGGGGAACGTGCCACCTTCATTTGTATGCAGCCCGTGGACTTCACTCAAATACTTTGCACAGCTTTTATTATTGCTGTTATACTCAGGGATGAATTCAAACAACTCCCGTCAGCAAATGTGATCAGAAAGCCAGGCAGAAAAGGAAAAGCACATACCTGTCTAGGGGCTGACCTCCTCCCTCCCCGAGCTGTCTGACACCGCAAGCAGCCCCGGACAGGGGAACAGCCTGCGCAGAGCCCCAGTTACTGGCAGGGCCAGCAAACCCCTACGGGATAACAACAGCCCTGACAGTGCCCTGTGGCGTTGGAAACTGACCCAAAGGAGAGAGTGACCCACGCACATTCAGGATTCCTGAAATACAAAGTCTGTCCTTACTTGTAATAACTCCAGGAATTATCACAGGTGCTTCAGAGCTGGTCCTACATCGGGACTTCTCTTTAGAAATGAGATGTTCTGCCTGACTGAAATCATGGCTTGCCAAAGGTCATCCTCAGACAGGGAACATTATTAAGATTCATTCATTATTCCTTCTTCAGGCAAAATCCTGGTTTAAGGAGTGCTGAGCCTTGACTGGCAAACGGAGACTGAGTGAAAACAGTGGATGTCACTGTTCCATCAGTGCCATCCTGAATGGGGTCCCGTGGTGGGTCTGGGCACCCCTGACACCACCCTGATCCTCTTGTTGGGTCAAATGGGTTCTGCAGCTTTTTGAAACTCCGTATCCCTAGAAACACATCCTCCAAAAGAGACAGAATATGCCTAAACTCGCTATCCAAGTGCCTGTTCCAAGCTCTGAGCTGTAATACAAAAAAGACAAACTGTGCACCTATTAGCACCACATCAATATCATTTAAAGCCCCATTCTGAGGAGGGCCTGGCAGCCCTATTAATGCACTTAATTTCCCTGTGTCTCTGAATGGACATAAATAATTGTGCAGTGCTGGCCCTCTCCACTCCATCCTCTCCAGCCAGACGGATTATCTCTTGTTCTTTCCCTAGATTTGGCTTCGGGATGCAAACACCATTTATGGTCACTGATTGTTCCAAAGGCCAAGTGTATAATGTACCATAAAATGAGATTTTAATACTCAGTGGGAGATTAGAGCAGCTCTGTTTTGTTAAAGCAGCCTGTGTTCCCACACTTCAATGATCCCCAGCTCCTATAGCTTGCCACTGAGCTCAGGAGAAGCCGGTGTGGGGGGAACACACACTGACCCAGCATGGACTTAAATTATTCTGTCTTCTGCTGTTGTTTTTACCACTTTGTGTTCAGATTTTTGCATCACAAGGCTTGCTCTTGATCCTAATGCTTTGGAGATGGAAGAGTTACAGGGGAGGATTTGGGATTAGCCAGCAGGTCAGGTCCCAGCTCAGTGGAAGAGGAGGGCGTGTGGTTAACGGGTTCAGTGTGGTACTTGGTGTCTGGAGAGCAAGGCTCCAGGCAGCACAGGCAGAGCTCCAGACCACTGCTTTAGTCCTGCATGCTGCTTGCATGGGATTGCTCATGGGCAAGAGGTGGTTCGGTGATCTCCAACAGAGATGTGCCAACGGACTCCCTGTCCTGGACAGGCCAGCTTTCTCCTGGCCCTCTCTTCAGAGAGACACAAGAGGAGGGGAAGCTCTACGAATAGAGGCTCAGCACCTCCCAGCTCTGGAATGTCATTCCCACGAAGCAAAGCTGAAGGATCAGTGTTACTCTCCATGTAACACAAAGGTTGGCAAATTAGCAAAGCTGAGTCTGGGGAACAGTCTGCAAGCAAGGGAGAGAAAATCTATCGTGAATTAATCACAATAGGGCATCTTTCCTCAGACTTCTATAAAACTCCAGTGTGATAATTTAGTGGTGAGAATATCCTCTAATGAGCTTCGAGGAAACTGCAGTCGTCTTAATGGGCTTCTTAATGAAGAATCATTTAGGTTTTTATTAACACTGAGGAAAAACACACGGTGTTTGGTAGCTATTCGGAGCTGGATGAACATGAATAATTGCTTCAAATGTTCAAAAGCAAGCGTTCTAATGGGCCCGTGTTTGGTGCTCGAAAGGATATCACAATTTTGGTCTCTGGGAAGTGTATCCAGAAAGAGGATATTATTTTGGTTCCTATACAGAATTTCCAGCACATCAAGCTCTGTGGCAAACGCCATTAGTACCATACGGTTCCCAGATGTTCTCACAACTGAAGGGAGTTTGAAGATCCAGTGGAAACTACCAGCTTTGAATCTTGTGCTGGGTTTGCTCTAGGTTCAGTCAATGCTCACCGACAGCAGTGTTTGCCAAGTCATTCTGATTTCTCCTTCTGTTGCCTACCTGATCTTTTCTATTTTAATCCTTTTTAGCCTCCCACTGGCTTCAAAGGACTGTGGGCCAGCGTCATAGTCAACTGAGACTGGGAAGTCCCTATGATTTTTGCCATTCCTGATTCAACTCCAGATTCTAAAACCTCATGTCTGAGGTAAGCTGCCTGTTGACAAAAAGGGAAGAAGGAAGATCATGACACACCAGTTGAGATGGACTGGGAGAGGAGGAGGGAACTTGATGTTATTTCCTATCACAATTTACCAAGCTAATGGGCAATCTGTTCTGTGGGCATCACAAGTCTAATATCAGTAAAGAAATTTGAGTTAATAAAGCCAAGAGTTCCCTGCTCTGCGCAGCCATGTGGGATTTGTTCATTGTATCACACAGTTGCAGCCCTCAGACTCGTGGCTGATCTTGCCTGTAGACCTCCGTTTCAAATGTCAGCAGCTCATGGGAAATCTGTCTTTATAGTTATGAGAATGGCTTCAGCTAGAGATAATTAAAACCAAGGGTGTAGCGAGCAGGCAGTTATACAAGCAGGGATATTGCAAGAGGCAAAAGAGGTGCTAAGACACAGAGTAGAAGAGGTTATTTTTTCTTTCCCATGACCTTAAATTTGCTGCAGGAGTTTTCTCCCAACTTTCTGTGATCACCTCCCTCCAGCCCCATTCACTGTAAGGACCAGGCATCTTCCTCCCCTGCACAGCCCAATGCCTTCACCTCCATCAGCAAGGATGACCGGTCAGCATCGCTATGAGGGGCACTGACGCTGCCCTGTGAACTCTGCTCTTCCTCCTGTAACACTGCCACATCAACACGTCCCAGACAGGGAAAGGCTGCCTGGACCCCCATCCCTCTACTCTGAGCATTGTGCTGATGAGGCTGGGGAGCACAGTACGTCCAGCAGCTGTTTCCTGACTCCTATGCCGTATCTGGAGAGACAGAGCAGAGCTCAGGAGAAATCAAAGCTGCCTTGCCCCTCATCCTGATCAGTCATGCAGTCACTCTCTCTCCCATGAAGGCCGTTCAGCTCTGTAAGTGGGCTGAATCATCCTCAGGAGATGTTCATCCTTTCCGTTGGCAGAAGAAGTGAGGCGACAACACTCCTAACATGGCAGCTGATAAATGAATGGGACCTTCTTTGCCATCTGCCTCTATTTTCCCAGCCCAGCTGTTCACATCCCAAGCTACAAGAGACAGGGACCCTCTCTGTGGTGTGGCCCTTGGCGCTGCTGAGCCCTGAGTGGGAAGCTCCAGCTCCTTTCCTTGCACCATCAGCGATGGGGTCAACAGGCACGTGCAGACGTTCTCCCTGGGTACACCAACCTCTGCCTGGCCTGAGTGAGAGGCTTTGCCTAATAATAAGCTTTGTAAGGGACATCCAAATTTGTCCCTAAGAGGCCAGCAGTTGGGAAGAAGACAAAAATAACCATGAAATTACTGTCTTAATCTATCTGCTGCTTACTGTGCAATCAGAAGGCCGGCAGTTACCATACAATTACGGAGTTAATTAAATGTGTATCTGTGCCCTTAAACATAAAACACTACCAGGAGGTACCTGCTGTGTGTTGGATTTCAGAGAAATAAACAAGACAAAAGGAGGAGGAATGGAAACAAGCTATTTCAGATTAAGCGGGAGGAAGGAAAGGGTGTTCAACCTTTTTTTTCCTGATGTTCCAGTTTGCTAGATGCCAGGAGTTGAACTCTCTTGTAATTTCTAAGAACTGTGCCTCAGTGCAGTGGAAGCAGCAAGGGAGGGCTTTTGCCAAATTCAATAGAATTAGTCAATAATATTTCATTAATAGAGAGTCAGTATCACAAGCTTTTAAGTGTGGACACAGTAATCACAAGCTAGATTTATTCTCCCTGTACAGCTGGCAGTAAAATAAATGGTAACATTACCATTATAATTAATCTCTAACCTTGAAATTCTAGTAATGGCTGAGAAAAGAAAAGGAAGCTATCTTTAAGGAGGCATGTTCTGGGAAGGTATTATGCAGGTGGATTTATTCCACTTTCAATTAAGAGACTAACCCTGCTGTTGCTCTTTCAGTTTTGATTTCCCACCATCTTTCTCTAGTCCTGCTGCCAGCAGAAATTAAGTCCCTCTGTTTCTAATGGAGTCAGATTAAAAAGGGTTTTACCCAAATAGTTCATGAGTGCTTTGGGCTTCATTCGAATGGCTCCTAATTTACACCGATTTGAGGATAGCAATTCCTGCAGTTTGTTTGGATCCTGTTTGGGATAGCCCAGCGTGATCAGCTCCCATCCATTCGTGCTCAGATCCACTCAGTTTAGGTACAAAACATCTTGGGGTCATCAGTCAAATTACTCCTTAGAAACAATGAGTTCAGGACTTTCTGATCTGGAGTGCCAAAGCTTTCCTTCTTGAACCTGAGTAAGACACTGCAACTTTGTGGTGGCCTCTGAGCTTTTCGGAACTAAACCATGCAGTCACCAGCAAGTGACTGTCCGTACTGCAGGTCCTGCTACCTCTGTGGAATAAAGTGACCACTTTCTCAGTCAAGCAAACACTGAACACACGAGGAACTGTCAGAAAGACTATCTGGAGTCTTGAGGGTCATACAGTTTGTAGATTAGGCCACTAGACATTCAAACTTCCACCCTTTCTATCGCTAATTAATCTGGACTCCCACTCCTATACTGAGAGGCCCTGTAGACTTTCCTCTCTGACTGCTCCTGCTTGGGTTTCCAAGGGAGACTTCCCCATCCATTGGGGTGTGATAGGTTGATTCATCTTTGGCTCACTTCGCTGTCATGCCTAAGCGATGGACACTGTGTCTGGGAGCCAGTACAGAATAATAACATTAACTCTGTGTCTAGCAAACAGACTAAACTTAGGACAATGCCGCCAAAGAAACCCTGAGGAAGCAAAAGTGATGAAAATATAAATTATTAGAAAGAGATAAGAGACAAAGAGCCTAAACCTGTCCAGGGAGGGAGGAAATGAAAGTTGGAAAGTGGTATTCAGAGAGTTTAAATCAACACACTGATTATCACAGATTGACACTAGCTGAAGATCTTGCCTCCCTGGATGCTGCCGTGAGGAGCTCGGCCCTAACACTCTGCAGGCTGGATCCTACAAGCTTTTTCCAGCATTAAGAGTGCATGCAGAGCCTGAGTTTGTTCTGTTAGTCTTGCATCAGCATGTTGATCCCTAATGCAGTCCTTTTGTAGCCCCTTTTCAGACGCAGGCAAAAGAGGAAGGAACAGAATTTGGAAAGGGCCAGATGATTTTTGACCCTGTGTTCTCCCAGCTGTCGTGCCAGTTTGCATCTTAGTCACAAACCCTTCCCCCTTTCCCAGATTAACTCACACGGTACAGCATTATCAGTGCAAGACCAGAGCGCTCAGTTTGCTACACCCTAGCATTTTAACGCCCTCTATCAAAGCTCTTCCTCAGAGTGATCCAACCTGCAATCCTCATTCCTGGGCTCACCGTTGCCTCCCCTGCATCTAGGACCCCAACACTGTGTCCCCTCTTTCTTTGCTCAGTATGGTCATTCCCTCCTGGAGGGTGGCTCAGGCATGGATACGATCAGATTTGTGACCATAGGCTTGTGTAGTTAAAAGTTCCCCTTAGAAGTGTGTTCCTTAGCCATGGACAGGTTGCCTCATCCCAGAAGGAAGAATTTATGGAAGTGAAAAAAGTTGTTTTAAATTATTCAATATAAATGTAAATAGGAGAAAAGGTTCCTTTGAATAAATTGTGTTATTTATGCTTAGCCCTGGAAAAATGGGCAGCAGGTTAGGATTTGCTTGCAAATCGAAGGCATTTGTTTTCCTGGTAGCTGATGCAAATAACAGAGATGCTTTACATTTTAGAAGGAAGCTTATGAAATATTAAAGCCAAATTCCCAGGTTCCATCTCCTATTGAAATGGAGTGCTCTTGAGGGAGACTTGAGGATACCGTGGCAATAAAGCACAGGAAGGCTGAGGTGTGCGTGCAGGACAGAGAGAAAGCAAAGTATGGAAAGGGAAGGCTGGGAAGACGGTTGAGTTTATACAGAGGAAGAGATGGCTAGAGGGAGAGATGGATGAAAAGAGAAAGGAGTATGTGTAATGTTTGTGTCTCCCCCTCTCACATTCCCCACGCGTGTGCATCAGGGGGGAGGATTCTCCCAAGGGACAACAACAAGAAAGGAGCAGGGCATGGAAGTCCCTTGAATTATTCAGTACTCATAAATTACCACACTTTGTTGCTTTTTTGTCTGGAGGACATGTTTTCATTTCAGGGGAAAGATGAAGAGATGGCATACGACCACGAGCCCTGACAGTGCACATGGCGTTCAGGCAGGATACGGAGATCCAGGAACACAACTTCTCAGATTTCCCCATGTTTCCATAGCGTGAGGCTTATTTCTTCTCATCTAGAGTAACCAACTCACCACAAAAAAGTAAAAAGCGAAGGGCAACTCTCTAGCAAAGGTTAGGAAAAACAAATGCTCATTTCTCCCAAAGAAACACATCCTTCACATCTCTTCCTTCACACTATGACGTCCCACGGCCCCAGGAGCCTCCTGCAATGTTCCAAAGACTCCTTATCGCATACCAGGAGTGAAGCAGCTCAAGCGGCTCTTTTCCTACCCCATAACCAGGAACAGCCCTCCTGGCACACTGAGGCCACAGGTTGCTCCATGCCAGTTTTTGCTTGGAAAAAAGGGCAAGTACTGGGATAGGTGTTTTTGGGTGGGAGTGGGGAAGTAGTAGGGTATCGCAGCTCTTTGACCCGAGCTTGCCTTCACCTAGAGCAACAGCAAGTACCCACACCCCCAGAAACAGATGACAGCGCTGCACTGGTGAAAGGGGCTGTTAGCCCCAAAACACTGCTTTTTGGTTAACATCCGCGATTCCTCCATCTCTATCTGAGATGGGGTTAAAAAATGCAGGCTCCAGGAGTAAGTGGTGAAGCAGGAGGAAGGAGCAGAGTAGAGTTTCTGCAGCATTGGTTCATTACACCAAAGGCGCCTTCCTGGCTGCCACACAGTGCTTTGTCTCACCTTTAACAGATAAGCTCTAAAAAAGCCCCCACGCCACATGCCAATAGATGCAGGAGCCATGCCTCTGGGCTGTGCCGCTGAGGAGGGGCTTCTGCAGTTCCTGAGCTGGCCAGGAACAAGGCCAAGGGACTCACGTGAGCACCGCTGCCTGCACTGCTTTCAAGGCTGAGGCCTTCAAACGAAGGGGACTGTTTCATACAGCAGACTTGCTGGGCTATTTTAAGAGAACATCTCTTCCACCCTTTTATCTTTCTCCACCTTGCGTGGTCCTGTCACAGAGCGGAGCGGGTAAGATGGCAGCGTGGCCTTACTACCACGGCCACCATGCCCTGCTGACCCGCTGCAAGAGGGCAGAGGTCACTATCACGTGGTGAATAACACCATCGATGGTCGGGTCCCAGCCACACGCCACAGCCCATTTCCTCCCCTCCTTGGCTCGAAGACAGACAGGGCACCATCCGCCTTTCTCTTAACACTTAATCAGAGAGGGCCGGCGTGAGCAGAGGTAATAGACCACGTGTCAATTAAATCTGTGGCTAGTGACCAAGGGGGTGGTAGTTGTCAGAGCTTGTTGCAGGGCAAGGAGGGTAATTATCAGCTGTAGTAGGGAGCAGAAGCAATCACCTAGCTTGGTGATGTTTGATTAGCAGGCTGCACCGCCTCTGGAGAGCAGGCCCATGAAAAATGCAGGAGAGTGGATGTGTGTGCAACTCAATAAACATCATTACTGCAATGGGAGAGGGGAAAGGCCTGTTTGTACAAGAGGCTGCAAGCTGGCCTGCTGGAGCAAAGCAGCCAGCAGTGATTGAAAGAGCAGTGACATCAGGGAGCACAGGGGAAAGGCTCTGGGAAACAAGCAGCCCTGGCTGTTTGAAGCATCCCATCGCTTTGCTCCAGCTTATTCCTAGAATGGATGGGACAGCCACATGTGCAGGTGGATACAGCTATGTGTGGCAGACACCAGGGCATGCATAGACTTCTATACATAAGCCAGCCAGGGGGTCTGAGGGGGCATATGATGCAGGTCTCTGTCTTTAGTGACCTCAGAACAGGGCAAGCTGACTGTCCCCAGCAGGCACGTGACACATGGGAGCAAGGAACGGATATTAGCCATGGCACTGCCCTGCAGCTGAGACAGAAGGCCATGCACACACTTCTCTAACATGCCTTAAGCAAGCAAACCAGCTTCTATTTAGTCTGATTTATTTTCTTCCTTCCCTCTTGAGATAAGCAGCATAGCCACTTCAGATATTTCTGGGGCTAAATAAGGAATACAGTAAGAGGCAAGCAAAACCAGGGTTTAAACATCTTCCTAGGCTGGATGGGTCCAGGGAATCTGAAAAACTCCAGGCATTCATTTGAAAGAGAGTTGGGTGACCCATTTCATCACTGCAGTAAGAGCAGGTACATCCCTTAGCAGGTCATCTTTCTGCCAGGAGACCTGATTTCCAAAGTTTTTACATTTCTGAAACACTTTTTTTTTTTTTTTTTTAATTGCATGCGCTTATCTGTAGTACTGCCAGTGACAACCCTGAAGACAGCAGAAAGGAGGTAAAGGGAAACGGGTATTATTTAACATCTGATTAGAGAGTCTGTCAGTCTAAATAGGGACCTGCAACTTGTATTGAACATTTTTATAGCATACAGCACTTCTGCAGCATTTAAAGTAGCCCCCCACCCCCTCAAAAGAAGATACATCAGTTTGAACTCCTGGACTCGATGACTGATGGGGTCACTGCCCGTGTCTGGAAGCTGTATTTGTATTTACCGACAGAGTTTGAGATGCCAGCAATGCAATCGTTCGCTTGAGTTCCCCAGGCAATGGTGTACAATATACGGCTGTAAACAGTAATGGATACAGAAGTATTAGAGTCTAACTGGCAGAGAAAACACACAGCAACTGGTGGAGCTCCAGGAAGGGCAACACATCCCAGCAGGATGTGCTGTTACGTGCAGAGGAGCAGGAAGGGGAGGGCTCACCTGGAACCCTTGGCTGCCCACACCACCTCTGCCAGCACAGCACAGCTGGGCACGCGCTTATTCACGTGCAGGCCTCCGGCCAGTGCTAGCCTGTGGGCTACTCAGTGGGAGACAGGCAGCAGTCAGACACATCCCGGTGCCACACCGGCTGACCAGTGAATACTGACACAACTGGAAAGCGTGTCCTGCATTACGGAAGGGTAAACAGACTTGGGAACCAGAAGCACCACAACAAAACCAATCCCCCAACACACACCCGCTTTAGAGCCTGCCTAACCAGGCTCCTTCCCCAGCACGCGGGATGGCAAAGAATTCATCCAACCAGCTCTCATTTCCCTGCTCCTTTCCCTGTGGTCCGGTGCTGGAATAAAGATCGTCCAGAACTCGCTCAGGCCTCTGGCATAAGGTGTACTCCTTATTCCTGTGGAAGAGGGCTTGTCTCTTGCCATCCTCCATCCTTGCAGCGTGCAGCCACAGCTCCCTGCCATGCAACCCACTCTGTAAATGCTGGATTCATCTGAGCGAGAAGGAAAGACCTGACAAAACGAAATAGGAAACCTCAAAGAAATTGCAGTGGCATCCTGCACTGAGAGCAGGAAAGCACGTATTCCCACCGGGGGGAAAGGACCCCCTCAAACACTCCTTTGTTCCTTAGGGTGGAGCAGCACCCTTCACCACACAGTCCTGTCTGCACTCCCGGGATATACTCTAACAGCCCCAGCGCCTGGCTGGATGCTAGAAAGTGGATCACGCGGGCTCCTCCTGCCAGCTGGATGCTGGTGTTGCCACCGGCTCAGCACCAATTATTTATGAAAGGAAATAGAAACAAAACTGCTTGACATTTGAAAAGAAATCATTACCACGCACTTGCGGCGAATCAGAGCTGGAGTGCTTTAAAGTTCCACCGTCCGGGCGCTTAATTAGAGACCAGGCAGCTTATGTTTAGTGTTCATGAAAAATTTAACCCCCAGATGTTTTGCCTGATTCCAGCCAAACCCTGCTTCTGGCCCACCCCCTTCCACTTCAACAGGGTGCTGGCTCGTTCCCGTGCCCAGACATCAACCTCGGCTGGAAGCAGCCTTGGGAATGGTCAAAGTGAGCATTTCGGCAGAGCTCCTGACCCCACAGGGATGGTTTGGCTGTTCAATCCATTAGGACAGGACCTTGGTGCAGCCTCTGGGAATCTCAGTGAAGCCATCAGAGCCTTCTCCTTTCTCCCTGTGCTTGGTGCGCCAGCTCTGTGGCGCCACGGTCCCCGTGGTGGATTTGGCTAAACCTGGCCTGTCTTCTTCCTCGTTCTAACAAAGCACACCTCCACGGATGGCTGAAGAGACTTTTTTTTCCCCTGAAAAGCTTTAGGGGCTGCATGGGATAGTAAGTAGAACCTGCTCCCAGTTTTGAGGGTGTAGTCTCAGCTGCTCTGCTCCCTCTGCATAGCACTGCTCGCCTCCATCCCTCATCTATAAAATGGGTGTAGCAGGTGTAGTATGAAGATAAATAGACTGAGTAGCACAAACTGCTCAGATAATGGGATCTATATAAGCTTCCACAGTAAATGATAGTTGTAGCTACAGCTGAATTTCCCTAATCTAGACAAGCCCCTGCTCTCCTGTCCTTCAACTAGCAGTTTAATTTGCATTAAAAAAATCCTTCCAAGATGATGTGGATTGCACTGGGGTTTTTTTCCCTTCCATGCTTTACAAGATATAAACATTGCGTCTTCTTTTTAAATGTTGCCTCTGGGTAGGGATTCCTGTGAAATTGAGAAGCAGGCCATTTCTCAGATAAATGATTTATACAGAAGATGCTATGGATGACCTGACGCTGACCTGTTTGAATTAATTCCAGCATTTGAGCTTCCATTTCTATTAAAACTCCATTTACCAGGGAAGTGAAAAGGTAATTATCGTCCCCAGCTTTAAATCACTCTGCTGCTGAATTATTAAAGGGAAGAATTAAAAATAATCAGGCTTTTTCATTATACTTCATAGAGAGGAAATTAAAGGTGTAAGAATGTATTTTTTGCTTGAATTTAAGTATTCATTTCTGAGATTTATGTAGAAATTGAAATTATTCTCTCTGCGTGCCCAGCTCATTCTCTTTATGAAAGACACACAGATACATGCATGGGGGGAAGGAAAAAAGTAAAATTCCTCTTGTAGAATTAAAAGAATAGAAGGAAAAAGGGATATAACATGAAAAAGTATAGGAGAGTGTTTTGTATTTTAATACTCTTTTTCTTCTGCACAATTACACCTCTGAGTGATCCAGCAGAGGAAGATTAAGCTGCTACTAATTTCAGATATACAGTTGTAAAATGCTAGGTTAGTTCTTATCAGGAGAAGTAAAAAAAAGAAAAAATCTAACACTGTCAGGCAGTAGGAGATAGCTGATTGCTTCTGATGTCTGGGAACTCACAGAAGCGCTACAGCAGGGACTGACACAGGATCAGAGAAGTCCGGTACCGTGCCTCCTCCCAGGGAAAGGTACCAGCTGCTTTACACAAAACCACAGAATTGTCCTCACTTCAGTCCTGGCCCTCTTGCCAAGTAGGCAATAGTTTGTACCTTTGCAGCATGACACTAGGATGGAGGTAGTGGATCAGGTGGATGGATACATGCCATAAGGTCTAACGTACCTATGGAAGTGCTCCATACTCCCAAAACCAGGTAGCCTTGTATAAGTCTTGGTCAGTATTTTATCTCACTTCCTGAGGCACTGAGCTCCAAGGAGCGATCATGCCTACAAGCTCACCATGCTACAGCACGGTTGCAGCTACTCCTTCATGCCACTTTAACAGCACTTTGCTATGCCCTGAAGCAGAAAGGTCCTTCCTAAATAATTTTTCTCCAGTGCATTCAGTGGGAACAAGCCTAGTAGCAGCTAAATCTGGTCTCAAAGCGTGAACGAGCATCTTGGGGCTGGTGTAATCTTTGGGGAGATCCAGAAACATACGTCTGTGTGGAAATACGAGAAGTTAAAGCCCAGAAGGAAAAACCCCTTTGTTCCATTGCAGAGTCAAAAGCAAGTGCCAAAACACTGGGCTCCTTGTGTGATTGCCTGGCCCACCTCCTCCTCCTGCTTGGTGAGGGCAGGTACAGCCACCCCGCACTCCGCAGCCTCACACTGCCTCTCCTGCGACGCTTGAAGGCAATGCCATGACTTAGCTCCATGCTACACAGTCCAGAGGGGTCAGTATGGGACATCAGGTGCAACATCAAGGTGACAGGAGTATTTATTTAATACTGGGTATCATCTCCACTCCAGCCAGTCACTGATCATCAGAGGCAGCAAGAAAAGGCAAGCTACAACCTTTTGTACAGTGTGTCAGCAGGATACAAGTGCATTACTGGGCCAGGGGTAACTCTATTAGAGGCTGGGAAAGAGATACAGTAGTAGTGAGGTACATTTGGGTCAGAAGAATCTTTGTGCAAAGTCATTTGCAAGCTGGTTATGAGTGACAGAAGGAGATCTGTAAGGTCCTAACTAATGCACATGCCCGGCGTGTTTCCAGTTGGTCCACAGGTGCTGCCATTACATGGAAGAGGTGGGCTTCCCAGTTTAAGCAGGGCCAATCAACTAAACATGGTCCTGCAGCAGTTCCCACTTCAGGAAGTTTCCTGGGACTCCCTTTCACCATTCCTTCAGGGATGAGTCTTGCCAAGATCAGAATTACAGATGCACTAAACTGCAAGCATATGACCTGGATAAGACACCCCAGCTACCGTGTGAAAAAGGCAAAGGGAAGTCAACAGCAAATAGCCAGTGAGAGATATGCTTCCCCCCCCTCTTACACCTGTACAAAGAGGTTGATATCTTTCCCCCCCCCCCCCCCCAGCCATGCTCTCCTATACATTAGAGCTCACACCTATCCGGTTCCCTGAAAAAGGAAGAAAATCACAAAAGGAAAGTGTAAACACGGGGCCTGCATTTTAAAACCGTCACAAGATTGAACCAGGGAATCCAGGCCAGTCAACATCTGTCCCTGGCAAAGTAATCAGAAAAGTTGTTATATGATTCAATTGATAAAGAATTAGAGGAAAGAAATATAATTAACATCAGTCAACATGTTTTTATGGAAAATAGGTCTTGTCAGACAAATCTGATTTCATTCTTTGATGAGATTACAAGTTTGGTTGATAAGGGTAACTGCAAAGATTTAATATATTTAGCTGATGTAAGACGTTTGACTGTATCTCACAACCATCTGATTAAAAAATTAGCGCTATACGATATCAGTAAAGCACAAGTTAAATGGATTAAGAATCAGCTTTCTGGCTGTTCCTCAGAAAGGGGTTGTCAAAGGAGGAGTATGACTGAACAAGGGAGAGAGGCGAAAGTGGTGCTTCCAACACATTCCTAGGCTGGGGCTCAATTTTCCTCAATAATGAGGAAAATATTGATATGAAGAACTAAGTTAATACTAATGAAATCTGTAGATAGCCAAAAGATCTGAACAGAGGTACATGACAAGAAAGGGGGCAAATCGCTCCGGAAGAGATCTGGATCACTCAGGAAGCTGGGACATTCCAGCATAACAGGACAAGGAATGGTGTGTCTGTAGCTCCAGAGCAAGCAGGGGCAGATGAGTAACTCAGCAGCCGGTACCAACAGTTCCCAGCTGCACAAGCAGCAGCAGAGCAGAGGGAATTCCTCCACTGGACACAGCTCCACAGTGAGAGCAACCAAACACTGCTTCCCACCCCGCTCTCCAAAGGATGCTGCAAATCTGGAGCCTCACAAATGACTTGCCTAGGAAAACACGCAGGCTAGCAAGCAACCAACTAGCAGGAGTTCACCCAAGGGGGGCTGGTGTCTGGACAACTGCTTTCCCTGGTGAAGACCAAGGGCACATGCTGAGAGCACTGATCCATTGCTCCCTGGAGGGTGATGTGAAGAGCTCAACCTGTTTAGTTTATCAAAAGGAGACTGAGAAGTGACTTGACTAGAACTGATAAAAACCCTTTGTGGGCAGACAATAGCAGGTACTCAAGGCCTCATTAATCTGGGGAGAAGACAAACCAATGACTGCAAGGTGAAACCAAAGAAATTCAAATGAGAAATTAGGTCCAAATATCTGACTACAATGTGATTGAATACTAACAAGCTGCTAGGGAACTAGCACATTCTCAAGCTCCAGACACATTTAATGTCTTATGAAAGTGCTGCTTTATCCAACAAAAAGTTGGTGGGCTTATGCGGATTCACTTTTGCTAGAAAGGAAACAGGGAATTAGGAAAAGCTTCTTCACATGCTCCTTTCCTTTAATGATGCCTAAGGAAAAATTGCTGTACGTAGCTCTGTTATCAAGCAAGATAAACACAGGCCCCATTGTTCCCGGCTATCCACGCACCTATCTGTCCTCTTTCCAAGCTGCACAACCCTGTACTTGGGGAGGGAATCAAGAGTCAGACCCCAGGGCACAAACAGCACAGACCATCCCAAAGACAGGCACTGGCCCTTCACAGAGTCTCCTTCAATCCCACTGACTTTAGCACAGAACCAAGATAAGCCTCAACTTGATAACCCTGGCTATATCGCTCTCCTGCTCGGTATCAATCCTTAAAAGCTCCTGGTCTCTGGCAGTCTTACCTTTTTACCATATTCTGCACAGAACTTACACTACTAGATCTCCTGGGCAATGAATTTATTATCCCTTTAACTGCCTGAAAAGAACTTACAGCCCTTATAATAATACTTTAGATCTCTCCAGCGTTTTCCCTTTAAGGATCTCAAAGAGCTGTGCAAATAACTATTATTCCTTATGTTCCCACATGTGGTATTCCCTTCCATCACACGGATATGAAAACAGAGGCTGAGTTGACATGATCTTCTCTGTGTCATACGTGGTATCAGGGAAAAGAAGGCAGGAGGATTAGGTGCCACCACCCTCCACCAGATTGCATGGCCTCTCCAAGAAGCTGCAATGAACTTGCAAAAACCTGCTGTTGGCAGAGATGTTCCAGGCAGCCCACAAGAAAGATGGGGGTCTAGGGAGGGTGTTAACAGTACAGGGCAGAACAGTAAAGCTTAGTTAACCAAGTTGTTTCTCAATTAATAGCAAAACCAGGACACAATTGCACTTTGAAGAGTCCTCTCTCTCCAATGACTATAGCAGGAGCTTCTGTGCCTGAAGTCAGCTAATGCAAATAATCACACAGCAGCACCTTGTATTACTCATTTGACCACTGCACTGCCACTGCTGCCACCAACTCAAACTCTCTGCCAAGTCTTACACTCTATGAAACCCACAACACAGACATGCCACGCACTGGCCCATGTGGCACGTATCTGGAGTGGCATTTTAGGCTGGACACATCAGCATCCTCACACTCACCCTTCACAAGCGTAAGCTGCACACGTGCCTATGCTATGATAGGAGGCTGCACCATGCAGATGAGCACATGGAGACATTTTCTATGCTCACTCTGCTTTTTCCTCCAACACCTGTACATCCATCAATTGGGAAGAAATTTTGGTTAAAAAGCAGGTAAAGCTTTATCCTTTCGATAAAGCAGGATAGTTTTGACACTGTTAGAAAGGAATATCTTCATTTTTCATTTTAAGACCTGCCATGTCAGACCATGGCTTTTATACTATTATCTTTTCAAGGCACAGTTGAGAAGAAATATGGCAGTTGGCCCAAGACAGTGTTTCTTTCAAAAAAAAAAAAAGAGACTGTATTTCACAAGAACCAATAATATTGGATTCCAGTTCAGAAGAGAAAGAAGATGTCCTCATCACCTGTTTGGTTGGATACTGTAGACAGAGGAATAGACAGGCAAGTCAGCAAATAGGTGAGTGGGTAAACAAGAGGTGGATGGATAGATAAATACGTAGCTAGAAGAAACAGAGGTAAGTGGGTGGATGCTCAGATGAACAAACAGCCATTCTGAGTGGAAGGCTGGACATGGGTAGAAAGATCGGTTTTGTGGGGATGCTCACTTGGGCTTTACATCCCCAAGCGCAGCACCAACCGCCCTTGTGGAACCAGCGCAAGCTCTGGTGCTACTGCAGCAGCTCCTCATTCCTTGTCTGTCTGGTTTTTGTATCCACCAGCTGTTTTACATTTCCCCGCTGTGTGCATTGGGTTGATTTCTCCTCTTCTCCCTCAGGGTTCCAGGAAGCCATTCTCACTAGCATGTCTCTTTTGTGCTCCTGCTCCTTCCACCCCCTGCTACCACCTCCTGTTCTCCAGTCACTTCACACCACAGGCTGATTAGTGTAAATATTGCCACCAAACAGAAACTGTCTGAACAGATACCTTTCCGTTTATCTCCCCTCCATTCCCACCACGTGAGTCTGTAACGAATTAGGAGAAAACACTGCTGAGAGGTGTCAGAACAATTTCTATTAAACATAATTTTCTAATGAAAAGGTTATAAGTGACTGTGTCAGAGCTAATCAAAATTCAATCCCCCAGTCACTGCACAGCACAATCCTCTTCCAGCAAGTCTAACTTGGATGTTTGCAAGCCCTGTACAGTATGTTGAAGTTGGGTCCCGTGCCAGAGCTTGCTTTTGCAATGCCAGCCTTTGCAGGAGTTCAGCACCTCTAGCTCTGGGGAGGGAAAAACTAGTGAAACACTTGCAGGTTCCAGTGACTTGCAAACTGATCCTCTTCTGGCCCCTCACCAGCTCTCCAGCCCAGAAAGCAGGAACAGTTTGCTCCTTAGCTAACCAGCAAGCCATCCTCTCTAAGGAAGGACTTTTTCCTTGCCTCCAGCACTTCCCTTAATTTATCCCTCTCATTTCTTACTGTGCCTCCTTTCCCTCCCACCCTTCTTCTCTTCTCTGTCTTACCCAAGCCACTAGAGAGGATTGGAGACAGGATTACTTACTGATAACAACAGCCACCATTCTAAATCCAGTCAGGGATGGTGGCTAATCCCTTTAATGAGTTGCTTTAGCTCTGGCAGCTGAGCTAACCTGCATGCTAACTCACCAGCTCTCCTCCCCTACAAGCTGCACCTCCTCCCAGAGAGACACAGCTGCCGATCAGAGGCTGCAGACCAAGAGATTGCCCTCAGCAGTGAGGAAGAAGCCTTGAGGTATTTTGTTATTCCTTCAGCACTATGGAAACAGTCTCAGAGAGCCCCAAGCATACTACACATGTCAATCTCTCTAGCACCCAGAGCTGGAAGAGTGGCCAGTGCCCATCAGTCCAACGAAGGTTGCATATATGACTGGATAGAGGTAAAGAAACGCCTCCCACCAGCAAAATGGGGGAGACACGCGTAAAACTCAAAACACTCACTACCAAAACAGAAGCATCAAATCACAGGACATCGTTTGGCCTGAAGGTTCCTTCAGTGCTGAGCTCCCCTCCGGGTGTCTCGGGGGCCCAAACTCAGATCACACGCAGCACAGACTGTGATCGCAGGCAGGGCGACTTCTTTGGCAAGTACATGGCAGTGTCTTCCCTGCAGCAAACAGAAATAAGGGTGGAATGACCCTGGGCTATTCATGCACATTAGACTGAACTGCTCTCTCTAAATTAGGCTTTGTGCAAGGGCTAAAACCTCTCATTGATTCAGTCTCAGCCAGTCATTCCCAAGGCTCACTGGAGTTAATGACACTTCCCTCGCTACAACAGGCACCTGCTGTGCTGGGAAGGGCTTTCTGATGGTGTAAGAGAGCAGAGCATCCACCCCACAGCTCCCAGGGAGGCAAGATTCACACCTCTGCTGCCTGGAGCTTGGCAGAAAGGGGATGCTTTCACTGAAGGGGAACTGTGCCCATGGCTGGAGTCCTCATTAACCTCTATTAGTCACTGTTCAGAGTCGTTCAGTACTGCACAAAGAGAAAACCCATCTTCCTCTTTCCCTTCCCTCCCCCAGCACTTACATTGAGATACGACAGGAGAAGCGGGAACATCCATTTCCCTCTCCATTGAATACCATTCGGGAAATGCTATTACAGGATCCAAGGAGACAGTCTGGAAAGGTGCTGCCTGTTACCCAGTTTGTGTGTCCCTGCCAGCAAGGATGACAGGGATGCATTCATCCCTCAGTCTCAAGGCAAAATTTCTCTGCATGGATTATGCATGGCAGACAGTATTACGGTGGCCTCATCCAGCCTTAAAGGCTGGTTCTTCATTATTTCGCACTGGTGCTACGTTTTGCGCTGATGCAAAGGAACAGCGTAAATCAGGCATGAATGAGGGAGGATTACAGCTTCAGGAGCCACTGACTGCCCCACATCAGCAGGTTTAATTGCTTTCACAGGGACCAGGCCAAATCAGACTCAAATTCTGAGAATCAAGGCATACAAGGGGCCACACTGATTAAACCTGCGCCCCCACCCTGCTCTGGTCATAGCACTGCTGCAGTGTCTGTGAGCAGCAAGCCTATCTACAAGGTGTGGTGCTTTATTTCTCCCTCCTGAGTTTTTAGAGGGAGTCCTCACTTGAGGAGAAAGGCACCAGTCGCATTTGACTGCAAGCCTCGCAATGCGATTCTACCTGCTTTCCTTTTGACCCGCAAGAATGGCCCTGTGGCTGTCAGCACATCCCTCACGTCCTTCTCTTACAGGTGTTTATGCTCCCAGCCACAGCTTGGAGTAACACCGCTGCCAACGCTGTACTGTTTTTCCTTCTAATGAGGCCTTCCCTCTCTGCAGAACACGTGCCGGCCGGGTTTTTCCCTCCGCTTCCTTATTAAGATAAAGCTGTCATCGGCTTCCCCATTCCGCTGGTTTGTTGGGACTTTCAAAGCCTGAAACTGTATTAAATATTCAGTCTTTTCCTTTGGGCTGCATTTCAGAGCCTGTATCCCTCCTTTTAATTGCTCCGTCAAGAACAGATGAAAGTTTGATACTGAAACTGACTGGGACCAACTCAAACACTTTGGGCTCTGCTTCATTTATTTAAAGAGGAAAATATCTGGAATATTCTGCTTAAATTATGCCCCATGCAATTGCTGAAGACCCCTGTTCCATTTGTTGTTTCACTCACTCATGCATCCTTCCATTAATTCACTCTTTACCCTGCTATTTTGGTTATTCTGAATTATATGCATGCTCTTTCCTTTACCCTCTTCTTTCTATATCTCTTCCATCACCAAGTGTACATCTCCTCAAACACATTTTCTAGAACAGCACGGTGCCCTGTACTCTCACGGGAAGGCAAATGGAGATTTCCATCCCAGGAGATACCTCCCTGGGGCATTGCTCCACCAGCAAGGTAGCAGAAATCAGAATTTGGACTTGGATGGAAAAGAAGAAACAACCACAGCATTCTCTGCATAGCTTCAAAGGCTGGCTCTGATTTACATGCACCCAACAGAAGCTCATTAATCTGCACCCCGTCAGTTCACTACCTGGCTCACCTTGCCTAGCAGGCTGAGCTCTCAGCCAAGTCTCCAGGGCCCTTCCCCTCTTTTTGCCTCTCCTGAGCATCTTTGTTCTTGCTGAGCATACGGCTTACTTCCCCCCCCAGGCAGACAGAGGCCAGCTTTGCCCGTCTCCCCAGCACAAGGAGGCAATTTTCCATGCACAAATTCAGCTCCCTCCTGCTAGGGCATGCTGCAGCTGGAAGACAACTTTGTTTCAGGCTTTTTCCTTTGTCCTCATCTACCCATAGCTGCATCTCAGCTGCTTTTTGCTGAGCTCTGGAGTCTGTGGGTGAGCACATCTGTGCTGGGACTAGGGGGAAGGTCAGCCCCCATCACAGGGTGGCAAACAGCAGCCACTCCAGCTGCGCTGCCCTCCTGCTTCCTTTGATGTAATTAACATCCCTTTGTTATTGTCTGCGATCACATCGGTCTCTGCTTTAATCATCATCTCCCAGCAATAAGTATTCCTTCTCATTAGGGTCTTAAAAAACTCCATTAGAAACATGTAAATGGGATGCAGTGAGGAGGGAAATATTTTACTACTCCAATTTCCTGTTGTGCCACTGCCAGCAAGTCGTGATATTATTACTAAGCATCTTCCATCAGCACCAGACCCACATTCCACTTGCAACCAGAGTCTGACAATACACCAGTACCCAGTGGTATCAAGCTTTCCAGCTTTCAATGGAGAATTAAGATATTGCCTTTAAGGAAGGAGTGGAGATGAGACAGTAGGCTCTAAAATCAAAGGAGAATCTGATCCACTCTCCTGAGACCCAGCTTTCAATCGGCAGCTCAGTCTCAAGGTACCACCAGAGAACTGCCCTGTCTTTAGAATACAGAAAGCAAAACCTCAGTCTCTCTAGCACCATCATTTAAGGCCTCTGACCTCTTCCGATACTTCTACATTGATACCAGCTGAGCTCTGGCCCAGCAGGTCTCCTGATCTTCTGGTACATCCAGACTAACCACAGGCACTCACTGCGTTGCATGGACCTCTCTGATTCTCCCAACTTCCTTCTCAGCTAACTGCAGAGCTGCCCAGGAGTCCCCCTTCTCCCTTTCAGCACCAACAGAAAGCAAGAGTCTCCTAAGCACCAGCTTTGCAACAAGACATCCGTCCAAGCATTTTCTCCCCTTTCTTTTAGAAAGAGCTGAGTCTTATTCAGAGCGATACTGACCTTTCCCTCCCCTCTCCACACACTCCTGTCCAGCAGGCATTTCACACGAAACCCATCTTCCCAGAAGTGCTTTAGGAGTAGAATGCCAGCCAGGTACTACCCAGGCCCCTTCCAAATAGGAATTGTTCAACCCAGTAACATTTACAGTGCAAATATCAGTTCTGTTTGCAAGTATACCAGGCTTAGGGGGAAGTGCAGGGGAGAACTCACCGTCCACCTCCAGAAAGATGCTGGGAAGCACATCAAGCCAGATGCTGTTCACAGAGGTGAGAGGCTCTGTTCCGCTCTATGGCAGTTCTCACAGAAGATCTCCCAGGGAATCACTTTTGCACTTTAAAAAAGGCCAAGCAGCCACCTTTTGGGATATGTGTGGAGAACACAGCAGCTGTGACACCTCTTTCACCACTGTAACCTCTAGGCTGTCCCACTTTGCTCTGTCCTCAGAGGTCAGTCAAGGCCTGCCAGCCACAGCGGTAGGTCAGCTCTCCTTTGCTCAAAGCCCAGACACCATGGCCCGTTGCACAGATACCCTGTAGGCTTGGCACAAGGATATCTAGCTTGCTCCTCTGGCAGAACATCTGTGCTAGGCCCTTCCAGTCCCTCTCTAAGAGCATCCATGAGCAGTTTAAACTTCAGGTTTCCATCTTCTTATGCCTGAAGCCCATGTTACAATTTCTTATCCTTTTCCCTCTTCTCTTTTTGTTTGTAGTAAGGCACAAGGGACACTTGATCTGACCTCTCCAGACAGGCTTATGCATACTAAGGCCTTTGCAAGCAGAGCCCACTGAACACATATAAAATATTTCTCACCCAAAGTGCCTAACAAACCCCTCAAGGCAGAAACTGCAGCCAAGGTGCAGAGAAGAGATAGCAGATCAGGCACTATAGTGCTTTCAGCTCCAATCTCCTTGTCCTACCTCCTGATAAAATGATGCCGAGACTTTTTCCATCTCTCCCTTCCTCTCTAGCACGTGGATTTGGCACCCATTAACTTTTTAATTTCATAAACCACCAGTGCTTTGCCTTCTCTTTTGCACCCCTGTGCTTTCTTGGAGCTCTCTAAGCCAGGTGCAACCACCTGATAATTCGCTGCAATGTGATCACATCCGCTTGAGTGGGGCCTCTGTGCCAGAACTGAATTGTGCCGAACTACAACCTTAACTCAAGAAAACCACTGCTAGTCAAAGAGCTGGGAACTCAAAGTCTCCTCAAGCTTGAGCTGCATCACACAAACCACCTTATTTTGCTGAGTCCCAATGCTGGTCCTCACATGAACAGCCATAGCATCCTCCTTTATAACTAAACTCAGCAAGGCTGCTCGTCATCCTTTCCCAGGCCCCACACATCTCATCTCCAAGAATAATAATATAAAAATGAAAAAAACCTTAGTTCTCTGATGAGTGGTTTATAGCCTCTGTGCACCTGAGGACAAGAGACACGCTATTGGTTCCTCGGTTTAAGAGAATCTCTCACACCTTTTGGCACTCAAGACATCAAGACAAGAACGAGGCAATTGTGCTCACTCGGTTAAAGGGGTAAAGGCAGGAAAGTTAAAAGAGGTTAAACAGCCATATGAATTCTCTCAGCTTTTTGTGCAAGACCCTGTTCTTAAGAGCAACTCCATCAGATTTAATCCTCTTTAAGAAATGCACAGACTCTGTTCCTGAACCTTTCTTTATGTTCCCTTGGAGACAAGCCCAGAAAGCTTCCCTAACAGTCATAACTGAGTGCTCACATTTACTGCCTTAGCTGACACCTATTCTGACCAGGTCTTAGCTTTCCCTTGGCCAAGCCATGGATGTACAGGACAGTATAAAACAAGGCAGTTGCCTTCTGCAGCAGAAATGCTCCTACACTAGCAGTTTGCATCTTCTGCAGGTGCACAAATTGTGCTTCACATGCTCAATCCCATTCATCCTTGTATCAAGCCCCTGCCACAGCTCATCAGAGCATCTCTGCTGATGGCAGGAGAGTGACTTGGATGCACACTAACTGCTCAGAAGCCCAGACACTGGCCCAACCTCCAGAGAATGGTTTGTAGTGAAGCAAAATTTATAGGCAAACACAACGACCTGCACAGAGACCTGCTGCAAAACTGCCTCGTCCATCCCCTTCCAAACACTGCTCAGTCAAAATTTAATAGTTACAGTTTCCTGTTTATGTCCCCATCCTGTGGTCTTAAAGTATAACCAGGTTTTTCACAATGAGTTCCCATTGACTGCAGGAAAAAATGCATGCTTGCTTTTAAACACAGGAATGCCCTTCCTAGCTGTCTTCCCTAAATAACATTCTTTTCTCCCCAATCAGAAACTGAAACTCTATACAACATCAAGTACAACTCACTCCTCCTTGATGCTCAGAGATCTGCTAAAAGGTTAGTTTAAAAGCAATAGAGGGCCATTGTGTGGTGTTGGCAGTGTATCAACTGGCTCTTCCTCTAGGTTCCAGCATTAGGAATATTTAACAGTGGGAAGAAGATCTGAACCATTTGTAGAGATAAGGCATCAAGATTACAGTGTTAATAAGGGTTTTAAGGGAGGCTTGCTCTTAAACGGTCATGAATGAATGGGGAGTGAACAAGGGCGGAGTGGATAGATGTGTAGATGAGTGGGAATTAATAGTTGTAAAGATGAAATTTGGCTTTCTGTTGTGGTTAGGACTGGGATATGACAAGACTACCATCAAACTCTGGAGGATTTCAGGCTTTGCTCTTTATGAACAGGCAATATTCTAAACTCCCCTTTGTTTCACTTATTTGAGAGAAGATATATCTATGGATGCAGAGATTAAAATGGCTTGTTTCCTTGTCAGTTTGGGTGCTGATTTTAATCAGGGCTTTTTTTTTTTCCCCTCTCACAGCTCCATTTTTAAAGAAAAGGAACAGCTCAGAGAGAAATTGGAGCGGCTCCCAGGACAAATGGGCCTGACTGGCAGTGCATAAAATTACCACTGTCTCTTCACCTTGCTTTCTGCAATCCCTTTATTAAGTAACTGAATCCACAGTCATACGCTCTTTCCTAGCTCATTCATCCTCTTTCTTTCTCCCTGTCTCTACTCCCAGCTAAAAGGTTCATTACTGCATGCTCATGGACTGGTAATGCACCCATATCATGGGGGAGTGGAATTACACGTCCTAAAAATGTCACTACCCCAAGCTGGTGGCAGGAAGCCAGTCTGGACTTGTGGGAACTGCTGGATCTAGGCGTGGCAGCTGCTTTCTCCAGTGCTGCAGATACGGGTGTGGCACAGAGGTGCTACAACTCCTTGTGCATGGGGTTAAGCATCTGGCTGAGTCTAAGGGCAATTTAATTCTAGGATGAAGAGAAATCCTGCCCTCCTATGGATCTGGGAATGGGAGGCAGGAAGAAGAAATTAAAGTATGACAGAAGACTCAGCAAGCCCAGGGGGTTTGCCTCTAGCTGGGCCACAAGCCCATGAGAAAGACCACAGGGTCTTGGTAGGGTTTAGCAAGCTCCTTGCTCCTGCCCTCGGCAGCTACCAATGAACCCACCTTCTGTGAACTGTTGTCTCACCCCTTCTCAGAGCCCTTCGCAGAGCCCAGCCATCACCTGTCCTCGTGGCTAAAAATGCTGCAACTAACACCAACCTCCATAACTGTAAATGGTTCAGTATGACTTTGGCCTTGGCATGTTTTTTTCCTGGGGCAAGGCTGATGCATATCAGAAACCGTGCGGGGGTGATTACACCCAGCAACATGCCAGAGTCTGCTCTGCAGTGCTATAAAACCAGTTCTCACTTCAGCCCCTAAAAAAAGGATTCAAACACAACCTCCAGCTGTCAATCAAAGCACACATCCAGGTTGAAGTTCCTCGAGGGTAATTAATTTCCATCCAAAGACCGGAGGAGAAGTGTATTTGTTTAATGAAAGCATTAACAATTTGTTCTTCTGCTCAGTATGTGTTCTGGCATTTTATTAAGACTTTTTTTTTTTACTGGGGGTGGTGAACAAAGACTAATAAAATGTGTTAATGACAAATATCAACTGCGTGAAGAGAAGACATAAAAGGGACAAGATGATTTGTGGGCTGGATTGAAGGAGACTCTGAACACTCAGTCCACAAACTGGGATGAGGAAGAGCTGACATCATGCTCACTTGAAAAAGGTGGTGGGTTTCTGGCACTTTTAAATCTTGCTTATGAGTGTCTATCTGTGGTATGATTGTGTCTGAAGGAGCCCAGCCCCCTCCCAGCAGGTGCTGTCTGCCACCATACCTGTTCTGCAAGCCCTCTTCTTCCTTGTACTCATGCCATCTCCAGATGACCACAAACCTCACGGAAGTGACGGTGAACCTCAGGAGTGCTGTTATCCCACCTGTGGGCAGTTGGGACGCCCCAGGTTTCCAGCACTGTGGCTTCGTCCTCGGCAGGGGTACCAGGGCGACAAAGGACAAGCTGCACAGGGCTGCTCAGCCCACTGCCCTGCCAGCGCGGCTGGCAGCAGCGGGGTGCGCCGAGAGCACGGGTGCTGTCCAGGGTGCTGAAACCCGCCACCACACAGCCTGCGCTTTCCTCGGTCCCCGACTCCCTCCTCACCTTCCTGGAGTTTTTCCTGGCTCCACACCCTCTCGCTGCCAGGGAAAAGTTCCAGCACCTTTAACAACACCCAGCCATGTTGGTCCTTGACTACTGTGGCCAGTGTCGGAGGAGAATCCCACTTCTGTAAAGCTGCTGGCAATTGCTCTCTGCCTTGCCGTGGAGACCCTCTCTTCATTGCTCCAGCTTGCTGCTAAGCCATGTTTCCCTGCTAAGCCATGTCTCCCTGTCCTGATCATCTTGGTGGATGGGATCTAACATCAAGAGCGCTGATGGGCATCTCATCTTGGGCACCTCATCTGTTTCCAAGACATGACAAGAAGGGACAAGCTCAAGAAATATTCTTAACCAAAGCCCAGATAAGGTGGGAGGAAATGTTTCTGTCTCTTTACAAATCAGCAGCCTCTTATCTGTGCTTGGAAAAGCCAAGTGAGTTATGCAAAACTGGCATTGCTCCCTCTGGCCATCTGCAGCACTACTCAAAGCTTGTCTCTCCTCTTTGTCCAGTGATATGTTGTGACTTCCTGCATGGGCTTCCCAATTTCTCACCATGCCTAGAAGTTTTCAGGGTAAGGCAGACCACAGCTGTCTTTTCATAATCATCTTTGCAAGGCACCTGATGCCACCATGATAACACAGAGCAAAGGGCAGATATTAGACACAAGGACACCCTGTCTCAGAACAAATGGGGAAAACAAGTGGTAGCAATTAGAAAAGAGCTGGGGTAAAATGAAGAATTTTACTTTCATTTTCTAAATAAGTCTATTTCCTCATTTGGACTTGGCACCTTTCTCTTCTCCCTCAACTGGCTTCAGCTGGAGAGAAGGGACCAGCCCCTCTTTTCTCACTTGGAGGTTCTTTTCATCACTTTCCACACGGAACTGTGCAGGGAAGGATGTACCCATAGATGGATGCAACAGAAGGGTGCACAGGTTTGCCCACCTCCTTCCCACCCCAACCCTTGCGTCACAAACCTTTTCTTTCCACATGACTCCATCCTGCTATGACTCCTTCCAGTATGTGGCTGCCTTTCTAAGATGCCTACTCTCCTCATCCCTGCTTACTTGTGCATTCAAGCAGGATGCTCCAGGGCAGTCTTGTACTCTCAGCCACTAGACTACATTCAGGGTAAATTATAATTTTTTATTTTCTTAATATTTTGTAGCTGGCACAACAATATATAACTAAAATATCCAGCTTTGTTGCAGCAAATATTGTTTTACAGGAGATGAAGGCAGATATGACCCTCGATATACTGCCCTTCATTGTAGTTATTTTCTCTTATTTTTTGGTGAAGTTTTCTAGAACCATTTATATTTTTCCATGTGTCACTTTAAAATCAGAAAGAGCTTTAAAAAGAAAATTGCATTTTTCTCTCATTGCAAGGTCTTAGCTTTCTTATTACTCTTCTCTTTGATTTTTCTTTTTCCTACAGTAAATAAACAACAAAATTTTTTACAGCACTCTCAAGAGGTTATATTCTGGTCATTTCTCATGGTTGTTTTTTTCCAGTGTTCAGTGACAATTATTACAAAAAATAACCTTTTTTTTGTTAGTTTGTAGCCAAGACCTAGAATGGGAGCAGTCACATAAAAAACCAGTTTCTAAAGGATGAAGCAATCTGGCTGGATCCACCTGTTACAGAAATCCTGGGAGCCCTAGTGACATTGGGTGCACTAAGCAGATTTGCATCAACTGAAGAGATCGTGTGTTTTGTAATTTCTGCATCCCCTGACACCCTCAGCACTTTCTTCACTTGTACCTGACACACAGAGAAGCTACTAAGAAAGAGCATGCATATAACACCTATATTTCTAGCACTTCTCACTGTTTGGAGGTGTTACCAACTTCCTCAGTGCTCATTCAGAGAGATACTTGTCTATATCATCAGCAGGATGTTGTTGCAGGTTGCTGAGCAGAGAGATCAGCCTCACAAAAAGGAGGACTCGAGGTGTCACTGCCCCTGTGCTCATCTGGCAGGATCCCTGGGGAGTGAGCCAGCATTTCTCCTGCTGATCCTGCAGAGAAACCAGTCACAGCCACAGGCAACCTGTCATTTTCTCAGCATAATCCAAAGCAGGATGAGATCTAGACAGTAGCTTTCCTGACTGGAGGGAGCCCTAAGTCCTGGCTAAGGGAAAGATTGCCCCTTTGGTATCTTCCCCTCATCTCTCATTTCCTATAAGTTGCTCTTTCCACCTGTTCACACATACAGGGGTTTTATTTTAACTGGAGGTTCTTCACAGCTAAAGGAAAGAGTCTGCCCCATGATACATGCAGCGTGGCCCAGGCACCACCTCTGCTTTGATTAATGCCTCCTGCAGGTTCCAAGTGTGTCCCCATCTGTCATCAGCTCTATCTCCTCACAATGAAAACAGATCACCAGTCTGCATTTAATCGCTCAGAACAAAACAAGCCGTGCAAAGCAGAAAGGCTAGTCAGGAGGCAAAGCACTGCTCAGCAGCATTCTCTCACTGTGCTTTGTGCCTTGGGATCCACTGAGAACACAGACAGAAGGCCCTCAGGAACAAAATACCATTCAGTGAGCTCTCTGATGCCTAATCTAAAGAATGCCAAGTGGGGAAAGCAGGGAGTGGAATAGCAACAGGTCAGGGCACAGCTTCTCCACTTAAAAACCACTTGGTTTTCAAAGGAAGAAGCATCAAAAACTTTCTTGCCCACTTGGCAATGCCCATTCCCAAAGGAGACAGGAGAAAGTGCCTTCTTACACGACTACAGGTGTCCACATTATGAATTCAGATGAAAACAAAGTGTGGTCATAAAGGACAGTGACTGTTCATGTGTGCACACTTCTGTCCTCTCCCAGTACAACAGGGAGGTGTTCCTTTCAAAGCGGGAGCAGCTGGCCAGCCGACAGGAGCTCTTGGTTCTGTGCTAAAGGGTGGCCAGAGTTCATCAAAAGCAGTTCATCAGGAATCACACTCTGAAGACAAGCTCTGAAGTGTTTCTTGCTTTCTCTCCGTCTGGTCTAAGTTTCTAACAATCGCCCCATTACTGCTGGTGACAGGCTTGTGATAACATTGCCATTTCATTAGCTCAGTATTGTTCAGGAGATTGACGGCTGGCAAACTAAGAAAAATTGCATCCCTCTGCAGCTGCCTGTCCCACAGACAGCATTCATCACGGAGAGAAGCGGAATGAGGAAAAACATACGGGAGTAGGAAACCGATACATTGGCATCGCACCGAAGTCAAATGTCTATCTACAAGCCTGTGTGAGGATCCTCGAGCCCAGGAATTTTCCTGTCACTGCTCCAAACCCAGGAAAACATCTAGAGAAAGCAGAGAAAACATTAGTGGCAGGACCACCCTCCCCAGTCTGAGCTCACAGAGCTGGTCCCAGAGGCCTCACCTCTCCTCTGTGCTTGAGAAATATTATTAAACAGACAGTTCCAAAGGAAAGCAAATATGGACATTAAGCAAGAAAGTAAATGCCGTTTTGCTCCTGGGGGCTTGAACAGAGTAGAGACAATCTAGAGCAAAAGGAAATGAGGCTCTGGAAAGTTCAAGAGAGACTTAGGCGGCTCCCCAGCCCCTCTCAGCATCTATACAGTCTCCTATTTGCTAGAAGAGTGACCTGGGGTTTTTTGATGGATGCAGCAAGACTGCAAATGCAAAGGAAGGCAGTAAAGGTAGAAAGCAGGCAGAGAAAAGGATAAAAGTAGTACCAAAACCCCACATCTGCACACTCGTGTCTAACACCCATCTTTCTAGATTGGCTTTTGCAAGTTTCTTCCGATATTGCTGACTGGCTCTCAGGCTAGATGAAGCCAACTGTCCAACTTCCAGAAGAATTTCTCCCATGCTGAGCACCTCCTTCCATGCTTTCAACACCTCTACTGAGCTGAGAGGGGGTCCACATGGTTTTCTACCAGTACATGCATGAGGTGTGATCCTAGGAATCTCCTAAGCTATGAGGAGACTCCACTTTCCGAAGTCGTTCATTGCCCAGCAGTATGTTGTCCTGTAACCAGGACGTTTCCCAGGCGCTAGGAGGGGCACACACTCCAGTACCATGTGTCTGTGAAAAATAACCCCAGCTCCTGTTAAAGCCGTAACATAACCTGGAATATCATCCCAGTTTTGCGTGGCCCTTTTCATCCATTTGGAGGCTGGTTCTGATGTGGGAGGCCCCAGAGAGCTCCTGATGTGATGAATAAAAACCACCTCACAACTGTACACAAAAAATTAAAACCTCATTTGTGTCTGCTGAGTGAACAAACCACAGCTAATTAAATCCCATAACAATAGGACATTATACAAATGAGTACCGCCTCCTTAAAAGCACAGCTGGGGACAAGTACAGTTATCCGCGCTGTGCCCCTCCAGAATCACGGGGTGACAAGTCTTGCGCAGCAAGGCTGTGCTGCAAAGGCGGGAGCTCCCCAGTGCCCTGACAGCTGAGCCAAGAAAGCTGCCTTTTGCCAGGGAAAAAACACACACAGACAAACAGCATGAATGCTCTCCCGCTGCCTCCCTGGGGAGCAGTTGAGCCCTCAGCATTGGCTCCAGCTGAGGGATAGGGGAGTTTCCTTCATGCTCACAACAGGCTCTGTTTGCAGCACCTCACGCCACGGCAGCTGGGAAGGCTGGAACCCCGGCTGCACAGGGCACGCTGCTGAGCATGGCCGTGGGCTCCGTCCTGCCGTCCGTCTCGTATGAAGTGCAGAAGCCTGACACGGAGAATGTATTTCTAACATCTGTGAAACCACACCCATCTCCAAGGCTTAAATAACCTCTTTTGCTGTTGTGTGGGATCCCCTCACTAGCTTCACACACCCTTGTCACGTGCCTAGGGGAGGTGGGGGGTCATGAGTTGCTTTTCTCCCTTTTCTCCAGACAGGGAGATGAGAAGCACAGGGAAAACTAAATGACAAAACTAGAGCCAAGAAACAAATCTGCATCGGTGCCAACATCTGCATCCAAACGTGATGCTCCGGGACTGCCCCCTGACAGCCATCTTCCTTTGCGCCCCGTGCCATCAGCCTGGCTGGGATGGCATCCTACACGGGATGCTCTGCCCCTACCCAGAGGCATCCACTTGAGCAGAGCAGTGCCACACATAAAGGGAAAGGTCCCCACCCTGCTGGGGACCAGATTAGTAGGTGTCTCACAATTAAGGCCCCACTTTACTGTTTACTTTTCAACCTGTTGTCCGGTGTAATGTGCAAAATGTGTGATGTGCCTGATCACAGCACTGGCTTTGCAGTGAATGGTACTGAAGAGTCTAAAGACCTGCTTTGTATTAAAAGGATGAAGTTCATTCAGCTGAGCTCGGTCTGAACTCCTTGAGCAGGAGGAGGACAAGGGCTCCTTCACTATCTACATCCATACAGGCTCATCCTTTGTGATCTTTTCTGTAATATCAGTTAACTTTCATTTCTGAACAAAATGTTGTCTTCTAATGTAAAGTGGCAATTTTTTTCCATTTCGGAGATGCTGCAATGGGGTGATTTGCCTGTATCTTTCATTCTTTCCCACAGATAAACTTGTTATCGCATTTCTTGTAAAAATTGACTTATTTATGAAAGCATTTTCTGCAAAGAATTTCAGTCTCATTAAAGCAGTTTTCTGATGAGGAAGCAGATAACCAGAGAATACCTGACCTTACCTAGTTATATCTCATCTTCCCTCATTAGTACTGAGGAGCTGTTCTGACACTGTGTGCCAGTTGCAGAAGTGCAAGGGCTGGATTTCTTTGTTAACCATGATTCTGGACCAGGCATGTCAGGGAGTCAAGGAGCAATCAGGGAGACAGAACCCCAGCCTAGAACAGGCAGGAAGCAAATGAGAAATGTATCTCCTTTCACCGTCTCTCCTCTGCTGGCAGTGTTGGCTGCATCCCTTCTCTCATTTTGCAGTGGCTTGCATGAGACTTTTGATCCTTGGGGGTACAAATGTCACTGCCTTCAAGCCTGTGGTTCAGAAGAGCCTAGGAGTGCAAAGAGAAAATTAAAACAGGATACAAGACTTCATCTGGTTCTGATGCAAAGTCAAACCAAGCCACTAAGGCTTTGTAGTTTCTATCTGCAACTGGCCGTAGCAACATGAAACACAATCCACAAGGACTGAAACCAGGTGAGTGTATTACCAGTGCCCTTTCTCCAGAGAAGTCCTGGAATATACCGAGGCACAAATGCGCTGCCTTCTAATACTGCCCTTAAGTATCCACAATAGTGCCTCCTCTTAATGTGTTCCCTAGGACCATTCCTAAATCCAGAAGCCTGGCAGAAAATGAGAGAAACAAAACTGAGGAACCGAGCGAATGCAGAAGACAACCAGTGAATGGCTGTGAGGCAGGTGAGGGGGGCAGAGGCTCAAATGTCTGAATTTACGCTCAGTGCCGAAGCCTGCCCTGCATTGGCTCAGGCTGGAAGGGATTCAGGGAGGGTTGGTGGGGTTTTAAGGTTTTCATCCTGATTTTACACCAGTTCTGCAGTTTCCAGAATGGCTGATTTGAGGCAGAATCCCCAGTGGCCATGCAGAACTGACTTTCCTCCCCCACCTTCTCTTGCTCCTGAGGGTAGCTTAACTAACTCACCTGAAAGATTATTTATTTGGCAGTAAAAGCCACAAATAAAACACCGGTGCCTAATGAAGACAGCTTGGTAAGCCTGGCCCATTTTTAATTTTAATGTTGCATGTCATCTCCACTCTGGTCTGTGGACTTGTCAGTGGTTTTACAACTTCTGATTATACGAGTGCGGTAGTCAGAGACAGCTCAGTGGAAGAGCTGGGAGAGCAGCATTAACAACCGTCTCTGGGGAATTCAGCCAAAGGAGCCAAGGATTTGTCTACATCGTCATAGCAGAGGCTGAGCAAGCACTCTGTTGTGGTGTCCTTTTCACAACCTACCTGCCTACTTATAAATAAGTAGTCAAGTAGTTCTGGGCCTTAAACATGAGGGAAGAGGATACTTCTGCTTCACCATCCATGGTGAGAGATGGACACCTCACTGCGTTCTCCAGAAGGGTAACTTATAGGAGTAAAGCTGGTAATGGGGATTTGACGATGGGTACAGGGAGGAGGGGGGTGGCAGACCTTAGGGTCAAGCCTATAGCCAAGTTTGCAGTCTTGGGCTATCCACCGTTGACCAGCTTCCCATCCTCAAGGCTATCTCTGCCAGTGAAGGGTCCCATTGATAGTAAGTGAGCCAGCCTCCACTCCAGAGCATCATCCTGCCAATAAAGCCCTCCAGACTCATTCACCTCCTTCCATTAGACAGGCTTGGTGCTAAACAGCTCACAGATTGGAGAGTAAATCTATTCAGAGGCTAAGGATTTTCTGACAGAAAGATAGATACAGAGAAAGCAGTTTCCTTCCCGGCATGAATAGAGGCAAGCATAAAAGGGCATGTGCATAAAAGCTCAGCACTGTTCCTGTTTGGAACCTCATGACCTCAGCCATCCTGCATGGCTTGCTCACCTGTCTGCAGAAGCCCTAGGCTCACTGCTTTCACTGGCTCAGGAAGGATGCTCTCCTGCACTGCTCAGCAAGCACACCAGCCTTTCAGCTGCCCTGCTGCAGCAGGCAGCTACCATTCCTCCCGGCAGGGAAGAGAACGCACTGAGGAATGCCTGGAGAGCACAGACCTTGTCGTGGTTAACACCATCACAGGCTGAGGGAGTTGGATGCCATCTCACAGCTGGAGAATTGGAAAGGAAATGTGAGCTTTGCTCCATGGGCAGTTTTGCCAACCCAGGATCAGGGTTGAAGCAGTCAGCAGAGCAACACATGGAACTCCATTACTCCATGTTGTGATGGCTGGCAGGAGCCGTCTCAGCCCTGAAAGGTTTGCATTCCTCATAGCCAAGGCAGGAGGTACCCAACTTTTACAGATAGGAAAATTGGGACTGCAAGGAATTATATGGCTGTCTTACAGGGAGTCTATGGCAGATCTGGGAGTTTTATCCCAGTCCTCCATCCCTTTTCTCCTCCCAGGACTCAGAATAAGGTTTGATCAAAGCTGCATCCTTTCTCTTTAGAATAGTGTAAATCAGGACTGACTCCCCTAAAAGTACACTGTCCTTACCTGCCTGGCAGCCTGCTATAAGGTGGTGAGCTGTGGGGCCACACTTATAGCCTGGCCCCACAGGCAGGCATGAGTTAGGAAGGGGGCCAGAGAAGATGCTTCAGACCCTTCAATGCCCTAGCCCTGGGCCTGCAGGCTTTTTTCTGATGCTGGGCCCCTTTTCTTCCTGGAGAAATGGTACTGCAGTGTAGAGTGCTTGGATAAGGTCCACAAGACATCACCTCCCAGTGAGAAAGGAGTGGTCTCGTTCCCCTGGCTCCCCTCCAGGGACCAGCATGTCAGCCACAAAAGATGCTTCTCACATGAAGTGCAGAAACTGCCACCAGCTGTGGAGCTGGTGAAAACTAGCCCAGCCACTGACAAATCTTTCTCTGGAGACAACTGACTCAGATGCTGCTCTGCCTCCCAGGCGTCTTCTGTCGTGTAGACCCTGTCACTTCCATGTCTCAGAATTAGCCAGGAGGGTTTTCTGCCGTCTGATTTTGACCTTCTAAGGATGTTCAGCATCTTTCAGCATCTGGCTCATTAGGGATGTGACATGCTTTACAGATGTGCAGGACAGCAGGCACAGGTTTTTCAGAGCAATAGAGACCTCATTCCTCTTTCTAGCTTGCCATCTCCTTCCAGGATCTCAAGACACACAGTCTGCCTGACTCCTTCAGGTCCCAGGAGGGATTCTGGGGCAACACACAACAGTGTGCCCTGGTGACCACGATTCTTTTCCTGAAGGAATAAACATTGTCTCACTTTACCTCCCAGGAGATGCTCTCTAATCTTCATGCTAATCCTTCATGAGTCTCCAGCCTGGTCCTGCCTGAGGAAGGGTGGTGAAGAGGATAGTTTTTGCTCTGCTCCTACTACCTTGCAGGACAGAAGCACCTGCGGTCAGTCCTGTTTTTAGCTTAGAAAGCATCTTTCTGCTGCTGCCACCCACTGCTCTGCAACCAGACCCCTGGAAGAAGTCTCTGAGAGATTATAGGCATTCAACTACAAAGCCCAGTAAACCTCCCTCTGCCCATCAAGGGGGATCTGCATCTCTCAGGTGCTGTATCACTGAGTGCTGATTAGTTCAGTCCCCTGACACATTTCTCTGTCACCATCCACATTGGAAACTCCTGTGGACTTCAGGGGCTCCCCAACCCAGGCTGCAGTTCGGCTTTGTATCAATTCCTGAAGCTACCCTGCTGCCTGGGCTTCCCAAGGGGCAAGGTAGAGGCTTGTCTGTCTTTACAGGTAATTAAGTAAGGATTAAAACAAGATCTCTACAGGAATCCTGCCAGGAGGAAATTGTAAAGGGCTTCCTGGAGGTGAAGGTCTACAACCAGAGCCCAGGCAGTGCAGTGCCCTTTCTCTGTCTTCTGAAATCAAGGGCGTAGTGGAAAACCCACAGAAGAGGAAGGAAAGAAGGAAGGAGTGGCTTGGGCTCATTGAACCTCAGATTCTTCAAGGACGGGACCAGGCTGGATTGAGATGGTCTTCAGCTGGAAGCACTGGTTTCCAGAAGTGCTGGGCACCCTGCAGTTTGCTCCTATCAGCACAACAGGCAGACATGTGCTGTGCCCTGTGCCTTACCCCCAGAAAGGCTTGGCTAGGTGGATCTGTCACCTCCTTTCCCCATGCCTCAGTTTCGCCAACTATAAAATGAAGCATCAATGGGTAAACTGGGTCTGGGCCCATGCCCTCCTTGGTAAATTGCTTTGAGAGGCACCAGTGAGGAGTACAGGCTGGTCCTCCCTTCAAAGCATAACCCCCAGCCCACCACTGCTTTGCACACACTTCTGACACTGGCTCCTCCTCCAGGCTGCCGGGCATTTTCCATGGTGCGTCCTTGTGACCAAGCACACATCAGAACTCACGTTCCCTGTTGGATTCCCACGGCTCCCTCGCCCATGCACTTCCTCCCAGCTGCTGCATAATGGGCCTGAAACACAGAACCGATATGCAAATCTGACATTTAATTTGGACACGAGAGTTTAATGAGGCTGTGGAGATTCTGCCACTCACAGCCTCCACATCCTGCAACCTGCAGTCACATTCCCTTAATTGGAGATGTCCCCACTACACATGTAGGAATGCACACTCACGTGCACTTGCTCTCCACCCTTTGCAGAACAGTTGCTCCCTACTCCCCTCTCTGTGCCTCCTCCCAGGCTCCTAGGGACACTCAGTGGGGACTGTGACTCTCCAGTAGTCACATCTGGTCTGTCCAAAAGCAGATTCAGAGCAGACACACATTTTCCTGCCCCAATTATGGGACCTTTTTCAAGACAGTGCTTTGGTTGAGTGACTCCTAAAGCACTTGGCTCTGCTGCATGGCAGGCAGGGCCTATTCACTCTGAGCCAGAGGGCTCAGGTCATACAGTTCATGAGATACAGTGTTATCTTGCTCTTTCAACAGATGGATGATGTACCAGAAATTGGCTTTGCTGACAACTGGGTTGAAGAGGGAGGCACAGATCACACCTTGCAAGGCCTCTCCTCCCATCCCACAAGACCTGCAGAGCATTTCCCTGCCAGAACAAGCACTTCAATCAGGGAGAATACATCCAATCCACTAGCCCCAGTGCAAAGATACCTTGCTGTTGGGAACAGGATCAACTCTTCACTTTAACAGCTCCATACCAGCCTCCTACCTGAGCCCCTGTCTGAGCAAAGGCAGTGTAGGCATTCCCAGAGCCCCCTTTTTGCCACCCTGGCCTCCTCTCCCAAGGTGAGAGAGGAGGAAAACCACATCCTCCCTGACCCACAGGTTCACTCTGACATAAGGACAACCAGGAATGAGGTATCAGGCCCTCTGAAAAATCCTTAAAACTCCCAGTGAAGAAGAAAAATAAAGTCCAAGCAAAACCAAGGAACTCCTACAGCCAGCAAGGAGATACTTCTTTGTGCCACCTGCCTGAATGCAAAGGTTTCCACCAGCTCCCAGCACAGAAACTTCACAGTCTTTTTATTTTAAGAGGATTATGGAGCTGCCATTCAGTAAATGAAGTGCCACTCCAAACGTCTGCACTGTGGCCTGCCCTTGTTCAGAAGGAGCGCCTTGCTGGGGCTGCAGAAGCTGCAGGCAAAGGCTGCTCCTGGCCTTGGAGCTCTGCAGAGCTACGTAACGCCTGAGAGTGCATGTACAGGAGCCAGGAGAGGGGTGAAGAACCAGGAGGAGGGCTTCTTTTCATCATTGCTGCTGCTCCTCTGACAGGTACAGCCAGGGTTTTCTTCAGCAGCCTGCTTTCCTCCCAGGTTGCAGCCATAGCACTGAACTGCTCCTCTGGCAACTAAAATATAGGTCCTGTTTTCCCTGCTTTCCTGTGAGGGGGAAGAAGGACAGAAGAATACAGGTCACTCCCCTTCCCTACTGCTTTATATCAAAACAAGTTGCTCCCAGAACCTGTTACTGCCACAGCAAGCACGGCACCCTCTGCACAGGGCTGATTACCCAGCACCACAGAAGACAAAGAAAGTGAGCTGCAAGCCTCAGCCCTAAGTGTGCCACGTCTAATTTCCAGGGAATATGAGCTGGGGAGAAGCTGTGCAGCTGGTGAAGAGGCCAGGAGCCCCAGTCTGGGGCTGGAAGGGGGGAATGTGAACTGGGCCGGGGCAGGAGATCAGCTGGAAGAGGCAGGTACGTGGGACATGAGCTGTCTTCAGCATGAGCAGGCTCTGGGATGAAATATTAATGCCAGCATCCTGAGAAGGCAGCAAGCAGCAGTGTCTGCGCCGCTTGGCCATGAATAAAAGATGGTCCTGAAAATGGGGATGAGCAGCAAATTAATTAATCGAAGCAAAAGTCTCTCCACTCCCATTAATGAACAAGCCCAGAATACTCCCACATGCAGCTCAGCTTGGGGAACGTGCAGGGGCACAGAAGGGAGGACAGCAGAGGCAGGGTCTTCCCCCAGTGACCTCGGGTCTCCCACCATCCAGAAGTGCCTTGAAGCTCAAGTTCAGGTCATGGTTCAGCTCCCAGTCCAGCCTGTCGGCTTTGAGAGCCCAGCCTGTGTGAGTGCAGACTCCTCCCCTGTGCCCTGGCTCGCTCAGGTTTTAACTCCAAGTTCACGCAGCTTAGATCATTCTCAGATCGCTGTGTCTGCAGTGACCCTGAAAACTGGCCATCATTTCCTCTTCACTTGCCTCCTTCCTTTCACTGAGCCAAACTCTCCAGGACCAAAGTCTGGGGGTCCTTCTGGACACAGGACTGGTGAAAGAGGAATGGGAAAGAGCAGCAGCGGCCAAAACAGTGCCAAGGAAGGGGTGAGGTGGGACCTGCGGCTGGGTCCTGGACCAAACACCAAAAGGGGCTGGCAGGAGAAGACAGAGGTGCCACAAAGCTGCTGTATCACCCCAAGCAAGAGCCAACACATTGCACCAAGAGGGGCTGAGCAAGGGCTGTGGATCCCTAACCTTTCACTCCAAGAGCTGCTGAAATAGCCCAGCTCTGAGCCAAGCCCTGGGTCCCTGCCAGCTGCTCCCAGGTGAGCTAGCAGGATAGGGCTCTCTCCTGGGGGCAGGCTCAGAGCTGCTCCTGCCTGCATGAGAAGACAATCCGGTTTCTCTTTATTCAGAGCTGGGAATTTTCTGGGTGCTGCTCCGTGGCTGCCCTGCCCAAGGCTAATCCCTTATGCCGTACCAGTTGACAGGAAACAGAGCAGTGGGGGCTGCTGTAGATGCAGAACCACCCCCAGCACCAAGAGACAACTGATCTCCTCTTCTGAAGCTTTGTCCATAAATTATAGATTTTAAGCAGTGTTTGTTTAAAATATTCAGTTTGCCACTTAAAAAAGAATACTCACCAGGAATGGGGAGAAGGACGGGGGGGTTGGGGCTGCGTTGCCACTTGGAGTAGCGGGGGAGGGAAGCAAACAAGAGAGAGGTGTTTCCTTTACTAATGCGCCAGCATCCCTCCCGGTGGATGTGCCAACACACGAGCCACCTGCACTGCAGCGTTGCCTGCCTCTCCCTCTGGCACACAGCTCAGGCCCAGCACAGGACTACAGGGGCAAGAGCCTCTGCTTTTTCCACCCTGCATCCCAGCGTGCAGGTCATCCCGCGGGCTTCCCTTCAAGCCTGCGGGACAGCACTGTGTTTGCAAAGTCAGAGCAAAGCCAGTTCAGGTGCTCTGAGGGCAGGAAGGAGGTGAGGGGGTAGGAAAACATCCCCTCTCTACACACACCCCCTTTACCTAAAAGCACAATCATTGCTTTGATTAAAAATTCAGCTCTTCAGCTGACATGGCCAAGGGGCAAGTCTGTAAAAGGTGAGACGCAGGGAGCAGTAGCCGAGATATTTCTCATCAATGAAAAATGCTCCTCTTCATCTCTGCTCTGGGCGCATCCCAAGCCTGCAGTCACCGGAGCCTGTATTGCCGCCTGATGGTGAAGAAAAGGCAGGGCTCTGCTGCAGTTTAAAGGGATTTCTCCTCTAGGCTGCAGCACTTCCCAGGCTAAGGCAGGCTTCCACAATCTTCTGGGGTGGATTTCACATGGAAGAGACTGCAGATAGCATCAGTGAGGAGCCACGACCTTACAGGAGGTGACCACAGGCATACCCTGCCCCAAGAAGCTCACTCATGTCTTGCAGTGGGGTACAGGTAGCAGCAGTCCAGTTGCAGAGAAATGTTAAGGAAGGCGCAGATCTCCTCCCAGCAAACCCACACGCGTAAATGGCTGCTGCTACGCACGCACGTGCGCTGCCCAGCTCCTCGTGTAAAAGCATCGGAGGAATTCTCAGAAGGACAAGACACTCACTCCTGTGTGCTCAGTGCTCGCTGTGCATTGAGTCTGGAGGGAAACAAGGCACTTACAGCCAGGGTACAGAGAAATGCCATCACCTGTACTGCATTGTAGCAGCACCTGTGGGGAGTCTGACCCACAGCCTTGGCCTTGCAACACAGCAGGTGCTGTGGAGGGCTTTAGGAGAGCCCAGCCTAGCTGAGGTTAGCAGAAGGTGAGCAGCATCAGGGTACGGACCTTGCCCAGGGGAGAAAGTTCACCTTTAACAAAAGGAACACAGCCCAGGGTCAGACAGAGCCAGCGTAAAGGGCTGCAGTTTCAAATCCTGGCTATCCCACACCCTCTGTGATTTTAATCATGGTCCCACCCAGCTGGGAGCTGGCTCTCCTGAGCCTCAAGTCAGTAGCTCTATGGGATTTCCCTGTGATCTGACAGCGGCTGGCTGCCAGAACCACCAGCCCAGGGGCACTCACACCTGGGTGATGCTCCAGGCCCAGCCTTCCTCCTGGCACCTCCTGTGCACGCATGTGCATGTGCCTGGACCACAGGGACATCTTTAAGCAAAGATACCTTCTTCTAAAGGGCCCTCCCAGGGCTCACCCCAGCATGCAGGTAACCTAGGGCATGCCCTGGGGCTCATCCTGCCCAGGGAATACTAAATGCCTGCCTGGGAAAGCAGGCAGGAGGCTGTCCAAGATGCTCCTAGTTCCAGCAAGTGGCAGCTGGATGTTTCTGTCAGCAGACTCAGGGAGTCTGCAGCTGAACCAGCCTCACCTGCAACTTCAGCATGCTTCAGGCAGGCCCTTCTTAACCTCAGAGGGGGAACAAAATACCCTGTGCCCCCAAAAGGCAAAGAAAAGCTTGGTGACTGCTCACATTTCCCATGTGGCAGACAGAGGAAGAGAGCACAGCAAGCTCTGGGACAAACAAAACAAAACAAAAAAAAATAGGCAAAACTTCTTCACCATATCTGCTGCCTCCAAGGATGCTCAAGGGCTGAGCCTCCCACGTGCCCTCCTCCTGTCACACTCTGAGCATGCTGTAGGGCAGGTGGTCTTAGCTCAGTCTGGTCTGCTTGCCTGCATGCCCTTTCTGGTCCTAGCATTTTGCTCTAGCAGGAAACAACCAAATAAAGCTTACCAGGCCCAGCACGGAGCTCAGCAATGTGGCAACTACAGGGATGGAGTGTCCTCTTGAGCTTCCATACAGCTCAGATGTTTACCCAGCCCAGAGGGACTTGAATTTGGCTCCCCTCCTGCTCATCCTCCAGCCAGGCAACATGATCCCCTGGCCAGCCACAACCCCTGTGTCAGCAAATGGCAAGGAGCCATGGTTGGCTGGGGTCTCCCAGCTGGATCCAGGGGTGTTCTGACTGGAACATTTTTGCCAGTAGTCAGCTCTGACCTGCTCGGTCCCAAAACAGGGAGTCAGGACTCCTGGTTTCCCCACAAGCAATTAACACGCACCAGTAAGGCCAGGGAAAGACTGATGCTGAATAAAGTCTACTGGACACTCTCAGAGACTCATAGGAAAGGTGTGAAAAAGCTCAGAAGATCAAAGAGTCAACAAGCACCTGCTGATTGTTTTTACTAGCCTGACCACTGGTGCAGCCAGCCAGGGTTACTCGCGTGGCTGGTACACGCAAGGAATGTCAACACCGCCCTGTCCCTGCAGCCCGTGTGTCCATCAGCTGAGGATGGAGTCCCCTCAGCCTCGGCACTGTCTGCCTCCCCACAGTGCAGAGACCAAACGCCCTGGCCAAGCCAGAGCCCAGCTCCCCTCTGTGACCCTGGCAGGGCTGTGTTTCTTGCTATCCCTCCCAGGAGACCCTGATTGTTTTGGCAAGCTTTGCACTCTATTTTTAATAAATTAGCCCCAAACTCCATTTGCGTGGATAAATATAGCATCAACCACTCTGCCAAGTCGTTTTTCTCTTGGTTAACACATTCATCCAAGCTGCTCTATTTGTCTTTCCTCCACAGACTCATATTCTTCTGGATTCATTTTGTCAAACAAATTGCACAAGCTGGACTGCCCATTTACCCAGTGCTGTTTGATTACAGGGGTTATTTATGAAACAGCAAGACATATGGCATTAAGCTTCTTAATAATAATAATAATGAAAGAAGGGAAGGGGGAAAGCACTAGAAGAGAGGAGGGGGAAAATGTTTTTTATTACAGACAAAAGCTCCTGCCACGGGTGATAAATTCCAGACACTTTTTCCAGTTGCTCCTGAGCTGCTGGCATGATAAATGGCACAGGCACCAGCACGCAGCTCGGCTGCAGGGACATGGCCACGGGTGCAAGGAAAGGAGGGAAATGCCGGAGCATACACACGTGGCGAGGCTGGCTGAGGTGTGCAGGGGTCACTGGCCAGCAGGCGCCAGGCAGTTCACCACCCGGAAGGGATCACACCGCGATGCAGATCCCACCCAGCCCTGCCCACCATGAGCATCATGCCTGGAGTCCACACATTGCAGGCTCAGAGGAACCTCAGAGGCAGAGTGAGGGCAGGTGACGTGGCCATCCAGCACCTTGCCAGTCCCCTGCTCCTCCCAAAGCCCAGATGCTTCTCATTACTCCCAAGAAGTTTGGAACCACTCCATTCACAAGCAAAGGCCACTTAGGTCTCTGAACTCATCCCTTTCTGACCCAGCCATCCGGGCTCTGACAGCTTACTGCAATCCAATCAAAACTTCTTTCAAAGGGAGATGCTGGATTAAGGGCATAGGAGATGTTGAAAGTAGAGTCATTCCTGCAAGAGGAAGGTAATTAAATTTTTTTAATCATTGGGCACTGATCTCAAGGTCTAGAGAACAGAGTCAGCACAAACTCACTCCCACAGATACACAGCAGAGCCCTGCCACATTACTGGAGACTCCAGGAAAAGTGCTGGGAACTGGACTTGGTACTCACCAACCTGCAGAGCTGCCTCATCATCTCATCCTTCTCCCTGGTGGGAGCATGTGGGCCATTCCCCTGGGGCAGAGGCACCTTGTGCTTTTCCCCATCACCTCTGACGTGAGCAAAGCTCCTGGTTTTCCCTTCTCACCCTGTCTTAAAAAAAATACTCTCCTCACTGTCTTACAGGGAAGACCCTGGCAATGGGATAAACAAGCTCAAACACAGACCAAAGGCTTTCCCCAGCAGATGCAAATGGTTCTGCAGTACTGGCCTCAGCTTCTGCCTTCTTGTTCATCAGCTGGCACAGACCTGGGGATGCCGGACAGGCAGAGTTAATCAGGCCTCGTTTGCGATTACAATGAACTCTTGCATTTCATGGCCTGCATCCTAAACCTGTTTTCTAATTCCCCAAGGGAGAGGGATTTACACTTTCAATTTTATGTCTAGTTAGTTAATGGTCCATTACTGTCAAAAGGATCAGTAGCTAGAAGTTAAATCCTACAGGATTTACGATAAGGAAGAACCAAAGGCTGTGGAAGAAAATTTGTCAGACAGAGGGCACAGGGAAAACAGAGGGGTGTTTGCAGGTCCTCAGTGCTGTGACACTGGTGGCTGGACAGTGGCCCAGTGGCATCTCTAGAATAAGGTTCACCCCATCACTCCTGGATGGCTCTTTCTCCCTCAGATACTGTACCAAATCTCCGCCTCAGCAGAATTCAAGCAAATTCCCCAGCTTCCAGCAAGCAGGGATTTGAATTGCCAGCCACAGAGGAAGGTCCCATTTTCCATATTGGGCCAGGTACCAGACACCCATCCTCCAGCAGGCTTCACCACTGACACCGAGCTCAGCTGGGGCAAACAGGCACCATGTTGGCTCTGCATATCTCCTCCCTGCCCCATCTGGCAAACTCCAGGCAACCCCAACTCTGAAGAAGACAGTGTGACCATACTTGAGCATGGTAGGGGCTCTGCTGCCCTACCACCAACACTGCAGCAATGGTACCCCGACACTGCTGGAAACCAGGAAGGCCGAGAAAGACGATGCCATCGTAGACCTACAGTACAAAACAGATTTTGATGGGACCTCCAGAGTCCAAGCTACCTCTCTGCCAGGACTCTGCTTGTTCCCAACATAGTTGCTCCTTAGTCTCCCTCATGGAAAACCACAGAAATTCAGCATGGCATACTGCAGCCCTCACCATCCCAAAACAATTCTCCAGAACTTCTTAAGGGGGAAGTCGGGTCCTGTTTGCCTAATCTCACAAAAGAGTTAGCTTGGGCTTTTGCCCCTACCCAGAGCTGAGCTCTGCGGGATTTGGCCCTTGACTCACTGCCTAGTATTGCTGAGTGACCTTGAAATCCACTCTATTTCCAGACTCCAGCATCACTTAGGTGAAGGTAGGCCACCGCATCCCATGAAACTGCATGGGAAAACAGGGGGCCAACACTTCCTTAAGCTCTGGCCTACCTTACAGAAAGCTACTCTCGGAAGGATCCCAAGTTCTGCTGTGGGTAGGAAATTATGCAGCTACCTCTGAAGCAGGACACTGCCACTATCCCATAGCACTGAGAAGCAGTCCTTGCTGCAGGCAACCAGAGGCCCAGAGCAAAACAGTAGCTTTGGCAGGACTGGAAATAGTTTGCCTTGTTCATGTTGAAAACCTGCCCCTTCCCCACCAAGAGACAATGAAAGGTCTCCACTTCCTTAGCAAGAAAAAGGCTTCTGTGAAGTATACACAAGCCTGCCAATAGCCAAAATTGTCTGTCTGCTTCTGATGCCATCCCCCGAGATGTGTGGTGTTGCTGCTGTCAGAACAGAGATATTAAAGCTGCTACACTGAAAGGTCTGTCAATATTACACAGCTTGCTGTGCAGGGGTTTCTACCCTGCCCATAACAACTCAGCGCAGGCTGAAGCAAGGCAAACAAGGTCACCATGCCCCTCGAGCAGGGAATTGTTATTTTCTTTTTATTTTGCAAACAAGGAAATAATTTTTGCTGCTGCCTAAGTTTTTCTGAGTTGTAAATGATGCCAAAGAGTTAGTTTGTCTAGATAGAGGACAGGAAAATATTTAAGCAATCAAAGAACAGTTACTGATTGTGTTTAGCAACAGACTGGAAATGATTTTGTAGGTCAAGGTAGCTTGAGCTGCAGCCAGACAGGTAGCACAGTGAAACTGTGAGGCCTACAGCCATCAAGGCAGGTTCAGGTTCCTTCCTCAGTCTGGCCCATACCTGCAGAAGAAGGACACATTAGGCCTGGAAAAACAAGCCAAGAAAACTCCCAATTCTAAGACTCCCTCACCACCAAACACAGGTGTGCCAGCAATTTTCTGGCCCCGGAAAGCCTGGGACAGTGAAGGCAGACTTTAGCACTGTCTAGAGACACTACCAGTCTGGCTTTGAGCAGTGCCATAACTCTCCCCCTGCCAGCACTCCCCACCAATGTCTCCCTTGCCCCTTTGATGCAACCACAAAGCTTCACAGAACCTGTTACACGCACCGCACACATCATTGCCAGCATTCAGAAGTTGCACTGCTATTACTTTTAACCATTTCATCTAGCAAGCTGAGATCAGCATTTTTTAACTTCTTCCCACTCCCCCTTTCCATACAGCTAGATGCGCACCTCCCCACTGAAATCTGTTTCTTCACTAAAGCCCTACCTCAGTAAATTCAGCTTATTAGCATGTAAATAAAACAGAGCTGTAAGACTTACAACAAGATGAGTCTACAAAGCTCACCTACATCCCTTCTACCTACCCTACCAGAGAAAACAAAGCTGAGCCCTGAAAAACCAAAGGATCAGTAAAAATAGAAATCAAAAGCCACCCTACCAATGGGATACACCTCATAAACAGAGCAGAGGACTTTTGGTTTCTACAATACACTTCTTTTCATGGGTAAGAACAGACCACTGCAGAACTCTAGGATCCAGCCTACTCTATCCCCACAAACCTGACAATCTTAGGGAAAACAGACTACAGTGGTTCCTGGAAACATTCTCCAGCGAAAGGCAATGCTGCCCTCTGGTGCTTCCTAGCAGAATAACCACTCTGCCCACGACTCACCAGAGTTAACACAGGGGCTGCACGCCAAGGATGCTTCCCCCCTCATGTCCTGCTGTACAAACCAATTTATCTGTATCACACAGCTTTATCACAAGAAGAGCCATAGCACACTAGTCTCCCTAAAACACTACACTAAACAAAGATGATCAACCAGCTGATCGACCCACCCCCTGACCCCAATAACACAGACCACCTGTACCATGGGAAGCTGTTAAATACACACAACCTGAAGCCAGGGAGCTGTTTTGTTCCCCTGTTAAAGCTGTTCTGACTCAGCTGGTTTCAGTGTAAATTCCCTCACGTGTCTCCACAGTAAAAACAATAAATGTAGTATTAAGGGGAACGGAGAACGAAGTTAGTTAGGGCAAGTCTTTGCTTTGCATAAAGAAGACACGCAGAGACCTCATGGCAGTCTGTCTTGGTCTTTACAGTTGATTAATTCATATTTACAAAACTTTGCTTCATTTAAATGGAGCTTTTTGTGGTTTATTTCTAATATATTTGTAGAAATGTAGCCCTGGACTGCCAGCACAGACAAAAACTGCGTTAAACCGTTTGGTTTGTAGCATTATTTACTATGCTTGTAGTAAACAGCAGATTACATTGTGATACTTAATAAATCCTCTTTTTATCATGTGTGTGTTTGTAAGTAGGGCGTTGCCCTGTGTCTGTGGGCATGCATGATTATAATAACAATATTTTCCTCTGAAATTATGTGCTTTTTACCCAATTCTTTCCACCCTGCCCATTTCTTTGTTTCTGTTTCTGATTTTCACCAGCGGAACATTCCATTTTTCTTTTGACAGCAAATAACTGGGTTTTTTCAGGGGCTTTTTGAGTTTATGAATGTGTGGCCTCAGAAGTACCTGTAAGTACTTCCTTAAAGTTTAGAAACAGCAAGAAAGAAAAGGAATCTTATTGATTAAGATGCACAGAAACAGGCATATTTCACCTGGGTAACAGCATAGATCCCAATTGCATGTATTTTGAGGAATATATTTTCTTTACTGTTCCCTAGCCTTAGCCTGGATTGTGGACATGATCCTAAACATTGCTTTTTTTAGAGTATCTTGCCCAACAGCTGTTTAACTGAAATATAAATCTCTTGAAAACAATAACAAGATGAGAAATGTACTTGTTCAAAAGGTTTCTAAGCTGGCATATGAACTTAATTAGTAAATTATTATTATTATTTTATAATCGCATGTTTATAAGATTGTTTTATAAGCTTTATAATGTTGTTTCAGGACTTTGAATATCTGAGGACTCAGTTTTAGCAATGTAGGAAAACAGTGTGATAGTCAGACTGGTCAGTGCTTTGTATCCAGGAATTTCAAGGCAAGGAAATGTACAAAATGGGTTGGGGGGAGAGGAAGGATGCATGCTTGAGAAAGAAACCTAGAAAGAGACAGCATAAATCTCTTCTTCCACAGTTTTACCTTACCATTGCACAGGAAGCATAGAGAAGGTGGGCTTCTGATGGGCTGGTTAAAAAAAACCAAACAAACCAAAACAACAACAACAAAACACCAAGAAGATGACTGAAAAATTTCTATAACTTCCTGGTCATATACTATACAATTAGAGTATTTTTGCATGTAAATGATCTAAAATATTTTGTTAACGAGTTTAATGGATTTGCTCAAGAAATCAGGCTGGACTGCACCTGTGTGCTGTTAATTGCCCCTCAGGTGTTGCCAATGAGGGCTCTTGCCCTCAACCCTTCAGGAACGCAGTTGAGATCCCTATATAAGTAGCTTCTCAGGAGTAGGATTGGGTTTCTGCTTGTGCTGCTGTCTGGTGTGGGGAGGCTGAGTGATGCCCAGGATGCTCCTCAATGTGTTCAGGATTAAAGCTTCAGAGAAAAATAGATAAATACAGGTATTTGGAGGTTAGGTAGAAATGTTTTCAGAAACAGTAAAAGCTACTAAAATATCTTTTGAGGTTGTGGATTTTATAAATGAGCTTACATTTTTGTTGTAAGCTAAGGGTAAGCTGGTCTGCCTTTGTAGTTTAACATAGCAAGAGATCATGATGATAAAACTCCTTGCTTGGTAAAATTGGGAGAGCAGCCACTCTGAGTTTGTGGGGTATGCTGGTGGCCTTCTGTCTGGAACAGATTTGTGAGACAATATAAATGGTCCTGGGGGTGAGGGGTAGGCACTTTGCAGCACCGAGATGCCCCTTGGGTGGTTAAGCCTGTGTTAGGAGTTTGCTTTGGCTTTATTCAGGCTAATTGCCAGCATGCTCACTCTGGGATAAACACTTGTGACTTTACTAGGTGGTTTGAGCCTGGAGGCTTGAGTGGGTGTGTGTGGACTGAGCTGCCCACCTTCCCAGGGACTCTCTGCTGGGTGTGGGGACTGGGCTGTCTGTGCTGCCCTTTCCTGACCAGCATCAGAAACATAAGGGGCTCTAAGCATGAGGCAGGAGGCTGGTCCTGGGCTGGCCAGAGCTTTCTGGGCAGCCTGCCTGCCTGGCCAAAGGCCTTTTCAACTGCCAGGCATGGGCATAGCTTGTGGGGCTCACTGGGCACAAAATAATGCCATGAAAAGCCTAGTAAAACAACTGGAGAAGGCTGTTCTACTAGACCTGGCATTGTGTGTTGCTGCTGTATTGTCTGCTATAAAGCTGTCCTCTGCCTTGACACGGTTTCCTTCCAACACAATTACTAGTACTTCTTCAGTGTATAGTTGTAGCAGACTTATGGTTTGCATCGATTAGTACTGGCTGCACATACTGGCGGGTCACCTGGCAATGAAGGTGTCACTCAGACCGATGCACAAACAGATTTTAGTCCCATTTACTGGCACGTGCAGAGTTGTTTGTGCCGGCTGTGTCAGCTGCAGGAGCACAGATGACAGCCCATCTGCCATAAACCTGCTGGGACAAATCTTCCTCTTTTAAAAAAAAAAAAAAAAGGCAAAATACTGGAACACACCTGAATCAGCAGAGTGAACTTCTACTGATTCAGCATTTCATTTTGGCACACTAAGTCCAACGTGGTATCAGGCTCTCAAAGCCTGGATGTGAGCTTCCAATTCCACTAAACATCACCTCTTTAACACCTAAGAGTGCAAAGACCCTAGACAAGATAATGAATGAATTAGCTGTGGGACTACTGCTTTGCCTTACTCAGGGGTTCTTGAGACTCCAAGTCCCCTGGAGACAAGGTCACGGGATAGCTCACCACCTCACCCATGGGGCTGCGATATAATCCTGGCCTGCCTTTTGCCTGCTGCTGTCAGCCTGCTCCTTAAAGCCGAAGCAATCTCTTTTTCCGCCTGCTGTATGGAGGGAGATGACGGAGTAGGGGGACTCAGATGCTACCCTGGTGTTCAACACAATGCTCAGAGTTTTCCCTTTTGTAGCTACCTAGAGCAGCTGAAGGGTATGGCCAGGAGCTAGCCCTGTGTTCTTCAGGAGTCCCGAGTAAGTTTCATAGGGAGAGATGCTTGTGCTGACGCCAGGTTGCTGGCGTTCCTCCGTGGTGGTTTTCCTGACCCCTTGCAACTGCAGGAGTTGCCCAGTCAGGTAGGAGCCTTGGGGGATCGCCCATGGGGGTTTGCAGCCTGACACAGAAATTTGTTTAAAGGAAAACGTGCTGCTTCTTGCCAACCCTGAGAACGTCTGTGCCGGTGGTGAGGTCAGAGAGAGCTACAGAAGAAATGCTGAAAAACGCGCAGGGAGACAGCCTTAATTCCTTAACTTGTACAGCTCTTTGTGGCCACGCGTTGCGGTGCAAAGCAGCATGCTCCCTTTGGAATGGTTACTGGCATTTGTTCTGGGAAAGCAGCAGCATGAGCGTGGAAAAGATTAAAATGGATATATTTACGTAAAAATCATCTTGAGTGGGTGCACGTGGTTGAAAAGTTGGGAAACATCAGGGCATGAAACACGTATTTTGAGGTTTTTAAGAAAATAAATGCATGAAGGGGCTCTGGAGGAGCCTGTGGGCTGGCTGGAGTCAGGGGGACTCGGCCGGGCCTAGCTAGGCGGGGCAGGTGAGGGGGAGAGGCGGTGGGGACACGACGCTGGCAGCAGGACAGCTGAGGTGTGACAGCAGCGGGGGGCAGAGCCGGCGGGCGAGGGCTCGTGGCCGGAAGCTGCGGCATGCGGGCAGCGCGGGTCGGGGCGGGACAGCCGCTGAGGTGCCCGGCGGCTGTGGCGGTGCTGGGGGTCACGAAGGGGGTGGCGGGGTGCCCCGCCTGTGGCCGCTGCGGGCAGTGCGGGCACATGGCTTGGCCTGGGGCCGGGGCCGCCGGGGCCGGGCCCGCTCCGCCGGGCGGAGGGATCGGCCCCGCGGCCGGCGTGGGGCAGAGCCGGCTGGAAGAAAGGGCGCAGGGGGAGCGTTGGGCAGCTGCTTCAGAGCGACGCGGCGTTTCGGCGGAATTCTCGAAGGAAAAGTGAGGCGATGCAGAAGGCACAGGGTGAGCTTCACGGCGGGCGCTGAAGTGAGGTAGAGGGGACAGAGAGGAGCACATTTTGGGGTAAAAACTGGAGGTAATCGGGAGGGGAGGTAATGAACATTTTGGTGAGGAAAGCTGAGGTAATTCCGAGGGGAGAGGGGGGCGCTGAAGTGACTTAGAGGGAATGGAGAGGAGGACATTTTGGGGTAAAACTGGACAAAATATGTAGGGGAGAGAATGCACGTTTTGGCGGGAAAAGCTGAGGCGATTCCGGGGGGGGGGTGGGTGGGGTGGGGTGGGTGGGTGTGGTGGTGTTGGGGGGCGGGGACACGGTGAAGCGAGGTAGGTGAGACCGAGAGGACATTTTCGGGTAGAACTGGAGACAGTCGGCAGGGGAAAACTTTGAAGGGAAAAGCTGAGGTAAATGCGAGGGGGGAGAGAGATTTGGGGGGTGAGAACACTGAGGGGACAGAGATGGGGACATTTTGGGGGAAAATTGAAAACATTAATAGAGGAAAGAATAAATGTTTTGGCGGGAAAAGCTGAGGCGATTGTGAGGGGAGAGATTTGAGGGGAGGGCGCTGAAGAGACTTAGAGGGAATGGAGAGGAGGACATTTTGGGGTAAAACTGGGCAGAGTATGTAGGGGAGAGAATGCACATTTTGGCGGGAAAAGCTGAGGCGATTCCCGGGGTGGGGGGCGGGGACACGCTGAAGCAAAGTAGAGGAGACCGAGGGGACATTTTGGGGTAGAACTGCAGGCATTCGGCAGGGGAAAACTTTGAAGGGAAAAGCTGAGGTAAATGCGAGGGGGGAGGTTGGGGAGTGGGGACACGCTGAAGTGGCATAGAGGAGACAGACAGGAGGACATTTTGGGGTAAAACTGGGTGAAGTATGTAGGGGAGAGAATGCACGTTTTGGCGGGAAAAGCTGAGGCGATTCCCGGGGGGGGGGGGTGGGTGTTGGGGGGCGGGGACACGCTGAAGCGAAGTAGAGGAGACCGAGGGGAGGACACTTTGGGGTAGAACTGGAGACAGTCGGCAGGGGAAAACTTTGAAGGGAGAAGCTGAGGTAAATCCGATTGGGGAGTGGGGACACGCTGAAGTGGCATAGAGGAGACAGACAGGAGGACATTTTGGGGTAAAACTGGAGGTAATTGGTAGGGGAGAGAATGAACATTTTGGTGAGGAAAGCTGAGGTGATTCTGAGGGGAGAGGGGGGCGCTGAAGTGACTTAGAGGGAACGGAGAGGAGGACATTTTGGGGTAAAACTGGATGAAGTATGTAGGGGAGAGAATGCACGTTTTGGCGGGAAAAGCTGAGGCGATTCCCGGGGGGGGGGGGGGGGTGTTGGGGGGCGGGGACAGCTGAAGCGAAGCAGAGGAGACCGAGGGGAGGACACTTTGGGGTAGAACTGGAGACAGTCGGCAGGGGAAAACTTGTTGAAGGGAGAAGCTGAGGTAAATCCGATTGGGGAGTGGGGACACGCTGAAGTGATGTAGAGGAGACAGGAGGACATTTTGGGGTAAAACTGAACAAAGTATGTAGGGGAGAGAATGAACATTTTGGCGGGAAAAGCTGAGGCGATTCCGGGGGAGGTGGGGGGCGGTGTTGGGGGGCGGGGACACGCTGAAGCGAAGCAGAGGAGACCGAGAGGAGGACATTTTGGGGTAGAACTGGAGACAGTCGGCAGGGGAAAACTTTTTGAAGGCAGAAGCTGAGGTAAATGCGAGGGGAGAGATTGGGGAGTGGGGACACACTGAAGTGGCATAGAGGAGACAGACAGGAGGACATTTTGGGTTAAAACTGGAGGTAATTGGTAGGGGAGAGAATGAACATTTTGGTGAGGAAAGCTGAGGTGATTCTGAGGGGAGAGGGGGGCGCTGAAGTGACTTAGAGGGAATGGAGAGGGAGGACATTTTGGGGTAAAACTGGGTGAAGTATGTAGGGGAGAGAATGCACGTTTTGGCGGGAAAAGCTGAGGCGATTCCTGGGGGGGTGGGTGGGATGTTGGGGGGTGGGGACACGCTGAAGCGAAGTAGAGGAGACCGAGAGGAGGACATTTTGGGGTAAAACTGGACAAAATATGTAGGGGAGAGAATGCACATTTTGGCGGGAAAAGCTGAGGCGATTGTGAGGGGAGAGGGAGGTTTGGGGGGTTGGGACACGCTGAAGTGATGTAGAGGAGACAGACAGGAGGACATTTTGGGGTAAAACTGGGTGAAGTATGTAGGGGAGAGAATGCACGGTTTGGCGGGAAAAGCTGAGGCGATTCCGGGGGTTGAGGGGGGTGGAGTTGGGGGGCGGGGACACGCTGAAGCAAAGTAGAGGAGACCGAGAGGAGGACACTTTGGGGTAGAACTGGAGGCAGTCGGCAGGGGAAAACTTGTTGAAGGCAGAAGCTGAGGTAAATGCGAGGGGAGAGATTGGGGAGTGGGGACACGCTGAAGTGGCATAGAGGAGACAGACAGGAGGACATTTTTGGGTAAAACTGGACAAAATATGTAGGGGAGAGAATGCACATTTTGGCGGGAAAAGCTGAGGCGATTCTGAGGGGAGAGATTTGAGGGGAGGACGCTGAAGTGACTTAGAGGGAATGGAGAGGAGGACATTTTGGGGTAAACCTGGACAGAGTAGGGGAGAGAATGTATGTTTTGGCGGGAAAAGCTGAGGCGATTCTGAGGGGAGAGGGAGGTTTGGGGGGTGAGGACACGCTGAAGTGATGTAGAGGAGACAGGAGGACATTTTGGGGTAAAACTGGATGAAATAGGGAAGGAAATGTACATTGTGGCGGGAAAAGCTGGGGTAATGCTGAGGGAATGGAGAGGTTTGGGGGGGCCATGGACACTGAGATGACGTGGAGCGAATGGGAAGGAGGACATTTTGGGGTAAAACTGGATGAAATAGGGAAGGGAATGTACATTGTGGCGGGAAAAGCTGGGGTAATGCTGAGGGAATGGAGAGGTTTGGGGGGGACATGGACACTGAGATGACGTGGAGCGAATGGAAAGGAGGACATTTTGGGGTAAAACTGGAGATAATCGGTAGGGGAGACAACATAGATTTTGGAGGGAAAAGCTGAGGCGATTCTGAAGGAACAGGGTGAGCTTTATCCCGGGGGGGGTGGGGGGTGGGTGGCGGGCAACGTGACCCATTTTGGAGGGAAAGTTCATGGTAATTTATGGGGGATGGGACGTTTTGGAGGGAAAAGCTGAGGCGATTCCGAAGGGGCAGGGGGGATGCTGAAGTAACCCAGAGGGGACACAGAGGAGAACATATTTTAGATAAAATTAGGGGTAATCTATAGCGGACAGAACATTTTGGGGGGAAAACTGAGGTAATTCTGAGGGAACAGGGGTGACATGTTTGACAGAAAACCAGAGGTAATTTAGATTAAATAAATGACCTTTTTGGAGCGGTGAATCAGTGCTAAGTTTGAGGTGTTGAAATGAGCATTTCTGAGGGAAAGTTTGATATATCTCACAGAAAACGGCATTTTTGACAGAACATTTGGGGTAATTTAAGTGGTGACAGAGGTGACGTTGTGGCTAAAAATGTAGGGCAATTTAGAACAAACAAAACAAGCAATTTTATAGGAAAATCTATGGGGATGTAGAGGGGACAGAGGTGTTATTTTCCAGGGTGTAGCTGAGGTAACTCGGAGGGGGACCAGGAATCAATCTGAGGTACCTCAGAATGGAGGAGGATTACGGAGGGAAAGGCATAGGGTTTTTTAGGGATGGTAACAGAGAGAAGAGGGAAAGCCTCAGAGGAGAACTCCCTCATCTATCAGACTACTGTTGAGGATAGTTAGGATGGGGTGAAGAAGTTTGAAAGCAGTAACTGCACTACCTCCCAGAATATACTGGCAGGATTTTTGTGCCAGAAGCAATGATATTGCATCCTGCTGAAAGCAGAAAGGATGAGATTTTTAGCAGACTGTGCTGAATGAGCATTCTCATTTGTGTAGTAGCTTCAGATACAGGAGATAAAGTGCACAGGGATGAAGAGAAGATAATGAAAGAAGAATTTTCATGAGAAAAAGACATTATCATGTGGATTAAATTCATATTACGAACTTAAGTACTTCTATTTTCTGTTACTTAGATTTCTGAAGCCCAGGATCAAATGAACTTCACGGACATAATCTGGCTGAAAAAGGGAGATGAAGGACCAACAATTAATTAAAGGTGTATTCAAGAGTAGGGTTTCCTGAACAAAACAGACTGGAGGGGGAAAAAAAGTGAGAGGATGTGACTGGGGAAAAAAGCACAACAGGCAGAAAGTAGAAAAAAATACATTTCACCAGGGAAGAGGGAATGAAAAGACTAGTGCTTCAAGTGCAAGACTTTCACCAAGTGTAGCAGATAGGAGCTGGCTCTTCTCAGGCCTAACTGTGGCCTCCTTCCTCGGCAGGAGCTGGCGGAGAAGACTGCAGCGGCGGCGTGTGAAGTGGCAAGGCAAGAGCGAGCGGCGAGGCCGTGCTGGAGAGGAGGGGGCACGAGAAAGGCGCTCTGGGCAAAGAGACCTCCCTGTCCCCAGGGCGCGGTCACGTAAGAGCATGGCGGGCACCTTTGGAGTGCCCTGGCTGGTTTTGCGCTGGGCGACCTCCCTGTAAGCAGGGCTCGGTCTTTGCTTGCCTCGTGGTTGGCCTTTTGCCGTCTTGCTCCTTGGCTGCCCGGAGAGAGTGGCGTCCCTGTAAGGAGGGTGAGAGCCACCATCTCCGCACCCGAGGGGGAAATGGAGCTCTCCTGGACCCCAAGTCCACCCTGTAAGCAGGGGAGGGCTGTTTCTCTGCTCCCTCCTTTGGCCCTGGTGTCTTTTTGCCTGCTGGTGTCCTGGCCAGCCTGACCCCCCGAAGTCGGGGCCTGTCATGGCGTTTGCCCTATGGCCACCCGTGAAGCCCCTTGGCGTGTTGAGGCCCCGTGGCCTCCACGCAGCCCTGCGGGGCACATCTTAGGCTCTCCTCTGCGCGGGGGTAAGGATGGCTCCCCACATATTGGCTGCGCAGAGCTCCGTCTCCCTTCTGGGAAGTTGTGTTTGTGTGTCCTTGTCCTGTTGGTGTGAGTGAGCGAGCGAGTGAGCTTTTCCTTTAGGCCCCTAATAAAATCGCTGCAGTTTAGCTGTGCTTCGCAGGAGGGAAAAACGGGCTCTGTGCAACACCAGGGGGGTCCTCTCTGAGCCTGCGAACAGACTGAGAGCCCGGGCTTGCCCCTTCTTTCTAAGGACGGAGCAAAGCCGCTTAGTCATAGCGCAGGCGACGCGACCCGCCTGTAGCCAGGGTCTGGGTCTCTGCCTGCGTGGCTGCCTGTCCTGCTGGCGAGCTGCCAGAGCGAGAGCCCTGGAGTTGGGGCGTGTATGAGGAGCTGTGGAGCCCGTTGTCCCCAGGAGCGGCCCGACCTCCCTGTAAGCAGGGCTGGGGAGGCTGCTGTAGGCAGCCCACAGGAACGAGCCCTCCCTCGCCCTTTAGAGGGTGCAGGTTGAGGAAGTGCTGCGCCTTTGGCGCCGCTTTTGATGGGGCGATCTCCCCGCAGTTGTGGGTCGAGGTGGCTTCCCGGGCTCCTGACAGATGAGGAGGTGGTGTTGTGCTGCAGCCAGGAGGGCCAGCCCGTAAGTCGGGCGCAGGTGGGGGCCTCGGGCTCCGTGGGGCTGGTTGGGAGGGCCGAGCCGAGGGTCACGGCCCTGTAAGTAGGGCTCTGCGTGTCCCGTGCGCACGGCGGGAGGCGCTTGGAGGGTGACCCCCTGTAATCAGGCGGGTGCCCCTGGCCCCGGCCTTTCAGAGGCGTGGGGCCAGGGGGTGTGGGGCCGGGCGTGTGCCCTCCCCGTCGTCGGGGCTGGGACCCTGGCCCCTGGGCCTTTGGCCGTGAGTCTCCACTTCCTGGCTGCCGAGTCTCGTTCCTGTTGCTGCGGGGGAAGGCTGAGCTCCGTGGCTCCCTGGGTGTCGACCTGCCTGTAGTCGGGGTCCAGGTCTGGGAGCCTTTGTGCTCCGCTGGCAGCCTGTGTGGGGTGACCGCCCCGTTAGCGGGGTGCGGGTCGGGGTGCCCCTCAATCGGAGAGAAGGAGCCTCCGAGGGCCTTTGGGACCGGGGCCGCCCCGTAAGCGGGGGCCAGTGCCCGGGAGTCCCGGGCGCTTTGCGGTGCAGGCAGCGGCTGGGGCCCCCTGTAAGCAGGGGTGCAGGCTCTTTGGCCGCCGCTTCGCGTGCCCAGCTGCGTTTGCCCAGGGTGCCCGCCTGCGAGCCCAGCTCCAGCACCGGCTGGAAGTCTGCCGTGCGACGCTTTGGTGAGTCGAGGCGCAGCAGGGGAGCTGCGTGGAGGTGGGGCGTCTGCTGCGGGTGGGTGGGCGCCAGCCGGGGAGGGTAGCTGGGGGAGCTGCCTGTGGGGGCGTAGGGGGCGCAGTTCCCTTGGGGCAGCGGAGTTGGCGCTTCTCAGGCCTAACTGTGGCCCCCTTCCTCGGCAGGAGCGGGCGGAGAAGGCGGCAGCGGCGGCGTGTGAAGCGGCGAGGCAAGAGCGAGCGGCGAGGCAAGAGCGAGCGGCGAGGCCGTGCTGGAGAGGAGGGGGCACAAGAAAGGCGCTCTGGGCAAAGAGACCTCCCTGTCCCCAGGGCGCGGTCACGTAAGAGCATGGCGGGCACCTTTGGAGTGCCCTGGCTGGTTTTGCGCTGGGCGACCTCCCTGTAAGCAGGGCTCGGTCTTTGCTTGCCTCGTGGTTGGCCTTTTGCCGTCTTGCTCCTTGGCTGCCCGGAGAGAGTGGCGTCCCTGTAAGGAGGGTGAGAGCCACCATCTCCGCACCCGAGGGGGAAATGGAGCTCTCCTGGACCCCAAGTCCACCCTGTAAGCAGGGGAGGGCTGTTTCTCTGCTCCCTCCTTTGGCCCTGGTGTCTTTTTGCCTGCTGGTGTCCTGGCCAGCCTGACCCCCCGAAGTCGGGGCCTGTCATGGCGTTTGCCCTATGGCCACCCGTGAAGCCCCTTGGCGTGTTGAGGCCCCGTGGCCTCCACGCAGCCCTGCGGGGCACATCTTAGGCTCTCCTCTGCGCGGGGGTAAGGATGGCTCCCCACATATTGGCTGCGCAGAGCTCCGTCTCCCTTCTGGGAAGTTGTGTTTGTGTGTCCTTGTCCTGTTGGTGTGAGTGAGCGAGCGAGTGAGCTTTTCCTTTAGGCCCCTAATAAAATCGCTGCAGTTTAGCTGTGCTTCGCAGGAGGGAAAAACGGGCTCTGTGCAACACCAGGGGGGTCCTCTCTGAGCCTGCGAACAGACTGAGAGCCCGGGCTTGCCCCTTCTTTCTAAGGACGGAGCGAAGCCGCTTACCTGTAGCGCTGGTGACGCGACCCGCCTGTAGCCAGGGTCTGGGTCTCCGCCTGCGTGGCTGCCTGTCCTGCTGGCGAGCTGCCAGAGCGAGAGCCCTGGAGTTGGGGCGTGTATGAAGAGCTGTGGAGCCCGTTGTCCCCAGGAGCGGCCCGACCTCCCTGTAAGCAGGGCTGGGGAGGCTGCTGTAGGCAGCCCACAGGAACGAGCCCTCCCTCGCCCTTTAGAGGGTGCAGGTTGAGGAAGTGCTGCGCCTTTGGCGCCGCTTTTGATGGGGCGATCTCCCCGCAGTTGTGGGTCGAGGTGGCTTCCCGGGCTCCTGACAGATGAGGAGGTGGTGTTGTGCTGCAGCCAGGAGGGCCAGCCCGTAAGTCGGGCGCAGGTGGGGGCCTCGGGCTCCGTGGGGCTGGTTGGGAGGGCCGAGCCGAGGGTCACGGCCCTGTAAGTAGGGCTCTGCGTGTCCCGTGCGCACGGCGGGAGGCGCTTGGAGGGTGACCCCCTGTAATCAGGCGGGTGCCCCTGGCCCCGGCCTTTCAGAGGCGTGGGGCCAGGGGGTGTGGGGCCGGGCGTGTGCCCTCCCCGTCGTCGGGGCTGGGACCCTGGCCCCTGGGCCTTTGGCCGTGAGTCTCCACTTCCTGGCTGCCGAGTCTCGTTCCTGTTGCTGCGGGGGAAGGCTGAGCTCCGTGGCTCCCTGGGTGTCGACCTGCCTGTAGTCGGGGTCCAGGTCTGGGAGCCTTTGGGCTCCGCTGGCAGCCTGTGTGGGGTGACCGCCCCGTTAGCGGGGTGCGGGTCGGGGTGCCCCTCAATCGGAGAGAAGGAGCCTCCGAGGGCCTTTGGGACCGGGGCCGCCCCGTAAGCGGGGGCCAGTGCCCGGGAGTCCCGGGCGCTTTGCGGTGCAGGCAGCGGCTGGGGCCCCCTGTAAGCAGGGGTGCAGGCTCTTTGGCCGCCGCTTCGCGTGCCCAGCTGCGTTTGCCCAGGGTGCCCGCCTGCGAGCCCAGCTCCAGCACCGGCTGGAAGTCTGCCGTGCGACGCTTTGGTGAGTCGAGGCGCAGCAGGGGAGTTGCGTGGAGGTGGGGCGTCTGCTGCGGGTGGGTGGGCGCCAGCCGGGGAGGGTAGCTGGGGGAGCTGCCTGTGGGGGCGTAGGGGGCGCAGTTCCCTTGGGGCGGCGGAGTTGGCGCTTCTCAGGCCTAACTGTGGCCCCCTTCCTCGGCAGGAGCTGGCGGAGAAGGCGGCAGCGGCGGCGTGTGAAGCGGCGAGGCAAGAGCGAGCGGCGAGGCAAGAGCGAGCGGCGAGGCCGTGCTGGAGAGGAGGGGGCACGAGAAAGGCGCTCTGGGCAAAGAGACCTCCCTGTCCCCAGGGCGCGGTCACGTAAGAGCATGGCGGGCACCTTTGGAGTGCCCTGGCTGGTTTTGCGCTGGGCGACCTCCCTGTAAGCAGGGCTCGGTCTTTGCTTGCCTCGTGGTTGGCCTTTTGCCGTCTTGCTCCTTGGCTGCCCGGAGAGAGTGGCGTCCCTGTAAGGAGGGTGAGAGCCACCATCTCCGCACCCGAGGGGGAAATGGAGCTCTCCTGGACCCCAAGTCCACCCTGTAAGCAGGGGAGGGCTGTTTCTCTGCTCCCTCCTTTGGCCCTGGTGTCTTTTTGCCTGCTGGTGTCCTGGCCAGCCTGACCCCCCGAAGTCGGGGCCTGTCATGGCGTTTGCCCTATGGCCACCCGTGAAGCCCCTTGGCGTGTTGAGGCCCCGTGGCCTCCACGCAGCCCTGCGGGGCACATCTTAGGCTCTCCTCTGCGCGGGGGTAAGGATGGCTCCCCACATATTGGCTGCGCAGAGCTCCGTCTCCCTTCTGGGAAGTTGTGTTTGTGTGTCCTTGTCCTGTTGGTGTGAGTGAGCGAGCGAGTGAGCTTTTCCTTTAGGCCCCTAATAAAATCGCTGCAGTTTAGCTGTGCTTCGCAGGAGGGAAAAACGGGCTCTGTGCAACACCAGGGGGGTCCTCTCTGAGCCTGCGAACAGACTGAGAGCCCGGGCTTGCCCCTTCTTTCTAAGGACGGAGCGAAGCCGCTTACCTGTAGCGCTGGTGACGCGACCCGCCTGTAGCCAGGGTCTGGGTCTCCGCCTGCGTGGCTGCCTGTCCTGCTGGCGAGCTGCCAGAGCGAGAGCCCTGGAGTTGGGGCGTGTATGAAGAGCTGTGGAGCCCGTTGTCCCCAGGAGCGGCCCGACCTCCCTGTAAGCAGGGCTGGGGAGGCTGCTGTAGGCAGCCCACAGGAACGAGCCCTCCCTCGCCCTTTAGAGGGTGCAGGTTGAGGAAGTGCTGCGCCTTTGGCGCCGCTTTTGATGGGGCGATCTCCCCGCAGTTGTGGGTCGAGGTGGCTTCCCGGGCTCCTGACAGATGAGGAGGTGGTGTTGTGCTGCAGCCAGGAGGGCCAGCCCGTAAGTCGGGCGCAGGTGGGGGCCTCGGGCTCCGTGGGGCTGGTTGGGAGGGCCGAGCCGAGGGTCACGGCCCTGTAAGTAGGGCTCTGCGTGTCCCGTGCGCACGGCGGGAGGCGCTTGGAGGGTGACCCCCTGTAATCAGGCGGGTGCCCCTGGCCCCGGCCTTTCAGAGGCGTGGGGCCAGGGGGTGTGGGGCCGGGCGTGTGCCCTCCCCGTCGTCGGGGCTGGGACCCTGGCCCCTGGGCCTTTGGCCGTGAGTCTCCACTTCCTGGCTGCCGAGTCTCGTTCCTGTTGCTGCGGGGGAAGGCTGAGCTCCGTGGCTCCCTGGGTGTCGACCTGCCTGTAGTCGGGGTCCAGGTCTGGGAGCCTTTGTGCTCCGCTGGCAGCCTGTGTGGGGTGACCGCCCCGTTAGCGGGGTGCGGGTCGGGGTGCCCCTCAATCGGAGAGAAGGAGCCTCCGAGGGCCTTTGGGACCGGGGCCGCCCCGTAAGCGGGGGCCAGTGCCCGGGAGTCCCGGGCGCTTTGCGGTGCAGGCAGCGGCTGGGGCCCCCTGTAAGCAGGGGTGCAGGCTCTTTGGCCGCCGCTTCGCGTGCCCAGCTGCGTTTGCCCAGGGTGCCCGCCTGCGAGCCCAGCTCCAGCACCGGCTGGAAGCCTGCCGTGCGACGCTTTGGTGAGTCGAGGCGCAGCAGGGGAGTTGCGTGGAGGTGGGGCGTCTGCTGCGGGTGGGTGGGCGCCAGCCGGGGAGGGTAGCTGGGGGAGCTGCCTGTGGGGGCGTAGGGGGCGCAGTTCCCTTGGGGCGGCGGAGTTGGCGCTTCTCAGGCCTAACTGTGGCCCCCTTCCTCGGCAGGAGCTGGCGGAGAAGGCGGCAGCGGCGGCGTGTGAAGCGGCGAGGCAAGAGCGAGCGGCGAGGCAAGAGCGAGCGGCGAGGCCGTGCTGGAGAGGAGGGGGCACAAGAAAGGCGCTCTGGGCAAAGAGACCTCCCTGTCCCCAGGGCGCGGTCACGTAAGAGCATGGCGGGCACCTTTGGAGTGCCCTGGCTGGTTTTGCGCTGGGCGACCTCCCTGTAAGCAGGGCTCGGTCTTTGCTTGCCTCGTGGTTGGCCTTTTGCCGTCTTGCTCCTTGGCTGCCCGGAGAGAGTGGCGTCCCTGTAAGGAGGGTGAGAGCCACCATCTCCGCACCCGAGGGGGAAATGGAGCTCTCCTGGACCCCAAGTCCACCCTGTAAGCAGGGGAGGACCGTTTCCCCTCTGCCCTCTCCTGGCCCTGGTCCTTGGAGAGTCCCCTTTCCCCAGGAGCGGCCCGACCTCCCTGTAAGCAGGGCTGGGGAGGCTGCTGTAGGCAGCCCACAGGAACGAGCCCTCCCTCGCCCTTTAGAGGGTGCAGGTTGAGGAAGTGCTGCGCCTTTGGCGCCGCTTTTGATGGGGCGATCTCCCCGCAGTTGTGGGTCGAGGTGGCTTCCCGGGCTCCTGACAGATGAGGAGGTGGTGTTGTGCTGCAGCCAGGAGGGCCAGCCCGTAAGTCGGGCGCAGGTGGGGGCCTCGGGCTCCGTGGGGCTGGTTGGGAGGGCCGAGCCGAGGGTCACGGCCCTGTAAGTAGGGCTCTGCGTGTCCCGTGCGCACGGCGGGAGGCGCTTGGAGGGTGACCCCCTGTAATCAGGCGGGTGCCCCTGGCCCCGGCCTTTCAGAGGCGTGGGGCCAGGGGGTGTGGGGCCGGGCGTGTGCCCTCCCCGTCGTCGGGGCTGGGACCCTGGCCCCTGGGCCTTTGGCCGTGAGTCTCCACTTCCTGGCTGCCGAGTCTCGTTCCTGTTGCTGCGGGGGAAGGCTGAGCTCCGTGGCTCCCTGGGTGTCGACCTGCCTGTAGTCGGGGTCCAGGTCTGGGAGCCTTTGTGCTCCGCTGGCAGCCTGTGTGGGGTGACCGCCCCGTTAGCGGGGTGCGGGTCGGGGTGCCCCTCAATCGGAGAGAAGGAGCCTCCGAGGGCCTTTGGGACCGGGGCCGCCCCGTAAGCGGGGGCCAGTGCCCGGGAGTCCCGGGCGCTTTGCGGTGCAGGCAGCGGCTGGGGCCCCCTGTAAGCAGGGGTGCAGGCTCTTTGGCCGCCGCTTCGCGTGCCCAGCTGCGTTTGCCCAGGGTGCCCGCCTGCGAGCCCAGCTCCAGCACCGGCTGGAAGCCTGCCGTGCGACGCTTTGGTGAGTCGAGGCGCAGCAGGGGAGTTGCGTGGAGGTGGGGCGTCTGCTGCGGGTGGGTGGGCGCCAGCCGGGGAGGGTAGCTGGGGGAGCTGCCTGTGGGGGCGTAGGGGGCGCAGTTCCCTTGGGGCGGCGGAGTTGGCGCTTCTCAGGCCTAACTGTGGCCCCCTTCCTCGGCAGGAGCGGGCGGAGAAGGCGGCAGCGGCAGCGTGTGAAGCGGCGAGGCAAGAGCGAGCGGCGAGGCAAGAGCGAGCGGCGAGGCCGTGCTGGAGAGGAGGGGGCACGAGAAAGGCGCTCTGGGCAAAGAGACCTCCCTGTCCCCAGGGCGCGGTCACGTAAGAGCATGGCGGGCACCTTTGGAGTGCCCTGGCTGGTTTTGCGCTGGGCGACCTCCCTGTAAGCAGGGCTCGGTCTTTGCTTGCCTCGTGGTTGGCCTTTTGCCGTCTTGCTCCTTGGCTGCCCGGAGAGAGTGGCGTCCCTGTAAGGAGGGTGAGAGCCACCATCTCCGCACCCGAGGGGGAAATGGAGCTCTCCTGGACCCCAAGTCCACCCTGTAAGCAGGGGAGGACCGTTTCCCCTCTGCCCTCTCCTGGCCCTGGTCCCTGGAGAGTCCCCTTTCCCCAGGAGCGGCCCGACCTCCCTGTAAGCAGGGCTGGGGAGGCTGCTGTAGGCAGCCCACAGGAACGAGCCCTCCCTCGCCCTTTAGAGGGTGCAGGTTGAGGAAGTGCTGCGCCTTTGGCGCCGCTTTTGATGGGGCGATCTCCCCGCAGTTGTGGGTCGAGGTGGCTTCCCGGGCTCCTGACAGATGAGGAGGTGGTGTTGTGCTGCAGCCAGGAGGGCCAGCCCGTAAGTCGGGCGCAGGTGGGGGCCTCGGGCTCCGTGGGGCTGGTTGGGAGGGCCGAGCCGAGGGTCACGGCCCTGTAAGTAGGGCTCTGCGTGTCCCGTGCGCACGGCGGGAGGCGCTTGGAGGGTGACCCCCTGTAATCAGGCGGGTGCCCCTGGCCCCGGCCTTTCAGAGGCGTGGGGCCAGGGAGTGTGGGGCCGGGCGTGTGCCCTCCCCGTCGTCGGGGCTGGGACCCTGGCCCCTGGGCCTTTGGCCGTGAGTCTCCACTTCCTGGCTGCCGAGTCTCGTTCCTGTTGCTGCGGGGGAAGGCTGAGCTCCGTGGCTCCCTGGGTGTCGACCTGCCTGTAGTCGGGGTCCAGGTCTGGGAGCCTTTGTGCTCCGCTGGCAGCCTGTGTGGGGTGACCGCCCCGTTAGCGGGGTGCGGGTCGGGGTGCCCCTCAATCGGAGAGAAGGAGCCTCCGAGGGCCTTTGGGACCGGGGCCGCCCCGTAAGCGGGGGCCAGTGCCCGGGAGTCCCGGGCGCTTTGCGGTGCAGGCAGCGGCTGGGGCCCCCTGTAAGCAGGGGTGCAGGCTCTTTGGCCGCCGCTTCGCGTGCCCAGCTGCGTTTGCCCAGGGTGCCCGCCTGCGAGCCCAGCTCCAGCACCGGCTGGAAGTCTGCCGTGCGACGCTTTGGTGAGTCGAGGCGCAGCAGGGGAGTTGCGTGGAGGTGGGGCGTCTGCTGCGGGTGGGTGGGCGCCAGCCGGGGAGGGTAGCTGGGGGAGCTGCCTGTGGGGGCGTAGGGGGCGCAGTTCCCTTGGGGCGGCGGAGTTGGCGCTTCTCAGGCCTAACTGTGGCCTCCTTCCTCGGCAGGAGCTGGCGGAGAAGGCGGCAGCGGCGGCGTGTGAAGCGGCGAGGCAAGAGCGAGCGGCGAGGCAAGAGCGAGCGGCGAGGCCGTGCTGGAGAGGAGGGGGCACAAGAAAGGCGCTCTGGGCAAAGAGACCTCCCTGTCCCCAGGGCGCGGTCACGTAAGAGCATGGCGGGCACCTTTGGAGTGCCCTGGCTGGTTTTGCGCTGGGCGACCTCCCTGTAAGCAGGGCTCGGTCTTTGCTTGCCTCGTGGTTGGCCTTTTGCCGTCTTGCTCCTTGGCTGCCCGGAGAGAGTGGCGTCCCTGTAAGGAGGGTGAGAGCCACCATCTCCGCACCCGAGGGGGAAATGGAGCTCTCCTGGACCCCAAGTCCACCCTGTAAGCAGGGGAGGACCGTTTCCCCTCTGCCCTCTCCTGGCCCTGGTCCCTGGAGAGTCCCCTTTCCCCAGGAGCGGCCCGACCTCCCTGTAAGCAGGGCTGGGGAGGCTGCTGTAGGCAGCCCACAGGAACGAGCCCTCCCTCGCCCTTTAGAGGGTGCAGGTTGAGGAAGTGCTGCGCCTTTGGCGCCGCTTTTGATGGGGCGATCTCCCCGCAGTTGTGGGTCGAGGTGGCTTCCCGGGCTCCTGACAGATGAGGAGGTGGTGTTGTGCTGCAGCCAGGAGGGCCAGCCCGTAAGTCGGGCGCAGGTGGGGGCCTCGGGCTCCGTGGGGCTGGTTGGGAGGGCCGAGCCGAGGGTCACGGCCCTGTAAGTAGGGCTCTGCGTGTCCCGTGCGCACGGCGGGAGGCGCTTGGAGGGTGACCCCCTGTAATCAGGCGGGTGCCCCTGGCCCCGGCCTTTCAGAGGCGTGGGGCCAGGGGGTGTGGGGCCGGGCGTGTGCCCTCCCCGTCGTCGGGGCTGGGACCCTGGCCCCTGGGCCTTTGGCCGTGAGTCTCCACTTCCTGGCTGCCGAGTCTCGTTCCTGTTGCTGCGGGGGAAGGCTGAGCTCCGTGGCTCCCTGGGTGTCGACCTGCCTGTAGTCGGGGTCCAGGTCTGGGAGCCTTTGTGCTCCGCTGGCAGCCTGTGTGGGGTGACCGCCCCGTTAGCGGGGTGCGGGTCGGGGTGCCCCTCAATCGGAGAGAAGGAGCCTCCGAGGGCCTTTGGGACCGGGGCCGCCCCGTAAGCGGGGGCCAGTGCCCGGGAGTCCCGGGCGCTTTGCGGTGCAGGCAGCGGCTGGGGCCCCCTGTAAGCAGGGGTGCAGGCTCTTTGGCCGCCGCTTCGCGTGCCCAGCTGCGTTTGCCCAGGGTGCCCGCCTGCGAGCCCAGCTCCAGCACCGGCTGGAAGCCTGCCGTGCGACGCTTTGGTGAGTCGAGGCGCAGCAGGGGAGTTGCGTGGAGGTGGGGCGTCTGCTGCGGGTGGGTGGGCGCCAGCCGGGGAGGGTAGCTGGGGGAGCTGCCTGTGGGGGCGTAGGGGGCGCAGTTCCCTTGGGGCGGCGGAGTTGGCGCTTCTCAGGCCTAACTGTGGCCTCCTTCCTCGGCAGGAGCTGGCGGAGAAGGCGGCAGCGGCGGCGTGTGAAGCGGCGAGGCAAGAGCGAGCAGCGAGGCAAGAGCGAGCGGCGAGGCCGTGCTGGAGAGGAGGGGGCACGAGAAAGGCGCTCTGGGCAAAGAGACCTCCCTGTCCCCAGGGCGCGGTCACGTAAGAGCATGGCGGGCACCTTTGGAGTGCCCTGGCTGGTTTTGCGCTGGGCGACCTCCCTGTAAGCAGGGCTCGGTCTTTGCTTGCCTCGTGGTTGGCCTTTTGCCGTCTTGCTCCTTGGCTGCCCGGAGAGAGTGGCGTCCCTGTAAGGAGGGTGAGAGCCACCATCTCCGCACCCGAGGGGGAAATGGAGCTCTCCTGGACCCCAAGTCCACCCTGTAAGCAGGGGAGGACCGTTTCCCCTCTGCCCTCTCCTGGCCCTGGTCCTTGGAGAGTCCCCTTTCCCCAGGAGCGGCCCGACCTCCCTGTAAGCAGGGCTGGGGAGGCTGCTGTAGGCAGCCCACAGGAACGAGCCCTCCCTCGCCCTTTAGAGGGTGCAGGTTGAGGAAGTGCTGCGCCTTTGGCGCCGCTTTTGATGGGGCGATCTCCCCGCAGTTGTGGGTCGAGGTGGCTTCCCGGGCTCCTGACAGATGAGGAGGTGGTGGTGTGCTGCAGCCAGGAGGGCCAGCCCGTAAGTCGGGCGCAGGTGGGGGCCTCGGGCTCCGTGGGGCTGGTTGGGAGGGCCGAGCCGAGGGTCACGGCCCTGTAAGTAGGGCTCTGCGTGTCCCGTGCGCACGGCGGGAGGCGCTTGGAGGGTGACCCCCTGTAATCAGGCGGGTGCCCCTGGCCCCGGCCTTTCAGAGGCGTGGGGCCAGGGGGTGTGGGGCCGGGCGTGTGCCCTCCCCGTCGTCGGGGCTGGGACCCTGGCCCCTGGGCCTTTGGCCGTGAGTCTCCACTTCCTGGCTGCCGAGTCTCGTTCCTGTTGCTGCGGGGGAAGGCTGAGCTCTGTGGCTCCCTGGGTGTCGACCTGCCTGTAGTCGGGGTCCAGGTCTGGGAGCCTTTGTGCTCCGCTGGCAGCCTGTGTGGGGTGACCGCCCCGTTAGCGGGGTGCGGGTCGGGGTGCCCCTCAATCGGAGAGAAGGAGCCTCCGAGGGCCTTTGGGACCGGGGCCGCCCCGTAAGCGGGGGCCAGTGCCCGGGAGTCCTGGGCGCTTTGCGGTGCAGGCAGCGGCTGGGGCCCCCTGTAAGCAGGGGTGCAGGCTCTTTGGCCGCCGCTTCGCGTGCCCAGCTGCGTTTGCCCAGGGTGCCCGCCTGCGAGCCCAGCTCCAGCACCGGCTGGAAGTCTGCCGTGCGACGCTTTGGTGAGTCGAGGCGCAGCAGGGGAGTTGCGTGGAGGTGGGGCGTCTGCTGCGGGTGGGTGGGCGCCAGCCGGGGAGGGTAGCTGGGGGAGCTGCCTGTGGGGGCGTAGGGGGCGCAGTTCCCTTGGGGCGGCGGAGTTGGCGCTTCTCAGGCCTAACTGTGGCCCCCTTCCTCGGCAGGAGCGGGCGGAGAAGGCGGCAGCGGCGGCGTGTGAAGCGGCGAGGCAAGAGCGAGCGGCGAGGCAAGAGCGAGCGGCGAGGCCGTGCTGGAGAGGAGGGGGCACGAGAAAGGCGCTCTGGGCAAAGAGACCTCCCTGTCCCCAGGGCGCGGTCACGTAAGAGCATGGCGGGCACCTTTGGAGTGCCCTGGCTGGTTTTGCGCTGGGCGACCTCCCTGTAAGCAGGGCTCGGTCTTTGCTTGCCTCGTGGTTGGCCTTTTGCCGTCTTGCTCCTTGGCTGCCCGGAGAGAGTGGCGTCCCTGTAAGGAGGGTGAGAGCCACCATCTCCGCACCCGAGGGGGAAATGGAGCTCTCCTGGACCCCAAGTCCACCCTGTAAGCAGGGGAGGACCGTTTCCCCTCTGCCCTCTCCTGGCCCTGGTCCCTGGAGAGTCCCCTTTCCCCAGGAGCGGCCCGACCTCCCTGTAAGCAGGGCTGGGGAGGCTGCTGTAGGCAGCCCACAGGAACGAGCCCTCCCTCGCCCTTTAGAGGGTGCAGGTTGAGGAAGTGCTGCGCCTTTGGCGCCGCTTTTGATGGGGCGATCTCCCCGCAGTTGTGGGTCGAGGTGGCTTCCCGGGCTCCTGACAGATGAGGAGGTGGTGTTGTGCTGCAGCCAGGAGGGCCAGCCCGTAAGTCGGGCGCAGGTGGGGGCCTCGGGCTCCGTGGGGCTGGTTGGGAGGGCCGAGCCGAGGGTCACGGCCCTGTAAGTAGGGCTCTGCGTGTCCCGTGCGCACGGCGGGAGGCGCTTGGAGGGTGACCCCCTGTAATCAGGCGGGTGCCCCTGGCCCCGGCCTTTCAGAGGCGTGGGGCCAGGGGGTGTGGGGCCGGGCGTGTGCCCTCCCCGTCGTCGGGGCTGGGACCCTGGCCCCTGGGCCTTTGGCCGTGAGTCTCCACTTCCTGGCTGCCGAGTCTCGTTCCTGTTGCTGCGGGGGAAGGCTGAGCTCTGTGGCTCCCTGGGTGTCGACCTGCCTGTAGTCGGGGTCCAGGTCTGGGAGCCTTTGTGCTCCGCTGGCAGCCTGTGTGGGGTGACCGCCCCGTTAGCGGGGTGCGGGTCGGGGTGCCCCTCAATCGGAGAGAAGGAGCCTCCGAGGGCCTTTGGGACCGGGGCCGCCCCGTAAGCGGGGGCCAGTGCCCGGGAGTCCCGGGCGCTTTGCGGTGCAGGCAGCGGCTGGGGCCCCCTGTAAGCAGGGGTGCAGGCTCTTTGGCCGCCGCTTCGCGTGCCCAGCTGCGTTTGCCCAGGGTGCCCGCCTGCGAGCCCAGCTCCAGCACCGGCTGGAAGTCTGCCGTGCGACGCTTTGGTGAGTCGAGGCGCGGCAGGGGAGCTGCGTGGAGGTGGGGCGTCTGCTGCGGGTGGGTGGGCGCCAGCCGGGGAGGGTAGCTGGGGGAGCTGCCTGTGGGGGCGTAGGGGGCACAGTTCCCTTGGGGCGGCGGAGTTGGCGCTTCTCAGGCCTAACTGTGGCCCCCTTCCTCGGCAGGAGCGGGCGGAGAAGGCGGCAGCGGCGGCGTGTGAAGCGGCGAGGCAAGAGCGAGCGGCGAGGCAAGAGCGAGCGGCGAGGCCGTGCTGGAGAGGAGGGGGCACGAGAAAGGCGCTCTGGGCAAAGAGACCTCCCTGTCCCCAGGGCGCGGTCACGTAAGAGCATGGCGGGCACCTTTGGAGTGCCCTGGCTGGTTTTGCGCTGGGCGACCTCCCTGTAAGCAGGGCTCGGTCTTTGCTTGCCTCGTGGTTGGCCTTTTGCCGTCTTGCTCCTTGGCTGCCCGGAGAGAGTGGCGTCCCTGTAAGGAGGGTGAGAGCCACCATCTCCGCACCCGAGGGGGAAATGGAGCTCTCCTGGACCCCAAGTCCACCCTGTAAGCAGGAGAGGGCTGTTTCTCTGCTCCCTCCTTTGGCCCTGATGTCTTTTTGCCTGCTGGTGTCCTGGCCAGCCTGACCCCCCCGAAGTCGGGGCCTGTCATGGCGTTTGCCCTATGGCCACCCGTGAAGCCCCTTGGCGTGTTGAGGCCCCGTGGCCTCCACGCAGCCCTGCGGGGCACATCTTAGGCTCTCCTCTGCGCGGGGGTAAGGATGGCTCCCCACATATTGGCTGCGCAGAGCTCCGTCTCCCTTCTGGGAAGTTGTGTTTGTGTGTCCTTGTCCTGTTGGTGTGAGTGAGCGAGCGAGTGAGCTTTTCCTTTAGGCCCCTAATAAAATCGCTGCAGTTTAGCTGTGCTTCGCAGGAGGGAAAAACGGGCTCTGTGCAACACCAGGGGGGTCCTCTCTGAGCCTGCGAACAGACTGAGAGCCCGGGCTTGCCCCTTCTTTCTAAGGACGGAGCGAAGCCGCTTACCTGTAGCGCTGGTGACGCGACCCGCCTGTAGCCAGGGTCTGGGTCTCCGCCTGCGTGGCTGCCTGTCCTGCTGGCGAGCTGCCAGAGCGAGAGCCCTGGAGTTGGGGCGTGTATGAGGAGCTGTGGAGCCCGTTGTCCCCAGGAGCGGCCCGACCTCCCTGTAAGCAGGGCTGGGGAGGCTGCTGTAGGCAGCCCACAGGAACGAGCCCTCCCTCGCCCTTTAGAGGGTGCAGGTTGAGGAAGTGCTGCGCCTTTGGCGCCGCTTTTGATGGGGCGATCTCCCCGCAGTTGTGGGTCGAGGTGGCTTCCCGGGCTCCTGACAGATGAGGAGGTGGTGGTGTGCTGCAGCCAGGAGGGCCAGCCCGTAAGTCGGGCGCAGGTGGGGGCCTCGGGCTCCGTGGGGCTGGTTGGGAGGGCCGAGCCGAGGGTCACGGCCCTGTAAGTAGGGCTCTGCGTGTCCCGTGCGCACGGCGGGAGGCGCTTGGAGGGTGACCCCCTGTAATCAGGCGGGTGCCCCTGGCCCCGGCCTTTCAGAGGCGTGGGGCCAGGGGGTGTGGGGCCGGGCGTGTGCCCTCCCCGTCGTCGGGGCTGGGACCCTGGCCCCTGGGCCTTTGGCCGTGAGTCTCCACTTCCTGGCTGCCGAGTCTCGTTCCTGTTGCTGCGGGGGAAGGCTGAGCTCTGTGGCTCCCTGGGTGTCGACCTGCCTGTAGTCGGGGTCCAGGTCTGGGAGCCTTTGTGCTCCGCTGGCAGCCTGTGTGGGGTGACCGCCCCGTTAGCGGGGTGCGGGTCGGGGTGCCCCTCAATCGGAGAGAAGGAGCCTCCGAGGGCCTTTGGGACCGGGGCCGCCCCGTAAGCGGGGGCCAGTGCCCGGGAGTCCCGGGCGCTTTGCGGTGCAGGCAGCGGCTGGGGCCCCCTGTAAGCAGGGGTGCAGGCTCTTTGGCCGCCGCTTCGCGTGCCCAGCTGCGTTTGCCCAGGGTGCCCGCCTGCGAGCCCAGCTCCAGCACCGGCTGGAAGTCTGCCGTGCGACGCTTTGGTGAGTCGAGGCGCAGCAGGGGAGTTGCGTGGAGGTGGGGCGTCTGCTGCGGGTGGGTGGGCGCCAGCCGGGGAGGGTAGCTGGGGGAGCTGCCTGTGGGGGCGTAGGGGGCGCAGTTCCCTTGGGGCGGCGGAGTTGGCGCTTCTCAGGCCTAACTGTGGCCCCCTTCCTCGGCAGGAGCGGGCGGAGAAGGCGGCAGCGGCGGCGTGTGAAGCGGCGAGGCAAGAGCGAGCGGCGAGGCAAGAGCGAGCGGCGAGGCCGTGCTGGAGAGGAGGGGGCACGAGAAAGGCGCTCTGGGCAAAGAGACCTCCCTGTCCCCAGGGCGCGGTCACGTAAGAGCATGGCGGGCACCTTTGGAGTGCCCTGGCTGGTTTTGCGCTGGGCGACCTCCCTGTAAGCAGGGCTCGGTCTTTGCTTGCCTCGTGGTTGGCCTTTTGCCGTCTTGCTCCTTGGCTGCCCGGAGAGAGTGGCGTCCCTGTAAGGAGGGTGAGAGCCACCATCTCCGCACCCGAGGGGGAAATGGAGCTCTCCTGGACCCCAAGTCCACCCTGTAAGCAGGGGAGGACCGTTTCCCCTCTGCCCTCTCCTGGCCCTGGTCCCTGGAGAGTCCCCTTTCCCCAGGAGCGGCCCGACCTCCCTGTAAGCAGGGCTGGGGAGGCTGCTGTAGGCAGCCCACAGGAACGAGCCCTCCCTCGCCCTTTAGAGGGTGCAGGTTGAGGAAGTGCTGCGCCTTTGGCGCCGCTTTTGATGGGGCGATCTCCCCGCAGTTGTGGGTCGAGGTGGCTTCCCGGGCTCCTGACAGATGAGGAGGTGGTGTTGTGCTGCAGCCAGGAGGGCCAGCCCGTAAGTCGGGCGCAGGTGGGGGCCTCGGGCTCCGTGGGGCTGGTTGGGAGGGCCGAGCCGAGGGTCACGGCCCTGTAAGTAGGGCTCTGCGTGTCCCGTGCGCACGGCGGGAGGCGCTTGGAGGGTGACCCCCTGTAATCAGGCGGGTGCCCCTGGCCCCGGCCTTTCAGAGGCGTGGGGCCAGGGGGTGTGGGGCCGGGCGTGTGCCCTCCCCGTCGTCGGGGCTGGGACCCTGGCCCCTGGGCCTTTGGCCGTGAGTCTCCACTTCCTGGCTGCCGAGTCTCGTTCCTGTTGCTGCGGGGGAAGGCTGAGCTCCGTGGCTCCCTGGGTGTCGACCTGCCTGTAGTCGGGGTCCAGGTCTGGGAGCCTTTGTGCTCCGCTGGCAGCCTGTGTGGGGTGACCGCCCCGTTAGCGGGGTGCGGGTCGGGGTGCCCCTCAATCGGAGAGAAGGAGCCTCCGAGGGCCTTTGGGACCGGGGCCGCCCCGTAAGCGGGGGCCAGTGCCCGGGAGTCCCGGGCGCTTTGCGGTGCAGGCAGCGGCTGGGGCCCCCTGTAAGCAGGGGTGCAGGCTCTTTGGCCGCCGCTTCGCGTGCCCAGCTGCGTTTGCCCAGGGTGCCCGCCTGCGAGCCCAGCTCCAGCACCGGCTGGAAGTCTGCCGTGCGACGCTTTGGTGAGTCGAGGCGCAGCAGGGGAGTTGCGTGGAGGTGGGGCGTCTGCTGCGGGTGGGTGGGCGCCAGCCGGGGAGGGTAGCTGGGGGAGCTGCCTGTGGGGGCGTAGGGGGCGCAGTTCCCTTGGGGCGGCGGAGTTGGCGCTTCTCAGGCCTAACTGTGGCCTCCTTCCTCGGCAGGAGCTGGCGGAGAAGGCGGCAGCGGCGGCGTGTGAAGCGGCGAGGCAAGAGCGAGCGGCGAGGCAAGAGCGAGCGGCGAGGCCGTGCTGGAGAGGAGGGGGCACAAGAAAGGCGCTCTGGGCAAAGAGACCTCCCTGTCCCCAGGGCGCGGTCACGTAAGAGCATGGCGGGCACCTTTGGAGTGCCCTGGCTGGTTTTGCGCTGGGCGACCTCCCTGTAAGCAGGGCTCGGTCTTTGCTTGCCTCGTGGTTGGCCTTTTGCCGTCTTGCTCCTTGGCTGCCCGGAGAGAGTGGCGTCCCTGTAAGGAGGGTGAGAGCCACCATCTCCGCACCCGAGGGGGAAATGGAGCTCTCCTGGACCCCAAGTCCACCCTGTAAGCAGGGGAGGACCGTTTCCCCTCTGCCCTCTCCTGGCCCTGGTCCCTGGAGAGTCCCCTTTCCCCAGGAGCGGCCCGACCTCCCTGTAAGCAGGGCTGGGGAGGCTGCTGTAGGCAGCCCACAGGAACGAGCCCTCCCTCGCCCTTTAGAGGGTGCAGGTTGAGGAAGTGCTGCGCCTTTGGCGCCGCTTTTGATGGGGCGATCTCCCCGCAGTTGTGGGTCGAGGTGGCTTCCCGGGCTCCTGACAGATGAGGAGGTGGTGTTGTGCTGCAGCCAGGAGGGCCAGCCCGTAAGTCGGGCGCAGGTGGGGGCCTCGGGCTCCGTGGGGCTGGTTGGGAGGGCCGAGCCGAGGGTCACGGCCCTGTAAGTAGGGCTCTGCGTGTCCCGTGCGCACGGCGGGAGGCGCTTGGAGGGTGACCCCCTGTAATCAGGCGGGTGCCCCTGGCCCCGGCCTTTCAGAGGCGTGGGGCCAGGGGGTGTGGGGCCGGGCGTGTGCCCTCCCCGTCGTCGGGGCTGGGACCCTGGCCCCTGGGCCTTTGGCCGTGAGTCTCCACTTCCTGGCTGCCGAGTCTCGTTCCTGTTGCTGCGGGGGAAGGCTGAGCTCCGTGGCTCCCTGGGTGTCGACCTGCCTGTAGTCGGGGTCCAGGTCTGGGAGCCTTTGTGCTCCGCTGGCAGCCTGTGTGGGGTGACCGCCCCGTTAGCGGGGTGCGGGTCGGGGTGCCCCTCAATCGGAGAGAAGGAGCCTCCGAGGGCCTTTGGGACCGGGGCCGCCCCGTAAGCGGGGGCCAGTGCCCGGGAGTCCCGGGCGCTTTGCGGTGCAGGCAGCGGCTGGGGCCCCCTGTAAGCAGGGGTGCAGGCTCTTTGGCCGCCGCTTCGCGTGCCCAGCTGCGTTTGCCCAGGGTGCCCGCCTGCGAGCCCAGCTCCAGCACCGGCTGGAAGCCTGCCGTGCGACGCTTTGGTGAGTCGAGGCGCAGCAGGGGAGTTGCGTGGAGGTGGGGCGTCTGCTGCGGGTGGGTGGGCGCCAGCCGGGGAGGGTAGCTGGGGGAGCTGCCTGTGGGGGCGTAGGGGGCGCAGTTCCCTTGGGGCGGCGGAGTTGGCGCTTCTCAGGCCTAACTGTGGCCTCCTTCCTCGGCAGGAGCTGGCGGAGAAGGCGGCAGCGGCGGCGTGTGAAGCGGCGAGGCAAGAGCGAGCAGCGAGGCAAGAGCGAGCGGCGAGGCCGTGCTGGAGAGGAGGGGGCACGAGAAAGGCGCTCTGGGCAAAGAGACCTCCCTGTCCCCAGGGCGCGGTCACGTAAGAGCATGGCGGGCACCTTTGGAGTGCCCTGGCTGGTTTTGCGCTGGGCGACCTCCCTGTAAGCAGGGCTCGGTCTTTGCTTGCCTCGTGGTTGGCCTTTTGCCGTCTTGCTCCTTGGCTGCCCGGAGAGAGTGGCGTCCCTGTAAGGAGGGTGAGAGCCACCATCTCCGCACCCGAGGGGGAAATGGAGCTCTCCTGGACCCCAAGTCCACCCTCTAAGCAGGGGAGGACCGTTTCCCCTCTGCCCTCTCCTGGCCCTGGTCCCTGGAGAGTCCCCTTTCCCCAGGAGCGGCCCGACCTCCCTGTAAGCAGGGCTGGGGAGGCTGCTGTAGGCAGCCCACAGGAACGAGCCCTCCCTCGCCCTTTAGAGGGTGCAGGTTGAGGAAGTGCTGCGCCTTTGGCGCCGCTTTTGATGGGGCGATCTCCCCGCAGTTGTGGGTCGAGGTGGCTTCCCGGGCTCCTGACAGATGAGGAGGTGGTGGTGTGCTGCAGCCAGGAGGGCCAGCCCGTAAGTCGGGCGCAGGTGGGGGCCTCGGGCTCCGTGGGGCTGGTTGGGAGGGCCGAGCCGAGGGTCACGGCCCTGTAAGTAGGGCTCTGCGTGTCCCGTGCGCACGGCGGGAGGCGCTTGGAGGGTGACCCCCTGTAATCAGGCGGGTGCCCCTGGCCCCGGCCTTTCAGAGGCGTGGGGCCAGGGGGTGTGGGGCCGGGCGTGTGCCCTCCCCGTCGTCGGGGCTGGGACCCTGGCCCCTGGGCCTTTGGCCGTGAGTCTCCACTTCCTGGCTGCCGAGTCTCGTTCCTGTTGCTGCGGGGGAAGGCTGAGCTCTGTGGCTCCCTGGGTGTCGACCTGCCTGTAGTCGGGGTCCAGGTCTGGGAGCCTTTGTGCTCCGCTGGCAGCCTGTGTGGGGTGACCGCCCCGTTAGCGGGGTGCGGGTCGGGGTGCCCCTCAATCGGAGAGAAGGAGCCTCCGAGGGCCTTTGGGACCGGGGCCGCCCCGTAAGCGGGGGCCAGTGCCCGGGAGTCCCGGGCGCTTTGCGGTGCAGGCAGCGGCTGGGGCCCCCTGTAAGCAGGGGTGCAGGCTCTTTGGCCGCCGCTTCGCGTGCCCAGCTGCGTTTGCCCAGGGTGCCCGCCTGCGAGCCCAGCTCCAGCACCGGCTGGAAGTCTGCCGTGCGACGCTTTGGTGAGTCGAGGCGCAGCAGGGGAGTTGCGTGGAGGTGGGGCGTCTGCTGCGGGTGGGTGGGCGCCAGCCGGGGAGGGTAGCTGGGGGAGCTGCCTGTGGGGGCGTAGGGGGCGCAGTTCCCTTGGGGCGGCGGAGTTGGCGCTTCTCAGGCCTAACTGTGGCCCCCTTCCTCGGCAGGAGCGGGCGGAGAAGGCGGCAGCGGCGGCGTGTGAAGCGGCGAGGCAAGAGCGAGCGGCGAGGCAAGAGCGAGCGGCGAGGCCGTGCTGGAGAGGAGGGGGCACGAGAAAGGCGCTCTGGGCAAAGAGACCTCCCTGTCCCCAGGGCGCGGTCACGTAAGAGCATGGCGGGCACCTTTGGAGTGCCCTGGCTGGTTTTGTGCTGGGCGACCTCCCTGTAAGCAGGGCTCGGTCTTTGCTTGCCTCGTGGTTGGCCTTTTGCCGTCTTGCTCCTTGGCTGCCCGGAGAGAGTGGCGTCCCTGTAAGGAGGGTGAGAGCCACCATCTCCGCACCCGAGGGGGAAATGGAGCTCTCCTGGACCCCAAGTCCACCCTGTAAGCAGGGGAGGACCGTTTCCCCTCTGCCCTCTCCTGGCCCTGGTCCCTGGAGAGTCCCCTTTCCCCAGGAGCGGCCCGACCTCCCTGTAAGCAGGGCTGGGGAGGCTGCTGTAGGCAGCCCACAGGAACGAGCCCTCCCTCGCCCTTTAGAGGGTGCAGGTTGAGGAAGTGCTGCGCCTTTGGCGCCGCTTTTGATGGGGCGATCTCCCCGCAGTTGTGGGTCGAGGTGGCTTCCCGGGCTCCTGACAGATGAGGAGGTGGTGTTGTGCTGCAGCCAGGAGGGCCAGCCCGTAAGTCGGGCGCAGGTGGGGGCCTCGGGCTCCGTGGGGCTGGTTGGGAGGGCCGAGCCGAGGGTCACGGCCCTGTAAGTAGGGCTCTGCGTGTCCCGTGCGCACGGCGGGAGGCGCTTGGAGGGTGACCCCCTGTAATCAGGCGGGTGCCCCTGGCCCCGGCCTTTCAGAGGCGTGGGGCCAGGGGGTGTGGGGCCGGGCGTGTGCCCTCCCCGTCGTCGGGGCTGGGACCCTGGCCCCTGGGCCTTTGGCCGTGAGTCTCCACTTCCTGGCTGCCGAGTCTCGTTCCTGTTGCTGCGGGGGAAGGCTGAGCTCTGTGGCTCCCTGGGTGTCGACCTGCCTGTAGTCGGGGTCCAGGTCTGGGAGCCTTTGTGCTCCGCTGGCAGCCTGTGTGGGGTGACCGCCCCGTTAGCGGGGTGCGGGTCGGGGTGCCCCTCAATCGGAGAGAAGGAGCCTCCGAGGGCCTTTGGGACCGGGGCCGCCCCGTAAGCGGGGGCCAGTGCCCGGGAGTCCCGGGCGCTTTGCGGTGCAGGCAGCGGCTGGGGCCCCCTGTAAGCAGGGGTGCAGGCTCTTTGGCCGCCGCTTCGCGTGCCCAGCTGCGTTTGCCCAGGGTGCCCGCCTGCGAGCCCAGCTCCAGCACCGGCTGGAAGTCTGCCGTGCGACGCTTTGGTGAGTCGAGGCGCGGCAGGGGAGCTGCGTGGAGGTGGGGCGTCTGCTGCGGGTGGGTGGGCGCCAGCCGGGGAGGGTAGCTGGGGGAGCTGCCTGTGGGGGCGTAGGGGGCGCAGTTCCCTTGGGGCGGCGGAGTTGGCGCTTCTCAGGCCTAACTGTGGCCCCCTTCCTCGGCAGGAGCGGGCGGAGAAGGCGGCAGCGGCGGCGTGTGAAGCGGCGAGGCAAGAGCGAGCGGCGAGGCAAGAGCGAGCGGCGAGGCCGTGCTGGAGAGGAGGGGGCACGAGAAAGGCGCTCTGGGCAAAGAGACCTCCCTGTCCCCAGGGCGCGGTCACGTAAGAGCATGGCGGGCACCTTTGGAGTGCCCTGGCTGGTTTTGCGCTGGGCGACCTCCCTGTAAGCAGGGCTCGGTCTTTGCTTGCCTCGTGGTTGGCCTTTTGCCGTCTTGCTCCTTGGCTGCCCGGAGAGAGTGGCGTCCCTGTAAGGAGGGTGAGAGCCACCATCTCCGCACCCGAGGGGGAAATGGAGCTCTCCTGGACCCCAAGTCCACCCTGTAAGCAGGAGAGGGCTGTTTCTCTGCTCCCTCCTTTGGCCCTGATGTCTTTTTGCCTGCTGGTGTCCTGGCCAGCCTGACCCCCCCGAAGTCGGGGCCTGTCATGGCGTTTGCCCTATGGCCACCCGTGAAGCCCCTTGGCGTGTTGAGGCCCCGTGGCCTCCACGCAGCCCTGCGGGGCACATCTTAGGCTCTCCTCTGCGCGGGGGTAAGGATGGCTCCCCACATATTGGCTGCGCAGAGCTCCGTCTCCCTTCTGGGAAGTTGTGTTTGTGTGTCCTTGTCCTGTTGGTGTGAGTGAGCGAGCGAGTGAGCTTTTCCTTTAGGCCCCTAATAAAATCGCTGCAGTTTAGCTGTGCTTCGCAGGAGGGAAAAACGGGCTCTGTGCAACACCAGGGGGGTCCTCTCTGAGCCTGCGAACAGACTGAGAGCCCGGGCTTGCCCCTTCTTTCTAAGGACGGAGCGAAGCCGCTTACCTGTAGCGCTGGTGACGCGACCCGCCTGTAGCCAGGGTCTGGGTCTCCGCCTGCGTGGCTGCCTGTCCTGCTGGCGAGCTGCCAGAGCGAGAGCCCTGGAGTTGGGGCGTGTATGAGGAGCTGTGGAGCCCGTTGTCCCCAGGAGCGGCCCGACCTCCCTGTAAGCAGGGCTGGGGAGGCTGCTGTAGGCAGCCCACAGGAACGAGCCCTCCCTCGCCCTTTAGAGGGTGCAGGTTGAGGAAGTGCTGCGCCTTTGGCGCCGCTTTTGATGGGGCGATCTCCCCGCAGTTGTGGGTCGAGGTGGCTTCCCGGGCTCCTGACAGATGAGGAGGTGGTGGTGTGCTGCAGCCAGGAGGGCCAGCCCGTAAGTCGGGCGCAGGTGGGGGCCTCGGGCTCCGTGGGGCTGGTTGGGAGGGCCGAGCCGAGGGTCACGGCCCTGTAAGTAGGGCTCTGCGTGTCCCGTGCGCACGGCGGGAGGCGCTTGGAGGGTGACCCCCTGTAATCAGGCGGGTGCCCCTGGCCCCGGCCTTTCAGAGGCGTGGGGCCAGGGGGTGTGGGGCCGGGCGTGTGCCCTCCCCGTCGTCGGGGCTGGGACCCTGGCCCCTGGGCCTTTGGCCGTGAGTCTCCACTTCCTGGCTGCCGAGTCTCGTTCCTGTTGCTGCGGGGGAAGGCTGAGCTCTGTGGCTCCCTGGGTGTCGACCTGCCTGTAGTCGGGGTCCAGGTCTGGGAGCCTTTGTGCTCCGCTGGCAGCCTGTGTGGGGTGACCGCCCCGTTAGCGGGGTGCGGGTCGGGGTGCCCCTCAATCGGAGAGAAGGAGCCTCCGAGGGCCTTTGGGACCGGGGCCGCCCCGTAAGCGGGGGCCAGTGCCCGGGAGTCCCGGGCGCTTTGCGGTGCAGGCAGCGGCTGGGGCCCCCTGTAAGCAGGGGTGCAGGCTCTTTGGCCGCCGCTTCGCGTGCCCAGCTGCGTTTGCCCAGGGTGCCCGCCTGCGAGCCCAGCTCCAGCACCGGCTGGAAGTCTGCCGTGCGACGCTTTGGTGAGTCGAGGCGCAGCAGGGGAGTTGCGTGGAGGTGGGGCGTCTGCTGCGGGTGGGTGGGCGCCAGCCGGGGAGGGTAGCTGGGGGAGCTGCCTGTGGGGGCGTAGGGGGCGCAGTTCCCTTGGGGCGGCGGAGTTGGCGCTTCTCAGGCCTAACTGTGGCCCCCTTCCTCGGCAGGAGCGGGCGGAGAAGGCGGCAGCGGCGGCGTGTGAAGCGGCGAGGCAAGAGCGAGCGGCGAGGCAAGAGCGAGCGGCGAGGCCGTGCTGGAGAGGAGGGGGCACGAGAAAGGCGCTCTGGGCAAAGAGACCTCCCTGTCCCCAGGGCGCGGTCACGTAAGAGCATGGCGGGCACCTTTGGAGTGCCCTGGCTGGTTTTGCGCTGGGCGACCTCCCTGTAAGCAGGGCTCGGTCTTTGCTTGCCTCGTGGTTGGCCTTTTGCCGTCTTGCTCCTTGGCTGCCCGGAGAGAGTGGCGTCCCTGTAAGGAGGGTGAGAGCCACCATCTCCGCACCCGAGGGGGAAATGGAGCTCTCCTGGACCCCAAGTCCACCCTGTAAGCAGGGGAGGACCGTTTCCCCTCTGCCCTCTCCTGGCCCTGGTCCCTGGAGAGTCCCCTTTCCCCAGGAGCGGCCCGACCTCCCTGTAAGCAGGGCTGGGGAGGCTGCTGTAGGCAGCCCACAGGAACGAGCCCTCCCTCGCCCTTTAGAGGGTGCAGGTTGAGGAAGTGCTGCGCCTTTGGCGCCGCTTTTGATGGGGCGATCTCCCCGCAGTTGTGGGTCGAGGTGGCTTCCCGGGCTCCTGACAGATGAGGAGGTGGTGTTGTGCTGCAGCCAGGAGGGCCAGCCCGTAAGTCGGGCGCAGGTGGGGGCCTCGGGCTCCGTGGGGCTGGTTGGGAGGGCCGAGCCGAGGGTCACGGCCCTGTAAGTAGGGCTCTGCGTGTCCCGTGCGCACGGCGGGAGGCGCTTGGAGGGTGACCCCCTGTAATCAGGCGGGTGCCCCTGGCCCCGGCCTTTCAGAGGCGTGGGGCCAGGGGGTGTGGGGCCGGGCGTGTGCCCTCCCCGTCGTCGGGGCTGGGACCCTGGCCCCTGGGCCTTTGGCCGTGAGTCTCCACTTCCTGGCTGCCGAGTCTCGTTCCTGTTGCTGCGGGGGAAGGCTGAGCTCTGTGGCTCCCTGGGTGTCGACCTGCCTGTAGTCGGGGTCCAGGTCTGGGAGCCTTTGTGCTCCGCTGGCAGCCTGTGTGGGGTGACCGCCCCGTTAGCGGGGTGCGGGTCGGGGTGCCCCTCAATCGGAGAGAAGGAGCCTCCGAGGGCCTTTGGGACCGGGGCCGCCCCGTAAGCGGGGGCCAGTGCCCGGGAGTCCCGGGCGCTTTGCGGTGCAGGCAGCGGCTGGGGCCCCCTGTAAGCAGGGGTGCAGGCTCTTTGGCCGCCGCTTCGCGTGCCCAGCTGCGTTTGCCCAGGGTGCCCGCCTGCGAGCCCAGCTCCAGCACCGGCTGGAAGTCTGCCGTGCGACGCTTTGGTGAGTCGAGGCGCGGCAGGGGAGCTGCGTGGAGGTGGGGCGTCTGCTGCGGGTGGGTGGGCGCCAGCCGGGGAGGGTAGCTGGGGGAGCTGCCTGTGGGGGCGTAGGGGGCGCAGTTCCCTTGGGGCGGCGGAGTTGGCGCTTCTCAGGCCTAACTGTGGCCCCCTTCCTCGGCAGGAGCGGGCGGAGAAGGCGGCAGCGGCGGCGTGTGAAGCGGCGAGGCAAGAGCGAGCGGCGAGGCAAGAGCGAGCGGCGAGGCCGTGCTGGAGAGGAGGGGGCACGAGAAAGGCGCTCTGGGCAAAGAGACCTCCCTGTCCCCAGGGCGCGGTCACGTAAGAGCATGGCGGGCACCTTTGGAGTGCCCTGGCTGGTTTTGCGCTGGGCGACCTCCCTGTAAGCAGGGCTCGGTCTTTGCTTGCCTCGTGGTTGGCCTTTTGCCGTCTTGCTCCTTGGCTGCCCGGAGAGAGTGGCGTCCCTGTAAGGAGGGTGAGAGCCACCATCTCCGCACCCGAGGGGGAAATGGAGCTCTCCTGGACCCCAAGTCCACCCTGTAAGCAGGAGAGGGCTGTTTCTCTGCTCCCTCCTTTGGCCCTGATGTCTTTTTGCCTGCTGGTGTCCTGGCCAGCCTGACCCCCCCGAAGTCGGGGCCTGTCATGGCGTTTGCCCTATGGCCACCCGTGAAGCCCCTTGGCGTGTTGAGGCCCCGTGGCCTCCACGCAGCCCTGCGGGGCACATCTTAGGCTCTCCTCTGCGCGGGGGTAAGGATGGCTCCCCACATATTGGCTGCGCAGAGCTCCGTCTCCCTTCTGGGAAGTTGTGTTTGTGTGTCCTTGTCCTGTTGGTGTGAGTGAGCGAGCGAGTGAGCTTTTCCTTTAGGCCCCTAATAAAATCGCTGCAGTTTAGCTGTGCTTCGCAGGAGGGAAAAACGGGCTCTGTGCAACACCAGGGGGGTCCTCTCTGAGCCTGCGAACAGACTGAGAGCCCGGGCTTGCCCCTTCTTTCTAAGGACGGAGCGAAGCCGCTTACCTGTAGCGCTGGTGACGCGACCCGCCTGTAGCCAGGGTCTGGGTCTCCGCCTGCGTGGCTGCCTGTCCTGCTGGCGAGCTGCCAGAGCGAGAGCCCTGGAGTTGGGGCGTGTATGAGGAGCTGTGGAGCCCGTTGTCCCCAGGAGCGGCCCGACCTCCCTGTAAGCAGGGCTGGGGAGGCTGCTGTAGGCAGCCCACAGGAACGAGCCCTCCCTCGCCCTTTAGAGGGTGCAGGTTGAGGAAGTGCTGCGCCTTTGGCGCCGCTTTTGATGGGGCGATCTCCCCGCAGTTGTGGGTCGAGGTGGCTTCCCGGGCTCCTGACAGATGAGGAGGTGGTGGTGTGCTGCAGCCAGGAGGGCCAGCCCGTAAGTCGGGCGCAGGTGGGGGCCTCGGGCTCCGTGGGGCTGGTTGGGAGGGCCGAGCCGAGGGTCACGGCCCTGTAAGTAGGGCTCTGCGTGTCCCGTGCGCACGGCGGGAGGCGCTTGGAGGGTGACCCCCTGTAATCAGGCGGGTGCCCCTGGCCCCGGCCTTTCAGAGGCGTGGGGCCAGGGGGTGTGGGGCCGGGCGTGTGCCCTCCCCGTCGTCGGGGCTGGGACCCTGGCCCCTGGGCCTTTGGCCGTGAGTCTCCACTTCCTGGCTGCCGAGTCTCGTTCCTGTTGCTGCGGGGGAAGGCTGAGCTCTGTGGCTCCCTGGGTGTCGACCTGCCTGTAGTCGGGGTCCAGGTCTGGGAGCCTTTGTGCTCCGCTGGCAGCCTGTGTGGGGTGACCGCCCCGTTAGCGGGGTGCGGGTCGGGGTGCCCCTCAATCGGAGAGAAGGAGCCTCCGAGGGCCTTTGGGACCGGGGCCGCCCCGTAAGCGGGGGCCAGTGCCCGGGAGTCCCGGGCGCTTTGCGGTGCAGGCAGCGGCTGGGGCCCCCTGTAAGCAGGGGTGCAGGCTCTTTGGCCGCCGCTTCGCGTGCCCAGCTGCGTTTGCCCAGGGTGCCCGCCTGCGAGCCCAGCTCCAGCACCGGCTGGAAGTCTGCCGTGCGACGCTTTGGTGAGTCGAGGCGCAGCAGGGGAGTTGCGTGGAGGTGGGGCGTCTGCTGCGGGTGGGTGGGCGCCAGCCGGGGAGGGTAGCTGGGGGAGCTGCCTGTGGGGGCGTAGGGGGCGCAGTTCCCTTGGGGCGGCGGAGTTGGCGCTTCTCAGGCCTAACTGTGGCCCCCTTCCTCGGCAGGAGCGGGCGGAGAAGGCGGCAGCGGCGGCGTGTGAAGCGGCGAGGCAAGAGCGAGCGGCGAGGCAAGAGCGAGCGGCGAGGCCGTGCTGGAGAGGAGGGGGCACGAGAAAGGCGCTCTGGGCAAAGAGACCTCCCTGTCCCCAGGGCGCGGTCACGTAAGAGCATGGCGGGCACCTTTGGAGTGCCCTGGCTGGTTTTGCGCTGGGCGACCTCCCTGTAAGCAGGGCTCGGTCTTTGCTTGCCTCGTGGTTGGCCTTTTGCCGTCTTGCTCCTTGGCTGCCCGGAGAGAGTGGCGTCCCTGTAAGGAGGGTGAGAGCCACCATCTCCGCACCCGAGGGGGAAATGGAGCTCTCCTGGACCCCAAGTCCACCCTGTAAGCAGGAGAGGGCTGTTTCTCTGCTCCCTCCTTTGGCCCTGATGTCTTTCTGCCTGCTGGTGTCCTGGCCAGCCTGACCCCCCCGAAGTCGGGGCCTGTCATGGCGTTTGCCCTATGGCCACCCGTGAAGCCCCTTGGCGTGTTGAGGCCCCGTGGCCTCCACGCAGCCCTGCGGGGCACATCTTAGGCTCTCCTCTGCGCGGGGGTAAGGATGGCTCCCCACATATTGGCTGCGCAGAGCTCCGTCTCCCTTCTGGGAAGTTGTGTTTGTGTGTCCTTGTCCTGTTGGTGTGAGTGAGCGAGCGAGTGAGCTTTTCCTTTAGGCCCCTAATAAAATCGCTGCAGTTTAGCTGTGCTTTGCAGGAGGGAAAAACGGGCTCTGTGCAACACCAGGGGGGTCCTCTCTGAGCCTGCGAACAGACTGAGAGCCCGGGCTTGCCCCTTCTTTCTAAGGACGGAGCGAAGCCGCTTACCTGTAGCGCTGGTGACGCGACCCGCCTGTAGCCAGGGTCTGGGTCTCCGCCTGCGTGGCTGCCTGTCCTGCTGGCGAGCTGCCAGAGCGAGAGCCCTGGAGTTGGGGCGTGTATGAGGAGCTGTGGAGCCCGTTGTCCCCAGGAGCGGCCCGACCTCCCTGTAAGCAGGGCTGGGGAGGCTGCTGTAGGCAGCCCACAGGAACGAGCCCTCCCTCGCCCTTTAGAGGGTGCAGGTTGAGGAAGTGCTGCGCCTTTGGCGCCGCTTTTGATGGGGCGATCTCCCCGCAGCTGTGGGTCGAGGTGGCTTCCCGGGCTCCTGACAGATGAGGAGGTGGTGTTGTGCTGCAGCCAGGAGGGCCAGCCCGTAAGTCGGGCGCAGGTGGGGGCCTCGGGCTCCGTGGGGCTGGTTGGGAGGGCCGAGCCGAGGGTCACGGCCCTGTAAGTAGGGCTCTGCGTGTCCCGTGCGCACGGCGGGAGGCGCTTGGAGGGTGACCCCCTGTAATCAGGCGGGTGCCCCTGGCCCCGGCCTTTCAGAGGCGTGGGGCCAGGGGGTGTGGGGCCGGGCGTGTGCCCTCCCCGTCGTCGGGGCTGGGACCCTGGCCCCTGGGCCTTTGGCCGTGAGTCTCCACTTCCTGGCTGCCGAGTCTCGTTCCTGTTGCTGCGGGGGAAGGCTGAGCTCTGTGGCTCCCTGGGTGTCGACCTGCCTGTAGTCGGGGTCCAGGTCTGGGAGCCTTTGTGCTCCGCTGGCAGCCTGTGTGGGGTGACCGCCCCGTTAGCGGGGTGCGGGTCGGGGTGCCCCTCAATCGGAGAGAAGGAGCCTCCGAGGGCCTTTGGGACCGGGGCCGCCCCGTAAGCGGGGGCCAGTGCCCGGGAGTCCCGGGCGCTTTGCGGTGCAGGCAGCGGCTGGGGCCCCCTGTAAGCAGGGGTGCAGGCTCTTTGGCCGCCGCTTCGCGTGCCCAGCTGCGTTTGCCCAGGGTGCCCGCCTGCGAGCCCAGCTCCAGCACCGGCTGGAAGTCTGCCGTGCGACGCTTTGGTGAGTCGAGGCGCAGCAGGGGAGTTGCGTGGAGGTGGGGCGTCTGCTGCGGGTGGGTGGGCGCCAGCCGGGGAGGGTAGCTGGGGGAGCTGCCTGTGGGGGCGTAGGGGGCGCAGTTCCCTTGGGGCGGCGGAGTTGGCGCTTCTCAGGCCTAACTGTGGCCCCCTTCCTCGGCAGGAGCGGGCGGAGAAGGCGGCAGCGGCGGCGTGTGAAGCGGCGAGGCAAGAGCGAGCGGCGAGGCAAGAGCGAGCGGCGAGGCCGTGCTGGAGAGGAGGGGGCACGAGAAAGGCGCTCTGGGCAAAGAGACCTCCCTGTCCCCAGGGCGCGGTCACGTAAGAGCATGGCGGGCACCTTTGGAGTGCCCTGGCTGGTTTTGCGCTGGGCGACCTCCCTGTAAGCAGGGCTCGGTCTTTGCTTGCCTCGTGGTTGGCCTTTTGCCGTCTTGCTCCTTGGCTGCCCGGAGAGAGTGGCGTCCCTGTAAGGAGGGTGAGAGCCACCATCTCCGCACCCGAGGGGGAAATGGAGCTCTCCTGGACCCCAAGTCCACCCTGTAAGCAGGGGAGGACCGTTTCCCCTCTGCCCTCTCCTGGCCCTGGTCCCTGGAGAGTCCCCTTTCCCCAGGAGCGGCCCGACCTCCCTGTAAGCAGGGCTGGGGAGGCTGCTGTAGGCAGCCCACAGGAACGAGCCCTCCCTCGCCCTTTAGAGGGTGCAGGTTGAGGAAGTGCTGCGCCTTTGGCGCCGCTTTTGATGGGGCGATCTCCCCGCAGTTGTGGGTCGAGGTGGCTTCCCGGGCTCCTGACAGATGAGGAGGTGGTGTTGTGCTGCAGCCAGGAGGGCCAGCCCGTAAGTCGGGCGCAGGTGGGGGCCTCGGGCTCCGTGGGGCTGGTTGGGAGGGCCGAGCCGAGGGTCACGGCCCTGTAAGTAGGGCTCTGCGTGTCCCGTGCGCACGGCGGGAGGCGCTTGGAGGGTGACCCCCTGTAATCAGGCGGGTGCCCCTGGCCCCGGCCTTTCAGAGGCGTGGGGCCAGGGGGTGTGGGGCCGGGCGTGTGCCCTCCCCGTCGTCGGGGCTGGGACCCTGGCCCCTGGGCCTTTGGCCGTGAGTCTCCACTTCCTGGCTGCCGAGTCTCGTTCCTGTTGCTGCGGGGGAAGGCTGAGCTCTGTGGCTCCCTGGGTGTCGACCTGCCTGTAGTCGGGGTCCAGGTCTGGGAGCCTTTGTGCTCCGCTGGCAGCCTGTGTGGGGTGACCGCCCCGTTAGCGGGGTGCGGGTCGGGGTGCCCCTCAATCGGAGAGAAGGAGCCTCCGAGGGCCTTTGGGACCGGGGCCGCCCCGTAAGCGGGGGCCAGTGCCCGGGAGTCCCGGGCGCTTTGCGGTGCAGGCAGCGGCTGGGGCCCCCTGTAAGCAGGGGTGCAGGCTCTTTGGCCGCCGCTTCGCGTGCCCAGCTGCGTTTGCCCAGGGTGCCCGCCTGCGAGCCCAGCTCCAGCACCGGCTGGAAGTCTGCCGTGCGACGCTTTGGTGAGTCGAGGCGCGGCAGGGGAGCTGCGTGGAGGTGGGGCGTCTGCTGCGGGTGGGTGGGCGCCAGCCGGGGAGGGTAGCTGGGGGAGCTGCCTGTGGGGGCGTAGGGGGCGCAGTTCCCTTGGGGCGGCGGAGTTGGCGCTTCTCAGGCCTAACTGTGGCCCCCTTCCTCGGCAGGAGCGGGCGGAGAAGGCGGCAGCGGCGGCGTGTGAAGCGGCGAGGCAAGAGCGAGCGGCGAGGCAAGAGCGAGCGGCGAGGCCGTGCTGGAGAGGAGGGGGCACGAGAAAGGCGCTCTGGGCAAAGAGACCTCCCTGTCCCCAGGGCGCGGTCACGTAAGAGCATGGCGGGCACCTTTGGAGTGCCCTGGCTGGTTTTGCGCTGGGCGACCTCCCTGTAAGCAGGGCTCGGTCTTTGCTTGCCTCGTGGTTGGCCTTTTGCCGTCTTGCTCCTTGGCTGCCCGGAGAGAGTGGCGTCCCTGTAAGGAGGGTGAGAGCCACCATCTCCGCACCCGAGGGGGAAATGGAGCTCTCCTGGACCCCAAGTCCACCCTGTAAGCAGGAGAGGGCTGTTTCTCTGCTCCCTCCTTTGGCCCTGATGTCTTTTTGCCTGCTGGTGTCCTGGCCAGCCTGACCCCCCCGAAGTCGGGGCCTGTCATGGCGTTTGCCCTATGGCCACCCGTGAAGCCCCTTGGCGTGTTGAGGCCCCGTGGCCTCCACGCAGCCCTGCGGGGCACATCTTAGGCTCTCCTCTGCGCGGGGGTAAGGATGGCTCCCCACATATTGGCTGCGCAGAGCTCCGTCTCCCTTCTGGGAAGTTGTGTTTGTGTGTCCTTGTCCTGTTGGTGTGAGTGAGCGAGCGAGTGAGCTTTTCCTTTAGGCCCCTAATAAAATCGCTGCAGTTTAGCTGTGCTTCGCAGGAGGGAAAAACGGGCTCTGTGCAACACCAGGGGGGTCCTCTCTGAGCCTGCGAACAGACTGAGAGCCCGGGCTTGCCCCTTCTTTCTAAGGACGGAGCGAAGCCGCTTACCTGTAGCGCTGGTGACGCGACCCGCCTGTAGCCAGGGTCTGGGTCTCCGCCTGCGTGGCTGCCTGTCCTGCTGGCGAGCTGCCAGAGCGAGAGCCCTGGAGTTGGGGCGTGTATGAGGAGCTGTGGAGCCCGTTGTCCCCAGGAGCGGCCCGACCTCCCTGTAAGCAGGGCTGGGGAGGCTGCTGTAGGCAGCCCACAGGAACGAGCCCTCCCTCGCCCTTTAGAGGGTGCAGGTTGAGGAAGTGCTGCGCCTTTGGCGCCGCTTTTGATGGGGCGATCTCCCCGCAGCTGTGGGTCGAGGTGGCTTCCCGGGCTCCTGACAGATGAGGAGGTGGTGTTGTGCTGCAGCCAGGAGGGCCAGCCCGTAAGTCGGGCGCAGGTGGGGGCCTCGGGCTCCGTGGGGCTGGTTGGGAGGGCCGAGCCGAGGGTCACGGCCCTGTAAGTAGGGCTCTGCGTGTCCCGTGCGCACGGCGGGAGGCGCTTGGAGGGTGACCCCCTGTAATCAGGCGGGTGCCCCTGGCCCCGGCCTTTCAGAGGCGTGGGGCCAGGGGGTGTGGGGCCGGGCGTGTGCCCTCCCCGTCGTCGGGGCTGGGACCCTGGCCCCTGGGCCTTTGGCCGTGAGTCTCCACTTCCTGGCTGCCGAGTCTCGTTCCTGTTGCTGCGGGGGAAGGCTGAGCTCTGTGGCTCCCTGGGTGTCGACCTGCCTGTAGTCGGGGTCCAGGTCTGGGAGCCTTTGTGCTCCGCTGGCAGCCTGTGTGGGGTGACCGCCCCGTTAGCGGGGTGCGGGTCGGGGTGCCCCTCAATCGGAGAGAAGGAGCCTCCGAGGGCCTTTGGGACCGGGGCCGCCCCGTAAGCGGGGGCCAGTGCCCGGGAGTCCCGGGCGCTTTGCGGTGCAGGCAGCGGCTGGGGCCCCCTGTAAGCAGGGGTGCAGGCTCTTTGGCCGCCGCTTCGCGTGCCCAGCTGCGTTTGCCCAGGGTGCCCGCCTGCGAGCCCAGCTCCAGCACCGGCTGGAAGTCTGCCGTGCGACGCTTTGGTGAGTCGAGGCGCAGCAGGGGAGCTGCGTGGAGGTGGGGCGTCTGCTGCGGGTGGGTGGGCGCCAGCCGGGGAGGGTAGCTGGGGGAGCTGCCTGTGGGGGCGTAGGGGGCGCAGTTCCCTTGGGGCGGCGGAGTTGGCGCTTCTCAGGCCTAACTGTGGCCCCCTTCCTCGGCAGGAGCGGGCGGAGAAGGCGGCAGCGGCGGCGTGTGAAGCGGCGAGGCAAGAGCGAGCGGCGAGGCAAGAGCGAGCGGCGAGGCCGTGCTGGAGAGGAGGGGGCACGAGAAAGGCGCTCTGGGCAAAGAGACCTCCCTGTCCCCAGGGCGCGGTCACGTAAGAGCATGGCGGGCACCTTTGGAGTGCCCTGGCTGGTTTTGCGCTGGGCGACCTCCCTGTAAGCAGGGCTCGGTCTTTGCTTGCCTCGTGGTTGGCCTTTTGCCGTCTTGCTCCTTGGCTGCCCGGAGAGAGTGGCGTCCCTGTAAGGAGGGTGAGAGCCACCATCTCCGCACCCGAGGGGGAAATGGAGCTCTCCTGGACCCCAAGTCCACCCTGTAAGCAGGGGAGGGCTGTTTCTCTGCTCCCTCCTTTGGCCCTGATGTCTTTTTGCCTGCTGGTGTCCTGGCCAGCCTGACCCCCCCGAAGTCGGGGCCTGTCATGGCGTTTGCCCTATGGCCACCCGTGAAGCCCCTTGGCGTGTTGAGGCCCCGTGGCCTCCACGCAGCCCTGCGGGGCACATCTTAGGCTCTCCTCTGCGCGGGGGTAAGGATGGCTCCCCACATATTGGCTGCGCAGAGCTCCGTCTCCCTTCTGGGAAGTTGTGTTTGTGTGTCCTTGTCCTGTTGGTGTGAGTGAGCGAGCGAGTGAGCTTTTCCTTTAGGCCCCTAATAAAATCGCTGCAGTTTAGCTGTGCTTCGCAGGAGGGAAAAACGGGCTCTGTGCAACACCAGGGGGGTCCTCTCTGAGCCTGCGAACAGACTGAGAGCCCGGGCTTGCCCCTTCTTTCTAAGGACGGAGCGAAGCCGCTTACCTGTAGCGCTGGTGACGCGACCCGCCTGTAGCCAGGGTCTGGGTCTCCGCCTGCGTGGCTGCCTGTCCTGCTGGCGAGCTGCCAGAGCGAGAGCCCTGGAGTTGGGGCGTGTATGAGGAGCTGTGGAGCCCGTTGTCCCCAGGAGCGGCCCGACCTCCCTGTAAGCAGGGCTGGGGAGGCTGCTGTAGGCAGCCCACAGGAACGAGCCCTCCCTCGCCCTTTAGAGGGTGCAGGTTGAGGAAGTGCTGCGCCTTTGGCGCCGCTTTTGATGGGGCGATCTCCCCGCAGTTGTGGGTCGAGGTGGCTTCCCGGGCTCCTGACAGATGAGGAGGTGGTGGTGTGCTGCAGCCAGGAGGGCCAGCCCGTAAGTCGGGCGCAGGTGGGGGCCTCGGGCTCCGTGGGGCTGGTTGGGAGGGCCGAGCCGAGGGTCACGGCCCTGTAAGTAGGGCTCTGCGTGTCCCGTGCGCACGGCGGGAGGCGCTTGGAGGGTGACCCCCTGTAATCAGGCGGGTGCCCCTGGCCCCGGCCTTTCAGAGGCGTGGGGCCAGGGGGTGTGGGGCCGGGCGTGTGCCCTCCCCGTCGTCGGGGCTGGGACCCTGGCCCCTGGGCCTTTGGCCGTGAGTCTCCACTTCCTGGCTGCCGAGTCTCGTTCCTGTTGCTGCGGGGGAAGGCTGAGCTCTGTGGCTCCCTGGGTGTCGACCTGCCTGTAGTCGGGGTCCAGGTCTGGGAGCCTTTGTGCTCCGCTGGCAGCCTGTGTGGGGTGACCGCCCCGTTAGCGGGGTGCGGGTCGGGGTGCCCCTTAATCGGAGTGAAGGAGCCTCCGAGGGCCTTTGGGACCGGGGCCGCCCCGTAAGCGGGGGCCAGTGCCCGGGAGTCCCGGGCGCTTTGCGGTGCAGGCAGCGGCTGGGGCCCCCTGTAAGCAGGGGTGCAGGCTCTTTGGCCGCCGCTTCGCGTGCCCAGCTGCGTTTGCCCAGGGTGCCCGCCTGCGAGCCCAGCTCCAGCACCGGCTGGAAGTCTGCCGTGCGACGCTTTGGTGAGTCGAGGCGCAGCAGGGGAGTTGCGTGGAGGTGGGGCGTCTGCTGCGGGTGGGTGGGCGCCAGCCGGGGAGGGTAGCTGGGGGAGCTGCCTGTGGGGGCGTAGGGGGCGCAGTTCCCTTGGGGCGGCGGAGTTGGCGCTTCTCAGGCCTAACTGTGGCCCCCTTCCTCGGCAGGAGCGGGCGGAGAAGGCGGCAGCGGCGGCGTGTGAAGCGGCGAGGCAAGAGCGAGCGGCGAGGCAAGAGCGAGCGGCGAGGCCGTGCTGGAGAGGAGGGGGCACGAGAAAGGCGCTCTGGGCAAAGAGACCTCCCTGTCCCCAGGGCGCGGTCACGTAAGAGCATGGCGGGCACCTTTGGAGTGCCCTGGCTGGTTTTGCGCTGGGCGACCTCCCTGTAAGCAGGGCTCGGTCTTTGCTTGCCTCGTGGTTGGCCTTTTGCCGTCTTGCTCCTTGGCTGCCCGGAGAGAGTGGCGTCCCTGTAAGGAGGGTGAGAGCCACCATCTCCGCACCCGAGGGGGAAATGGAGCTCTCCTGGACCCCAAGTCCACCCTGTAAGCAGGGGAGGGCTGTTTCTCTGCTCCCTCCTTTGGCCCTGGTGTCTTTTTGCCTGCTGGTGTCCTGGCCAGCCTGACCCCCCCGAAGTCGGGGCCTGTCATGGCGTTTGCCCTATGGCCACCCGTGAAGCCCCTTGGCGTGTTGAGGCCCCGTGGCCTCCACGCAGCCCTGCGGGGCACATCTTAGGCTCTCCTCTGCGCGGGGGTAAGGATGGCTCCCCACATATTGGCTGCGCAGAGCTCCGTCTCCCTTCTGGGAAGTTGTGTTTGTGTGTCCTTGTCCTGTTGGTGTGAGTGAGCGAGCGAGTGAGCTTTTCCTTTAGGCCCCTAATAAAATCGCTGCAGTTTAGCTGTGCTTCGCAGGAGGGAAAAACGGGCTCTGTGCAACACCAGGGGGGTCCTCTCTGAGCCTGCGAACAGACTGAGAGCCCGGGCTTGCCCCTTCTTTCTAAGGACGGAGCAAAGCCGCTTAGTCATAGCGCAGGCGACGCGACCCGCCTGTAGCCAGGGTCTGGGTCTCTGCCTGCGTGGCTGCCTGTCCTGCTGGCGAGCTGCCAGAGCGAGAGCCCTGGAGTTGGGGCGTGTATGAGGAGCTGTGGAGCCCGTTGTCCCCAGGAGCGGCCCGACCTCCCTGTAAGCAGGGCTGGGGAGGCTGCTGTAGGCAGCCCACAGGAACGAGCCCTCCCTCGCCCTTTAGAGGGTGCAGGTTGAGGAAGTGCTGCGCCTTTGGCGCCGCTTTTGATGGGGCGATCTCCCCGCAGTTGTGGGTCGAGGTGGCTTCCCGGGCTCCTGACAGATGAGGAGGTGGTGTTGTGCTGCAGCCAGGAGGGCCAGCCCGTAAGTCGGGCGCAGGTGGGGGCCTCGGGCTCCGTGGGGCTGGTTGGGAGGGCCGAGCCGAGGGTCACGGCCCTGTAAGTAGGGCTCTGCGTGTCCCGTGCGCACGGCGGGAGGCGCTTGGAGGGTGACCCCCTGTAATCAGGCGGGTGCCCCTGGCCCCGGCCTTTCAGAGGCGTGGGGCCAGGGGGTGTGGGGCCGGGCGTGTGCCCTCCCCGTCGTCGGGGCTGGGACCCTGGCCCCTGGGCCTTTGGCCGTGAGTCTCCACTTCCTGGCTGCCGAGTCTCGTTCCTGTTGCTGCGGGGGAAGGCTGAGCTCTGTGGCTCCCTGGGTGTCGACCTGCCTGTAGTCGGGGTCCAGGTCTGGGAGCCTTTGTGCTCCGCTGGCAGCCTGTGTGGGGTGACCGCCCCGTTAGCGGGGTGCGGGTCGGGGTGCCCCTCAATCGGAGAGAAGGAGCCTCCGAGGGCCTTTGGGACCGGGGCCGCCCCGTAAGCGGGGGCCAGTGCCCGGGAGTCCCGGGCGCTTTGCGGTGCAGGCAGCGGCTGGGGCCCCCTGTAAGCAGGGGTGCAGGCTCTTTGGCCGCCGCTTCGCGTGCCCAGCTGCGTTTGCCCAGGGTGCCCGCCTGCGAGCCCAGCTCCAGCACCGGCTGGAAGTCTGCCGTGCGACGCTTTGGTGAGTCGAGGCGCGGCAGGGGAGCTGCGTGGAGGTGGGGCGTCTGCTGCGGGTGGGTGGGCGCCAGCCGGGGAGGGTAGCTGGGGGAGCTGCCTGTGGGGGCGTAGGGGGCGCAGTTCCCTTGGGGTGGCGGAGTTGGCGCTCCTCAGGCCTAACTGTGGCCCCCTTCCTCGGCAGGAGCGGGCGGAGAAGGCGGCAGCGGCGGCGTGTGAAGCGGCGAGGCAAGAGCGAGCGGCGAGGCAAGAGCGAGCGGCGAGGCCGTGCTGGAGAGGAGGGGGCACGAGAAAGGCGCTCTGGGCAAAGAGACCTCCCTGTCCCCAGGGCGCGGTCACGTAAGAGCATGGCGGGCACCTTTGGAGTGCCCTGGCTGGTTTTGCGCTGGGCGACCTCCCTGTAAGCAGGGCTCGGTCTTTGCTTGCCTCGTGGTTGGCCTTTTGCCGTCTTGCTCCTTGGCTGCCCGGAGAGAGTGGCGTCCCTGTAAGGAGGGTGAGAGCCACCATCTCCGCACCCGAGGGGGAAATGGAGCTCTCCTGGACCCCAAGTCCACCCTGTAAGCAGGGGAGGACCGTTTCCCCTCTGCCCTCTCCTGGCCCTGGTCCCTGGAGAGTCCCCTTTCCCCAGGAGCGGCCCGACCTCCCTGTAAGCAGGGCTGGGGAGGCTGCTGTAGGCAGCCCACAGGAACGAGCCCTCCCTCGCCCTTTAGAGGGTGCAGGTTGAGGAAGTGCTGCGCCTTTGGCGCCGCTTTTGATGGGGCGATCTCCCCGCAGCTGTGGGTCGAGGTGGCTTCCCGGGCTCCTGACAGATGAGGAGGTGGTGTTGTGCTGCAGCCAGGAGGGCCAGCCCGTAAGTCGGGCGCAGGTGGGGGCCTCGGGCTCCGTGGGGCTGGTTGGGAGGGCCGAGCCGAGGGTCACGGCCCTGTAAGTAGGGCTCTGCGTGTCCCGTGCGCACGGCGGGAGGCGCTTGGAGGGTGACCCCCTGTAATCAGGCGGGTGCCCCTGGCCCCGGCCTTTCAGAGGCGTGGGGCCAGGGGGTGTGGGGCCGGGCGTGTGCCCTCCCCGTCGTCGGGGCTGGGACCCTGGCCCCTGGGCCTTTGGCCGTGAGTCTCCACTTCCTGGCTGCCGAGTCTCGTTCCTGTTGCTGCGGGGGAAGGCTGAGCTCTGTGGCTCCCTGGGTGTCGACCTGCCTGTAGTCGGGGTCCAGGTCTGGGAGCCTTTGTGCTCCGCTGGCAGCCTGTGTGGGGTGACCGCCCCGTTAGCGGGGTGCGGGTCGGGGTGCCCCTCAATCGGAGAGAAGGAGCCTCCGAGGGCCTTTGGGACCGGGGCCGCCCCGTAAGCGGGGGCCAGTGCCCGGGAGTCCCGGGCGCTTTGCGGTGCAGGCAGCGGCTGGGGCCCCCTGTAAGCAGGGGTGCAGGCTCTTTGGCCGCCGCTTCGCGTGCCCAGCTGCGTTTGCCCAGGGTGCCCGCCTGCGAGCCCAGCTCCAGCACCGGCTGGAAGTCTGCCGTGCGACGCTTTGGTGAGTCGAGGCGCGGCAGGGGAGCTGCGTGGAGGTGGGGCGTCTGCTGCGGGTGGGTGGGCGCCAGCCGGGGAGGGTAGCTGGGGGAGCTGCCTGTGGGGGCGTAGGGGGCGCAGTTCCCTTGGGGTGGCGGAGTTGGCGCTCCTCAGGCCTAACTGTGGCCCCCTTCCTCGGCAGGAGCGGGCGGAGAAGGCGGCAGCGGCGGCGTGTGAAGCGGCGAGGCAAGAGCGAGCGGCGAGGCAAGAGCGAGCGGCGAGGCCGTGCTGGAGAGGAGGGGGCACGAGAAAGGCGCTCTGGGCAAAGAGACCTCCCTGTCCCCAGGGCGCGGTCACGTAAGAGCATGGCGGGCACCTTTGGAGTGCCCTGGCTGGTTTTGCGCTGGGCGACCTCCCTGTAAGCAGGGCTCGGTCTTTGCTTGCCTCGTGGTTGGCCTTTTGCCGTCTTGCTCCTTGGCTGCCCGGAGAGAGTGGCGTCCCTGTAAGGAGGGTGAGAGCCACCATCTCCGCACCCGAGGGGGAAATGGAGCTCTCCTGGACCCCAAGTCCACCCTGTAAGCAGGGGAGGGCTGTTTCTCTGCTCCCTCCTTTGGCCCTGATGTCTTTTTGCCTGCTGGTGTCCTGGCCAGCCTGACCCCCCCGAAGTCGGGGCCTGTCATGGCGTTTGCCCTATGGCCACCCGTGAAGCCCCTTGGCGTGTTGAGGCCCCGTGGCCTCCACGCAGCCCTGCGGGGCACATCTTAGGCTCTCCTCTGCGCGGGGGTAAGGATGGCTCCCCACATATTGGCTGCGCAGAGCTCCGTCTCCCTTCTGGGAAGTTGTGTTTGTGTGTCCTTGTCCTGTTGGTGTGAGTGAGCGAGCGAGTGAGCTTTTCCTTTAGGCCCCTAATAAAATCGCTGCAGTTTAGCTGTGCTTCGCAGGAGGGAAAAACGGGCTCTGTGCAACACCAGGGGGGTCCTCTCTGAGCCTGCGAACAGACTGAGAGCCCAGGCTTGCCCCTTCTTTCTAAGGACGGAGCGAAGCCGCTTACCTGTAGCGCTGGTGACGCGACCCGCCTGTAGCCAGGGTCTGGGTCTCCGCCTGCGTGGCTGCCTGTCCTGCTGGCGAGCTGCCAGAGCGAGAGCCCTGGAGTTGGGGCGTGTATGAGGAGCTGTGGAGCCCGTTGTCCCCAGGAGCGGCCCGACCTCCCTGTAAGCAGGGCTGGGGAGGCTGCTGTAGGCAGCCCACAGGAACGAGCCCTCCCTCGCCCTTTAGAGGGTGCAGGTTGAGGAAGTGCTGCGCCTTTGGCGCCGCTTTTGATGGGGCGATCTCCCCGCAGTTGTGGGTCGAGGTGGCTTCCCGGGCTCCTGACAGATGAGGAGGTGGTGGTGTGCTGCAGCCAGGAGGGCCAGCCCGTAAGTCGGGCGCAGGTGGGGGCCTCGGGCTCCGTGGGGCTGGTTGGGAGGGCCGAGCCGAGGGTCACGGCCCTGTAAGTAGGGCTCTGCGTGTCCCGTGCGCACGGCGGGAGGCGCTTGGAGGGTGACCCCCTGTAATCAGGCGGGTGCCCCTGGCCCCGGCCTTTCAGAGGCATGGGGCCAGGGGGTGTGGGGCCGGGCGTGTGCCCTCCCCGTCGTCGGGGCTGGGACCCTGGCCCCTGGGCCTTTGGCCGTGAGTCTCCACTTCCTGGCTGCCGAGTCTCGTTCCTGTTGCTGCGGGGGAAGGCTGAGCTCTGTGGCTCCCTGGGTGTCGACCTGCCTGTAGTCGGGGTCCAGGTCTGGGAGCCTTTGTGCTCCGCTGGCAGCCTGTGTGGGGTGACCGCCCCGTTAGCGGGGTGCGGGTCGGGGTGCCCCTTAATCGGAGTGAAGGAGCCTCCGAGGGCCTTTGGGACCGGGGCCGCCCCGTAAGCGGGGGCCAGTGCCCGGGAGTCCCGGGCGCTTTGCGGTGCAGGCAGCGGCTGGGGCCCCCTGTAAGCAGGGGTGCAGGCTCTTTGGCCGCCGCTTCGCGTGCCCAGCTGCGTTTGCCCAGGGTGCCCGCCTGCGAGCCCAGCTCCAGCACCGGCTGGAAGTCTGCCGTGCGACGCTTTGGTGAGTCGAGGCGCAGCAGGGGAGCTGCGTGGAGGTGGGGCGTCTGCTGCGGGTGGGTGGGCGCCAGCCGGGGAGGGTAGCTGGGGGAGCTGCCTGTGGGGGCGTAGGGGGCGCAGTTCCCTTGGGGTGGCGGAGTTGGCGCTCCTCAGGCCTAACTGTGGCCCCCTTCCTCGGCAGGAGCGGGCGGAGAAGGCGGCAGCGGCGGCGTGTGAAGCGGCGAGGCAAGAGCGAGCGGCGAGGCAAGAGCGAGCGGCGAGGCCGTGCTGGAGAGGAGGGGGCACGAGAAAGGCGCTCTGGGCAAAGAGACCTCCCTGTCCCCAGGGCGCGGTCACGTAAGAGCATGGCGGGCACCTTTGGAGTGCCCTGGCTGGTTTTGCGCTGGGCGACCTCCCTGTAAGCAGGGCTCGGTCTTTGCTTGCCTCGTGGTTGGCCTTTTGCCGTCTTGCTCCTTGGCTGCCCGGAGAGAGTGGCGTCCCTGTAAGGAGGGTGAGAGCCACCATCTCCGCACCCGAGGGGGAAATGGAGCTCTCCTGGACCCCAAGTCCACCCTGTAAGCAGGGGAGGGCTGTTTCTCTGCTCCCTCCTTTGGCCCTGGTGTCTTTTTGCCTGCTGGTGTCCTGGCCAGCCTGACCCCCCCGAAGTCGGGGCCTGTCATGGCGTTTGCCCTATGGCCACCCGTGAAGCCCCTTGGCGTGTTGAGGCCCCGTGGCCTCCACGCAGCCCTGCGGGGCACATCTTAGGCTCTCCTCTGCGCGGGGGTAAGGATGGCTCCCCACATATTGGCTGCGCAGAGCTCCGTCTCCCTTCTGGGAAGTTGTGTTTGTGTGTCCTTGTCCTGTTGGTGTGAGTGAGCGAGCGAGTGAGCTTTTCCTTTAGGCCCCTAATAAAATCGCTGCAGTTTAGCTGTGCTTCGCAGGAGGGAAAAACGGGCTCTGTGCAACACCAGGGGGGTCCTCTCTGAGCCTGCGAACAGACTGAGAGCCCGGGCTTGCCCCTTCTTTCTAAGGACGGAGCAAAGCCGCTTAGTCATAGCGCAGGCGACGCGACCCGCCTGTAGCCAGGGTCTGGGTCTCTGCCTGCGTGGCTGCCTGTCCTGCTGGCGAGCTGCCAGAGCGAGAGCCCTGGAGTTGGGGCGTGTATGAGGAGCTGTGGAGCCCGTTGTCCCCAGGAGCGGCCCGACCTCCCTGTAAGCAGGGCTGGGGAGGCTGCTGTAGGCAGCCCACAGGAACGAGCCCTCCCTCGCCCTTTAGAGGGTGCAGGTTGAGGAAGTGCTGCGCCTTTGGCGCCGCTTTTGATGGGGCGATCTCCCCGCAGTTGTGGGTCGAGGTGGCTTCCCGGGCTCCTGACAGATGAGGAGGTGGTGTTGTGCTGCAGCCAGGAGGGCCAGCCCGTAAGTCGGGCGCAGGTGGGGGCCTCGGGCTCCGTGGGGCTGGTTGGGAGGGCCGAGCCGAGGGTCACGGCCCTGTAAGTAGGGCTCTGCGTGTCCCGTGCGCACGGCGGGAGGCGCTTGGAGGGTGACCCCCTGTAATCAGGCGGGTGCCCCTGGCCCCGGCCTTTCAGAGGCGTGGGGCCAGGGGGTGTGGGGCCGGGCGTGTGCCCTCCCCGTCGTCGGGGCTGGGACCCTGGCCCCTGGGCCTTTGGCCGTGAGTCTCCACTTCCTGGCTGCCGAGTCTCGTTCCTGTTGCTGCGGGGGAAGGCTGAGCTCCGTGGCTCCCTGGGTGTCGACCTGCCTGTAGTCGGGGTCCAGGTCTGGGAGCCTTTGTGCTCCGCTGGCAGCCTGTGTGGGGTGACCGCCCCGTTAGCGGGGTGCGGGTCGGGGTGCCCCTCAATCGGAGAGAAGGAGCCTCCGAGGGCCTTTGGGACCGGGGCCGCCCCGTAAGCGGGGGCCAGTGCCCGGGAGTCCCGGGCGCTTTGCGGTGCAGGCAGCGGCTGGGGCCCCCTGTAAGCAGGGGTGCAGGCTCTTTGGCCGCCGCTTCGCGTGCCCAGCTGCGTTTGCCCAGGGTGCCCGCCTGCGAGCCCAGCTCCAGCACCGGCTGGAAGTCTGCCGTGCGACGCTTTGGTGAGTCGAGGCGCAGCAGGGGAGTTGCGTGGAGGTGGGGCGTCTGCTGCGGGTGGGTGGGCGCCAGCCGGGGAGGGTAGCTGGGGGAGCTGCCTGTGGGGGCGTAGGGGGCGCAGTTCCCTTGGGGCGGCGGAGTTGGCGCTTCTCAGGCCTAACTGTGGCCCCCTTCCTCGGCAGGAGCGGGCGGAGAAGGCGGCAGCGGCGGCGTGTGAAGCGGCGAGGCAAGAGCGAGCGGCGAGGCCGTGCTGGAGAGGAGGGGGCACGAGAAAGGCGCTCTGGGCAAAGAGACCTCCCTGTCCCCAGGGCGCGGTCACGTAAGAGCATGGCGGGCACCTTTGGAGTGCCCTGGCTGGTTTTGCGCTGGGCGACCTCCCTGTAAGCAGGGCTCGGTCTTTGCTTGCCTCGTGGTTGGCCTTTTGCCGTCTTGCTCCTTGGCTGCCCGGAGAGAGTGGCGTCCCTGTAAGGAGGGTGAGAGCCACCATCTCCGCACCCGAGGGGGAAATGGAGCTCTCCTGGACCCCAAGTCCACCCTGTAAGCAGGGGAGGGCTGTTTCTCTGCTCCCTCCTTTGGCCCTGATGTCTTTCTGCCTGCTGGTGTCCTGGCCAGCCTGACCCCCCAGAGTCGGGGCCTGTTATGGCATTTGCCCTATGGCCACCCGTGAAGCCCCTTGGCGTGTTGAGGCCCCTGTGGTTTCCACGCAGCCCCGTGGGGCAGGTCTGAGGCTCTCTTCTCCTTCTCGGTGGTAGGGATGGCTCCCCATACATGGGCTGCACAGATCTCCCTCTCCCTTCTGGGAAGGTCTTTTTTTCCCTGGTTGTGTCCGTGTCTGTGTCCGTGTGAGTGGGCGAGCGAATGAGCTTTTGTTTAGGCCCCTGTTAAAATTACTGCAGCGTACTTAGCCTGAACTTCGCAGGAGGGAACGGGGTTCTGTGCAGCAGCGGGGCTTCCCTTTCTGAGGCCACGAGTGGAGGGAGAGCCCTGGCTTGCCCCTACTTTCTAAGGATGGACGGAGCGAAGCCGCTTACCTGTAGCGCGGGTGACGCGACCCGCCTGTAGCCAGGGTCTGGGTCTCCGCCTGCGTGGCTGCCTGTCCTGCTGGCGAGCTGCCAGAGCGAGAGCCCTGGAGTTGGGGCGTGTATGAAGAGCTGTGGAGCCCGTTGTCCCCAGGAGCGGCCCGACCTCCCTGTAAGCAGGGCTGGGGAGGCTGCTGTAGGCAGCCCACAGGAACGAGCCCTCCCTCGCCCTTTAGAGGGTGCAGGTTGAGGAAGTGCTGCGCCTTTGGCGCCGCTTTTGATGGGGCGATCTCCCCGCAGTTGTGGGTCGAGGTGGCTTCCCGGGCTCCTGACAGATGAGGAGGTGGTGTTGTGCTGCAGCCAGGAGGGCCAGCCCGTAAGTCGGGCGCAGGTGGGGGCCTCGGGCTCCGTGGGGCTGGTTGGGAGGGCCGAGCCGAGGGTCACGGCCCTGTAAGTAGGGCTCTGCGTGTCCCGTGCGCACGGCGGGAGGCGCTTGGAGGGTGACCCCCTGTAATCAGGCGGGTGCCCCTGGCCCCGGCCTTTCAGAGGCGTGGGGCCAGGGGGTGTGGGGCCGGGCGTGTGCCCTCCCCGTCGTCGGGGCTGGGACCCTGGCCCCTGGGCCTTTGGCCGTGAGTCTCCACTTCCTGGCTGCCGAGTCTCGTTCCTGTTGCTGCGGGGGAAGGCTGAGCTCCGTGGCTCCCTGGGTGTCGACCTGCCTGTAGTCGGGGTCCAGGTCTGGGAGCCTTTGTGCTCCGCTGGCAGCCTGTGTGGGGTGACCGCCCCGTTAGCGGGGTGCGGGTCGGGGTGCCCCTCAATCGGAGAGAAGGAGCCTCCGAGGGCCTTTGGGACCGGGGCCGCCCCGTAAGCGGGGGCCAGTGCCCGGGAGTCCCGGGCGCTTTGCGGTGCAGGCAGCGGCTGGGGCCCCCTGTAAGCAGGGGTGCAGGCTCTTTGGCCGCCGCTTCGCGTGCCCAGCTGCGTTTGCCCAGGGTGCCCGCCTGCGAGCCCAGCTCCAGCACCGGCTGGAAGTCTGCCGTGCGACGCTTTGGTGAGTCGAGGCGCAGCAGGGGAGCTGCGTGGAGGTGGGGCGTCTGCTGCGGGTGGGTGGGCGCCAGCCGGGGAGGGTAGCTGGGGGAGCTGCCTGTGGGGGCGTAGGGGGCGCAGTTCCCTTGGGGCGGCGGAGTTGGCGCTTCTCAGGCCTAACTGTGGCCCCCTTCCTCGGCAGGAGCGGGCGGAGAAGGCGGCAGCGGCGGCGTGTGAAGCGGCGAGGCAAGAGCGAGCGGCGAGGCCGTGCTGGAGAGGAGGGGGCACGAGAAAGGCGCTCTGGGCAAAGAGACCTCCCTGTCCCCAGGGCGCGGTCACGTAAGAGCATGGCGGGCACCTTTGGAGTGCCCTGGCTGGTTTTGCGCTGGGCGACCTCCCTGTAAGCAGGGCTCGGTCTTTGCTTGCCTCGTGGTTGGCCTTTTGCCGTCTTGCTCCTTGGCTGCCCGGAGAGAGTGGCGTCCCTGTAAGGAGGGTGAGAGCCACCATCTCCGCACCCGAGGGGGAAATGGAGCTCTCCTGGACCCCAAGTCCACCCTGTAAGCAGGGGAGGGCTGTTTCTCTGCTCCCTCCTTTGGCCCTGATGTCTTTCTGCCTGCTGGTGTCCTGGCCAGCCTGACCCCCCAGAGTCGGGGCCTGTTATGGCATTTGCCCTATGGCCACCCGTGAAGCCCCTTGGCGTGTTGAGGCCCCTGTGGTTTCCACGCAGCCCCGTGGGGCAGGTCTGAGGCTCTCTTCTCCTTCTCGGTGGTAGGGATGGCTCCCCATACATGGGCTGCACAGATCTCCCTCTCCCTTCTGGGAAGGTCTTTTTTTCCCTGGTTGTGTCCGTGTCTGTGTCCGTGTCAGTGGGCGAGCGAATGAGCTTTTGTTTAGGCCCCTGTTAAAATTACTGCAGCGTACTTAGCCTGAACTTCGCAGGAGGGAACGGGGTTCTGTGCAGCAGCGGGGCTTCCCTTTCTGAGGCCACGAGTGGAGGGAGAGCCCTGGCTTGCCCCTACTTTCTAAGGATGGACGGAGCGAAGCCGCTTACCTGTAGCGCGGGTGACGCGACCCGCCTGTAGCCAGGGTCTGGGTCTCCGCCTGCGTGGCTGCCTGTCCTGCTGGCGAGCTGCCAGAGCGAGAGCCCTGGAGTTGGGGCGTGTATGAAGAGCTGTGGAGCCCGTTGTCCCCAGGAGCGGCCCGACCTCCCTGTAAGCAGGGCTGGGGAGGCTGCTGTAGGCAGCCCACAGGAACGAGCCCTCCCTCGCCCTTTAGAGGGTGCAGGTTGAGGAAGTGCTGCGCCTTTGGCGCCGCTTTTGATGGGGCGATCTCCCCGCAGTTGTGGGTCGAGGTGGCTTCCCGGGCTCCTGACAGATGAGGAGGTGGTGTTGTGCTGCAGCCAGGAGGGCCAGCCCGTAAGTCGGGCGCAGGTGGGGGCCTCGGGCTCCGTGGGGCTGGTTGGGAGGGCCGAGCCGAGGGTCACGGCCCTGTAAGTAGGGCTCTGCGTGTCCCGTGCGCACGGCGGGAGGCGCTTGGAGGGTGACCCCCTGTAATCAGGCGGGTGCCCCTGGCCCCGGCCTTTCAGAGGCGTGGGGCCAGGGGGTGTGGGGCCGGGCGTGTGCCCTCCCCGTCGTCGGGGCTGGGACCCTGGCCCCTGGGCCTTTGGCCGTGAGTCTCCACTTCCTGGCTGCCGAGTCTCGTTCCTGTTGCTGCGGGGGAAGGCTGAGCTCTGTGGCTCCCTGGGTGTCGACCTGCCTGTAGTCGGGGTCCAGGTCTGGGAGCCTTTGTGCTCCGCTGGCAGCCTGTGTGGGGTGACCGCCCCGTTAGCGGGGTGCGGGTCGGGGTGCCCCTCAATCGGAGAGAAGGAGCCTCCGAGGGCCTTTGGGACCGGGGCCGCCCCGTAAGCGGGGGCCAGTGCCCGGGAGTCCCGGGCGCTTTGCGGTGCAGGCAGCGGCTGGGGCCCCCTGTAAGCAGGGGTGCAGGCTCTTTGGCCGCCGCTTCGCGTGCCCAGCTGCGTTTGCCCAGGGTGCCCGCCTGCGAGCCCAGCTCCAGCACCGGCTGGAAGTCTGCCGTGCGACGCTTTGGTGAGTCGAGGCGCGGCAGGGGAGCTGCGTGGAGGTGGGGCGTCTGCTGCGGGTGGGTGGGCGCCAGCCGGGGAGGGTAGCTGGGGGAGCTGCCTGTGGGGGCGTAGGGGGCGCAGTTCCCTTGGGGCGGCGGAGTTGGCGCTTCTCAGGCCTAACTGTGGCCCCCTTCCTCGGCAGGAGCGGGCGGAGAAGGCGGCAGCGGCGGCGTGTGAAGCGGCGAGGCAAGAGCGAGCGGCGAGGCCGTGCTGGAGAGGAGGGGGCACGAGAAAGGCGCTCTGGGCAAAGAGACCTCCCTGTCCCCAGGGCGCGGTCACGTAAGAGCATGGCGGGCACCTTTGGAGTGCCCTGGCTGGTTTTGCGCTGGGCGACCTCCCTGTAAGCAGGGCTCGGTCTTTGCTTGCCTCGTGGTTGGCCTTTTGCCGTCTTGCTCCTTGGCTGCCCGGAGAGAGTGGCGTCCCTGTAAGGAGGGTGAGAGCCACCATCTCCGCACCCGAGGGGGAAATGGAGCTCTCCTGGACCCCAAGCCCACCCTGTAAGCAGGGGAGGGCTGTTTCTCTGCTCCCTCCTTTGGCCCTGATGTCTTTCTGCCTGCTGGTGTCCTGGCCAGCCTGACCCCCCAGAGTCGGGGCCTGTTATGGCATTTGCCCTATGGCCACCCGTGAAGCCCCTTGGCGTGTTGAGGCCCCTGTGGTTTCCACGCAGCCCCGTGGGGCAGGTCTGAGGCTCTCTTCTCCTTCTCGGTGGTAGGGATGGCTCCCCATACATGGGCTGCGCAGATCTCCCTCTCCCTTCTGGGAAGGTCTTTTTTTCCCTGGTTGTGTCCGTGTCTGTGTCCGTGTGAGTGGGCGAGCGAATGAGCTTTTGTTTAGGCCCCTGTTAAAATTACTGCAGCGTACTTAGCCTGAACTTCGCAGGAGGGAACGGGGTTCTGTGCAGCAGCGGGGCTTCCCTTTCTGAGGCCACGAGTGGAGGGAGAGCCCTGGCTTGCCCCTACTTTCTAAGGATGGACGGAGCGAAGCCGCTTACCTGTAGCGCGGGTGACGCGACCCGCCTGTAGCCAGGGTCTGGGTCTCCGCCTGCGTGGCTGCCTGTCCTGCTGGCGAGCTGCCAGAGCGAGAGCCCTGGAGTTGGGGCGTGTATGAGGAGCTGTGGAGCCCGTTGTCCCCAGGAGCGGCCCGACCTCCCTGTAAGCAGGGCTGGGGAGGCTGCTGTAGGCAGCCCACAGGAACGAGCCCTCCCTCGCCCTTTAGAGGGTGCAGGTTGAGGAAGTGCTGCGCCTTTGGCGCCGCTTTTGATGGGGCGATCTCCCCGCAGTTGTGGGTCGAGGTGGCTTCCCGGGCTCCTGACAGATGAGGAGGTGGTGTTGTGCTGCAGCCAGGAGGGCCAGCCCGTAAGTCGGGCGCAGGTGGGGGCCTCGGGCTCCGTGGGGCTGGTTGGGAGGGCCGAGCCGAGGGTCACGGCCCTGTAAGTAGGGCTCTGCGTGTCCCGTGCGCACGGCGGGAGGCGCTTGGAGGGTGACCCCCTGTAATCAGGCGGGTGCCCCTGGCCCCGGCCTTTCAGAGGCGTGGGGCCAGGGGGTGTGGGGCCGGGCGTGTGCCCTCCCCGTCGTCGGGGCTGGGACCCTGGCCCCTGGGCCTTTGGCCGTGAGTCTCCACTTCCTGGCTGCCGAGTCTCGTTCCTGTTGCTGCGGGGGAAGGCTGAGCTCTGTGGCTCCCTGGGTGTCGACCTGCCTGTAGTCGGGGTCCAGGTCTGGGAGCCTTTGTGCTCCGCTGGCAGCCTGTGTGGGGTGACCGCCCCGTTAGCGGGGTGCGGGTCGGGGTGCCCCTCAATCGGAGAGAAGGAGCCTCCGAGGGCCTTTGGGACCGGGGCCGCCCCGTAAGCGGGGGCCAGTGCCCGGGAGTCCCGGGCGCTTTGCGGTGCAGGCAGCGGCTGGGGCCCCCTGTAAGCAGGGGTGCAGGCTCTTTGGCCGCCGCTTCGCGTGCCCAGCTGCGTTTGCCCAGGGTGCCCGCCTGCGAGCCCAGCTCCAGCACCGGCTGGAAGTCTGCCGTGCGACGCTTTGGTGAGTCGAGGCGCAGCAGGGGAGCTGCGTGGAGGTGGGGCGTCTGCTGCGGGTGGGTGGGCGCCAGCCGGGGAGGGTAGCTGGGGGAGCTGCCTGTGGGGGCGTAGGGGGCGCAGTTCCCTTGGGGCGGCGGAGTTGGCGCTTCTCAGGCCTAACTGTGGCCCCCTTCCTCGGCAGGAGCGGGCGGAGAAGGCGGCAGCGGCGGCGTGTGAAGCGGCGAGGCAAGAGCGAGCGGCGAGGCCGTGCTGGAGAGGAGGGGGCACGAGAAAGGCGCTCTGGGCAAAGAGACCTCCCTGTCCCCAGGGCGCGGTCACGTAAGAGCATGGCGGGCACCTTTGGAGTGCCCTGGCTGGTTTTGCGCTGGGCGACCTCCCTGTAAGCAGGGCTCGGTCTTTGCTTGCCTCGTGGTTGGCCTTTTGCCGTCTTGCTCCTTGGCTGCCCGGAGAGAGTGGCGTCCCTGTAAGGAGGGTGAGAGCCACCATCTCCGCACCCGAGGGGGAAATGGAGCTCTCCTGGACCCCAAGTCCACCCTGTAAGCAGGGGAGGGCTGTTTCTCTGCTCCCTCCTTTGGCCCTGATGTCTTTCTGCCTGCTGGTGTCCTGGCCAGCCTGACCCCCCAGAGTCGGGGCCTGTTATGGCATTTGCCCTATGGCCACCCGTGAAGCCCCTTGGCGTGTTGAGGCCCCTGTGGTTTCCACGCAGCCCCGTGGGGCAGGTCTGAGGCTCTCTTCTCCTTCTCGGTGGTAGGGATGGCTCCCCATACATGGGCTGCACAGATCTCCCTCTCCCTTCTGGGAAGGTCTTTTTTTCCCTGGTTGTGTCCGTGTCTGTGTCCGTGTGAGTGGGCGAGCGAATGAGCTTTTGTTTAGGCCCCTGTTAAAATTACTGCAGCGTACTTAGCCTGAACTTCGCAGGAGGGAACGGGGTTCTGTGCAGCAGCGGGGCTTCCCTTTCTGAGGCCACGAGTGGAGGGAGAGCCCTGGCTTGCCCCTACTTTCTAAGGATGGACGGAGCGAAGCCGCTTACCTGTAGCGCGGGTGACGCGACCCGCCTGTAGCCAGGGTCTGGGTCTCCGCCTGCGTGGCTGCCTGTCCTGCTGGCGAGCTGCCAGAGCGAGAGCCCTGGAGTTGGGGCGTGTATGAAGAGCTGTGGAGCCCGTTGTCCCCAGGAGCGGCCCGACCTCCCTGTAAGCAGGGCTGGGGAGGCTGCTGTAGGCAGCCCACAGGAACGAGCCCTCCCTCGCCCTTTAGAGGGTGCAGGTTGAGGAAGTGCTGCGCCTTTGGCGCCGCTTTTGATGGGGCGATCTCCCCGCAGTTGTGGGTCGAGGTGGCTTCCCGGGCTCCTGACAGATGAGGAGGTGGTGTTGTGCTGCAGCCAGGAGGGCCAGCCCGTAAGTCGGGCGCAGGTGGGGGCCTCGGGCTCCGTGGGGCTGGTTGGGAGGGCCGAGCCGAGGGTCACGGCCCTGTAAGTAGGGCTCTGCGTGTCCCGTGCGCACGGCGGGAGGCGCTTGGAGGGTGACCCCCTGTAATCAGGCGGGTGCCCCTGGCCCCGGCCTTTCAGAGGCGTGGGGCCAGGGGGTGTGGGGCCGGGCGTGTGCCCTCCCCGTCGTCGGGGCTGGGACCCTGGCCCCTGGGCCTTTGGCCGTGAGTCTCCACTTCCTGGCTGCCGAGTCTCGTTCCTGTTGCTGCGGGGGAAGGCTGAGCTCCGTGGCTCCCTGGGTGTCGACCTGCCTGTAGTCGGGGTCCAGGTCTGGGAGCCTTTGTGCTCCGCTGGCAGCCTGTGTGGGGTGACCGCCCCGTTAGCGGGGTGCGGGTCGGGGTGCCCCTCAATCGGAGAGAAGGAGCCTCCGAGGGCCTTTGGGACCGGGGCCGCCCCGTAAGCGGGGGCCAGTGCCCGGGAGTCCCGGGCGCTTTGCGGTGCAGGCAGCGGCTGGGGCCCCCTGTAAGCAGGGGTGCAGGCTCTTTGGCCGCCGCTTCGCGTGCCCAGCTGCGTTTGCCCAGGGTGCCCGCCTGCGAGCCCAGCTCCAGCACCGGCTGGAAGTCTGCCGTGCGACGCTTTGGTGAGTCGAGGCGAAGTATTTGGGTCTTTCTGGGTTGGTTGATATTTTTAGCAGTTATTGCAATATTTGGATTTTATGTTGAGGGCTTTCTTCTTAGGTTGTTTTTGCAGTAGTTCTGCAAATAATGGGCGTGGTATACCCCAGTTCATTGTTCTTTGGTTGTTTTTTTTGTTCTTTCGTGCTTTTTGCCATTCTTTGGATTGTAGATATCGTAGTGGTTTTGTTTCTCAATGTGTTTGTTTTTCTTGCAGCACTGTCCCATGGAGAAAGCATGTGGATTCCGGTATCCTGAGAAACTTCTTTCTTTCTTCTCAGGAACGGCATCTGTTACTTCCCTTTTTCCTATTACTCTGTTCTGGTTCCTTAGTAAAGTGTTGGTTCAAACTTTGCGTTTCACTGTGTTTCATTCCCGCTTTTTCTGTGTTCTTTCCTCGTCCTGTTGTACAGCCCTGTCAGGCAGTTGAGTCGTTGTCCCACGTGCTTCCAGGTGGAATCTCGGGTCTGCTCTGCTGCTGTCCACATCAGGGACACCGCAGTAACACAGCGGGTGTCTTCCCAGGCAGAGCTCGGGGACAGCTGGCGGGTGGCTTCAGGTGCTCGTGTCCTTGCCCCACCCCTGCGCAGGCCCTGCTCCTGCTCGCCCAGCTGCTGCGCACCCTGTGTGTCCTGGAAGTGCCCCCCCAGCCGCTCCCTGAGCAGGGAGCGGTTCCTGTATCCCCTGTAGCAGAGGACTTGCTCCAGCAAGAGGACACATGAAGTCCTTTCAAATAAAAAAAACCACAAGTTTTGCCCGGTGCTGTGTTTACAGAAAAACATGAAGCTGTGCGTAGACCATACTGTTTTGTTAATAAACCATGAAAATTATCTTAAAACAGTAGGAGAGGGAGTTAATTGTAAGTGGTGGCTGGCATGATCCCACACTCCATTGGTGTTTGGCCGAGCGGTAACGTAGCTTCCGATTGTGAGCATGTTGGAGATAGCCGAAGCCGTGCAGAGGGACCGCTTCCAGTGCATGTGAGGTGGGGGCATTTAAAAGTGGCAAAGGTTCATTCTTTACAGGTTGCTCTTGTTTATTGCTGGTAGGCACCCAGCTGCGTGTTGTTTCAGCCGTCAGCACCAGAGGAAAGGGCCTCTCAACAGAGCAGCTCCGCTTGTCTCTGCCTCCCCCTGGAAAAGCGGGAGGGTTTGGTGCGAGTGAGGGCTCTGTGGAACTCCCGGCCAGAGGGGTTGGTGTGAGGTGGAGTACGCTGGCAGCTGTTGCTCTGGTGCAGCGCGATCTGCCAGAGCGCAGTTAGTGCAGGATGGGCAGCGCTGCGTAGCATGGCAGTGGTACCCATCACCCTTTTCTCCGCGGGGGTCTCGCCGTGATGTCCTCTCGAGCGGTTTCCTTTTGGCGCTTGTGCCCGCGGAGCAGGCTCGTGCTGTTGTCCCTCGATGAATTGTTCAGAGGCAGAAGGGTGCTGTCCGTCGTTAGGTACCGCGTGCTACTGGGCCAAGTTTAAAACGCACTGGAAACGGAAAGGCCTCAACTTGTCCAGTTACCTGCGGTTTAGATAAAGCAGCAATAGCTCAGACAGGATCCCCCCGATGAGGAGCTGATGTCCAAAACTGCGTTTGAGGTTTATCTTCCGAGGGAAATGGGTGGCGCCAAGTTGAAACGCGGACCTAAGGAAGGTTTTGCTGCCAACCTGTGCTTGCGAATGGCAGAGCGCGCTCCCTACAAGACGCGCTCCTTGGATTTGACCATGGCGGGAGTATGTTTTATTGACCTTTTTCAGAATTCCAAGTTCACCTTGGAGTTAGTTTCCTAAGTTTAAGGTTAGTCACCTAGTCGCAAACTAGGCTTATGTTCAGTCTCCAGCTAAACTTGCCCCAAAAGTGCTTCCTGTTGATACTTCGGCTCCAGAGACCTGAGTGTGTTCAGTACTGAAAATGTTCTCGGGCAGACGCTTCCTGAGGGTGGCTGAGGCCCATTTAACCCTGTTTATCCCAGCATGGGAGTTCCAGCCCTCTCCATAGCGACAATCTTCCTGGTGAAAGGGGGTCCTTTAGGCACAGCCTCCTCCCCCTGCTCTGCCCCCGGGAGGTGAAGCAAGCCGAGAGCTGGGTGCAATCCCACCGTCTTGCACCTCCTTCCGCTTCCCTCTGCTGGATCACGAAGGCTGCGCTGCTCCTGGCCCACGAGGCCGGAGCCCTGGCAAAGCCCGAGACAATGGTATTTTCCAACTACTGCTGTCGGAAACAACCTGCTACAGCATGAAGGGATCACGACTGTGTGTGCTGCAGGGCCTCTGCCTGCCCCCGCGGTGCGTGCAGTAACAGCCGGTGTGCTGACGAGCGCCCGGACCTGGGGGACTCCCGCTGCTACGGTCACGATTACGCCTTTTCCTTTCCTTTCTAACTTTCACCCGTGGCTTTGGGGTTTCTCCCTTACAGAGGCTCAGCGGTTCTTTGGGGCTGTGCTGTTTTGATCGGCAGGCTGTCTCCTGCAAAGGGGTATTTCCAATTAGAAGGTTGGCCTGGCCAAAAAAAAAAAAAAAACAAGCACGTGATTTCTTCCACCTGCGGGCAGCTGCTTCCAGTGCCTCTGGAACTGTCCGCAGGAACCTGTGCGGTGAGAGTTAACCACCCTCCCTGGTGTTTGCTTCATAAATAAGGAACGCTAATAAATGGTTTCCCTTCCTTAAGGCCCAGCAGGCAGGAGGAGAAAATTCGGGGAAGCTATTTCCATCTTCTGTAGCTTGCATTATTCATCCCTTCTGAGGAGAGGAGGAAGCGAGGCTGGGCGCGGGGGGCAGCAGCAGTGCTGTGCAGCATCTTCCTAGGAGGCCCCTACGAGCATCTCCTTTTCCACACAGGTAAATTCCCCCGGAACGAAGGGCTCTGGGAATAAGGTGCTAACGATTCTAATGCTGCACAACCCAGAATCAACCCCCACGGCCGCTCCCCTCGGTGGCCGTGCCAAGGGGAGGTGGGAGCGTGGGTGTGGGAAGGATGCCAGCCCCGGCCGAGCGCCGCAGGATGCGTGGCAGTGGGAGGCAGCGAGGAGGAGGCTGGAGCAGGCAGCCAAGCACGGCTCCCACTCGGTCTGGGTAGCAGATGGAGCGAGCCGAGAGCTCTGCGCCTCAGCCGACCCCCTTTCTAGGCTGCGTTGGCTCCTGGTGTCCTGGCCGGCTCCCACGAGGATTTCCAAGTTTCTTCAGGAATGTTGTAGTGGCCCTGGGCGGGAAGGGCTAGAGGCAGGTGGAGATGGTCACCCCCTCCAGATGGACGCTGGGAAAACTGCTCCGCTTTGGTTGTGCTGGAGGGCCGCTCTGCTGGGATCTTGCCTGGTGGCTCCCAGATCCCATGAGGATGGAAAGGTGCCAGATGAAGCAGGGATTTACTGGAAGGGGTGTGGGATTCTACGCTGAATACTCACTGCTGGCAGCCTCCAGTGCTCAAGGCACGACACCACGAGGAGGAGGCCGCAATATCCCCACCCTGGGCCACTCTTGCGTGAGTGTGTGTGAGTGCGCAGCCAGGACGTCCTGCTAGCCAGAGCGTGCAGGCCAACAGGGAGGAAGGGAAGGACGTTCCTGCTGGCAGATGTGTCGGTGCAGAGCCTGGAGGCGATTCCTCACAGGCACTTCCCAGCCCTGGATCACTCTCTGAGACCGAGGCCCTCAGTCTGCGGGGCTCCCCTGTAGCCAGGTCACAGCCATAAACTGGGTGGAGGCTACCAAGGAGGAGCCCTGCGCTGCGCAGGCAAAGCTCCCTGGCAGAGCTGAGGCTTTGTGCCCACCTGCCGTCTCCTTTGCCGGGCTGCCAGGGCTGCCCCCAGCCCCGTGCTGCTGCAGGAGCCCTGCCTGCCCCTGTTTTCCATGGCTGTGTGCTGCATGCGGAAAGGGGGGGGAGCGGAGTCTCCTCCACCCCTGCTCTGCGCGGTGCTGCCACAAAGCCCAGGGGCTTCGTATCTGGGCCATGCTACATATAGCATCCGTGGGGCCTCAGTGATGTCCCAGGGGCCGTTGTGTCTCTCCAGTCAAGGGCAAAGCTCTTCTGCAGCCTCTCTTGTCCCTCGAAGAGGGGCTGGGAAGGGCCTGGGTTTGGCTCAATGCTGTGAGAAGCGTGAATCCCTTGCAGCCCCCCTTGCCAGCCGGAGCCCTGGGGTCTGGCCAGCCCGCCGGGCGGAGTGGGGACGGGCAGGGGCAGGCGCTGCGAGTGGGTTGAGCATCTCCATCGGGCAAGCCCAGAAGAGCTGCCATCTCTGCCAGATCGATAGCACCAGTTCTTGGATGTCCTCTCTCGCTCCTCCATCCCGTAACTCCCCAGCTCTAATGGCCTTGGAGAGGATGCTAGGGGTTTCTTCCCAGCAGCGATGCTCTCGGCTCCTGCTGTGCTTCCCCTCGCCATCAGTTAGTGGGGTGGGGGGAACAAACGGTCGCTGGTAGGGACCGGCTGCTGCGTGGGCATCCCGCTGTCACGTTTTGAGCAGGACCCAGAGCGTAGTGCTGTGCTGTGACTGACGAGCAGGAGGGAGAGGGAGAGTCTTTCCTTCCTGGGTTTGGGGGTAGGCTGAGGGCAAGGGAGAAACGTTCCTCTTGGGAAGGATGTGCACCCACCCTTCTCCTAGAAGTTCTCCTGCAGCAGGATGTCCTTGGGTCAAGGCCAGGTTTTAATTGCTGCAGCAGCACCAGACACCCGAGTCATGGGCCCCTCAGCGCCTCTGCTCCCAGTCTGCCTCCTGCGGCTACTGGGAACGGTCCTTGAGCTACTGGAACCAGTGATGGACCCCAACACACTCCAGTGGAGCAGAAGGACTCCCCCCTTGCCCTGGCTTTCTCTCCCAATGGGAGGTAGGTGCGGTTCGGCTGACAGGCGCTCCTAGGAGGGCTGTCTGTGCCCTGCCTCTGCCTGCTTGTCCGTCTGTCCTGCCGCATCAAACCATGCCTGCTGGTGTCTGCACTGCCGTGCTGCACTGTGCCTCTTTGGCTACCTCCTCGCCCCCTTTATGCTCGGTACCTGTCTCTGTGACACCTGCCACGGCAAACGCTGCTCACCCCTCTCTCCCTTTGCCTGTCTGTCTGTCTGTCCTTACTACGTTGTCTCCTCCTCACCCTTTTCCTTTGGCCACTATCTGGAGGCCTCTGCATTAAGGGTGACTTGGGGACTGATTTTCTCTGGTTTATGGCTCGCAGCCAGACTGCAATCTGCAGTGGAGGGACCGTCCAGCTGGAGAACCTCTGCAAGGAGCCTCCTGCAAATACCCAGGCAGGATGCTCGCTGCCGGCGCTGCCCAGAAAGTGCACCATCACGCCTGCCTCCACAGCACCACCAGCCAGAGATTTAAAGGGAGATGAAGCCGCCTGCGATGGGGAACTGCTGCCTCCCAAAGCCAATCCTTTGAGCTTGAATTCCCTGGTTGCCTATGCTCGCGTAGCTGGGGGTGAGGATGGGGGTGTGGAGGAGACGCAGCTTGCGGAGATGTAAATGAGACCCCTGAGCGTGAGCGCGTGTGCGCTTGCGGTTACGCGTGCTGCCCCGCACCACAGCTGTTGTTGGATGCGGACCTCGTGCTTCCCTTCTCTGCACCCTGACCACGTGGCGACGCGCCTCTTGCGTTTGCGCTGCGTCGGCCTGCTTCCCGACGCGTTGGGGGGGCGGCGTGCTGTGTCCGTTTGCCGCGCCTTTGCTCCCGTCCGCAGCCAGCACCGTCAGGGTGCCCCACCCTCGGTCACCAGGGCGGCCGTGTTGCTGTGCAGATGGTATGACCCCGCCGCCTGGGCCCGTTGGACGCGAGCTGCCCAAACAGGTAGGGTCAGGCCTTTGGCCTCCTCACGGCAGCACCTGGAAACCCTGCTGCACACCCCCTGGGCCCCACGATCCGCCGGAGCCGGGATTTTGTAGAATTAGCAAAACCCCGCCGCGCAGCCAGCTTGCAAACCTTCAGCGCTCGAACGACACTCGGGATCAGGTTCTGCTGGAGCGGGATATGACTTTGCCTATCAACTTTCACAGTGCCAGCCCTTTTTACAGGGCTGCGGGAGGAGGTGAGGACAGGGCAGGCCATCCTGCGTGCCTCTGCCCCTTCCTGGGGTGCCTTGGGCTGCGCACCCCAGGGAGTGCAGCTCCCCGATGCTGCCCTCCTCTCCTGCCATCCCCACCCTGCCCGCAGAGCAGGGATGAGGGCTTTTGCCAGGCTCCAAAGACGTTTTGCCTGTGCAGAAGCAACTCTGCTTACCCCCTTCCCGGGGGTGATGGGAGCCTGTGGGGAGCAAGCCCTTGGTTGCACCCTCGCTCGCCGTATCCCTGGGCCTACAACTCAAGGCTTGCGGCCAGCAGCGTCACAGACTGAGCTTCGGCTGCGTCGCCGGCCGTTGCCTGTGTGCAGGAAACCCGTGTTCGCGGGTCCCTGCTGCGGGCTGGCCTTGCTGGACACCTGAGCATTCCACTTTTGGGGAGGGGGAATATCTCCCCCCTCCCCAGTAAAGCCCAAGCCAAGCTCAGCTTTCCAGTTCCTAAGCACTCTCCGTTCCCAGCAAAACAACTCCCACGTTGCTGGGGTGGGGGGAGGATGGTGTTTGCCAGCTCCTCCGCAAAATGCCACGTTCCCATGGCGATGGGGATGTGGCGCCTTTTCCAGCCTGCAGAAAGATGGAATGGGGGGGGGGGGGGGGGGGGGGAGGCGGCGAACGGGACCCCCCGCATCAGTGCGTGCCCCGGCCGGTCCAGACGTAGGGGCCACCTCGGCGGTACCTCCTAGCCCCCCACCCAAGGGGGTCCCTTCCCCGGCGGGGGGCGGGGGCAGGCCCGCAGAGACACCCCCAACCCCCCCCGCGCACCGCAGGGCCGGGGGCCGAGCCTGCGTGACGCCGCCCGGCACTGATTTGCTGGGGCCGCCCGCCCGGCCCTTCCCAAACTGCGGGAGCGCCGCACCTCCCACAGCCCCGCCGGGCACAGCAGCGGGCGGCAGCGCGCCCCAGCCCCGGACAGCGCCGGACAGCGCCGGACAGGTAGGCAGCCCCCGCAGCCCCGGGCATCCTCCGGCCGGGCGGGTACGGGGAAGGGTGGGCAGCGCCCGGGAGGCGCCCGGCGGCGGGATGCTCCGACCGCCGGGGAGAGGATGCTCTGCGCGCCCCCGGCCGCCGGGGAGAGGCCGGTTGCGGATGTCGGCGACCACCGGGGGAGCCGCTCTCAGTTTTCGTGGCGTTGGTCCCCCCTCCCCCCCCGAGGCTCGGGACTGCGGCATCCCTCCGGGCACGCCTGTGCGCGCGCCCCCGCCAGCCTCGCCCCGAGGCGCTGCCCGCAAGGGGGGGCGGCTCTCGGTTTCCCTCAGCCCATCGGTCTGGCTCTGCTCTTCCCCGACGCCTCCATCCCTCCAGCATCCCCACAGCCCGTCTGTCACCCTTAGCTTGTCGCGGCGGTGGGCACAGAGGTGCCACCGCGGCGCGGCCCCGAGCAGCTGGTACAGACCTCGCCGGAGAGCTTTGCTTTGGTGCTGCTGTCCCGGTGAGTTCCGTCCCGGTGAGTCCCATCCCGGTGAGTCCCGTCCCCTTGAGCCCCATCTCTGCGCAAAGCCCCGGGGATGATGCAGGAGTGAGATTTACCTGGCTAGCCCCGCTCCTGGCACCGCTGTCGGATGGAGAAGGGGGGGTTACGCGGGATCCAGGGGCTCACCAACCCAGAGCCTCGAAGATGTGCTTTCGCACACAGATGGGAGGAAGCCCCCCTCTTTGGGAGCTTATTTGCACTGGTTTTCTGGAGGAAAGCCTGACTGTGACCTAGATAGTGTCCCAGGACATTCAATTAGGAGCTGGGAAATGACAAAGCAAGGGACAGGGTCCAGTTTCAAAGAACCCAGAGGAGACTCAGAAAGCCCCCTCTGTCGTGTCTTTGTCCCCATCTGCAACCTCTTAACTGCCAATATGAAACAAAAAGGATTTTTACTTCTTCCTGGCCAGGGTTGAGGGTTGTGGATATAGACATCTTCACAGCTCCAGAGTGAACGAATGGGTTTGGTATTTCCTCCTGGAATGTTACACAAAAGACCCAAAAAATGCTAAAAAGAAAATTCCAGCTGGCTGCATTCCTAGCTCTTCCCTGGATGCTAAGCCAAGCTCAGATGGAGCAAACTGAGGGTCTGCTCTCCCCTCTGCCAGCCTGCAGGTAATTCACCACCCCCTCTTGGACCTGGCCCCACGCCCCCAGCCTGGAGGACCGACTGCAGGGCTCTCCGTGTGTCCTTCAGCCCCGGTGGCTGCTTTGCTGCTCCCCCACCCTCTCCCTCCATTCCGCATGTCTGCGGTTGGATTCCCCATGCGGCTGCTTGGCTGGGCTGCAAACCTTTAATTGATTCCTCTCAACTACATTGGACCGTCAGCAGCCCTGGGGTTTTGACGGCACATCCACGGGCCCTTTACCCTCGCAGACCAGGAGGCAGCATGAGGAGAGACGGGCACGGGGCCAGGGACCCGGAGGGTGGACTCTGCCACCCCAAAGTCCTTCCCCGCTGCGGCCAGGCAGGCTCGGCTCAGCCTCTGGAGACCTGGTGCCTTCCTTTGGCGGTCTTGGCTCCCCGTCCAGCTGCCGTATCCCTCCTTCTCGCTGCTCTTGGCGCCTTTCCCTCACTGCATCGCCATGAGTCATCTTTGCTGAGCTCACCCGCTGGAGCTGCAGGGTGCTGGCAGGCCTGGCGCCCACCGGCGCGAGGAAGGGTCCCTGGGTCCCTCGTCTGGCAGCATGCTCTGGCCATGATGTGCAGGCGCCAGGCCACATCCTGATTTCTCCTGCCAGTCCCTTGACCAGGCACCCAGCGTGGGTACAGGGCGGAAGGAGGGGCAGGCAGCGCACGCAGGCCTCCTGTGCCATGCTGACTGGGGGATGCAGGCAGGGGAAAGACAGCTGGCTGGTGTTGCCTCAGGATATGGAAAGGTGATGCTGTCCAGACACACAGTGCCTGGTTCCCTAGCTTGTTGCAGGGCCGGCTGGTCCCTGTGCAGCCGATCAGACACCGTGACGAGGAGCAGGCTATGGAGCATCATTTGTGCGAGGAGAGGCAGCCAGCCTGCCTGTGCCACTTGTGCCCCTGTCTGCGCCGCCAAGCGCCCACACCGGCGTGCCGGGGCAATGCCCTGGCTAACTGCCTCTCTCTCTCCCTGCTCAGGCTCCCCTCTCAGTGACAGCCACCGGCGGGCACCGCAGCGGAGAGATGAACCCCACCGTCGGCATTGCCGTCATCCTGACAGGTACAGCCAGCAGACGCACAGCCCCTCCCTGCTCTCCAGCGAGCTCAGCCCACAGCAGCCGGGCAAGGGCCAGGAGGCTGCCTGAGCATCCCCAGTGTCTGCTGTTCCCTGTCCAACCCCTGCTTGCCTCTTCCAGTCCTCCAGGTCGCCCACTGCCAGATGGTCAAAGACCTGAGTGCCTGCCTGCTGGGCCAGAGCCTCCGGGTGGACTGCCGTTATGAGAACAAAACCAGCAACCCCCTGACCTACGAGTTCAGCATCACCAAGGACAACAGGAAGCACGTCATCCACAGCACCATCAGCGTCTCCGAGAACATCTACCGGGGCCGAGCCAACGTCACCATGCACAAGAACCTGGTGTGCCTCTACCTGCAGAGCTTCACCACCAGTGATGAGGGTGTCTACATGTGCGAGCTGAAGGCCACCAACGACTACACCGGCAACCAGATAAAGAACATCACTGTCATCAAAGGTGAGACGAGCAGCAGCGCCTGGCCTCAGCCCCTCCTTCCCATCTGCTCCTGGGAAGGGGAGCAGATCTTTTCTCTAAGGATTTTCTCCCTCAGAGAAAACCACAATCCCCTGTGGTGTCCCCTCCCCCCCCCCCCCCCCCCCCCCCCGAGCCCTATAAATGTTTCCCAACCCTTACATGGCCTTCCTGTTGCAAGCAGAGCAGTCAGCCCCACAGATGGCCTCGCTCTGCCCCATCTCAGACTGCTTACCCCTGTCCCTCTTGGCCGCCCCCTCAGAGCATTGCCCGGGTGTCCTCCCATAGGTGATGCTTGCTAGTCAGTCAGAGCAGAGGGGACAAGCCCGCTGGTGAAGGACTGAAGAGACGTGTGGTCCAGAGTGGGAGCGCAGTGGGGATTTTCCACACTTACATCCCGCAGTCCTTCAGTTGCAGAGCCTCTTCACCTCATCCCCTCGTCACCTCAGTCAGGCACAGGCAGGGTTGTGCTTCCCAGGGTCTCTGTGCCCCCGAAAGCTTTGTCACAACACGGGCACAAGGTGGGAGGGGAGACAGGTAAGGGGCCAGGATGGGACTTGCTGCGTTTCTGTGGCAGAGAAAAGGCAAGAAGCTGAGTCTCAGTACCCCTTATAACACCCAGCCTGATCCCTGTCCCGGGGGATTTCATTGTGGCTCTCCTCTCCCTCCCCGTTCCTTTCCCTCACAGATAAACTGGAGAAATGCGCCGGCTTCAGCCTCTTGATCCAGAACACTTCGTGGCTCCTGCTGCTTCTCCTTTCCCTGCCCCTCCTGCAAGCCGTGGACTTCGTGTCCCTGTGAAAGGAAAAGCACACACGCACGCACGCGCGCACACACACACACGCACGCACACACCGAGTACCCCAGCAAACCCGCCTCCCCCCCCGCCAGGACGCAGCCCTTGGAAAGAGAAGCAGAAGCGTTTGGAAGAAGTGAAACCTCTCTCTGTGTTATCTCTATATAGCCGTATATCTAATGCTAACCACCGTCCCGTGCCGAGACCCGCCGTCGCGCGCCCTGCTCCGAGCATGGTGGCTCCGCTAGGCAGCGTTGCTTCTCCCATCGCGCCTCCCCGCTCAGTAGGCTGGCCGCTTTGCTCACGCTGGGAGCACTGGCGCCTCAGCCCAGCCCGCTTTTCCCATCCCTTTCGCTCTCGGGGTTTGCCTGTTCGCAGCTGGGGAAAGACAGCTGGATTGGCAGGTAAGAAAGAGGTGACGTGAGAGCGTGTGGGGCGGGGGGGGTGTCCCCGTGCTGGGTGTTGTGCCCACAGCCCGCAGAGGAGACGGGGTTGCAGCGTTCCCGACCCACCCTGCCTGCTGGCCGGGTGACTGAGTTCTCTGCCTGCTCCCCTCACCCTGAGTCACCCCGACCTGCAGCAACTGGGAGGGGGCAGGGGACAAGTCCTGTCGCAGTGCAAGCAAGGGAGAGGCAGAGGGAGCGGGGGAGGTATGGGATGATGCTGTACCTGACCCGGCTGGGAGGAGAGAGGGGAAGCAGGTCTGGGAGACACCCATCAGATGCCCCAGCCTCCTTAGGGCACTTTTGGGGCCCTGGGAGGGGCCTCACTGCAAACGTGCTTTGGCAACAAGTTTTTCCTCATGTTTTTTACAGCTGAGCTGGAAGTGAGGCCTCCTCCAGACACTGTCTGGGACCTTCGGCCTGCCCGAGCCCCAGATACCACTTGCTCTCCCCGGGGACCAGCCCTTAGCTGTGACGAGAGAATTGCTGCCAGCACCTGCTCCCAGTGGAGGCAAGCAGAGCCTCTCTGAGCTAGCCACAGCCATTCCTTCGCCCCTGCTCCCCGCCCCGAGGCCCCTGGAACTGGATCCAGGCAGGCTGGTGGGGAGGGGGCTCCTCTACGGGAGCGTGACCCAAAGGTCCCCGCAGTGACTGCTCTGTACCATCACCCTGTCTTCCCTGAAGGAACATCTGGGGGCCCTGTTCCTTCCTCACGGCACATGTCCCGGTGCCTGGCCCTGGGTAGGCTCCGCAGCCTTCCTCCAGCACAGTCTTCCTCCAGTCCCACCACGCTGCTGGAAGGACCCCATGTGCCCCCTTCCTCCTCCCTTTTGGCATTTCGCTGTCTCCATTTAAGAGCAGAGAAGAGCCTAAGGGTAGCCCAGCTCTTGGCCACCCAGGGGTTCTCGAGAGCTGGGAGAGGGATGCCGAGCACAGCCCGCATCTGCCAGCCCAGGCCTGCCCTGATGCCCCACGGGACCCTGAGGAGTCGGTGGGCTGCTGCCCTGGCCTCCCCAAAACCTAGCGGCTCCTGGGTGAGGAGCAGCCCCACCGGCCACGGGGAGAGAGGCCACAGGGCTGGCCCTGCTGCACCCTTGCGCAGGGGAGGGCAGGGCGGCAGGGAAAGATGCAGGCAGGAGCATCCGTGTCCATGGGGTGAGCCCAGCCCTGCCGAGCTACCCGCGCAGCCTGGGCTGTGCCACCATGCCTGAGAGCAACTCACTGCAGCTGCTCCCCACTCCTTGCCCTTCTCCAGACACCGCGAGCTGCCTCCTACCCCGTGCCCGTTCCCTGCCCATCCCTGCCTGCTTGCTTGCCGTCTAGCGCTGCTGAGGCCGTGTATAGCTGAGGTCTGGCTGCGCCCAGCTCCCTGGGCTTGCTGGTGAGCACCGGGGCAGGCGCAAAGCCCGGATGCGTCTCGAGTCTCATTTTTTTGTGAACATTTGTAGTTATTTCCACAGCTTGTCATAAAAGAAATTCTGTTAAGGGGACAAACCCCAGAACCCTATGAAAAGCAACAACAACAACAACAAAAACCCCTCTACCCTCCAGGAGTGTTCCTCTGTCTGCACAATAAAACCCTAGGCTGTGTGTTGGAGCCATGGCCACCTGGGCGCGCGGCGGTGGGGCGAGGGGCCCCATCCTCTGGGGAGGGAATTGCCAGGGCTGGGAGCATGTGTGGGAGTGGGGCTGGGTGCGCACCCATATCCCAAATCTCCTGGCCGCAGGGTGGCGTGCCTGCCGTGCCAGGGTCCGTCCTGCACGCCCATGCCTACACGCTGCCGGTGGGGCTGCCAAAGACCCCCGCGTTCCCTAGAGCAGCGGAAGCAGCCGTGTGCTGCTCCCTGCCTGGGGTCAAGATGCCACCCTGGGAGCTGGGGACCATGGGGTGTGCTCACCCTCAGGCTGGGGAGTCAAACCCTGCCACCACCCCCTAACGCTGCTGGTGACCCCATAGCAGCCTCCCAGAGTGACGCCCAGATGCGTCCTTGGCACAGCCCTCCCTGTTTAAGGGCTGGAGCCAGCAGGAGGGATGAAAATGCCACCATAATTGCATCCCTCCTAATTATCCTCAGCAGGTGCTCGTTGAGTCACAGCCACCCAGGTGCCAGCATCCCGCGAGGCCCTGCCGCCCTGGGCGGGTCAGGCGTCGGGGAGTGGTGCCGGGTGGGCATCCCCACAGAGCTACGAGGGGTGGGTGCTCCTGTGCCGGCATGGCCACGCTGGCTGCCCCGTGCCCACTTTTGTTTCAGGCTTGGGGGGGCTTTTCTCCTTATGGTTTGCCACAAGGGTGGCAAAACCCAGACCCCCTCCTCCCCTCACCTGGGTGCTCTGCTCCAGCCACGGGCACCCACTCTTTCTGACCTCCACACCACGTTGTGTCCCACCCCGCTCCTCTTTCCAACCCTCCATCCATCCTTTCCCTTCTGGACCTTCATCTCCCTACCCAAATCTCTCCCCCTACCCACACTTAGCCTCAGTCATCCTTCTTCATTCCCCCAGCCTCCCCTCCCAGCACCCCCTTGCCGTGGGCCACCAACCCCCTTGGGTTCACGTCCCCTTTAAGCCTCCCTGAAGCTGGAATGCGAGAGGAGCGTTTCGGCGCCCTGTGAGGTCAGATAAAGACACTATATTTATCTAGCCGGTAACCTGAGCCGTGAATTTCTGCCGTGGTGTTTTTACGCGTTCCCCATAGCCCTCCAGCTCGGCCCCCTCCGGCCATTGCGTCTGCTCCCTGCGGGGTGGAGGACCTGACCCGTGGGGCGGCCTGTCCCCTGCGAAAGGCTTGGGTGCTCCCGTCCCCTCTGCATCACTCCCTCTCCTCCGGCCCCAGGGAAAGTGCTCCGAGGAGGAAGGCTCGGCTCCCGCGCTCAGCCCCACGAGTATCACCCCCGCGACCGTCCACTCTCTACCCGCCATGCCGGCCTCGCGCCCCTGACCAGCCACCCGCCCCACGCGCAGGTGAGTGGAGGGGGTGCCACGGGGTCGCCGGCCCCAGGGAGGGGGCTGCGGCATCAGAGACTCCGAGGTGCCGGCAAAACCACCCCGCTCTTCCCTCGGCTGGGTGAAAGCGTGGGGGAGAGCTTTGCAGTCTCTGCATCTCCGGAGAGCAGGTTTAGAGTTCAGGCCCGAAAACTTGGCAGCTCTCCTCCAGCAAGCCACGCTCCCCGGCACCCTCCTCATCCCCCAGCGTGGGCAGAGCCCGACACTTCCCCGGGGTTCCCTTCTTTTTTTCCACCCGCAAACCTCAAAGCAGTAACGTGTCCCGCGTCTTATGCCAAGGCTCCCCGTGGGTTTGGGGTTTTTCGGCCCGGTGGGTGGCCCGGGAGCAGCAGGTTCTGTACCTGCGTGGTTATGTGTCAGCAGCAGAGTCCAGGGCGATGACTCTCTGGCCAGCGCACGTGGCATGAGTCTGGAGGGTTCTCTGGCCCGGTGGCTGGTAGGGGAAGGGTCCTGGCCAGGCTGGTCCCGGCTGCACGCGTGGCCTCGGGCAGGGCCCATCGCTCAGGGGGGTGTGAGCGGTTGAGGGGCAGTGCTGGAGCCAAAGCAGCTTCTCCAGAGCGTCGGAGCAGGGCTGTGGGCAGCACCCCGGGGGGCTGGGGTCTCCATCTGCTGACCGAGGGCACCCCTTGGTCACTCTGGCCCCTTGCAGGGAGCAAATGCTTTGCAGCACATTCCCCCCAGGGCTGCTCCGGGCACTTTTCCTAGAGGGAAGTGCGGATACCCAGAGGGAGCCCTCCAGGAACAAACAGGAGGCTGTCCCACCCCTCCGGCGCCGTCAGGCCCTCTGCCCCAAACCACTTCTAGGCTGGGGCAGGCAAGTTGGTTCACACAGGGTCCCCTCCCTCTCTGCCTTTGCCGCTGCGGAGGGCTGGGAGCTCCCATGTAACCTCCAGGCTGGGACATTGTGTCTCAGGGGACAGGGGACACAGCTCCCAGCCTGCGTAAGCGAGAAGCAGCTGTGCCTTAACACCTTGGCCTGAGCCAGTGCTGTGTAAGCTGAGCTCGTCCTGGGGCTCCAGAGCCGGGGGGGGGGACACAGCTGCCATTGGGCCACGGGCAGGAGGGCTCTGGCAGAGGACAGCGGCTGGAGCAGGAGCAAGATCTCCGCTCTTCTGCCTCCAGGGTGAAGGGTTTGCCTCCCAGCTCTGGGCCAAGCTTCCCCTCGGGAAGGCTGCTGGAGCTGGAGGCCAGGGCAGGACTCCCCAGCAGCCCGAGCCCCCAGCTCCCGGGTCCCTAGCACTGGCTGCTGCCTGGCCCCGTGATGATGGACCGGACATTCCTGTGCCTCAGCTTCCCCTGACAGCCCGGGAGGATGATGAGGGTGCAGGAGGCCTGACTCAGCCATGCCAGCCTCAGGGCTTTGCCAAGCAGCAGGAAAGCTCAGCACTATTATGGGCAGGGAGGGGCCAGGCAGGCCAGGAAGCGACGGGAGGAACCGGGGTTTTCTCACACCCCCTCAGCTACTCTGGCTCCTGGCACGCTCTGCTCTCCCACAGCCCTGGGGTCTGCTCTGATGTGACATGGGGACTCCGCAGCGTGGTAAGACCTCACTTCCCCCAGTGACAATGGGTTAGCTGGGCAAGCTCCCCCTCCCTGGCCCCATATCCCTCCATCACCTTCCCCACATCCCCAGGGCATGTGCTGCCCTACGGAAACCTGTCCCGCTGCCAGAAAGCACCTGCTGCCCTCCTGCTCTTGAGCCGGTGGCTCTCCCAGGGGCAGAGAGTTCCCACGGGGAGCGGCTGCTGGAGCCGGCAGTGGCACGGCACAGCGGGAGGGCACGGGCACCGCTGGCAGTGGGCAATGCACAGGGCGCCGTCGGAGAGCACAGGCACTGCTGTCAGCGGGTGATGGCATGAGCTATCCCGGCACCGAGGCGCCTGTCCTGAGCACAGGTCATCTCTGCTGGTTGGGGAATGGGGAGCAGCAGCAGCCCAGAGAGGGTCCCCGTGCCAGGCTGCTCCGTGTTTCAGCACGGCAGCCAGCCAGACGTGGGCTCCCTGGGAGCTAAGGGGCTCCGCTGCTCTCACTCTGGTGCCTTTGGGGGTTGCCAGTCCCTTGGCCAGGGCCCCATGTCCCTCCAAGCAAAACTGCCCACATCGAATCCCGGCTGGCAGAGTCACTCCTGGGCCCTCCCAGTGCAGGTGAGGGCAGCCGCAGCCTGGCCAGGAGGAGCCGGGTGTTTTGTGGAGTACTTGCCTGGGAGCGGATTATTCACCCCTCAGCCTCTGTTCCCAAACAGGTCTGTGCGCTCCACCTTGCTCTTGCTTGTAAATAGTTTCCTCTCTTCCGTGGGATGGTTGTTCCCTGGGCAATAACAACAGCAACTGGGATGCAGCCGGCTGGCCGGACAGCCAGGATGCCAGCCGGGGGACCAGGGTGGCTGGATGGTGCTTCTCACCACTGTCTCCCTAAAGCAATCCCGGGGCGTTTTCACACCAGGGTTAGATGGGAATGACACCGCAGCCCACCTTACCCTCCATCCCAGGGTCTGCGGAGTGGGCTCATCCCCACGGTGCATGGCATCCTCCCACCCTTCCAGTTTCACGGGGATCGCTTTTGGCTGCCTGCCATGGAAAACGCAGGGCGTGCACGCTGTAGCCACGGCAGGGAGGCTTGGGGCAGCTCCCGTCTCCAGGTGACACTTACAGAGGGGTGCTGCTGCCTTCCCTGGGCAGGGGGTCCCACTGGGGGCTGGCATGCCCGGGGACTCCTGCGCTCTGGAGCCTGGGGTGTCCCCAAGGTTAGGTTGGGAGTGATGCTGTGGTGGCTCCTCTTGCCAGGGATCCGGCGCCCATCCCCTGCGAGAAGGCCGGGCCAGGCACCATCTCCGTCACCTCCTGGCTTGGAGCCAGGCCAGAGCCCGCCCCAGTTGGGCTGGGAAAAGCCTCTGAATCAGGGTCATCTCCCGGGTGACTGGAGACTCTCGGAGCCACATGAGCCACTGTCCTGCCAGGGAAGGGACGCCAGGCCCCCGGGGAGCTGAGCGCCAGCAACACCAGGACAGAGGAGCCCGCCTGGGGTCCCTGCCCCAGTACCAGCCGCAGCCCCAGTACAGGTAGGGGACCAGCCATCCGCTCACCAGCATCTGTTCCCAGAGCCTGGCTCCGGGCTGGCTTTGGTGTGCTCTGGGCATCTCTGTCGCTATCCCCCCATACACTCCTCTCCTGCCCCACCAGCTGCCTGTGGGGACCGTGTGCTGGGCTGTCACCCATCCCTAGGGGCTGGTTCTGCCTGGCTGGTGGGGGCACGGCGGCCGCCTCATCGGGAGGACTCGGTCAGCTGGAGGGAGGCTAGCGGGGTGCAGCGGTGGCGGGGAGATGTGCAGGCCCCTGCAATGAGGCCCCTGGATGGTCGTGGCTGCACCGAGGTTTTCACCTTCTGCCTGGTGCTGGGCACCAGGCAAGAAGCAGGGATGGACAGCAAGGACTCCTGTGCTGACCTCCTGGCCTTGCCTCAGTTTCCCTCTCAGCCAAATGGTGTGTGTTAGCAGCGAGCTGGACATGCCAGCCCCCTGCCAAGCCCCAGCACTTGCTCTGAATAATGAGGGGAGGCTGCTGGGCTGGCTGGATCAGTCCATCCCACCTGCCTATCTCAGCCAGAGTTGGGCCTGAGCGTCATGACTATGACCAGGCAACTGCCTCCCATCTGGAGGAGGCACTGGGGACACCTCTCCAGCCCCAGGAGTGGGACAGCCATGAGATGGTGTGTCAGGGATGCCAGAACTGGAATAGAGCTGACGGCTGCAATCCCTTGGCTTCAGTGACTGTGGGTGCCGGAATGCTGGGTGCCTCTGGCTGTGCCCTGGGGTATGAGGTGCCCACGGCCCCCCTGCACCCCACAGCCCCCCCCACACCCTCATCCCCTGGGTTCCCACTGTTGTCTGCCCACCCTTCCCAGGGTCTCCAGGCAGGGCAGGAGCCACAGAGCTACTGGATGGGTGCTGGGGGTGTGCACCCCATTGTACTGACCGTGGCCCATGGAGGCTGACCCTGTGCTCTTCTCTTGCAGTCGATGCCTCCAGGAGAGCCCCGTGAGCCCCAGCCTCCAGCATGTCCCAGCTCTCCTCCACCCTAAAGCGCTACGTCGACTCCTCCCGCTATGCTGAGACCACCTACGGCAAGGTGTCCGGCGGATACAGCTCCTACACCTCCTATGGATCCACCCTGGCCACATCCTATGCAGACAGCAGCAAAATCGGCTTCAAAGCCAGCTACCTGGCCTCCCCCCGGTATCACCACACAGGGCTGTCCCCAACCAGTGGCTATGACAGCAGCCGGCTGCCTCTGTACCCCGACTCCAGCATCCGCTTGAGCCCCACGTACATCCGCACCCAGCCCCGGCCAACCGGCGGTGGGCTGAACGGGGGTGCGTGCTACACCTTTGCGGGGACCCCCAGCAGCCCCCCGGGCTACCTGCCCGCCACAACACATCTCAGCCGTCACAAATCCATCAGTCACTCGGACCTGGCGCACGAATTTTCGGGGTTGCACACCTCAGACGGTGCCTACGTGCCCACCCCCAGCACCCGGGGCCGCCAGGAGCTCGGCACCCTGCAGGGTCTCTACCAGGCTGCCGCCCACTCCGACTACGTCCGCAGCTACCTGGGGAGCTACGGGAGGAAAAGCAGCCCCGGCAGCCACCCCACGGGTCCTCTCAGCCCCTCGCAGGCTGCCCTCGGCTCTGCCCTGCCACCCTCGGGCACCCGCTGCGCCAGCCAGCCCTGCGAGAGGAATGACAGCTACGGAGATGTGCCCACCTGGGACTCCACGGTACGCGGTGCCCGCTGGGGCGAGGGGTGAAGCTGGGCTGGGGTGGGCTATGCGGTGCGTGTCCGCTGGTGCTCGGCCAGGGAGCCTGAGGCACCTCGTGCGCTCTCCCTGGGGATGTCGGCGCGTTGCTCCGTGCCTCGGTTTCTGCATCCGTGCCACGCAAGGCTGCTGCGGGCCCCTCAAGCTGCCCTTGCTGGCGCAGCAGCCCTGGGCCGGAGGTGCTGAGACAGCCGTGTGCGGGCAGGCGGGTGCTCTCCGAGGGGCTGTGCACCTTTCTGCGTGCGTGCGTGCGTGACAGCGGGTGACGGCGCACGTGGGCGAGCTCACAACCCCGTGTGTGCACGGGTGCACACGTGTCTGTGCATGGTCGCACACGTGCCGGCACCGTGTCCCCGTGCAGCTGACTGTGCCCACATCCTCCTGCCCTCCGCTCCCTCCCGGCCCCAAGCCCAGTGCAGGGCTGAAGGGGGTTTCCTGCTGCCTTGTCCCAGCTGGAGAAGGTGACATGAGTGGGCTGGGCACCCGCTCTGCTGGAGACACCCAGCTGGGACGGCTGGTTTGGCTGGTGCTGGCTCTGGCACAATGACTCGGTGCCCAGCTGCCAGTCAGGTTTTCACCCGTGCCCCGTGATGCCTGATCCCCGGTCTGCTGCTGCCATCTTTGGGCCCTGTGCCCCAGCCCCCTGCATTGGCCACGGCAGCCGGGGAAGCAGCAGGTTCTCCATGGCAGTGGATGCTCTGTACAGCATCACACGTGGTGGCAGCCACTCGGTGCCCCGGGTATCAATCGGTGCTGCACCATCCCCAGAGTCTCAGCCCGGGCCGGGAGCAGGCATCACGCACGCAGCCCGGCTCTGGCGCACAGAGGAGCAGCCTGGTAATTTTCCACTCAGGTTTCCTTCCAAGATCTGCTCAGGCTCTGCCTGCTTTGTCTCCTGCTCTCTTTCCAGTCAGCCTTTATTCACCCAAGGTGGAGGCTGGTCTGTCCCGACGCAGGGTCTGGCCTGCCCGTCACTTTCCTGTGGCTCTGTCCCGCCATCGTCCACCAAACCAGGGTGATAAGGGCTGGGGGATTCTTTTCCTGCAGCAGGAGAGGAAGCTCTTTTCCTTTCCAGCCAGTGCTCCCACATCCCTCCCTGTGCCTTGGGCCTGGGAAAAAGGCTGTAGGAGCATCCTAGAGGTCTGGTCCATGCCCTTGGGATAGGGAGGCACAGCTGGAGGCATGGGATAGGGAGGAGAGGCAGCCGCTCCTGCCCGCCATGTGCCTGCGGCCAGGGCTCAGCAGGAACGGGGTCCCCCTTGCCATTCTGGAGCTGTCCATCCCATTCCTGGCAGGGCTGGCCTCCCCTCTTCCCTCTCCCTGGCACTCACCCCAGTATTAAATACCCACCTGAGCGCCCAGGCAAAGGAGCACGGACAATGCTGCATCCCGCTGCCAGCGTCTCGCCCGCCCCTTCCCCAGCACCCTCCATCCCAGAACCAGCTGCACCACACGCACCGGCAGCGCCCTGCCCTGGGGTGGGCACCCCTGTGCCCAGCCTGCCTGGCCCCCGGCCCCCTGGGGCAAGGGAGCGGGTTGGGGAGCTGGGGCGAGCGGAGGAGTGGTGCTGCGGAAGGGAATTCCTGCCGATGTGGGTGCGAGGCTGCTGCCGTGGGATGGCCACGGGGCAGCAGGGGCTGTGCTACTCCCAAACCACAGCCTTGTGCGAACACAGCCAGGGTTTCACAGCTGGCACAGGGTGCTGGGGCAGGCCCCCGTGCCGGGGCAGTTGGGGAGGCTGGATCGATGACGCTGGCTTAGGTTTCCTTGGTGCTCTGGTGGGCACGCCTGCTATTTTCCACTCCTGGGCTTTTTTTCCTTCCTTTCCCAAGCTGGGAAGCAAATGTACCAATCATAAAACAGACTTGGGCGCCTGCGGTCGTGCCAGGTGCCGGAAACAAGCGCATGTTGCGGCCCCGACGATGCTATCGGTTCTGCCCCATTACCCAGCCCCAAGGGCAGTGCCAGCAGCACCTGCTCCAGCGAAGCCAGGGCATGGTGGGGCTGGCTCAGTGCCTCCTCCCATCCCTTCCTCCCCAGCCACCTCCTGCACCACACAAATCACCATCCAGGGAGTCTGCAGGCAGGAGGCGAGGGTGCCCACGTTTGTTCCTACGCACACCATCACTTTGTGCCTCAGTTTACCATCCCGCAAGGCAAAGGGAGGCATGCGCAGCTGCAGTGAGTGGCCATACCTGCCCAGCTGCTGGCTCCATGCAGGGCCACGCTGTCTCCCGTGCAGGGCAGGCTGGTGGGGGGCAGGACTGGAGCTGTGCCGCCCCATTAACCACCCTGGGCGAACATAGGGTCAAAAGGCCAGAGCCACCCACAAAATTGCCAGCAGCTCTCCGAAGTCCCATCCTGAGCAGCTGACGTCTCTGGCCTGCAGCCAGCCCTGGCCCTGCCTGCCTTCGCAGTGCCACCTGGGCCCGTGGCAACCTGTGCCCGTGGCAGAAGGTCACCGCTGCAGAGGGGACAGCTGAGGGCAGGGAGCTGGCTCCGAGCAATGTCTTCCCAACGGTGCTCCCCATCTCTCTCTTGCTCTAGCCTTGCCCCCAAGAGCTGGCCTGCCGCTCTGGCTGGAGGGGAATTTGGTCCTTGGCCCAGGGCGCCCGGTGTCACCAGGACAGCAGGTTCAGCACGGGATGTGGCTGAAGGACACTCTTCTTGCCGTGGAACCGGCTTTGCCGGCACGGTGTATCTGCAGGGAGAGAGCTGCACCAGCACCCTGCACAGTGCTTGGGGCAGGCTGTGCGCGGGGTAAATCCTGTCCCCAGGCACCCACCGGGCTCCAGGGCAGGGTGACAGGAGCCCTGGCCGGTGTGTGCGGCGCTGGTACAGCACTGAGGAGCTGTGCCGTGGCCCCGGGGCTCAGGATGAGACCAGGAGCGCGTTGCAGGGTACCCAGGCAGGCTGCGTGGATCCAAGGGGTGCACGCCCCCGCGCGCACGCCGTGTCCCGGTGCGTGCGGTGTACACAGCGTGGGGCGTGTATATATATATACACACACATACGTGCACACGCACGCAGGGATTACGGCAAGCATCCTGCCGTGAGGCAAAAAGCCCTGGCCCTGCAGATGAATAACGCTGCAAGATGCCTCCTCGGATATTTTTGCTGGTGCCAAAAATAGCATCCCTCCCCCCCCCCCCCCCCCCCCAGTCAGCCCCTCCACTGGCTGTGCTGAGCTGGTGCCGCGGACAGGAGAGGCTGCGTCTGCAGCGATTCGGATTCGAACAGCAGCCGCTGGCTCGGGCTGGGGGTGTATTGGTGGGGGCTGGCGTGGGAGCAAAGCAGCCTCTGCTCGCTGCCTACAGTCCTGGGGTGAGGCTGGAGGCTCTGGCTGTCCTCGGAGCAGCCGGACCATGCTCCCTGTCTCGGTGACCCATGGAAATTTCCCTGAGCGGGCGGGTGAGACACCTGGGCACGCACAACAGTCACAAGCCTCCACTGCTCGCCCTGCTGCGGTCAGAGGGGTGAAGCATTGGGAGACGCAGGACACCAGGGCTCCCTGCCAACCTCCGCATCTGCCCTTGCTGCAGAAGAGCCGGAGCACTGTCTGCTCCGTGCCTCAGTTTACCCAGCGCTCAGAGGGGAGACACCAAACGGGGTCTTTGCTCCACACAGGGTTTGGGAGGGGGTTTTCCCAAATGAAGGAAGCACTGAAATACCCTCTTGGCTTGGTGCTAATGCATCATCCAAGGGGGTGGGGTGGGGGGGTGGGGGTATGCAGAGCCTGCTGCTGCTCCGTGCCCCCCAAACGGCGCTGCCGGGAGCCCCACGACCCTCGCAGACAGCCCCACGCCGCGTACAGGCATCCCGTGCACCCAAACCTGTGCTGGGGGGGGGGGGGGGGGGGTGGGGGTGGGGGTGGTGTCTCCCAGCTTTACCGAGCCCGTTTGGGCGAGCGACCGCCGGCTGGAGCAGACCCGCCAAGCCCCGCCGAGCCCGAAGCAGGCGATGTTGGCCCAGGGATGCCGCTGTGCGCCCCGGGCCGCCTCCCGCTCCGGAGACGCCGGGTGCCGGGTCCCCGCCGCCTCTCGCGGACCCCCCCCACCCCCCCGGCTGCCGGCTCGGCTGTACCACGCGGTGCGGCGGGGGCCGGCCGTCACGGAGCCCGGCTGCCGCCTCCCCTCGCAGTTGATGTCAGAGCCGCGCAGGGGCCGGCAGCCCCACAGCCGGCACCGGTGCTGCGAGACCGTGCTCGGTGGGACCGGGGAGGGGGGTGTCTGACCCCGGTGCCCCAGGCCTGAGCTCGCCATCCCCGCCCTCGTCTTCTCGCCGTGCCCTCAAGGGCCATCATGAGGGACTCGTATACGGTGACGCTGCCCGAGGAGCCCCCCGCGCTCCCCGACCTTCACAAGGACCTGCGCCCTCGCACCTCCATGCCAGGGTCCCTGCTGGTCTCCACCTTCGTCGGGCTCGTCCTCAACAAGACCAAGGTACGAGCCCCGTGGCTGCCTGCAGCCCCCTGCCCTGGCTGGGGAGCGCGGGGTACCCCGCGGCATCCCCCCTTGCCGGAGGATGGGGTGCCTGGGGGTGGGTGCCCGTCGCGGCTGGCCGTGGGGCGCCTCGGTGTCCTGCAGGAAGGGAAGGTGAAAGCACGTGTCGGGACGCCTGGGTCCCTCTCCCAGCCCTGCCCCTGCGGTGACCTTGGCCGAGTCCCCACGCCCCAGTTTACCCGCTACACGGAAGGGGCTTCTGGCCACGCTAGCCCCCCGGCAGTGTCACCTGGCTGAGCTGGGCTGCCCCTGGAGCCACAGTGCCGGGGCAGATCTCCCCCCGCGGGGATGGCGGAGGCAGGGAGGGCAGGGTCTGGGCACTTATGTAAGTCTTGCTGCTCCTGCTGCCCCAGCAGGCGCTTGCCATGCGGACCCGGATGGGGCAGGATGGTGCGGATCTTGTCCCTTGTCCCCATCCCCTTGTCCCCTGTCCCCCTCCTGCAGTGCAGCCTCGGGGACTCCCCAGCCGCCGCCGCGTGAGCCAGCTCTCCTTCGCCGCCGCTGAGCAGTGCCGTGTCCTAGATAAAGCCCTGGACGGGCGAGGGGGATTAGCTGGAGTTGAGTCACCCAGGGGAGGGAAAACCAGGGGTGGGAAATAAGACCTTGGTGCACACAGGCTTGTGCCATGGCATGGGAGCACCTGTCCCCACGCTGCCCCAGCCCCTGCCCTCCCCTAGGGGTGCTCCAGGTTCTGGGAGGGCAGCCCAGGGCCTGGCCTGGCCAGGCAGTGAGCGAATGCCAGGTCCGTGGGGACCCACATTGGTGGGACATTCCGGTCCCTCCTGGCACACGGTGGGAGCTGCCCAACCAGGGCAGCTGGACGAGCAGCGTCCTGGTGGGGATGTCTGGGGCACAATGGGGCTGGTCCCAGGAGTTGCTGCTGTGCCCCCACCCCCCAACTCCCTTCCCTGCGATAGGCATGGGGACATGAGCAGCAAGCCCTCGGGGGTCAGCCCCTTCAAGGGACGTAGGCTGTTGAGAGACAGACCCACTTCTCCCGCTGTGTCTGCTCTGGGACCAGCTCCTCCTGCCATGGTGTGGCACTGACCCGGCACCCTTTGCCTGGCTCAGCCTGCCCTCCAGCCTGGGGGTCCCTTCCCAGGGGTAAGTGATGGGGTTGCTGCACAGCCACCCCCCGGTACCGAGCGCTGTAGCCAGCCATGGCTGGGGGACACCCCTGTTTGCTGGGCACTGAGGGGGCACTCGCACAGCACACAGGGGACCTGGCCAGTCCACCTGGGTGTACCCGCACAGGGTGGCCGAGTCCCCGATGCTGCTGGTCCCCCCTGCAGTGGGTGATGCCTGCGCCGTCGCTAAGGAGCACGTGTAACTGGATCTGGGTTATTTTGGGCTGCTGTCAGGGCTGGGTGCTCAGCACCTCCCACACACACACCAGCTGCTGCTATTTCAGAGCTGCTGGGCCCCCTCCCCTCCTCCTCCCCCTCCTCATGCCTGGGGTGGGCAGCTGGGATCCTTAAAACCTGGTCAAGCTGGGGGGCACGATCAGCAGTCTGACCCTGAAAGCCCTGTCAGCCCCCCACCCCACTCCGGGCATGGCTCCGAGGAGGTTTGCCCCACCGCTACCCATGCAGAGCTGGGAGCAGGACCCCTGGGCTCCCACTGCTCATCCCCACCAGCACCCGGTCACCCGTGCTGGGAGAGGGGTGGGCAGCCCTGTGCCCCCCTGACCCCTCCACAGTCTTGTTCTCTCCGGCAGAGTGGCGATGCCTGCTGGCCCCAGCGCCCAGCTGCCCGAGCCCGTCTCTGCTTGGTGTGAGCCTGCGCGGCTCAGGGAGCGCCTGGGGCCCTGGAAGAGCCCCACGGCACAGGCACAGGACAGCCGGGCCAGCGAGCGATTGGGAGGGCACCGCTGGGCACGCAGTCCCCTCCCCGGGGCTGATGGCTGCGCTTTCCCAGGTGGACTTTATCCTGCAAGACAGCTGTGCCAAAGTCTGGGCTGCACCTGTCCTGGAGGGGACACCCAGTGTGGACAAGGCAGGCAGCGACAGGGCACCGTGCACCTCCTGCAGCCGTGGGCACAGGGCTGGCAAGGGGAGGCAGCAGGGGGGGCTTGGCCTGCAGCACAGGGCATGGGGCAGCGGTGTTGCCAGGCAGGGAGAACTTTGAGCCCTGCGTCTTGTCCTGCTGAGCCGAGCAGCAGAAGGCGGGCAAGCAGGACGGGGCAGGCCAGCCGTGGCTTCCCGCCGGGTCCTCGGCCACAGTTCTGCCTCCAGCCGGTGCAGAGAGCAGCTGCGGCGCTGGCTCTGCCCGCGATGCCTGGTTGCACGTGAGGGTCTGCTCAATGTGCATGCCTGTGGCACCACGGCCCCGCTGGGCTGCCCGCAGGCACAGCCAGCCTCAGCTGGGCACAGTCTCAGCCCTGTTCCCTCTCTCTGCAGAGCTCCAAGGCGGTGCAGGGGCTGACTGGGCTGCGAAACCTCGGCAATACGGTGAGTGCTTACGCAGGCACCTGGCTGCGCGACCGCAGCTCGCGCCGTGCTCTGCTGTGGGCACATCGGTGTGGCAGCTGGGAGCCCTGTCCCTTCACCTTGCCCCCAGCACCCACAGTCTCGCCCCGGTGGCTCCCTGCACCCCACTCCCAACGGTGCTGGCTGCGGAAGGGGTTCCCATGCTCTGCGCTGCTTTATCCCTATCCTCTGCCCACCCGCCCCGGGTGTCCCCCTGCCACCGCCTGCTTCCCTCTGCCTCCCGTTGCCATGGTTTTCTCTTCTGCCTCCCCCAGTGCTTCATGAACTCCATCCTGCAGTGCCTGAGCAACACCAAGGAGCTGCGGGATTACTGCCTGCAGAACCAGTACCTGCGGGACCTCAACAACAACAGCCGCATGCGCACCGCGCTCATGTCAGGTACCTGTCAGCCACCGGCCCCTGGCTCTGCGCCCGCAGGGGTTTCCCTGCAGCGTGTCCCTGCTCCCCTGGGCCACCCCATGTCCTGGGGGGCCCCCACCCAGATGTCAGTGCTTCTCCCCAGCCTTGCTGGGGTAGGTGCTGTGGGGACCCAGCCAGTGGGAGGATTGGGTCCTCTCCCCAGAGGGGACGGGACAGGCCACAGGGACCCCAGAATGGGGTTGTGAGCTCTGCCCTGGACAGCACGGCAATGCCACGTCACCAGGGCTGGCCGGGGCCGGCTGTGCTGCTGACCTGCCTCTGTGCCCACAGAGTTTGCAAAGCTGATTCAGCTGCTCTGGACCTCGTCCCCCAACGACAGCGTGAGCCCCTCCGAGTTCAAGACCCAGATCCAGAGATACGCCCCCCGCTTTGTCGGCTACAAGTAAGGGGTGTTGGTGCGGGGTTGGCAGGGGGGAGCTGAGCCCCTGCCGCCGCTCACCAGCCTTGCCTCTTGCCTTGCAGCCAGCAGGATGCACAGGAGTTCCTGCGGTTCCTCCTCGACGGGCTGCACAGCGAGGTGAACCGTGTGCTGGTGCGGCCACGGGTCAGCACGGACACCCTGGACCACCTCCCGTAAGTGCTGGCTGGGGTAGGAGGCAGTGGAAGAGCCCTGCGAACAAGCTCGCTGCCTGCAAGCCCGACCCAGGGATAGTGACCATGCGGGTCCCTCTGGGCTGGGTCACAGGGACCAGCATCCCCCAGGCCACACTCAGTACCCCTCTGTCTCCCCGTCTCTTGCAGCGACGAGGAGAAGAGCCGCCAGATGTGGAGGAGGTACCAGGAGAGGGAGGACAGCCGCATTGGTGGTGAGCAGGAGGGCTGTGGGGAGAGGAGGGCAGGGTGGGGCTGGGCGAGGGGCTGGGAACCAGGGATCTCACGCTGCTCTGTCCTGTCCCCACCAGACCTCTTTGTTGGGCAGCTGAAGAGTTCGTTGACTTGCAGCGAGTGCGGCTACTGCTCCACAGCCTTCGACCCCTTCTGGGACCTGTCCCTGCCCATCCCCAAGGTAAGGGGTCCCCAACACCCCCCAGCCCCCAGCCACACACACCCTGCCCCTGACTTGTGCCGTGCTCCCACAGAAAGGCTACGGGGAGGTGACCCTCATGGACTGCCTACGGCTCTTCACCAAAGAGGACGTGCTGGACGGGGATGAGAAACCGGTACGGGGCGTGGGGCACGGTGACAGGTGGGCTTGCCTTGGCGCAGGCTGGGCCCCTTTCCCTCCAGGCCTGTGTTCCCAGGACTGTGAGCTCTGCGCCTGGTGGGGCTGGCCTCTGCCCTCACCGTCCTGCTCATGCTGTTTGTCTCCCACAGACGTGTTGTCGCTGCAAAGCCAGGACGAGGTGCACAAAGAAATTCAGCATCCAGAAGTTCCCCAAGATCCTGGTGCTTCGTATCCTTCAGGCAGAGGGATGGGGCCAGGGGATGCTGGTGGGGAGGCGGGCGGTTCTTCACAGGCTTCCCTTTGTCTCTTGGCTCCTTGACGTGCCCCCCCCAGACCTGAAGCGTTTCTCAGAAGCCAGGATACGAACGAGCAAGCTCACCACCTTTGTCAACTTCCAGCTGAAGGACCTGGACCTCCGGGAGTTTGCCTCGCAGAGCTGCAGTGAGTGCCGGGCCCCCTATGGCTCCAGCCCAGCCCTGGGCTCCCAGCTGCTCCCGGCTGGGTCCCCACGCCCCCCAGGGTGCTGCAGCCTGCAGCGGGTGGCAGAGGCACGAGGCGGGGGAGGTGGGTGGGGGGGAGCTGCAGGCGTCAAGGGTGCCATTCCCTCCTGGCTCCAGCTCCGTGCTGGTGTGCTGGGGGGAGCATGGCATGGCTAAGCATCGCCCTTGCTCCCTGCAGACCACACCGTTTACAACCTCTACGCCGTCTCCAACCACTCGGGCACCACCATGGGGGGACACTACACTGCCTACTGCAAGAGCCCCGTCTCCAGCGAGTGGCACAGTTTCAACGATTCCCGGTGAGGCTGTGCGTGGGACAGGGGTGGCTGAGGGGACAGGGCACGCAGGGACCCCCTGCACAGGGCATCCTGATGCCTTGTCCTCGTTGCTCACAGCACCTCTCCTCATCTCTGCAGCGTTACCCCGATGTCATCCAGCCACGTCCGCAGCAGCGATGCTTACCTTCTCTTCTACGAGCTGGCCAGCCCGTCCTCCCGCATGTAGCCAGCCCTGGAGACCCCCTGCGCCACCCCTCGGAGCCGGACCCTACGAGTTTCGGCCGTTTGCCCCGCAGGTGTAAGAGGGAGATGAAGAGGAGACACCCCGAGGTGGCTGCAGCGGGATGCTGGAGGCATCCAGGAACAGACCCCGGGAAAGGACATCCCAGTTCCGAACTGAGGAGGGCAGCCTGCGGCAGGGCAGGGCCCAGGCAGCTCAGGCACCTTCTGGTTGCTGGCATTTGGTTTTTACCTTGGGGGTACGTTTTGGTTTTTTTTTTTTTTTTTTTTTGGTTGGTTGGTGTGTAATAAAAACACTGAGCAAGGGACTCTGCAGGCATGGGGCTGCCTGCCCCAGTGACTCAGCCAGGACCTCTGCTCCCCTGGGGGAGCACCCACGGCTGGGGACCCAGGAGAGCCTCCCGCATCCCTCCTGGCCGCTTGGCACTCCCGTTCTGTTTGGCCATCCCAGAGGATTTGTGAACTGCTCCCAGCCTCCTCACGGCACTTCCGAACCTCCTGGCAAAGGACCGCAGCCCTTCAGTTGCCTCCGTCCCGTCTCAGGCAGCGCATCCCCACCAGCTCAAAGCAGCCTGAGTTCAGGCCCAGACCCATGGACAGGAGGGAGGAAAACATTTTGTGGAATTTATATGTATTTATGGCGGACTTCGCATAACCTGGAGCACCCCACCGCTTCCTGGCTCTCCAGAGACTTGTGCCGGGGGATGCTTTGGGTAGGTTTTTACCTGCCTCCTCATACGACGGTGCCTTAAACCATTTGGGGGAGCGGGAGGCCATTGGGATTGCACAGGAACCTGTGGAGGAGAGGGAGGGGAGGACAGCGTGGCTCTCCGGGACCATCTGCGATGGGGCTTTCTCCTCCCTGCGATCAGAAGCCCCCCTGGGTGCCTGGGGATGGGTATCCCCACCCACCCTGCTGCTCTGTCCTCCAGCTAGCAAATGCCAGTGGCCTTTTTAGCTTTTTCTCTAATTTATTCTCCTCCCCATCCTGCCTTGCCTGAGGTGCAGCAGGAGGAGGGATGGGCCCTACCCAGCACAACCCCAGCCCGCAAGGCAGCTACGTCCGACCCAGCAACCCGTCCTACTTGGCCCTCGCTGGCCCTGCGGGCACAGGCTGAGCGCTCTGGCGCCGTGAGCATCCCACCCAGCCCGGGGCATCCCGGTGGGGCTCGGAGGAGGGCAGGCCAGGATGGAGAGGCTGCCCGCGGCAGGTACCGGACTGGGGCAGCGTTGCTGCTTGGCAGGTGGCTTGTTTACTGTGTAAGCAAGATGGGTGGGAAGCGTCTCGTACAAGGGAGACTCGTGCAGGAATAAATTTTAGCTTGAACAGAGCGCCGTGTACATGTGCTTCCTCTGGGCGGGCAGGCGAAGGACTGTGGCTCCAGCAGCGGGAAGGAGACCACCACGGGTGCCAGAGCAGCCTGCCCGTGCGTGGCTCCAGAGGCCCAGGAGCGCCCACATCCCGCCAGGAGCAAGGGAGGCATGGGTGCAGGCAGCAGTCCCTCTCCTCCAGCCACCCAGGAGGCAGAGGGAGTCTTTCTGCCTACTCCAGCCCTGCGGAGCTCCCCGGTTCCCATGCTCTTCCCCCAAAGCCCCTGAACAATGGCCCCTTTCTTCCCTGCTTAGGGATGGAGCTGGGCACCGAGGCATTAAGGGGCAGCGGGAATGCAGGTGGCAGGGCTCAGGCGCCCAGTGCTGGGGAGGTGCGAGGGACACGTTCAGCTTGGGCTCCCCAAAAGAGCCCCTTCAGTGCCACCCTGTGCCAGAGGGGGATCCGGTGCCTCTGTGCACCCAAAAGCAGGGTCCCCAGCGGGATTGTGTCCCGGCAGGATGGGTGCGAGCACACCGTCCCCTTTAAGAGCTGGTTCTCCGTGCCAGAGCCTGACCTCGGCATCCTCAGCTGAGCTGGATTAACGGGGCGAGGGGGGAAGGGGCCTGCAGGGGGGACTGGGGCTGCCGGCCTCCCGGGGCTCCCCGCACTCGCTGCGCGGTGGGCATGGCCCTCAGGGCTCCGTGGGGTCCGGCGCTGGGGCAGTACGCGTAGGCACAGCTGGCAGTGCCACCACCTCTGTCCCGGTGCGTTGGAGCAGGTTGTCCCCAGGCCGCCCCGGGGTCAATGGGGGCAGCCGGGGAGGGGGCGCGGGGGCAGGCGGCTGTGCTGCAGGGCAGAGCGAGCCGGGGAAGCCGTTAGCCGGACTGCTCTGGGAATCGCCGTCCACCATGAAAGACTTCACCGAAATCACACTTTGTCCCGAGGCTCTGGACCACAGCAAGGTAGGGCTGGGGGTGGGGATGCTGTCCAGGGGTCCCCACCAAGCCACCCCGCGGGTCTCCGTAGCTTGGTCCCCGTGGTGCCAGCCGCGCTCGCTCTCCTGCAGACTGAGTTCTGCAACCCCGTCTTCGAGGGCGAGGAGCCCCAGGCAGAGCCAAGCACCCAGCGCCCGCCAGACGAGGACGGCACCAGCCCCACGTCGCCCCTGGAAGGCCTCGGTACCAGCCTGGGGGTTTGTACAGGCAACCCTGTCCACGGGGCTCCCAGGAGCAGCTGCGGGGCTGGGAGCGGGGTGGGGGGGCAAGTTCCTTGCAGGGCCGCTTAGGGAACCCGCTAGCACCCCGGGGACAAGAGGACGTGCCCACCGCTGCTCAGCCAGCCGTGCAGGGAGGTGGCAGGGAGGGACTATGCCTAGCAGCACCCCTGCTCTGCCCGCTTTCCTCACCCTCCCGCAGGCCGGCAGCTTTGGGGCCAGGCAGGCTGGCGGTACCGTCCCGACTGCAAGTTCACCTGGCTCTGCGTGGCTCTGATGAGCGCTGTCCTCCTCTTCCTCATCGCCCTCCTGCTGGGCATCATCATCCACCGTGAGTGCTGAGCAGGGAGGGCTGGGGGACAGGCGGTGACCGTGGGGTGGGGGGACACAGAACCGTCTCAGCGGGGGAGCGGGCATCCACCCTACACAGGAGACCTCCCATCGTGGGGAGAGAGTGCCCCCAGGTCCAGGAGCAAGCCCTGAGAGCTGTGTGGGATCCCCCGGGATCTGCACACGTGTGGGGTAGGGCGGGAGTGCAGGATGTGGGGCTGGGTGGGCTCCCCAAGCCCCTTCCCTACAACGCAGCCATTTCTCCCTGCTGAGACTGAGCTGTCCCTGCTCTTCCCTGGGCACAGAGCTGACGTCCCCGCAGCCAGCCGGCGCCCCAGTCGCAGCCCTCCCTGCCCGTGGCACTGCCGTCACCACCGCAGCACCCACCCGAAGGGACCCCCCGGCGCCCGAAACAGCCGCCACCCCAACCCAGAGCCGGCTGCCCACAGCCGGCACGGCAGCACCGGGTAAGTCCCGTGTGGGACGGTGCCGGGATGGCGGTGCCCTGCAGCGCTCGCTCACGCCCACGCCGTTTCCCCGCGCAGCGTGCGGCGGGACCCTGCGGGGCCCCGAGGGCTCCTTCAGCTCTCCCAACTACCCCGGTCCCTACCCGCCTGACGCACTCTGCATCTGGCGCATCGAGGTGGGCCCGGGCCTCGCCATCCAGCTGAAGATGGAGACGTTCAGCGTGGAGGGCACGGCCTCCTGCCTCTTCGACCGTGTGGAGCTCTATGAAGAGCAAGGGACCGGTGGCACGAATCCTGCCCCGGCTCGGGGGGGCCCGACCAGGTAGGGTCCCTCGCACCCAGGGAGCGTGGCGGTGCAGTGTGGAGAGGGTGAGCAGCGTCACCCTTTGCTGTGCTCCCAGGTTGTGCGGCAACGTGCCCCCCCCGACCTTCAACACCAACTCCAACCACCTGCGCGTCACCTTCGTCTCCGACAGCAGCGTGGGTGCCCCTGGTTTCAGCGCCCGCTACCGCGCCGTGTCTCCCAGCGAGAGTGAGTACTCCCCAGCCCTGAGCACTGCCGGGACTCCTCGCTGCGGGCAGGCAGTGGGCAGTGCCGGGGGTCTCCCATAACACCCGCGGCGCTCGGGGCAGGGGAGGGTGCCCAGAGGGACACCAGCGCCAGCCTGGCTGTCTGCCCGCGCTGCAGAGAGCTGTGCCTGGGATGAGCACTTGTGTGACCAGGGGCTCTGCCTCTCCCTGGGCTTCATCTGCGACGGCTTCCATGACTGCGCGGACAGGAGCGATGAGGCCAACTGCAGCCTGAAACACAAAGGTGGGTCAGCCCCGCAGCCCGCGGCCCCCACGGCACCCTGCGGCAATGGGCAGTGGGAGGCAGGGGTGGGGGAGTGGGGAGATGGAGAGAAGGGAGAGGGGCAGGAGGTAAAGCTGCATGTGTGTGTGTGTGTCCCTCCAGAGTGCGGGGGACCGCTGACCGCCTTGGAGGGGCACTTCTCCACCCCGGGCCATCCCCAGCCATACCCGCACCAGCAGGTGAGAGAAGGGACGCCGGCGGGACGGAGGCTGGAGCAAGATGAGGGCAGGGAGGAAGCCAACCTCCAGCTGGGGGTTGCTGGGGGTGCCCCTGCCTGGCTTCACGGGTGTCGCCGGCTGCCCCCCTGCCCCACAGCTGTGCCTCTGGCAGATCTCAGTGCCTGTGGGCCACGTCATCGACCTGCACTTCCACAACTTCAGCCTGGAGTCGCACGAGGACTGCAGCTTCGACTTCGTGGAGGTGCACGACAGCGCGGGCATGGGGGCCGCCAGCCTGATGGGCAGGTACTGGCACAGCCCTGACATCCCCGGCCCTGCTGCACCAGCCTGGCTCAGCTGGGGAAACCGAGGCATGGGGCAGGCTGGTGAGGAGGAGCCACTGGAGGACAGGGTTTGGGGAGATGCTGGTCAGCCCCACTGCCCGCTCTAACCTCATCCCTCACCCCATGACCCCGTCAGGTTCTGTGGCCACCAGCTGCCACCTACCCTGACCTCCTCACGCCATGTCATGACCGTCCTCTTCGTGGCGGACGAGGGAATAGCAGATGACGGGTTCTTCGCCACCTACCAAGCCCGCAATGCCACAGAGAGTAGGTAGCCAAGCAGGGGTGCCGGCTGCCCAGAGGGGCTGTGCAGTCACCACCCCGGGGGGTTTTCAGGGTCAGACTGGATAAATCCTTGGAAAAAGCTGCTCTCACCCCATAGCTGACCCTGCTCCAAGTAGGAGGTTGGGCTGCAGGCCCCTGGGGTCCCTCCTCACCTGAATTACCCCATAACCCTATTGATCCCAGCCATGGGGTTGTGGCCCGGAAGGGCTCACCTGCACACAGGCATGATCCATCACCTGAGGGCTGCCCCCCAAAACCACAGGGAATTTGGGATCTCCTAAGCCGGGCCAGTGATGGGCACTGATCAGCCGTGGCTGCCAGGTGGCAGTGCTCTGCAACCACTCACCCAGATGTCCCCTGGCCAGCGACCAAGAGGAGCAGAGCCAGGGCTGGTCAGCATGGGAACAGGCTGACACCCAGCAGGGAGGCCAGCCGCGGTCAGCACCACCCCGACCTTGGCCAGCCTGCTCTCTGCTCATGCCCGTGTCTCTCTGCACTGGCTCCTCTCATCTTACAGAGACCTGCAGCCCTGCCGAGTTCTCCTGTGGAAATGGGGAGTGCCAGGCGCTGGAGTCCGTGTGTGATGGCTGGCACGACTGCCCCGACGGCACGGATGAGCTAAACTGTACCGGGGTCTCCTACCCGGCGTTCGGTGAGTGCCACCCCAGCTGTGTCACTTAGCCCCCCACTGAGCCCACCCAACCTGGGAGACACGCTGGCAGCTGCCCTACGGCTAACATCTGCCCAGGGCATACCTGGTGGGCATCCCTGCTGCTATAATAAGTGAAGCACCTCGCCCTCTGGCAGGGTCTGTCTGTGAGCCCCTGGAAGTGGAGATGTGCCTGGGGCTGGGCTACAACGCCACCTCCTTCCCCAATATGTGGCTGGCCATCCCGGACCAGGAGGGAGCCGCCGAGGTGCTGCAGGACTATCAGGTGAGCTGCTCGGGGGCTGCGTGTGGGTCTGCCCACACCGCACCGTGCCACACTCGCTGCCACTCACCCACAGATGCTGATGGAGCTCGCCTGCTACCAGCACCTCCGCCTCCTCATCTGCAGCCTCTTCGTGCCCAAGTGCACCCCGGACGGCGGTGTCCTGCAGCCCTGCCGAGCCGTGTGCCTGGCTGCTGAGCTGCGGTGCCAGCAGTCCCTCGGCCTCCTCGGCATCCTCTGGCCCATCAACTGCAACATCCTACCCGACTCCAATGACCCTGTAGAGTGCTTCCAGCCCTGACCTGGCAAGAGAAGAGGAGCAGGGGCTGGAGCAGAGCCCCCTCAACCCTCCTATCTTCCTCCTGTTGCAAACACCCAGCTGCTGGGATGGCCCCCCATCAGCAGCACCCAGCTCCTCGCCTGCCCTGGGGTCAGCCCCTCTGCTCAGCACTCAGCTCAGTGCCCAGATGCCATAAGCTTGCCCACAGGACCTAGAGAGCGGGTTTCCCTTTCCCAGTCTGGCTACAGGGAAAGGCTTGTGCTCAAGGGCCTGTGCCCACATGTTGGAGCTGTGCTGGGGACACCACGCAAAGTCCCCCTGCCAAGAGGCAGGACGGTGCAAGAGAGTCGGGTGCTGCCTTCCCATCTTCATCCAACCCCGGGTGTGTTGGCCAGAGCTGTGCATGGTTCCCAGCCCGCTTCTCTCTTTCAGCCTCTCCAGGCTGTGTGTGGCCTCTTTCCCCAGCCCTCGGGCAGCTGCTAGCCTAGCAGGGGAAGGGTTAATGCTCCCCAAATGAAGCAGGGCTGGGCTGAGGTGAGCCAGGCTGCAGGTGAAAGACGTCAGGGCTGCTCATGTCCCGCAGCCCCAAAGCCAGCAGAATAAACAGTGTGAGCAGCTAGCTCATGTGGGGAGGGTCTGTGTGTGTGTCCAGCCAGATCCAAGGGGAAACTGAGGCATAGGCCAAGGGAGGGAAGCTGGGGGAGGTCTGAGCAGGAATGGAGGGTAACAGGGGTGCCTGCCTGGCTGCAGGGGGGAATGAGCTGCTGGCTGTGCCCTCAGTGGGCTGGGGGGCTTGCAAGTCTCCAGGGAGATGGATGGGTCTCAGAGGGGGCCAGGCTGGCAACTCCACTGTGCGGGGAGGGTGTCCTGCCCCACAAGGGCTGTGGCCCTGCTAGCTGAGCTGGCCAGCCTGGCTTCAGGCCAGCCTGATGGCCACAGCCCTGGCAACAGCCTGCAGCCACAAACCAGCTCCCAGCTGGCCAAAAACAACAGCCTCTTCACACCTTGGGAGAGAGGAGCCAGGCGGCTTCCTGCCAGCACCCAGCCTGGTCCCGGGCATCGGGGGCAGGAAGGCTCAGCCAGCAGTGTCACCCCCACAGATGCGGGCACGGCACAGGGAACAGCAAGCCAGCAGTGCCGGCATGCTTTCCGCTGCCCTCACCCGCCTCGGATGAGCGGGAAAGTCCCCTGTCCGGCTGGGGTTACTGGGAGCAGAACCCACTCGGACCAGCACCACCCTGCCCCTGCAGCCAGCACAGCACCACTATTCCCACACAGCCACCCCTGCTCAGGGAGCTTGAGCCCACCCGGCTCCTTCTCCCCCTGCATGTCCCAGCTGCTGCAAGCTGGCTGCTGGGCACAGGGACTCCCCGTAGCCACGGGACCGCCGCACCGCTCGGCATCTGACGGTGTCCTTTGGATGCACTCGGTGCTGGATCGCGTTAAAGGCAAGCTAGGAGTGCCTTCGAAAGCCCAGCACGGTCCCAGCTTTGCCGCGTGACCCACGGTCCCCTAGGGTTATCCCTGCGTCCTGGCATGACCGCAGCGCTGCCCTGCCTGAGCTTCCACCTGCCCACTGCTGCCCGGCACATCCCTGCCCGCTCAGCCCCACACGCCCAGGGCCCTACACCGGCATCCCCCAGCTGGCTCCTGCCACTCCCATGGGTGCTCCCAGGGCTGGCGCTGCCAGCGTGCACGCGCCCTGCCGCCCTCCTTGCCCCAGCCCTGCTGCCAGGGACAGCCCCGAGGCCACCACGCTGGGGGCTCGCACGCCACGAGGGTTCCCTCTTCCTTCTCCGGCTCCAAGGCTGCCTGCCTTCCCTGGGTTTCCCTCCTTGGCCTTTCTCTTGTTCCGCTTTCGCCCTGCTGCCTGTTTTCTCCCGTTTCCCTTCCCTCCGTCCCGCTGCCGGGGTGCCCAGACCTGTTCAGCCGAGGTGGTCTGCAGCCCAAGCCCGCTCTCCCTTTGCCAGGCTCTTTGTCCTGCTCCCCCTTCCCTCTGTTTACAGCGTTCCTGCCACCGCAGGATTATTTTTCTTTTTCCCCTTCTCTTGTAGCTTTTGGCTCCCAAGGCCCTTGATTTCCTTTGGAGTTTGGGAGGAGAGACGTGAGGAGGAGGAGGAGGAGGGGGGGGGTGGAGAGGCTGCCCTTCCTAGGGCCTTCGTCAGAGCGAAGCGGTCAGGAAGAGCCACAGCCCTTCCACGCCGGAGAGCAGCGGGGCGCTGGGGCAGGAGCCTCGGGATCGCAGTGAGTGGGGATACCCAGCTCCGTCCAACCCGCGCCGGGGGGGGAGCTGGGACTCGCTGGGGTCCTGGCTCCGGCGCCTGAGCGGAGGAGAGACACTTTTTCTCCTCCTTTTCCTCTTTGTCGCGTCCAGGAGGGGGAAGAGAGCAGCTTTCCCCGGGCAAGGCCATGGGGAGGGGGCCAGCGCCGGCCGTGGGGCTCCGCTCTGGTGTGGGAAGGGCTGGGGGCAGCCTGGGCAGCAGGGTGGTCCCCAACGCCGGGGTGGTCCAGCACGGCCGGGGATGCTGCAGCCCCAGACAGCCGTGCCCCAGGGAAGCCGGCCGGGTGCGGAGCAGAGCCGCCGGCAGCAGGGATGCTGCCAAGGGCTGGGCCACGACGACGCAGCCCCGCGTTCCCCGAGCTGCCGCCACGCACCACCCGGATGCAACAACCCCGCCGCGACAGCCCACCCGCTGCCCTCCGGCTGACACCCCAACAGTCCCTGCCGGCACCCCCCCGCGCACCCATAGCCAGGCATGGCACCGATGCGGCACCTCTCGCCCCAAACATCCGCCTCCCGCCCGTGCCGCAGCTCCCTCCCCGCCACCCCCACGAGCCGTCCCGTGGTGGGGCACGCCGGGGGGGCCGCAGGACGACGCGGTGGCAATGGGGATGCCGCGGCAGGTGCAGCCAGGAGTCAGGCCTTGCTGTGGGGAGCAGCCAAAAGGCGAAGGGGGAAGAAGGGAGGAACAGAGCCCGCCAAACCCCCCGCACCCACTCCCTGCCGGGCACTGCAAGCCTGTTTCCCAGCCCTCTTCACTGAGGTCCCCAGAGCCGTTACCCCTCTCTGCCCCCTTCCAGCCCCTCCACGGCAGAGAAGATGAAGCAGCTCTTCCTCCTCTTCCTCCTCGGGCTCATCGCCAGTTCCCTGCAGATCGAAGACAACAAGATCCCTGGGCTGTGCTCAGGGCAGCCAGGCATCCCAGGGACCCCGGGCCTGCACGGGGGCCAGGGTCTGCCAGGCAGAGACGGACGAGACGGCCGGGACGGGGCGATGGGGATGCCGGGGGAGAAGGGCGAGATGGGCCCTCCTGGTAAGAAAGCAGACATCCCAGCCAGGGAGGGGGTCCTGCTCCGCCCTGCCAGTGGGGAACGCCCTCATGCCAGGGACCAAGCCCTGAATGCTGGCACATTCCCACGTTGCCAAACCGAAAGCGAATCCTGCAATAGCGACCCTTTCAGGCCCCCTGGTCCTGCCTGCGGTGACCCTGTGCTCCCCGTCACTGGCAAAGCTGCATTTCTCCCCATCCCCAGTGCCATCCCTCTCTTCCACCCCCTGCTCTAGGAGGGCCCACCAAGCTGTCCCCCAAATACGGCTGCATCATCCCCACCCTGGCTCCTGGGCTGGGGTTTCTCCCAGCCTGTGGGGGTTTCTCCAACTCCCTATTGCCACTGGGCCCGGTTAGCCCTGCCTGCCTGTGCTGCTGCCCCAGGCGGAGCACCGGCCACGGCGGGTATTCACCACCTGCATCCCATGGGAGGCTTGTAACCCCAGTGGGATTGGGGCTGGGCAGGGGGGCCGTGGGAGCTCAGATGGTGGGGGGCTGCACTGGTGGCAGCGGCTTGCAGTTGACCCTGTCTCCCTCCTGCTTGCCCCAGGAGCGCCCGGTCCCCGCGGGGAGGTGGGCAGCCCTGGCGTGGACGGCATGCACGGCGAGAAGGGGGCGCAGGGCGAGTGCGCGGTGGCCCCCCGCTCGGCCTTCAGCGCCAAGCGCTCCGAGTCACGCAGCCCACCGCTGGCCGACCAGCCCATCCGCTTCGACGTGGTGCTCATCAACGAGCAGGGCCACTATGACCCCACCACGGGCAAGTTCACCTGCGAGGTGCCCGGCCTCTATTACTTCGCCGTCCACGCCACCGTCTACCGCGCCAGCCTCCAGTTCGACATCATGAAGAACGGCCAGTCCATCGCCTCCTTCTTCCAGTACTACGGGAACTGGCCCAAGCCCACCTCGCTTTCAGGGGGGGCCCTGGTCCGCCTGGAGCCTGAGGATGAGGTGTGGGTGCAGGTGGGCGTGGGGGACTACATCGGCTTCTACGCCAGCGTCAAGACGGACAGCACCTTCACCGGCTTCCTCGTCTACTCCTACTGGCAAAACTCCGCCGTCTTCGCCTGAGCCGGCCCTCGGCTGCAGCCGGGGCCAGGGCATAAGCCCCTTCCCTGCCGCCGGCACCCCGGGGGGTGGCAGTGCCGGGGTCCGGCTGCGTGGGACCCCCGCCCAGCTCCGCCCGGCGGAGGGGGTGGTGGGGAGCATCCCCTTGAGCAGCGCCGGAGAAGGGCTAAGCGTTATCTCGGGCACCCGGCTCTGGGTCGGAGGGTGGCACCGGGGAGCCACAGTAACCTGGCTGCCATACGCCACGCGCCACAGCCACCTCGGCACGCCACCCCGGCCCAGGCTGCCAGCTTCTTCCTGGGTCACCAGCCGCTGGCACGGCAAGGGGCCCATCCCACTGCGGTACTGGCGTGCCCCAGGGCTAGCAGTCACCCCCACTCCCTGCGCCTTCCTCCTTCGCCCTCAATAAAGGACTCCACAGCCACGCGTGTGCCTTGCTGGGCATGAGGGTCCCGCTGCTGCAAGGGTCACCCTGGTGGGAACGGGCTTGCCCGGAGCGAGGCGGGGGCTCTGGCCCTGCAGTGGGCAGCAGGGGCAAGGGGAGGTGCTGGCCCCGTGCTCCTGGGATGAGGCTTGCGGGGACCCCTTCCTGCCTGCCCCCGTTGCCAGCCCCACACTCCAGTGTGAACGCTGTGACCCGCCTCTGAGAAAGGTTCCTATTTTTAGCAAGGGAATGAAGAGCTTCCTCATTCCTGCCCAAAATAGGTCCCTGCGGGGACCAGCCAGGGATGGGGGCTTTTGGCCAGGGGCTGAACTCCTTAATGGGCCTTGCTGCCGGAGCGGGCTGGGAACGGATGCTCTGCCTGGCCGTGGGGTGGCAGCTGGGCTGGGCTCCTCTCCTGGCCATGCCAGCGGGACCTCGCGGGCGCTCAAAGCCCGCTCCGGCAGCTGGCCTGGTGTAAGGGCCTCCCTTACACGGCTGGACAGCCACCTCTCCTCTGGCCTGGCCCCGCTGCTGACCCCCAAGCCGTGCTGCACAGAGCCTGCAGCCATGCCCATCTGGGCTGAAGAAACCCTGTGGCCCTGCCAGCCATAGGGCCAGCCTCTGTGCCCCTGTCGAGGGTCTGCACCACCTCCAAAGGGGGCTATCCACAGCCCCCCAGCCCCTCATCCTGGTACTGGGAACCACGCAGGGACCTGGGGCCAAGGGCTGCGACCTGCCTGGCTGTGTGGGACTGGGGGCAGATGCACAGTCCAGGAGTGCCAAGGGCCACCCCCAGCCCACAGGGTGGGGATGCTGGGACCTGGGGTGCAGCCTCGCTCATCTGTGGGGTGCAGAGGGGCTTCGCTACACATCTTGCAGTCTCCTCTTCCCAGCCCCAGCTGCAGGATTGGGTTACAGCAGAAGTGTCTGTTTGGGTTGACGATGGCCTTTTCTGTAAGCAGAGCAGCTCAGGGGTAAATAACGCCGCAGAGCGGATCGATGGCCAGCCCTGTCTATTCTGGGAGGAGGAAAATTACTTTTCTTGAGAAGAGCCTGGGCGAGGGGGTGGCTGGTAGCATCCTCTGGTTCCTATCACGATGCCGGGGGAGCACAGCTAACAGCGGCAGCCACAGACAAAGCACTTAGCACAGCAGTTTCTGGGCTCTGCTTTCTTTGAGATGCTCTTGGTCTGGGATCACGGGGGAACTGCTGGGAACCCTCTGAGGAACACGGGGGTGCTCGCTTGCTGCTGCCTGGGGACTACGAGGAAGAGGATAAGGGAAGGAGAGCCACAGGAGACTGTGACTCCTGGCAAATTTCTAGTAAGGTCCAGCTGCATTTGGCAAGCTCCACCAGCTGCCCCTGAGGAAGGGGTGCTTGAAACACCCATTCCAGCTGAGCCCAGGTTAGGGAGGGGCCAGCAGCCCTTGGCCAGCGCAAGCCCAAAGCCTATAAAAGAGCCAGGCTCAGCACACACAGGTACTGTGGTGCAGCTGACAGAGATTTGTGCAGAAAGATGGGTTGTTTTAGTTTGTGGTTTTGTTTGTTGTTGAAGTGCCAGCACCTCAGAGCAGGCACACCAAGGTCACAGTCCCCAGCAGCCACTGGAGCAACTCTTCCCGCAATGCTGGAGGACACAGCCTGGCCAGCCACAAGCTGCAAAGGGTGCCGGGGGCCTGGGGCTGGGGCACCTGGCTGGTGGCCTCCAAGAGGTGTGGAGGTGTGTGGTTTTACACGACTTGGAGCCGTGCTGCCAAGCGGGAGAGCTGCTGGAGGAGGTCAGCAGGCTGTGTGGCATCAGAGGGCGTATGAAAGAGATCAACTGGATCATCTCCGAGACCCTACAGCTACCGGAGCCCAAACTTTCAACTGCGGTGGCAGAGCATGTGCCTGTCAGGTGTGAAAGTGGAAGTGCCCCGATGGCGAAGGTTCTCGTGACTCCTGGCAGGAGGAAGATGGCTCCCGCTCCGCCCAAAAGCTTGGGGTCAGGGCATAGGTTCAGTGCCCTCATCGCTGACAAGGCACGGGGAGCACCCTCCAGACACCTTCAAGGGAACTCTGCCAGCTGACCTGGTAAGGAGAGCTTTACACTGGGAATGGCGAGGGAGGGGGCAATCCTCACTCAGGTGGGGATGTGGTGGTTGGGATGGGCAAGCAAAGGGCCTGGGGGGTGTGAACAGCAGGAACTCTACTAGGGCAGTGCCTGTAGGACAGTGTTGTGGTCAAGCTCTCGTGGCTTGCTGGGAAGCGGGCACATGCAGAGGCCACCAATGCTGGGGCAGACAGCAGGAACTAACGAGCTGTGAGCACTTACAGGGCTGCAGCCCTTTGGGATGATGGCTGATGTGGCAGCTGAGGGAGGATGGGCCAGGATTAGCAGGCAGCTGTGTGGGCATCTGCTACGTGCCACCCGATCAGGAAACAGCCTGCCTTCTGAAGAAGCCCCCTGTCAGCAGACCCTGGTCCTGTAATGCCCCCAATACGTGCTGGAGGGACAGCCCAGTGAGACACAGGCAGCCTGGGAGGCTTCTGGAGCATGTTGACACCACCTCCAGCATACTGGAGAGGATCCAGCAAAGGGCTGTCCATCTTCTGCTGTGAGAGTGACCAAAGCCTGGCACAGGCTGCTCAGAGAGGTAGTAAAGTCTCCGTCCATGGAGCACAACTGGCCACGGTCCCGTGAAACCTGCTCTAGCTGCCCCTGCCTGAGCAGGGGGCTGGGCTGGATGATCTCAAGGTCCCTGCCAGCCTCAGCCACTCTGTTTCCCCGAGGCCTTGGCACTACAGCTTCGAGGTGCTGGGATTGCTGCTGTGTCCAGGGAGCCCGTGTGGCTCCCCGTGCTGAGCTGCTAATGAGGGAGCAAAGCCAGTGCCCAGGAGCAGCCCAAAGGCTCCCCGCGGCGCGGCTGCTGATCATCACCTGCTCCCTCCCTGCCTGCCTGGTATCATTAGCTGCTCATGCTGCTGCGCATCTGCAGCGAGCGTCTGTTGTGCCAGCTCCCTGCTGTCAGGCAGATGATGGCTGTTGTCCCTGGGGCTGGGGGTGGCAGCAGATTAGGGCTGGGGTGTTGCAGCTGGGCTGACAAAGGGATCCCAGGGATTTTCCCAGGGCCTACGGGGCCCTGGTTTCATCAAGCTGTCAGCCCCAACCACACCAGTGCTCCTGAACTGCGGAAACCGAGCAGCATCATGCTCCTCCTACCTTGGGGAAAGGAGAAGGGTCTTGGCATTGTGATGGGTTGAGACCAGCCCAGTCAGCCCACGTGTGAGGCTTCTAAGCAAGCTCTGGAGTAGGGAGTACCCCTGGGGACTCCAGATCTCATGCTCTGGACCTGTCTGTGAGTATTGCTGCTGCTGGACACCCTCCCCAGGCAGTGCACCCAAAGCTATAGTGTCAGAGCAGACAGGTCTGGCCTGGCTGCCCGTCAGTCTCAGGGACCCTAGGCACTGCCCAGCAGCTGGCGGTGGTTGCATTTTCATCCTGTATTTGCTTGCTGTTTTGCCAGTGACTGAGCCAAGTGCATGCAGGATGGCTCCCGGGGGAAGGCTGTGTTTTCACATCCTGTCCTCACTTGGCAGGCTTGCCTGCAGTGGGCTGAAGCAGCTGAACACCCTCTCCATCCCCCACCGCGGCTGGTTGAGAGGGTGGTGGGTTGGGAGCACCCCCCCCAGGCAGATGGCAGACATCCCCTGCTGGCCCAGTCCTCCTGCCCCAGGCCAGCTCTGCAGCCTCCCTGGGTGCCCAGCAGGTGACAGCTCTCCACACCCTGGGAGCAAGACAGGAAGGCTGAGCAGTGCCTCAGTTTCCCCCTTTGTCACCAAGCTGCAGCCAGACGCCTTCAAACCTTGGGCCGGCTGCCTGCAGGTCCCTCCCTCCTGTGCCTGGCAGAGCCGTGTTCCTGCAGCAAATGTCCATCTTTCTGGCCTCCCAGCAGCCCCCGCTCTCCCCACTGTGGTTTTCAGCCAGCGCGTGAGAGGATCCCAGTTATAATTAGCTAGTTGGCTGGCATGGCCCTGCAATGGCAGGTGAGTTCAGGGCAGGGTGAGCCAGAACTCCTGGGGTCTCTGCCTACCAGGGTCCTGAAACGTTTTTCCCAAACAATTTACAAGGATGCTGGAGAAGCTTAAAAGCACACAGTGACGTGCCAAGAGCTCGGCTCATAGCCAGGGACTAACTTATTGTTACTGCTCACCAGTAGGCCAGTGCAGCTGAGCCTGCCACCGCTCTTCCGCAAGGCGAGACTGAGCCCTGTAACTCCTAACGCTTCGGGCGCTGCCTCCATCACTGGGACGGTCAGGCTTGCCAACACCCTCCATCGCAAGCAGCAGGACACCGAGGCGCCAAGGACAGGCGGGAGCAGGGATCACACGCGCCTGTGACCTGAATTAGGAGCTGAGAGATGCTCACTGGTCCTGGGCCCTTGCCAGCAGGAGCTACCCCAGCTGCTCTGCCTGCTCCTGGGCCTAGAGGAGGCTGCAGCACCAAACGCATCTCCGGGCAAGACGCAGCCGTTAGCGCTGGTGCCTTGCAAGCTGCATTCTTTGCCCCTTTGCACAGGTGTATCCACAACCAGCTCCTCTTGTGGTGGGTTAGCAGAGCAGAGGCTGGGGGATGCCAGCCCTGGAAAGCCCACCCAGCGTGGGTGTTGATTCATCTCCCGGGTGCCAGGCTTTATCCTGAGGTTGCTGTTGGCTGGAGGGCCAGCTTGGTGGGGAGTGATGGGCTTCCACTGGAGCCCAGGGGCGAGCAGAGAGGAGACGCCATCCTCCCAGAGAAAACCCTTTCCAAGAAGGAGGCAACAGGCAGCTTTCAGTAAAGGAGACTTTAATCTGTTCAGTAACTAGTCCATAGTGCAAAGACTTAAGGCAAAGCTTTCTCTTTCTTATAAACAGGCAGCAAACAAACAGGCCCTAAAACAATAAGCATGACTGCTGTAACAGAAAAAAGGGGCTGGGGGGATAAACTGCAGTCCTGGGAAGGTGTCCTTCCCCCCCTGGAATTCACATAGCAAACATTGCACCCCACGAGCTGGTCCTGACCAAACACAACCACCTGCAGGCAGGAGCACAGACGCAGTCCCACTCCTGGGTGTCTCCGGAGGCACCGGGAGAGCTCAGAGCCCAGCTTGGCCCAGGAAGTCCCTCCAGTCCCAGAAAAATGTGTGGGCAACCAGCCCCTGCAGTGCCACCCAGCACAGAGCCACTCTCCAACAAGTACCTTGCCACAGCCCAGGTTCACAGCGCAGAGGTAGGTCACAGCATGGCCTGGCCTCTCTGCTGCCTCCGTTTTGGCTTAACTCACTAACCAAGGAGAATGAAGAAGGCAGACCATGCCAGCTGCCCTTAGGCTCTTGGCTTGCAGTCCAGGAGTCAAGGCTCTGTGCAGTCTGGCTCCAGCCAAAATTGGCTGTGGTGCGTGGCTGACCTCAGACAAGTAGCTGGAAAAGCTTTTTAGTGGAATGCTCTCTTGCAGCCCAGCAATTTCTTGGAATGGTGCTGGTTGATCAAGCTGGAATAAGCCATCTCAGGCCTCCCCAGCCAGAACTGGATGCCCTCCTTACACTTCAGGGGACACTTTTCAATAAAACTAGCTACATTTCAGACAGAGCAGCAGTGTAACCCTGCCCTAATCAAAGGTAGCCATGGTCCTGGTACTGCTCCATGCACACAACTGCAGATCAGCAGCACTGATAGAGAGAACTTGTGTCTGGAGCTGGAATGTCTCAGTGGGCTCTCAGCTTTGGGGTGGCCCCTCTCCTCCCAAAGTGTTACTGCCTCTAGCCGGTCCAGCGTGGAAAGCAGCAAGCGAGCGCTGGTATGAACCACCCAGTTCCATGGCACTCTGAGCCTGAGAAAGTGTGTATTATCCAGAGAAGGTTCTCCAGCGGTGGCTCAGGCACGTGCTGATGCTGCCAGGGCTGTGAGCGCTGGCTGGCCAGCCACCCCTCAGGTTCCCCAAGCAGGAAGAGTTAACTCCTTCCAGCCTCTCCATGACAGTAACCTTGCTTGTGTGCTTGCTAGCCTTGCATAGGTGACGCGTGGAAGCGGCAGCAACGCCGAGGTCTGCAGTTAGCTGGCCTGCAGGGAGCCCACGTTCATCACGGCTCCTCACTGTCCTGGGAAGGGGAATGGGAAGCTCAAAAACCAAAGCCACGGTGTCTGGGATACTAAAGTACCCCAGAAACCCTGCTCTTTTCCACCTGAGAGCCAGGCTCAGCCCTTTGGTAGCAAAGCTTAAAACACTCAAGTGTGCTCATTGCTCTGCCAGGGCCTTGTGAAAGGGGCACGCTTCCGCCTGCCCAGGGAGCTGCCCCACTTAGGTGGTGGGAGGAGGAAACAGAGGCATGAACGCAGTCTGCCAGGAAGTTCTCTGGTCAGACATTCGGGGAAAAACCCTCCCTTGCCTTGCACCAGCCCCTGTGATTCCCAGGAGGGCACAATCTTTAGTATTTCCATCAGCTTTGGCCAGGAGGGAACAGAGCATCTTTGTGTGCTCTGCTTTGGATCTCGGACTGCTGCAGTCTTGAGGCAACAGGCCCTGAAACAGCGAAAGTTGTCAACAAAAAGGGTAACTCTTTCAGCGTGCTGCAGCGATAGTTATTGTGTTCGCTAGCAAGAGCTACAATCTAGTTACGTAGCAAGTGTGGCTAGCAGACACCCCCAACAGCCCTTTCAGCACCATCCTTAATTCTTTGGAAGCCGCTTGAGGCAGCCCTGGGAAGTTCACCTCCGGCAAGAGGCAGCAACAGGGGTGCCCGTGATGTCCTGGAAAAATGACCCAAGCCACCTACCCCTTGGGTTCACAAGTACACGTTGAGCGTCTGGAGGATCATCTGGCGGCACAGCGGGCAGTTGCGCTGATAGATGGCCTGCTGCAGGAGGACTTCCGTGCACTCCTGACACAGGCAAAGGTGCCTGCAGGGCAGAAGCAGAACTGTCTTAGTCTGGTCTTGACAGATGACACATTTCTTACGTTCCTCTTGTTCTTTCAGGAGGACCCAGGGGTCATTATCCGGAGCACCCTCACCATCCCCAGCTGCTGCGTTCAGTCGCTGCCTCCTTGGAGCTTTCGCCCAGGAGGTGCTTGGTTCGTCCCTGGGTGGCTGGAGACGCTGGCCCGCCGTCGCGCTTCGACTCAGAGCTGGACGTGCCTGTGGTACCTGCTCTGAGTCCGGCTGGTCCTCGTGCTCAGCTGGCAGCTGGCCGACCCCTGCCAGCACCAGCCTGCCAGGGGCCACTGGTCTGAAGGCGGGTGCAGCTGCCCCTCGCTGGTTGCTTTCCTGGTTCATTGTTGTGCCTCCTCTGCTCCAGTTGGTGACCTGCAGACTCCAGTCCACCAACCTGCGCCAGGCCTGGGAGGTCATGGCCATACCCAGCGTCAGGACCGCCACCTGATAGAGCCGCCACAAATCCCGCTGCAGGCGGCGGTAGGAAGGCAGCGTGTTGAAGTAGTCCAGCACGCAGCCTGTCAGAGTCCACAGCAGCCTGGGGTTGAAGACAAAGGCGCTGACAACAATTATGAGGAGGAGCAAGCCAAGACCATAAATATTCACGAAAAAGATGTTGATGAAGAGCTCGGTGACAGAGGCCAGGAGCTGGAAGGCCAGCTGGCAGGGCGACCACAGCAGGATGGACACAGCGATGGCGCTGCTGGAGACGTGTGCCAGGAAAGCAGCCAGCAGGTCCGCAACTCTAAGGAAGGGGCCAGCAACGGAGTCCCACAGGGCCGCGACCAGGGTGAAGAGGTTCTGCGTGCCGATGAGGCACACGTTGATGAGGCTGTTGACGAGGTAGGCCAGCAGGCTAGTGCCGATGGCCAGGCACTCACAGAGCTGCCTGGCCATGGCCTGGCCGCAGCCCAGCAGGCCGGAGAGCCCGCGGTGCAGCAGCTCCTTGCCGCGCAGCGCCAGGTGCGAGAGGAGGTGCCCGGCCACCTTGAGCCCCTCCAGGCCGCAAAAGCAGCCGCGCAGCAGGCCGGCCAGCCCCTGCAGGCCGCCCAGCGCCAGGCTGCAGACTGCCCGGGCCAGGGTGACCAGGGAAAGGAGCAGCCCGTCCCAGCAGGTCACCGCCCCGGCGGTGGCGGCGGCGGGGAGGTTCCAGGCGGCGGCAAAAAGCCAGAACAGCGCCGACACGAGCGAAGACACCAGGAAGAAGTTCACGTCCAGCACCAGGACCAGCAGGTCCATGGCCATGCGCAGGGCCCGCAGCAGCAGGAACAGCAGGTCCATGACGGCCGGGCGGGCCCGGACCGCGACCAGGCGGCCCGCCGGAACCCTACGAAGCCGCCAAACCGGGCCTGTTCGCGGCCCTCCCGGCACTGGGCGACGCCATCTTCGCTCGGGAAGGCACGCGACGCTGGGCCAATCGGCGACGAGAGCCGCCCCTCTCCTCAACGCCCATTGGGCAGTTCGGAAGACGCATGCGAGGGTGGTGTCTGGGGGTCCCGCCCACTGGCTCTCGGTTAAAGGGCCAGTGGCCATGGTTTAACGCTGGCGGCGCCGCGCAGGGGAAGGGCCGGGGGAGAGTTTGGGGACCTCGGCCGTAGGCAGAAGCTTTTAGGGTTCCGGAAACCACAGAGCCTACAGCTCCAAGGACAACGGGGATTCCAAAGACACGCCAAGGCGAGCACGGCACTGCAACAACGTGGCTCCTTCCACGGCTTTCCCAAATGGAACATCCATGGTGTTGGGGACCTCACCCTCCGGACAAGGCTACCAGGTTGGGGTTAGGGTTCCAAAAACCACAGAGCCTACAGCTCCAAGGACAATGGAGATCCCAAAGGCATGCCAAGGCGAGCGCGGCACTGCGCCAACGTGGCTGCTTCCACGGCTTTCCTAGGCGGAATAACCATGGTGTTGGGGACCTCACCCTCCGGACAAGGCTACCAGGTTGGGGTTAGGGTTCTGAAAACCACAAAGCCTACAGCTCCAAGGACAATGGAGATCCCAAAGGCATGCCAAGGCGAGCGCGGCACTGCGCCAACGTGGCTGCTTCCACGGCTTTCCTAGGCGGAATAACCATGGTGTTGGGGACCTCACCCTCCGGACAAGGCTACTAGGTTGGGGTTAGGGTTCTGAAAACCACAAAGCCTACAGCTCCAAGGACAATGGGGATTCCAAAGACACGCCAAGGCGAGCACGGCACTGCAACAACGTGGCTCCTTCCACGGCTTTCCCAAATGGAACATCCATGGTGTTGGGGACCTCACCCTCCGGACAAGGCTACCAGGTTGGGGTTAGGGTTCCAAAAACCACAGAGCCTACAGCTCCAAGGACAATGGAGATCCCAAAGGCACGCCAAGGTGAGCGCGGCACTGCACCATCGTGGCTGCTTCCACGGCTTTCCTAGGTGGAACCCCCGTGGTGCTGCGGACCTCACCCTCCGGACAAGGCTACTAGGTTAGGGTTCTGAAAACCACAAAGCCTACAGCTCCAAGGACAAAGTGGGTTCCAAAGGCATGCCAAGTGGAGCACGGTATTGCTTGTCTCACGCAGCACGAGGAGCACCCACCACCCTCAGTCCATGCGCATGATGAATTTGTGACAGCCTCAGCCCTGGCACAGGAAGGTTTGTGCTTGCTAGCAGGGTCCCCGGGGTAGGAGTGTTTAGGACAGGCTCAGCCCAGGACAGTGCTGCTCTCACCCCACCGAGCAGTTTCCTGCAGGAGATCCTAGAATAAACCCATGGCCGTGGCCTGGCTCAAGGTTACAGCCCCAGAGATGCTTCTGCCCTCCCTGCCAGCGCCGGGGAAGGGTGTGATGCTGCGGTGTCTCTGGCCTTGGCCCTGCTGTTTCCCAGAAGACGGTCCAGCCCCATTGCCCTGATGGTGATGACAAGCTCAGGAAAATCTAGTCCCGGAGCCAAGGCTTTTTAAGGAAGGGAAGAGCGAGCAGAGTGGATGACCCAAGGGAAAGACATTTCCAGCCCAGAGAGGCACCAGCCACCGCGGGGCCAAGGAGGGAAGCGCCGCATCCCTGGGCAGCAAGGGAGGAGTCCCAAGGGAGCAGGACGCTACCTGCAGCCGCCTGGCCCTTCTCTGCCATGCTCCCCTGTAACACCCTGAGCTGGGACACGAGCTGGAGCAGGAGGCATGCTCTGGCACACTCTGCGTGGGCTGATGCTGCTGGGTACCATCCAGCTCTCCTCGAGCCACAGCACTGGCTGGGCTGCCGGGACGGCAGATCTGTGTCTGTCTGTCCGTCTGTCCGTCCCCACCTGCAGTCTGTCCTGCCAGCTGGATCTCTGTCAGCCCCATCCCTTCTGTGCCTGGCCAGCCCTGGGCTCCCTTGCAGCAGCGGGTGCCTGGATCCCACCCCCCCGGCAGCCTGTGCGCCCCTGCCCACGTGACGGAGCCAGGATGCTTTCAGCATTTATGGTAATGTTTGGATTTCTCATTGCTTTACCAAACAGGAGAAGGAAAAAAAAGAGCCGAGCCAAGACCAGGCATGTTCCACTCATTCCCAGCCTCCAGCCATGCACCTGCCTCCCCCTTCCCACTTCTGGTGTCCCGGTGGGCTCCCTGCCACAGGGCTGGAGTGGCGCAGGGGCTGCAGGGTTTAGAGTAGCTCAGTAGCAGGACTTCTCTGTCCTTGTTCCATGCTTCAGGGGAGCAGAGGGGAGCCTGTGCCTGCTCTCCCTTGTATCCAGCTCTGCAGAGTCCAGACCTGTTGGAGAGAGGCGCAGGGCTCAGGGACCTTGGCAAGGGGTGCAGGGGGCTGGGAGCACCCAGGGGATCGGTTCAGGTTGGAAACACTGCTTTGGCTGGAGCAGGGCTCCTGGTGGAGGGGCTGCAAGGCTGGGGTGCAGGGATGGAAAATGCCTTCCCGGGGCGCTGCCAGGGGCGACAGAGGTCCCTGACAGGGCGCCTGGCAGCTGTGCTGTGGCTAGGACATCTCCTTGTGAGGAGGGTGCCCCCAGCTGTCTCTGCACTTGCTGGAGGTTTGGGCATGACAGCTCTGCCTGAGGCAGCTGCTGGTAGCAGGACAGGATGGGCCCTCCTTGTGAGCCCCTTCCCTTGTCAGCCCCTCGGTGCTCATTTGGCACAGGGTAGACAGAGCTCTGACGTAAACCGGGTTACGCTGGTGCTAACCGGGGCCACCACAGCCCACCCTGAGGGCGCAGGAGTCGGGGATGTGTGTGCACCCCTGCCTGCCTGGAGACCCACTGCCGGCCAAGGGCTGTGCTGGCACCGAGCCCGAACGCAGGTCTGCTGCTGCGTCACGACTCTGAGCTGCCTTCCCGGTGCTGACCTCACTGCAGCCGGGCAGCTGCCTCACGTTTCAGGGAAACAGAGCAGTCGGAGGATGCCAGGTATAGGGGCTGCCTCTGCCCTCATAGCCGCTGTCTCCTTATGGCTTCTAGCTGGAAGGAGACGGAGGAAGCATTGAGCAGCTCTCTGGAGTCCAATGTGCTTAGGGGCAGATCATGACCCTGTGTTCTGGGGTCCAGCGCTGGGACTGTCTGGCACCGCACCCCAGGCAGGTCCCAGCAGACTGGCTTGGAACAGGCTGCAAGTGGCAGAGGAATGTGGGAAATGAGGCAGACAAAGGGCTGGCAGCACAGCCTGCAGCCATGGAGTTGGGAGATGGTGCTGGCTGGAGGCTCCTTCCAGGCCTCCTCCTCCTCCACAGGGGGACATGCAGCTTCCCCAGCCCCAGCATCTTCCCCTGCCCCTCCCTAGGCCCTTGCTGCATGCGCACGTCCTGTTCTGATGCTGCCCTGAGATAGGAAGGGTGTTTCTGGGGTATGGGTCCTGCTGGCATCATGCCGGCGCTCCCAGCACACGTGCAGCTGGCTGGGCAGCTGTGGCTATCAGGGTGTCCTCACCTGCGGACCCCTGTCCATGTGCCAGCCCCGGTGCCTGGGAGAAACCAGCCAGCACAGACCTCCTGGGTGCTGCCAGCAGCCTTACCTCAGGTCCTCTCAAGATGCCCTTGCCAAGGGCCGGGCAGATGCCTCAGCATGGCAGTGGGCACCTGCAGCTCCACGCTCAAAGGCCAGGCTGGAACAATAGCTCATTACGGTGCATCCGCTCCAGGAAAGCCCTCCATCCCCACTTGGGCTCAGCTCCAGCATGGCGTGGCTTGCTCTTCCTGTGGCCTTCTCCTAGCCTTGGAGATGCAGGTGATGGTATCCCCCACTGCACGCATCCCTGATGGCAGGGAATGACAGCCGGCATCCGTCCTGCATGCTGCGCGGCTGAGGATACCCGGGGGGACCCCACAGGAAGGCTTGGGAGCTGGAGGGTGCCTGTCTGCCTGCTCGTCCCCGGCAACTGGCAGCTTCCCTGCCTTTGTTCGCCTTGCAGACTGGTGGAAGGGTGGGAGCGTGAGGGTTGCCCGCCGTGTTTCTGGAGGCCTGTGTGGTTCTCCACGAAGGGAGCTAGGATATCTGTCTCCTCCTGGAGCCCAGCCAGACAGCCCTGGGAAAAGCAAGTCCTCTTCCATGGGAAAGTCCTGCAAGGAGAAATCCCTGCTCAGCCCAGCCTGCCCCACAGTTCCCCTGGGCCCTGATGCTCTGACACGCCCCCGATGCTGTGGAGCCAAGCAGGGTGCAGGGCGAGTGGTGTGGGGAGGTGGAATGGGGCCTGTGCCTTGCTCTCTGCCTTCTCCCAGGCAGCCCTCATCCGCTCTCACCCCTACTCCATGTGACCTCGCAGCAGGGGGGAGCCTTCCCCAAAGCCCTCCAAAGGGATCCTCCACAGCCCGTGGGTGCAAGAGGGGCTCCCGCAAAGCTGGGACTGGCCTCGCCACCTGCCTGGGGCTAATCTCTCATTATACTTTCTTGCAGTCGCACCTAATGAGCTGTCCTGGGGGAGCCCCAAGGCCTGCAGACAAAGCCTGGATGAAGACTACACTGCCTGGAGCTTCAGGCAAGCACGGGGGGGTGATGCTGGGCCCCCGTGCTGTCTTCTCCCTTCCTTGGCAGCCGGGAGCATGCTGCTCAGCGACACAGCAGCGAGCAAGGGAAGTCGGGTGACATGGAGCACAGGCAAGAACATCCCTCCTCCCCATTCCCCCCGGGAAGCCGTGGTGCGAGTGTTGTTAGCAGGGGTGATGAATGAACACGGCCAGGACCCCTGTCCTGCCTCGCTCTCAGCTCAGCAGCCCATGCCGTGGGGTCGCCGCACGAGTGCTGGCGGCAGCTGCTCCTCCCAGGCACCCTGCTGCTGGACCCCCACCACCGGGCGTATAATCCAACCCATTGTGCAGGCAAGTGCCCGGCCCTGGCCCATCTGGCACCGAGACAATGGGGCCTTTTTCCGGACGGCGCTGGTGGGACATGAACTCGGAAGTCTTCGGAAGGAAAAGGCTGGTTTATAAATAGCTGTCCCTGGGCTCCCAGCTTCCCCGTGCTGCCCCATCAGCCCCCAGCCCCGAAGCCTGTCCCTCACACTGGGACGGCAGTGCACGGGGGCTGGGAGAGGAGCCTGGGATACGTACGTGACCAGCCTGACCAGGCTGCACATGTGCGAGCAAGAGGGCAGTACGTGGCTGTTTGCATGCTGTCCCAGGGCTGCACCTGCTCCAGGACGTGGGGACCCTCTATCCCCGGGATGTCAAGTGACAGGCCAGCCCTGGGCAGAGGGCTCCTTCCCTCTGCACTTTGGCCGTGGCTGTCGGCTGGCTAAGGTTTCCCCAGGAGTGCTCGCTGCCCCAGCTGTCCTTGTCCATCCGCCCCACACATCGTGAGGGTCAGGCCCCGGGGGCAGGGCAAGATGGGAGGGCTGCACGGTTCTACAGCCTTCCTCCCCACCCCTGCACTGCACCCTGTGGAGCGCGGCCAAGCCCATGTCGCTTGCACGGCCCTGCCAGGGGAGCTGGAGCCCTGGGGCTCCTGGGTCCGTCCTCTGACAGCAGCACCATCATCGGGTCGGATGCTGGAGGCAGCGCTTTGGATGGCCTGAGGGTGGGTGAATTTCACCAGCCTGGCTCCTCTTTGGGGCTTTGCCACTGCTCTGCGTCCGTCGAGCTCCCAGCCGTCTCCGTGCAGCTGCCCCAGGACATCGCTGCTCCGACGCAGAAATCCAGATGTCACCTTCCTTCCCCCCTTCCTCTCATGTCCTTCCTTCCTCCACCGCCCAGCCCCTCTCCAGGCTCCAGCTCCCGGCCCCTCCTAAACAAAGGCCTTGTAGCCATGGTTAATAATCCCCACATAAAGACCCTGCAGAAGAGGAGAGGAAGGAGAGACACAAAGAAGTGGCTTCGAGCCCAGCCAAGGAAGGGGGGGTGGGGTGGGGTTGGAAGAAGGCGTTTTCCTGAGCTGTAGGGCAGGAGCATTGAAGAAGGTTCCCAGAGGTGTACAGAGACTGGGTGGAGGTACCCCAACGCAGCTTTGCCCTCACAGCACGTCTGATACGCTCTCCTTTGTGGTCTTCCACCTAGGGAATGGAGAATCAGAGGTCGGACAGCCCAGGCAGGTCCCTGTACTTACCCCAGACCGTACTGCGTTGCGTGAGCCCTAAAACACCCCAAAATGCAGCATCAGGGGCCGGTGGGAAGGTGCCCCTGCGGTTCCTGCCCAGAGATAGTGAGCCTCAGCACCGCCGTGCCCCAACAGTGGGCTGTTCCCGGGCAGTGTGGGAAAGCACAGCGCTGGCCCCCATCCAGCCCCTTCCCTGGGGAGCAGGGCCCCTCTTGGCCCTGACGGTGTTGTGTGAAGAGGTGCAGGCCTGGGCGGACGCGGCAGCTGGCTTCCGCCCTGCGTATCTGCCTTTCATCCACCCTGGAGCCGCGCAGGAAGCCAGCGCCAGCACAGCTCATTGCTCACCGGCACCGGTGGGGTCTCGCTGGGAGCACGCAGAGCACCCCGGGCACCCCACAGACCCTTCCTGAGCCACCCTGGGCTGCTCTGGGCCCCATCGGCATGGTCAGGCGCCGCAGGGGCTGGGGAAGGCACGGGGCCCCTCGTCCCCACCTAGGGCATGCGGAGCAGCGTGTCAGGGCATGCACAGCGGGAGAGCGGAGCACTGCCTGCTGGGACAGCCTGCACTGGGGTCAGATCCCTCCGGCATCATCGGAAGGACCCAGCCGAGCCCCAGGATTCTCACTGGGAGGGCAGAGAAAGGTGGAGGGGGGCTGAGGTGGGGGCTGAGATGCAGCCAGTGCTCAGCCCCAGGCCACACGCCTGGTTTCGCGTGCTGGCCATCGCTCCCCTCTGGCTGTGGAGAGCCAGGCGCTGGGGGAGCCAGAGGAGAAAGGCAAATGCAATTATACACTTCCAGATTGTGCCTGCAACCGGCAATGCTCAGATAAAGCCAGGGTAATCAGCCCTGCCCTGGGCAGGCTGTGCCTCTGAGCTGTCCTGCGTTCCCCAGGCTTCCAGCAGAGAGAAGCGACCGTCCGGCAGCTCTGCCAGGGGCCGGCAAGGCCCACTGCTCCGGGGCCAGACCCACCTGCCCGGGCACAGTCTGTCACCTGAGAGATGGAGGGAGAGTTGGAGGGGGAGAGCGCTGGGAGCCGTGGGGGGCTGGACACCCATGTTTCCTCGCCTGCCAGCGAGCGAGAGCTGCTCCGTGTCTCAGCTGGAGCTGGACCCGTGCGCCCTGACCTTCCCACCCTGCTGTGTGTGTGGGACCTCGGCATGGGAGCCTGATGCACACTGTTTGTTTGCACAGCAGTGAACGGGGGGGGATGTGCGAAGCCAAATCCATTAAGCAAGCAAATAAATAAGAAGGCGTGAGATAAGGCAGCAGAGAGGGAAGATGAAGGTGGCCAGACCCCGAGCCCACCAAGTGCCACACACAGCGCGGCGGGGCAATTTCATGCCAGCTGGGAGGGCAGCGGGGCTTTGCTTTCAAATCCCATCCATCTTACCCAGAACCGTTCAGTAGGGAGAAATAAGTAAGTTTTCTTCAGTTAAATGGTCTGAAAAGCAGATCCCCACCAGCCAGAGGTACGACCATTGCAGTAACAGCGGGAGCCCGTTTCAGGGTGGCACAGTCCCTGCCACAGTGTTTCCTTCAGGGAGGGGCACTGCCCTTTCCAACTGCTGGGAATTTTTCTGCAGAGGCTTTATTAGCAACGTTTGGCTTTATTTTTAACCCAGAATAGAAGTTAGCACCAGAACAAAATGCACCAGCAGCATGTCATCTGGGTTCTCTTGCTTGGTCATGCTTTCCCATGGCAAAGCCAGACCCCTGGGGCCCTCTTCCCCTCACAGGGTGGCATTTGCTGGGCTTAAATAGCGCTATTTTGTGCAAAACGGAATATCCCTTTCCCCCCTCCAATGGGAGCAGAGCCTGAGGCTCCTCTGGAGCCTACCCTTTGGAGGGAGAGCAAAGCGTGAGCATGTTGTTAGGGGGTCCCTGAGTCTTGGGCACCCACCCAGGGGGTGTTCCCACTTCAGGCAGGGAGCTCCTGCCACCATTGGCTGCAAAAGCATCTCCACCCTGCAGCCGTGGGGCCAGAGAGTAGCTCACGAGCTGGCTGCGCGTGATGGCACAGCTCCCTCGCACTTGCTCTTCCCGGTGAGGAGGCCTCCCCACTGCATGGTGATATGAGAGCTATGAGCCTTATCACTGCCCAGCATTGCCATATTAAGCAACTAATCTCTTGGGGGGGGGGGGAATTTAATCATTTCCGATGAATCATCAAGTCTATTTGGCTGGGAAAATGCTGTGGGGGCGCTGGCCAGGCACGAAGCCGAGGCTGGAGGAGGGCATGGAAAGGGCTGCTGCATAGCCCTGGCAGGGGAGTGGGGCTGGGGCGGGGGGACAGCACAGGGTTGCCAGGGCTGGCAGCATGAGAGGTGCTTGGGGATACCCAGGAGGGATGCTGTGGCCCAGGGGAACCTGCAGCCCTGCCCCAGTGTGGTTCAGGGTGGGTGGTGAGATGCAGCCCACAATGCCCAGGGCCTGGAGCACAGCTCAGGCTGCAGGAAAAACAACCAGAGGAGAAAAGAGGGTATGCAACAGGCTGAGAGCTGGAGGAGAGAGCGCTTGCTGCTCCCGGGAGGTGCCGGGGCTGCCCTGGGCCCTGAGCTTTGGGACTCCTGTGTGAATGGGGAGCGAGAGTGTGGGAGGCAGAGAGGGCTTTGAAGGAGAAAACCCCAGTGCTTTGTCCTCTAACACAACCCCTCTGACAATGATTGACCCGGGGGGAAACTGAGGGGCCGGGCTGTGCCAGGGCAGGGGCACTGGACCCAATCGTCCTGCATGGTTGGCTGTGGGTGCAGCACCTCGGGTGGTTTGCTGTGCTCCCCCAGGCCTGCGTGGGGGCCTGTCTCGGGGCTGCAGGAGGGCCCAGGCTGTATTTGGGCTGGGTGATTACCCCTTGGATAATGGCAGCCTTGTGCAGCCCTGAGAACCCCCTCCACCCCCCCGGGCCGGCCCCTGGCCAGGCGTGCTGCTCCGGCCACCGCAACTAACGGCTTTTCCACAGCCGCCCTGTTCGACAGCTGCGCGGGGGCTCAGGCCACCACGGCTCGCTGCGTGCCACGGAGCAGGGTCGGTGTCTTGGGGACAGGGACCCAGGCTTTGCAGGGAGCCTCCCTGGGGGGCTGGGGGCACCGCGTGCAGGGAGACTGAGGCAAGGCGTGGGGCGCAAACCCTGCAGACCTTGGCTTCCCCGCTGCTCCCCCAGGACCCCGCTGTCCCCAGGTGTCTCTCGGAGCCCGGGCAATGATGAAATGTGGTTTGGGCCCCTTATTTTTTGAGTTCGCCTCTGTGGGTTCGAGGGCAACCCAGCTGGGCTTTGGGGCAGAGCTGGGCTGAGCAGGGCAGCGGGTCGCTTCTGCCCCACAGCATTGCCAGCCAGATCCACTGACCCCTGGAAGTGGGACGCTCAGGAATTGTCCTCTTTTCCAGCGTTCCCTCTGCACGGTGTTTTCCACCTCCAGCGCCCGGCTGTCTGCTCCGATCGGCCTGCGCAAGCCCGGGCAGGCAGGACCTGGCAGGCTGCGGGTCTGCAAGCCGGGCTGGAACGAGCCCCTCCGGCAACGCCCGCAAACGGCCGGTGCCGAGACGGGAGCGGGTCGGGAGCACTTGTTGGGGGCCGTCTGGGAGAACCGGGGCTCCAGCCGACGTCCCACCAAGCCCAGCGGGGCCGGGGCGCGCATCCCCGCCGGGCGCTGCGGGGTTGGGCCGGCTGCCGCTGGGGGGTGATAAGCGGCCCCGGGCGGTGGGCAGGTACCGCGCCTTCCTCCTCCTCCTCCTCCGCCTGACGTCAGCCCGTGGCCCCGCTCAGTCGCGGGCGGCCGGCGGCGGGCATGGCTGGGGGGCGGCTGGTGGCCGGGCTCGCCCTGGGCTGGGGCTGCTGCCTCCTGCTCTGCTGCGGTGAGTGGCACCGGGACGGGACACGGCGGGGGGACTGGGACGGGCGCACCGGAGCGGGGGTCGCGCTGCTGCGCGGCGGGTGCAGCCGCCTGCGGGAAGGGGGCCCCGGGCAGGGGGTGTCCCTTCTCCCCGCGTTGCTGCCGCTGCTCCCAGGGGGGGACTTTGCCCCGCGGTGCTGGGATCTGCCGGTCCCTTCCCAACGGCCGGGGCTGCGCGCTCCGAGGGGGCGGCGGCCGGCGGGGTCTGCCCCGCAGAGGCGCTGCCGGGGCCAAGCTCAGGCATCCAGCGGAGCTGACGCCCTTGGGGCGCTGTCTGGCTTGGGGCCAGGAATGCTGAAACTGTGCTGCGGGGCGGGGGGAGCCTGGGTGGGAGCAGCTCCCTCGAGCGTACATCCTCGCTTGCATGTCCCCGGGGCTCCGCGGCGGGGATGGGGCTGGGTGTGCGGGGCTGGGAGCGCCCCGTCCCGCTCTCGGAACCCCTTTGCAGCCCCGCGGAGGCAGGGCAGGGTGAGGGGTGCCCTCTGCACCCCCGGGGAGGCTGATCCTGTGGCCAGGGGAGGTGGCCGGCGCAAGGCAGGCTCCTGGGGCTGTGCTCCGTGGGGCAGAGAGGCAGGATGCCCGCAGGTGTGTTCATTGTGCAGCAGGGTGAGTTGGTTAATAGGAAGCATCCACCCCTTTCCTTCTAAGGAGTGTTTCCCCGAGCACTGTGTTTCTCTTGGCTCCTTTTTTTTTTTTTTTTTTCCACGCTTTCTTTTTTTATCCTCTTTCCAGTCCATTTTCAACCTCGGGGAGGGGCTGCGTTTCCTGCCCTGCCTTGCTCCCCGCAGCCTGCCCTTGCCCTCGCCGCGCTGCTCCCTTTGGCCTTCTCGCCTTGTGGCTGCCCAGCCGTGCTGTGGAGGTGGTCCCAAGCGATGGGGAAGCCTGTTCTGGCCGAGGGCCCAAGCCAAAGGCAGTCTGCTTCCACCCCCGGCCCGTGCTGGGGTCCCCTTCCTCACAGCACATGTGCCGAGCGAGGCGTTTATTGGTTGGCGGCGTTGGTGTGTTGGCGAGCCCAGCCACGGTGAAAGGCTTGATGCTTCCCAGAAGGATGAGGGGCCACAGCCAAGCCATTCCCAGGCAGGCCAGGGGGCTAGCTGTGCTGCCGGGACGGGGCCCTGAACGCACACTGGGGCTGCCAGTGCCACCCTGGTCCCTTCTCCACTGCCATCTCCAGCTGTGTCTGTGGATGTTGTCACCTGGCTGCAGCCCTGGGGTTGCGAGCTTTTCCTGCTGTGCGTGGCTGGGTCCTGATGGGGCGGTGGGGTTTGTTTTGGGGGGTGCAAGGTGCCGGTCCCTCCTGCAGCAGAGCCCTGGCTCCCTCCCCATCCCCAGCACAGCGAGGGCTGGGCTGAGCTGTTGGGCGCTGGCACTGCTCGCTGCAGGGCTGGGGCTCTGCACCCTCTTTCTCCTCTCTGTGAGGAAGAAGGGGTGCAGGTGATCCCGCTGCGTGGGAGCTAGGGCAGGGATCTGCGCAGGAAGGGTAGCCTTGCCAAGGCAGAGGAGGACGGGAGCAGGAGGGATCTGGCCTCAGCTGGTTTCCCCGAGCGGGAGAACAGAAATCCACGGAAACCTCAAGCATCCCATGTGCGGCTCCAGACCCCTATGGTGCCCCTCCTTCTCTTCTCCATGCCGGGGGCTCTGCGCTGGGGGCTCCGCGCCGCCAACACGGGCTCCCCGCACACCTCGGCTCTGCAGGCGGCTGGCGGAGGGGCTGTGCTGCTCCCCACCCCCTTCCCCGCTCTAAAAGCAAATCTTTGTTCTCGTGGAGCTCTGGCTGGCGGACAGCCCGCCGTCAGCCAGATGGAAAAGCACAGGGGCTCTCCTCCCTTCCCTGCTTGCTTGCTGCAGACGTCCTCTCCAGATCTCTAGGTCTCCCGCTGGAGCTGTGCCAAGCGCTTGGGGTGCCCGGTACAAGCTGGAGCTCGGCTCTGCAGCTGGACTGCTCCACGCGTGGCCAATGGGTCTCCAGCCCTGCCCGGCTTCCCTCAACAAACCGCTGTCTGCAGCCACGCCGGGTGCAAGGGAGGATTGCCGTGTCCCCAGAGCCGGCTTTGCCAGGGTGCCCAGTGCCTCTGTAGTCTGCCCACGCGCCTGGCAGGCTGCGGGCTGTCAGAGGAAGCCTCCTGTCCCCAGCGTTGAGGGGGCCCTTTTGTCCCTCGGCTAGCCACGCTTGCGATGACCATGGGTGCTCCTTCCAGCGCGGGGGAGGTCTGGTATCCAGCCTGCCCCAGAGGAGGTGGGGAGCAGTGAGCCCTTGTTCCAGGCAGGGTGGGGGCTGCAGCGTTCATGTCCACCTCCTGAAGGGCAGTGGAGGGGTGGGAGGGATGTGTGCCTCATGCCAGCCCCAGATGCCAGCCATTCTCCAGCTCTGAGCTCATGGTTTCGGCTGCTTCAGCTGCCTGGATGAGGGCTCTCATGCCGAGCGGGTCAGCGGGGTGGGACGGAGCTTTCCCTCGCCCAGGGCTGGCTCTGCCTGGGGTCCATGCCGAAGGTCTCAAAATGATGGAGGGGCAAAGCCTGGCCTGGCTGCCTGCAGCCCAGAGGCATCAGAGCTCAGGAGAGGGCGTTGGGGGGCAGCAGGGGGGTACCCCAGCCCCAGGCTTGCCCAGGTCTGCGGGCGCCAAGTCATGGCTCTGCAAGTGGGCAGGTGCCTCCGGTGCAAAGTTATCTTTTCCTACGTAGCCCAGTCCAGTTTCCTGAGCCCAGTGCATGCTTATCCCTGGGGCTTTCACCTGTTTTTCTAGCACCTCCTTTCCTGTGCTCGTCCCTCTCACCTTAGTGTCAGCTGCACTGTGTCGATGGGACTGGCTGTTGGGTTGTCCTGAGGTGGCTGGTCCTGAGAGCTGGGACCTTTGCTGTGGTAGAGGGGTTCGTGGCTGCGTTTTGGGGCTGTGCCACCTCCTAGGCACTCCAGACAAAGAGTATTTTGTGGGCACGTCATTGCCCTTTGAAGTTGCCTCACTTGCGAGGCTCTGTGGCTGTTACCAAGCGGCACTATCAAGGGAGCTGTTGACACAGCTGGCTTCCTCCAGCCTTTTGTCCCCAGCCCCTTACCTGGGCTGGGCCGTGGGTGCTGAGCCAGCTGGCTCCGTTGCTGGGTGACAGACCGCTGTCCCCTCCTGCAGGACTGTGTGCCAGCCCAGGGCATGCAGACCCCCCGTTGCTTTGGCGTCCACAGAGGCGATGGCACTCCCAGCCTTGGTGTGATGCAGCCCTTGTCTCTGCTATGCCCCCAGCCCCTCAGGAAGCTGCTCTATTCCCTGTCCTGGATCGATAGCCATTACCTTCCCCTGGCACTCTGGAGCGTGGCCAGGAGCTCCATTACCGCTGCGGGCAAGCGGGCGGCTGGCTTGGGAGGGGTGGTGGGGTGCTGGGGTGGGCAGGCTCTGCTCACTGGGGGTGCGGGTCCCTGGTGCCACTTGTGCTGTGGGTGGGCAGCGCTGGGTTTGCTTTATGGGCAGGGAGCAGCGAGGGGTTCGCCTTGGGTACGCTGCAGGGTTGGATGCTCTGATTGCTGGGTTCTGGGTTCCTGCCCAGGTGGCAGGGTCAGAGCTTGGGGAGGGACCTGGGAGTCCCAGCTGCAGTGTGGCTGTGTCGGTCAGGGTCATGCTGCCTCTCCGATGGGCCCTGTTGCCTTAGAGGGGCAAAAGGAGCAGCAGGCAGGCGCAGCTGGCTGGAACACCCCTCCTGAGCTGCTGCCCTGTGTGCCCCGTCCCACTGCGGAGGAACACAGCGCCTCATTCATGCCTCAGCTCCCGCGGCTGCTGCGGGGCCATGCAGGCTGACGTCAGGGCTGTGGTCCTGGGCTGCCAGGAGGTGCAGCCTTTGTGCCCCTTCCCTTGCATCTGCTCACGTCCCGACAACCTCCTTGGGGCCGGAAAGGTGCGGGGGGTGCCGATTTGGGATGCTGGCTTGGACTGGGGAAGGAGCGGGGTAAAATGCATGCTCTGCGGTGTGAGGGGGATCAGCGCAGCTGGTGGCGCAAGGATGGTGTGCCTCATCCCCTCTCTGGGAACAGGGTTGGTGGCCTGAGCCCGCGGGCTCTGCGGACACGGAAGGCAGCGTGGCGGTGGGAGCGGGGCTGGCACAGGACACAGCGCTGCCCCTGGGCCTGAGGGATGCTGGCACAGGACACAGCTCTGCCCCACGCCCTTTGGGGGATGGCGATGGGGACAAGCCTGGGCTCAGCTCCCTCGCTGGCTCAGACATTGGGGTTTCCCACCCTTGACGGGCTCTGTCCCACAGCTGCAGCCAGCAAACTGGAGGTCTCCATGCCGGCAGTAGTCGAAGTGGAGAGTGGGGGCACGGCCAGGATCGAATGCAACTTCCACATCCCTGGAAATGGTTCCTATGCCTACATCGAATGGTTCTACGTGAGTGCTGGCCTGCGAGAGAAGTGGTGGGCTGTGGGCTGGGGGAGCAGCTAGCCGTGGGCTTTCTCTCGGGCTCCCCATCGGCCCAGCCTTGGCCCCTCACCTTGCAGATTGACCGCAACAGCCGTGTGGGGCTGTGCCGCATCACGGGCGGCGAGATCCTGGAGGAGAACGCGGACTACAAGGGGCGTCTGTCAGTGGGGGAGGACAAGGCCCTCTCCATCAGCAGGGTGACGATGCAGGACACCAGGACCTTCGTGTGCCAGGTCGGGGCGGGCAGCCACGGTGTGGGCGAGAACCGCACTGAGCTCCACGTCTACAGTGAGTGATGGGGCAGGAGAGCAGCACCGCCGTTCTTCTGCTCTGTGGGGCTGGCGGGGGGTCCTGTCCTATCCCTCCTAATACATGTGGGGTGGCTTCTCTTTCCAGAGATCCCTGAGGCCCCTGAGATCAAGGCCAACCAAGGAGGCATCTCCGTGCAGAGCAGTGCTATCTCGGAGGTAAGGAGAGGCCCTACGCGTGGGAGCAGGGGGCTCCCATCCATGCCAGGCTCCCCTCTCCCCTTGGGGTCACCCCATGCTTAAGGCTCTCTCTGCCACCGCAGATTGCCCAGTGCATAAGCAAGAACAGCTTCCCGCCCCCCAACATCACATGGCACAAGAACGGGGAGCAGCTGAAGCCGGAGGAGAAGGGTGAGTTGGATGGGGATGGGGATTGGGAACCGCACCTGCCTGCTCGGGAGAGGGGCCGGGGCGCTTGTGCTATCCAGTGTCTCATTGGCTCGGGACTGGCAGCCCGTGGCCACCCAAAGCAGCCCTGTGCTCCCAGGAGAGCCCTCCCCACCTCCCACGGCCTCCCCGTGGGCTGAGAACAGCAGCTGTGTCCCCTGCAGTGGTGAAGATCCCAGCCACGCTGACCCGCGAGTCGAGCGGGCTGTACACGGTGAGCAGCACCCTCTTGGCCCACGTCACCCGGGAGGACCGTAACTCCGTCTACCACTGCACCGTGCACTACTGGCTGCGGGGAGAGAAGCGGGCTGTGGAGTCGCGGCGAGTCAACGTCACCGTCTTCTGTGAGTCGGGGGCCGGGAGTCGTGCCCGCTGCCTGGTGCCGCGTGGCGGGGCCCCGCACCGACCCTCCTCCTCCCCCCAGACCCCGCAGAGCACGTGAAGCTGCAGGTCATGCCGTCCTCGGCGCTGGTGAAGGAAGGAGATGATGTGAAGCTGGTCTGCGAGGCTGATGGGAACCCAGCGCCCGTCTTCAGCTTCTATAAGAGAGAGGTAAGGCCGGGTGGGACCTGGACACCTCTCCCTTGGCAGACACCTTGGGTCCTGGCTGCTTCTTATCCCCTGCCTGGAGGGCCCTGGGATGCAGTGACTGGGGCGGAGGGTGCCTGTGTGGGGCTAAGGGGTCTGCTTTCTCTCCACTGCCTGCAGCTGGAGGACAGCTGGCAGGACCTGTCGTCCCTGGCAGACACCAACAGCGGGGTGCTGAACCTGCATGATGTGAATAAGAACAGCAGCGGCCTCTACAGATGCCAAACACTGGACTTGGATGATATGAAACAGCTGGAGAAGGATGTGGAGCTTGTTGTGAACTGTAAGGCGGCGGGGATGGGACCCAGCGCACCTTATGATGGGTGCCCCATCCCTCCTTCTCACCCTGCCCTGGTCTCCATCCCTCTCCTAGACATCGAAGGGGTCCGTGTGAAGATGGAGCCATCCTCACCCCTTCAGGAAGGGGATAGTGTGACGCTGAGCTGCGATGCCCACAGCCCCGTGGCCCTGAACTACCAGTGGAGGGATGAGAAGGTGAGCAGGCATTTGGGTGTTGTCGCTTTTAGGCTTGGAGGGCCTGGGCTTTGCAGCAAACTGCTGCAAACTTTCTCCCCTGAGAAGGGCCAGGGGTAGGATTCCACCTTGAATGGACCTGTGTTGTCCATCTTTACCTCTTCACCTCCTGGCCAGTGCTGCAGAGAGGTCCTGTGCTTGCAGGGTCCCTTGCTGTGCGTAGGAGGGAGGGCTGAGCCCCTTTTGGACAGCTGCAGAGCCTGGGGAGCTGGGTGCAGAATGACCTGGTGCTCGGGGCTCACTGCTGGGGGACATCCCTTCCCAACAGGGCAAGAAGGTTGCAGAAGGGAGCCAGCTCTTTCTGAGAAACCTCACTTTCGAAACCTCCAGCAACTTCAGCTGCAAGGTGATCGCACCAAGCGTGCCAGGGCTGGAACAGAGCAAGCAGGTGGCCGTGGCTGTTCAGGGTAAGAACTGGCTTGTATGCGGGCACGCCGCGCTGCCAGAGCGAGCCCCGTTCCGCCCCCGAGAGAGCTTCACGTGCCCTCCCCACAGGGAAACCGCGGATCGTCGCCATCAGCTCCCCGATGTACGTGCGGCAGGATGAGGTGGTGAACCTGACCTGCAAGGCCATCGCTTTCCCCAGGCCCTCTGTCCAGTGGAATATCAACGGGACGGTGAGAGCTCCACAGAGTGCTGGGTCCAGGCTGTGGCCACCCGGAGAGGGGTTGCGTGTGCCTCGGGCGCTGAATCCTTCGCCGCCTCCCCTCCTCGCAGGCTCATGAGTACGTTGAAAATCAGCACGTTGGCAGCAACCTGACGGTGCGTGTGAACCACGACCTGCTGCGGGCGGGAGCCATGTGTAGGGTCTCCAACACACTGGGTGTCAGCGAGAAGCACATCCAGCTGCTTGGTGAGTCTCGGGCGCTGCCCCAGGAACCCAGAGGAGCGTTAGTCCTCTGCTCACAGGTGTCCCGTGTGTGCCGTGCTGCCGTGGTGTGGCTGAGCTCTGTCTCTTTCCTTCCCTTCCTGCCCTACCAGCGGAGCCTGTGAGAAACGGTCAGTCTCCGCACCGTGCCGGGCGCGTGCATGCGTCAGCCCAGGCTGTGGCGGGAGGATGCCGCTGGCGGGAGTCGCGTTGACCTCTGGCCTGGGGAGGGAGCCTTGGCTGCTGGCCCTTGCATTGCATCTCTCGCTGCTCCTCTCCCTGCCAAGCCTCGAGGGAAGCGGAGGCTGTGTCTCCACCTGTTTCTGCAGCGGTGTGAAAGCTGCCCGCTTGTCCTCAGCCTGTAGCCCAGCGAGGCCATCAAGTGCAGCTTCCTGCAGCCCAGGGCCTCTGGGCAAGGAAGCAAAGGGATGGCCTGATGTCTTGCAGGAAAGGCCTGTAAGCCACCCTATAGCACGCAGGGGCAGGGCAGCCTTTGGATGAATACACTTTGCACATGTATTCCTGCAGAACCTGCCCTAACAGAGCACTTTTGTGCTGGCATCTGTATCCTGCAGGGAGCTGGAGAAGCACCAGGAACTGGACTCCCCATGGTGCTTTCTTGGGGGAAGAGGTCCCTTCCTTGCCCCCACGGGGGTGCAGTAATGTAGAAGCTGGGCAGCATCAGGGTGGGACAGGCATTAACTTCTTCCTCTCCCGTTGTGTTCAGATCAACAGTCAACAGAGAGCAAAGGGGTGATCATTGTGGCGATCATCGTCTGCATCCTGGTGGTGGCTGTGCTGGGGTCTGTCATCTACTTCCTGCACAAGAAAGGCAAGATCTCGTGTGGCCGCGCTGGGAAACAGGACATGTAAGCACTGCCGCCCGCCCTCCCGGGGAGCCCTTGGGGCCAGAGGTGCTTGCCATCACTCATGCTTCCCATCTCATTGCACCAGCCGCTCCCTGCCCAACGCCGAGGGAGGCGATAGGGTAGCCTCAGGGGGCACCGCACGGGGGTCTCGGCAGCGCTTCCAACTTCCCACGGCCCTGGGGTCCGCATTGCTCGCCCCGTCCACGCAGGGAGGCGGTGAGGACAGCAGAGTGGTAGAGCAGCCAAGGGACTCCTCCCCAGGGAGGGGCTGGGCAGCTCCAAGCTTTCTCTGAGCCGGAGCCTCCTTCACTCCTGGCCTTCCTCTGCCCCAGCCCTGCTCCAGAGCATCCCCTGAGATGGATCCCCAGGGCTTTGGCCTTGCTCGACCAGCCACGTGCCCTCTCTGGTATCACAAACATGTCTCAAAATTGTCACCTCCCTCCCCTAGCACAAAGCCAGAGGCACGTAAAGACAAGAATGTAGTTGAAGTTAAGTCAGATAAACTTTCCGAAGAGGCGGGGCTCCTGCAGGGTGCCAACGGCGAGAAGAGGCCTGCTGCTGACCAGGTAGGACACGGCGTCGTGCGCTGCCCTTCCCCAGGGACAGGGCTGCTCCCAGGGCTGGGAGCGGAGGTGAGGAGTGTACGGGGGTGCATCGAGGTAATGCTTTTCTCTTCTCTGCGAGCTCCTGTCCCAGCATTCCCCACCCTGCATGAGCCTCCATCATCAGCGCTCGAGAGGGGCAGTGGGAGGGAGGGGAAGTGACAAAGCCACGGCGCTCTGCGCCAAGGAGGCAGGAGCAGCCCCTGCGAGCACACTGCCCAGTGCCTGGCCTGCTTGGCTCTGCCTCCTGCCGTGCTCCCTGGAGCAGGAGCCGAGCTCCCTGGGGAGTCTCTGGGAGAAGGAACTACTTAAACATCTCTGGCTGGGAGTCAGAGCAGAGGCTGCAGGAGTGGGCCCTGCTCTGGCTTCTCTGAGCCAGAGCTATTAGTGCGGGATGGGATGAGTCTCCTGGGCCATGTGTTTACCTCTCACCAGGGGCCTCGAGCTGCCATTCACAGTACGGTGCTGGACCGTCACCTGCTGACGGCAGGGCTTGCCTTGCCTTTAGTGTCCTGCGGAGCCTTCGCCCCGCTGCGGTTTTATTTCCCTTAGGCCAAGAGATAATCCCACTCTGGTCCTTGATCGCTGGTGCTCGCTGCCTCTTGCCCTGGGGCAGGTGCTCAGCTGGGGCGGGTGGCCCGGGCTGGTGGCTGTCCCCCATCACATCGCCGTCTGTCACGCAGGCACCTGCAGCGCAGGACCTGGTTTTACGTTCACCTCTAACTGCTATTTTTTTTTCCTCCCTCTTTCTGTTTTGGCGGACTGAAGAGCGAGAAATACATCGATCTGAGAAAGTAGAGAGGGGAATCTACTTAAGTGCTTTCTTCCTTCAAACCTTTTCCTGCTCTTGGATTGCCTTGTCCCACCCCTGCTCCAGTACCTGGGGAGCACAGCCAGAGATGAATACTGCGTTGCAGTGCTGAGACCCCCCCAACGCACAGGGGGACGCCCCCTGACTCGCCCGTCTGTTACCTCAACCGTGGCCTCGCGGGTTGCTGATTTAGCAGCAGCAAAGCTGGATTTGCTTCCTCCTACAGAGAAGCCAACAGCAATATTAGAAATATCCCGTTAAGCTACCTGGTGGAAGGATTTGAGGCTTTTGCAGGAAACCTGTCCTGTACGTGTGTGGGAAGGTTTTGATGTGTTTTACCCCAAACCTGCTCAGAAAAGCTGGTGAGATTTTACTTTTGGGATGTCCCAGGCACCTTAGATGTAGTGGTGTGCAGGTTAGGTGACGGAAGGGTGGAAGTGGTGTGTTAGAGCGGCGTTTGCAGGTGCTGGGGAGGTGTTAGTGCTTTGCTTTTTCCTTTTGAACTGTTCTTGTCTTGGTTTAGCCCAGCGTGTCCTGACGGTGCCGTGCAGGCAGGGAGCTCCACGTCGGGTAGCCGTGATCCTACGGGAGGCGAGTACCTGGCGGAGCGAGGGCCGGGGGTGCCCGTCTCTCAGGCACACGCCAGAACAAGGGCTTAGGGTCTTTGGTTTGTAGCGTAGCCTTGCTGACGTGGGCGGTGGGAGTGGCGGGGGGGCTTCTCTCTCCCCCTTTCCCGAGGAATTGGATTGCTTTTAGGGAGGCTGCACAGCTGCTGGAGTCCCCCTCCCCAAATTCAAGGAATATTAGGCCAGGGCCAGTCAGTGATGTCTCAGGGTTATTTTTTTTTTTGTGCTGAACAATTACCAGCCCCAGGTAAAAGTGGTTTATTTCTGTGCTGCGGTGGCACCTCTGGCCCCTCCCAACCAGGCCGGTGCTACGGCAGCTGGGTGGTGGAGAGGGGAGACGGGCAAGCAGCCTGCCTTTAGCTTCCGCTGCTGCGGCGAGTCCCAGCCCTCCTGCAAACACGGCTCACTCTCCTGCCTCCTCCTAGAGAGATCAGCCCCCCCCCGCAGCCCCTCCTGCCTCTCAGCCACGTACTGTGCTGTCCCCAAGCCTGACACCCTCCCCAGCCCTTGGGCAAGGGGCTGAGGCTAACCCCGGGCGACAGCAGAGATGTCCCCCCACGCACCCGCAGCATCCTCCGTAGCAGGGAGCCGCGCGGCGGCCAGCACCCTAACGAGCGGTGAGCTATACGCCTGAGCTACCAGTGTTGTCGAAGCAAAAGCTTTGGTTTATATATATTTTTGTCGGATTGTGTGTAAATTTCCAGAAGTTTTTGTCTGATACTTGCAAGGGTTTGGTTTTTTTTGGATTTTTTTTTTTTTTTTTTTTATATATATATGTGAAAATAAAGTACAAGGTTCAAAGCCGGGTTCTGAGTTTGTTCTCGCTGGGAGCAGCCCCTCCAACAGGGAATGGGCAGCGTGTCTCCCCTTCCCCGCTCGCGTTCGAGGCTCCCTTCCCTGGCAGCAGGCTGCCAAGCTCGGGTGGCACCCTGGCGCGCTCCCACCTTCGGGTGTGCTTCCGCGAAACGGTGGGACTGTCGCCTAGGAAATGGGCTTACGATTTTGATCCCAACGGTAGAATCTTACTAGTTGTATTAATAACTAATATAGATGGTAACAACTACTCATAGGTAAGTTATCACTGGATTCTAACAGACATTATAGTAGATAATTGTATTAATAGCTACTTTAGCTACTAAATACGAACAGGTAGATCATTTATTCGATGCTAATAATAATAGCTTTTAATAGATAGTTGCAATAAGACTAATACAGACATGGACAGACAGTTCTGCTAGAAGATTCTCATCGACTGTGAGACTAAAGTGTGTGGCTCGCTACTAAGTATACTAACAAGGGATTCCATTCATGAATTCTAATCTTTCTAATAGATAGTTGCATTAATAACTGGTATCTATAATTCTGTAAGTAGATTCTGTTATAGATTCTACTTGACTACTGAATTTCTAGCTAATACAGATACTAGTAACTACTTAATGAATTATAATCTACCAGTATATCATAATAATAATAAGAGAAGATCTTATTACTAGCTATTGTAGACACTAATGAATCTACAAATACATTCTGGTAAGTTCTGATAGATTAGTTTAGGACCAGCTACTGTAACTACTACACTTAATAACTAATCATAGAATCACAGACTGGTTTGGGCTGGAAGGGACCTTAAAGATCATCCAGTTCCAACCCCCCTGCCATGGGCAGGGACACCCTCCACTAGACCAGGTTGCTCCAAGCCTCGTCCAGCCTGGCCTTGGACACTTCCAGGGATGGGGCACCCACAGCTTCTCTGGGCAACCTGTCCCAGTGCCCCCCACCCTCTCCGGGAAGAATTTCTTCCTGATATCCAACCTAAATCTCCCCACTTTCAGTTTAAGCCTGTTACCCCTTGTCCTGTCACTACAGGCCCTTGTAAAAAGCCCCCCCAGCTTCCTTGTAGCCCCTTCAGGCACTGGAAGGTGCTATAAGGTCTCCCCGGAGTCTTCCCTTCTCCAGGCTGAACCCCCCAACTCCCCCAGCCTGTCCCCATGGCAGAGGGGCTCCAGCCCTCGGAGCATCTCCATGGCCTCCTCTGGACTCGCTGCAACCCCTGCTCGTTTGACCCCACAGTGAGCATTTAGAGGGGTTCTTGTGACTCCCAATAACCCCTGTGTCCTCATTTGACCCCGTGTCCTCATTTGACCCCAATTAACCTCATTTTACCCCACAGTGACTTCTTTCAGGGGTACACTCGACCTCAGATAACCCCGGTGTCCTCGTTTGACCCCATGTCCTCATCTGACCCCAATTAACATTGTTTGACCCCACAGTGACAAGGTTTAGGCGTTCTTGTGATCTTCAATAACGCCCATGTCCTCACTTGACCCCGTGTCCTCATCTGACCCCAATTAACCTCGTTTGACCCCAAAGTGACAAGGTTTAGGGGTTTGCATGACCTCCAGTAACCCCTGTGTCCTCATTTGACCCCGTGTCCTCATTTGACCCCACAGTGACAAGGTTTAGGGGTTCTCGTGATGTCCAGTAACCCCTGTGTCCTCATTTGACCCCAATTAACCTCATTTGACCCCCCTATTAACCTCGTTTGACACACACCCCCCCCCCCCCCAGTGACAAGGTTTAGGGGTTCTCGTGACCTCCAGTAACCCCTGTGTCCTCATTTGACCCCGTGTCCTCGTTTGACCCCACCGTGACAAGGTTTAGGGGTTCGCATGACCTCCAGTAACCCCTGTGTCCTCATCTGACCCCACAATGACAATGTTTAGGGGTTCTTGTGACCTCCAGTAACCCCTGTGTCCTCATTTGACCCCGTGTCCTTGTCTGACCCCAAAGTGACAATGTTTAGGCGTTCTTGTGACCTCCAATAACCCCCGTGTCCTCATTTGACCCCGTGTCCTCATCTGACCCCAATTAACCTCGTTTGACCCCACAGTGACAAGGTTTAAGGGTTCTTGTGACCTCCAGTAATCCCTGTGTCCTCATTTGACCCCGTGTCCTCGTTTGACCCCAAAGTGACAAGGTTTAGGGGTTCTCATGACCTCCAATAACCCCTGTGTCCTCATTTGACCCCGTGTCCTCGTTTGACCCCAAAGTGACAAGGTTTAGGGGTTCTCATGACCTGCAATAACCCCTGTGTCCTCATTTGACCCCAATTAACCTCATTTGACCCCACAGTGACAAGGTTTAGGGCATCTCGTGACCTCCAGTAACCCCTGTGTCCTCATTTGACCCCGTGTCCTCGTTTGACCCCAAAGTGACAAGGTTTGGGGGTTCTCATGACCTCCAGTAACCCCTGTGTCCTCATCTGACCCCAATTAACCTCGTTTGACCCCCACAGTGACAAGGTTTAGGGGTTCTTGTGACCTCCAGTAACCCCTGTGTCCTCATTTGACCCCAATTAACCTCATTTGACCCCACAGTACCTTCTTTCAGGGGTACACCTTACCTCAGATAACCCCTGTGTCCTCATTTGACCCCGTGTCCTCATTTGACCCCAATTAACCTTGTTTGACCCCACAGTGACAAGGTTTAGGGGTTCTTGTGACCTCCAGTAACCCCGTGTCCTCATTTGACCCCAATTAACCTCGTTTGACCCCACAGTGACTTCTTTCAGGGGTACACCTTACCTCAGATAACCCCGGTGTCCTCATTTGACCCCGTGTCCTCATTTGACCCCACAATGACAATGTTTAGGGGTTCTCGTGACCCCCAATAACACCCGTGTCCTCGTTTGACCCCCAATTAACCTTGTTTGACCCCCACAGTGACAAGGTTTAGGGGTTCTCATGACCTCCAGTAACCCCTGTGTCCTCATTTGACCCCGTGTCCTCGTTTGACCCCAAAGTGACAAGGTTTAGGGGTTCGCATGACCTCCAGTAACCCCTGTGTCCTCATCTGACCCCACAATGACAATGTTTAGGGGTTCTTGTGACCTCCAGTAACCCCTGTGTCCTCATTTGACCCCGTGTCCTCGTCTGACCCCAAAGTGACAAGGTTTAGGGGTTCTCGTGACCTCCAATAACCCCCGTGTCCTCATTTGACCCCGTGTCCTCATCTGACCCCAATTAACCTCGTTTGACCCCACAGTGACAAGGTTTAAGGGTTCTTGTGACCTCCAGTAACCCCTGTGTCCTCATTTGACCCCGTGTCCTCGTTTGACCCCAAAGTGACAAGGTTTAGGGGTTCTCATGACCTCCAGTAACCCCTGTGTCCTCATCTGACCCCAATTAACCTTGTTTGACCCCACAGTGACAAGGTTTAGGGGTTCTTGTGACCTCCAGTAACCCCGTGTCCTCATTTGACCCCAATTAACCTCGTTTGACCCCACAGTGACTTCTTTCAGGGGTACACTCGACCTCAGATAACCCCGGTGTCCTCGTTTGACCCCGTGTCCTCATTTGACCCCATAATGACAATGTTTAGGGGTTCTCGTGACCCCCCAATAACACCCGTGTCCTCGTTTGACCCCCAATTAACCTTGTTTGACCCCCACAGTGACAAGGTTTAGGGGTTCTCGTGACCTCTAGTAACCCCTGTGTCCTCATTTGACCCCGTGTCCTCGTTTGACCCCACAGTGACAAGGTTTAGGGGTTCTTATGACCTCCAGTAACCCCTGTGTCCTCATTTGACCCCGTGTCCTCATTTGACCCCAATTAACCACGTTTGACCCCACAGTAACTGCTTTTGGGGTACACTTGGCTTCATATAACCCCGGTGTCCTCATTTGCCCCCACCGTGACCCCTCAGAGGGGTTCTCGTGACCCCCAATAACGCCGGTGTTCTCATTTTACCCCAATTAACCTCGTTTGACCCCAATTAACCTCGTTTGACCCCACAGTAACTGCTTTCGGGGTACACTTGACTTCGTATAACCCCGGTGTCCTCATCTGCCCCCAGTGACCCTCCCTTGAGCGCCCCATGAGCGCCCGGCGGGGTTCTCCCGCCGGCTCCCGCGGAGCGGGACGGACGCTTCAGGATCCGCCCGACCCCAACAGACACGGCAGAACACGTTCCGCCCCCTCCCCCCCCCCCCCCCCCCACTCCCCAGGGTGCCCCCCGACTCCATCCCACTGTTCACGGCCGGGATCGCTGCCGTTCCCCGACCCTGCCGGGTTGCAGACCCAACGGGCCCGTTCTGCCAGGGGGTTATCTCCACCGATAAACGCATCCGCCGCCTAAACCCTTCCTGCCCGTCGCGTCCCGCTCCGACACGAGGGCGGCAAAGCACCCCGGGAGGCGCGGTGAACATCTCCCGCCCCGAGCCAGCTCGGAGCGGGATCTTCTTTCCCCGGACCCACAGAACCGACACGACACGGACGATATGCTACAACAAAGGAAATTTTATTTAAAAATAAAACCTTTTTTTTGTTTTCTTTTTACTGACACAGGTGAATGAAATCCCGAACAAAGAAGCTCTTAGTGGGCAGCATACAAGGATGGAGACAATTAATAAATAACATTAGTATAACCTCTAAACATTAACAATGCCTTTGCAAACAAAACGAGGACTTTAAACCGAGTGAACCTTAAAGCTCAGCTACCCTCTGTAAGAATATTTACCTTCTGTTTTTCCTTATTCTTTACAGATCCGAAAGGATTAAATACTGCTATCATATTTTTATATTAATGACACTATTATACTTTGTTTTAAAATATCTCGTGAAAATCTCAACATTTTTAACACTGATATTATACAAATCGGTATTTGCCATTCAAGAGAAAGAACGACTGTTCCTCCCCCACCGGGAATTTCCAAAAAGATTTGAAAACTAAGCGTCCTTTCCCCCCCCTCCCCGGGTTTTAAAGTGGCACCTTTAAGAAAGTGACCTGGGAGTTGCTTTTTTTTTTTTTTTTTTCCTTGCTCAACTCAAAAAGAATAAACAAACCGTGTCCAGTAACGACCCCGCCTGGGGATGAGCTACGGGAAGGTCATCGGCCCAGTGCAGGAAGCGCCACGCTGCAGCCCGAGCCCGCGTAAGGGCTCAGCGGAGGGCCCGCAGAAAAGCTGTCCGCGGCGCGAGCAAGCCCGCTGCTTCCCAGCAGACACTCCGCTCCACGCCCGACGCTGCAGGCGGACCAGCAGACGAGTTTTACCACTCCCCAGGCAGGATATGTCTCATTTCACAGAATCACAGACTGGTTTGGGTTGGAAGGGACCTTAGAGACCATCCAGTTCCAACCCCCTGCCGTGGGCAGGGACACCCTCCACCAGCCCAGGTTGCTCCCAGCCTCATCCAGCCTGGCCTTGGACACTCCCAGGGACGGGGCACCCACAGCTTCTCTGGGCAACCAAAAGTCGGCTCACGTTCCCCGTTCAGCTACGGTGGCGCCGAAGGCGCGACGTCAGCCGGCCGCCCCGTCGAGAACAGGCGCCGCTCGCCTGCTTTCCGCACCCGCCCGCTGCTCACCGGCGCCTTCCGCGCCCCGCTCTTACCAAGCGTCTGCTGCGCGCTCCCCGGCCGGGCTTTACGGGCTTTAGGGGGAAACCCAGCGTTTCTTACGAGCAGGACTTGTATTTTGTTACGAGCGAAACCAACCCTGCCCTACAATTCTACCGGCTCCGCACCAAGTACAGCACCAGTCCAGGCAAGTCACTGCGAGTAACAGGTGGAGCAGGAAACCCCCACAGCTGAAATGCTGCGAAACACGGTGTCGTAGTGGAAGCGATAACTGCCCGTCTTCCTTGCCCCTTCTTTTCGCCCCTTTCAAAGCAGCCTCGCGCTCAAAGGCGTCGTTACAGCTTGTCTCGTTCGGGCTCTCTGTTTTCCCAGAGGGGTGGATACTCAGATCCAGCCTAGCGATGCAGCATCCCCTTAAGAAAGGCACTAGACAGTTGGGTTTGGGTTTTTTCCTCTTTTTAAAGTAGCCTCATAAATTTAACTTCTTACGAATAAAGATCAAGGAGGTGAAGGGGAAAAAAAAAAAAAAGATAAATCAATCTTAGGCTTATCTTTCTGAAAAAGAAACCCAGGAAAAACACACTGTACAGTGCCTGGATTGACTTGGCAGAGCACAGCCGTAAGACACGGTCCGGACCCTGCCGCACTTCAGCGGTACCAGCAAACGCTCACATGTCTAAGGAAGAAAAGCCAAGACGTAAGTTTCTTCAATCAGTTTGAGACACAAACAGCGCACAGAAAGGACACATGCAGAAAAATCAGTGATACATGCCACAGAGATTGCCCTCTCTAACCTCTAAAACCTGAAACAATACCCATAGGAACATCTCCCGGCACAGAAACCCCCAAGCCAGGCCTGCACCAGCCCTGCTAGGCATGGTTTGATGCAACGTTACAACAAGCCTGTAGCAAAGGGCTTGCACGGGACAGGGCGTCGCTACTCTGATGGCACACGCTGTGCCGGGCGAGAGTTAAGGCTCAGCGGCTGGCCGGACTCGGCCCCCACCCAGCCCCGGCAAGAGCTGCACGCCGCGTTCAGGCAGCGAGTCAGAAACGAGGCGGCTCCAAACCCAACAGGCAGCACCGGAGGGAATACGGAAAAGAGGGATGTAAAACAGTAGTGCTTCCTCCCAGAAGGGTTTTTACCTGGTTCTCCAGGACACGCCTCTCACACGCCAGGAGCGGTCGCTAAGGCTCACGAGCGTAACGCGCAGAGCTCCCGAGAGAACGGCCAGAGCTGCCCCGCGTTCCTGCCGCAGCAGCGCCGGTGCCGGGCTTGCGTCTCCAGGCCCCGGCGGCGCCTGCCCTCTCCCTGCACCACTGCAGAGCACCCTGCCCACTGACATAAATCTCGTCAGCGTGCTGCACTTGCAAGTTTCGGCCCCAAAATAGCAACGGCGGTGACGGCGTGTAAGCGTGGCGGGAGATCTCCTTACCGCTTCGGAGAACGTTTTCTTTACCACCGAAAGGAGGGGAGGAAAGAGAGACAGTCGGTGCTTTTAAACTGCCTGGAACCCGCCTGGATCAACCCACAAAGCCGTGGATCCAGGGAGAAAAGTTGCAACCCTCCGCCCAGCGACTCCCGCTGCCACCCCCCGCAGAGAGACGAGGCTGAGAGCCGCCTTCAGTGCACACAGAGAGCGCTTGTCCGCCTGGCAGGCCGTGCTCCGTGCTCCCCCCCCCCTCCATTTCCACCCTCCCCAAAGGAACCGTACGCTCCGAGCGCGTGAACGGAGTGAAGCAGCCGAGCGCGCGAGTCCGGTTTATCCAAAGCAAGCGCTGACTTTTGAAGCCGCGTGATCGCTTCACAACTACAGAAGTTTCCCGGATCTGTTTTAACACGAGCTCTGGCAATACCTTAGAGGAAGAGACACGGAAGGAAGAGCCCCCGTTGTTGTTTTGATAGCCATGCAGAGAACCGCTGCGTTTCTTTTACTGCAAAGCGGGTAAGGTACCGACGACTACAGCAGCTGCGTCTACCAATTCCACAAAACAGCCTGGCACAAAGAGAGCTGGCTCCCACAAAAGCTCTCCGAAGGAGACGATGGAATGTGTGTGAAGGCCACTAGTCTGCGACAGCCACCATGCAATTAAGATAAATAAACTCTATTTACCAGGTGCAACATTCCTAGAGAAAGAGCGCGTACAAGCATCCAGTGACGGCTGCTCGAGCCCAGCAGGGCCACGATCGAGTTTGAGCATTGAAGAACAAAATGCTCAAGGCTACAAAAGGAGAAGAAGCAGCCAGTTCTTTGCTCTCACTCAAATTCTTCCCACCCTCTCCCACCCCTCAAAAACACGCAAAACTTTCAGCACATCTAGCTGCCTGGAATCTGGTGCCGCCAGTGCTGCCGGCAAGAGGACACGTAGGAGAGAAATCCAACTCCCAGCACTGTCAAGATAAAATGCCTGACAGAAGCTAGTCACGCTATCTCCAGGCAAAAAGGGAGGCCTTGAATCACAAGCAATAAATGCCGTTACTGCAGGCAAGAGGGAAACGCCACGGCAAACGGGCGTTTTCGATTGCTTCCTATAGTCTCCTATTTTTTCCCAGCAGAAAGTGACCTCCCGGCTGCTCTAAAAAGCCCGAGCCAGACACACAGCAGCAAACAGATCCAAACCCAGTACCATGAATCACAGGACACACCACACCAACCTCGAGACTTTGTTTCTCAGAGCATTCACTTAGAATTCACAGCACAAAACACTCCCCCCAGGTTCCAGGGCATCAGCTCGGGGATCCCTTCTTGCGATAACCTTTCTCTACCAACACCCTGGAAGTAAATCTGTTCTCTCAAACAAGAGGTAGGGGTAAAGGACTCCAAGACGTACACTGTAGGAAACACCATTCTGCTCCGTTTCATTCCACTGCTTTGAAATCTGGAACCACAAAAACCTGATAACTGATTCTCTTAAGAGGCAGGACTGACCTCAGCACGAAGTCTCTAAAGGAACCCCCTTCCCCTTTGGTGCGTAGCTGGGCTACGGCTGCCCAGGCAGTTGGTCCACAGAAGTAGGCGTGGAGGTACTGTGCTATGTGGCCACGTGCGCGGGGGAGGAAATGGAAACAAACTCCCGGAGAATATTCTTGGCCATTTCAATATTGTTATGTGCAATGACCAGTGCTTTCTGAATGTCCTGATATGAGTAGCCTTGGCTCATGAGGTTCTCGATCTCGCTGGAGAGTTGCAGCGACGCACTGGTCCCACTGCTGGCTCCGCCTGTTTGGCAGCTCCCTGCTTTCCGCTCAGAATTTATTCTCCGCGGTAGCGGCTTCGGTGGTCTTTCTGGAACTTGAGAGCCATCTGAAAAGCCTGGAATGAGAAACAAATGCATCACTTCAAAAAGGACATGCGATTCTTGCCCGGAACAAAACGGGAATGACTGTAGACGGATAAACGGCACCGTAAAAACATGCCACTGCGCTTTCTCCCACCAGCCTATCCTCCCACACAACGGTGCAGATCAGTTCAGCTTCTCCTCTCGTGCGCAAAGCCGGCTACGGAGAACGTTTTTAATCAGGAGGCCACATCAGGCTCGTTTATTAAGACAAGACCATGTACACAGAAACCACTGACCAGGGATGTACGTGTGGATGCGTACGGGGTTTGCGCGGCAAGGTTTTGGTAGCGGGGGGGCGACAGAGGTGGCTTCTGTGAGAAGCTGCCAGAAGCCTCCCCCGTTTCTGATAGAGCCAATGCCAGCCGGCTCCAAGACGGACCCGCTGCTGGCCAAATCTCAGCCCATCAGTGGCGGTGGTAGAGTCTGTGGATCATGTGTTTAGGAAGGGGGAAACAATCCTGAAGAGACCGGAAATTGCAGAGAGAAGAGGGTGGGGGGTGGAGAGAGAGACAGATGTGAGAGGAACAGCCCTGCAGACCCCAGGTCAGTGAGAAGGAGGGGAGGAGGTGTTCCAGGTGCCAGAGCAGAGATTCCCCGGCAGCCATGGTGCAGCCCATGGTGAGGCCGGCTGTGCCCTGCAGCCACGGAGGGCCACGGGGGACAGAGACCTGCCTGCAGCCCAGGGAGGGCCCCACGCTGGAGCAGGGGATGCCCGAAGGAGGCTGTGACCCCATGGGCAGCCCGTGCTGGAGCAGGCTCCTGGCAGGAGCTGTGGCCCCGTGGAAAGAGGAGCCCAGGCTGGAGCAGGTTTCCTGGCAGGACTTGTGACCCCGTGGGGAGGCCAGGCTGGAGCAGCTGATCCTGAAGGATGGCAGCCCGTGGGGGTTCACATGCAGTTCACGGGGAGCTGCAGCCCGTGGGAAGGACTCGCGTTGGAGAAGTTGGTGGAGGACTGTCTCCCGTGGGAGGGACCCCACGCTGGAGCAGGGGCAGAGTGTAAGAAGTCCCCTCTCTGAGCAGCAGAGACGTGTGGCGAACTGACCATAGCCCAGTGCCCGTCCCCCTGCACCGCTCGGGGTGGGGAGGAGGTAGAGAATGGTGGGAGTGAATTTGAGCCCAGAAAAAAAGGAGGGGTGGAGGGAAGGTGTTTTAAGATTTGGTTTTAGTTCTCTTTTTACTCTAATTTTGATTAGTGATAAACTATATTATTTTTTTCCCAAAGCTGAGCTGAGAAATCTGAAGGATCTCTCTCTCTCCTTATCTCAACCCACAAGCTTTTTGTTATATTTTCTCTCCCCTGCCCAGCTGAGGAGGGGAGTGAGAGAAGGGCTTTGGTGGGCACCTGCCCACCAACTCCTCCAGGCACTCAAGATAAAAGTTTTCTAGCAGTAGAACTGGTGTAGAACAGACAAATCCTTAAGAATGTCCAAACAATTCCTTTTTAAGAGTGGGCACTGCAGCACTGGTCAGAAAAGCAGCAGTCATTGTGAAGCCTTTCTGACAAATCTGTACCAAAAGCACTAAGATAGAGAGGGCTCTTCAGGAAACAAATTGATTGAAGCTTCCTCACCAACCACAATGCAGTTCAACTCCCCGTCCTTCAAAGCAGAAGCTCCCTACACATAAAAAGCTTTTTGTACATTTGAGAGAAAGGACTAGCCACTTCTCTCCCCTAAATTGTCTTTTGAAATAGCTGTTTCAGCTTGAACTGGATCCAATTTCAGAGACCATGGGTCCATTGGAAAGGGTAACTACTAGCACAGCCTTTTTTCATAAATGATTAAGGAATTACACTGTAGGGCACAAGGCATGAGAACATAAAACTGCCAAAATGTATCCCATATTAGTCAGGCTTGCTTAACACCAGGCTTCGGCAGTAGCCAATACCCAGTGTTTCAGAAAAATGCAATATGCTTCCCGGTGACAACCAGCGTTTTTCCTTAGCAGATCCCCCAACGCTGCAGAGCAGGACAACAGCACTGTTATTTCAGGGCTGCGAAAACAAAGAAGGGTCAATGATTAAGCTTCGTACTTCATCTGGGAGCAGGACGTGAGCTCTCTCTGCCCCTTCTTATCCCGTCAGCCACATTCTACAGGCACGGTGGGAGACTTTAAATGTGAGGCAGGGAGGAGTGGCAAGAGCTAGTGACACTCGTCTGCAGTAGTAAACTCTTCTCTGCGCTGAAGAAGGGCAAGCTCAGGGAAGGGGAAGTGGCGAAGCAGGCGAAGGGAAGACTCACCTGAGCAAACGGGCCTGGGTACAGGAGGCTCTGCCTCCAGAAGGAACCAGAAACTCACTCCTCTCACCTGGCAGGTCACCAGGGTGTTCAGACCTGCCGAAAGCCCCCCAGCAGGAAGAGTTTCAGAGCTTCCTTTAGAGCGGCTGGGCAGTTGTAGGGAAGAAGTCAAGCGTTATTCAGAAAGGCTCTCGGAGAGATGAGGCTTTAGCTTTTCCCTCAGAGAATGAGCCTTGCAGCCAGAAGGACAAGATGTCCTCTACTTCTCAAGGACAAAAAGCTGACCTTGCTGAGCCGCCAGTCCCTGCTCAAGGGGAGTGACAGCATCAAACAGCACACTTGTGCCACCTGCTGGCAACAACCGCGGCCGAGACAGGCAAGACAGGCCGGGCAAGGCTGGCCATGTCACCTCTGACCTGGAGCGGCGATAAGCACTCGTGTTCTGAAGTTCTTCTTTCATGCCCTGAAACGACCTGGTACAAAAGGTATGCCATGCCCTGAAGGAAGCAGTGGTTTAGGGGAATATCCTTTAAGCTGAGGAAAGGTTTTCCTAAAGGTGATTTAAAGGTGGTTTGATGGATCAGTGATTAAATGACCAAGGCAGTGCATTCCAAGCTATAAACCAAACCCAACACAGAAGAACCAGTGTAATCCAGCATTCCTGTAGGCCCCGTCAGGTACAGCAGCCTTCCAGTGCCTGAAAGGGCTACCACAGTGCTGAAGGAGGACTTCTTCCAAGGGCAGGGAGTGCCAGGACAAGGGGTAACGGGTTTAAACGGAAAGAGAGAGATTCAGATTGGACATCAGGAAGACAATTTTCAAGGAGAGGGTGGGGAGCACTGGGACAGGTTGCCCAGAGAAGCTGTGGATGCCCCATCCCTGGAAGTGTCCAAGGCCAGGTTGGATGGGGCTTGGAGCAACTTGATGTAGTGGAAGGTTGCCACAGGGGGCTGGAACTAGATGATCTTTAAGGTCCGTTCCGACCCAAACCATTCCATGATTCTATGAATTCTGCCCCGTAAATCTGACTTCACAGCTTACATCTAAAACCTTGAGTCGGGGCAGAAGTGTCAAACAGGCAGAGCAAGCCAACGGTATCCACTACAACATGAAGAGTATGTGTGTTCTCTAACCTGTTACAGGATCGTTTTCCAAAGACATTCGGCTGAAGGCAGGTGTGGCATTGGAGATATCAGACAGTGTGCGACGAGCAATAGCAACTGGAAGCGGTGGTTTGGGGATGTCATAGCCATCCTCTTCATTTTCTGACTCTTCAGGGCCGTTGCTGGCAGTAGCTGCTGCCAGATCCCCTTCATCTAGAACAAGAGGCACATTCTGAGCCCTGGGACCGGGCAGAGCCTCTGTCTCTCGAGGCAGACTCTGTTCCCCTGTAGCCCACAAACACTGACAGGACACAAAACGAAGGTTTTGTGGCAACACCCCATACTCAATGGAAGCTCTTTCCAAAAGGTAGTATTAGATTAAAAACACCCACGATAGATGTGGGCTGACAACTGCTGCCCAGGAAAAAATCATCTTCAAAACAGTAATTTTGTTAACAACTCTTGAGTATTTTTATAGTGCATTCCAGCCAGGCCTCTCAACATCCCCACATGCAGTCTGCATGTGACCCAGACGTTTCCAACACACATCCTAGCTGTTTCAACAGAGAAAGCAAGTAACATTTAATTTAGCCTAAAATGCTAAATTAAATTCTTTGTACCCCAGTTTCTCAGTTGTTTTTTTAGCACACCCACTCACCAGAAGCGTTGACAGCCTCGAAAGCGGAGGATGCCGCCTGGGAGTGAATGTTGTACATCGCTTCATACATGCAGCCATCCGTCTGCGGGTCGCTGTCTAAAACTCTGAGGGAGAGAACACATATTTCCCTTCAGACCAGTGCCAGTGGTCCATCACCCCTAGTCGCTGTGACTGAGACTCTGCTTTTAAGTGAAATCACCACCGTTCTGTGACAGACCGTTTGTTCCAGAAGATGCTCTAGTAACGTCTATGGCAATACAGCGTATCAGCTGAAGAGTTCAACTGAAACCACCACAACACAACCTTTTAACAGCGTTTGGAATTTCAGTTGCCGCTGCTCTCCAAAGATTGCCAGCAGAAAGAGGGAGGAGGCGTTACCGGATCCTTTAATACTATACAAGGATTCTGGAGAAGAGCAGTAGTCCCATTTCATTTACAGTTAGCTACGTTGGTCTAATCTGGTGGGTATCACTCAGCAAACCAAGCATGATCTCCACCCTAGTAAAGAAATCCGCTTTCCCAGAGCTGTGAGGAGGAAGCACAGTATCAAACAGAACCTCACCGTAAACTCTGAGTCATTTCCAAAGGCATTTTGATCTCCAGTTTTTGTACAGCAGGACCTGGAGGCACCACAGGCAAAGAGGACGGTGACATGTATTCAGTGTCTTCATCGCTTTCAGACTGTTCCCCAGGAGGCAGTTTTGGTACAGGCAGCGGTCTGGAGGCAGAAGAAACAAGATACAAACATTAGAAAACTGTTTACACCAAACCTAATGAATATCAAAGTAGCCTTTAAACTCCACAGCGTAAGTAACAAGCAGTCATCTCATAGCACCTCTGCCTACAGAAAGAACCTGGCTTCCAGGATTCCCAGCAGCCCAGCTGCGATTGGCACGTTATTGACAGTAACATACAGGCTATACATCGCCTACTTCACATACAGACCAGAGGGGTGACTTCGTAAGAGAGTTAATGGCAACCGTAGCCTGTTTCCCAGTGCCATAACCAGGTGTAACTACCACCACTATCCACAGATCCCTGGGATGCTGATTGCATCGGCTAGCTCTGAATTGTGTAAATTGAATCTGTCAGAGATTGACACGAAGGCTGACAGAGTTGGGTCAAACTCCCTGCCTGGCACCAGCGTGGAGAGGGCCCTACGATTCCCATTCTGTAAGTTACAAAAGAGCACTTTTGCTGGAAAACAACAGACCTGGCAGCTAAGGAGTAGATCGCGTTGGCAGATGAGGAGGCTTTAATTTTGGGGTGTTCACACTCCGAGGTTGTTGGTGGACCACTGTTCAAGCTCTGAAAGAAAAAATTGCAACCCAGGAATCAGAAACGCTACATACACCAGTGTCATTGCAAAGGTGTCAGCCATTCAACACATCCTCGGGGGAAATGAAGCATCTTCACTTATTCCAAAGCATTTACTGACGCTGTAGAAACCCAGTAGTTCTGTGACAGTTTTCCCTCGGTGAGGGCACAAGCAGGGTTCTCCTCCTGTAGCCAACTGCTTGTTTACACAAAAACTGCAGGAATTTCATGTCTTTTGAGACTCCACTGGCTTTGGCAAATTCAGCTGAAACAGGCCAAAATGGGGGATAAGAGGAAAAGGATGCAGACAAGCACACACATACGGAGACAGAATGACAACGGTGCAAATGTCACTTTCCTAGACAAGTTGCCTAAAAATGTTCTTGCTTTCAACTTTAGGAAGCTGGAGGTTTTGAAAGGAAAAATCAGGGGAATGCAATCAAAGAAAGCAAAACTGCCTAGGATTTCTTTTAGAAAACAGTATGTTGAACTACTGTTAGACATCATGACATCGGGAACAGTAACAGATCCATTACTCCCATTCCTCCTCCAGATCCAGTCCTCCCATTACTGTCCCTTGCCGGGCATTCACCAGTTCCCTTCCATCTCTCCTTGGCACAAGATCGTCCCTTTCAGACGTAAACTCTGAGAAGAGGGCACCTTGGAAGACTTAATTCCTCACAGATTACCTTCACCTCCAATAGGCCTACTCACCCCTGGGTTGTCCAGGCTGAGCGTGCTCCCGAGCCGATGGCCGTCAGCCCTGGAGTCCATCTGAGAGGGCAAGGAAAAGGGCAGCGAGTGCCTGTTTGACAGTTCTCTCCCAGCCCAAGGGTCACTAGGGCTGAGAGCTACAGCTGGCGCTTTTGGGATTGGCCTGGACGGCCACAGATCTGCCTGACGGTTGGAGGGCACAGGGGGTGGTTTGTCTCTCGAAGGACAGTCTCCTGGTGTGCAGGGCAGGGGACGTCTCTGAGGTCGACCTTCAGTCCCAATGGAATGTGGCCTGTCTGGAGGCGGCGGCGGCGGGAGATCTCTGAGCGTGGGTGGGATCGGCAAAGGTTTATCCTTGTGAAGAGTTCCAGGTGCAGCCTGAAAGGTGGAAGAATGTAAAATATTGCTTAACAAAGGCAGTCCAGCCATTAAACATAAAAAGGAGAGAGGCAGGTGGCAGAAGGGTGAGTTTTGGTTTTCGTTTTATCTATTTTTACAAGAAATTAACTCAGAGGATGTGGATGCAACCTTCCCCATCTCCACGAGTTAACCCTGCAGAAGACACCGTCTCTACAGGATTGAAGAGACAACACAGTGACCACGTGCAGCTACAGCTAAGCACTGAGCGCACCAGATGCTTTTTCTTCAAGGAAAAATAAAGGGCTTACAGCAGCATCAGACTGGATTCCCACCAATGGATACCCACATTAAAAAAACAATTAAATCGTGGGTTACTTGTACATGTCAACATTCATCAGTCAGCAGTGAATATTCACAGAAAGGGTTACCGTCTTCTGCCTGAACTTTGAAGCATAATTTCGTCACTTCATCCAAACCAGCCGAAGAACTGCTGCCTATTTCAACAGCCAATGACCAAATGCCACCAAGATCACACCCCTGCCTTCTGCTAGTCAATCAGAAAACAAGGTAATCTCTCCCAGATTCCATTCCTGTCTTAGTTTTCTGTCTGAAAAAATGCTTGATGGAAAGACTTGTGAAGACAAGAAAAAGTGGGACAGGAATGTGACACCATCCCACATCTAGATGGCGAGCTAGAACAACACACACGCCCATAAATGCGGCTCAAGGGCATAGGCAGCAGCGCCTGAGGCTGAAAAACCATGAAGATACTGGTATGAACTTGGCAGTTCACCAGGAGGGCACCAGTCACTCCAAGCGAGAAAGTACTTCAGCTCAGGACCAGCTCCGTTCTAGCAACTGCATGGATGAATGTGAAGAAAAGGCCATTTAAACAGCAAAAAGGGACTCTCCTACCATGGATTCCAGAAGGAAGCATTTGCTTTCAGGACAGACTAGGCTCTTGTGGGGAATGGAATGAAAGTGGCCTGACAGGACAAGAGAAAAGGAAGCAGATAAAGTCTCGCGTGAAAGGACTTAGGGATGTCACAGGGAACATTTAGGGTTCACCAGAATGTTCTTCTTCCTGCCTGCCCCACCAAAATCATAGCTGAGAGGGCAAACAGTGTGTTTGACCTTTGAAGTGGTCCCAGGACTGGAAGCCCCAGGCGGATTGGACACTCGCTGCTGCAAAAGATCCAGTCGTGGCGGCACGGGAGGAAGGGTGGCCTGTGGAGCTACCGAGAACGGAGAAGGAGGACGCTCAACCTGAAAAAGAAAAGAATGGGAGAATCAAACAGATGACAAAATCCAGCAGAACATCTTTTCTCTAGGGTGGCTTTCAAGCTCTGTGACTTGTACAGGCTTCAATATCGCTATCGGTAACCAAATCACTGTGTTAGTAACAACTGCTCACAGCACAACGGCATCTGACTTGCTGCAAGCCCTGAAGATCACCAAGGGGCTTGCTGTGGCACACAAGTGACAACGCACGCTTAGCCACAGCACAACAAGAGAAGCTGTTTTGCTGGCGTAAGGAACTCGCCTGGCTGGGCCCTGAGCAGGAACAAGCTTCTCTTCTTTTCGACACAAGAGGGCACGATCTGCTGCAAAACCTACTCATCGCTGCAGGCCCCACTGTGCAAACTACCTTGACTACGGTGTCTTGGCTGTTGGAACCATCACTGGTGCGCACCAAAAGCTCCGTGTTCAACCCTGGAAGGCTGTTTTTCCGTCTAACAAATCATAACAAGGCCCGTTCTTCTCTTTTTCATCAAGGTTATTTTACAAGCAACGCTAGTGCTTTCTAACTTTGAAAAGCTTTACACAGGTGTGCACACGCCAACAAGTACAAAATACTGCAAACCAGGACAGGATGTCACCCGGAGGAAACTGCTTTGCTTCCCCAAGGCACGGATACAAAACCCACCTCCAGGAATACAGTGTCCTGTTTAGTACACTGTTTCACGGGGTGAAAGCCCCACAGAAATATGATCATCGGTAAGCCAGTGTGGAGTATTCTTCCTGACCAGGAAAGACAGCTTATGTCAGTGAATTCAACTATTAAAAATTAGTCACTTCCCTATGCAGTAAAACAATGCTAAGTGTAGATGCGCAAGAGCAGCAACGAGCTTTTAGGAAAAAACATGGAGGGATCCACAAAAAGTGCCTGTCTTGCACACATCTCCTGGCAGGAAGTAGTGCCAATGGCAGAGAGTTATCACACCGTTATTATACAAACTTATCAGACACCAGATAAAAAAGATGACAGTCAAAGTGTCTTCCTCAGCAAAACAGTCTGCCCTCTATCCAGTTAGTCATCGGGACCTTGGGAAGACTCGGTCTGGTTGGCGGTATTCATCACTGGGGAAAATGGATTAATTTTTGCTGATATGGGTGAACTATGGCTAATAAATCAAAAGCAGCATTGCTAAGCATGCAGAGAATTATTATAAACCTAGATCTTACATTCCAGCAGGTCAAGCCAGCCTTTTCACCCTTCTAAGGATTCTTCCAAGACAACTCCCAAGAGATGAAAGATTTCAAAGTGCGATCAGCATTGCTTCACAGAACTGACAGTTTAAACTGAACTGCCAAACCTCAATCCCTGGTTTCCACACCAAGTAAAATCTTTCCTGTCATAAGGTCTGACAGCCCTCACAGGCACAAATCACTGAGTCCACAGAACAACGACGGAGAACATGCAGTCTTTGTACATACAGCCACATCTAGTAGCACATACTCTGGCGACCTTACTTTGGTACCAGCAAGTTCTTTCATCATGAAGAGGGAATCATCAGCTCTGTCATCATCGTCATCATCATAATTGGGTGAGGGAGTTCCTTCTGCCCCTTGCCGTGATAATCCTCCTCCTCCTCTGGGGTCAAATGGGTCTACCACAATCGGCTCCGTGCCTTTGATTTCACAGCGGCAAAAAGGACAACCCTGGCCTTCTGATTCCTTCAGGGAAGAGAACAGATCTGTTACAACAGCCACCATGAGGCAGAAATTAAACACAGGGTTACTCTGCAAAGAGGTTTAAACCTGCTTTGTGACAGGTACCTTTCACAGATTCACAGAGTGTCAGGGGTTGGAAGGGACCCCTAGAGACCATCTAGTCCAATCCCCCTGCCAGAGCAGGATCACCCAGAGTAGAAGACAGGGGAAGACAGAAAGGCAACTGTGCTACAAATTATGGGGAGCCTTTTCCCTCTGAAGCGGAGTAACAGCTTTTAAGCAAGTTCTCACACTTCTTGTGTATTGCTAGATTAAGAGCTCAGGCAGCTAAAGAGCTTCTCCCTGTGCTGGTGCACCGACGTTACTGAACTATGAGCTTATGTCCTCAGCTACGCTCTCTTATCTCCATGCCTGAAGGGAACTGAGCAGTTGTGAGAAGAGAATATACCGCTTCTGTAAAGGAGCGATGAGCTTCACTCAGAGATTAACAAGAGGCAATGGCTCACCTGCCATGCAGTGAGACAGGACGTGCACATCAGGTGGCCGCACGGTTCGATCTTCACATCCTTGTCATTTTCAGCGCATATTTTACACAGCTGAAACGTGGAGCCCATCTCGCAATACAGTTCGTATTGTTCCTTGGGGAAAGACGGACGGGCACGGTTAATGCCGTAAAATAACACGCATGGTTTGTCACAGCTACAAGAAACTCAACACAAGGGGTTTGCGGGAAAGAAATTCCAAACACAGGAACACACTGCAAAGAAGAGAAGTCTGCAAAGATTACACTGTAATTTTATGTGTGAGGTACGTCTGTCAAGCTCTGAAAAAAGCGGGCTTCCAAGATTTCCACTTAGGTGTCTCACCAACAGCCTAGGAAAGCAGGGCTCACGACATGCCGGACATCATGGAAGAATGAATATTTGGCAGAACATTCTAACAAGAAAAATCTTGAAATGTGTCAGCCCTGCAGAAAGCTGTACCTAACCTTTGCAACCTACTCGGCCCATTCCTACCATTCCAAGATTTCTGCAATTCCTGTAAAATACATCAGCCTTAAAAAAAAGCCTGGGGGATACCAAGTATGATGGAATGGTATAACCAGCTAAGGAGGCTAGAAATTAGGAAGAAAGCCAAGCGAGTTTGATGGGATAGAATACTTTGCTTACCTGTGTAACTTTAATGTGGTCCTGAGGTGTGGGCTCACACAAGCCAGTCAAGTCAGGATTCTGATTCCGGCCATCGGGAAATAAATAACTGTAAGCAGTTGGGGAAAAAAAAAGATCTCTCTATATAGGTGCATACACACACAAAGAAACATAACGTTTCTTTTGGGGATTGTGGAGGAAGGAAAGAACAAGGGTGAGAAGTGAGAATTCAAGGCAGTTTGGGAAAAATTTTGCTATTGGATAAAACCCAAACATGTCATTCTTAAAAATAAAAAGAAGCTTGTCTTCCTTCCTGGCAGCAATTTTTATTTAAAATGGGATGTTAGGATCTCAGATTACTCTTCTTGAATCATCCTATAGTGAAACTGTAATATCCAGAGTAAGAAAACTGATGCCACAGTCTAAGTTGCAGTGGCTCAAATTAAGGACTTGACCGGAAAAGAATCTATGACAAGGGAAACACCGACACACACTTATCATCTGCTATTGCAAAGGACAATACAGCTCTCCACTGCAAAAGGTAGCCACCTGCGTATTCTCGAGTGCCAAAACAGTAAGTATATGACTTATTCCACTGACATCAACTGGACTATTCACGTGAATTAAATGTTTTGCTGAATTAAGGTCTAAATAAAAAGCAAGAGCTGAGATGTCCAAAAGAGGCTCAGTCATGTCAACGGTGATTGCTCGAGCTCTGCAACGTGCTGCCTTTCCTGTGAAGCAGATAACGTGCGATGAACCCAGAGGGTGTGTTTTACCATTCAACTGACTTTAAGACCTCACCGCAGGACGAAGATTTGTAAAACAAGCTCGCAGTGAAAAAGGACAAAAGGTCAAAACGCAACATTGATAAGGTTACTTACAAGCCTTCCCTGAAGCCATCAATCAGTGCTTGGAAAAGAGGTTTGTTGTGGGGGATTGTCTGAAGAATGTTCCCATCTGCAGTGACATAGCCAATGGCCCACTGACCGAGGCGTGTACAGCTCAATCGGAAAATGTAACTACGAACACACAAAGGAAAAGAAACTTCAGTTTGGACTGGAACAGAGGAAGAAGATTAAATGTCAAGTAGGCAGTCTTTGTCTGGCTATCTCAAGACAGCAAATAAACTCTAGTAGGAATAACTTGATGATTTATACCAGCTTTCCTCAATTTACCTCCAGGCAGATCAAAGGAGAACCTTGCAATCTGATACGAAGTGAGAAAAGCATCCAAGCGCTGGCCTCCAGGTGAAATTAAACTCAGAATTCTGAGCAAGAAAAGTTAGCATCCTTAAAATCATTTGTTTCAAATTAACTTTAAAAAAACCTCAGCAAACAACAGAACCAACAGACTACAAAAGGTTTCCATTTTTAAAACCAGCACGGAACTAACAACATAGTAACAACCTCCAGAAACGAAGACTTGGCCCTTGCTGCATAAAGAGAAATCTGTTAGCCCCGCTGTACTGGGCCAAGTTCCACCCAGGACGTTAGGTAGGCCAAAACCGCTCAGCTCCACGGCCCCGGCAGAAGCATGTGCTGCCTCCCAGACACCCTGAAGTCCACCCAGCCTGCAGCATTACCCTGCAGCCTACTCTGCCTACCATGCTGCTTTCTGCCAGCACAAACTCTGGTCAGCTGCCTCGGAGTTTGTTTCAAACGTACACACTACTCTGGGGGCTGCAATCCACTCGGCTCTCCTGGTTTGATGCGTGCACACCAGAATGTTATGGGATCTATAGATACACTCCTTATTCGTCCACCATCCAGGCTCACTCTGGCAGCGTGTGCCTCTGCGTTCTGCTCGAGCCTGAGGGAGCAGTTGTGACACTGGTAGGGGTGAGCAGGAGGTAAGTCACCACACAGAGGATAATTTCCAAATCAAGGGGAAGCTAGGGTTTTCCACGGTCTAAATTTCTGAGGAAGGAGGATAACAACAAAATAAACCCAATCTCCTCAGTCAGTGCAGTAATCAGCAATATTAGCAAGAACGATCCAAAAAGCCACTGCTGCCAAGCACTAACCTGCCAGGTTTGTGAATGAATTTCTGAAGCCGGGCCTTCACCTCATCATACGTTAGGAATGCCATATAACCGGGATGAGTCACCGCTAGGCTATTCCAGTTCCTGAGCAAAGAGGACCATGGCTATAGAAACAACAAAGAAATGTATTAACCGTGTGCTTCTAAGAGGTATCAACACATACAATATTCCTTAACCACAGGGATCGGTTCTTCGGTTAAAGAAGCAGGTTTCTTACCCCACCATAAACCCAGCAGAGGAACTAAAACCTACATTCTCATGCATCTGCCTTAGCATCTGAGTTTCTCTCTTGTTGGCGATAAAAACATCACCTAAGACAGACCTTGATCGAAACTCCTTTAATAAATGCCAAGGGAGAAGTCGCTGGGGTCACAAAAAGACAGCTTAAGAATAGCTACCAATTTGCGCCGGTTCTGCAGAGAAAATGACTCATTCCTGAGACAGGGATAAAGACAGGAGTTTAATAGGATTATGTACAGGACCAGAAACCATGACTAGTCTGATCTCTAACGCCGACTTCCTATATGAGCTCAGGAAAGTGACCTCCCCTCTCTGTCTCAGTTTCACTGTGTGTCAGATGCTTCTCACTAGCCTTTAAGCACCTAACCTCACTTGGGTGTGGCAACGATCACTACTCAGTCTCAAATTTGAAGAAATAAACCAGCACATACACGTTAAACATTTCTCAAAATGATGTACAAAAAGTCCTAACAACAGTTTGAAAGCTCTCAATCCTGGGAAGGGCTTGGGTGTCTAAGCCTCATCTGGTTTTTCCAAACCTCTCAACTTGTCTAGGAGAAGATATTAGCTCTCCCTAAGAACCCCGCGTCTCTTGGAAATCACAGCAACTCTTAACTTGCTCTTTATGTACTCTCCTTGGAAAAAAGTACTGAATGAGATCAGCTACATTGCAACACCGAACATGGGAATTTTTCATCTAGATGTATCTTAATTACAACCCACCCTATCACATGGGAAAAGGCAGGTCAGAGCCAAAGAAGTCAGTGTTTGTTCTTGTAAATACCCAGTTGCACCATCAGAAGCTGTGTTTTTGAGTTTAGCACTATTAAAGACTGTGGGTTAGAAATCACTTCAGTAACAGATAGTTCTCGTGCACAGAACGCAGACATGTCCACAACATCCCGGCTGTGTCAGTTCAAAAGCGAGGAAGCCCAAGTTTCCCTGCTTGTGCTCCATCCTGAACAGCCCCCCAAAGGAAAATAAAACTGACAAGAAAGAAAAGGACAAGGAAGGACAGATAAACTAAGCTTCGCATTTCCTGGCTTACAGAAGTCATGTCAGAACTTCAGTCTAAAAGTGACCTTTGCAAGGGAAAAAGTGATTCATGGGAGGATACTTGCAATATATATTTAGACCATTTTTCTTTCTCCAACCAGAAGTATCAGACGCTTTTACTGCAATATAGCGTACTAAGTATTAGGGCTGTTCAGGGGATGAAGGGCAAGATGACCAAGTCCCTTACAGCATAAATAATGCCATCTAGGTGTGTAAAATACAGTTTTTCCCAGGAGAAAGCACTGAGATGCATTTCAAGTGATTCACGTTCCTCAATTCTTACCTGAAAAAGTCGCGTGAAGATATCAAATTCAAATACTGAAATGTAGTCATTGCACGTCAAGTCAATGGTTGACTTCAGGGCCATGGCTTCCAGCCCTGAACTGATTGGATGCACTTCATGCAAGGCCTGCCGGAAGCTTTTCCAAGGAACGATAGTCCTGGGGAAAACCAAGCCATCTGTAAATGTAATACGTCTGAAGACCACCACCATGTACACACCTCACACCTTTTTTTGTGAGTACCTCCTGAATATTGGAAGAGTGGAAAATCAAAATTAGCCACAAGAGATTTATCTATGGTCTGCAAGCACAGGATTTTTTGGTACTGCAGGAAATTAGCAGCCAAATGCACTTCAGACAATTTTCTCTGCACATGCTAAATTCTGTAATCTGAAGTCCAGCTCTGCTGTCTCCTTTCCCTTTTTCTGCAGCCCTAGCATGACAACGTCTCTGTGTACCCTGAGCTGTATACAACACCATCACTCGATAAGAATTTCATTTAAAAAAGCTGCAAACAATTCTCTATAAAGGGATTAACCTGAGAGGTAAGACAATCAGAAGCCAAAACAGAGGTTCCTCTTTAAAGGAATATTTTCCTTCTTTTAAAATATAGAATAGAAACATAGGAAGAACAGGCCTAGCTTCAGACAACCATGTTATTCCTGAGTAAATACATTTGTTACTGCTTTTTATTCTGACAGCTACTAATTACACACTTTAAGGGAAGTAGCTGAGTTACCTTAGTTAGAATGCAGTACCCAATTCCATTCACTTTAATCCTCAAACGTTGCTGTGGACGCCTCTACGGTTCATTTAGTCAGTGTTTTATTAGACACGAAAGTTAAAACTGACATTTCAACAGTTAGCATGCAAATATACGTTGCACTTCACTTTCTCTTTCCTTCTACCTGACCAAAACCATTATGCAAACTGAGAAAAGTTCAGAGAAGCCAGAAGAAAGGTGACTAAGTGATTGGAAAGACTAATTGGAGGGAAGATGAAAAGACTATAATATAATGGCTTAGCTAAAGGACAACTAATACTGGGAGCACGGTTACCTTTGGAAGAAGAAAGCAGATTCTTTCGCATAATTCATGGCTCTTACTTAAAAGTTAAGGAATTAAATTAAGGAGGGGAAAATTTAAGACGAATAATCAAGGGCAAGTGTGATAGTACAAGTGTCTCCTGGGGAAAGTGGGGGAAGACCCATCACTTCACACATTTAAAACTAGACAGGACAAAGAACTGGGAAATAAAATGTAGGAACAATCCTGTATCCTACCCCAGAGATGAGCCAAATGACTAGTAGGTCTCTCCCATCGTTCATTTCTACGATTAACCTGACAAAGATCTTCCTGAACCGCGAAACAGAATTTTTAAAAATACACAGTGCTGTGTGCAATTTGTTCCCACATCTCTATTTTTAAGCACAGTTAGAAACTTACTTTTCACCAAAAGCTTTTCTCCAAAATTCTGCAGCATCTGCCTTGGTGATCCGGAACGTGTCTCCCTGAAAAAGGCCGCTTGGGAAAATGCCTTTGAGTTCTGCCAGCATGTGACTGAATATCAGCGATAACTTCGTCAGGTTACGCCTACAAAGGACAGCAAAAAACAAACGTTTCTCGTAGCACGCTGAACAAACCAGAAGCAGCACCTATTGCAATGCAAGAAGTATCCCAGCCTAGAAAAATCCTCTTATCTGGGACCACCTTTCAAGTATTCACCCAGCATCCACAACGCATCCAACGTATTTATCTGCAAGGTCTGCTTTGGTCATGACATTTTCCACAACGACCAACTGCATAACCTCTTTGAGGTGGGCATGTTATTTCCAAGGCAAACCCCCTCCCCAAGCATCCACATTGACGGGAAATGTCCAAAACCAATATTCAGACCTTACCTAGTCATTAACAGCATAATCAGTGCCAAAATCTGATCTGACTCCTTTGCTCTTTGCTCTGGAAACTCCTTATGAGAGCACAGAAAACTACTACTGCCTTGGATCATGTAAGCTGAATGTCTTTCCAAGTCTCCAGAGGGTCCCAACACAGTAGATTTGCTCAGAGAACATCTAACGGGTAGCAGTTCCCAAGGGAAGGTCAAAACACCTACAGATTTTTCCCCAAAATTGCAATAACTTATGTACCAGGGTGCTTAATAGTCAGGGTGCTCAACCATACTGTGTTGAGTAATTATCCAATCTGAATTACAAATTAGTACCCCAAGTCCCTTCTCTACCTGATGACATTCATACCTCAGGAGCGCTCTCATCAATCAGGGTCTGCCCCTTCCTCAACTGGTGAGGGAAAGTGGGAAAAGCGAAGAGAGGTTCTCTGCTTCAGATTTAGTCAACATGCAAAAGATCTCCAAAAACAGAAGACAGGAGGACTACAGCAGCATTGGGAGCATTTTGGGTTAAACGCTTCACAAGAAACTAGCATTGGACTGGCATCAACTTCCAGCAGTACAAACTGCAGCCAGCACTGCTTCTTCCCTGCTCGCAGTCTTAGCGACTACGTTAAGGAGGTAACCGTGCTACGCAGAAATTGAGCTAGCTTGGGTACCTCAAAGCATCAGTGCCTGTAGCGGCACAGGAATACCGTAACAACAGCCTTCCTACTTAGGAGTCAAACAATAGCGCTGTATCACATTGGCCACTCCACCACATTCTCCAGATACTCGGAAAATGGAGTTCCTGAAAAGAGACAGGGATATTTCTAGGCCAGAGGTTTTTTTTTCACCCCCACATGACATGCTTGAAGGTAAAAGAAGGAACTAGTATCATGTGGGAAAGGACAATGTCTAAGTTATACCCAACAGACCGGAGCTGGTCAGAAGACTGCATCAACCACCAAGGCATTGCGCCCTCAGTTACGACACCGAGCTACAAGCCCTTCTGCAGACTGCAAAACACTGAACCATTTAGAGAGGAGCTAGAAGCATCCCCAGTCACAGAGTATTTTCTTAATGTCTTGTTTTCTAAGCTCTCTCACTCAACATAAGAAGGATATAGACCCGTTGGAGCGAGTCCAGAGGAGGCCATGGAGATGCTCCGAGGGCTGGAGCCCCTCTGCCATGGGGACAGGCTGGGAGAGTTGTGGGGTTCAGCCTGGAGAAGAGAAGGCTCCAGGGAGACCTTATTGCATCCTTCCAGTACCTGAGGGGAGCTCCAAGAAAGCTGGGGGGGGGGGGGGGCTTTTTACAAGGGCAGGGAGTGACAGGACAAGGGGTAACAGGTTTAAACTGAAAGAGGGAGATTTAGATTGGATATCAGGAAGAAATTCTTCCCGGAGAGGGTGGGGGGCACTGAGACAGGTTGCCCAGAGAAGCTGTGGGTGCCCCATCCCTGGAAGTGTCCAAGGCCAGGCTGGACGAGGCTTGGAGCAACCTGGGCTAGTGGAGGGTGTCCCTGCCCATGGCAGGGGATTGGAACTAGATGATCTTTAAGGTCCCTTCCAAGCCAAACCGTTCTGTGATTAGTATGCTACTATTTTAACATGCCATCTCCCTGAAGACAGTTGTGTTTGGCAGCAAACTAAGCTCCTCCCAAGTGACAGTCTTTCACCAACTTCTAGTATTCTTGTTGGATTGGTTCCATGTTACTTAACCTTGAACTATTCCTAGTTGGAGTACTTACTCTGTTAGTCTACCCGACTGCAGAACTGATCTCCAGCTAAAGGAGATGTGCAACTGCCTCCAGCCTTTCTGCAAAAATTCCCTGGACATTTGGGCTTAGAGCTTCTAGCTCCATGTCATACTTCCATAGATTCTAAACATAACTGGAGATAACCTACTTTGCTTATATATATATTATATAAGCTTATATATATATGCTTACATATATTCTATCATTTGCTCAGCACCACAGGAGCCCTTTTTCCAGGCTACGATACAGTCTGGATAGATGAGAAGGTATATGGGACTGAAAACTATCAACCTTCTTTGACAGTAGTTCTCTCTTACCCTTACTTCTCCAACTACATTTTAATTTGTCTTAGCAATGAAAGCTGCTCAAAGAGTTTATAGAGGGTGCCAGCTATGCAGCAAGGGATTCTGGTTTTTATCCCAGATGCTCTTCTGTAGGCTGTTGCATTCAGCAGCTCTTCATTGCGTGTGTTACACGTTCAAACCAAGTGCAGTTTAAAGCAGCTATACAGCTCGGTGCTTTGGTTCTAGAAGCGCAGACTGAAAAGCTTTGCTGTTCACCACCCTGTCAGGGAACTGGCCTCCACAGAGAGGGCCTGTCAGAAAGTCCTCTTGCCTTATTGGTGTAGCACCACTTCCAGTCATCTTGCTTTTTCAGTTTTGTTGTACCTTTGGAATGCTACTGCAATTCCTCACCTTCTGCTTTTAGAAGATTTATTCAGCATGCCTTAAAAAAATACCCCAAACAAACCATACAGGGCCCTGTGCGTCGGAAAAACCTCAGCTGTATCGGAACAGCAAAGTAATGGTTTGCCTTGTGGTCACAATCCCGTTTATAAAGATCAGTGGCTCAGCACCTAGATGTACGGATATACAACACTGCTGCAGCAACACGAAACCAAGCTGTTACCTTATCAGTAGTAACTGTTTGTCTATCTCCCCACCCGGGTGTAAGGTTAAGTAATGCCAAATTGTGTATTCCCCTTCCCAGTAGCAGACAAGCAACTCTGCATTTCCCTGGGGAAGACTCAACCTCTGAGGCACGGCCCCTGGTTGATCCTACAGAGAAGATGTGGCTAAGCTCACCCCCGAGCTCCCTTCCTCTCCCCAGAGGATGGGTTCCCACCTTGTCCCTGCAAGGCCTTTGGCCGACAAACACTAGAAAAATTGCAAGTCAGAGCTTCTAGCTTCAGAACAGCTTGTTCCCCAAGCTGTCTTCTGCAAGTTCTCACTTCTATACAATGCCAGAAAAGATGACGGTTTATGGCTGTGCAAGGGGGGGTGGAAAAGCAAACACCATGCTATTACAAGTCATTTAAGCCACCTACAACTTAAGCAAAAGAGATGGCGTTTGTTTTTAGTGAGTTTATAAAAATGGAGGCTTAGGCTAAAACTGCTAATTGCTTCGTTACACGAACACGGCAGTAACTGGTAAGAATTCCAGTCTGAGTAACTTCCTTGAAGGATTAACACGCAGTATTTGTGTGCAATCTCAGCAGGTGAAGTGGCATCCCACAGCAATGCATTAATGCCACGTGACCGTCAAAGGTGGTGGTCCTAAAGCTGTTTAGGTATATGGCACAGACTCACTAGCACTCACCATTTGAAAAATCATGTCCTGTTTCTGAAAAAAAAAGCGATAGGTGCTTGAAGCTAACGTATGCAGTATTCAGTAGATGGAAGAAAAGTCATTTCAGGCGGATACGTGAAAATTTGGGTGTGATGAGGCAAGTGCACTAATGCGTTTCTGACCCTTGAGGAAGCAGCTAAGCGAACAAGCGCATGGTTTAAACAAAGCGTTGGTTAACGCTGCAAGGCCAGTCACTTATCACTCCTGCCTAAGAGCCTTCTCCCTCCGCTGAGGTTGAGGAAGTGCTTGCTCTCAGCTGAGCACATCATTTCAGTGAGAGAAGTACCAACTTCCGCAGGCCTAGGGCTGGATAAACAAATGATTTTACACACACATGCACTGAAGGCACCTTTTCCATGAAAGTTTCTAATACCTGAACATTTCCAGTTCTTCAGGTTTTCATCATTTTATACAAATATTAAGCTGTATCATAGGTAAATAACAGGAAAAACACAGGAAGTGAACATGAAGAGCGGCAAATGGCAGAATATTTTGTTAGTAACTAGCTTTTACACAGAGCAACTAGTTACCAACCCTGTGGCTACAAGGACAAACATTTTCAGAGTGCTGACCTTTATTTTTAAGGAGCCAAGTAACACATTTGTAAATTGATACAGACCAAGTAGATGCTTGCAGTTACAGTGAACATTTTTAGTGGCATATCGAAGTTTGGTGATTATGTATTTTATTTTTAGCAACATCAGCAACTGTCCTTAACTCCACTGCTTCAACTGAACAGAAACAAAGAGTTCTATCAAGAAAAGGGTAATATTTCCAAGGAACACTTTCAAAGAACACAGAGATTCCCAAACATTTTGGGCCACAGACCTCCAGCACTCTTCCACGTTTCTTACAGACCGTGATGTCCCTCTTTCATGACTGTGTTTAGCCAGGAGTTTGAACACAAATACCATTACCAAGAGTTGCACCAGAGGCATGCCAACTGCAGTTTGAAAATCGCCAACTGAGGCGCTTAAATCCCTTTGACCGCCTGTGGAATTTAAACACCTGTCATGTAAGCGCTTTTGTAAACGTTACCCAGGGACCACAGGCCACATCAGTCGGCCCTCCTCACTGTTTGCAACTGAGCTGAAGGGAACACCTGCACCAGCTTCAAACAAACAGCTACAGCCTGTTTCTGTTCAGTGGTGAGGTCCAGAGACAGAGCAACAACTACCTTTTAGGTTGGATTTCATGTTCCTGCGACTACTTTCGCACACACGTGAAGTATTCAGCCTCATATTGTTAGACAGTGAACCAATATTTGTGAAAGGTGAAAGCTTAGAAAGCCAAATATTTATCTACTTCATGCAGTATTCAAATATTTTCCTAAAACATCGGCAGTTCTAGCATGGAGGCGTTATTCCTTCTGTGTTAACAGAGAACCATTTCTTCAACAGCCCAGAAACATCACCAGAGCCTTATCAGCTGCAACTACTCTCGCCTGTAAAATTGCACTACCTTGACACTGGAAAGGCTCTAAAGATGAGGGTCTCAAGCAACCTTTTTGGGGAACCAGCATGGAACAAGACTGTTTCTTCAGTTACCCAGTGCTTATTAATCAGCTGACTCCCCAAGGCCGGGCCAGGCCAGCCAGCGGCTCTGCAAGCTGAACAGGCATGTTCCTTCGTCCTCCCTCCTCCGTGCCCCCTCCGCTGTGGTTGTGCTACTTCCTTCCTGCTTCATGACTGGTTTTGCTCCGTGCATCTTAGCGGAAGTCAAAAGGTCGAGCAGGCACTTCCACTTGCACCACAGTTGTTTGCTGCAGGCCGGGCCCCAGCTGGTTTGTCTGGTGCTGTTGCCTCCCCCAGACCTAAAGCAGATTTTTCTTTTCCAGTTTCCTGTTTGCTGGACAAAAGCGTTTTTCAACCGTGCACTCTCAGTCCTGCAAACCCCTTAACGGCCGAGGATGGTTTTAATCAGAGCGCTGCCTCTTCCAGCTACATCGACGCGACTAGTTGAATTAATTCACGTTACAAAGTCATACAACGCCTAACGCACGCCGTAACTTAAAATGCCTTTCTTACCTCAAGGCAATGCTAGTATAACACTGCCAGTTCTGCCACTGCCCGCTAGAACTTTCCATTTTCTTCCAGTATTCTCAACTGCTATCAACTGACACAGCGTGATCCTGTCCCTCGCACGTAGCAAGGAGACGGCTCCACTGGGTGACCGAGTCACAACAGTGTGATCACGCGCACACCGTCACGCCTGCAAAGCTTGTTCTGTCGAAAGCATGCTACAAACGCCGCTGTAGAGAGCAATTAAGAGATGCAAGACAACCAGTTACAAAATGCTTCACTCCTCTAGAGTTATTAGCATATTTCTTATGTATGACTGAATTTTCTAAGGGATTTGTGTTTGCACGCCCACTGACTTTGGTTCCACTTGTGAACACTGGGTTTTCACCAGTAACAGCCTCTCTAAGAGTAGGCTGTGTTTAACAAAAGCTCTTCACAGGAAGCTAAGGCAAGTCAACACTTCCATCTTCTCGCCCCCACCCCCAAATTAACCTGAACATGACTCAACTGACTTCACTACAACACACTTGAGAAAATGCTTTATTTCATAAAATCAGCCTTAAACTGGCTAAAATTACATGTCAACGATGAAGATTCAAAAGCGTAAAAAGAATTCAAATCAGAGGAGATAAATTACTGTAAAGCCATCCAATTCAAAACCTCAAGAGAAGGCTCTTTCTACGTGTCAACTTGCATGTTCGAAGGGGCATGACCCAAAAACGCAGCTCACCGTGGGAAATGCAGCCTCAGTACACGGGAGGACACACAGCACTTTTGAAAAAGTATACCTATTTATTCTAATGGAAAATTAAGGGGAAAAGCATTAGAGGATGTGGGAATGCCTAAGACCTTAGCACTCAACTCACTGACTGAAAGTCAGAGGCTCCTAGAGGAGATGATGCAGCTTCTAGTTGCTTCTGTCCTCACAGAACTGCAGTATTAACCATTCACCCAGGACAACTCAGATGCACCAATTCTTTTCTTCAGAAATTGTGTTTGTTTGGTGAAAGAATTACAAATTGGTGGCTTGGAAATGAGACGATTGCTCAGTTAAACGGAGGTAAAACACTCTAATCGCTGTACTCATATTCATTGCTACTGCTGAAAACAGTACTCAGTCCAAAATGGCTTTGGGGCTGTCACAGTCCGATGTCTCCAGTGGCTCTCCATATGTTTATGACATGCTGCAAGCACACCATCATCATTTCACTAGCTGAGCAATTAATGCTTGCTTTTCTGTGCATTACACCTCAACAACCCTATTGATGGATAAGGCTTCCTTCAGGACTTGGACATTCTTCTAAATATGAGACCACAATAAATGTTCCGAGGAAAAAAAAAAACACTCCAAGCTTTTTACCTCATTTTACAGGCGAGGCAGCTGAAGGACAGAGAGTGCTGCAAGCTAGAATTACAGCTAGGGAATGGCTATATCCTTACCATGCGGTCGTTATTGCAGAATACTATCCACTTACTAAGCGCTACTGTAAGAAATTATAACTAAGGAAATACAAGTTTCCTACTCTGTCACTTCTGGGGTTACTTTCGAGTGACACACCACCAGATGATGTTAGGTGACAGGGTTAGCATCCACCACAGGTAAATGCAAGCTCCAGTGCTTAAGGGGAAAAAAACCCCACACAAGCTAAAAAACCCCACCACCACCACCACTCAAACCCACAGTTCTTGGGTCCTGCAAACAACCAAACATTTTTTCCCCGTAACGACTTTACATCTTACAATTTGATATTTTAAAGATTTAAGAGCTTAAAAAAAAAAACCCCACAGCCCTTAACGAGCCTCCAAGTCAAACACACCTTTCAGAGAGCACAAAGGTGCGAGGTTATCATACAAACATGCTTTTCGGATGTTATGAACTATGCACCAGACGTGAGCAGTTAGACGGGGTTTCAGCAGACGGGTGGTTGCGCCCGGTTCCAGAAAGAACAACTATGTGTTGTATCCTACTACCACGCCAGCAACAAGTTTTCTGCGTGCTCTTCATGCTCACGTCAAGCTCCAGCCAACGCATGTAAGCGGTAAGCGGAAAAGCTTGAGGTGATCCCGAGATGTGTTTTAGAACCCTGAGACAGCTTCAGAGTCCCCTACACGCAGTAATCAGTTTTAAAAATAGAAACGGCGGAACTACTTTCAACAAAACTTGCAACACAGGAAGTGAATGAAATTCCACTTAACTATTACTGGCTCAGCAGAAGTCACCTTACGAAGTTAGGCTGGGCCATTGCTCTAACACTTGCAGGGCTTCCACACGACCACTAATACAGCAGACTAACAGCAAACCAGACATTTCAGAAACAGCAAATTAATTGCTCGTACTACAGAGTTCTACAGCATCAGCTAGCGCTGCCTTGATTTTGTAAGCTAGCTCATCCCGGCACCCTTGGGGTAAAAGGAAACAAACACGCGTTTATCACCTCTTGTTAATAGGAAGTTCGGCTCCAAACGCACTTTTCCATTTAGAGAACTCCAGGATTCACTGTTTCATTCTTTGTAGAGCTAAAAAACCAGCTGGTTAATTCTGCAGCTTCAAGACTTCACTTACTAAAACAGCAAAACAGGTATGGGAACACACAATCCACAGCCCTAGATATTTCTGTCCATCCCAGGTCTAATCCCAGTCCCATTCCATACTCTCAACATCAGGCCGGAATAACCGGAACACGGGGTAGCACTACGGCAGCCTCTACGGAGTAGCTGGTGGCTGCCAGGGGCGCCGGCGTGCCTGGCTAAGGATGGCACCTCACGCGCAGAACACACACCTCGCAGAGCCTGGGAGCTGAAATGCCACGTTCATCAAGACACTGAACTTGAGCTGCCCCCCAAAAACCCAGCTCAGAAGCGACTGCAACCGCTGCATTAGACTCTTGCCCTGTTTAATAACTGCAACGAACCCGTGTACAACAGTCATGACTGCTACGAAGCTTCCCCCTCGACTCCTTCCCCCTTATTTACCACTCAGTCTACAGCCAAAACGCCACAGTTAGCTAGTGAGAGGCATCCTCCGCACACAGCATTCCTTTCCGTTCTACATTTTTTAAATGGTACCAGTTGGAGCTTCCAAGCAGCAAGACATCCTGCAGGCCAACACTTTCAGCGCTTCAGATAATACAAGACAGAAACGTACACGTTTCCTTACGGTCTTCCGAATCGTGGCACTTTTCAACTAGCACATACAGGGGTTTTTTTTTTCCAATACCTTGAGTTCTTCAAGTAGAGCAAGCCAATCAGTTCAGGCGTCACACAAAATATAATGCAGGCCACAAATGACCTGAAAAATTTGACATTCTTGTATCGTTCTGCAAACGGGTGTGTGACTGACCCGAAGCAGAAAGGACAACAGTCCAGTGTGCTGACCACAAGGTCAACCGACTCATCTTTAGGGGTTTGGACTTCCTATTCTAGGCACAAATATTAGTGTTAGATATTTAACAAGCTAGATTTCTTTCAACGTTAAGAGGCTACAAATCCACTTATTTTTCTGGATTTAAATATTATAGAAAGCACTTTAAAGACCATTAATCATATCAAGTGAATTATTCTCTTTAAAGAGCTCAACATATACTTCAGAGGATTGACAAGGAAAAGGATAACCTCTCACCTAGGAAACAGATTAATTCTTTTACCAGATCCAAGGGATCACACAGCAAAACCTACTGCTCAGAACAACACTTGGGCTCTCTGCACAGGAGTCAAAATTTGTATTTCAGGACTACTTGCTACAGTTCCAGGGGAAAACAAAGCACAAAAGCCCCGTTTCCAAATCAAGACGACCCCATCTCCTCAGCCACCTCAAAACTGTCTTGGGTATGACGATGTCACTGGGGGATTCCTTGGCAGGAAGGACTGCAAGCGCTATTGCTTCAGTCCCAATTCCATCCTATCCAAACACTAAACCGAAGATGTATTGCAACATACACACTCCAGTACAACACTCAACTCAGCACACGTTTGCCTTCCACGCTTCAGCCTCCAGGCTTGCAGCCACCTTGCCCAGTCCATAGCTGACCTGCTGAGTAGTTTGGCAACAGATTTCCGTTTTTCCCCTCACGCCATACTCACCATGACCAACTTATCCTCTAACAGTAATCATACAGGCCTTCCTACAGGGGGGTAGCAGTCAGCGAGTCGCATTACCTGAGCCACCTGTGGGTGGCACATAACTGAGTGCCCTCTGATCCACCTTCCACAGATGAAAACGGGGCAAAGCCAGCAAGTGCACAAGCTAACACCGCACAAGGTATTGCTCCAAACTGCCGGGAAGCAGCTGGCCTAACCCTGTCCAGTACCTTCCAGCAAGATGAGGGGTTTTTCCAACGCTATCTTACCGCTCAGAAAAGCTTTCACGTACCAAAGCACAATCTGTTTTCTGGCTGTAAGGGTCACGACTGCAGACTTCTCCCAATCCACAGAAATCCAAAACATGGCATCTTGGCCCTTAATAGGCAAGCCAAGCACCCAAGACACACGATAAGGTTGCCAAGTAGCAGTAACACATTTCTGCCAGCACTGAGAAATCTATCTGCATTTCAAATGATCATTACTACAAACTAAGTAACACGCTTGTGCTTCCATCTACAACACCAAGCCCACAGAGTTTGTCTTCCATCCATAAAACCCTACAGTTTTATAGGCTCTGAGAGCGAAGAATAAAAATATTACTTCCTTATTATGCAATAACCCGAAAGCTTACATGTGTCCATAAATTGATTTTCAAGACAGTGGCCCAATTTTTGACGGAACGGAGACTAAAATAAATGCAAGCTTATGCCAATTATGTTACTGAAGTTCCACAACTACCACATAAACTAGCAATTTAAAGCCAAATTAAAAATAATTCACATTCCTCTCTCCAACAACATTTAAATGATAATGAATTTCTTCTTGGGTAATAAGCAGTTCGTTAGTGTTCATATGCTGGAGCCTGGCAAGGAAACCTTTCTTGTGGGCAGCTTTGGAGCCTGCTCTTTTCTTTAAGATGTTCTAATTTAAATGCAGATGTAGACTTCACACTAGTGGGTTTTGTTAAAAAAAAAAAGTCTTTGCTGTATTAGAAGGAAGTGACAGAAAGAGGACTCGCACACACCATGCACCATTTGAGTTCCACATTTCATACTACCTCTTTTTCACCGGGCAGGAGTGTGTGCAAGCAACTAAAATATGAGATTAGAGTACTAACACCCCGCCCTGCCCCCCTCCCACCCCCCCCAACCCCCCCCCCCCCAGGCTTTTCTGGTTGGTGGCTTAGCACAAGCGTTTCCCAGCATTTTGCTCTTTAAAATCCAACTTCCCTCCCCCCCCCCAAGTCGTTCTTCATGCATTTCCTTTCCCTTTAGAGATATGAATGGTCATTTCCAGTAGACATTAAACACTGGTAGCTTTTTCCTGCGTCAATTAGTAAGTCTTCACTTTGAAGCTAGAGAAAAATATGAAATCCTGCTGAGCCAGCATCCCACAAGGCTATTGTCAGAAAGACAGCTGCTAAATATGGACCAGCTTCCCAAAGCTTTTTTACAATTCCATCTTCTATGTAGAGGGCTTATGATATTCCCTGCCTAACCTCATTTTCTCCTCCACAAATATGTTAGTTCTGTTAACAGTTCGTTTTCCAAAGTACGCAAGCTGAACTAGTAAAATAACTTGTGCTACTTCTTGAACATCCACTCCACCTCCTGAGCAATTACTTCTCTTCAGCCTTCCACCTTAGCCCCACCGTCCCCCTTACATAACTGCATCCTAGGGTGGAAGCGTGTACAGTGGTCTGACTTTATTTAGAAAATAAATGTTCTGAATTTTCCCTCCTGACAGACTGCTTTAACACCATCGGCAAACTTGATTCATTAGTGAAAAGCAGACTCTTGAGCCTAATTCCTCCTTTCCCAAGTAAGAGACACCTCCTATCCCTGTCCACTGATCAGCAAGCTATCCCTGTCCCGCCATGTGAAGTGTAATTCACACAACTGCAAAAAAGCTACTTGGATAAGTAACTTCGGTACCAGGCAAAGCTGACAAATGACAGCTCCTCTGTGCAAGTAAGAGGTCTGCAAAGTAAAAGCTTTCCGCAACAGAAACACAAAAAAACATTCTAACATAACCACCGAGCCTCTAAATTAAACTGTAATGAGGAGCTTCGGCACGTTCAGCACGTCCAGAGCAGTTGTGGCGTTAGCACTAATGGCACTTTCATCAACAGAACCGTCACATTGCTGGAAAGATATCTGCGTTTCACCAAGGTTTTTTAATCGCTAGTTAAAAAGTAAACTCAAGAAATGTACAATATTTACAGGGTCAGAGAAGTCACATTTACCGCTGTAGGCAGCACCGCAAGCTACTCAGTGCTCAACAGGTTTACCACTCTCCTTTGGATTTAGGCCTGCTAAGTTCCCCCTGCAGAATCCCTTTTATTGCACTGTCGCAGCTATACAGGCTACAAACTTCACCTCTGAGTGGGTTTTGGTTTGGTTTTAAAACTTCAAGTGACAAGTCCTAAAATACCTTGTGCACTAGAAAGCACTGTGGACCCATAAAGAATGGAAACCTACAGTTTTGGAAAGGTGTACAGCCTCCGGAATACCTGCTAATCGCTGCAGCACAGCCAACCCACTCCTGAATGACTTACCTTCACCCTTCTGCAGGCACATGATAAAATATCCAGAACGATTAACTCCCGAAATACTATTGCCTTCCTACATCAAAGCATGAAGATGTTACCATTTTATTTTACCAGATCCCCAAATATGTAATTTACTTTTAGAGACCAACCAGCCTATTAGCAAGGGTAACCCAAACAAGCTCCTAAGCTGTCAAAACTCAGAGGAGCAGTACAGTTATCTCCACTAAAATAACCACAGCTACTCAGAAGTCACCAAGGGAATCTGAGCTACTTGCTACAGCTCAAGCCTTTAAACAGTAACTGGAAGTTACTGCCTGTACTTGCTAGTCAGGAAGTGCATACAGAGCTTGAAAAACTAATGCCGTTGAGGGTGCTTTCAAACAGATATGGAAGTGAGCTAAAGCAGAATTTAAATAGCAACTTTAAAGCTCTACTAATAAAACGAGTTCTCTTCACAAAAATGGCAGTACGAGTTTATGCAAGCGAAAATTTCATCTGGACGACTACTCATCGAAAGCCACAGTGCTAGAGACAAACCAGCCGTTAGTCCTAAGAAAAGGAAGGAAGCCACTGAGCGTTCAGACATCGGACGTCACGCTAAGCGCGGTGTTGGCCACAGCAGGAGGGTGCTTTCGGCACGCTGACGGTTAAGGTATGACACAGGAGAGGCGCATTCACTCCTAACAGCAACTAGTTTAAAACTGAAGGAACAAACACTCACCCACATCCGTAAACACGGCGAGTGTTCACACAAGCCTGTTTTAACCCTGTTCACAGCACTTCTGCTCCTCTACTGTAGTTGGAAAGCCAAAGAATACATCAAGGCGTGTGGTCTCTTCGCAGACGTACCTTTAAACGTTCAATATGCAACTGGAACCTTATTTTGTACTGCGGGTTTTCATTCTGCCTGCCTTACAGCAAACACCAAATAGCACCCAGATGATCCTCGCCCTCAGCCTAACTCTGAACACGTACACAGCACTGTACCAAACCACTCAGCACTGGGTGACACACATCTTGCAGCTACTACAAACTCCAAGCAGCACAAGGGGCTAGTGCTCTCCACAGATGTGCTCCAATTCTGCCTCAGACCACCTCGGATGAACACACTGGAGAATCTCCAAGCTGGAGAAGAAATACACCAAGAGCAAATTCAAAACAATAAAAAAGGCTGATGCTCAAGTGACCAAGGCAATCCTGATCCTACAATCTAAGGCAGACAGTAATTTCTACTTACCAGCCTGCTTGCTGCTGGCAAACACCTGCACAGCTTTCACACTCGTTATGCAAATGTTAAAATAGTGTATTTGCTCTACATCAACAGACATTCTGGGGAGGAAAATAAGAGCATAGACAATGGGAAACTAAATGAATACTAAATCTGTAAGACAGGAAGAACAAAGCTTCAAGGACAACAGGACAAAGAGAAGTCAGAAAAAGTCAAGACAAAACAATTATTCAGTACACCAGATCGGATTTTTTGAAGGCATGTTTTCAAAACACTGCAGGCTAACATCAGCCACAAACTTGCAGGAGATCAAGAGCAAACCAGCCTTTTTTATGTATATATACATACACACTGCCATGAGTACACTGCCAGTGAATACCAGATCCAGGGTATATCTCTCTGCTTTACAGGCTGCTGACAACCTTCCCGTATGCTCCACTCACGCTTGGAATATCTGAATTCATTAATTCTTACAAAAGGAAAAAAAATAATATTCTTTAACACCTAACAAGGTGAGAAAATTTAAGTTTATTCACCTTAAATTATTATTTAAATCCTAAGGTGCATTTAGAGCAAAAATTCATTTAACTGAACTGCAGATGAAGCAAATGGCACTCAAAGCGATCAGGTTCCAAAAGCTCACAGAACCACAAAGGCTGACGCGGGAAGCGCAGCATTTCACAGCATCCCTAGCTGAACCAGAAGTGCCATCCTTTACGCAGGTTTCTCTTGAAGTGTTCCCTTAATCATACGCACAGACTCCTCTAACCTCTTTCTCTTCTATGACAAGCCTGAGAATAAAGAAGGTTACCATGCTCATTCCCAGCACCAAGGAAAGGGTGTCCGCTATCATCCCTTTCTGAGAAAACAGTAACTGCTGCTTCCTGGGCTGAGTGAAGAGCAGAGGAAGATGTAACGAGACACGCTGGGATGTAATTCTGCTTTTTTGTTTATGTTTACAAGTCTCACCACAGTTGCTTCCCTGGTAAGCTGTTTATTCATAAATGGTCCAATTAGCAAGTCCCTGAAGACTCCCATCAACACTGTGAGAAAGCAAGCCTCTACTGAAATCCTCTTTCTGAAGCTCAAATCTATTGATTTGGGTATCCACCTCCCCTTTTCATCGGTTAGTTTGACTACAACCTGACGAGGATGATTCTGGAATTATTTCTCTTTGCTTTAAGGTCCCTTCCAACCCAAACCATTCTATGATTCTATGAAACCAAGGGGCTCGAGGCAAGATGTTGGACTCATGATTGACAGAGCCATCATCTGCTCATCAGATGATCCATATTTATGATGGACAAATCACAATACACTCACAGTTTAACAGAATATCACGGATAAATGCTAAAGGGTTTCATGTACCCTTTCAGCCTGCTTTTGGAGGCAACACTAAGTGTCCTATAAAGTAACATCGATTCTTCCATGGCAGCAACAGGCAAAACCATTTTCAAGGTAAATGCTACTTAAAATATTTTAAAAGCAACCCACTGCACTGCAAAATCATTCAGTCTTGAATGGTAATCCATGTTGTTGGTATCTCAAAGGATGACAGAACAAAATGACCAGTTCTAGCAGAAGACTCGGAGATTAATTTCAATCATTTCAATCGATTCACAGTAAGAAGGTTCATTTTGATCTGAGCGAAGGCTAAAATAATGCAATTTCCCATTAAGCATCACCTCATCCATAGAGGCTAATGAACTCTTTTCTCCCCGTACTCGTTGCATCGCATATCTCCTATAACACCTTCTGAAAATTTCAGCTAGCAGCATCTACGAAAACCCACTTCTCACCTTCAGCGAGCCAACGGTGCCTATAGCAACCACATTCTCCCAAAGCCAGGAGAGGGGTGGATATAATATTACAGCTATCTTTTCGGTGTGCACATGACATTGAACCCAAGGCCTCAAACAGATTTCTAAACTTCTCTTAAAAGTAGTAAATGCACCCCACGAAGATGAGGTATTTACACCCCCCACATCCTGTCTCCAGCTCACTCTGTCTTATGTTCTCACAAAGAAATGATGCTAAACAGCAATCCAGAAAGAAACTTCCGTTTCTTAATCCATTCTTCAAAACTATCAGTGACAAACCCAGTTGACAAAGCCTCCTGGAGACACAACTCTAGTCTTTTGTTGGAGTTCAATATCACATTGAACATATACATTACATACTACGCTACGCCAGAGTTCAGTATTATACCAGAAACATGTGCCAGCACTTCTCCACTCCCCCCACCCCCCAAGTAATTCAGGCAAGTAGTTGCCAGGGTGTTAACCACATATACTCCCCAGAGCAACTATGTTCAGTCACTGGGTAGGTTTCACCTTTTTCCACTTTTTTTTTTTTAATTCAGCACCTACTCCAAAATCCTGAAATCAGTTTCAGGTTACAAATGTATGCTTTGTGTATCTTTGTCCCTTAGACCTGCTGTCAAATATACAAGATTAACCTTTTCCAGAGCTTTAAATCACCCTGTCTCTCCTTAAAGCTGGATGAAGGAAAGCAGCACCTTTTCAGGTACAGCACAGCACTCAAATTCATACTATTTTGTACAAGAGAGCCTTTTATTCAGACACGATGGTCATTTCTACCTCCACCTATCCTTTTCAGTATGTGCTGTTCGCCTTGAAGATGTCCCTTGATCTCAACTATGTCTTCTGAATAACATGAGAGTCTAGAAGTGTGGCACCCTGATCTAACTTAAATATCGAGTTTTCAGTGTCTGAAAGCTATGGGGTAAGATGTTTTGTTCCCACAAAACAAGGTTACTTCCCCCTAGCTCCGGAAATACTGGCCAGTTTCTGTTTCCAGAAAAAGGAAGAGTCTAAAGACCGAGTACCACAAGTTTTAGTCCGGATGACTGTTTTGCTACGTAACAAAGTAGTCTACCGTTTCCTAAAACTGCCAGAAATGTCATTCTGAAACTCATCATCCTCTCTCACAAGCATTCTCCATGTGAGAATGCAAAGGACCGCACAACCTTTTCACAGCGCAATTTGTTTATATCAACCCAGCATACCTGGGGTACACAACAACTAAGGCCATACAGGCTCTGAACACTTAACTCCGCTCTCAGATCTCCATATGCCCAAGTAGAGTTTACTTAAAACTCTGCACAGACTTAAACCTCTCCAAAGTCTGTTTTCACGTAAAGACAACATATCAACCAGCAGACATTTGTTCAAGCTCTTGGTCACTACAGCAAGTTTGCATGTAACATGTGAAAACATTTCTCCCCATTACCTAGGCTGAGAGTTCTCCTCATACATCCTCTCCTTTCCTTCCTTGAAAAGGCTGATGGTCTGCTTGGTTTTCTTCATCAAGTTCTCCATGAACACGCGGAAATACTCGTTTTCTCCCAGGGTCTCCATCTTCCCCTCGTAGCGCGACAGGATGGTTCGTAGATGCTGGTAGGTATCAGGCAGCAGATCTAGGATATAGGGTGGGCTGTTCTTCAGCGCCAGTTTCGGGTTCTGGCACAAACGCACCACCTACGGTTAAAGAAGAAAATATCATGTGGAAAATTTAAAAACAGTAAGTAGGGATCAGTTATTTAAACACAATTCAGCGTTACTTACAAACTCAATACGCCATTCGCCCTCAACAAACCACGTTTGTTGCTCAGGTCCAGACAGGAAGCGCAGCCACTCTACGAGAATCGAGCCTCTGGACTGACCAAACTCCCCACATGCATACAATTACATTCTTTCAGGCTGAGTTTCACCCCAAGTGCATTTTCAAAAACGAATGTCAAGAAAATTCCATATGGAGTTTGTAAGTGGCAAGGATATCACATACATGTCTAGTACTTCCTGACACATTTCAGGCGCTGAACGCGCCCAGAGGCAAAACTTGACCTGTCTAGCTGCCCTGCTCTGTGCTGCAAAAATGTCTTTTCACACCAATCCGTATACTTGGGATAAGTACATCCACACAGGAAGTTCCACTGCTACAGGTATCACTGATGTCAGTAAGTGTTCCCAGGCTGGAAGTCTTTTGAAGGCAACAGTACTAGAAGAATTTCCTTTTCTTCCTCCTTGAATACACACAAGGTCTGAGAGGAACAACAGCTTTCATGGATGATGACAACCAACAAAAAAGAATGAATTCAAAGGCATTTTTCAGTGCAAGAATGAGAAGTAAGCCGTAGCATAATAAAGATGATCTGGGTAAAAGTTTAGCATTTAACTTTGCCATTCAGGGTATATGCAAAAAGCAACATCTCCAATTCTATCTGGATTACAGTAGTGCTTCTAGGAGGAGCTGAGCGAGAAAGACTCCATTGCAGTGAACAGAAAGGCACCCAGCGTATCAAAACTCAAACAGAAAAATCTGACTGCCGTTAAGAGAATCACACGCCTAAAAAAGCAAGAATACACGGACGAAAACCTATGAACATTTTGAAGAGGTTGCCAGGGATGAGGAGGTCTAGACAAGGAGGTGGATGGTCAGACAACCGACGTATCCGATTGATCCTGATGCCTCAACTGCTGCTTCCTTGGAGCTCATCAACAGTGAACCATACCCATGAATTGAGTCAACACGTTTGTGCCCTGAATAAAACTAGTTTCACCATGCAGCATGAACAGGTTCTCGGTACGCTCCTCTGGCGCAGCTGAACCGTGCTCCGTAGCAGCACCTTGTCAACAGAAAGCGCGTGTTACACGGTGGCGTTTAAAACCTTAATGAAAACACAGTCAGCTCCTAAGAGGAAGCCACATTAAGCACGCACGCAAGCCAGGGTGCGCAGTTTTCTCAGTGGCCTGTAACAGAAAGCAGTTTGGCTGCTACCCCTTGAAAACACCCAGCTACAGAAGCAGCAGACTCACCGTGTGTCAGTACCAACTCCAATATCAATTAACAAATTTCCTCACAGCAGAAGCACGGTCTGCACACACCACTCATTGTCACAGCCTCTGTAAAAACGCTTCCCAAGAAATGCCTTGCTAAGATACCGCAAAGTTAACAGAAAGGCTAAAACTGCTATCATTTTATTATCAAATGAGCTTCTCTATTTACCAAGTAGACCAAAATTAGCTAAGACGAGCATCTAAACAAAGCTATATTAACTAGAAACTGCTGCCTCTTGAGCAAACTTGGTCCTTTTATAACACGGCAGCAACAAAACCAGTTCCGTTTTGCTCGTTTCTCTACGCGTGCACTTGCAGCATCACGACCACATCAAAAGGAATGTTCCCAGCCCCGGGAACAGCCGCCCCTCAGCGAGCTATACCCTACCTTCCACAGGGGCCAGCAACATGGAAGGAAATCGAGCAAAAAGCAGCACCCATGTTTGATTAGGTGTGACGGCAACACACACAAGCCATCCACAGTTTTAAACTACCATCCAAGGCTGCCTGGCTTATGCTGTTCTCTCAGGAACAGGCCGCCCGTAGAGACGTTTTTAGAAATACCAACAAAGCATTTCAAGCTTAGCACGGAGATTCTAAGAGGCTGGCTCTGAAGAACCCTAAAAATTGACTTCACCAATTTTCATTCTCCAAATTCAAGAAGAAAAAATAATCAAAAAACAGTTTCTTCCTTCGGTTTTGAAGAAAGAAATCTGTTACCTACTCATTCGAGGAAGAATAATCTCACAGAGATTTTCGAGGCCTGGAACTGAATCTCTCCCCTCAAGATCCTGCAGCTTACCTTGACTGATCTCTGGATTTCAAATATTTATCTTCAGCGCTGCTTCATCAGACTGGCACAAATAAAGGAACTGGGTAGGAAAGCAGTGACACTATATACGGAGCGCTGTCACAGGCACAACGCCTAGTAACCTGAGAGACACAGTACGAACCACGAGCTTTTTAAAATACTGCAGTTCGGTTGCGTAGCTGGATTAGGTACATTTAGCAGAAGCAAGGCAAAAGCACTCAGGAAAAATGAGATACAGAACACGCAGTATTTCTTAGGAAGGGCAGAGTGCTACCTAACAGAGGACACAATCCTACGTGAACTGTGGCCCCTCCAGGCAGACTCACCAGCTGCCACATCAGCAGGCTGGTTCCCCAAACACACACAATCCTCCTCTCTCAGCTTCCTGTCTACCCGTCCCATCCTCCTGGTTCACTACTTCCCCCGATTTGCTCGTCCCCAGCCTTACCCATAAAAAGCTAGCGCCGGCCTGCGTGCTGCAGCCCTTGATGCAGCACCCCGTTTCTGGTTCTGGCAGAAAGCCCCCGGCACAGACAGCACCGACTTGCTCGCCTCCAGTGCGGGACAGCGTGCAAGTTCCAGGCACAACAAGCCCCCCAGCGCTACCGTGCCAAGCAACAGCTTTTCCCTTCCAGCTCAGACACTCTCAGCACAGTGCCGAAATGGCACAGTTTTCTCCTTCCTTTAAGGGCTAAATAGCTAACTTCTTGATTGAAATCGCATCTCATTTCATCTTAAGCCAAGAGCAACAGAAAACCTACTCAAACTTCTCTTATCCGCTGCTGAATTTGTATGTGGTCTGTCTCCTACTTACAACGAAGGTGACCTACAGCGGCATTCCTCTGTACCGGTTTTAGAAGCTGAATGGCATCAGTACGCTGTTTGTCCCCAAGCTCATCTTCCTCCTCCCTAGCTTACTACATTACCGCCCGTCACACCTCATCCCCCGCCGTCCGCGACTGCACCGCCTGTTCTTCTTCAAACACCATCCGCAGCAACCGGCTCGGGTGGCCCGCGCTACCCGCTGCCCAGATCCCGTTTGCCTACACCGACTCAGAACCTCATCCTTGCGTGTAAAGAAACCAAAACACAATCGTTTCCACCAACCAATACATCCTATTCTTCCACTGAGCGCTGCTTTATTGGCTCAAGACAGCGATAAGATGAGCAAGCTTGATACAAACCAATTAAGAGCAGTTCCTCCCACCTGAACCAATCCATACACCAGGTTCACAACACCGTAAGGAGCTTGCTACGTCGCTCGCTGCTCGTCACTACGCGACATCTGACAGCCCGTTCATCTACCACCACTGCGTAGATCAACACCTAAACCACCTCTATTCAGCTGAAGGTGAACATCGTGCTGCACAGGGATGGAAAGGGCTATTTTACATCCGTGCTACAGGCGACCCACGCGCCACTGCGGGAGGAACGGACACAAGTCAGAACTTGGGGCGAAAGGATCTGAAAGACAGGAATACGTCAGGCAGCTTACAGAGTACATTATGGGGAAAATAACTGGACAAGAAGCAACTCGCGTAGGAAATTCGTCGGTCGCATCTGAAAACGGAGATGCACGAATGCTTTGACAACATCAGCTAATTATGCAGACTAACGAATCAGGTCGCGAACGTGCCGTACTCATGCGTTTCAGAGAGGCAAACGCATCATCTATTGAACAGGCGCACAAGTATTTTTATTTGCACGTGTGATTTCGTTTACTTGGCCCAGAAAACTAACCTGTTTTCAACACCTTCCATTCATTCAGCCCTTCGCTCCTAGTTTCAGGAGCGCTGCGTTCGCCTGGCAATTCGCTACGAACAAGATTTTTAACTCAGATGTGTCCTCAGAAGTGTGCCTAGCTACAGTGAAAGCCTAACTGAAATCTGGAAGGCTTTTCACAGCCAGATCTTTCCTCCTCTACCAATCAGACTGAACAACTAACTTTCAGGCTTTCAAAATTAAGCCTACACCTAAGAGCTTTCAGGTGCTGCCTACAAGCAAAGCCGGGAAGCCAGTGCACGCTTAAAAGCGCTTACTTTAACTTGTGACGACTACCACAGCAGCCTTGGCTTTTCTGCTGGGGATATCGGGGTGGAGAGGGCACACAGCCGACGAAGGGTATGCAGATCTGAAGCTGTATAAAAGTACCCACCCACACCGCACCCCATCCCCCCAAAAAACACCCCAAACCCCACATCCCATTGCAATACAAAATGACACGGTGATCAAAGGTTTGGGGTTGTTTTTCAGGCCAACCTTCAGGTTACGAGGTCACACACAGGTTGACATTCACATCTACATCACGTGCGCAAGCATGAAGACGTATATTCTTACAAGTTGTATCTGTGAGTTAAACTTATTTCTACGAGGATCACATTTCAGGGCTCAAACTCCCTTTCCCACATTAGCGCTCACCCTCATATTTGTAAGAGGGCCACTGGCACTTCTCAGGAGACTTTTTTCTTTATCCCAATCTCTGGAGAAGGTGATCAAAGCTCATCACGAGCACAGCAAGGCAGAACTATAACCCATGTCTTTAGCTGAGCCAGCCAACACAAAGCGATTTCTTGGCGTGAACAATCTGCCTTTTTTTAAAAGTCATCTACTCTGCCTGCTTTAACATTTACTGCAGGAGATTCAGACGCTGCGTGTACCGACAACACTGGGAAAAGAGAAAGAAAAGTTGAAATGCATAAGCCTGCAGGGCAATTGGATGAGCTATGCCCATCCGCCCGGCTCGCTCTGCTCTCAGAGGGGAAGAAAGCGGTAAGGTGACGCTCCCCAAGGTCTGCGGACGACTTCGGCGATGCTCTTACCCGGCGCTACTTTTAGGGCCCTAAACCCAGTTCACTGCACATTTTAGACTCCAACATGTCAAGCCTAGCTTTGGTCCTCAGAGCTGAACAGTAGTTAACATCTAAAAAATCTATCAAAATCCCAGGAAAAACGTTAGCATGTTTTCATTTCATGCCCACTTCTGGATGCCTATGCTCACTTACTGGATCATCCCATAAATAGTGCTAGCATCTACTAACAACTCACCAGAATTTCTTAAAACAATGGGTTTACCAACACACCTACACAGGCTAGTAAATCAACTGCCATACCCCATCACTCCAGCAGACCAAAAGGTCTGGTTGTCCTGCCCCCGGCAATAGCCATTTCCTGACATTTTAAAAGGTGGAGGAGGGGAGAGTCTTAATGACCCCAGAGTGCAGTGCCCCGCATGAAGGCGTGGGACTGGAAGACTGCCATTCCAACTCCCACACCACAGGTTTTAGTCGGTTAACGTTGGATTTCATACTCCTTATCTTTGTGTAACTACATGCGTTTATTGCAGAGGGGTTTATTCAGCCTTCTACGGTTTTTACCAGGCTCTGTTTTAAGGAAAAGGCTTTGTGCTGAGCTCAGTAACACACCCCCATTCATTCAGAAAAGTAACCTGAACTGCCACAAAGCAGATGCTCAGCCTCACCATCCAGGACCCACACGCTAGGCTCTGTCACAGGCCGAGACTCACCGTCAGACAACCAAATCTAGATTCCTCCCTCGCGCAGTTACGTACAGCTGGGACCTAGCACCGGAACCACCAGGATGTACCTGCAGCTTCCCACCGGGCCCTACCCATACCCAGCCTCTCTCCCCACCAGCGCCCACCCCAGCCCGTGTAAGAATACGATGGTACAAATCTCAGATGCTCTTGAGCAGGTCTGCACCCTCCGCCCCAAATCTTCCCCTCTTTCTCCAGCCTGTCCCCCCACCCCAGCCCTACACGCCGCTCACCCCTTGCAGGGCTGCTGCTCTCCCTTCGCACCTTCCAGCCTTCGCATCCCACTCCCATCCTGGCCTCCGCCAGCTCCCGCACGCTGCCCCCCAAAAACGCTGTTACGCTACCCTGCGTCCGTACAGCTCTCCTGTCGTACCCCAACACCTCACCCCAGCCCCACCCCGGGCCATACATCCCTCTCTTCCCCGGAGCAACCCTGCAGCTCCGGCCTCACCCTACCCCACAGAGCCCCCTTTGCCTCCAGAACCACCCCCCGCCCCAAACACCCAGCCCTGTGCCAACCCCGCACAACCTATCCCACCTCCCACTGCCCTACCCTCAACCCCCCAGAGTCCTTCTACCCACCCCTTTGCCCCAAGCCCACCTCACCCCACCGGGGCCGCTTCCGGCCCAGCCCGACCCCCCGGAGCCTCCCCACAGCCTTCCCCGCCCGCCCAGGGCGGCCCGACGCTCCCGCCGGGCCCACCTTGTCCATGAGCTTCCAACATTTCTCCACCATCTTCTTGTCCACGGCGCCGGGTTGGTGCGGGCCGAGGTGGTGGTGGTGCGGCTGGAAGGCGTCCTTCATGAGCCCGATCAGCCCCCCGGGGCCCTTCTTCAGCGGCGCCGACATGAGGGCGGCGCGGGGGCGGCCGCGAGCGCTCCCACACCCGCGCCCGGCCCGTCGTCCCGTCCGGCACCGGGCCGCGGCCCTACAGGATAACCGGGAGTGTGGGAGCTCCGGCGGGCCGGGCCGGGCCGGACTGGGCCGGGCAGGGTAGGCGGCGGCAGCGGGAGCCGCGGGCGGTGGCGGCGGCGGCGGCGGGGGCGCCCGGCTCTAGCGCCGCTCCGCCCTCTTCCCCGGCCACGCCGCGCAGCGATTGGCGGGCCACCCCCACCCGCGCGCCCGGGAACGCCCCCTCCGCCGGGGTGGAGCCGGCACCGATTGGTCAACTCCCGCGCCCAGGGGGAGAGGGGCGAGCGGCGCCCAGGCCTCGAGGCCCCGCCCCGCCGCTCGTGGGGCAAGCGCACGGCGTCAGCCAGGACGGCGCGGCGGCCGCCATCTTTGGTGAGGGCGGGCAGGGCCTGGGGCGGGGCGGGGTCGCCATGGGAACGGCGAGGGCCGCGCTGCCCCGGCCCCGCCGCCCCCGCGCGGGGGGACGGATCCGGGCCCGGCGGCGCGGTTCGCCCGCGGTTCCCTTCCCCGGGGCCGGCTGTGCCGGTTTCGGAGGTTGCAAAACAGGATCGTTTCCCCTTTCCAGCAACAGGGTTCCCTTTTCTTCGAATGGCCGACGTCCAGCCCCGTGAACGGGGAAGCGGTCCCGGCAACCGCGCCGCGCCCCGGCCTCTGCCCGCCCGTCCCCCGCCGCTCCCGGACCGGGCTGCCCAAACGCCTTCGCTCTGCAGGGCCTCACTCGCCGTGCGAAACCAGAAGCCGGCCCTTAGCCCCCTCGAGGGGGAAGGGGCTGCGCCGGGGCAGGGACAGCAACCCAAGCGTGACCCCTCCCCAGGGACAGCACCCCAAACGCGACCCCTCCCCAGGGACAGCACCCCAAACGCGAGCCCTCGGCAGCTGCACAGAAACCGACCCCAACCCCCGAGGATGCCTCGCGGGGTGCAGGGTCCGGGACAGAGGATGCTGCAGCCCCCCCGGGCACCGGTCCTGCATCTCCCGCGCTGCAGCCCCCTTCCCAGGGATGGAAACGGGAATAGCTACTGGCACCTGTCTGCCGCCGGTGCCCCTGAGGCATGTCCCTCTGCAAAGGCAAAGGAAAAGCCCTCTGGAGCTGCTATCCCCGTTACCTGCGGCCAACAGGTCTCTGGGGTGGGAGCACGCACAGACTGGGGAGGGGAGAGCGGACAGAACAGGGAGAGAAAAGGAGACTTGGGAATAGCTCAATTTTTTGGCAGAGCCGACAACACCAAATCTTAAAATAATTACGACATGGGTTCAAAAGTAAGTTCTGTTTTTTCGCTGCCTCCAGATCCTCTTTTCAGCCTCCTTTCCCAGGCAGAACACCACTTCCTTTGTAAAAAAAAAAAAAAACCCAGCTGAGGATGGTACAGGACAGCGTCAGTCTCACAGCGCAGGGTTCAAGGAGGAAAGGACACAAAACAAAGCTGCAGTTTGACCAGCCTCACTCTGGGGAGCATGTTCCCACAGCACCGCGTTCCTCCACAAGTCTCTGCCGGGGACCAGGGTTGGTTGGTGGCTGATGGCTCACCCCATGGGTTCCTGCATAGCACGTGGCTTGCTACGGCAGCAGATGAGGAGGAAGGACAGCGGAAAGCAGCACGCAGTACTAGATACAGCAAGGCAGCCCTGCATGGATTGGTTATAAAACCCTCCGCCTTGATTTTACTGCCTTTGGTAAAGCTTGGTAAATATTTCTGGGACAGGCAGCTCCTTGTCTGGCTTTAATTACCTGGGCAAATTTTCCTAAGGATTATATTGACCTCAAATATGTCAACATTTATTGAGGCCGTGTTCCTGAGGCTTTTCCCATTAGATGCTAATGGATTCTGGCTAATAGTCAAGCCGGATTGACCACTGGAGGGTGCCCTGGCCAGCTCCGGGATACCACAAGTACCTGGGGAGAGGGCTGGAGAGGGTTACACCAGCTTTATGGAGCCAAATATAAAAATCATCATGGCCCGCGTCCAAAGAGATCAGGGAACACGCTTGAGCAATTACATTCCTAACTATCTGCTTCTCTGGGCATGATTCACTCCAAGTCGCGGCCGTATTGATGTGTGAGACTTCAAGCAAAGGTTGCTTTTGCTTGGGGTTGCTCCCTCCCTGCGGGAAAAAGGAGTCCAGCGCACCTCCACGGGGCTTCCATCTAACAGGGCCCAGGCCGTGCTCAGCACAGCGGTCACCGCTGCGCCGGAAAACCACATCACGCTGGTTGTTTTGAAATCACTTCCCTCCAGCCCGGCAGCCGAGAGTGCGTCCGGGTGCCTGCGCGCCTCTGATGCGCGGGTGCGGGTGGGTGCATTCTCTAGGTCCCTTGCTGGTGATACCAGCCAAGGCTGGGCGTGTACGTGCCCCCCTTCCCTGCTGTGTGCCCCACACAACCTGCCAGCCGGCTGCCAGGCCTACGCACACGCTCCCACCCCTCTGACCGCTCTGCGTGGCTGGGCAGCGATTTCAGACGCGCGTGTGTCGGCGCGCACGAGGCGCGTGCCAGCTTCTGTGCCTGCACACCCGCACAGGAGAACAACCCCCACCGTTGTCGCTGGCCCAGGCTCCCTTGGCTCTCCACACCTAGCCTGCCGCCCTGCCAGCTCCTCGGGCAGGGCTACTTGCTGGGCATCCCCGGGTTGCCCTGGCAGCAGATGGCCCTGCAGCTTCCCCACACACCAGCTCCCTGCTCCTGCTGCCCTCCCCACACAACGAGGTCTGCATCCTGCTGAGAAACTGCAGTGCGCCCAGGAATCACCTGCTCACTCCCAGGTATTTGGGGTTAATCACATCCTGAGCAGAAACAGCAGTTTAAAATCCTCTCCTCCTATTTTATAAGGAAGATCCAAACCCAGCTGCAGTCCCCAGGGGGAAACTCCTGCTCAGCACTGAGTGGGAGGGTGTGCCAGAGGGGAGAGCCAGAGCAAGAAGGGAGGAAGACACTGGGCTCGTTTCAGGCTGTGCCCTGGGAGAGTCACTCTGCCCACCACGTCCCCATTTCCCCACAGCTGAGCTGGGTCCGTGCTGGGGCTGCTCTGGGACTGCCATTCTGGGATGAGGTCCAGCCTACCTGATCAGAGCCATATCCCACAATTCTGCAGCTAAACATGACCGGTTCAGTGCTGGGGAGCGGGGCTGCCTTCAGACTATCCCGACGCTGCGCTGGGCACAGGGTGCGTTCTATCCCCACCTCTGTCATGGGAATGAGATGCTCGGCTGCTGCAAGGTGAAGGCAGACTTTGGGCCAGATACCTTCATTGCAGATAGCTGCTACTACAGCAAGGGTTGGCTTGAAGGCATGTTGAGGGACTGAGGTCTGCGCCAGCAGTCAGGACAGCCATCCTGGCAGAGGCACAGCAGCTCCACAGCTCTGGGTCTTGCTTCCTGGGGAAGAGGCCTTTTCCTCCACGTGCTGGGGGGGCCCACTGCCTTCCCTTTCTCCTCCAGTGTGTGATCACCCATTGCTGAGAGGGAGCACCGCTATCACTTTGCAGAATGCCTCTGAAGAGCAAGGGGAAAGGGAGGAAAGGGGTGAAGCAGCAGCAGCAGCCAAACATAGCAGATGAGTCTGGGGTCTTGTCTCCCTGCAGCCAGCAGGAATGTGCCTCTCCTGTCCCTCCCCTGCTGGTTCCCGGCCCCAGCAAAGGCAGGTATCACGGGGCTGTGGAAGCGGGAGCCAGGAGTACCAGGGCGAAGGATTGCACTGGGGTCCCTTGGGACAGCCTGGCTGCGGCTTTCACATCTGCCGCAGCCCCGCTCACCCTGTACCGGTGCAGCAGCACACTTACACCTGATGAGATACAAGAGGCAGGGGGGTCCAGGGCCCTGCCCGAAGCACCCTGCACCCCACTGCACCCTCCACTCCAGCAGGATCCAGGGGGGAGGCCACGGAGAGCGGCTCTGCCAGGCGCCAGCCTCTCCTGCATGCCTCTGAAAGCGCAAGCATGTGCTAGCAAGAGAGTCTGGGGTGGGGTTTTGGAAAGGGTCCTCAAGCCTTTGTGCACTGTGGCTACTGCCCCATCTTCACTGCAAAATCCCAGCCCTCAGTCCCAAACGAGCACGCACCTCTCCAGGGCAGCCACTTCAAGTAAAACTGGCTACACCTTGTCTCTGTGTCTGACAGGCGTCTGCATAAATACTGCCCTGGTACCGGTGTTGGAGCCGGAGGTGTGTATCAGCCAAGACTTCCTGGGGCGACCATCCCACGGCAGGCTTCCCCTGGGCCATTTGCCGGCCCTTGGTGTCTCTGGGCCAAGCCTGTTCAAAGAGCTGCTCTTGACTCTCTCTCCCTTCCTTCTTCCCCCCGGCTGCAGAAAGCCAAGCTGAAGAGAAGTACGGGAAAGCAGCACTGGAGGTTGACATGCTGAAAGAGCACCTGGAGAAGGCTGAGAGGAGCCAGGGACTGGGGCAAGCAAAGGATGCCCACTGCCCTGCAGGTACTTCCTAGGGACTAGTCCTTCCTGGCAGCAAGTAGCCAGAGGATGGCATGTGGCCGCCCTTGTGGGCTGCAGCCCCAGGGGCTGCCTGGGCTGTCCCAAGCGTCCCCGGTGTGCAGCGCAGCAGCTGCTTCCAGAGGCCAGAAACACTGCAGAGATGGCAAAGAGGAGCAATACGAAAAGCAGACAGTGGTAGGGATGCTGCAGTGGGGCACCCCCCTGGAAGTGCTTCCCCAGTGTAGTGCTGGGCTGAAAGGAAGGGGAGGTTTTTTGCTATGAGATTCACTCTGGTTCAGGCAGGGCTGGGGGCCAGGAATAGGGTGGGGAAGTGTCCACATCCCGCTGGCTCTGGGAGCAGAGAAAGGCTAGGAAGAAGTCACTGCTGGGCCAAGACACTGAGGTACTGGGCAGGGAATGGCCACCCAATATGGTTTGGATGGTGCCCTTTGACACCAGTGCTCAGACCAGGGTGGTAGTGTGGGTCACCTGTCAGGAAGCGTGTTGTCCCCATGGCAGTCCTCTGTGTCTCAGGCTTGCAGTTTCCTGGAGGGACATGACCTGGCAGGAAAAAGCTGACAACAAAGGGCTCAAGCGGAGGCTGTGGGACCTGGAGAAGGCGTTGGACCACGCACGGAAAGACAAGCAAGACATTCATGAAGGTGAGGGCAGAGGTGAGAGAGGGAGGTGGGACAGATGCCGGGACCCCACACCTTGGTGCTGCTGGGGGAAGCAAGCCAAGCTTACCCCATCTCTCCCTTCGGCCTCACCGCTCAGCCCCAATCCACGCTGTTTGCCAACCCCGCTCCCTCCCATACTGTCCGCGTGCAAAGGCTCTGGACGTGCACTCGTTTCACCCCAGACGCCTGTACTCAGCACAGGCAGAGGGAGACCACAGAGGCAGAGACTTCCCTGCCTGCAGAAGTCACTGCTTTGCCGTTTCCGTTAGCGCTCAAGAAGGGGCCGATTTTAGCAGAGGTAAAACCTCAGCCAGAGGTTTGCGGTCTTTGCCACATGCAAAACTCCGTGCTCATTTTCACTCTCCCACGCTCAGCAGAGAGGTAAAACTTTCCCTCCAGGCTCCCTCCTGCCCCCTCCCCTCCCGGAATTGTCACAGCTCTGCCAGGCACAGGAACCGCCTGCTTGTCCCCTCTATAGTCACCACGTTTGCCCCCTTTTTCCCTCTCTGGCTCCCAGAAATGACCCGCCGATGCCAGGAGCTGCAGAAGCAGACAGCAGCCCACAGCCAGCACTTGGAGGTGATGGTGAAGAGCCTGCAGGAGCAGCTCGGTATGGCCCCCTGGCATGCCTCTCCCTCCCCGGTGGGGTGGGGATGGGGTTCACGCCAGGGCAGCAAAGTGCCCCTGGGGGGAGTGAGGGGAGAGGAGTCATTCGCCACGTGCTGTCAGCACAGCAACAGCTGAAGGCAAAGCCTGACCCAGTGCAACCAGACCTAGGGAGATGCTGGCTGCAAAGGGAGTGCCGTGATCCCACCCCTGTCTCCAAGCCCTCTGCCGCCCTGGGAATGAGAAGGATTGGGCAGAGGCTGTGCCACACACTGCCCACACCCTCCCATGCACTGGTCATGCAGTGCCAGGCTCTTGTGCCCACGTTCTCAGTGTCCCCTGCCTCTGTCCCCACATCCCACAGCAACCAGGCTCCGGGAGGGCCAGCAGAACCAGGAGACGGTCAGCCAGGCACCAGCAGAGAGGGACAGGACCATCACCCAGCTGCAGGGCAGGCACGATGCCATGGAGAGGGAATATGAGAAGATCCTCCATGTGAGTGGGGATGTGGCTGTGGGTGGTTCCCTCTGGCAGCGTGGTCCTGGCATCTCACCATCCTCTTTCCCACCAGGGTAGCCTGGACCTTGCTCTGGCTGAGATGGCAGAGGCCAGCCAGCACTGGGAAGAGGTAGGAACAGCCATCACCATTGTAAGAGCTAACTTTCTGTGGTTTTGCAGATGGAAAATTCCAGTCCTAGAAAGGCCTCAGTTTCATCCTATGTTTGTGTGAACTGTTTTTCTTAACAATCCTGAGAACGGGCTAATTGGCAAGGTCAAATAAAAAATAAACACAAAGAAAGAAATACCACCCCTCATCAGAATGAAGACATTAAAAAATAACAGGTTGGAACAAGATAAAGAATTGCAGAATAAGATATAACAAAGACATACTGGTGTTAAACAGGGAACAACGGGAACGGTCACGCCTTTGCCTTAAAACAAATTTAAAAGTGGTACAAAAGTATAGCAACACGCGCCGGGTGGGCTGTAAACCTGGAGTGCTCGGCCAAGGAGAAACGGGGGAGGGGGTGAACCCGTCGGGAACTAGGGTATTCAAGATGTTCTCTAGTGCTGTGAAGCGCTCGCGCTCTCTCCTGCGCGGGGGGGATTCGCGATTGCACTGGCAATCATTGCAATGGCAATCGCGAATAAAACGCTGCTTCACTGAGATCCTGCCTGGCCTGCGAGCGTTTCTCACACTGTGGAGCGCAAGGAGCGCCTACATGAGTTTGGCCTCAACCCCCTGGAGATCCAGCACCCTGGGGCTCCTGGGACAGGACAGGCTCCCTGCCCCTACCTCCCTATCAGCACACTCGGAGAGCTTCCCCTATCTACCGCCCAACAGCCCAGCTGCCCCGGGCTTGGTGAGAGAAGATGCGTCCTGTCTGGCCCTGGATCGCTGTCACAGCCCTCTCCATAACACTACCCACCTGAACAGCAGTGTGGATTTGTCCTTTAATCACACCCCAGACGGGTGATGCAGGAACAGTGCTGTGATGCGGGGTGGACACTCACTGCCCGCAGGTTCACAGGGAGAAGGAGAGGAGGAGCACAAGAGAGATGTCCATGCAGGGGCAGACCTGAGCCAACAGGCTGAGAGGCGGGGGGGGGGGGTTCCTCCAGCACCCCATCGGTCTCCACTGCTCCGTTTTCCCTTCATACTGGCCCGAAGGTCAGTCCTGGGCTGAGCCAAGCCTCAGGCTCCCCAGTCCTCTGGGTCATGGCGTGGAGGGCGATGCCTCAGCTATCCTGGGAGCTCCCAGAGCCTGGAGCTGGGCAAAGGCTTCCATGAAATGTCCCTAGATATCCCTGGGGGCAGCTGGGCAGCCAAAGACACAGGCCTGTCTTCAGGTTAAAGAAGCCACCGCCATGGTTAATAAAAGCTTGGAGCCAGCCTTGGTCAGTGGAGAGGAGTCTCTGGGAGGTGTGATGCTGTGAGCCCCATTGCAGACAAGGAGACATAGCAGCCGTGTGTGCAATAGCCATGCTGAGCAGCGCTGTGTGCTCCCGGGGAGCTGGGCAGCGAGAACCGACGGGCTGGACCTGGCCTGGATTGAGGCACCGTGTGGCGAGCGTGGCCGGAGGCAAGGTGCTCCTGGGCTGCTAGAATGTCTGGTGCAGTCTCCTCTGCTCCTCCTGGTGTGGGATCTGCAGGGACACAGCAGGGGTATCGTGGCAGCACACATCCACCCACCTCACCACGCTCCAACCCTTGCCTCCTGGACAGGTTGGAGGGATCTTTTTACCTGGCCCTTGTGGCCAGGGGACCACGCAGCCCCCTCCTGCCAGCCTCACGGGTGCCAAGGAAATATTAGGCAGGGCAGGAGGGTGCCAGGACTCAGAGCAGTGCTGGGCTGTGAGCAGCACTGCCGTGAGGGTCTGACAAGAGAGGTTACCTGTGCGAACCCTATACTGTTGGCAGCAGCCACCAGCCAGGACCCAGGTCCCTTTGATCCCACCTCAACATGAGAGAGTCCAGGGGAGCCACTGGGCGAGGGCAGGGAGGGCATGCAGGAGCCTGAGACAGGGTCACTGTTCTCAAAGAACAGCAGAGGGGACAGCCCGATCTGGAAGAACAGAAGAGGGATAGCCATACAGGTCCTGGCACTCCACGGCAAGCCAGGTCCCCTGGAGAGGACCTCACAGGGCAGACCTGTGGGCACAACACCCATCCCATCATCCAGCCTTGCAGGACCCCATGGCCCTCAGCCAGGGCAGGACCACGCTGGGTCCCCAAAACCTACCGACTGGTAGAACTCATCGCCAGCAGGGTCGATGACCAGCAGCGTCACCTGGTCACCACAGGCACGGATCCTGAGCACCGTCTGCTGGTGGTCCAGCCCCTCGATGCTCTCACCATTCACAGCCAGGAGACGGTCCCCTTCCCTCATCCCTGCCTGCTCAGCTGGCAGTCCCGCATCCACTTCCCACAGGAATTGGCCTGCCTCAGTGGGACAGAGGGAGAAAGGGGAGATGCTCAGAGGCGTTCAGCCAGAGGGGAACTGGCACCACTGACCCCCGAGTGCTGGTGGGCACAGGGCTTGCATCTATTTCCAACCCTCAGACATGCCTTGCTCAGGGACAGGCTGCCCCCCTCAGCCCACTCACCTATGGCCCCTGAGCTGCAGTCATCCTCCTTGAGCAGAAACCCATAACCAGCGGGACCCTTCACCATGTGCAGCTCCCGGACCTTGAAGGGGAGCCACGAGGTGTCCGCCAAGGCGGCCGTGACCCGCAGGCCCCGCAGGCGGTAAAACTCCTCCACGGCACTGGATGCCACCAACACCGTCACCTTGCTACCGCTCTGCTTAAGCTGGAAGGGAAAAGCAGGGTGCTCAGCGACGCTGCCGGCCCTGGTCCCCCACCCACCAGCGCCAGGACCACCCACTTTTCGGGCAAGTTGCCTGTGCGAGTAGCTCCTCACGCTGGCCCCGTTCAGCTCCAGGAGCCAGGAACCCGGTGGTACCCCCGCTCTCTCCGCTGGCCCGTCCTGCCGCACCGACAGCTGGAAGGTGCCCTTCACACCTACCGGGAGGAGAGGCAGTCTGGGGTGAGCGGGGCGCCGCGTCGGGGAGGCTCGTGGCGCCAGCATCCCTCCGCCCGCTTTACCTTCCGGACCCGACACGCTGAAGCCAAAACCACTTTTGTCCCGCGTGATGTGGCAGAGGCGTGGGCGGATGTCAGCCGGCAGCAGCTGGGACAGGTCCCTACCCAGGGCTTTGGCTGCTTCGTAGGAGTCACCATCCAGCACCGCCAGCAGGACCTGGTTCCCGCTGCCCTTGATCTTCTGCACCACCTGGAAGGGCCCAGGCTGTGAATCCCAGGCAGGGTGCCCCTCCAACCACAGCCTGTGGGATCAGGGCCCCAGGGGGGGTGCAGTGGGGTCCCACACCCTCCATGCCCCTGGCTGAGGAGGACCTGGGCATTCCCACAGCCCTGGGTGCTCTCAGCTTACCCTGTGGTGGTCCATATCATCCACGAAGTGGCCATTGACCTGGAGGAGCCGGTCCCCATCCTGCAGCCCCCTGCGCTGGGCCAGCCCCCCCAGCTCAACCTGCCGGATGATGTGGCCTCGGCAGCCCAGCTCCTTATGGAGGCAGAAGCCGAAGCTCTCCGTGCTGCTCTTGCTCAGGAGGTAGAAGCGTGGCTCCTCCACACCCTTGCCATCTGCGTGGGGGTACAGCCTGTGAGCAGAGCGCTGCAGGGATTCTGATGCGGGTTCTCTACCCCATCCCAGGCTGGGATCTCCCTGGGATCTCTCAAGGGAGAGCCCAGGACCCCAGCAATACCCAGCTGTCCGAGTCCATGCTGTCACAGGGATGCCCTGAGGGGATGACAATATTTACCCGTGTCCTCAGCCAGTGACAAGGCAGGGTTGTCGATTCCATGTTTGGGGTTAAATTCGAATTTTCTGAAATTACAAAGGGCAGGAGAGGCCAAGTTAGTGCAGCACCACAGTCTTCCTCCTGCCCTCCCCAGCCCTACCATGGGGACCCCCATCACTCCCAGAAAGCGCCAACTGGAGCCGCAGTTCCAGTGCCTCCTCGTCCTTGAGGAAAGCCAGGAGGTGATCTCCCTCTTGGACTGTCCCTCACATCTCTCCCAAGCTAACAGCTCAGGGAAGACCCTCCTGGGGCACAAAGATGGGATTGGCAGCCACGACCCGCACCAACTCAACTAAGGATGTGCCACAGCCCGCTTGTGGGGCCACGAGCCCCGGGAAGGCCCTGGCCAGGGGGAGCTCAGCACTTACATGATGGATTGTTTGTCACCCTCGAGCCCTGCAGAGGGAGAGAAGAGGTCAGTGCAGGAGGCAGTGGACCGGGAGCAGACCCCATGCTCTTGAGCACTCAGCACTTGTCCATTTGCAGGCTGAGCATGTCACGCTAGGTGAGATGGCTTTGCTGAGTCCACGCAGCTCCCTGCGCCCCGCCACTCTGCCCCCCTGGCAGAGCCATTGGCCCCCCCAGCAGTGTCCTCCTGCATTTCAAAGCAGCAGGATACTCTAAGCAGCTATTGAGTGAGGGATGAGAAGGGTCACCAGGGTTCCAGAGAGCTGGCTGCAGCCAGGAGATGGAACCACAGGTCTCCCCCTGCGCATCTCCCTCTAAAACTCCTCCCCACCTCTTCCAGCACAAGGACCTCCAAACCCAAGGAGAGGAGATTCATGCCAAGAACCCCCAAAATGCCCATCTCCATTTTCCTGGATGCCTCCAGCTCCTTTCCATGGCCTGCCTGGGCTCTGACATTTCCTTACTCCATGCAGAAGCAGAGCCTGGAAGAGGTGTGTGGGGAAGGGTCTCCGCAAGACAAAGCCCCGCTGCCCCAGCACATACCTTTTGTTTGCTTCATGGCTGCAGGGAATGCGAGAAGGAGCAAGGTACAGGGTGAAGTGGCAGGGAAGCCAGTGTCCCCGCCTCCTCCAAGACGCCCCAGGTTTAATGGTTAAACAGCCCCAACATCTCGCCTGCCCTCCCAGTCCCAGGGTGCTGCCAGCCCTTGCCCAGTAGAGCTGGGAGCAGGGACCAGCAGCCTGGGACACCCAGCTTGGGAACAGATCCTGGTGTCCCAGCTTCCAGCTGCCTGCAAGGGCAGCCCACGGTGGGGAAGACCGACTGGTTTGGCATGGGCTGGAGCAGAAGTGGGCTGCCTCGTCCCAGCCCCGTGAGATGGGGAAGGGCCAGAGGCCTCCACTACAACTGCTGGAAAGACAGCTGCACCAGCACCTGCGCACTCCTCCCCCCTGGGAGAGCCCGGAGAGATGGAGTCTTGGCACTTCAGTGGGAACAAAGCGGTGAGCTTTAATGCTACCAAAGGTTTCACAAGCAAGCCTGAGTCCTGCCCCTCGGCACTGCTGTGGCTCAGGGCTGGGCCAGCAGCGGCCGGAATGCAGGGGCTGGGTCTCCACAAGGCCAGAAGAACGAGCCCCATTTGCTCCTGGCCTGGTCTCCGTACGGTTCTCCCACACTTCAGCCTTGCCCACAGATGAGGGCTGAGCCCCACGTACCCAGCACCTTTGACAGCCGTGGTAGCACCCGACCACTGCGCATCTCCCCGCGGATAAGGGCGCAGGGGATGTGCTGCCGGGGCACGCTCCAGCGTTTCCCCCCACAGCAGCACTGCTCCCTCCCTGGCCAGGGGATGGACAGCAGGTTAGAGGGTCCCGTGCTGCAGTTTCCCCAGCATCTTCTTGACCTCACTCTCGACTCGTAGGAACTTGGCTTTCCTCCAAGGGTTGGCAGTCTGTCTCCGGCTGCTCTCCAGGTCCTGCAGGATGAGGGAAAGGTGCTGCCGAACCCGCTCGCGGTCCCAGAAAGGTAGGTTCCTCCGCACCACGTTCAGGATATTGGACCAGTAGTCGGAGACGTCGGTGCCTGCTGTAAGGAAGACCAGTGCCCTGACGCCATCCCGGTCCATGCGCAGGCTGTGAAGTGCCCGTTTGCCGTCCTCACTGATGTCATTGAAGTACAGACTGCAGGTCGAGAGAAAAGGAGTGAGAGACACTGTGAGGGCAGGACGCAAAGGCAGACAGGGGCTCCCCGCTCACTGCCACGGGGAGGGACACTGGGTCAGAGGCATCGCCGGGAAGAAAAAGGGCAGAGTGAACTCACTGCACTTTGTCCAGTGTCGCGTGACTTTTGGCCACCTCCACCACGCTCAGGGCACCTGTGTCCGTCAGGGAGTTGTAGCCCAGGTTGAGCTCCTGGAGGTGCTGGTTCTCGGTCAGGTGCTGAGCAATGACCTCGGTGCCCCGGTCCCCCAGTGCGGTGTGAAGCAGGGACAAATGGGTCAGCGAGCGGTTGCCTGCCAGTGCCTCGGCCAGGTATTGTGCCCCCTGCTCCCCCACAGGGTTATTTGCCAGCCTGTGGACACAGGAGCTCAGGGCAATGCCGAGGCTGGGCAGAGGTGCCAGGGCCAGGGCACGTGGGGGGCAGCAGAGACAGTTTCATGCAAGGACAGAGGCAGAACTCACCGCAGGTTGCTCACCACACACTTGTCATGCAGGAGCAGGTCACGGATTTCCTTGCAGGCATCGGAGCCCAGGCTGTTGAGCTGCAGACTAAGGCACAGCAGAACGGGGGGGGGGGGTTGGGGGCGCAAGACAGAAATGGCTGTTATGTGTGGGGCTGGAAACCCTGCTCTCTCCATCTTCCATCACCCTTCCCACCACCATCCTACTTGGGCTTCCCCAACAAGGCTTCGTCTCCAAAAGGGAGCACATTGGAACTGCACCAGAGCTTGGGTGGCGTCAGCCAGCAGAGTCAGTGCCAGCAGAAGCAAGGGAGGGGAAGGGGGTGCAGGGTCAGCAGGGGGTGGGTGAAGACGTGAGGAGGGATCAGGACTCCACCAAGCCCTCCTGAGCATCTGGAGGAAGGAAGTGCTGCAGAGCCCTGCTGCAGAGTCCATCTCTGCTGAGCAAGGCTCGCCACCCCCTGGGCGACAGGAAGACTGCAGTTCCACAAATGGCCTGGAGCAGAACCCACCCCTTTGCACAGCCCAGACTCCCACCCTTGGGCTGCCTATTTCCTTCCAGTTAGCAGTAGCAGAGCTGGCTACAAGGGGATGCTGGGTGGCCCCGGGGGGCCTAGCAATAGGAGGGAACTGGGGAGCTGGCAGCCCTGCCTGTGGAAGCAGAGAGCTGCCCAAGGAGTCCTACTGGACTGCAAATCCCAGCATGCAGTGCCCTAGCAAGGCTGCTCAGGGAGTGTTGCATGTTGGAAGCTGTAGTCCCCTGGGTCTGCACTGAGTATAAACAAGGGCATGCATGCCCTTCCCTACTTTTGCCATGCTTGGGCTCCTAGTGTATCCCTGGGATGGGAAGAGGTGAGGGAGAGCCCAAGTCCTGAGCACTGCCCAAGGGCAGAAGGTGGTACTCACTGGAGAGCTTTGCATCGCAGAAGGACAGGGAAGAGGATCCTCAAGCTGCTTGTGTCAAGGTTGCAAGAGGTCAGGTTCAGCTCCTCCACCTCATGGCATGTGGTGCCCATGACAGATGCCAGGACAGAGCACTTGAGAGGGGTCATCTTGACAGATGAGAGGTTGACAGTCCGGAGGGAGCGGATGGCCTCAGCTGTGAAGCGCTCATTCTGGAACTCATGCAGGAAGAAGAGGTAGTCCATCAGCTCGGAGGGGGGTAGCCCCTTGCGGCTGTTCCTGATGACAGTCTTCTTCATGGCCTTGGCGATCTCAAAGGCTGCCAGGTTCTTGATGGAGCAGCCCAACTGTTCAAGGATGGCACGGTTACGGCGGGACAGTATCCCACCCATGAAGATGGGGAAGAGCTCAAAGACCTCATCATTAGGGGTCTCATCAGGGTGGCGCATGGGGCCCTCCATGCCCAGGATGCTGGAATTGATCTGATCCAAGACATCGTCATTGTAGTAGTCCTCCTCTTTGAACAGCTCCTCTGCCATGGTGTGGGCAATAGCATCCCGGTCCTTACCACTCAGCCGGGAGAAATAGCGAGGGAAGATTTTGAGCAGGTTGAAGAGCACTGGCAGGAAACGCAAGGGCAGTACCTTGGAGATGATATTCACCACCACGACGACATCTTCACTCACCTTCCCAATGATCTCTGACAGTTCCTTCCCCACCCTCTGTGCCAGGGTCTTCTTCTCACCCAGCACCACATACAGGGCTGCCAGGTACTCCTGCATAGCAGGGATGGTGAAGACAAAGGTGTGCTCTTTGCCTGGCTGCACACACGGAGTGAGGAAGAAGCGGAAGACGTCACTGCGGAAGACCTCTAGGAGGTTGAGCTCACTTTCAGTCTTCATCTCCACCTCAAAGCACTGCTGCAGGTCATCCTCTGAGAAGCAGGTCTTGCGGGACATCACCCCTTCGTAGGCCAGCTTGCCCACCGTCTTGGCCACGTACTTCATCATGGAGATGTTGGTGGGGTCAGTGCTGTCCAGCACCTCCCCGCTGAAGTTGAGCCTCAGGAAGCTGGTGTAGATGCCAGTCAGGGTCTGGCTGGGAGGCACCGTTCTGGTGAAGTAGAGGAAATGCAGCGTGGTGCACACAAGCCAGCAGTAAGAGGGCAAGAAGCAAGCAGCAGCTATTTGGTTGTGGCGCTCCAAGTTCCTCGACAACATCTCCACCAAGTTCTCCTTCTCACCTGAGCTGCTACCTGCGCTGTCCTCTCCGCTACAGCCAGGCTGGCTGAGACGCATCTGGAAGTACAGCTTCTGCAGGTTGGTGTCAGAGAAGCCACAGATCTCAGCATAGCGACCCACATACTTGCCAGGGATACGGCGCACTGCCGATGGGCGCGTGGTGACAATGATGCTGGCCTGGAAGCAGAGGGCTGGGTGAGTTTGGAGGTGGAGCCACTCTGTGGCTTTGACCTAAGCTCAGCAGGGTCCCAAGTACGTAACCCACGTATGGGTGCATGAGGATCACACCGTCCAGGGCCTGGGGTTCAAGAAGCTGCTGCCCAGAGGGCATTGGGTCAAATCTGGCCCAGGCAGAGGGGACAGAAGAGCTCTCCCCATCCCCTACTAGACATCTAGCAAGTCTGGAAGATCAGAGCCCAGCAGACTGCCTTCTTTGCCTTACCAGGCCTCCCCAAAGACCCCAGAGACAAGTAACAGTGACATGAGACCACCCTGGTGAGTCCCTCCAGGAACGGAGGCTGCCTGTTGGCTCACAGCCAAGCTGAACTACAAGCAATTAGCACAATGGCCATGCCTGCAATGCCCCAGGGCTCACCCCCAGCCATTCTCCAGCAAGAAGGAGCTCGAGTGAGACACTGACCTCTGGTAGGAGGTATTTTCGCAGCAGGTTGACCACGATGGCAGAAGGAGGCACAGGCTCATTGGGGTCACAGCACAGCTCTGTGCCAGCCAGACGGAAGTCCAAGTTGAGGCGCTCCAGGCCGTTGAGGATGAAAAGCACCTTGAGGTTAGAAGCACCCAACGTTGGCACCACGTCCTGGAGGTGCTGATACTTCTTGGTTACGAGGCGCCGCAGGGAGACTGGGGCATGACTATGGGACAGGTCCTCACAGGAGAAGGGGATGACCAGCTCAAAGCGGGGTAGGAGACCATGGCACCAGTCCACCACCATCTTCTTGATGAGGGTGCTCTTCCCCGTGCCCACAGTGCCGTACAGCACCACGTTCTTCACCTGCCGCCCGCAGGCATCCACATCAAAAAGGTTCTGAAGGCTGATAACCCGGCTGCAGGGCTGCTGGAGCTGGTTCTGGATGGTTAGGTCAGGCGAGGGCTTCAGGATCTCCTCCAGGGAGCTCTCCCGGATCACTGGGTCCACGTGGACTGCGTCCAGCGAGAAGGAAGGGCCAAACTGCCTCTCTTCATTGGGCTGGTGGCTGAACCATGCAGACAGACTCTTCTTGTGTTTCTTGATGGCATCTGGGAAGAGGAAGGCGCTTGACAAGACAAGGGCTTCTCACTGGCAGGGAACTGGAGAAGTTGCCCGCCCCAAGCCACTGCAGTGAGGTGGCTGCAGAGAGGAGGACAGAACCCAGTTCCTGCTAACCCTCACACTGCCCAGGACAGCAGCTGACCCCAACCCTCTGTGTAGGACCCTCCATCCTTTTCAGCACTGGGCTGCAAGCTTACCAGAAGAGGCCACATTCCTCAGGTGAGACAAACCATGTCGAGAGGAGCTGGGCTGGACAGAGCGCCCCTGGGACCCTCCCTGGTAGCAGGCACAGCCCCTGCAAGAGGAGGGAGAGTGTCACAAGAAGGCAGGGGCCAGAAGCTCCAAGCCCTGCCTGGGGGAGGATGGGCAGATCACAAGAGACTGCCGTGGGAAATGCTGCATAGAGCCAGCTCACCCCTTCCTTCCCCCGCACCAAGGCAGAGCACAGGGCAGGGGCAAGGGCACGGCTAGGAACCAAAGGCAGGTCAGAAAGCCATGTGCTGTGCATCCCCAGAAAACCCGTGGTGAGGCAGAAAAGTCGGGCTGAATCCAGAGCAGGCAAGGGAGTTGGGTCTGGGTTGTTTTCTAGGTGGAAGCAAAGCAGCGTCTCTGCCCGCAGACCCCTGCCGATCCAAGGTAGCCAAGCTCGGCCACCCAGGTCTCGTGGGCACAGTGAGCCAGGCCCCAGCTGTGTGGCACTGTACCTGGAGAGGGAGACGCCGCTTGTGCGAAGCATCTTCCTGAGGAAGGAGCTGCCTGCAGTGCCTGGAGGGGAAGAAAAACGCACGTGGTCAGGAATGACCTTCTCCAGCTCAACAGAGCTAACACCACCGGCTTCACGTCTTGCCGGGGTGACCCACAGACTGCACAGGTTCTGCTGTGCAGCTGGGGAGGGACGTCGATCAGCAACAGGGCTTCCCTAGGGGCAGGACAGATTCAGGGTCACGGTCCCACAAGTACAGAGCCCAGCTCACCTGGCACTGAAGCAGCACACACATACACACGCCGGGTTCCCCTGCTCCCTGGCAGGGATCCACAAAGCTGGGTCCAGCTGCCCCAGGGCAGGCAGCTCTGGCATTGCATGGCCCGCGACATCCTCTGCCTGAAAGAGAAGGGACAGCCCCTGGGTGCCTGAACCAGCCCAGCTTTGCACCCTAAGGTTGTACCTACTCCCAGCCCAGGGATGCATGGATCAGGAATGACCTGCTGGGAAGCAGTGGTGGGCCGGCTGGCAGAATGGCAGGTGAGCTAGCAGAAGCACGTCCCACCTCAAACTCTCCATCCGGCACCCTTACAGAACTATGTGGGCATTGCCAGGGGGGGTTGCAGCTAGGAGGGCAGCAAAGCTGGGCCAGAGGAGGTACTCACCAGGAGCTGAGGCTGGGCAGGAGCAGACAGCATGGAAAAGCAGAAAATAAAGGCAACCCCATTATCCACACGCATAGTGGTTTCCCCCCTTCACGTCCCGCGCTGGCATGCCCTGGGGTGGCCTGCCCTGCCAAGCAATACTGTCCCTGGGCAGGCAGCCCTTGCCATGTCCTCGCTGGGCCTGCCAGGCCGAGGCTACAGCACGCAGGGATGCTGAGCACAGCCTCCTCCCATGTAAAGCAGCCGGGGAGGCTGCAGCCAGCAGTAGCCGTGGCACAGGCTGGCAGGGGGCTGCAGGGGCTCAGCTGGCCCCTCCAGGCTGCACTGGGTGATTTTTTTCCCAGGCAAAGCATCCATCTCCAGTGGTGGATGAGGGGCTCAGCAGCTCCGGGGTGCTCAGGCAGCTGTCCCGCATGGGGCGGCTCTGGGGGCAGAGCAGGACAGGGTCAGCAGTTCTGCCCCACAGAGATGAGGATCAGCACCCTGCCCAGCCTTAAGTGCCCAGATACGGTGCCGTCCCGCAGAACCGGCTGTGCCGGCGCTGACTCAAGCTCCCGCCCCGGATCAGCAGGGTGATCCTTCAGGTGCACAGATTGTGTTCACAGCCCCCAACATCCTGAGAAACTGAGGCACGGGAGGAGGGTGTAAGCAAACCCCAGGAGATAGGAAGGGGCAGCATGCACATCTCTGCATTTGGCCTCCCCCAGGAGAGGGGGAGCAGGGCAACGGCTTGCTCACACCTCCCACAGACTGGGCTTTTTGCATGTTATCCAGGTGGAGAAACTGAGGCACGGGAGTGGGGACAGCAGAGCTGACCTTGAACCTGGGTGCCCCAGCCTCGAGGCCTTCGCAGAAAGCCAACCCCAGCGCATCCCATTCCCAGCTCCCGGCTCCTTCCTGGTACCCTTTGCCCCCAGGGCACGCCGCCACGAGGAGGGCCCCACGTCTCGCCTGCCTGCTGTGACCCCCCTTCAGGGACCGCTGGCCCACATGCCCTTGCCCTCCCGCGACCGCGGCCTCCCTGCTTCTGTGTCCGGAGGGACACGGTGGCTGACACCCTGGCCACGCAGGGACCTGGATCCCAGGGCAACGGTGAGGCCAGCGCTGAGCAAGGCGAGAGCTGCCAAAAGCGGGTTACCTCCAGCAGGACTCCTCGCCAGGGGGGTTGAGCCCACGGCTCCCTGCGTTCGTGCTGCCCGTGGGACCCGTGGAGGAGAGCTCGGTGCTGCTCAGCCGCCCCCGTCCATTCCCGTCCCGGGAAGAGGTTTCTCTCCGGAGGTGGCTGTTTTACAGCTGTAACTTCCTGCAACGGCGTCCGGTCCCATCCCGCCCCGCGCACGGCGGCGGGGAGGGCGGCCATGGCTCCGCTTTGCGATGCGGCGGAGGGACCAACAGGCACAAAGCCAAGGGAAAACAGCTGTACCCCCAAAAGCAGGGATACAAACGTTATGGGGAGAGCCCTGGGGTCTTACCAGCAGCGCTGCGGCGGTTTTCCTCCGGACACATCTGGTGGCTCTGCATCCCCAGCTGGTGCCTGGCTGTGCAGCAGCAGCACAGACAAGTCCTGCTCTGGAGCGAAATCCCCCCACGCTCAGCTGCCACCACCTCACAGTGCACAGAGCGGGACAACAGCAGCCCCACAGGGAAAAAAGGCCGGGAGACGCTGTGCTGGCAGCACCACCTGCTTCTGCTTGGCTGTGCAACACACGTGCACGGACACACACACACTGACGTATATACCTACTCTCTCGCTGCTTGCAGATCTGCTCTGGCAACCCAGTAAGGTGGCGCCGAGACCAGAACCAGCGGGGCCGCATGCACCCCGCTCGGTCCCTGGGTGCTGTCCCGGGATGCGCTGGACCACCCCAGCCAGCCACAGGCAGTGCTGAGGCTGAGGGTTCGCAGCCAGGTAACCCTGGGGGCCACACACCCCCCGAAGACCTGCACATAGCCCACGCAGCCGTGCACGTTCCTGCACGCCTGCGCACACGCTTGGCACCCGTTTCCAGCAACGTGTGCAGCCACCTCCCCGCGTGCTGCCCCCCCCAGCACGCACCCCCCCACCCCGATGGAGGGACGTCCATCCGTGTACCGGGGCGCACACATCTCCCCTGGCATGCACACCCTCTGGCCGCTCAGGGAGGGGAGCCATCCAGGCAGTACACTATAAATATAAGTTTTATTGATGTGTGAAATCCAACGAGTACAGCTGGCGTCTCAGAAAGACTGAAATAAGCCGCAACACCTCCGCCTGCTCCACATCTCCTGGGGCCCTCCAAACACTGGTGAACACCAGCAGCAAGCGGGGACCCAGATACCCTGTTCTTGCGGGGCACTTACCTGCACGTGCAGCACAGCCCAGAGAGCCAGCAGGGCCCTGCCAGCAGCCCCGTGCTGCCCTCAGAGCCCAGGGGCTCATCTCCACCCTGCCTGGTTCCTGCCAGGCTGCAGCTGTGGGCACTGGTACCCTGGCCCTGCTTTGCAGCCTCCCCCCAGCAAAGCAGGAGGACCCAGGCAAATGCCACCCACGCACGGTTACTGCAGCAGCTGTGTGAGCAGACCCCCTTGGCTTTGAGCTGTTATCCGCATCTTACTTTGGCAAACGGTCCCAGAAAAAAAGCAGCTCACCTCTGCTCTCGTGGGTTTCGCCATCTGCACCTCTCTGCATGGTCCACCCTTGCCCTGTAGCACACGTACACCCCACTGTACCCCCTCCTCTGCACAGGTGGTCAAGGTGAAGGCTGGAAAACCACAGGGATCCGGCGTGGCAGGGGTGCACGCCAAGATCCCAGGCAGCCCTGAGCTGCCTGTGGCACCAGGAGCTCCCGTGGCAGAGGGACAGGACAAACGGTGCCCACGCGGTGAGAATGAAACACTGGTTTATTGCCTGATTGGTGAGAGGGGTGACAGCCCCATCCCCTCCCTGCGCTAGCCCAGTCTCCCCTCCAGCAAACACCAGCTGGGCAATGACGCGTTGGCTCTTCTTGTGCGTGTGACAAAGGTGGCCTGGACATGCATGGAGGTGCGAGGCCATACCCCTGCCTGCCTGTATTCATAGCACGCATGAGGGAGGGTCAGTACCTGATACAATCCTGCCTGTGGGCTGAAGGAGCCAGGCTGAAGGGGCTGAAGCAGTTTTAGATGGGTCGAGGTTCAACCAGTGCTCCCCAGGGAGCCGGAGCCATGGCATGAACCACATCCTCATCCATTCAAAGTGCATTGCAAGGGAAGGCAGGGGGCAGGAAGGGAGAGGAGGTGTGGGGGAAGAAGCCTGCTCTCCTCCATCACACTCCTCGTGATTATCCAGACGCGTTCCCTGGTGGGATTCCTGCAGCCAGAAGCACCCACAGCCCTGCTCCCCTGCTCTGATAAAGTGCATCCCCGCTGCTGCATTCCAGGCCAGCACAGGGGTGCTCCTCACCTACTCAGGACAAGGCAAGGCCCAGCCTGGGCAACCCTGGCCCCACACCACAAAAAGACTGGTGTTATTACCAAGGTGTCCTGCCACAGCCCGGCTCAGTGCCCATCCCACCATAAAGAGACTGTCCTGGAGAGATGCCCAATACCTCTCTCGCCCTGCTCATGCTGGGAAGGGGCCACCCGGGCAGAGGAGGGGCAGTAAACCCCGAGTGCTCAGCCTGCCACACCAGCCTGCAGGGCTCAGTGCAAACGTGCTCGGTCCCTTTGCGTTTCTCTGCGCCTTCCACCATCTCTGGGACTGTCCTCGCCGGGAGGGAAGGGACAAGGGATGGCCCCATTCCGGCATCACAGCTCAGTTTACGCTTCGGGCACTGTTTGCCCTTGGGCATCACCGAGGTTGCCTTCGCCGGGACGGGGCCTGCCAGACCCAGGCTCTCCGTGGCACCGGGTGCCCAGACCCGTCACTCATCACGGCCCCTTTGTACCAACACTTGCTGGGAGTGCCGGTGCCCTTCTCCAGGGTGCCTCAGGCCTCCTGCTCCCCTGGCCCTGGGCACAAGGAGCACCTGCCTCATGATCCCCACTCCCCAGCACCCTTGGCCAGCTTGGGGACACAGCCATCCTCCACCTCCAGACCTTGCCCTGGCCCTCTGCCCCACAGTGGCCATGTACCCCGTCAGCCAGGACTCTGCAACCCACACAGTCACCAGCGCAGGAGGGTTGGGCTGTGCTCAACTGTCCTGGAGATCCTGGGGGTGCTGTCAACTGCCCCATCCAGGACAGGCAGGTCCAAGCGGCCGCTTGGGAAGCGGCCTGCCCTGGCCATCTCCCTCCGGCCACACCGAGCTCGAGTAGCCCATCCCATGGGGTTTCTCTGCGAGCAGCAGAGACTGGCCCGGGAAGGCTCCAGTGGCAGCATCCCTGCGCGTGAGGGACATGGGCAGCGACAGTCACGGCTGCCTGCTGGCAGCCCCCTCTGCTCCACATGCGGGCCATCGCTACTCCGCCTCGTCCTGGACCTTCTGGGAGTGGCGGTGGCTGCGATGGCACAGGGGCATCCCAGGAAGCACCGTGTGCTGGGCGCAAACAGCAGCAGGACACAGCGCTGGGAACAGCAGTGCCTCCGATATGCAGGAAGTGGGACCCACCACGGCGGTCCCTGCTGCCAGGCAGCGAGCAGGAGGCAGGAGCTGTGCAAAGCTGCCCCACTGGCACCTCGCGCCGCCTTGGTATCCATCCAGGGGAAACACCCCAGCCCAGCAGTGCACACCCTGCGCTGGGCAAGGCTTAATTATCCACAGCCCAAGAGCAGGAAAGAAGTAGGGCAGCGGTCCCATCAGCCCCACAGACAGCGAGATGGAAAGGGGTGACAGTGCACAGCTCCACCATCCCCCTGGCTCCCTGTCAATCCATCCATGGGGTAACAGAGCAGACAGGGGGACCACTCCCCACTTGGCTGTACCCTCACTGCTGTGGCTGGCACTGTCATGCCCAGGAGGCTGCAGCCCCCCAAGCAGGCATGGATCCACTTCAGAGCATGGCACAGGGCTGGCAGTGAAGGAAGATCCAGGAGCAGAGGGGAATTTTGTGAGGGATATCGTTCAGTCAGACAAGAGCCGCTGGGGAAAACCCCAATGCTCAGCATGGAAAGGGCATCGGGGCATGTCCTGCTTCCAGTCGCCCTGTGCAGGAAATCCCCATGGCTGTAAGCTCCTCGCAGCAACGCTGTCCAGGCAGGGGAAACCCGACCTTGCCGAGTGCCCAGCATCAGTGCTGCCACACGTCCGCCATCCACCTGCAGGCCAGCCAGACCCTGCTGTGCGGAGCAGTCCCAACACGAGCCAGCAAAAGCAAAGAAGAGTCTCGAGGATTTTGCTGAAATCTGGCATTTGCCGTGCAATCCCCTGCTGCTCAGACAGTGCCAGCAGCAGCATCTCACTGACTGCACTTGAACCAGGGCCCAGCACGCCAGGATGGAGCAGAGCTGCCTTCCCCATGTCCGTGCTCACTAAAAAGCGGTGGGTACCCACGCGCGTGGGCGACCACAGTGCGGTCCCGTCACACCAGTGCCAGCACACCGAGCCAGGCCTGTGCTAGGCAGCACGCTGTGCTCCTGGCACGGCAGCACGTGCAGATGCCCCGGCAGCTCTGGTCTCAGCTCTGTTCCTTTGGAGAGCCAACAAGGTGCCGAAATGCCTTCCCCTCTGCAAAGGGGTGTGGAGAGGCAGGTGACTTCGGAGGAGCCACCAGAAAAATTGCCAAAAGGGACCTTTTCCTGATACCAGTCACAAAGTGCAAAGCCCTTCCCAGTGTCAGGGTCACCCAGTGCAAACAATCCGCTCCAAGATCTCACCTGCTTTCCAGTTCTGGCACTGCCAGGATGCCCTTCTGCACAGCGTTACCCTTGGAGGTTTGCACTGTGACGAGGCCGGGCGTCCCTGGGGCTGGCATCCCCGCCTTGCACAGCCAGTGCTGAGGGAGACTCGTTCTCCCTGTTCTGCTGAGACAGCCACGGTTGTGCCGGGGGAAGAGGAGTGAGATTGTGCAAGGGAAGGGCTCAGGGCCAGCTCTTCTCCTGCAGTAGAGGCTCCAGCGATGGCATGGCTGAGCCCAGCCCTGCTTTTCACAGCACCTGGCGCTGGTGGGATGTGGGAACCTAAATCTTCCACACAGTACTTGAAGGGACCAGTCACTTCTCTCCATGTTGGTTGATTTCATCCTCTTGGCTCAGACCCCAGAGACAACACAGACAGAATGGGAGACTCCCTAAGGTCTGAGAATACTGTCCCATTCCCACAGATCCTGCCACATCCCCAGGTTTGAAAATCCCATCTCTGAGAACGGTATCCAAGCAGAAGTCTGAGACAGTTCCCTAAGTACTTCTCTGCCTACTGGCTCCCTTTCCCCTCCACGCAGACTGGGAAGCAGCAGGGTTTATAAAGAAAGAAAGAAAAGAAAAAAGAAAGAAAGAAAAAAGAAAAAAGAAAAAAGAAAGAAAGAAAAGAAAAAAGAAAAAAGAAAGAAAGAAAAGAAAAAAGAAAGAAAGAAAAGAAAAAAGAAAGAAAGAAAAGAAAAAAGAAAGAAAGAAAAGAAAAAAGAAAGAAAGAAAAGAAAAAAGAAAGAAAGAAAAGAAAAAAGAAAGAAAGAAAAGAAAAAAGATGAACAAAAAGAAGGGGGGATTTATGCAGAAAGAAAGAGGGGATGCAACAATTTCTGTGGCTACGGCAACAGGAAACACTAAAGCATTGTGCAACTTGACCTACTGCATCTTTGGGCTCTTCTTAGCACTGACACACATGCTGCTGGCCAGGGTGAGCAACAGGACTACGTGCTGCGCTGCCGATCCATGCTCTGCAGGAGTCTCTTCCTGGCTTCAGCCCCAGGATCAGCAGCACCACGGCGCTGCTCCTCTCCTACCCAGAGCAGCCGGCTCCTCTTAGCCTCGCTCAGCAGACAGCCGCCTCCGCGGGACTGTCCCCAGTGTCCCAGTGTGTTTGGCGGAGAAGGACAGTGCTGGGCAGGGGTGCCAAGAGAGGATCCAAGCTCCATGGGGTTCAGCAGTCCTGGGGGAGAGGGTGGCACGTGCCAGGGCTGTACAAAACTTTTGCAATGAAGAGTGCGTGGAAAGGTTAAAACAGTTCCGAGACGTCTCAAAACCCTTCTCGACTGAGCCAGGCCTGGCTGGCACCTACTGATGCCTTCACCGTGGTCCATGACTTGCTAGGAGCACTGTGTCCATCTGCAGAACCATCTCTCACAGCAGGCCAGGTCCAGGAACGGCACCGGGGCCCCGCAGCCCCTTTATCTCTCTGACTTGACTTTGTACCTGAGGACCAGGTAAGCCAGGAGCCGCAGGATGATGAAGAAGATGCCCAGGATGAGGAAGTCCAGATAGAGCTTGGCCTCCTCCACGTCCAGCTCCTGCAGGATCTTGATGGGTTTTTGGAAAGGGCAGAAGTCCTCGAGGCACTCCAGGTCCTCACGCTCCATGGCATAGATGGTGAGAATGACGCCTTCGAAGCCGTACCTAGGGCAGAGCATACCACAAGAGTCACTGCGTGCCCCAGGCGTTCTCTCCCCGTCCCACGGAAGCCCAGGGCAGGGAGTTTCTGGCCAGAGCGTGGGGTCCCACCTGACATAGGAGACGTAGGAGCTCCACTGCAAGTAGGTGGGGATGGTCTTGAAGCTGACAAAGAAGCCCGAGAAGAGCAGGACAGGTATGGCAGTGACAGGTCCCACAAAGGTGGCCACCTGGGGAGCAGAGACCACTGGCTGTCACATCCCTGTCCCCAGATACACTGTCTGTGGCACTCACGCCTGCCTATGGGCAATAGTTCCCTCCACCCCTCCTTGTCACAAGACCCCCTGCAACTCTCCCCCCCGTCTCCACATAACAGACAAAGCTGAGGCCCTGTCTGACCTGTAGGGAAGTGGAAGCAGCACCGATGAGAAGCCCAAGGGACTGGGCCACCAGGGCCGTGGCGGTGGCCAGGGCAGAGAAGAGGAGGAAGCGCGTGGCTTCAGGCGGCTGGCCCGTCATCCAGTATACGATGCTGCAATATGCGATGGGGCAGATCACCTGGAGAGGGGCAAGCAAAGAGACCACGCTGCTGGACCCTGGGCATCCTCACCCCACAGACCTTCCCCGGGGGATGGAGGGGCACAGAGACCCCCTCAAAGGCCAGCCTGGGGTACTGGAGTAGCCAGGCAATCGGCTGTGCCAAGGAAGGCACATCAGCATCAGGACCACACTGTAGCCCAGTCGAAAGCTCACCTGGAAGGGCACATCTGCCATGGTTTTTGCCAGGTAATAGGCCTTCAGGCTGTACCAGTAGTTCAAGTGCTCTCGTAGGAATACAGACATCTCCTGAGGGACTGCAGAGAAGCAAGGAGTTAGCAGCCAGCCGTGCCCTGGTCTGGGCTGCTCCAGCCCCCACTCCCACCTGCCCCAGTGCAGGTAGATGCAATGCTGCCCCAGCACAGAGCACCAGGCAACCTCCTGCGCCACGAGCGGGTGCTCAAATCTTCACCAGGGAGAAAAGTCAGTGACCGAGGTGGGAACTTTCTGCGTGGGAAAGTCAGCGTGGCTGAGGTTTTTTTACACAAACTTTTGGTGGAAGTGAAATAGAGGTGAAGCAACTGAAAATGCAGCTTTACAGACATTTTTCCTCAGCAAAACCCAAAGCAGAACGCTGCATTTTTTTGAGACAGCAAGTAGGTTATAGCCAAATACTAAAGGGCAAAACCACAGTATACCCAAACAGAAGTTTTCCCCCTCTCTTTTTTTGATTTTTTTCCGTCTCCTCTCTTATTTCCCCTCTTTTGTACAGCTCCTCTGGCTCCGCCGTACACCACCCAGCAGACCCTCCCACCCGGCTGGAGCACCGCCCTCTGCCCCAAGGGTTGGGAGCAGAGAAGGAGCGCTGGGGAATGAGCTCCTTACAGGTGAGGATGGTGGGCATCAGCGCGGCAAACATGAGGAACAGCATGGAGAAGAAGAGAAAGCCGGTGTTGTTGAAGACCTTGCCCGCATCATTGCCAATGTGCAGGTATAGAAGCCCGATCAGCACCCCGATGCAGATGTGGGACATGAAGCGCAGGTGGGTCAGCACCTACAAGTAGAAAGGGTACAGGGGGTCAGCCAGGCACAGTCACATCCCCACGAGCATTCCAGGGGAGCAGAGGACAGTTTTCCTGCTCCTCAAGGGTGAGCCCCACTCCAGCCCTCATTCAACTCTTGTCTCTGCCTGCCACCAGTGACCAACAGGCCCCAGCCCCCATCCCTGTCACAGCCTCCCCTGCCCTCACCGTGTCCCTTAGGATGCAGATAAAGGTTCTCTTGAAGAGGATGCAGAACTGGGTGGAAGTGCTGGTGGCAAACGTGTGGCTCTCGATGTGGTCCACATCCTGCAAGACCACAGACAAGTCAAGGACATGGGTCAAGTTTACAACATGAGCTCTCTACCAGGACGTCACCCAAACGTTCCCAGTGTGCCCCCTGTGAGCACACCCGGTGAGAACAGGCGCTGCCAGCTGCAAGCACAGAGCTGTTGCTCAAGACAAGCAGAGGCCGGCTGAACATCTCCATGCTCTGCCCTGCCATGTCCAAGGGGCTCTAGGCATCATAGGATATCCATGCACTGTGGGGCAGGGGGGACCGAGATGTTCCTGGATAGGCACCCCGTTACCTGCCACTCCCCATCACCGCAGGGTCTCACCCCCACTCACCGTCACACAGTGCGCCGGGCATGATGGATCTGTCTTGTCGGGGCTGCTCTTCTTCTCGGCCATGGTGCACATGCCGTTCTGGACGGCGCGGAAGAGGACGGGGTTGAGGTCCCCATACTCTCCTGAGGCCACCTCGATAACTGTGGAGGAGGACAGGACCCCTGAAAGGTGCTGAGCCAGCCCTTGCCATCACTTTGGTCAGCCTGCACAGACCATGACCCCGCGGGGCAGGGGGGTGAGAGCCCAGCACAACCTCCACCCCACAACGCTGCACCACATGGCAGTGCTGCCCATCCAGCACCTAACGGGAAGGGCATGGACAGCAACGCTGCATGGACAACCCGGGGGAATGCCAGGCAGCCCCTAGGGCTTGGGCACTGCGTTTGGACATTGCCACCCTCTGCTCCTCACCACAGCCCCAGCTGGGGCAGGGGCACTCACTGAAGTCAGCAGGGTTGTGGTATGTGGGGCAGTGGAGGCCAAGACCCTTCAGGTAGGGGATGAGGTTGGTCACGATGCCTTTGAAGATGCACTGGCCCTGGCTCAGGATGTACAGCTGCAAGACAAAGCCAGGACATGGCAGGTGCAGAGCAGTCAAGGGCACTATCACCTGCTCCCACCCACCTCCCCATCCTAGGGTGACACAGGGCACCCCTGCCAGACCCCGGCCATCAGGGCTGCGTGCCACACAAGCCCCAGGCCAAATGCCTGCAGCCCAATCCTCCACCAGCCTCTCTCCTGGCTCTTGGGCCAGAGGGCCCCTGCACCCCTGAAGAGTCCTGTGTCCTAGCCCAGCCCAAACCTTGTCGAACATCTCAAAGAGCTTGGCGCTGGGCTGGTGGATGGTGCAGATGATGGTGCGCCCGCCCTGAGCCAGGGACCGCATCAGAGAAACCACCTGGAAGCAGGAGGCACTGTCCAGACCGCTGTGGCCACGCAGGACGGGATGGAAGAGACAGAAACAGCAGAGAGAGAAGAGGAAAGTTGAGAGGGGGAGAAGAACATCCTCAAGATGCCCCCACTTGCCTCCCCTCGTGTGGATCCTCCTCCCAGGTTGATGGAGGAGAGCATCCCTTTTCAGCCCCAGCCCTACCATGTCCCAGCCCTCCTGGAGCACCGATGAGTACAGTCACATCCCCACCCTCAGGTCTCCTGACCCTGCTGGTCTCCAGAGGGTGCTGGCCACCCCGGGGTCTCCAGCAGGGGAAGCCCAGCTGGGCAGGCAGTGCCAGGGAGCCCCGGCCCCTGGAGCCTCACCTCGTGGGCTCATCGAAGAACATGACCGGAGGGTTGTTCACCAGCTCCAGGGCGATGGCCAGGCGCTTGCGCTGGCCCCCCGACAGTGAGATGGTGCGGGTGTAGGAGCACTCCAGCAGCCCCAGGGCTGTCAGGATCTCGTTCACCTGTGAGACAACCTCATTCACCATGGGCTTCCATGCACCCTCACCCCATCCCTGCCACCTCCCTTCAGACCTGCATCGCTGGGAGCCCCTCATCATCCCCCTGGTCTCCTCAGGGCCCTCCCTTCCCTACCACCCTCATCTAGGGGAGAGATGAAGGGGCCTGGGCCCACCTTCCTCTACACTTACCAGTTCCTTCTTCACCTCCTGCTTCTCACTCAGCTTCAGGTTAGCAGAGACCTGCAGGGAGAGGACGGGCAGGGAGACATGACTATCAGATGCAGGGAACAGAATTGACTGCACCGTGGCTGACCCTACCTGGCCAAGGGCTGGAAGCGGTGGCTCAGGATGAAGGGAACAAGAACAGCAGGATTTTGTTCCCGTGCCCCAGAGCCCTTGGAAATGCCTGATGTCAGCGTGGGATCAGTGCCCAAGGACACAGTCCACAGGATGCACCACAGAAGCCGTCAGGCTGCCCGGCTCTCGCATCGCTCACCATCATAGCCTCCAGCACGGTGAGGTGTGGCAGGAGCATGTCATCCTGCATGATGTAGCAGGACATCTTGCGGAAGGTACGCAGGTCCCGCGGCCGGCCATTCACCAGAATCTGGCCCTTCATGCCCGTCTCCCTGCAGGAAGGAGGCGTGGAGGCATGTAGCACAGGACGCCCAGCCCTGCACACCCAGACCCACTGGCTTCCTTCCAGCCTCACCTGTAGCCAGCCAGGATGTTCATGAGTGTGGACTTCCCGGCACCGGAGGGCCCCATGATCCCAATGAGCTCCTGCTGGCAGAACTTCCCTGACAGACATTTGAGGAGTGTCTTGTATCCTGGAGGGAGAGCAGCATGGATTCGGCTTTCAAGAGCAGAAGTGCTACAGAGACCGTGATGCCATCCCAGAACCTGGGGGACCTCAGGACCTCCACGCATCATGCCAGGGGCTGCATGTGCCTGCAGACTGTCTCCATCAGCATCACCAGGGCTAAAGCCACAGCAGCTGTCTTTTCCAGGACAATCCCTAACCCTGGTCCTCGGCTGGCCCCACTGATTTCCAGCACCACGGAGGCACATGCAAACACCATGGAAATCCCTGGGTCAGCGGCACGTAGCTGCTAAGGAAGGTTACCAGGCTGTGACACTGGTCCTGGGCACGTTGTCAGATCCCAGTCCCTAGGGGGAGGGAGAAGCAGGGTAGTATGGGGCAGGCAGAGTCCCCTAAGCCCGCTGGATGCCCGGCTGATGCCTTCATTGGCATTCATGCTGTGATACCCGGCAGCAGCCACTGCTAATCAGACCTGGAATTATCTCTGCTTTAAACGCAGCTGATTAGCATTTTCTGGCAGAAGGAACACGATGTGTTGGGAGTAGGGAACAGGTACAGCCTCAGGCTCTCAGGAGCTGCCCCCAAAAGACACCCCTGGCAGGAGAACAACGTTACACAGGGTGCTGAACCACGGACCAGGTCTGAGCATCTCCCTGCTAGAAATGTGCCCCCCGAGTGACGGCAGCTGGCATTGGGCGAGGGCAACACATCCATCCCCTGCCCACGGACTGGGGCAAACCCCAGGGCCAGACCAGCTCACGGGCTTAGTACCCCACTTGGGGGGGGGGGCTGCGCCCCTGCCTCGTCCATCCCCGGGGACAGGGGCTCCGGCACCTCTCCTGCACCCCCCAGCCAGGTGCCCTGCACCCAGGAGCGGGCCCTGCCGGCAGAGGGGCAGCGAGGACCGAGGTGGGGAGGAAGGGCCGGGGGGCTGTGCACGTCGGCAGCAGAGGGAGCGCGCCCGGCAGCCCCCGGCCCCGCGCATCCCGGCCCCGCGCATCCCGGCCCCGCGCATCCCGGCCCCGCGCATCCCGGCCCCGCGCATGCCGCTCACGTCGGCGCCACTGCAGCTTGCGCAGCGGTTACTTGCGTTCATTGACTGCCAGTAACCTCCTGCTTCAGCAAAGCGGGGCGGCCCCCCCGCACCCTGGGGGCTGCGGCCAAAGGCACCCGGAGCACCACGCCAGCTCCTCCACCCAGCACCTGGTCAGGGGGAGAGCGGAGTCCCTCTCACTGCCGCCCCGGGATCCCAGCACCCCGAGCTTTTCCCCCCCACCCTCCCTGCAGGGCACTAGCCCACTGGCAAGCAGATGGTCGCCGGGTCTCCTGGATGCTAAGCACACTCTGCCGTAGGGAACCTGTGGCTGTACCACAGCTCCTTCTGGGATGCTTCCCCAGCATCCCAGACAAACAGGCAGACCCCATCCTGGGGGGTGCACGGCTGGTCCCACTGTTTTTCAGTGCCTCAGTTTCCCTAGCTGCAAAGCCCGGCTGGGGACAAAGTCAGAGGCCTCATCTGGCGCTCCTGGCTGGCAGGGCACCCCGCTGAGCAGCCCTGTGCCCTCCGTCTGCTCACCCCAGAGCCCCCCTCATCCCTGCCTGCCTTTAGCTTCTGCAGATCAGCTCCCCCTCCACCTCATGGGGCTGCCTGACAGGCATCCCATTAACTGAGATACCTAATTAAAGCAGACTACCACCCACCAGCTGCCATCTGCCTCCCCTCTCCCCTCCCTGAGCTCTCGGCCAGAGCTGCACACAGGAAGAGGGACCGTGGCCTCAGCTGCACAGGGAGCCACTGGAGAGGAAATCCCCTGCAAATCACGCCATTCTCCTTGCCAGAGCTGGGGCACCCCTCGGGGTCTCCTGCTGTCAGCACATCACACACAGCCACCATACCCCGAACAACAGCGCTAGAGAAACTAATGCATGCTGGCTGCCCCTGAACTGGGAAATCTGCCCCATCTCCCCCGTGCAGCCTGAAGCCCACGGCAGCGGCTTCCCTGGGATACGATCCGCTTTCCTCCGGCATCGCACAGCAGAGGCGCACGGCAACTGCTGCGGGACACAAGCCCACCCTCCACCTGTGGGCACCCAGCAAGGCCGGCCAGCCACAGCACAGCTGCAAACAGCACCTAGCACTCAGACTGCAGGGCTGGACAGCCCAACCACCCGGGCAGCCCCTGCTGCCGCAGGGGACAGCAGAGCGAGCGACTCCAGCATCTCCGACTGCCACTCCGTGCTCGCGGAGGCTGGAGTGGCCGGAAGCAGGAATTGGCGGAGAAGCGATGAATCCAGCACAGAGGGAGATGCTGGAGACTTGGGTGAGATCAAGGAGTACAGAATGGGAGAGGGGTGCAACAGCCCTGCAGGCCCCCTCACCCACCCTTCCCAGCCGGCAACTCCTACCTCTCTTCCTCCACCAGGAACCTTCACGCACGGAGTAGGACAGGTCAATGAACTCAATGTTGACGGCTGAGCGCTTCGGGAGGTGGGAAAACCTCTGGGCCTCTGTGATGTGGTTCTCCACCTTCTTCAAGTGGGTGGTGAGGAGCGGGGCATCAGGGGGGCTGGCGTGGCACACTGTGTCCTCCAGGGCAATGGAGACACACGTGGGATCCATACCCTTCTCTGCCATCCTGCTGCTCTGTAGGAAACACACAGGGATCAACTCACAGTGGGCCCTTCTCAGGGACAGAGACCGCAGGGGCCAGGGACCAGCCCGCAGTAAGTCATCTCACACTTTTCCCTGCCCGCTCTAGGCCTCGCTGCCCCCCTCCACCCTGTGATACACTGCCCAGCTGTAGTCTGGCACCCACAGCTGGATGGAAGGATGGGCAGGGCAGCCAAGCTGGCACCAAGGGGCTGACAGCAAGGAGCTGCGGATCAGTTCCACAGTCAATAATTCACGCACCTCCAGCGGCAGGGTGCAGCTCTGGCAGCGGAGCTGGCAGGCTGTTCAGCTACCCCAGACCCACTGCTCCTGTCCACCACGGTGGGTGCAGGATGGGAGGTGGGAGAGTTGACGTTCTGCCCTCAATGGAGGACACCCAGTTGTCTCTACGTGCTCATCAGGAATTACCCCTGCTTGGCCTGGCCAAGGCTTGGGGGACACAGGCACGGGGTGCCAGGCAGACTGTTGCAGGCAGCTCCTCGAACAAAGCATGCCATACCTCACCCAAGCTCCTGGGGCAGAGACCTGCTAGCGCCAGTCCTCTGTCCCTTACCAGCGCAGCCTCAGGGACCAGGCCAGCACCTAACTGGGGCCGTTGCACGATGCCAATACCCACGCCTGCCCAAACGCTGTCCTGGTGGGCAGCATCTTCTGCCTGCAGCCCTCCCCACAGCCGACTGCAGCGTGGCCGAGCTTCCCGCGCCCCTGCTTGGCTTGAGGGCTCTCTGCGGCGCTGAGGGGGGTGTTGAGCCAAGCAGGGTGGGGGGAGCCCGCTAACCCCAGGTCCCACTGCGGCAGCGCAGACGGGGAGGGGGTTGGGGATCCGGGCAAAAGGAGCCTGGAGCTGTCCCTGAGCAGGCTGGGCCCTGCACCCATCTCGCCTCGGATGGTCCTAGCGCTTCGCTAACCTACATTTTGCCGAGGCGCGGGCTGCGGGCAGCTCCTCGCCACAGCTGCAGCGCACACGCACGAGCCCCCGAGATCTTCTTCCCCCCGCTGCAGGCAGATCCTTTTCAGGGCTGGAGAAAAGCCATCCCCCCGGGAAGATGAGGTGGGAAGGATGGCTGTGGGATGCCAGCGCTCAGAGCCCCCCTCCCAGCAGCCGCGGGGTCTGGGACACGCCTTGGCACCGCCAGCTCCAGGGTACGGGGGCCAGCGGGAATGGGGGGGCTCGGAGAGGGGTCGGCAGGCACAAAGCGCCCTCGGGCTCACCTTGACTCCCTCGGCTGGGCGTCACAAGGAGCGCTAAATCCCGCAAGCCGCTCTCCCCGGCTTAGCGCATCCCCGAGGCGAAGGGTGGGGAAAGGCAGCTTTGCCGAGGATGTTCTTCCTTCATCCCGAATCCCCGGCCGCCCCCCACCGCCCCCGGCAGCCCGCACGGCCCCCACACCCCGGGCAGGGGAGGGGGCTCCGCCGGGGAAGGGGTGCCCGCAGGCTCACCTGGCAGGCCGCGGTTGTGCCCAGCGCCCGGCCGTGCCTCCTCCTCCTCCGCAGCGCCCTCCGCCTCTCCCTCCTCCGCAGACAAAGGGGCGATGCCCGCGGCGGGGGCTGGGGGACGGCGCCGGGAGCCCCGGTTCGGCGGCAGCCTCCCGGTCCTCAGCGCCTGGACCCAGGCTGGGCGCTGCCCCCGCGGCTCCCCAGCCGGGGTCTCCTCTCCATCCCTCCGCAGGGCTGGGCAGAGCGGGTGGGGGGGGCTCTCCGCCCCCAGTCCGACAGTGGCTAGCAGCCCCCCTCCCGGGCCCGGTTGTGCCCCTCTCCGCCAGCTGCTGCTGCCGGTCGGGGCGGCAGGATGGGCTGCCCAGGCGAGCAGCACTGCCAGGCAGCGAAAAATCCTCTTAAAGGGACCGGCCCTATTTCCTCTGCCCGCAAGCCAGAAGGCCCTGAGCATCCCCAGCGCACGAGCCTGGGGTCTGCCCGCCCTGTCTCCACAGCCCCCCAGCACCCCTCCCCGCTGCTGTTCACACATGGGGGAGAGCCCCCCGCAGCTCCTTTCAGTGCCACCTCAGCCCAAAACCCCATGGGCACAACACCCCCTAAGTCCTCTCCTGCCCAGGATGCTCCTGGCCCACTGGACAGAGGTCGCACCACGACACAGCCACCCCAATGGGGGCACAAGGTGGGCGAAACTCGGGCTGCAACGCAGAGGCCTGCCCGGGAAGCCCCCACCGGGCATCAAGAGCCAGGGCTGGTGGGGTTACAGCTGGCCACAAAGGGCCTTGGTAGGAGGATACTGTTGTCATCATCCCCCTCTGCCCAGGGCTTGTCCCCCAGCACACACTCCCCTCCCCAACTCATCCTGGGGGGCCCCTGCCAACCCCCCTGCACCTCCACCCTCCGCAGCACCACGCCTGGCTCCATCCTCGCTGTTACTCACACCTCTCACCCACCACAGCACTTAAACATGAAAGACATATGGAAATGAGTGGCACTAACAAGAGTATTAATTAAAAAACCCATCTGTTGAGCCAAGGAAAGCTTTCCCCTCCCACAGCCAGCCTTGGACTGGGACAAAGCTTAGGACAGCGATTTGGGGCCTTGGCAGAGCAGGACACAGCCAGAGGAGAGACTGTGGGGCAGAGCAGCCCACAGGATGGACAGGGGGAGGGCACAAGGAGGTAGTAATAGAGCCAAGCTCCATACAGAGGTCTTAAGTCATCTCACGGAGCAAAAGGCACGCCAGACCCATCCTGTTTTCTCTGCGTTCAGCGTGCTGGCTCCCATCCCCAGGGTACTCACCTTTAGCAGGTCCCAGCCCAGCTCCCCTCCGTGCAGCACGAAACAGCCTTGCTTCCCTGCAGCTGAGCACAAGCAGGGTCTGGGAGTCAACCCCCTTGATGCTGAAGCCCCTTCCTTCTCAACTGCTCCTGAGACCAAGCTGGCTGCCCTACAGCAACCAGCAGCTGCTGCAGCATCCTGCTGTGGAGTTGTTTCAAGGCAAAAGACCAACAGGGATGAGAGTACAGTGCCCAGAAAGGCTTGGTGGCCAGTGCCATGGGTACACTCGGCATCCGCCCAGTCCCCAGCTAGGCCCTTCCTACAGTGGCCTTGACCTCAGCTGTGTCCCTTTGGTGGCTCACACGTTCAGGACAGTATCAGCAGCACAGGGAGCCTATCCTGGCTCTGTCATGTACGCCGAGGGCTCTGGGGACAGAGCAGGGAGCAGGATTTCTTTGCGTGGTTGGAAAACCTGTGTGATTTCCTGTAAACACATTTTTAATTACCCACGCTGGTGCTGCTGGTCCTCAGGCTGCCCTGGCAATCCTATCACATGTGCTCCAGACCACCTTCTCCTTCCCCAGGGCAATAAAAACTCTGTCTTTTCCACTGCTGCTGCAGAGGGAGCCAGGGCAGTCCGCAGGGAACAGAAGGCTGTTCCCAGCTGGAGCTGGGTACCAGCATCAGCGTGAATGCAACTGGCAGAGCATCGCCCCAGGGAGAAGCGAAGGGCCACTGAGAAGAACCAAGAGTTTAGGGAATGGAGCCTGGTCAGAAACCCACTGCTGGGAAGATGTGTCATAGCACAGGGTTACAGCTCTGCCCATGATGGCTGCTCCTGCCGAGGGCCACATTAACAGCAGCTGTGCACAGGTTAACACGCCACACGGCAGGCACAGAGAGCCCACAGTGGGCACGTCCCACGCTCCAGCTCTGCCTGATGGCTGCAGTGAGCACAGAGGGCAGATCTACCCCTCATCCCGGGGCCTGGCCCGCACGCAGGAAATACCTGGCAGGGAGGAATCACAACCTGCAGCAACAGGCACGCATGCCACCTCCCCCTAAAAGGGTATGAGAGCCTCCTCTTGGAAGCAGCCAGGCAAAACGGAGGCCAAGACACCAGTGTCCCCAAGTCCACCTGCGGGAAACACATGCAGCTCCCCAGCGCCTGCTGCTCACAGAACATCCCCTGCCACTGGAGAGTCATGGGATGGGGCCAGGCAGGAAGGCAGCCCTGCAAGAGGGTGAGTCCAGAACGTCCCCTCTGCTCTCAGAGGACAGCCTTGGGACGGAAGAAGCACAGGGATGGAGACACGTGGCGAAGGGAAGCAGACATCCAGCGTGGAAGCCTCCCTTGGTGTGGGCCCAGCAGCTACAGCTCTACCCAGAGGAAGCTGTAAGGAAGGCAAGAGCGCGAGTTTAGGCTGCTTGGCAGTCCCCAGTGCCAACCCTTCCCACAAACAGCGAGACAGGCTCTTACCAGAGATGGACAGACGCCACTAGGACTCACCACACGGGACGTGGCAGTCACACTCACAGACATCGCAGCGCAGGAACCAGCGGGCCCAGCCCGAGTGCTTGGTGATGCAGGCTGAGATCTTGATGCAGCCGTGGTTGAGGAAGGATCCCAGGTGGGCCTGGTTGCTGCAGGATGAGGAGCATCTCCCAGTAATGTCCCGCTCACTGATCTCGATCCGACCTCGCAGGCAGATCCCTGCAAGAGCACGGCCAGAGCTATGTCACAGGGTGCCCACCGACCCTACAGCCCCCCTGGGGTAAAAGAGGGATCAGAGACATGCCTGCAGCCCTCGTGCCTGCTCCCCATAGAGGCAGGGTGCCCCCTCGGGCTCAGCGTGACACCCAGCAGTACTCACGGAGGCAGGTGGGCTTGGGGGTCCAGTGTCCGTTGGACTGGCAGGCGCTGGCTGGGTCCCCCAGCAGCAGGAACCCGGGCCGGCAGCTGTACCGCACCACTGAGCCAACCCACCAGTCGTTGCCGTACACCACCGAGTTGAAATCTGCTTCGGGTCGCCCGCAGTTCACTGGGGAACGGGAGGTTTCCGTGGGCAGCGCGGGCCTTAGAGCCCCGTGCAGCCTGCTCAGCAGAACAGCAGCCCAAAGAGATGCACCAGACTAAGTTGTGGGTCCTGGTGAGGACCAGGGTGTCAGGCAGGCTCTGTAGGTGCCCCAGGCTGCGTCCCCTCACGGCCCGAGGACCTGGCTGCTGGAGAAACTCCACGGACACACGCGTGGCAGAAAACCTGCCCTCCCCAGGCTGGCTGCGCCAAGCCCTGCGGCCATGCCCTAGGGCCCCCCCCCCGGGGTCTCCCCCATCTGGCTGTACCTCGGCAGAAGGACTTGTAGCCCAGCCAGCAGCAGCTGCCATTCCCGCACTGGCTCCTCTTCAGCTCCTTGTGCTTCCCCTTGCAGCCCCCCAGGCAGATGGGCGCTGTGCCAGACCAGTAAGTATCCAGGTGTTCTGGTGCCACAGGGAGCAAGGCAGAGCAGGGCTGGGGCAGCGGGCCGAGGACCAGCTCCCCAGCCCTCAGAGACGCACGGGGAGACGGTACAAACCCAGCAAAGGCTGCCTGAGCCCACCCTCAACCCCTGCTGTGACGAGGAGTGCATCCACTTGCCTCCTCAGCCCTTCTGCAAGCCACCCCCGGCTTCCCCTGTGCCAAGCTTCAGCACAGGGACGTGACAAAGGTCTCGCTCCCTGCTGGGGAGGACCAGTCCAGCCAGGCGCCACTAGCCCCGGGACACCCTGTAAGCCCCTCTTCCCCCAGACACGGTGTTACCTTCTGGGTCCTCACAGGAGACCAGCGTGGCCAGCACAGCAAGGAAGAAGAGGCCCAGCAGGCTGTGGCCTAGTGCCATAGCGTGCACACTGCCCTCAAATCAAAGGCCTTCTCCCTGCTTGCCCAGGAGAAAGTGAACTTGGTTTCCACACACACAGGACAAGGGATGCTGTAGGACATGGGGGAAGGGAGGAGACATTTCCTTTAATGCCAATCCCCTCCCCAGCAGATAATCTCTGCAGATTACCCTCCCTGGACCTAGTGTTTAAAGGGACAACTCCTCCCAGCCCCCACAGCATCGCCTCCGCTCCCAACACCTCGCGCTCGCGTAGCGCGGCGGCACTGTAGCCTGAGATAACGCAGGCGCGGCCATGGCTTTGGCAGCACACCCCCAAGGCCCGCGCGCTGGCAAGGGAGCCAAGCTGGAAGTGCTGCGAATGCAAACCTGGCAGGAGGTCCTTCTCTCGAAGGTATCCCTCTGCCCAGCTCTGCCAAGAGCCAGGAAGGGGTGGGGAAGGCTGGGCAAGGCCTGGCCGCATCGCGTGCTGGGAGCCCAGGGATGCTCTCCCCACAGCTAGCGGCATCCTCCCGCCACGCGTGCTGCCAGGGCTGCTGGCACAGCCGGCTGCCTCCCACCCTCATCCCCAGCATGAGGTACCCAACACGTGGCCCCAGCTGCGTCTCACGGGCCCACGGTAGGCAGCCTGCGTGCACGCCTCCGGAGAGAGCAGTACTGGGGTGCAGGCGTGCGCATTGCCCTTCCCACGTGAATCCGGCCCCAGGAAACCGGCCCACGCAGCCTGCAGCTCTGCCCACTTCACCCCTGCTCCTCACCCGGACAGCGTACAGCAACAGCAGGCTGCCCTTCACCCAGAGCAGAGGCCTGAGGGGCTGCTTTCCTCACCCCATCCTAAGGGCACAGCCACAAATCACACCCACAGTGTAATTAGAAAGGGTTTAGTATAAAGTGATTTCCTCCATTAACCTGGAATTCCAACAGCTTTAGCTGAATTGCTCGAGAAGCCAGGGGAAAGTCAGCGTCCAGCCCGTATCAGCAGGGCGCCTTGCTGCCTCCACCTGGGCACATCACCTCCACGCAGGGCGGCGAGGGTCCGAGCGCCAGCCCAGGGACGCCAGCTTCACGCTCTCCTCATCCAAATCACTCGACAAAGGGCAAGATGACTCCGCTCACAAGCCCAGGCTACTCTATTCAAGAAAAAAAGACATTGCAGGCAGCTGAGATCCACACCCTGAAAGAGGCGGGAAAAAATCAAACCCACATCAGGCCAGGGGGAACAAGAGGGCCCAAGCTAAACCCGGCCCTTCCAGTGCCACCTCTGGGGACGTGGAACAACGCGCTCTCTGAAGCGGTCGCCAGCTGCGCCAAGCGGCAGCACACAGGACGCGTCAAGAGATCCTGGCAGCTCTTCAGTGCCCGCCTCCCACACTGCAGGAGACTGCTCCACCCTCTCACCGCAACATGCCTCGGCTGGCAGGGACGGGGCTGACACAGACACCAGACACCGGCCGGCCTGGCACTCTGACTTTTATTTGTCTTGCCAACGTACATTTTGCCCACCCAGGAGCCCAAACCCCAGCTGGGGAGGAAACCAAGGGAAGGACAAAAGCAGTAAGAAGTTCCCAATCCCCCAGTGCTGCAGGGCAGTTGGTAGCCTGCAAGGGACAGCACTTCCAGCCCTCTCCTCCCAGAGATCAGTGCAGTGTAATGGAATCGGTGGTGCCAACACCACCAACAGCACCAGCTGAACGGCCTAGGAAAGGTGATGTGCTGAGTAGAGCATGCCATCCCCTGGAGAACAGAGTGTGGATGGGGAAGAACAGGCCTGCTAAGGGTCACACATGTCCCCAGGCAGAGGCTTCAGCTGCAGTGTCTGCTCAGCACACCATCCTGCCTGGTGAGATCCTAGCTGAGGACCAGGCTCAGCAAGGGCCGACAGCTTCGCTGCACAGCAGCGGGGAACCACATCACCAGTCAGCGACCAAGAGGGGAAGGCCCGTGTCAGGCTAAGGCCAAAACTCCTGGAAGGGTAGGAGAGGCTTGATAGTCCGTAATCCCCAAGAGGAGGAGACGGAGAGCTCTTTCCAGTCCAGATGACTTGACCCACAGCAGTGACAGCTGTCCTTCCCCTCTCACCGTGCAGATCAGAACCAGCAGCCAGGGAGGCTGAGGCAGCAGCGGGGGAAGTTAGCCAGCTGCAGGTAGGTGAAGACAAGCTCAGTCCTCTCCCCCAAGCACTTCTCATCCCCCACCGGCACACCCCACGGAGGCCCAAGTTTTCCTCATGCGGAGAGGCAGGTGAGCATCTCACACGATCTGGATGCCCAGCTCCTCAGCTGTCTTCTGCAGACGGTCCATGACATTCTCCTCCAGCTCCATAGCCAGCCCGCCGGGTGCTGCCACCTGCTCCTCTGAGGATGTGCTGGCCATGACGTAATACACGGTCTCGCTCTCTCCGTGCTCATTGGTCCGGTTCACCACACGGATGATGGGGTTGGATGAGGTGCTGGGTTCTTGCTCCGATGATAGCGCTCCTCCTGGGAAGGCACTCAGCCGTGCTGGCTCAGGGTTGTCAGCAGAGCAAGGGCCCAGGTGCAGCGGGACCACTTGCAGCTCAGCGACACGGTTCTCCACCAGCGGAGCCTGCGCCGGGGCCTCCAGAACGATGCCCTGCAGGTTGCCCTCACCCTCAGACAGCACCACACACTCAGTTGAACCATCCAGTGCCTCCCCCGGCTTCTCTCTGTCCTTCAGCAGCTGCTCTGTCAGCTCCACGCTCTCGTAACGCACCAGCTGCAGCCTCATGTAGCCATCCTCATGTTCCTTGTACCTGAGCAGAGACAAGCAGGGGTGACAGAGCCTTCCTAAGGCTCTGCAGCCCCTTCCTAAGGGACAGGTAGCAGCCTGCAGCAGCCTGCAGCAGCCTGAGAAGGGGCACTATGTTCTAGGTTCCAATGCCCAGTAGTACACAATCAGGGCAAGATAAACCCCCTTCAGCCCCTACCGCTAAAAGCACATCCATCCTCTTCCCCTCCCAGCTTTAGGCTCTGGAAACCCTCTGGAGTTTCCTAGAGAGGATGCAGCATCTGTCAAGGGCCTGGACTGCAGCAGCTCTCTCTAGAGTAGGACACCTGGACCTGGCCCCAGCAAGCTCAGAAGCCACCCACCAGATGCAGCTGTGATGGCACCACTGCTGCCCTCTGACCCACTGGTGGCGCTGCCACCCAACACTGTCACTGTGCCAGATCCCACCGAATGTTTGCTGTCCAGTGTCTCCCAGCGCCTGGGAAATGGGTCTTGAGCAATGAGAGGCAAACATCAGAGCCCGAGCACAGCCAGGTCTCTGCTCCAGCGAGACGCAGGACGCAGCCCCAGCTGTCTCTTGCACTAAAGAAGAGGTAGTGAGGAGCTAAGGATGGGCAGTACCTGAAGCGAGGATGCCCCGAGGGCCACTTGAACTGGTGTTTCTTCCTGAGGTGAACAGTGAGGTTGTTTCCACGTGTGAAGCACTTATCACAGACATGGCACTTGTACCGGGGCTCTGAGTCACCCTGAGGGGCAGAGAGAGGGATGTGAATACCCTGCAAGTCTGATCAGAAGGCCTGGTACCCACTCATGTGTGGAGAGAGGAATCAGGTTCGCCGAGAGGACCGAATCCAAGCTGAGCTCACATTCCTACAGCCCTGGCCAGCCTGGGGCACTACTTGAGCTTTTTTCCTCAGGCCTCTGCAGCATGTTGCACTCAGTGCTTCCCAGCCTCACAGGGAGAGAGTACCCAGCAGACCAGCCCCCTGCTCCCTTCCCACCTCATGGACTTTCCGGTAGTGCAGTTTGATGGAGCAGAGGGAACGGGCAGTGAAGCTGCAAGCCTCAAACTCGCAGCGATAGGCTGGCTCTTTGCTGTGCGTGTCCAGGTGTTTCCTCAAGTCAATGAGATTCTTGCAGCTAAAAGGAAATAAGGGAACAAAGGTGAACACTGTGGCACACACGCCTGTGGGTGCTTCTCCATCAGCAGACAGGGAAGCTAAAAGCCCCGGTCCTCACCTGTAGTCACAGTAGTCGCACTTAAACGGCCGCTCCTCGCTGTGCCGGAAACGGATGTGATTGCGCAGGGAGGAGGGCAGCGGGCACGTCATGTCACACAGCGGGCACTTGTAATGGTTCACTGCGTGAAAGAAGGGGTGGAAACACTTGCCCCAAAGCAGGGGAGAGCGCGCACTCTTCAGAGCCTCAGTTGGAAGAAGGGGCCTTTACTCACCGTGGTTCCTCATGTGATCGCGGAGCAGCCTCTCTGTGGCAAACCTCTTGGAGCAGTGAGAGCACTGAAACCTCTGCTCTGCAGCATTGGGGCCAGGGAGAAAGGGGAGGGAGTGGTGAGAAAAGAGATGAAAGCAGAGAGAACACCACAGAGAGCAGCAGGTGAGAAAGAGAGGTAGTTAGAGTGGAGTTGGGAACCAATCTCTCCAGGCAGAGGTAGCAGACACTAACTACGCAGCCAAACAAACAAAAACCACTTGCAAAGCCCAATCTGCCTCCCCGCCACACAGCTTTCCTGTGCTGCCAGCGCAGTAACTGAGGAGCAACCACCGCACACACTGCCAGGCACAGAGCAAGGGAACTCAACTAGCAAATCCCAGCGCTGCTGCAAGTGTCCAGCTGCTGCCTTTGACTTCAGCCCTGGGTCCCTAACAGGAGGAACAGCTCTGGCTCCAGCAGTCTGAGCCCTGCGCAGCCTTGTCAGCCTCCCACGCTCCTGCCTCTGCAAGACACTTCTCAGAGATCCATCAGTGTCCGAGTTGTCAGCCACCAGAGAAGCCAGGCTGTTTCCAAGCACGCCTGTGTCCTTTGCTCGCGGAGGACAGGCAGCTCTAGCAAAGCAAATGGCCCAGCCAGAGCAGAGCCCACAGCCCGCTCCTCCCCCACCCACCACAGGGGCTTACGGTCCAGCGCAGTCTGTCGGCGGATATGGTCGAAGAACTTGGTGTTGTTGGCGAACATCCCCCCACAGGTAGGGCAGGCCACCACCTTCTCCTGAGTGTGGCTGCGCAAGTGCTCCCGCAGTTTGCAGCGCCCCTTGAAGGTGCAATCGCAGTCTAAACAGAAACAACGGAGAGCCGTTAAGATCCTTCGCGCACGGGCCACGATTCAGTCAGGGTGTGAATGGCAGGCTTCTTGCTTCTGTTCTGATTAGCAAGGATCAAGTCCCTGCTCCACAAGAGGATGAGACCGCTAGCGTACAATTGGCGTGGGGCCCCCCCGCAAGTGGCTAAGGCAATTGCACAAACACAGGAGAGGGAAATTATTGAAAAAGAAAAAAAAATAAACTGGAGCTTTGTCTTCTAGGTACTAATTCAATATAAGTGAAAAGTTCAATATTAAGCACTGAACTGAATTCCCTGAGGGAAATTCTACCGGGATATTTCACTATTAGGACCATGAACACATATTTTTGAAGTTCAAGAGGCTCTCTGAAACCCTGCCGACGAGTGCAGGGTTCTCCTGTAGGCGTGCAATCCAGCCCCGTGCAGAGCTCTCTCGAGAGGCCTTGCGTGCACCCACTAACCTTTCCAGCCACAGACGACCACATGGTTCTCCTTCCCTGCTGCCTTGTACTCCGAACAGAAGCTGTGATCCTCCACATGCCGGTAGAACCACTCGGGATTATCAAACGATCTCTGTCGGGGACAGACAGAAGAGGGTGAAGAGATCAGCGCGAGCTGGCTTCAGCCAGAGCGCGACGGCTGCTTTCACACAAGTCCCAGCACAGCCGACAGGCAGGCACGCAGGCGAGCTGCAGGGCAAAAGCTTCCCTTGGCTGCCGCGTCACGGGTAAGGCATAAGAAAAGGCAACAGGGTTCCCTGTTCTCACCTCACAGTACTCCCACAGACACAGAAAGTTCTCCTGGATCTCAGGGATGATATTGCGGCTCTGGAAGTCCAGTTGGCAATGGCTCACATCCGACTGGTTCTGCAGGGCCCGCAGCCCCCACTGCTTCAGCTTGGTGTGGTAGCAGTGGAAATAGACGTGGCGAATGAGGTCAGCTGAGCTCTCTGGGGAACAGAAACCACATTCTTGCCACAAGCACGTGTATTCCTCTGCAACGCAAACAGGAGAGATACAGGCCGTAACGGGCTGATGGAAACTCTCCAAGCGCAGCTCCAGTTCCCACAGACAAACACCACAGCCATTTTTTTGTGCAAGACTCCAGTCCTGCGACAGCTCTCCTCAGAGAGAGGAAGATGCACAACGGAAGAGGAGGGAGGGCTCACGAGCCACAGCGGCCGAGGCTACTAACTCCTTACCGAGAGGGTCCATCTCGTCCCGGCGGTCCCGGTGAAGGTGCTGCTGCAGGTGCTGGGCCACGTGTTCGCAAAACTCCTCCATATTCGAGGCCACGTAGGTGCACACCTCCCACTCGCACTGCAACACCAACGCCCCCTTCCCCCCGGCCTTGGCGGGCGGCATGGCCCTGACGGACAGGCCGGAGAGCTCACCCACTGCCCGAAACCGGCCAGGGCGCTGTCCGGCACGCCTCGGCGAGGACAGGGCCGGCCCTTCGCTCCCGCCCCGGCGGCCAGAGCCGGTTCTGAGCCACCGCGGCGGGTCGCCGGGCCCAGCGGCACCGAACGGGGCCGGGGGCAGCCCCGGGGCGCAGCAGAAGGTCCCCCCCTCACCCTCCGCCCCGCCGGGGGGCGCCGGAACCCAGCGCACCGCGTCCGCCCGTCCAATAGCAGCCGCCCTCGCCGGGCCGCCAACCAATCCCCACGCAGGCGCCGGCCGCGAGAGTGCAGCGGCTGAACGGGTCCCTACCGGGAAGCGGCGCCGGCTCGCAAAGGTTCCCAGGCCATTTGGGACCCACCCGCGAGCCAAATCCTTCCGGACACCCGGGAGACTTAATTCGCGTTTGGTCTGGGGAAACCCGTACCCGGGGAGCCGGGATCCCGTTTGTTATTGTAGAATTCGGCACGGGACCTGGCTTCGCGGTGATGGAGCGCAGAGACCGGCTTCCGCATACCTTAATTTGTGATGGCTCCAGGGTTGTTCCTGGCAGAAACGGGAGAGGCCTCGCGGCGGGAAGGCTGCGGTCAGCATCCGCACAGCTGGGCACCACGGCCAAACACAAAACCCATCAGTACTGCAGCTCCTGCCGTGAGATAACGCCACATAACCTCCTCACTCCACAACGAGAAGCCTGAGCGAAACGACAGTTTGAATTAAGACAGACGGTGACGATTACATCGGCTGTTCCAGGCTTCTGTCACGCCAAACGGAGACACAGTTCTCAAAGTTTGCTTTGGCACGGGTAAACGCCGTGCTAAAACCAAACGGGATTGTATGAAGCGTGCCGTGCCGATACACAATCGCTTCTGTAACTCCTGTCCTACACACCGGCTCTCCCCTCTGATACAGACAGAAAGTGCGTGCCCAAACTCACAAAACTATATAGAAAATCCAGGTCAGATGCTTTTTCAAATGAAAATGTAAGGTAAGACACTGATCTGCAAGGAGTATTTATGATATTTCTGTTTGTTTTCTGCAGGAACTGTTGTTTTCAATGTAATTATTTGGTAATCAGTACGGAAAACACCTGGACTGGCTAGACAGTGCAAAGCTATTCGCTTGAATGGGGCTGGGATTTAACTTTTATATCCTAACTAAAGTATATAAATACCCAGCACAGGAGACAAAACTATCTGGGAAGCCTGCCAGGAGGCAGGTGGCAAACTAAGCCTATTGCTGACAAAGCAAGGACAGGCCCTCTTCTGTTGTGGCTTTACATCTGCCCACGCTTCCCCGGCCTGCCTGGTGCTTCCTGCCCATTCTATTACCTCTCAGCCAAATCCGAGACACCTGTGGGTACCAGGAGGGGCTGGCCAGGAACGGACGGGCCAAAATAGAACTTGTCTTACATAAGAGGGCATAGATACGTGGTGACAGACTCTGTACAGGAGCTCGAGTCTTCCATGAGCTTGATTGCGTGATGGCCTCTTGGTCCTGAGCTCGGTGTCCGAGCAGGCAGAATGCCTGAGTCGTTCTGCAAGTTTAAGAATATTGGGAATTATTCAAGATGTTATTTCAGCTCTGCCTTACCCATCTGCCTCAGTGGCCTGAGCAGACGCAGCCTTTTCCAGCTGCTGCTCTTTGTACTGCATTATTCTTGTGAAGGAAAACAATAATTACAATTAAAAAAACCCAGTAGCCTTCCCCAGGAAGACAGTTCACATGACAGGGCTAATTAATCTCTGGGCCAATGCTGGGGAAAGCGCATGAAATTACAAAGAGGGACGGATCTTGCCTAACAGACCCGCAAGCTGGCAGCAGACTCCACAGGAGGAGAAATATTTAATTACGAGGAACGTATTGGCGCCAGTCTTGCCCTGCTCACGTAAGATGAGCGCAGCAGTACTGCACGCCAGCCCGCTCTGCTTGTACACAAAACGCTCCAGAGATCACCTGCCCCACCACAGCCTCTCCTCACCGTATCGATAGGTTGTTCTAACCACGTTGCAGAGAAAGCGGTTCTCTTGCAGCAAATGCTGACGTGTTTTGGGACCGGGATGTAGAAGCTACAGTGCTGAAAGAAGAATTTGAAGGCTTAACCTTGCCTCTTGATTCTGATATTGCAGAAACCAACCTGCTACCATTTGGAAGCTGGGAACAGAGGAATGGCTAGAGCAGGCTTGACCCAAAGTCCCTTTTAATCTGGGTCCAGCAGCAGTGTAAGAACAGGTCCTTTTCTCTCTGGTGTTTCCCCTCCTGGCACCTTGCTGGAGACTAACCTCAGACCCTCAGAAATGGGACCCCCTGCTTGATAACGGAGACCCAAACCCTGACTTCCCCCCAGGAGCGTGTGGGTTTGCTAAAGGATGTTCCTGCCGGTCCTACGAGCATGCTGTCTCCAACCGAGTGTTTCCCCTCTCCCCGCCAGTGCTAGCGGATGCCATGCAAAACCTCTTGGGTTCCCAGTGTCCAAAGGTGCAGTTTTGATTGTGTAATGCACAGGCTAGCCTGGGGGGGCCCAGAGAGACAGTACTGCTCCTGCTGTGCGCATCTCAAACCGCACACGGGTATCTCAGTTACCCAGGAGAAGATGCCCTTGTCCCAGGCCTTGTGTTTCCAGCCAGGTTCCTCCCCTGTAAGGAGATGGCTCATGACTGCAAGACTTAGCAGCTTTTCACTTTAAGCCAAGGCCTTTTCCATCAGTAAACCTCAGCTCAGTCTTCATCCATGAAGTGTCAGCTCAGACAGGAAAGAGACTCTTTGGGAAGGATCCACACTGACCATGCAAATTGGAGTGAAACACACATCAAGAGATTTGCATTTAAGCAAATCCCAAACAAGGTATCACGGAGACATCATTAAATCGTAGAAAACATATTTCCATCAGGCTCAGCCGGAACTTTACCAGTGGAGTATGAGCACTGACTTCAGTCTGCTCTGGGAAGCTCATGACAGACAGCCCTTCTCCAAAGTCTTGCAGAATCTGAGAGCTGGGACTTGTCAGCAGGGACGACAATGGAAACAGGTGAGTTTCAGCACCTTGACTTTTCTCAAGCGTAAAGATTCACCTTCATGGACGTATCAGGGAAAGAACATACTGTGCCATCCTTGGGCTCATATTAAAAAAGAAGTCAGAAAGAATTGCTTAAAATCAATCATCTGTGGCATCTTTTAACATCCCAAGAATTCAATTGTATCTATTAGCATGTTCTGCCTTCTCTAGGCTGAATATTCCTTCATAATACAATATTTTTTCCAAAAGGCATTTAGATAGGGGTGATGCAAAACATCATTCAATTTGCTTGAAATGATATAAACTCAGTCCTAAATTAGCATTCTTTTCCCTGCTGCTTCCAATAGAGTTATCTGGAGCTTTAATAGCTCGGCATCAGATCCTGCCAAATAACTCACTGAAAGCATCATGTTTAGTTAAGTTAAAACCAGGGTTAGAGGACAGAGCCATTACATTGCTTCCTTAGAAGAATGAGTGGCATAATAGCTGTATTTATATGAATTAACTTCAACACCATAGCACCCACGAGTAAAAGCGAGGCGTGGAAGCGTTTTTCTAATGTCTTTAGACCACAGTAATGATGTTAGGAAAACAGGACTGCAGAGATGCAGAGCATCAGACGCTTGCTAGAAATGGTCACAGAGAAGCAAGGTCAGTTAATACAAAGAGGTTGTAGGATCTGGCAATATCAGACTGCAGAATAAAAAGAATACAAGCTGCTCACTGCTTTCCCAGTGATGCTATTTTAGAAATAAATCTCCCCATTCTGAAAATTAAATATAAGACTGTCTTCCTCGGCTTCGGTCCTCCTCCAGAAGTTCTGTGCTGCAACAAGGCCCGAATCTTCCCCTGGATGCAGCTAGCAAAGGCCGCATGTGTTATCGCGGATATCAAACTGCGGCGGAGCTCGGTGAGCTCTGCTACGCAGTGCAGACTTCTCCATCAAATTGCAACGCTGTTATCTGTACAGGAACTCTCATGCAAGGACGCCAAGTTTCCGCAAGGTGCAAAGCATAGCTGTTTGTCACTTGATACTTGCTCCGCTGCAGCTTTTGAGCTCCAGCTACATTTGCACATAAAAACAGCCATGAAAAGGGACTGCAGGAGGGAGATTTCTTCCTTAGGCCATGGAAAAGAGTTAGCCTCAGTATACAGATTCCTTCCTCTCAGCCCCAACAGTTGATACCTATTTCTGGCTATGTCCTGGCTTGTCCACAGCTATTCGCTGGTCGGTATGCAGACACAGTGCTCTCCTCTATTTTGACTATTCCCATCATGAGCTTTTTGGGTCACCGTCTCTTGCAATGTGTTGTCCTTGTACCCAGTTTCAGCTGAAGTATCTCTGATTAGTACTCAAACACCAAAACCAAGTTGCAGTTGCCCAAAATTGTAATTGCTGTGGGCCAACAGAAAACATTTGGGGTAACCCCAAGCCAGCACTGAGATTCTGTGCTGTTTAAACCCTCTACTCTAAGCTCTCCATGTGTATGTGCACCTGGGGACACAATGCCACACGAATAAAAGTGATAAATGGAGCCAACTGACACATCCTGAAAAGGAGAAGGGCGAAACGATAAATCACAGTTTTAGAGATCAAAGTGGAATGGCTGCTTGCGTTTCCTCAGGAGAACATAGGCGTGTGTTTTCCAAGGGATTAGCTTCAAAGTTAAGTTCTTCTCTGGACTATTTCAATAAAAGCCCATATGGCCACTCCTCGCTGGCTCCACAGGTGCAAGCTCGCTGTTCAGGCACAGCCTGCTAGCCCGGATGAAAGAGCTGTCCCTGGTATTGTACCTTGTACCTCTTGGCCCTCGCTCGTGCCAAAACACAAGGCAGATCTCGCAAAGCTTTATCCAGGCAGAGCAAGAAGACAGACGCCTCATACCCCAAGTCACACGGACCCTGTGGACAGGTTGTGCTGTATTCCAGGCAGGTCATGAAAACAGAGCCAGGTCTGCCGTCAGCCTCTTGGGTGATGGGGCCGAGACACTGTACTCCTCTTTGTACCTTCCTCAATAACCTTGATAAAACAGAGTCCCCAAGTACCTGTCCGTAGTTGCTCTGGATACAAAGCTGACTGAGCAACCACCTCCTTTTCCTTTCCCGGGATAGGCACTGTGGTTCACATCACCGTTCAGAGCAGCCATTCCGACCATCTGGGGTATTTCCAACTTTGCCGCGCCGAGATCAAAGCTTAGAGCCGTGCGCTGAAAGCCAGCGACTCCAGAAGGGTGAGAAGGGGCTAAACCACAGCATTTGTGCTGAAAGCAATAGGAGCTGTAAGGTTAAATCAAATTTTCCTGACCCAAAGGGGAAACCATAGGATCTGGCACAGAGGGAGCTGCAAGGAAACCACGCGGTACCCAACGCTGAAACACAGGGTCAGGGACCTCGGTCTTTGTTCTCTGCTAATGAGCAGCCCTCATTGTTGGGCTCCTAAGGGACGATTTTTTATTAATAATAGCAGTCCTACATGCTTCCTTCCTAACTTGTACAGCGGCGATGAATTTGCTTCTTTGGTAGCACCCTCTTCCAGCTGCTCTGTGCTTTCGCTGAACTCCTCTAACGCTCGTTTCAGTCCCTACAGATTTTGGCAAACGGGTGTACCAAGGAGTGAGAGTGAAACATACAGTCAAAGACCTTCTTGCTGAAAAACGATCCAGGCAGAGCAGTGGCTCCCGCTTCAGTGTAAGTCACTTGGCATCCCCCCTGCCTCCCATTCTTTTTAAAACCCATCCTCCAGTTTAAGGAGCATTTATGTTGACTTCAGGGCACTGCCAATATTGACAGGGAATAGCTAAAACATCTGGAACAGTAGTGGTTGCCCTAAACACCAGTGAACCTTCGAGGGATTGAAGTCCTTTTTTATCTTTTTTAAGCCAATCAGTAATGCTAAATTTCTCATTCCTTTCACATCCTGCATATGATTACCTTTCCAAGGCAACTTCCTTTTTCACTAGCTACATTTGCACAGCTCCGTGCCACAAAAATAGACGTTCTTCCCTGAATGTTGTGTTCCTTCCAGCTCCTCTCTGGCATATTAGAGTGCCAGGGGAGATGCAGTGATGTTACAGTCTGGAAAGAGACCAAGCATCAGTTTGTAAGAGCCTATTTCTTTTTAAAGTGGTTCTATGGCAACAGGAAACCTAAGTCAAATTATAGTACGCTATGTAGTGTTTTTTTTCCCAATTACTAACCAGAAAAGTAATGCTGTCCCTAAAAGGGGACACGATATTGCAGGTGCCAGCATGTGGCATCCAGCGGCACAGTGAGCCGTCCTCTGTGTGCTCGCAAGGCTCACCTTTACCAAGCAGCTGCACTTCACATCCAGGCTGACTGGGAGCAATGGGGCCCCTGAGAGATGAGGAGGTGCAGTCAAGCTGCTTAAACTGCATCCTGGAAGGAAAGGGTGGGAGCGGAGACTGAAATTACTGGCAGCAGAAGACATATTGGGAGTTTTGATGCACTTCCCCCAAGCCATTTGCCTCAGGCTTTTTGCCTGTAGCAAAACAAAGACACCTCAAAGGGACTTGCAAGTATTTTTCTCACTGTTACTTTCATGCCCTGTTAAGCCTGCAGTACCAATACAGGCAGAAAACCAGCATGGGCATTACCAAACAAAGCAAAATCTAGCCACAGATCTCTTCACAGCCTTCCGCTGATGAAGAAAGGCAGAAAACCCCCTGAGCCATGGCCAGTCACTAGGAAAAACATGCTCCCACCAGGCAGGCATTTGGGAAGATAGCTTTGGGGAGCAGCAGGAAGCAACTGCTGTGTTTATACTGAGAAAACAGATCCCGGTTGATGACTATCATGCTTTACCTGTGCCCTTTCTGGACGCGGCAGCTTCAATGGCTGCAATCAAATGCCCCAGGAACCGTAAAACACTTGCTGCTTGCTTTATTGCCCTTTGTTTTGTATTCCAAAGCTTAGCAGTTGTGTATCTATCTAATGCAAAATCAGCCCTGTTGCTAATTCCCTATAAGGGATGAAAAATTATTGTGCACGGCAAACATCCGTATTTGCTCGAACGTATCATGAAAAGAACAGCTGTAAGTGCAGCTCTGTTTATCTGACATAATATAATCCAGAATCAAAGCAAACGGCAGATAACTGAACGCCCCTTTGTATATTTATGATGCAGTGTAATTTAGCTGCATCTTTTGTTTGAACACGATCTTTGCTCCAAAAAAATCAGTAAGCCTTTGTTGTGCAAGAGGAGGTCTACGGAGGAGATGTGTGCTGCTAAATAAAGGTCACGGGCCCATCAGAGGTAAGCTGCTGGGCTGTTCACTGAGGCAGCAGAACAGCAACAATTTCATGACAGCCAGGCCCTGCGCATCAAATGATAGGAAACCAGTGTGCTCCGTGATGAAAACCACACATTTTGGGGCTTCTGAGATGCCACCCCCTGCAGGGCAGAAGGCCTTTGTCCTAAGCTTTAAGGAGGGTCTGAAATTTTTTCCTTTGGCTCATCCACGGCGTAGGCGTGGAACAGCACAGTTACCCTCTACATAAAAGGATTACCCTGTTTTCTCAGTGGGGGGGAAACCGGTAGGTACAGAGGTGAAGCACTGTGCCCAACAGCATTCAGAGGTCTGGGACAGATCATTCAGCAGACTCGCTGTCAGCACACCACTCAGGCGTCCTGCCCAAATTAAGCTTTGCTTTTATTATTAATTTTTATGACTTCAGCTGCTTGCTGTACTACAGATTGGGCCTAGAGAGGAGATACACTGAAGCCAAAGTATGGCCAAAAGGAACCACGGGTCCCCATTGCAGGACCAGCTCATTATTTTGACCTTAAATTTACTCCCCCCACCCAAAGCAGCCTCCTAGCTAAACGATGTTCCTGGGTTACCAAGGCAGTGAAGTAACACAGCCCTCTGGAGTACCCCTAAGCCGGTACCTCTGCCCAGTCATGTGCAAGGCAGGCTGAGATCAAGCTTATCAACAGCTGAATGTGCTGTGGGCTGAAATGATGCTAAACAGACACACCGATGTGTTGCAGAGGATCCAGCTAGTCCAGCCCCACAGCACTGAAAGGAAGTAATGCAGGGAGGAAATGAACTAACGGGTTTAAATCCAGCCAAGCCATTTGTCACTTGATAAGGGGCCAGAAGGCAAGTGAAACGTAGGTCTCTGCAAGTATGCTGGTGCCTGCTATGATGCAGGCCAAAGATGGGCTGCTGCAAAGGCTCTTGCAATTTAATTAATGCAGGTAAAGCTCTTGCAGCTAATTTACATCTCCGTGGCTATCCATCAGGGCTGTGTGCACAGAGAAGCTGCTGCCTGTGACACACAAATTGTTTCACTGGCTGTTGAGCATATGGGATCAAAGATGAACCTAGATGCACTGGTAATTTGTAATGTTCCATACTAGAGGCAGGCAGCTGTGCCCAGGGACCTTCCTGTCCCTCCAGAGAAACATCCCAGCTCTCATCACTGCAGCCCTTTGACCTGTAGGCAGCTCCTGTGCTACCTGCACCTCCTAACTCAACTTTTTCCTCAAACGCAGTATTAGGGGTGCCAGACAACACCAGTGCTAGACTACTTCCTGGTGGGGTGTTAAGACTGGGCTCAGAACACTAGTACAGAGGCCTGCACTTCCAAAGGGATTCCTCCTCGGCGAATGCAGACGGGAGCTGGCTGCAGGACACGATGGCCAGGGGCAGGCAGAGGAGGCGATAGGGAAAAACCCTGCAGCAGGAGAAGGTATTACTGAAGGGACGTGCATGCTGAGAGAGGGGTGTCTGCTGGGACCAGATTTGCATACGGAGGCTTTAGCTTTGCAGGGCAGCGCGCATCACCAGCTATGATCCCCACTGAGGTCTGTGGCCGAAAACGGCCCAGCTGGAGACAGGTGCAAGCCCCAGCCCTGACCCTGCAATGTGAACACTCATCTGCCCGCAAGCCAGAGGGCTTCTTCCTGACACCTCCTATCACTCCTGCAGCCCGTGTGACTTGTGTGGGCTCAGAGCTCATTTTCATGACGGAGCAGGGAGCAGCTGCAAACCTCCCTCAGCAGTAAAAGGAAGTCCTAGCACTGGCAAATTTAATTCAAATCTAAACCTCCAAATTTGGTTGCTTGCTATGACAGGCACCCCCTGTTTGCAGTATGCAAACTGAAAATAGCATGCCACCATCACCGGCCCGGGCAACAGCACAGCTGAGGGAAATGCATCCATGGGCACTGTAGTTCTGCTCCATGGCTTTGGAGGTCTGGAGGCAGAACGCAGTGAAACTCCATGTACAAGCTCTGTTCCAGAGGAGCAGGTGCCTTTGCCACAGTGCTTTATAAGGAATTAGCCACCATGAGCACCAGAGGCACTCAGGGCTAATCCTCCCTTACCCTAGTGACCAAGAGATTATTGTCATCAGTATTGCTGTAGCACCCGAATAGGGGCTAGAAACAACCGCCTTCTACACGCAGCCTGCTTGTTCTGCTAGGAGGGGCCAGCTAAAGCACCTCTGTGGCAGGTAAACACAGCACAGGAGAGCGGGGATAGAACATGGGTGGTGCATAATCTGCCTGTTTTGACCAGTCAAGGACTTGGGTACCAGCTTACTGAGACCTGTTTTGTATCAACGCCAAAATGACTGCTCAGCATTCTGCTTGCATTAAAGGACCCTGAACTACATGAGAAAGAAGCCAGTTATCTTGATATTTTTGTTAGCAGCTCTATGCAAGACCTTCAAAATCTCTTCTTAGCCTACATCTGCTAATACCTCAGCAGCCCCAGGCTTGAAATCCTGCAGTTAAGCTCTTCATACAGATAGCACCAAGGCTCAAATAGTGCATCTGAATTATGCCAACACCTTCCTAGGCTATGTGCTTAGAGATCTGCCTTGCTTTGAAAAGACATTTTTTCACATCTTTATCTCTTGCAGGGCAGCACCAGCACACCACAGTCGCCATTTGTCCAAACACCAGGTGAGATCTTTCTCCACTGATATATACCTTCTGTACAGGTTGGACAGTTGACACTGCTCCCATCGCTTCTCCTCCAAAGCACATGAAGTGAGCAAAGGAGCGCTGGGACAGAGCCACCCCTTAGAGGCAGCCCAGGAGGAAAGTAATTGAAAGAGTTAAAACAGGAATAGCGATAATAAAAGAAAGGACCCCATAGTCTGATATGAAATTCCCAAAGAGGGGAAAGACTGGTAATTAAACCAGTTCCCACCTCTTTTGATAGAGGTACCACACAGAACCCCTTCTTCTTCCTCTGCATCTTCCAGTTTTCCCTGGAGCCAAAGATAGAAAGTAGAAAACCAGGAGCTGACCTGTTTTAATCCTTGAGCTCTTGGGCAGTGAAAGGGGAGCGAGGCTGGAAAAGAGACAGGTTTTGCAGCTGTGAGCCCATTCTCCTTCCCAGGGCTTGGATCAAAGCAACAAAGCAGGAAAGGCTGCAAAACTAAACCCCATCCCCCTGGCCTCATACTCGCAGTTTCCCAAAACTCATTTGGATTGCTGCAGGTGGAGGACATCAGCTGGATGGGGGCAGTCTGAGGTGCTTTTAAAAGCACTGGGCCTGGCACACCTGTTTCAAGGCAGGACTGACTCCTGCCCTGCATGATGCTAGAGAGAAAGGTCCATAGCCCTGTGGCTCCCCAGGTGCTGCTGGTACCGTTTCCTTTTAATCAACCCTTTTTTTCTGATCACCACAGGCTCACCTACCGCAGCTGGTTACTACGGCATCAGGAGATCTTTCACAACTGACTTGGATTTCCACAATACAAAGCAGTTTGTCAGTGATGTCTACTCGTCCCCTCTAGGGTCTAAGCCCTTCTCGTGTGATTCCACTACCACTCAGGGCTACCCGGCACTTCTGGACCCCTGTCTTACTGACCAATATGGGGATTACCGTGCTACTGCCCTCACAGCTGGTACCAGCTCCTTCTTCAGCCCTTCTTCTGTGCCCTCTCACCTGCAATCCTTCCCTAATGACACAGCGCATTTCCTGCTAGTGAGTGCGTCTATGGTTCTCCATCACCCAGTGAAAGATCACCCAAATCAAAGTTGGGGTTAAGTCAGGGGGGCTCGTGTGGGAAGGATGTGGCTGTTACAGGAGGCAGACAGAGCAAAGCACACAGCAGATGGGGCAGGGCTGACGTGGAACTGTTTTTTCTCTTTGTTCCTGTCCTCTGTCTGATTGTTCCCTCTTCCTGTTGGAGACCTGCTCCTAAGTTAACAACCTTCCCTGCTCCCCAAAACAACGAATCCATTAAGCTCCTTAAGTTTCTAGAAACATCCTTTGTCGGCTTCAGGCACTTGCCTATCCCTATCCCTGCTGCTTCCCGGGAGCCAGCTCCATTCACACCCAGAGGGCAGAGCTCCTGGGCTCTGCAGGGTCAGGGCTGGTTGGTCCTACTGGGAGCCTATTCCAGGCCTTGCCCACTATTGGCAGCATGGATGTGTCTTTTCAGCAGTTTTAACACCCAGTACGGCTCCAGAGCAAGAGAAACGCTTGTGAGTGTTCCCAGCCAGGCTCTAATAACAGTTAGCTATCCCCAAGCCTAGCTAGCCAAGCTAAATACACTGTTATCTTCAGGACAAGCTTTTATTCTTAAAGGTCTTTCTTGCCTTCTCTCCCTGCTTCCATGCAGAGAGAGCCCTGGGAGCAGACCTCACCCGACAGTCTCAGCCAGTCGGATGGTGCGTGTTCAGACCCTCTGCAAGCACTGCCTGCCAGCGCCAGCTGCCTCTCCTCACACGAATCCGGAGGTGTTTCCCCATACCGAAGCTCAGGTTGGACCCCAGCCATCCCTGCAGCCCAACCCTACCCTCTGCATCCTCTTGAAGATGTCCACTACTCCCCCAGCTATGCTGCCACCTCGTCCTACTCCTTCTCACCATTCATGACTGTGGCAAACGAGCTTACCTCCAGGATGAGCCACCTCTTGCCAGAGCAGTCCTCAGAGATGCCACCCCTTCATGATAATTCCGCCTGGGCAAGAGAGGATGGAAGTCCCATCTGGGGGACTTACGAAGGCCGGAGATCTTATTGATGAGAGATAAGAGCTGGAGGAAAAGAAAATGGACCATTTTTGAAGCATATTAATTATTTGTATGCTTTTTCCTAACGTTGGTTGTTCAAACAGAGGATGTTAACAACATGCAATGCTTCACACTCTGTTTAGAAATACAACCACTTGGATATACCACACTTAGCTTATAGTGGTGCCTTCTATAGCGCCTTATGAAAGTCACTGCTCACAGTCCCGCTGTGCTACAAGTAAAATAGACAGCCCCAAAAATATCTGCACTCTGTGGGCCTTTCCTACAAACAGGGACCTCAGGTACTTCCTTCTAGATGCTGAGAAAACAGGTTGCTCTGAACCTTGAACTACATCTACAGAGCAGTGATACCAGAAGAGATTTGGGAAGGCTGGGGAGCAAGGCAGAGGCTGGGAGAAACCCTCCTTAATAGCACAGGGCCTGCACAGTGGCATCTGGTCACCTAGCAGCATAAACGTACGTCCCAAATGCTAGTGTGCTGTGACCATGGCATCGTCTTGGGCAACAGTTATGGCACGTTTGAGCTTACAGCACACAAGGCTTCAACCAAAGTTCACCACGTCCTGGCAGACAGCTCAGGGTGTTGGCAGGGACTGTCGGGGCACTGTCCTGCCTGCTGATCTGTGCACAGGAAAACCTCACCTGCAGTGCACAAAGCACATCCTCCCCAATTTTCCTTTTGCCCTGAAAAAAACACAGAGCTCTTCCCCCTCTTACCTCCGCCACATCAATACAGGTGACGCGACCTGAAGCCTTGTGTCAGTGGCCATCAGGCAGACTGCTCCCAGCGCCTTCCCAAGGGGCACCCACCTGGGGCTGTAATTGGGAAGGCTGATGGAAGTCCCGTGCCAGGCCCGGCCCCACGGCCACTAGAGGTAGCTCTGCACACACAAACACACGCACAGAGGAGTCCCGTGCAACCCACGAGGATGCAGCCCACCCCGCCTGCTGCAGCCATACCTGGCGGGTGGGCTACCCCCCCTCCCCTATCTCCTCCCCAGCCTGTCAGCCACAGAAACAGCAACAAAAACTTCGCTGAGGAAGAATAGGAGCTGCCAGGGCCTGAGAGTGTGTAGTGATCTGATGCTTTAAGGTCTTCCTTGCCTTTTCTTCTCGTATCCTGGGGCTGACAGGGCATTTGGAGCCTTCTCAGCATCCTCCCGGGATCACTGGTGTCACAGGATCGGGCTCAGAGCATCGTTTTGTGCCATGCTGCCTGCAGGGGAACATGGGCTGGGGACACAGCACTGCACCTAGAAACAAGCAGCAATATCCAGCCTCTGTAAGCAACGGATCCCCCAAGCAGGCCAGGTCAGTCCTTCCACACGAAGCCCTTTCTTTTACGGAAGTACCACCTGGCACCATCCCCGGCACCCCTCATCCTGCATCCCAGGAACGCCCCTGCACCTCAGTGCACATAAGAACCGTTCCTGTTCAGCCCACACCAGGCAGACAATACCTCCCTGGCTGTTTAGGCACCCACAAACCATCCAGCTCATGTTCTGGCATCCAAGGATGGCTGGAGCACTCCCAGGGATCTCCGCCGCTGCCCGACAAGGGAAGGCTCTGCACAGGCTACCCCAGGACAACCCCTCTCCCCCTGACCCCTCGCAGCGCAGCCGGGAAGCTGCTGCAAGCCAGAGCCCCAGCAGTCCCGGTACAACGTGTCCGGCACCCTATGCCTTCAGGGGCCCAGCGCAGCCCCTGCTCCTCCCCCTCGGGGTCCGCATCCCCTTCGCAGCAGCGGGCGCAGGACGGGGCACCCGCCTGCAGGTGTCGCTGCGCTCCCGGACACCGGCCCCGCAGCCCTCCCGGGGCCAGTCCCGCATCTCCCCGGCTTCCCCCGGGGGGCCGAGCCTTCCGGGGCCCTGGCCACAGCCCGGCCCCGGTCCTGGCTGGGCTGGGGTTTCTCCCGATGCTTCCTGCTTTCCCAGCCTTGTTCGGACCTGTGTGGAAAAGCGGCTCTCCGTGCCCCAATTCTCGCCTCCTCCCACCCCAGGGGCTGAACCCTGCTTTTTGCTCGTCGGGTCTCGGAGACCCAGGGAAAGCTCGGCTCAGGGGAAGAGCCAGCAGCCAGGGCTGAGCCGCACGCATGCTAAGCACAGGGTGAGCCTAGCTGCCACCCGTTTGGTCCTTGGGTACCACAGGCTCCCACGAGCAGCAGGTGTGGAGCATCCCAGGTAGCGCCCGCTCAGACAGAGACCAAGGGCCAGGGCAAGGCAAGGAGGCTCAGAGCATCGCGGGGGGTGCGCAGGGCTCCTTGCCCCCCACCCAGCTGCTGTGCCCCCAGACCTCAGGCCTGCACGAGCCTGCAGCCTTGATCCATACCACAGCAGCCAACGCCGCCGGGCTGAACCGCCGTCCTTAGCTGCTGTTTGACAAGGTGGCAAAGCAGGCACCGTCAGCCGTCTCAGCTGTACCTTCTCCAAGGGGCTTTGCATGGACTGAGCAGGGTCAGGCTACTCCCGTCGGGCCCTGAGGGAGAAGCAGACAAAGTTTTTTGAGCTGTCTTGGAAGTGTTTGAACCACTCTAGCATTCGGCTCTCTATGAGCCTGGAAATGCTCCGAAACCCAGGACATGCTGGAACGCCCCGAACATGGGTGCTTCAGGTTTCCTTACGGCATACAGCTCAAGACTGGAGCTGAGCAGCCTGCGTGCTCTGCTCTGTGCTCTCTGGTTACAGAGCGTTATCCCAGCTCCCAGCAGCGCCCGCTCCCACGCACAGCACCCGCAGCCTCACGGGCCTCTACCCACCCACCACAGATGCTCCAGTGGGAAGCAGCCCTGGCGACGCAAAGGCTTCAGGCCCCAAACCCCTTAGACGTACTCCCCTGCGAGCCTCTCTCTGAAACTCCTCCTCTGCAACTCCCCCAGTGCAGCATCAATTCTGCTGCATCGCAGGCAGGGGAGAGGGTTCCTCTCCAGAGAGGTCCTGAGGAACCTTCCCTGCAGAACTGCCCTGAGCAAGGCTTGGCCTACCGGGAGCTGCAGAGGCACATTTCAGTGCAAGGAATGGCATCACTGCTGCAACCACTCCCCGCAGAAATCAAGTGTATTTGTTCAACTGAAAGGAAAAAAAAATAAATAAAAGATTCATCTGCAACAATAGCCAGACTGAACTGCTGGTAGATGATTAACAGCCTGGCCTGCTTTCTGCCTCAGCTGGCTCTTCGCAGGGCATGGCAGAGACTGCAGCGCCCAGGGAAAAGTCTGAATGCCACCTGAAAAACCCCAAATACATCAGTATTTTATAGTGATGATGGGTTATCCAAAAACTGTGTCATCCTACCACACGCTGAAACCCCACCTGCAGCATGCAGGGCAGGCCAGCGCAGAAGCCTGTAAGAAGAGAGGGGACAATATGTGCAGTAAGAGCAAATAGTCTGAATTGGGGGAAAACGCAAATAAACTCCAATATAAGGCCAGCATCTGGACAGAGGGAAGGGAGTGCGGTGGAAAGAAGTAGGGTCTGGGTAGCATCAGCTCCCTGAGTGCCCAGGGCAGCTACTTTGTTATGCTGTGCCTGCCCACTGCCATTTTGGTCCAAAGCCCTTAGTATTTAGCCTTAAAATGTTAAAGATTGTGCAAAAAGCAGCTCAGTCCCTTGCAGAGTCCTCTCTGCAGGTAGCAAATGAAATATGAGAGGGCTGGAGCCTAGCCTGTGCATCTGAGGGGAAAATACTGAGCTGGTTTTGAGGCATCTGCTTCATTCAGGGAAAGATGGATAAAACCCTGCAAATGTCCCAAAAGCAAAGGGTGGGGAGGGTGACCCCACCAGATCTTGTTCGCCCAGACCCTCTGCTAGATGGGGATGTGCTCAGTTTCACAAAAAGATAGCCCATTTTGTGGAGCCTTTGAATATTCAAATTGAAAGTATCGCGCAATCATTGATTGTCAAATCATTGGTTTCTAGAGGTTTTAAATACTTGGCATTAGGAGAGAAAAACTCAAACTTATACCTGTAGGGATAAAACAATAATATTGTCGGGATCCACCTGGCATTGCCACCAGGCAAACAAGTCCCTTCGCCCCCAAATTTTAAGCCTGACACCTCTTGCCCCCTTCACCGGCTCTGGGGCCAGGGCCGCTGCTGCTGCTGCACGGGGCACCCGGCAAGGTGCTGCCCGCTCCTGCTCACGATGTCCGGTAAGCCCCGCCGCGTCCCCCGCCACCCCCCGCCCCCCCCCCCGCCCCCCCATTTTGGGGCTGTTTCGGGGTTCGCCGGGGTCATTTCGCGAGTGAGGCAACCTCGTTTTCCAAGCGAGGAGGAACCGGGGAGGGCGGGGAGGAGGGAAGGAGGAGGCAGGGAAGGGCTCCTGCCCGCCAAGTGCCAGCCCCGGCCGGCGGCGGGGCTGCCAGCGGGGCCGGGGCGCAGTGGGGCGCAGCGGGGCGCAACGGGCTGGGCCGGCCCGGCGGCAGCGGCCGGCGGGGGGAGCCGGGGCGCCGCGGAGGTGGCCTAGCCCGGCGCCGCTCGCTCGCCCGCCCGCCGGCGGCCATCCCCGAGCCCCCGCGGCAGGGCGGGAGGCGCAGGCCCCGCGCCCTTGCCCCACATCTCCGCACACAGTGGACTATCACTGGTCTGCTCTCGACCCTCGGCCTGCCCCGAGCCCCCGCTCAAATCTCTGCCCCCCCGGCCTGCCCTTGTCACCCTGCTCCTGATTCCCAGCCTGCCCTGAGCCCCCGCTCAAATCTCTGCCCCCCCGGCCTGCCCTTGTCACCCTGCTCTTGATTCCCAGCCTGCCCTGAGCTCCCACTCCAATCTCAGCCCCCCCCAGTCTGCCCTTGTCACCCTGCTCCTGATTGCCAGCCTGCCCTGAGCTCCCACTCCAATCTCAGCCCCCCAAAGCCTGCCCTTGTCACCCTGCTCCTGATTCCCAGCCTGCCCTGAGCTCCCACTCCAATCTCAGCCCCCCAAAGCCTGCCCTTGTCACCCTGCTCCTGATTCCCAGCCTGCCCTGAGCTCCCACTCCAATCTCAGCCCCCCCCCCAGTCTGCCCTTGTCACCCTGCTCCTGATTGCCAGCCTGCTCTGAGCTCCCACTCCAATCTCAGCCCCCCCCCCCAGCCTGCCCTTGTCACCCTGCTCCTGATTGCCAGCCTGCTCTGAGCTCCCACTCCAATCTCAGCCCCCCCCCCAGCCTGCCCTTGTCACCCTGCTCCTGATTGCCAGCCTGCTCTGAGCTCCCACTCCAATCTCAGCCCCCCCCCCAGTCTGCCCTTGTCACCCTGCTCCGGATTGCCAGCCTACCCTGAGCTCCCACTCCAATCTCAGCCCCCCCGGCCTGCCCTTGTCACCCTGCTCCTGATTCCCAGCCTGCCCCGAGTCCCCACTCCAATCTCAGCCCCCCTGGCCTGCCCTTGTCACCCTGCTCCTGATTGCCAGCCTGCCCTGAGCTCCCACTCCAATCTCAGCTCCCCCACCACCACCACCCCCCGACCTGCCCTTGTCACCCTGCTCCTGATTCCCAGCCTCCCCCGAGTCCCCACTCCAATCTCAGCCCCACCAGCCCGCCCTTGTCGCCCTACTCCTGATTCCCAGCCTGCCCTGAGCTCCCACTCCAATCTCAGCCCCCCAAAGCCTGCCCTTGTCACCCTGCTCCTGATTCCCAGCCTGCCCTGAGCTCCCACTCCAATCTCAGCCCCCCAAAGCCTGCCCTTGTCACCCTGCTCCTGATTCCCAGCCTGCCCTGAGCTCCCACTCCAATCTCAGCCCCACCAGTCTGCCCTTGTCACCCTGCTCCTGATTCCCAGCCTGCCCTGAGCTCCCACTCCAATCTCAGCCCCCCAAAGCCTGCCCTTGTCACCCTGCTCCTGATTCCCAGCCTGCCCTGAGCTCCCACTCCAATCTCAGCCCCCCAAAGCCTGCCCTTGTCACCCTGCTCCTGATTCCCAGCCTGCCCTGAGCTCCCACTCCAATCTCAGCCCCCCCAGTCTGCCCTTGTCACCCTGCTCCTGATTCCCAGCCTGCCCCGAGTCCCCACTCCCATCTCAGCCCCCCCCAGCCTGCCCTTGTTGCCCTACTCCTGATTCCCAGCCTGCCCTAGCTGCCCTGAGCCCCCCCCCACTCTGGGGAGCCGGGGTGGGAGCTGCCCGACAGCCAGCCCCGCAGGTTATAGATGTGTCCGTAGCTCACCCTTGCTCTGTCCGTCTACCCGTGCAGGCCAGAGCTAAGAGGCTGTACGCAGCACAACCCCCATTTGCCGAAGGGGCTGCTAGCTCAAGGCCCTCCCTGGCTATAGGGAGGCCTGGTAACAGGGCGTTAAAATTTCCCCATTTTCAGTCTGTTGAACAGAAAGAAAGCTTAAAAATATGAGCTGAATAATCCCCAGCTGCGGAGAGCCCAGCTCAGCAAACTCCCCGCAGGGCAGACCCGGCTCAGCCTGACACCTGACTTGAGGGACCTGTTTGCCTGTTAGAGCATGTCCTCAACCAGAGCACCAAGAGGGCAACAAGAGGGCTGGGGGTGGGCAGCCGGGGGGTGAAGATGCCGTGGGGAGAGGTTAGAGCAGAGGACAGTGCCTACAGTGTGGGATTTCCGGGATATGTGGGCCGAACCCTCAAATCCAGCACTGTCTTGGAGCATGAGTACGGCAAGTGAAAGAGATTTTTCAGAACAGGTACATTCTGTACCGTTTCCTGTACTAAAAATCCCTCATCAGGTAGTGACCGATGATTGCTGATTGGTTTTGGCTGGATTAAAGACATCCTAAATGCTCAGTTGAAATAAACGGGAGTTGTACAGAACGAGCAAAATGAAGATAGCGTAGGCTTTTCAAGAGGTGAGTCATGGAAGCAGTCACTTTATTTGTGTGTTGTTTAGCCCTCCTAAAAACTGCCCACATGTTTCCACTGGTTTAATCCTGGCCTTCCCCTGCCAGGTGAAGTGCTTCCCGCATTTATTTTCAGGTTCTAAGAGTGGCAAATATGATAGGAATTTAACTGAATTCAACAGTAGCACCAGGTGGAACTTGGTATCAGGACACCTGGGAGGGGTGAGGTGCGGGGAGAAGGACAGAGTAGAGGATAAAACATGTATGATTACTAAATATAATCAACACCGACTTTTTCATTCATGTCTGCTTTTCACAAGCTTGCACAGCGGGTGTTAAAGAGGGCCGTACAGTTAGTCACCTGTTTAAGGACACTCCGTGTGGAGCGTGCCCGAAAACACGCTGGGTCTGGTGGATGCGCCGTAAGTCTCCTACTTTGTAAAGAGTTTTTTCTCACATTCTTTCAGGAAAGCCCAAGGTGTATCAAGGTGTTAGAGTAAAGATTACAGTTAAAGAGTTACTGCAGCAGAGAAGAGCACGACAAGCAGCAACCGATGCAGAGGTAAGTAACCATCTTTTGGTGTCTGCTTTGTCTCTTCTCTCTTCAAGATTCAAACGTGGCCTGGCCAGGCTGAAGCATGCACCAAGCTGCTTTGCAGCATCAGTTGAAGGGTATGCTCAAGGCACGACCCGACCTGTGCAGCCTGGGGGAGCAATCAGTGCAAAGCCCTGTCACACTAAAGCTCCCCTAACCTCCCCCTTTTCCATAAGTCTCAGCCCACCCAGAAGCTGCTTTCAAGCACCCCCTAACCCTGGAGGCTTTCTCTTGTCCAGTTATGTGAAGCAGGAAATGAAGGCACCAGGGGTACAGTGCCTCCAGCAGCTCCCAGGCAGTGGAAAGGGTTTGGGAATTTGGGACTCAGCCGCAGCCCCAGATTTTGGCTAGCAGAAAGGAAGAAAACAAGGCATGGGCAAAGGAGCCCTACCCTCGTGCTCCATTAGGGCTCCTTAGCGGAATATTCAAGCGTGCTTGACTGAATCCGGGTCTCCAACTTTTTTCAGTACCACCCGCGTTGCTCCGAGCCCCGTCCCTTCTAAAGGGGAGGACGGAGATCTCTGCGTGTGTACACACACACACACGTGTACGCTCTCTTTCTCTCATTCTTCCAGTCTTTGTAGGAGTCCTCTAACTTCAGCTGCTCTAGGGATTTGCATAAAGAGGTTGGTAAATCATTACTTCTTCCTGGTTCGTGACATTACACAGGTTTGGATGGTTTTCAGATTTCATCTCCCACCTCCTGTACCTGGTTGCAGCTGATTGCACAAAAAGCTGATCAGCTTGCAAGCCACGGGCAGAGCGGCCTGGGTGAACAGCACACAAGACTCCTGGCCTTTGGAAATGCTGGGACACTCCTCCCCTCCGCCCCTAAGGGAAGCAGCCTTCTCGTGGCAGCCAGGCATCACAGGGCTGCGTGGAGCTGGTTTTCGCTTCTCACTGCGAGCTCACGCGGAGCTTGTTTTGCCCACACAGGAAAAAGTGGCAGTGCAGGAGGTTACTTTTGTGAGCTGCAAGAGGTACGCGTTGTCCTGGAGAGGCCCCAGAGGTTAGGGCTTTTCAACGCCTCCGTGCACTGAAAAAAGCCAAACCTGAAAACTGCTGCTGCTGGTATTGTTACCCATCTGCAGCCAGAGAGGAGAGGGGTTCTCCTACAGGCACTTCTAGCCCAGAAGAGCCGCTATTTAATGCATTAAATACACAGGGATGTGCTAGGAAGTTGATGCTAGGGAAATGAGCCGCTAACGAGAGCATTTTGAATAAAGGAAACGAAGTGGAAGTCTGTATCCGTTAAAACTGAGGAAAACCCATGATATTTGTATTTGCAGAGTAAAATCCTGGTCCCAGGCAACAAGCATCAAAACTCCCATTACTTTTGGGGTGGATTTCTCCCCTCTGGCAGGTCAGGTTCCTAGATCAGATTGATCTGTCCACTTCGACTTCCAGCATCCCTCAGAAAATGAGACTGTCCATCTTCACGGAGACACACAGCTGTGTTAGAGTGGGGAGCGACGTCAGAGCTGGTTCTCAAATGATATCGACACCAAGCATGGTGACCCCGTCTGATGCACAGCCGTGGGGATACCTGCTGTTTTCTTCAGTTGTGTTTCAAGGGTTATCGCTACTCCTTGTGAATTACTCAGTCTCAGTCACATTTATCCCTACAAATTCTTTGGGATCCCTCCACTGTGGAATTCACGGTCCTAGAAACCAACACACATTAGTTTCAAAGGCAGCCGCATCTCTGCTAACAGTAGTAAAGCAGCAGGAAGAGCACGCTAGCAAGGTGCTGTATCAAGGGTTTTACACCAGGTCGGGGTTGTCCTCCAGTGCCTTTACAGGCTCAGAGAAAAACCATGTTATGCACGTTAATCTTGTTCTGCCGATGCTAGGGAAGTTTTCCATGTCACAGCCCTGAGGTTTACATAAATAGGTTGAAGCAAAATCCTGACTTACCTCAGTGCGCAGAAAAATGCTCCCTTGAGTTACAGTATCTACAGTTTCTTGTCTTCCTTTCTCTTTTGTCAGGTTTCTTGGGGCGGCAGCAGCATCCAGTTTTCAGACTCTGTATCTCCTCCTCACCCAGGTTGGTACAAAGCACATCCACATGTCCCTTCCCACCCCCTTCCCAATTTTTCCCACCGCCCAGTCTTTCCAGCCCTTGTTTGAGGCAGGCACTACCAGTTAACTGCAATGCAGCCAATCAGTACCTGAAAGGAGCCTGTGAAACGCAGATGAGGATGCCAGCAAGGTACATTTGACCCTGTTCAGGAGCACGCTCACATGCTGTCATTTCTGCAATTTATTTTTCCCACAGTGAGGAGCAAGATCCCCTTCAGGAAGGGGATAACACTGCTGGCATCCCCCTTTCCAGGCTGCAGTCTGCGGGTCCGATTGGATCTAGAGGGTCAGATCACCCTGGAGCCCTTTGCTGAGCTCCAGCAGGGTTGGCTGTTCTCACCCTCCTGGCAGCATCCGTAGGAGTGAGAGGAGTGTCAGGTTTTCAGCAACACAAAGAGTCTCTTCCTCCTGTATGTGAATATCCAAGGAAAGTGGAAAGGGGTGGGAGGAATAGCACTTTGGGCTCACAGATCCTTTAATTATTCTGAGCCAAAGCAGAGAGACCTAAAGGGTTGGGCAGGTGTGAATATATACATTGTATGGACAAGGAAATGATTAAACAATCAATATTTGGGAATCAATTTGCTTATGTTAATACAGAAACGTGAGACATACCAAAGCTTTTTCAGATTGGAAAGCCTCCATCTGCTTATGAATTTTGAGTGCTGCTCGCTTCCTCCCCACATCCAGCTAAACGCTGCCACCTTGAACATGCAAACAATTACGAGAGTCACTCCCTACCCGTGTGCAGTTCCATTGCCCTCAGACCTGCGCCCCTCCATGTAGACAAGGCTCTGCTTTTAACCATATTTGAACACAGCATGAAAAGATAATAATTCCGAGAAGCCAGATGTGCTGTCAGAGCTTTCATACCCCCGGCAAGTACAAGTGAGTCTGACCCTACGGTTTGCTAGGAACTCGCGCTTTCGCCAGCAACGCTACGTGGACGCAGCGTCGCGTTATCGCAGGTTTGCTCCATTTTGTCCCCTCAGAAGTCGGTCTCTTGCCTGGCTGATTGGAGGGTAAAAGAGAAAAGTGTTCTTCTGTCATCCCATATATAGTTATTCTGCAGCTGGAGGCTGAGTAAAGGCAAGGCACCAGCCGTCTGCCAAGCTGCGAGGCATAAATCACTGCATGGCAAGCCTCTAGGTCTGTAAACACTAACACTTCAAGGGAGGCCAGAGGGTCAAGAGTCTGAGGGAGTGTCCACAGCTGGATCCTTGTCCAAAGTGGCTGGAGCCAGAAGAGTTTCCAGCAGATACTTGAAGCTTTCCAAGGGGACTAAAGTTCCCGAGTTATTTGCATGCTTTTGAGCATCTTCCTCCCGCTGTCCGTTTCCCTAGAAAATTCACCCTGAACTTGAAGGGCCTTTTTCCTTGTCTAAATCCAAAGGGCTGCTGAACGTATGAGAGTACTGAAACATGACCCAGGGCGACACCTGCCCTTTGTGAAGACAGGTACTGAATAACGTGCTACTGTCCGGTTTGCGTTCTCTCCTAGCACCTTTTGATGCAGAACCCATCTCTTCTGTTCCCACCTACTGTCCATCGTGGCAGTTTTCCAATTGCCTCTCCTGTGAAGAAAGCCCTAGCTATTTGGAGCAGCTGGTAGATTCCTGTCTACAGACTGATGCGCCCTTAGACCCAGCCTTCGGTGCTTTCCAGACGCCCTCGCACTACACCTCAGACGTCTTCCAGCCAGTCCCGCTCTGCTTTAACCAAGGCCTGGTAAGCTTTGTGTCCCAGAGGAGCAGCCAGGGGGAAGGTGAGGGAGTCACATCCTGGGGAAGAACAGCAGCAAGCCAATTTGGAAATGTGGTGGCTTTTAGGGTCATGGTGTACAGCCACAGCAATGCAGGCTGCTCGTGTGGACTTACGGTTTCTTGCTGGCAGCAGAGGAGTGAGAGGCCCAGCCAAACCTAGAGAGAGGCTGCAGAATAGGGAATGTCCCTTCTACTGATCCTGTGATTTCCTGCAGAGAACAGCCCAGTTCCTGCTAGGGGTTGTCTCACTTGCAGGGAAGCTCCCTATTAGTGCTAACATCACAAGAGCTGCCTCTTGGGTTTAGGCCTCCATGGGCCAAACCACATCCCTGGGTAGCCAGACCCTCCTGAGAAAGGCAGTGGTGTGGAAATTCTGGTTGCTATCCACATTTCCCCAAATGACACCCTGAAATGACCTGTTCGGTGTTTTTTTCTCTCCATCTTTAGGCTGCCGGATCCCCCAGTTCAGCTGATTTGTCCAGCCCATTAAACTATAGCTGCTCTCCTCCTCAGCTATCTCCTTTCACCCCACTGACCCACAGCCCGCCCTCTGCTCTGGACACCAAGACCTATGGCTACCCTGCGGAGGAGTGGTCCTGCCATACCCCCTCCCCACACACCACCTCTGCCTGCTACTGCACAGCCTGTGGCTCCCAGCACGTGGACAACAGGGTCCCGCAGTACTTCCCCTGCCCCAGCACGGACTGCATGGACTTCCTACCGCCCATGGCCATGGCCGATGACTTCTTCAGAAGGGATAGGAACTGTGACGTCTGCTACAGCTAATGGGGACTGTGGTTTTACACATCCACTGTATCCAAATCAGATTAATTGCCCATGAACTATGCAAAGTTGTGCTGCCTAACACAGCCCAGTTTATTCTTCACTACTCACACGTTTTCTACACGATGCCGTCACTACATTAGCCCTCCTGTCTTCTATGGCCAGGGGTGTTTTGTTGTTGGGGTGGTTGGGGTTTTTTGGGTTTGGTTTTGATTTTTGAGGGTTTTTTTGTCTTTTGTTGTTTGTTTTTCTGTTTTTGTATTTTTTTTAAGAAATCCTAAGCTGCCTTACCAAACACATGTCATTTAGCCAGCTCTTTTTGATACAAATAAATAATTTGGTACGCATGCTGAAGCCTGTTCATTCCTCGTGTGCTAAACGTCAGCGCTTCTCTCTTCGGCTAACGATCCAGGATCCTGGCCCTGTTCTCACAAAGGCGAGGAAGATAGACGCTCAGCAACCTACACAAGGAGCATTTACTCAGCAGCATGAAAGGTCTCACTTCACCTTTCCAGCAGATAAAAAGACTCAACATATCTCAGCACCTAGCACACTATCCAGAGAGAAAGCTGGGCTACACCCCACTCTGAGATGGATCTGCAGCACCTTGGCCGCTGCTTTTGCTCGGGTTGCCGCGATGATATTCCCTAGCAGTTCTTGCAGAACAGGAAAACTGCTGTTTTCCATGCAAGCTCAGGGCTTAGCCCATGGGTCTCGTGCCAGAAGGGCCCCTCAGGCCTGCGCAGAGGTTGAATCCGCTGCCAAATTTCTTTAACTGCTGCTCAACACCAGCGTCCCCATGAAGGCAGTTTCGGTGACAGGCTGATGTAGTTTGGCAACCCTTTGTGTAGTTTGGTCGGTTGATAAAAGGTTTTCTGCACCTTTCAGCACAGTCCACTGAACGGGAGCTAAATGATTATTTTTCTCTAAGTAGAGAAGGGGAAAGTCATCATACCTGAGGATTCCCTGTTTCTTGCAGAAACCCAGATCTTTCTAAGGCTGTGTCTCACCTCTTAATAGCACTTGGTGTGGCAGACTGCTGAGCCACCAGCTTCTCTGACAGCACCCTGACTGGGAAGAAAGAAGCATCTCTCCATATTAAAAATTGAAAAAAATAACTGCACCGGTGAAGACAAATACATAATTTAACTAGCTGTATGCTCACATTCTCCTCCAGACACTTCTACAGTTAACAGCAAAGCTTTCCTCTCCACGGAGCTGAAATTAGCCATATAGAATCATAGAACCGTTTTGATTGGAAAAGACCTTTAAGATCATTGAGTCCAACCGTCAACCCAGCACTGCCAAGGCTACCCTAAACCATGTCCCTAAGCGCTACATCAGCTCATCTCTTAAATCCCTCCAGGGGTGGTGACTCCACCACTTCCCTGGGCAGCCTGTTCCAATGCCTGACAGCCCTTTGCATGAAGAAATTTTTCCTAATGTCCGGTCTAAGATGCATGGCCAAGGATACAGACAGACACACGTATGTGGCTGGCAAATAGAGAGGTTTCCTTCATTCTACCAAAAAACCCCAACCAATATTTCCTCACCCTGTGAAATCTATGAAGAGACGAGTATAACATTTTATAAGAGACATTAAAAGTATTTATATAATGCCAGTTATTTCAACCTTCTATCCCTGCCTTCATCAGAAACAGAGCTGTTAGTGCCCATGCAGTCTCCAGGGTCCTCCTCACTGTAAGTTCTATATGAGCTAAAAATGGCATTTTTCCCATGGTCAATCCAGGTTCCTGGATGAGACGTTTCATTTTTTCCAAGCGAGACAGGAGATTACACGGAGACAACCTGCACCTTTCCAACATCCTTACAGAAGGTAAAGGAACTTAACCTTCTGTAAGGCAGCAGGTTTTTTTCCAAAACTCACTTTAAAATATTTTGACAACTTTAAATATTATCGCCCTTTAAATAACACCCCCCCTGTTGCTGCCCGATTAATCTCAGAGTCGGCCTGAAGGTCACAGAAAGCTTATAAATAGGAGATTGCAGCTGTACCTTGGCTGCAGTTAAAGGTGTGCACCCCTGTGCAGAGACACCCCGTTAGGCATCGTTTTAGTAGCGCTGGCAGGTGCTTCAGCCCCTGAGCGTTATCTCAGGACACCAGAGGGTTGCACTCCTGCCGCCCCAGCCTGCTCAGTGCCAGCCACTCCTGCCTGCTGCCTGAGGAGCGTGCGCGCCTCTACCCACCTGTCAAAGCCCCTTATCGCCGACATGAAAGAGCCGCACGAAGATGAGGCTGAGGCAAGATATTTGAGGCTTCTAATGGAAATGGCGTGGCCACATCCTCCCCATGGGCTGGCAACACTGGGCTGAGCTTAACAGAGCTGACACAAGGTGTTCTCGTAAAGGAAAGGCAGGCGCACGTGCAGATGGTAAGTGGCTATCTAAATCTAATCTGTTATCAGCAGACAGCACGTTTATCAGCACACTGTGGCGCAGATCTGCGCAGCTATCGGTGATTACACCGCATCTCCACAGAGGGCTGCTCCGTGCAGAGACCGTGGCCTGCTGGGGAAAGGTTGTGCCCGTCACTGAACCTATGGCCGCTGTTTGGGCATGACCACTTAGGAATGGCACTGCGAGCATGAGCACTATAAACCAAACTACATCCCGTTCTTACTCCCGCTCCGTGGATGTTGCCTGACCCCGGCAAAAGAAAAGCACTCCTCCAGAGAGGAAAGCTGTCTCCTGAGGGGTTGGGCTGGTCTCCCCACTGAGCTTTCGCACTTCCAGGGCTTGCAGGTGGCTGAGGTGTGTTCTTAGAGAGAGTAGATATTTAACAGCCATTGGCCTCACGTTGCATGGGACCAGCTGCTCTGAAACTATCAACCTCTTTCTTGGGACGAGGATATTCCGAGCAAAAGGTTTCCACGCCAGGGAGTCTCTGGTCTCTAACACCTCCCAGTAAGTACTGCTGTCCTCCATCCCTTGAAACCTCTTCCTATTTCTCTCTGCTCTTTCTCCAGTTGTTTTGCAATCCCCCGTGCCAGGGACTGGAAACACGTTTTAGACACCGTTCTCCAACTCCCTGTCGATAGCTCCAGGTGACATACGCAGCGCAAGTAAAAGCTTGCTGACTGTTGACACAACGATGTCTTGTTGACACAAGAAAGAAAGAAAAGAACAACAGAGGAGGACTATTCAAACGTTGATTGTCCATTTTCTGGTTACGAGGAATGTATTCTTTCCCCCTTTGTTCCCACCACCCCACAAAAAAAGAGGTTAAAGGAAAATAGCTTGGGTCCTATCTCCAACAGAGCTGGCACAGAACTGCTGAAACGCTGGCATTTCATCAGTCCCTGTGAGGTGAAGTTCTGCCAGCCCTACATAAACACGTGTTTACACAAAAGTGAGGATCATCCTATACTGACAAAAGCCGTGAATAACTCCAGAAGTAACCCACGGTTAGAGAGAAAATAAAAGGGTTTTATTTTCAGGTTCTTTACCAGTTACACAGAGTATTTGATCAAAAAGTTTTCCTTGCCAACCGACTGGTGGCTTTTCTACGGTGCCACTTCAGAACATTTATTTGGTGATAACAAGCCTTTGTTACTAGCAACTTATCCAAAGCCACAGGTAGGAAGAGATAAACTGTGCAAATAAAGGGGTATCACACACTGCCAGTACTGCTACGGTTATAAAAGTTACATTTCCCCTGAAATAGTCATAAAACATTGAGGGGTTAACTGTGAACTAAGATACTGCTCAAATCAGTGAAATTCACCCCAGAAAAGCAGACTGAACAGTCCAACTTTGAGCCTTAAAAGGGATTTTTGTGATGCACAGTCCAGAAACTGGCTGGCTGGCTGGGGAAAGGGAAAAGTGCTTTACGTGCATGGGGAAGGAGCAGCCTCCAACTGTCTCGTGGATCCAGTCCAAAGACAATATGAACAGGTTGTTGATTATGGCTGGCTTCAGAGCAGGCCTCTAATACATGAGCTTTGGGGAACTGAACACAGATGTGCCTGTAGAGAGAACAAATCCTTCCTGGGATCCGTCATGGGATCGTCCCTCTGCAAATCTCATCTATCAACTCTTGAGTAACACAGGCTGCCAGGGTGATGCTTTGAATGAAGCCACATCCATCCCTCCTCAGGCTGCTATTTTCCTTGACACTCTGGAGATGGTGCTGTTTACAGACTACAAGACACTGGTGGCGTTGCTCTGTATTAAACATCCAGCAGCAGGCAGACAAAACAATAAAGAGATAAGCCATTCTAGAAAAGAGCTCATATTTTTTTCACTTGCTGCAAAAGGACTTCTGTCATCTCGTAGACATTTCTAGATGACAATAAGCTTTCACATTTCCCTCGTGCATCACATGCTGGTCACAGTTTTACAGTTTTGTTGTTAGCAAGTTCAAGAAACAGATATTTTATTGAGCATTTTATCTTGACACGCAGTCCTAACTCACCAATGCAGTTATCACTAACTTCAGGCCTGGTTAGAACATCCCTTCAAAGTAAGATAGTGCATGCTTTTGCTTGGCCTATGCCCAGACACATGTAAATTTATGCAAACATATGCAAATAAACATCTGCTTTTTTGTCAGCAGATGTTGGCAGGTTTGTGGATATGATGTAGTGAGAAGCAAGAGCAAAACAGCAGAGAGGAGGGCTGAGAAAGTCGAGAACGTCTCTGCATTTCTTAAGAGCTTTTGTTCAAGTCTGCTAAACAGTTGTTTAAACAGTCCAGGTCTTGCAGACTGACAAGTGCTTTAGAAAACCCCATCCCATTGAGTTAGTCAGTGGTGATCAAGGAAGTTACTGCAGTGATTTAAGGCAACTGCCCTTCATCTTATTGTTCAGTCCTGTTAGAAAAAAATAACTTGTACAACATTGAGAAATCAGCGAACTATAATTCAGAATGTGTACTGACGTTGAGACATCCTCTGTGAAAGGGTTGTCAAAACATGGCTTTCACTCCCTTCAGGCATCTCCCTTCAATTCTGTTGACCCGGCAGAGGCACTGTTGCCAGTTGATTGCACAGCAATTCACAAATCATTTCACAGAAAGAATAAGAAGAATCGTTTAAAATGCCCCTCTAGATAAGGATGGGAATAGAAGCGCACTTACCACATTGCACTCAGACCCTGCTGTCTACAGACCCACACGGCTCCAAGATTTTCTACCCTGTCCATGCCTAAAAGCTGCTGAAAAGCCAAAGGAAACCTCTGTCTCCTACACAGGCATTAGTTCAGGTGAGGGTTCAGCTCCTCACCCTGAGGTCCTTCCAGAGCTATTCTTTGCCATCAAAGCTGGAGACTCAGACTGGAACAGATGTCTCAGGAATCCCTTCACTTGGAAGCACTCATGAGCCACCCGAACCTGCGCTGCTGAGAGCCTGCCCCACTGACTTGCGCTTACAGACATCTGTTTTCTTTCCTTGGGGTGGGGTGAGAGACGGTGGGAATGGACAGCTGCTTCAGCTTTCTTCCACAAAGTGCTAAGAAATGGGGGAGTAGCAGCTTGCAGGAACCCTCACGTGGAAGTCTTCAGTTCAGCTGTCCATTCACTCAGGTGAAATACAGCCGTGGATGACTCCTCAGGCTGACTTGGTTTATGCCATCCAGTCTTTTCCCTCCCCTCAGGTTCTTGCTTTCCCAGGCTAGCACGAACGATGGATGTAATTGCACATCACAAAGGCTTCAGCATTTCAACCAGTACCTCTGTACAGGACCTAACAAGAGCCACAGTTCGAGCATGTCTTAGAGAAGCATTTTGCAACCTTTTATAGCCAAATTACCATCCTGTGTTCCGTCACCACTGTGGGTTTCCGCTGCTACCAAATCAAAGGTTGGCTGCACTTCAAACAATTGCTAGTTTATGTAATAGCCATTTGCTTTGCTTGCCTTCTTGCTTGCAAGCAATGCTTGTGGTTAGTATTCTCTGTTAACAAAATAAAGTTTTCATCAGTCTGAAAGCTCATCTTCTGCTATCTTATACGCTACTCGTGATCCACCGATTGAGAAACGCCGTCATCCCACCCTGGTGTATAGACTCCAGGAGCAGGGATGTGTTGGTTAACCATCCTCACAGTTTTTCTAAGAGGCCTTGTGCAATCAGCAAGGTGAAGTTGAAGCCATTCCAGAAATTCCAGGCAACCTAGGATCTGGCATTTTGGCGACAGGAAAGGAATGCAGATGCAACTTTCCCTTTCTTCAGCAAATGCCTAACCTGCCAAAAAAATGTAGAAGTTCATAACAGACCATCTGACACTGTGCATGCAGACACCCCGACGCATGCACACACACGTACATACGTGTGTGTGTGTGATGAGATGCACATATATCAGACTGCAATGAGCTCCAGGAGCGTTTTCATACCTGTGGGCATGAAACCCAGTCACCCCTTGAGATCTGCTGCCGTTATGGAAGAACTACACGTTGATACCTCCCCAGATGTATCTGGAGTACCAACTAATGCTTGCTTTGTGCTCCCTGATTACAGATTTACTGAAGCGGGGAACCCCCAAACCTACCCCACTGCAACGTCAGACCCATGTCACGTGACTCGTCCTCACTGTTCCCCTGGCAAGGACAGACAGTTGTGGGGTGCAGAGATGCGTTAAGGAGAAACAGCCATGCGGATCACCTACCTGATCCCCAGCCTTTCCAGAAGGAGCCATGTGGATTGGCTGATCGTTGTCTAAGTTTCGGATGCTTGGGTCTGCCCCGTGGTCAAGGAGCAACTGGACGATCTCTTTCTGGTTCTTGTCACGAGGCAGTGCAGCTGCCATATGCAAAGCTGTGTTGCCATGTGCCTAATGCAGTGGAAGAAAAAGAAAAAGGAGATTAAAAAAAAAAAGGGAAACCTCTTGATAAGCTGTGCCACCTACTCTGAACTGTCCTAGAAATGGAGACTTGTGAAACGAGAGCTGAAAAAGCCTCACACGATTACTTACCGGGAAGTGAGGGAGTATCCCTGCTCTGTTTCCCCCATGTATTGCTGCTCATGCAGGAGATTCGTGGATTTCGATTTTTCTCTCTGACAGAGTACTACAAACTGGGGGGGGGGGGTTGATGCTTTGGGTACAGCTAACAAATAGTCTTGTATCACCAACATTCTTAATCACTCTACAAACCCCTGCTAAACTGTACCCTTATTTAAGCAGAGGCCTGATGAGTTATTCGAGAAAGAGGAGGATAAGGGCCGTGTAACATGCACTTTTGTTCAGGAGAAACAACAGGAACTATTTCACTAGGAAACATTTAAGTCAGCTGAAGGGACACAAAACACGTTATGCTGTGTTACATCACACATTGGGCTACGCAAGGAGCAACAGCAGCAGACCCATTTGGGCTTCACACACCTCCAACTACTCCCTTCTACAATCACTTGCAAGCGCCAGAAAATTGCAGAGAGACCTTGCCACAAGCGAGAGCCAGACCCCATAGCGTATAGGTTATACGAGAGGCTCAGACTGATCTCCTGGATACCAGACATCTTGGGCTGTGCGAGTCCTCCCAGGTCACCAAACTCACGGCATTAAAAAGAGGTGCTTTGAAAGGAACCACGCCATCCTGGTGGGCCAGCCAAGCTAGAGGTGTCCTGCGGTGTACCATGAACCCAACAGGGCTGCCGGTGGCCTGGCTCTGCAGCAGACAAAATAAATCATCCTGGGCTCCAAACTTTCTCCTGGTTCCTTCCCAGAGTGATGAAGGTCGTGCTTGGCTTTATTTTCATGGCACTGTCATTAAGCAGAGTCCTGAGGTCAAGGGCCCACTTGACCTCACTGATTTTTCAGTAACAGGATTTGCAGAAACAATAGGCAAAATTTGCTGCGAAGCCACGGGGGGGCGTAGGACGGAGCATGCTGCAATTCGTTGCAGAAAAGCTCTGGTATCACCAGACCGTGTAGAAATCTGTGCCCCTGCCTAGTCAGGTATGACTTGTAACGGTTTTAAATGAGAAAAACCTAATAAACAGATGCACAAGGCAAGGTATTTTTAGTCTGCAAGAAGTCTCATTTAGGCAGCTGTATATTTTTTTCTCTCGAAAACGATCGTGCATTTCTCACGAACTTGGAATGGTTGGACACAAATTGCAATTGGTATTACTACTCAGTTGTAAAAAGGTATTGTCAAAAGGATTTTCAGGTCCTATTTACCAGTGAGACATAAGGGACACTAAAGCACAAAACAGGACGGCGAAATCTTAACAGCTGTTCTAAGGCATTTTTTACAAGCCCTGAACAAACAGATCCTTGTCAGTTTTATCATTCCAGAGAGTCAAGGCATAGTTACAAACTCTTTACAGGACTTCTCATTAAAATGGAAACATCTGCATTTGTTTGCTGTGTCTTTGAGGCAGAAGCTCTTGATCGCTTCCAAATCCAGGCACAGGGCTAAGAAACCAAGGCAATCTGACAATGCCTGATCTTGAAGCCTCTCCACTGACTTTAATAGGGCTTATGCAAGACAGTGGTCCAGAGCACCAATATGTAGGCTCTGGGAACCCTTCAGGGGATAAACAACTCAAAGGCTTCAATGATATTTTCGTTGTGAAATCCACAAGGAAGTGGAATTGGAATGAGACAACAACAGCAAGCAGTGGGTGAGCCAGGGAAGCCAAAACGTGGACCCCAGCAGCCCTGTTTTCTTGCCTTCTTCATACTTGGAAGAGCTAAAAAGCCAGGGTGGGTATTAGACAACTTTGCCATCGTATTTCTCACTGCCCCAGACAGCTTACCAACAAGACTGAAGACTCCAAGTGATCCTATCACAGTAGGAAGCTCTCACAGGATTGTGATCAAGAGACAACAGCAGACTCCCACAAACAAGCTAGCACCTGCCTAATGGGTCTTAAAAGATACAGAAAGAATGTAGTGAAAAAGGCAGTGTAAGGCCCTTCACTGTATAGAGACACAGAAACTCAGTGTTATGACCCACATACACAAAGAAAACATGCTTCCTCCAGTCCAACAGAAATCTGTAGCGGGGGGGGGGAGAAACCATGAAGCTGCCCAGTATCTGCTTCCTAAGTGAGAAAATGAGTTGACAGAAAACATTCAATGTCTTTCTGATGGACACAGGCATGTGGATGCTCTAGGGAATACAAGCAGGGCTAAAGAACCCTTGAAATTAAAAGCTAATGCACTGACCCTCTCCAAAGAGGGAGCCCTGGCCTTGTCCTTCCCTCCCTGTCCTTTTCAGCTCAAGGGTACCCTTCTGCAGACACACCCAGAATCATCCACCTAGTCCTGCTGAGAGAGGGAAGCTAGCCAAGAGCCAAAGCTCTGGCTGATGGTGCAGAGTGATGTCTCAGCTAAGGCTCAGGAATGTCAGGGTTTTTGCTTAGGAGGATGGGTGAAACTGATACATCTGCAAGATAGTGTCACTGCCTGGTATCTGCTGAGAGGTGAAGTATGGGGCAGCAAGGGGATGGGTGACACAACAGCAGCACTGGGAAGGTTTCCAGCTTGCTTTATACAACCTAGGAAACCCTGCACCGAGGAGCTAATGTTAGCAAAACTTCAGGTCAGTAAGCAGGGGTGTATAGCATGCCTAAAGCAGGGTCATGAGCCCCCGGAGTCTGAGGTGGTCTCCTTGCCAAAGTGCCTAGGTCTCTACGTGCTCAGCAAGGATGCTGACTCACCTCAAGGAGCTGGTTTCCCCATGCTTCTACTGCCTGGCAATGCCAGCCACTGGTTTACTGCCTGTACCATGTGTCTGTCTTCTGTTATTGCTCCTGGCAGCTCTTAGGGCTTGATGAACCCTGTGAATATTTTGATTCTTCAGGCTCAAACTTGCAGGCACAAACAGATTTGCAAATAACATCCAAGGCAGAAAGAGTCACTGTCTCCCTTAACTGAAATAGAAGCTTTGGCCTTCCTATGGATGGTATGTTTGACAGGAGAGATTACCTGATACATGGCTGCCCTAAACTGCCATCTTTCAGTGCTACGTTGCTGCCAACAGCAAGCCATTGCATCATTGCAGATCTGTTTTCTCAATATTCAGCCTAATGTAATAAAGTTTACATTCCTCCTCAAGCCATCGCTTCCCATGTCCTTCCTCCTCCCTGGTTATCTCGCTCTCTCATTCTGTCAGCTTCTTCCTGCTGGGAGAAGGGCCTGCGTTTCATGACACGACTCAGAGATCAAGCCAGGAGCTGCTTTCCAGGTGAACTATCTATTTACTGGAAAACACAGTTTCAGCCTACAGAAAAGGTTCAGATTCACAAACTGTTGCTCTTTTGCCTCCAGGAAAAACGTGTGTTGGGAGAGAATAACTGACTTCCGCAGGACCCCACAGATCTCCTAACGCCTCTGCCTGCATGCAGCCTCCCACCTCAGCACAGCTCTCGCAGTTCACGGCATCTCCTCCGCCTGTGGATGTGCACACAAATCTTGTCCATGCATGGCCAAACTCACCTTGTTGTTGACAAAGTCCTTGGACTTGAAAGCATTCAGCTCCAAGAAGTATCTCAGCAGGGAGATGTTCCCATCCTGGACTGTATAATGAATAACCGTCTTGTTGCTTTTCACATCCTATTTAAAACCAGGAAAACCAAACAAAATAAACGTTCTGCAAAACAACCTGAAGCCATTCTATAAACCCACTGGAGAAAAGTCCAGGCCAGCCCTACAGCTAATGTGGAGCACCTCCTTCCCTTCAGTGGCCGTCTTACTGTCCAGTGTTTGCTTCAGGCTGCAAGAAAGTGACTCCAAAAGGCAGCAACTAACCCTGCAACCAGCCACTTGAAAAGGGAACAGGTTTGCTCCTTCCGTCAGCAGCTCATTCTTTCTCCAGTTCTACAGTCTGAGCATAGAACAAGCATCAGGCAGGGCAGGGGACAATTCCCATGCAAATACACAGCTTACAGGTAACTGAGCTGATCCCTTACCCGGCTGTAGATGGAGGCACCCGTCTGCACCAAGAGGTGGATACAGGACTCCAGCTCTTCACTCTGGTGCTGAAGATCTTTCTGCTGCTCCTCTGTCAATGTCTGGCAACCCTGCTCCCGGAGCAAGGCATTGTGAGCCAGGACAGCACAGTGGAGTGGGGTATGTCCTGGAAAACCAAGAAAGGGAGGGAGATAACAAGAGTCCCAACAGAGATATTGATGTACAGAGGGGAAGCGAGGGCTGGCGGGGAGAGAGATTACGCATCTCTGCACGTGTTGTTAAGGCACAAGCCTTTTTCTGGTTTCAAAGGTACCAAATAGACATTCCATGGGGCACTCAAGCATGTGCTGAGTTCCAGCTGTGCACTGAATCCCCACTGGATCATCAGCACCACTGAATTCTGTGGCATTTGAATGCACAGTGATGACTCTCCCCCAGGCAGTTTCTGAAGGCACTCGCCCCCTAGCACACCACCAAATACCAATGAGCATCACTCAGTGCGATAGCCAATGCAGTTTTTTCTTTTTTTTTTTTTTTAATATCACTATAAAAATTTGTACAAAGGGTCTTACCTTCAAAATCCTTCATTTCTAAATCAAGAGGGAAACCTAGTGACAGTATAACCTTGAAGCAACGGAGAAATGAAAAGTTTTAGTTCAGCAGAATAGCATCCAAGACAAAATCAATCAAAACTAACGTCATTTTAAAACAAAGTCAATCACATAATTATCATTTAACTACAAACTAAGCCTTTACTTGAGACTAGATTTCAGTGCTGTGAATCTGTTTCCTAACAGGGACATTCAGGGTTACACAAGACAATCATGTTCCCTAGTTTCCTAAATCCCCCCTAGGTACAGCATCCTATTAGATTCTCAGTTCAGAACAACACAATTAAGTCACTTCCCCGAGCCCAAGAGTGCTAGCCTCCTCACTTTCACCCTGCGTTAAGCAAAGACACCAATTCATATTTATTCTGGGTTATTCTTGACAAGGATAAATGAAAAACTCTGCGTAACATGTGCACCCAAACTTTATCACCTAAAAGTTTGCTGGCACTGGAAATTCTCAGACTGGATTTATTTACTTTTTCTTTTTAACGTGCAGCAGGTGTGTGGCAGTGTGACAGGATAAAATGCAACTTATTTAATTGTTGCAATGGATGCAGCAACGAGGATGCAGAGCCTATAAATAGCGGGAAATAGTGGTGTGGACATGAACGTTGCTTGCATTTAGCAGAATAAAAAACCCTTCAACCTAAGAAAACGATAGATTTGATGTGATGCGGCCAAGTAACCCCTTGTCTATATTATCAGAGGTAATACATTTTTTGCTCTTGATTGAATAAAGCAAGTTGCTCACATTACAGCATCTCGGCTGAGAATTTTTGCAGTGCAGTGACTCATCCAGAACCTTGTCAAGTTAGACAACTTGTGCAGAACAGTTGGGGCTTGTACTCTCTTTTTGCAACAATAATGTAATATATCCAGGTCAAATATTGACAAGTGACTCTAAGCTGCTTCATGATTAGAGATTAGATGTCTAATCCATTAGAAAAGGAAACAACCAAACCCAAACACCCAACAACGAAACAAAAACCAAGCCAAACAAAAAAGGCATTTCATGGCTTTGACCCCACTAGGAGGCAAGCCTGTGTGCATGTTCCCTTGCTATGTCAAGGGGAAAAAAACCCCAAACCCAGTGCATAACAAACCACAAGCCACCATAAGGCACCCTGCAAGGCTTTGTTGGAATGATCCGGATGTAAAACGCTTTTCCGCACTGAATGAAACACCTGTTTTCCAAAGAACGTGCAACGTTACACATTAACTGACTTAACCCCGTGACCTAACCCATGGCAGAGCTAACGAATGCTGGAAAGACTGCCAGCACGCCAGGTACCCCCTGGCACTTCCACTGACACATCCTTCATCCTCAGGGGACACTGTGCCCTGCCCTGGGGTAAACTCAGCAGCAGCAGCGCTGCTGCGATGAAGCTCTGCATTGGAGCTGCCTACACTGGGTCCTGACATGAATCAAGAAAGGCAGCGTTTATTAATTCAATGTTAGGGCTAGTAACTAAGCATTTAAGAGACACGCTCCACTACGTTTATCTCTGCTAGGTAATCCCTTCCAAAAATGCCCACAGTGCCTTTCCTGATGTGCTAATTTGCTCTTCAGCAGTTAGGGTCTGATTAGCATACAGCTGAGATGCAGATCCTGTCTACAGAAAGGTCTGTGAAGCAATAGGGAGGAACAGATCTGGTCACCTAAGTTAGGAAACTCCGGTAGATCCTGGCCATACAGGAGTGTCTAGTTGCTGTCATACCCTGGAAAATCTTCCTCGACTGATCTTGGTTTTGCATAAAATGTGAAAAATGTGTTTTATTTTGAAAGTTGTGCCTGCGCTGGTTCTGTCTGCAGGGTCACATCTACTGTCTCTTCAGCTGGTTTGAGTCTGGACATAACGCGTTACTGCTGTCCGAATGGCACCGACACCTGGATCACACTGATATTGCTCCCTCTCCTCACACCCCACAGCTGCCTGCAGCCTCTGGGGAACCCCCTCCAGCACAGGCATCGGTACAACACTTGGGGCTCACACCAGAGCGAGTCCTCTCTGCGTGACCTGCCACCAGCAGATTTACAGCTACGACCCGCAGAAAGAATTTATCTTCCCCCGCAGAGACGTTAAAGCCATTTCCTCTGTAAGAGGAAGCTGATGTTAGATGCAAGTGTAGTCCTACAACAGGAATAGCCTGGTGAGTTCCTAACCCGATGGACAAGGAGACTTTGGTCAGTCTTCATTGCTCCCTGACACCTTGCCTTCCGAGACAGTTATTTCAGGAGACCATTATTGAGACTTTGTTGTAGTTTTATATTGCCAGCAATTAAAACCATAAAAGCTCTTCTCACCTGAAGAACTTGGGCATACCCATATGTTGCAGCAAGATGTAAGGCTGACTGCCCTTTGTTGTCTACAGCGTTGACATCTGCTCCTGTCTGGATCAAATCATAGACAATAGCTGGCTGTCTGGCAGTGACGGCCACCAGCAGGGGAGTCTGAAAATAGCAGCACAACAGATTGAATGTGAGAGTCTAGAAGCAGATGCTGTCACAGAACAACGGGGAGAGGCAGCGTGGGCTGAAAGGTATCTAGAATCCCGAGGACTGTGGTGCCTAAGCCGAAGAGAGCTCACAGGCAGACTCTGAATCCCACATATGAAGACTCATGGTGTCACAAGACACGGGGCATTTCCCAGCTCCTGCTGAACTCTCTCTAGCGTTCTTCAGCCCTAATTTGGGTGATGACCCAAGGCCAGCATTTTTGAAACACTGTTTATGGACAGCACTATAAATGTGTTGTTCATAAAACCTTGGCCTCAGAGACTACTGCCAACATACACGTGTTTTCATGGACCAGTGTGGTCTTAGATGACCTTATGAACCATGGACTGAAAAGAGAAAAATCCCATTCTCACCCCACCCAATTTTAGGATCCTTTAGGCACCTAAGCAAGGCCTAAGGCTTCCTTTGCAGTAAAAGAGAGACAGAGCTGGATTTTTCAGGGCATCAGTTGCTTTCAGTCATGCAAAGCCCATGCCCATCCCAAACACCGCTGCTTGCAGGAGAAAGTGGTCTGCATTACCTTTCCTCTGTGTTCCTTGGCATCGAGTCTTCGCAGCAATTTCATGCGCTCTGCAGCTGCCAATGTATACGCCCTCATACCTTTAGCTGCATAAATATGTAGAATTCTAAGACAGTAAATAAAGACACTGATCACCGCTTGGCCGTGGACCACCCTGGGAGCAAACAGTTTTACAGGGTAGCACAGCCACTTTGGGGGTTTTATACCCAGTGTTCCACAAAACCATGCCATAAGCCACAAAGGGCTTCACCTCAAAATCATCCACTCCCATGAAAAAGGCTCAAATAACTTAATATTTCAATAATAAGTCAAAATAACTGCAGCTTTCTAGACCCCTCAGCACTCCTGAGTTTTGATATGCTGTCTCCTTTCCAATTCAGCCCTTCTTTTCAGGTGAGATTCGCCCTTGTGCTGGGAGCTAAGTCCTCCACAGAGCCTACTGTTGGGTCCCAGTGTACCACATCATACGGTGGTACATATCACCTGTTGGGGTGATACAGCCTTGCAGGCACTGGTGAAATCTCACCTTTTGGGGTGACAAACAGCCTCTTCTAAATGGTGTATTTGTGAACAGCCCGTTAAGCACTACTTCATCAAAATTACTGGTGAGGGTCCTTATCTCGGGCATAAGACAAAGAGCTGGCTTGCTGGTGACATGAGCCTTAGCAACCAGGAAAACACGTCACTGCTTTGCTTTTCTTGTCTTGCTCTATGGCTGTAGCTGGAAGGAATTAGACAGAGCTACTCGCCACTTCCATTCCCCTGCGTCCTATTTGCAAGGGCACCAGGCACGCACAGGTAGCTCTGCACTGTCCCCTTTGCACAGGAGGACACCATCCTACAGGCAGTCATACAACTCCCTGGGTTTGTTTTGCTCCAGACAGCGACATTTGATGCTTTTTAGTCAGAAGGCAGTAGGCAGTCGTTTCTTTCCTCAGGTATTTTTGTACCCCAGAACCACATCTTGCAATTTCAGGAAGTAGAAATGCAACTTCATGGCTAGTCTCGTTTTCAGTCAACATCAGCATTAGCTGTGGCTACACACCCACACATCCCCAGGGATGCCAGTGGAGGATAACAGCGATGGAACTAACAGCTGAACTGCAGGAGTGCTTCTGTGAGTGAGGACAGCTTGAGTAAACAGCACCTCCAGGCCATATGTGGATCATGGAGTTCCTCCTTAGCCTGCCTTAATGTGCATAATTAGCGGAAAGTCTAACAGCTAATCGGTGGTTCTAGCCTGCACGTACGTTACTGAACTAATTGATTGCTAAACCAATGTTGGGTTACCCTTTTGGATAGGAAATAAAACACTCTAGGCATATGAAAGTTACTGTAGATCTTTATTGAAAAAGATTGTGTCTTTTTCTAACCAGAACAACCCAGAAAGAAATTCTGAAACAGTCCATCATTGGTTTATATTCACACACAGAATTTACATACATTGGAGTGAAAGAAATTTAAAAGGAATCTTAGCAACCACAGGCTTGATTCACAACTGCATTATCCCAGTTTTACCTACGGCATGTCTTTGTACTTACAAAACTGGAGTAAGCAGTGGTGAACTAAGCGCTTTGTAATTAATTTCTTTGCTGGGTTTTTCTGCAAATGTAAGCCACTAATTTCAATGCACCTGAACTACTGCTATTTTCAAACAACTTTATGATTACTGACATGATCTATTGCTTATGTCTTCCAGATTTGTCAGCATTAAATAACAAAATAGGCATTGAAAGTCCTCAAGACTTCAGACCTGAGCTTGCAAACCTCACTCAGGCAGAAACTGTAAGGTCACTTGAAATTTGCCTGGGTGGCAACTGGAGTGCTGGACACCAGGTAATAAACAGTGCAATAAATTATTTTGCAATCAGTCTTGCAAATAATAAAATCACCTAAGGATCCTGGGCTTTAGAAAGCAGAAAAACCCAGAGAAATTTTGTTCACCAGCCAAGAGTCCCTTGTTAATTAAGAAAACAATATAGAGCGTTCGAAGGGGATGTATCTCCTACAAATATATTTGCCTGTGGCATGGCACTCCTGAAAATCAACAATAACATTTACAGTTGTATCAGAGGAAAAAGTAAAGCTACTCATTCCCCAGGACAGAAAATCAGAAAGCTATGAAGAAAACGTGTGTGCACCTGCGTGCCTGGGGGACACAGCACAGAGCAACTTTCCATTGCAGTAAGGCACAAGAGAGGTCACTAAGGTTCCCTGGCTCAGCACGACATCACCAACTTCACATTCAAAGGCTACAGAACAAACAAAAGTATTGCTGGCTAAGAGCAATGCCATGAATTCCTTGTCAGTCTGAAGTCCAGATTTTGGAAGACCCTGTCTTCTCAATGATCTCCTGATATGGGGCCATGTCTTGCAATCCTGACTCAGGCAAAACTGCCGGTGACTTCAGTGGGACCAGGATCTGTCCATTGGTAGAACACGCAGCATTACCAGCCAGCCACAGAATCAGCCCCCCATCTCGAAGGTGGATATTTTAGAGTCCAAAAACATTCTGCAGCTGAAAAGACCATGACTCCACACCATCGTCCCACACCTACACAGCTCTCTTCCAGTGGTGGACAAGGTGAGACCTTCAAGTTACACCTTTGTGTGAATTCAAACGCTTCATCTAGGTCACTTTGTGTTGCTCTGGAAACAGGGACTTCTAACTGGACTGTTTGGTTCAGCAATATTGACCTTTTGTCTTCAGACCAAGGCACCTTACCCACACCCATAAAACAAAACTACATTTTCCTGTTTTGCAAAGGGTCAGTTCAATTTAGGGAAAGAAAAATGTCACTTTAGGCCCCAAAAATGTTTTCTAGTGGCCTAGATCAGGTAGAGGTTCCTCCATGGACGGGGCAAAGACACACACACAAGGCGTTTACACTGAGCTCTAGAAAGCAGTCCTGTTGAACGAGCTCTTGCCAATATTTAGAGGCAAGTGTACCCTCACCAAACGCTACAGTTGGCCACGGCTACACTATAGTACGTCAATTTGAGACCGTGCCCCATGTCCGAGGATGAAAGTCGCCTCGTGCTGATGCTGAGCACAAGAGCTACGCAGTATAAAAAACCTGCCTGGGAGAGACGGCAGGAACTGTAACAGCAGAGAAATCTTGTGCTGGGCCCCAGGACAAAGCAAGTTTCACACAACACACAAGTCACGGTGTGCTAGAGGTGGACACCAAAATCGCAAGTAAAGTTTCCACCCCACCCCCCAGCCTGTTTTTCCTCTGTACCCAAAACTCCCTGCGGTACCAAGTGGAGTATTGAGTAGGTGAGGATCAGGCCCCAGATGTGCAACTTAAAGCCCTTCAACAGAGAGAGCATGGTTTAAAACATACGTATCATTGTCTTCATCTTCTAGAAGCAGCTTCTCAATGGGCAGCGTGCCGATGACTCGTCTGGCATCCTCCAGCTCCTGGGGGGCTGGTTCAGGAATGGAGATGGGCAAGGGCACAAACTGAGGCCCAGGAAGGGTGGAAGAAGCTGTCTGGTACTGCAAAGTGGAGGCTGGCAGCGCAGAGAGGGGCTGTGCCCATGGGAAGTACGTTAGAGGTGGCTGCTGATCTGTCACCTCGAGCTGAGGCACTACAGAGGGGGTGCTGCTTCGGGGCTGTTAAAAGAGAAGAGACACAGAATAAAACAATTGGCCAGCTGGAATAGGAGGAGGACACAAACCAACAGACTAAGGATGCCCAGTCTCACTTTTAACATCCCTTTTCCTGTCTCCCTGGGTAAAGCGTTATACTGAGTGTGACAGCTTTCCCACGCTGGCTCCCATGAGAGCGGTGGCTGTGGGTGTCCCAGGTGCTTGCTGCCAGCAGCTCACACTCATGTCAAGTTCCCTCTAGCTTTCTGTTCCTACTCCCACCCTCCCCGTAAGCCCATGAGAGAGTTACACCCTGTGCCGACAACCGCCGCCTTTGACAGTCTCCCTTGCAAGTTGAACGCACGGGCACAAGAGTTTCGCTGCCACAAGGCTGGAGGCAGCATATTCTGGCCTCTGCAACAGTCCATCCTGACCAGGAGCTGTCAGCCAGGGCAGAGCCTCATTGGAAAGGACAGTCCTCCCTCACCAGGGAAGGCCTGATGGGCCTTTGCTGATTTGGTGTGTCAGTTTTAGCAGCTGCACTGAAACATTCCAAGGAAATAAGCGGCTTGAGTTCAACTGAAACAGAATTCTCTACCCTTCTCCTCTAAGGAAGAAGAAATCATCTTGGTCAGCCACACAGATTTTGTCCAGCCCGAAACCAAATACTCTGCTATGTTTACACGCTAATTTCACCCTGATCTTCCATCTTTAAACACCAGTTTTTGAAGAAATTTACTACCGAGTAATTTTTCCTGCTTCACCAAGTCCCATGTGTTTCCTGGAATACCATTTTTTTCTTAAGTTTGCAACTGTGCAAAGTGAAGAATCTGCTGGATGCTGCTCAGATCTCTGGAGGGACTGTGTCCTACGTTTTTGTCCAGACAACAGAATTTATTGACTACAAGGGACATCCACTCAGTGAACTACTTGAATTCTGCTTCCTCAGGTATTCCAAATCCAAGCTGAGGAACACCTCAGCGATGACAACGCTAAATGTAACATCCCCCATTATTATCCCTGAGCTGCAAACAGTATTCTCCTACAGTAAATAACTGTTCATCGACTTAAATAAACAGAGGGCAATGGCAGCCCTGCTGCCGACTTGGCGAGAGATGACTCATTTCCCAGGACAACAGCAAAGAACGGTGTACGTGTTAATAACGTGGAAAGTCTGGAGGAGTGCGGAGACCTGGGGAAACAGCAGCGAAGTATGGCTGATTTCAGTGCAACCGTAACTTCGTGCCTTGCTCAAACCATACTGGTGTCCAGCACGCTGCAGGCAGGGCCAGTGCCACAACAGTTATGTGGCATAGACACAAAGACACGCAACATCACAATCATTAAATAAATGATACTAATTACATCCAGCACTCTCCACGGATCTTGCTGGAAAGGGGGGGGATTTGCTGTCATTTATAGCTAGGTATTTTCGACTTACTGCAAAATTGGTGATCAGTGGTTGAGAAGTATAAGTCAGAACAGATGAGGGTCCAACCAGTGTATAACTGGGACACATCGGCTGAACATACATATCTGCTGTGTATGGACAGCTGACTGCTTCATGGGGCACATAATCAGGGTAAGTGGTCCACTGAGTTAAAGGCTGTAAGGATGTGGGAGAAGCCTGGGAGATCCATCCAGAACAGAGCGCTCCTTCATCTGGGACAGGCAATGCAGAGGCAGCAACATCCATATCAATGCAAGGCTGGCCTAAAAAACAGGAGAGGATTAAATCCCAGTCCAACATAGCCTTCCCTGCAGCAGGGCTGACAAACACTTAGAAAGTCAGGGAAACATTACCCATTGACGAATAGGAAGGAAGCGGCTGATGGGGCAAAACGACCTGGAAGAGTGAAGAAAAATACCCAGGGATTAAGACCATAAGCACTAAATTCAGGGACAGAGCATATTAGTCATTCTCCTCCCCCTATCAGCTACCACTTCAATGTCAGTGCTTGAATGTTCCCACTTGCCTCTGCAGAAGGGCCAGGAGAACTGAGCCTGGCCGTCAGTACACACAACCCCAGCTCTGTTCATGGGCCTAGCCAAAGTCCATGTGTCTCTTCACAGCTCAAGGGGGCCTTAAATACTTCAAGCCTTTAGAAGGCTTGTAGTATTTAAGCCTTGTGTTGCAGAGGGAATTCCTCTTCAGAGAAGAGCCAGTCAAACTGTTTCCTCCTGGGAGGACAGATAGAGGTAGGCTGAAACTAAGCAGCAGATAGTCAAGGATGACACTGGCTGATCTCTTTTTGTGCTCTTCATCAAGCTGCTTAACTTCCCAACCACTTTCTGTTCCTAGGAATTAGGTTCTGCCAAGTGCAAAGCACTTTCACCCTTCCATTAAGTCAGTGGTGACCAAGGGTGCTCAGCACCCTGAAGGTCTAACGTGAAGATGTATTTAATGGTGTCTCCCGGTAACATGAGGCTGCATTGCCTTCAAAATGCTGTGGAGATTTCTTTCATTGCCCCAGTATTACCAGCTGGTGCCAGGGCTGGTCAATCATTTAGCTACTGAGGAAGAATTTTCCGCCTGTGTTTGTTTTTTCTCTTACCGTTGTAGCTGCCGTTGCACCGGCATTATGAACATTTCCCCGTTTCCTTTTCAATAGCTCCTTCACTGGCTCTTTGACGCGGACACCTTGATAGGGGCGAGGCTGCGGCTGCTGTTCTGGAGTAGAAGCTGAGGGGGGGGAAAAAAAGCACAGGTGACATATATTTTCCTTTCCTGCCGGAAAGGAAAATTGCACAGAGCTACAATTCCCATGGCAGCCTGCTTGTCTGTGGGCAGCCAGTCAACGTGGCTGGAGTCGGGACTCATAAACATTTTCCTCCTTAGTTGATGATGTCTTTTGGCTCAGATGTGATGTCAGATGGCATAGGCCTTCTCTCTACTTTTGCTGTTTGGATGCTGCGATGACACAGATGGATCACCGTTATAACCTAACCTAAGTATGCAGCTGTTAAAGAGCTGCAGTAACGTTGAGAGACTCAGACACTTCTTGTTGGAAAAGAGCAATTCACAGCACAAGAGCTTGTGCAGGGCTTGCAGCCGGGATGGTCTGGAAGCCAGAGCTGGTGGTTTCCCTGCCATGTTGGCAGGTGTTTTTATGGACTGCGGAAGCCGTGTCCTATCAGGCGCTGGGTGTAATGAACATTTTCTGTTGAATAAATAGGTATATTGCTCTAGATATTTGTGAAAGCCAGGGAAGATGTAGTGCAAGGAAAAAGGGTTGTTGCTGTTACGCAGAGGGTAATACTTCACTGCCAAAAGCAACGGCTACCGACAGACTTCCACCTCCCCATGGGGATATATTTTATGTACATGTGAAATGGTGAGCCACACACTCTGGAGGAGGTGATAACGGGTGTCTCTCTTCAAAACTTACCAACCTAGCTAGACAAAAAGCAAAAACAGAGAGAGGCAACAAACAAATGCTGGGTTTCCACAATCTTTCTCTGGACTAAACCTTTCATTCTGCTGCCTTCAGTGAGGTTTCAGGGTGTTAATTGTGAGGTTCTACTTCTTTTTTTTTTTTTCTCCTTAATCCCTGAGCCTGAAATTCTATTTTCTTTAGGCTTCTGACCGAATAATATTTATTTTATTCCTCCTGACTTCACTTGTGTGTATCTGCATTGCATTGCTTCAGTGCCGCTGACCTGCAGTGCAGCGACTTACACCCACCTGAGGAACAAACCAGACTGAGTATATCCAACAGCCAGATTGGTTAGTGGATGTCTAACCTATGACATAATTGCTGGTCAGGTAGATACACTAAAAGATAGAGAATAGATATTCAAGAGAAATACATTATATCCTGTATTTAGAAGCAAGCTATAAATGCGACCCGAGTTAGAAAAGCATCCTCATTTGGGAAGCCTTGTAACTCCTCACTTGTTTGACAGTCTCCCTTGCAAGCTGAATGCGTACCTCACAGCTTCTGAGAACAGGCAGGTACCATTAAGTGCCACCCTGGCCACTGGAACAGTCATGTTTCTGTTCCAAACAGACCTTTGCTCCTAGCCTGTCTGGAAGGTTCATAACTCGGCGAGCCGGGCCGTGACACAGCTTTGCGGGCAGTTATACTGACAACATATCTCAGAGCTTAGACACATAAACTGATCCATTTTGAAAAGTAAAGCTTACAGCCACTTACAGCCGCTGAAAAGGGCTATCACCCATCTGTGTGACAAGTGAAAGCAGAGGAAGCCCAGTTCTTCATAAGCCGATATTATCAACCCGTATTTTACATGAGGTTTTTGGAGGCAATTGATAGCAGAAGGAAACCATAGGATTTCAAAGCTCGGGGAGGCCCGATATTTGTAAAGCCACTGATAGCCGTAGTGGCTACCTGCCCCTTTTTACTGCACTTTGATTTGTAAATATGCTAATTGATAAGTTTCCATTTCTAAAGATCGCAACTGGCTTTTGGTATTATGAAGTACAGGTGGATATCCAGCTCAAATCTTAAAATATTCTTCCTCCCAGGAAGCATTTATTCAGATCGACATTCTGTGCTTCACATCGCAGAATAAGATGAATCATTTTACTTCTGATCAGCTCTCCCAGCGACATGCAATTGTATGCACACTTAGATCTTTCTCTTAGACCTTTCTGGAGGGAGAACGAGTCTAAATACAGACATTGTAAGTCAACCTCAAAAAAATAAGCATATATGCTTTTATTTCTCTCTCAAAAAATGAAATATTTCTTCAACCTTGCTCTACCATTAACTCTGACTCACTGCATACCATTTCATCATGAAATCTTGATAGGCCATTGCAAATACTTTTGGTACCAAACAGCATTCATTTATGCACCAAGCTGTTGTCTTGGATACTTTTAAGCATATTGGGAAAATATTTTAAAATAGCAGCTGAAGAAAAGATGATTTTTTCAGCCTTCGCCTGATCTACGTTTGATTTCTCTGGGCCTTCTTTGTGGGACTTTAATTTGTGTTATTTGCATTCTCACAAACCCTACGGCTTTGGAAACGCAGTTGACAGAGAGAATTAAGGTCACTTTACTTCTGCATGAGCATCCACAAGGGGTTTTAATGCAGTTCACGTTTTGCTTTTTAAATTTAATCGGTATCAATTTATCTGAGTGTGAACAATACACGGTGCTAAAAAGTGCTTTGGTATGAGCTGTACTGACAACTCTGTAAAGGAGCTGAATACTTGACAGGACGTCTGAAATAAAGACCATCACAAAGGTGCTTTCTTTGTCATAGAAGAGATTAATTTACATTTGGAAATGATTTATTTGTCCTTTTCTGAAAAGCTCTTCAGAGTCAGCCACTGCTGCTGCTGCTTATGCCGCATGAAAACTCCACCGAAGCAAACGTGAGCTCTGCTACAGACTGCACGAGCGGCAGAGCTGTACCTCTTGGGGAGTGTCTTATCCCTGAGTCATCACCCCGATTTCAAAGGGCCTCCTTGCAGAATTAGGGTGGGGAAGGATGACAGTTTCTGTCTCCAGGTTTGGGGGATGGGAAAGAAGAAATTTACTGTAAAAGCTGACAAATATACCTATTCAGAGTTTCCGGCATAAGCAGAGTAACCAAAAAAAAAAGAAAAAAAGAAAAAAAAGGAAAAGAAAAAACCCCCAAAGTCTGCAGAACATATTTCGGTTCCCCCAAGCTGACCTCCAGAAATAAAAATAATGCTAGCACAGCTGCTTTTCCACTGCTGAAGTGTGTACCACGTCTGAGCATTACAGATGAACCACAGCAAAATGACTTTTGGCCTCAGTGTACAATTCCTCACAGAGCAAGAGAAATCTGATCACTTAAAAGCATTTCGCAAAATAACGACAATTAAAATACCCTTGTAAAGGAAGAACCTGGATTTAGGAGTCTCCGACTCCTTACACCAGAGCTGTCTTCATGAATTATGAAGCCTGCCTTGGCCTGAGTTGTATTTTTATTTAAGTCATGAGCTGTATATGCACCAAGGTCCGCACGCCCAACTCCCATTCAAAGGAACAAAAGCACATGTGCTCCAGTACCCACCGCGTTCTAGCCTGTCTCATACAATTCAAGGACCACAGAACAGCCACATGCTGTTCCTTCATAGGCACAGGATCTTGATTTGCAACTGCTCTCCGAAGCTGGAGCAGTATGAAGCATCAGAAGTCAAGAAAGAAGCAATCTAACCCAATCAGTAGGAAGCTTTGCAATAGTTCCCGCATATAAATGTATTTTAGCTCACTGCAATGCTTTTGTCAGGCTGTCTTATAAATCCTTGGTGTGCACATACTCTCAGGTTCCTGTCAATAAGTGATAACATTAATGAATGTCGACAAAAGCCTACCACAAACCTTGAAGACTTTGGAGTAATCTTTCCAAGTGTCGGGATAACACCACAGCTAACAAAAAGGTACCAAATGCAGTAGTCCCACTAGCTCGAACTATCGAGTCACAACAGAAGAAAGCCCGTAATGATGGTTGATTTCAGACTGCTCTGCGACTCAACCTGAAAGCATCCCTACTGCGCAGACAAGGTGGAAGGTTGCCAGTTTCAGTGGACTCAACACACTCATCTCTCTACATTGGTTAGCACCAAGGTGTAAATTCCTTCTGAGGATGAGTCCAAGTTGTGAACATAGCGGGCTTAGCCAATGGGGATGTTGTTCTTTGTTTTCGGGGGAGAAGCTCCAGCCCCAGCTCATGGGCTGACAAACACTTCAGGCACACAGTTCACGAGAACCCTTGCCCAAGGTAAGCAAAACACTGAGCAGTCTAACGTGTCGGGCAGCAGTCCTACAAACCCTGGCCTTCGGTTGTTTGTGCTTGGGAGAACGTAACTGAGAGATGTTCACAGCCTCTAGTGCAAGAGTCATCAGTATCCCACGTTTGTAGGAGATTTCTCACCCCCAGAATTTCGTCAGTACAGTTACTATATGCAGATACAGTCCTTATAAAGATACCTGCTTCTTCCTAACTCCACAAAACACCGGTCTGAATAAAAAAATCAGCATGCCAACTGATGGCCAAACTCCTGAACCAAGTAACTTCCAAACGCGCCATCCTCTATATTTGTAACCATCGCAGAAATTGGAGGGAAGATACTGGCAAAACAGCTGTTGGAAGACTTCAGGTATTGAAGCGTGACAAGTTTCAGATCACTAAACTTCATACTAGCACCACTGGCCTTCACACACACATGGACCGCAGCTCAGTTTAAACCTTCATCCTTTCGAACAAGTCAGAACCATTTCCCATCAGGCCAATATTTCCCAGTTTGAAATACACTACTAATCTTGACCGCCTGCACCAGCAAATGACACACTTGTCACTGTTTCAGAAGATTTACTGTTTCTTTGCTCACACACTGGCACGTGATAAGCTTATCAATTAATCAGAGTTAACAGTGTAAATATTTTTCTCTTCTTTCACCTCCAGTATAATAAAAAAATAAAAAGAAACACAATAGAAAACTTACTTTTTATTTGCAGTAACACCGAAAAGCAAACAGTAACTCTTGAATAACAAGAAAAATTTAGATTTCAATTAACAAACTAGTGGCTTTCTGGCTCGGATACTGAAGACCAAGTCACATTAGGCAGCTGCTGACGTTTTTATCGTACAGTGAACTTCGGCTAATGGAAAGAAAAGTGGCTTAGCTTTGTATTCCCTACTTGGATGCTTAGATTCCAATCAAAACCTTTAACAATAAGGCATCAATGCCCTTTTAGCAGAGCGCTAAGTATTTCATCCTGGTTGTTTGCATTTTACATTGACTTCAGACACAGAACCCTTCAAAAATATGTATTTTTTTAATATTAAAGCTAGTAATATTTTGGGTCTGTTGCATCTTTGGAAATGAGTCGTGATCAGAGCTGACATCAGAACTGAAATGGCTGCTTTTGTGATATCGAAAATGTTCCACAGTACGTAGTGGATCACTCTGAAAAGCACTTGGATAAAACGTAGCTCAACAGGTAGGCAGGCCGTCCTTCGTATGAGAATTATTTAATCATCCCCACTTGTTTTTACATCCAGCCTACACAACCATTCGTAGCAGTGGGTCAGCAAGGAAAGACAAGGAAATCCCAGTCCAATTCTTCGCCCTCCACGGTTCCTGTACAAAGTTGAGGGAAGGTAGATCTCCAAAGTTAATTGGCTGCCCAAGGAAAAGTGCTTTAACAGAACTCCCAAAAGCACTTTTCAGTGGTTTCAGAAATCTCTGCTAAGGAAGATCTGCAGTACGTAGGCAGTTTAATTCCACTGGAAAACTCAGAACTTTACAAATCTGTACAACCAGCAGGAAAACAGCCCTTCTTCCTTTCAGCTTGCTTGTGTTAATAGCACTTTTATGAATCAGTCACAGATTCAGAGTGGCTGGGGTTGGAAGGGACCTCTAGAGATCATCTAGTCCAGCCCCCCTGCCGGAACAGGATCCCCCAGAGCAGATCCCGCAGGAACAAGTCCAGGCGGCTTTGGAAAGTCTCCAGGGAAGGAGACTCCCCCCCTCTCTGGGCAGCCTGTCCCAGGGCTCTGGCACCCTCACAGGACAGAAGGGTTTCCTCATGTTCAGGCTGAACCTTCTGTTTGCCAGTTGATGGCCATTGCCCCTTGTCCTGTCACGGGACACCCCTAAGCAGAGCCTGGCCCCATCCCCCTGACACCCACCCTTAGATATTGATCAGCATTGATAAGATCCCCCTCAGTCTCCTCTTCCCCCAGCTGAACAGCCCCAGCTCTCTCAGCCTTTCCTCAGATGGAAATACCCCCAGTCCCCACAGGGGTATTTAGGTGGTGCTGGATAGGTAATCCAACTGCAGCCATTCTCATGGCAAAGCCAGAGCTTGGACACTTCGACCCTAACCACAACACCGGTACCCATTTATATGAGGCAGTCAATAGTGTAATAGCTGTTCAGGTCTCTGTGCTCCCTCAAGCACAGCCATCCAGCTGGGAGGCTTAAAGTGCATTGCAGAATGAGGGTTCCCTGGTCATGACCAGAGATGACAAGCCCTGTCGTAATTTGCTGGCTAATTACAGAGTTTCCCTCAACATGTTACTAAGAGTGGAAAAATTGAATAATCTTTCTTTGTCTCTGCTTTGTAGTAAGTCCCGGGCAGGTAAACAAAGCACTGAAATTGATTTAACTGTCCAAGATCCCAGGAAGCAACGTGACAAGAAGTCACTCAAGAGAAATGTTCTTGATTTCAAATTTATCCCTAGCCCTCAGCATCCTCCAGGGTGTGTCCCTTTTTAAACTGCTCTGACTGATCAGTCAGAAGTGAAACACTCTCAAGTGACCCACTGCAACTCATGCCCTGGGAAACAAAAGTCAGTTATTTCTGCCAAGATCCATCTCAGCGAGTTGTGGTGGTGGTAACAGGCTTGGGTGGCTAGTAAGTACCAGGTCCCTGGCACCTGGCCTGAATCGACTAATACAGACCTGACTAATACATTCTCTGGCTGTCCCCTAAAATGAATATCCTGCTATACTGTGCTCAGACACAAAATCATCTGCACATCATTGCCAAATAAACCATGAAATAACTCAGAAAACGCTTCTCTGTATTCCAATCAGCTACTGCTTGCTTCATTATCTTCTCAATAGCCTTTCCTCAAGGCCCCAGGTTTGCACATTAAAGCCCATTTGAAGGACTGAACGTGCAGCTCTTTTTTGGGCTCTGACACATCCCAAATCTCCTTTGAAGTGTTACCACTTTTTTCCTAGATAAGCCAGACCAGGAAAACTGGAGTGGATTGTTGGTTTGTCGCGCTGCGGGTGGGTATTTCAGCGAAGACTTAGTTAAATGCAAAGCACTGAGCAAACATCTGGGCAGAGAAAACGCTCTACAATAAACAGAAGAAGTCAGAGCATGAGCAAAAGTTATGATGAGTTATGGTTCATTGCTCAGCATAAGGAAATGAATTTGGGAGGGCTCTGAGTATAATTAAATCAACAGACTAAATATTTCACTCGCTTACCAACAACTCGGTAAAGCATTTGACTAGGGCTCTTTCTACTCTCTTACACAGCACTGTCACTACTAAAGTCAGTGAAACCTATTAGTTTGACAATAGTATATTTCACAATCACGGTCAGTAACTCTATTTTCAGGTGTTTATCTGCAGGTGGAAGATTGCCAAGAATCAAATTAGCCGTGGATTCTAGCAGATCCGTGCACCCTTGTACCCTGCCTGCGCCGTTCTTGGTGGCACGGTATGCTTTTGACTACTGCCCTTTTAAAAAAACAAAAAAGTGTCCTTCACAGCTCCGGATGATCTGAACTAGTGGAAATCAGGAGAGCACCGTGCAGAAGCTGCATTCTGTTCCCACACAAGGAAGGTGTTGCAGATTGGCAAGCGAAACGTTACCTTTGTATTTTTCCACCTGCGTAGAAACAAAATTAAGGGGACACCTGAAGATGCTTGGGAAACAACATGAAAGGCCGGTCAGTAATCCCTGCTGCTTTGATTATTCTAACAAAAGAAGCTTCGACGTGCCAAACGAGAGTTGGACGCATTGGCCATGCAGCGGTGAGGGCCGCTAGTTATCTGTTTCAGAACAAGAGAAGCCCTATTACAAAGGGGAAGCTGAGATAGACAGAAAGTGTTTTAACCATAAGTCTCACCCGCACATCCTAATTCCTCCCAGCCCATAATACTCTTTCCATTTTAGTAATGCAAGCTTTCCATTTAATTGCTGGTGTGGTCATTCATAGAGCCTGACACCTGCTTTGTAAAGCATGGATGGGCTCAACTTTCATACTATCCATCTTTCCCAGTGGGGTTTTACCAAAATTAAAACTCACAAGGTGCAGCACATTGCAGTTTCACCTTTCAGTCTCATTATCTGATACTTTCAGAGAGGCTGCACAGAGCCCCACATCTGTTGTGGGCAGAAAAGGCTTTACGCGTTTAAAAAGCATTTGGGAAGAGATTTTCAAGAGGTGCAAATTCACATCTCTCAGTTGCATGGGAATCCAACTGAGATTGGAGTTGAGCATCCAAAGCATTTTGACCTAGCCAAAAGCATCACCGAGATGTGAAACGCTTGCCGAATTTCAACCTGCTTGCATACCCTCTCAGACAGAAACCGTTCGCATGAAAGGTACGCTCATTCTGTTTTCAAAATACAACACGAGGTAACGATCTGCATAAAGACACGTAAGAGGAAAGTCGATCGTGCTGCCCATTAGATATTTCCTATCCCTGAAGCGTTGCCGGGCTGCAGAGTGGGCCCGCTTCCATTCAGCGGAATCCTGCCAAAAGCTGGGAAGCCCCGACCAGTCACTTCGCTTCTGCCGTGGGAGGGGATGCTTTCGGGCTGAGACACTCTCTGGGGTTTTGCTGAGCGGAAGCTCTGGGCCCCACTCCTGCAGAGAAGTGCACTCTGCCGTGACCCCGAGGGAACGATTTCCAGTGTACAGGGCCAGCCATGCGAGACTCCCTGGAGGACAAGCGCCTCTGACCATAGCAGCTGAGGGCAAGGTCTGGTAGTTTTCCTTCTCCTCCTGCAAGGCTTTCTGCAGAAGGGTCCCCTGAAGAAGTGGCAAACTGTCCTTCAGAAGGTGCCAGAGAGAAATGCCCTCTGGTGAGGTCACAACTATTTAAACAAGTTCTCGTGACACACTTGTGCTTTCAGTTTGGGATAGTTTTTTGTGCTTTGGTGGTTTTTCTGTTGTTGTTGTGTTTTATCTTTATAGCTGGGGACAATGTACGGAAACTATACCATTCCTTTTGAAACCTCTTATTTTGTTAAAAAAAAACCACAATTTTCATCCAAGTCAAGGCTTGGATAAATCTGAATCTCCCCACTTTCAATTTAAACCCATTACCTCTTGTCCTGTCACTACAGGCCCTTGTAAAACGTCCCACTTCAGTTTTCTTGTAGCCCCCTTCAGGCACTGGAAGGGGCTCTAAGGTCTCCCCAGAGCCTTCCCTTCTCCAGCTGAACAAGCCCAACTCTCCCAGCCTGTCCCCATGGCAGAGGGGCTCCAGCCCTCGGAGCATCCTCGTGGCCTGCTCTGGACTCGCTCCAACCGGTCCATGTCCTTCTGATGTTGGGGACCCCAGAGCTGGACGCAGAACTTCCGCTGGGGTCTCCCAAGAGTGGAGTATGAGCTGCTTTGTCCCATACTTGGGGAAAAGGTTCACCCACCCCTCAGAAGCTCCCCACAGACTTAGTGCCCATCTGTCCATGATGCCCTTTTGCTATAATACACAACTAACTCATTTTGGATTTAATTGTACTGAAACTCTCTGCATGGCAGAGGAAAGATTTTTCTTGCCTGTTTCCTAGGTAGGGAGCAGAGCAGACCAGGGCTTTTATGCTCTCACATTAGCCTAGGCCTCATGCAAGGACACTCCAAGTCCCCTGATCGCCCATACTGCCTCTGCATCTATTTTATACTTTGGACCAAGCTAAGGGCTTGCGTGTGGGCACTGGGACATCCTATGGTCACAGGTGGTTTGAACCAGATGGTGCAGGAAACTTGAGGCCACAGCTGGTCAGGCTAACAGGAAATATAGGTGCACCAGAGACACCAAATGGAGCCTCACAGAGATACTGAGAAGTCTAAGTTTCACTGAAGTCTTTGGGACCTGGCACCTGAATACCTGTACTGACCTGCGCAATCTACCTACAGCAGCACGGGGGGTCTCCAGTAGAGCAGGCGATTACACCCAAGCCGCCTGCATCCCAGTCATCAGAATACTCTTTCTGTCTACCTTCAAAGCCAAAGCACACAAGTCATTACTGTAACGGTATAAAAAAGTAGCAGGGTTAATAAGAGTTCCATGTTGGAGAAAGGAACCCTAACCATGGAATGACACAGCAGACAGAGAAAATGCCAACAGCAAACACAGCCTCAGCCGGGCAGTCACCTACAGAAAATTCCCCTCAGCCCCTTCTGTGTCTTAGTAAACATCATGTGAGGCTGCTCTAGCAACCAGCCCAGAAGTCAGAGAAAAGTCTGGCTGCTCCACTGGCTGTTTCACCTGTCCAGCGTGAAAAGGACTTCCTCAACAACAGAAGTCAAACCCAGGCAGTTCCTATGTCTCGTGCAGGCTTTCAAAACAGCCAGGAAGCATTGCTGTAACAGGAGACAAGTCTTGAGAAGCTCCTGAGGGATGAAGGGACAGGCAGGTATTGGCCAGAGCTGCCTAATCTAGAAACTATCAACAGAGAATGGCTGGCATCAAGAGAGAGGGTTTGATCTCTTCTCACCCGGGCTGTAATTCCTGCGTACCTACGAGAGCACTGCATGAGTCAAAGGAAAAATACCTAATCACTTACCAATTTTGTTCTGCCTAAAACATCAGGTTATCAGTATTGCTTTGTCATTGCAGAAAAAGATAAAAAACCTCAAAACACAAAACACCAAACAAATCATTAATTGACATTGGAGATGAAGATTAGATTCAATATTTGAATCTAATCAGCTTGCAGTGCGCTCCACGTCATGTGCCTGCTGATTCTGAAAACACCACAAGGTAACAGGGGAAACAAGGTGTGTTGCCATAGCGCTCCCGCTTGCTGCTCAATACTTGTCAGACAAATGGAAATATGATTGAATAAGCAGCCAGAGCGTCTTGCTACAGGACATCAGGGACTACAATATGATTTCACAATTATATATTTGAGCTTCCAGAGTGTTCACATGAAATAAAGCAAGAGAAACGTGTAACACAGAAAACAGTTAATGGCTAATAAGCTCAGAAAGGCACATGCATAATAAACCAACCTCTGAACAACCTACAAGCTATTATACAAAGAAGATTAATGTTAGTTCCGTATCAGAGAAGTCACTGCAAGTGTTTAAAAATTTAGCTTCTTCCATTCAGGTATACTGTATTATTCCAGGTTAACGGAACAGCACGGTGAAATGCAAAGGGTGGCAGCACAGTTGCATAAGTAAGCATCATCTACAGATCAATACAACGAGAATAAAAGCCTTGCAAGAAGCAAACACCTACCTGTATTATGATCAGTAAGCTATTCGAGCAAAGGTGGGCCAAGAGGAGTGAAATTATCTTGAAAACAAGAAAACTGATTTCCTGTAAAGTCATAACTGTATTGCCCTCAACTGCTTTGTTCCTTATCTTTTTTATTAGTTGAAAAAAGTACATATCAAAAAGGCACAGAAATACGATTTCTCACAGGTTTCACTTTTAAAAAGGAAAATTTTCTGGTATGTAACCACTGTAACCTTTGATATAATACCTGCATCCTGTTATTGTTTTTATGAATCATAGTCTTCCACTTGATTCATAGTGATGAATGCCAACAAAGCAGCAATGCCGCCCTGTGTGAATATCCCAGCTGGAAAATTAGCATCACGCCTTATCATTTGCCCCTCTTGAGCCATTCATCTCTTCACGAGTATTGTCTCCCATGCTATGCTAACGCTTGCGTATTCATTATAACCTTCAGCTTTTATCGCGGCTATGAAAAACAAATCAGAGCTCACTTACATTTTTGCCAGTGCATATTCTATGTCAGGACGGAGTCTTTTTTTTCTCTTTGATGAAGGTAGCTTGGCTTTTTAATAGCTAACGTGTGTTTGACTCCTTTACGGGGATGTGATAACTGACTGTCAGGATGTTTCTTTCAGCTTTTTAAAAGCCCCATGTTCCCGCTGAACCCTGTGATGTCATCACATCCTCCGACCACAACCACTTCTATATTTTCCCTTGCTCTGTGTTGTTCTTCATGATGCTAAACAGTTCCTTCATGAGCAGTGAACTCTGGAAGATATTATGCACAAAAAGGCACTTGATATCACCAGAAGGTATTTGAACAAACAATCAAACCTGGAACCTGTCACTCAGGGGCTTTTACCATGTATTTGCAAAATTAGGTCCAAAAGTTGTACAGCTGGAAAAAGACAAGGGTCTTTTAGTAAGATTTTTGACCTTCTGTGGCGCTAAGGATGGTCTTGTTTCACATAAGACAGCGTTCTGCTGCTTCAGAGGGCATAACTCCTGGCTCTGTACGCTTCAGCTAGACTGAACCAGCCCACACGCCATGTCTGCCTGGCCCTTTAAATGCAGAACACTTTTAAAATACAAAACTTGAGTGTTTGCTCCTGCCTTATGAGAATTTCAACTCCCTGGGGCCCCTAAATTTGAACTTATGAGGAAACACCTGTAAACACTTCAAGCCTCATTAAACGAGGACGTCCTTCATTTAAAAAAGAAACCCTTTTTCTGTTTTGCTTTTATCAAAATACAACACTTCCTACTAAAAAAGAAATGACCCTTCCAAAAGAGCTTGCAAAGCCAGAGGAAGGCTGCGAGAGACTTGCCATAGGAGCTCAAATAAGTTCTTAGCATTAATAACAGCACCATTATCTTTTACCTATTCAGTGCATGAACATAACCTCTTAAAGCGCTTAACGTTCCTCCCCCTAACCATCTGACCATCACGATGAATTTTCACAAGTAACATTTGTTTAGGAGCATTCATGTCCCAAAACCACACTGAAGCAAACCCCAAAGCAAGCAGAGCGGAGGAAGTTAAGGAATGTGTACCTCCACACTTCTACCCTCCAAAATAGCACCCACCTCCTCAGTTCTCAGGCACGAGGGGCATTGTTTAGCCGTGTTTTGCATATCTGCATTACTACCAGCCACACAATATCCTCACTGATGCTGAAGTGCTTAGTAATAGCAGGCAACCTCTCAGCTAATACTTCATAGATGGAGAGGTAAGCGAGAGCCTAACTCACAGTCCAACAGAGCCAGGTGAAGTGAGGAAGAGTAGCGAAACCGGCTTCAGTGCCGTTTCAGTTCCACCAAAGCAAGAAGACTATGTGGACTCTCATATCTCCGATACGAAAGTAGTATCATAGTTCTCCCTAAACGAATGGAACTTTATTTTAGAAACCTCTTAAGCATGTAGAATTAAGACCAATGCTTGTAATGCAATAGGAAATCTCTTCTTGACAAGTTACGTTCTTTGAAAGGCAGGGCCCAACCGTGTATTTCGATTTACTTAAAGTTTACAGCACAAGGCAATCTCAGGAAATACTGGGAGAAGTTCTCGGAGTTTGGCTTGAGCCAGTGCATAAAACAACGTCAGATTGTTTACAACAGTACTCTGATGCAGTTTGCTTCTGGAAATACCTGAATTCTGACATCATAGAGGTACTGGAAAAGAGTGTGGCAAATCAAGGTTTTAGGCGGGTTTTTGCTAGGAATAAGCCCTTACTTTCAAGTCTGAGAACACACTCTGTGCACATTTGTACTCTGCAGAGTAGTAGAAGCACAGTCTGAGATTTGTACGCACTCGTCCTTATGTAAATGTGAAGGCAGATTGCACAATACATGAAAGCAAATATACAGACTCATATTAAAAGAATCTATATGTGCACATCATCTCACCTTTAACTATACTTTAATTGTGCTTAGAAAAGCTGTGGATAAAATTAAATCACTTAGGATTAAACTGGTGTTAAGGTGTTAATATCAAGACTTTAAAAACATGAAACCAGACAGATAAAGTCTTGTCGTAATAAACACCTAAAATGAGGAAGCTGAAAAAAAAAGGGCATGTTTTCCACAGAGAAAAAAGCCAGCACTATTTTGGTGGTTGATAATCATCCATTTCCATATTTTACACACAGTTACCAGACAAACTTTTGATATATTAACAAAGCATCACGCTCCAAAAAGTGACTTCACAGTGCTACATTAAGATACAGAGGGGCTCATCTGTGTAGCTTAGTGACCCCACACCAAGCAAAATAAAAGCTCTGTCAAACATCAGCCTCTTCTCATTTCACGCATTTTACAGACAAATGCAATTGGGCTAAGGACAATTTTACTAATGAGGTCCAAAGGAAGAGACAAAAGAAGCGAGAAACGTGACAAACATGACTTAGCAAGTATTATATTTGCCCCTTCCTCCGTCAACTGTTTGCAAATCATGATGCAAGTTTATAGTCTACAAACACAGCTAGAGCCCAGGTGTTGTCAGACGATCCAACAGCACCAACAGCAGGAGGCTGCTTGCGGATAGCTGTGCCTTTAAAAGAAACTCAGAAAATTAACTGCAGCCTTTGCCACCGGATGCAAATCCAGCTGCCTCCAGTCACACCTTGACCCGTTCACCACATGACCAAAGCAACAAGCTCTATATCAGGCGACGCATCAGAGTCAACCCAACCTTGCTTTGGCACGGAACATCTTTGCCCTGAGTCATGGTACAATTTCTCATGTTCCTGGTGGCTACACTTTGTCCAAAGACGAGAAGACTCACAGGCAGCGTTATAATTTGGTCTGACCACCACACACAGCTGTTCAAAGGATAACCTGAAATTAGCTGCAAGCACACGAGAACACCCATGCACTGTATACAGTGCAGAAGCCCTTCTTTTTAGACCTACAGCGAGATGCATTTCTCCTTTTGTGTTCTGTACACACAAAAACCAATCGAGAGTGGCAGCAGATTCCAGTGGATCCCTGCAGCTGACCTCAGCGAGAATGGTGAGAGTGGAGTGCTAGGACGACTCAAGCTGCATGTGCTTTATATTCTTTTCCAGCCAAGACAATCCAAGTGTGGAAGAGATGCCCAGCACCTGTCTTTCCTTCATTAAGTTATGTGGGATGTGTACTTCCTCAGACAACGCTGGCTGGAAAACGAGTGCATCAGCCACACTGTCCAGAAATCCGCAGTTCCCCTGCTTGTAAACCACCCACCCAAGCAGGTAAGACTTTCATCTGAACACTCAAAGCCGCTGCAGACAAATCCACCTTTGCCTGACTGCCTCCATCTCCCATCTTGCCTGTGGGCAGCAGTGAATTCACCAAAACCCGCTGCAAATGGCAAAGAGCCACACAGACTGTGAAGAAACCTCTTGCCACTGGTTCCCCTCACTATGGTGATGCAGTTGAGGAGGATGAAGTGACTGAGAGGAGGCAGTTGTTCAGTAATCTTACAGCTAAGCTCACTGCAAACACCAGTGGATATATACTATGAGCCTGACACCCCTGTAAAGGGGAAACTAAAACCAAGAACTGTGCCTCCTCAGTGCTGGTGTAACACGGCCCTGCAAGAATTTTGAATACACAAATGATATGAAATCATAGAGATATCTTAGGTTTGACAATCTGAACCTGAGCTTTAGCTCATTCCCCCACCTCTTTGATGTCTTACTCCTAGGACAAGAGTTGAGCTTATAAGTAATTTTATTCCAAAAGCGGATTAATGCTGTTGACAGGTGTCCTGGGTGTTGGTTTTGGTTGTTGTGGGGTGTGGCGGTGTTTTGGTGTGGTGTGGGGTTTTTTTTAAACGTGTCAATATTAGCACTTTAATCCTGCCATACAATGTAAGAAGTATGAATATGTAAGTAGTAGTTTGATATTTCAGAAAGCTTTGTGGTCAGCAAACACAAACATTTACCTTTAAGAATACAATAACTCAATAAATGGATCTCTGTCTCATAGGTTTGAATGAGTGTTTAAAAGACAGCCACGTTTAGACAAGGTTCTCATACTTCTTTCCTAATCAATCAAGGGCGAGAAGAGAGGAAATGAAAAGTTGAGCCTTGTTTGAGCCAACAAGAGCCAATTTCTGACTGATTTGCTATTTCAGATTACAAATTCTACAACCCGGGTCTGTATTTTGTAGCAGGACACTGTATGTGAAAACATAGCAAAGAAACAATCCAGAACCAAAGCTCACAGAGTACAAGGCCAGGATTCGTTCCAGCAAGCTAAGGTAAATCACATCACCTAACTCGGGAACGTGGCACTGCACCCTGTGGAAGCCCCTTGGCAGAACAGAAAGAACACCAGATGTCTCCAGAGGTATGAGTCACCCAAGCCTGCATCACCTCCTGGAGATGCTTATCTCTTAGTAGACCACAGAGCAGGACTAGTACAATGCGGTTCCTAATTCTGGTAGTTTGATTAGGCGTCGGAAGAGCGGGATGAATGAAGACCTAATAAACCTCAAAGCCAAAGCTTCTGCGTCTATCCAGATGCGCCACGGCTTGCCACAAACAGCGAGGAGGTAGCTGATTTCCTGGGGAAGCAGGAGGGATGCGACAGCTGCTATGGACAAGGGCAGAGGACAGCGGTAGCGAGCTGCACGGTGGGTCACAACGTGGAGCAAACTGTCATGCCCTGTCTACAGACCGTTTACAGGAGAAGAAGTCCTCAAACGCTTCTAAAGCACGCTTGAAGCAGAAGTGTTACTTCAGTCAGTAAGGGGTGTGCATGTCTGTGTAAATTAAAAAAAAAAAAAGTAAAAAAGGAAGAAAATTGCTCATTTTCAGCAGAAGCTGGGGCTGGTGTGAAGGTTACCAGGATGCCACGAGTCACGGTAGGAGGGAGATGACAACAACCTGATCAGATACATTCACAAGGCAGGGCAAGAGAGACTTTAAATACGAGCTGTAATAAACCTCAGAGACTCCCTGGTTAGTGCCAGAATTTACTCCACGCCCCACTGAACATGGCCTAAAAAAATGAAGGACACATTTCAGATTTCACATGGGCTCAGGAAAGGGTCTGACATAGGTAGAGAGGATGACATCTCCTGCTGGGACAGCCTCTTCCGTCACCTTTACGTGTTACAGACCCAGAGAAGTACACACACGAAGTATTTAGTAACCCCTCATCAATAAATAGTCCTGTGGGGTTTTTCTGTGGGTTTGAGGGGGTTTCGGGTTTTGTTCTTTTCTTGGGAATACCGCCCCTCTAAAGAGATATACACAGCAAGGCAGGGCCAGGAACAGAGCTGGTGTAAGAGGTACACACAGCTCATCGTGCAACACAGACCGAGGCAGCTGAAAGGAGTTTCAGTGCTCTAGGTCACGTAAGAAATCTGTCATAGGGTTGGACGCAGAGGCCAGACTTTTGGGGATAGCCTGGTGTAACGAGACTGCTCTCTAATCATCTGCTTCCTGCAGAGTGTATCACTTTTTTTTTTTTTAATAATGTAAATAACATTGAAGCAAGCATGGTACAATAAACTCAGTGGAGTTTTTCTTTTTTTTAATTTTTACGTGAGCCTCACACCTCCCACTTTGCCCTCCGAAACAAGTTCTGATTCATACCTCAGCTTTGATAAGGAACAAATGATGCAGCCTTCATATAGGCTCAGCGTTAGAGCTTAAGCCCTTGAGCAGTGTAAATCACCATAGCCCTCGTGACCTCTCAGACAGTGAGGATCTGCACCCGGGAGATTCCACATCACGCGAGGGTTACTGCACGTATTTTTTCACACTAAGGAATGTCCCACAGTGATCAGGCCAAACATCAGGCACAAAGGAGAGCATGAAATCCTTCAGAACTTCTGCACACAGATGCCTAAATGAAGCTATTTTCCAGCGTCCTCAAGAAAGTTCTGAGTTCTAGAGTAATAAGAAAGTAAAAAACCTAAGCCCAACATATTTCTCACTCAGACCATGTCTGTAATTAGACAGGTGAGAGTCCTAGAACAGACCTTTCCAGGATTTCTTTGCACTTTATCCTCTTTAGGAGATTATCCGGTCTGTTCCTGAGCTCCAAGATGCAATTGGTTCCTCCCCCTTCCAAAAAAAAACCCTCAAAACCCAAAACCACTCTACCAAACCTTGAAGCCAAACATGCAAGCTGTTTGTACTGGTCATACACACATATTCTCAGATCTACCCTGCCCTTGCTTCTCCCTTCCTGCTGCTTACACACATGCCACGTTCAGCACTGTCTGCTTGCAACCTACCCTTCCTTCTCAAACACTCAGGTGTTTGTCTGTGAATGAGTAGCAGTCGTGTTTAGTTCGAGTTTCTGGTACTGAGTCAGGCAGCAGGAACAACAGCACATAACACAGTCCCTGTCCATACTGCGGCTGGGAGCGAGACGTGCACTAACACTGACGGGGCAGCGAGAGGACCAAGGATGATCCCACAAACCCAGGCTTCCGTGCTTGCTCGCAAAGCCAGCCCGGGACCACAGGTACGCTTCAGCGCAGCTAATGCACGCTGAAGTCCTTGTCACTGCGGCTTCTCTCCGCAGTTAGGCGTTGGGAGTAGTTGATGTACGTCTGTCCACCTCACAAGCTTGCCTCTGGACTGCGACGCTGACGCGTGACCTTGGGTGAGCTACCACTGGGAGAAGACGCACAGCCTCTCCCCTTACACGTGTCACAGAATGGCTGCTAAAGCAGATGGTGTTAAGGTGTGAAAGGACCAGGGCATCTTTGTAACTTCCCCACCTACAGTAACACCAGTCTGGTGACTTGCTGGCTTCCAGAGTTTGTGCTCATCAATACAGTGAAAAGCACCCATCCAAGCTATCTGCTGGGAAATTACGCACAGAACCACCCCCAAAATAAGCCTGACATTGGCAGAAATCAAAAGCAGATCTCAAATGATGCACAAAAAGAGGATTAAGAATATCATTGACTATCACACACATAAATCGCATGACTAGCTCAAGTTGGCAATGTGAGACAGCAAGAAAGCCTGGGGTTTCATCAGTTATGAAAGCGATGCAGCACAAAGGCTTGTTCCCTTTTCCTACTGGAGCCTCAAAGAGGCTTCCTCTGGCAGTGGGCCTGCGTGGAAACCAGGAATGCGCTGCACTAAAGACTTCAGTCCCTCTTTCTTGGGTCTGCTGGAGCAAAGCATTGCTTTAAGTTCTTCCCATCACATTTTTAATAGCCCCTCTTTCTCCTCACAGACGCAAAACTAAAGAACAAGAGTCTGTATGACTTGAATTCAGCGATACCTTCCCATGACCTATATTCACCACTTGTAGAAGTGGGTTTCATTCAAAAATCGTGTTCCTGTTGACATGACTCAGATGAAACCCCATTCTGAGAATATCTCCTGTGACTGGATGCACACCAAGGCAAGTCCTAGAAAGACGTTTTAGTTAGGGCACACACTCTGTGTCTTCAGTTCATACAGTGGAAGTAACCTGTCTGAAACAGATGTATTAGTGGTTGAAAAACCCACATTCAGCCAAGTCATGTGCCCAACCAGGGACTTCAACACCTCCTTTCACATTCAAATATGGACCTGGTCTTGCCATAACCTAAGCAACCAGCATTTCTTCAAGCTAAGGGTTTTAAGCAGGTGCTGTATTTCTACGATCAGATCCGACCTTCTGCCAGAAACCACTGTCAGGCTGCTTCTAGCTAGTTCTTCAGAACATGAACCTTGCCACTGTTACCAAGGCAAAAGACTGAGCCCTGACTGTCACGTCACCAGTGCCTGGTCCCTTCTGGAAAACATTCATGTCGAGAGTGCTCTCTGAGCACGTTTGCCCCTGGAGTTTCATAGAGAAACAGGACTCGGCAGCTTTGGCAGCATCTTCATGCCTGTCTTACCCTGAAACCTTTGATGTACAGCTGCAGAGGTGTGGGCAGAGAGCTACAGAGAGCTATAGCACTGTACTGAGCTGTGAATCTACACAGAAGTTCCCACTGCTTCATTCAGCATTTACTTTTCCGTGGTCTCCTTCAAACATCTGGGAAACCCCCTTGAGAGTGCAGTTGCCTCTGCAAACGCAGGACAGTTGCTTTTCCCAGGACACAAGCAGCATGGGAGGTGAGACGGCCCACTCTACTGCCTGCAGGACCACCTGCAGATCTCAGCTCATCTCTTCATTCAGAAGATTAATTCTCTATGTAGTCTAGGGGAAGGGACTTCATTGGAAGTTAGTTTGAGGGAATTTCTGTCAGGGACCTCCCTTTTCATCAACAGGGAGCATACAGCTTTGTGGACCCTATGTACAGAGCTACCAGGTGGACCGTAGGATAATGGAAACGTCAGTTCCGCCTCCTAAAGGCACTGACCCCAGTTCAGAATACAAGATCTGTTACATCTTCACTTGGCCCTCATTCTTAAGAGAAAGCACAAGATTTTCAAACTGATTTCACATCCCGATGAGATAAAAAGAACTAAGATCCTACCCTCAACCCTATCAGCTCCTGTTCCTGGCCAGGCTACACTCAGAAAACCTGACTTTCCGTTGGCAAAGTTGCACCAGGGGGCTCGCAGGGAGGACCTTTACCGTGGTCCCTGCCTATTTGACAACTGGTTAAAGGTAAAAAAAACCATCTAGACTAAAACGCAGAATCAAAAACATGCTGAAGTGGAAGCATTACTGCCCACTCCAGATAAGTGTACGCAGCCAAAAACTGCACTGGAAGGGGAATCATGAATGTTAGCTGTGGTTAGCCCGAACAGAAGACAAAGTGCCAATTTCTGGTCACTGCCATGGGAGCAACAACCACATGGGTATGTTCTAAAGTCAAATAAAACTCTAGGAGCGATTGGTGAAATTCTTTCCACCTTCTCATGCTGAGTTTTCTGGAGGAACTGATCACGGGTCCTCTGTAACAAATGTCTGAAGCCTCTGCTACTGACAGGCTGCCTCTGCAGGGTTCCTTTATCTTCTCCCAAAACACAGTGCTTCTGGTCACTCTGAGGAAAGGATCCTGGAGGGACTTTGTCTCAAGTCTACGCTTGTTTCACTAGTATGTTATTTCCCCACTAGCAAGGAGACTAAATTAATGATTAGTTTAAATGAATCACAACTAGAAGTGGAGAAATTCTGGAGATGGAAATATTCTTAGGGGTGAAAAGGCATGTTTATCTGGCAGCCAAGAGCACTGAAAGTTATTAATGACTCACTCCAGGAATTTGGATCCCAGTGTCCAGTATGTTATTACGTGCGTCACTACCCAGGCAAATCACGGTGGAAGCCTCGAAGAGGAATGTGAAGATGATGATGGTGGCTCAAAGACTCGCTCATTCTCACGCACATAGTCTCCTTGAAATACTTTACGCTCACTATTGCCCGTGTATGTACCCTTTCATTTTTGGTATTATCGTGACAGTACAAATCTGGGTTTTGACTAAAAAAAGGTAAACCGTTGGCACTAATAAAAGCAAGTGTGAGTGACGAATTTCTCTGCCCTCTTATAGTTAGTGAGACAAAGGCTTCATGTCATGAATAAAAATGGCTCTTTTGTCTTAAAAAAAGTAACTACCTAGAGAAGAAAGTTGCAGCTCTCTTTCAGGATTTTGTAAGATGTGATCTGCAGTTTCTGCAAGTCAGTGGGAAGATTTCAGCAGCCCCATTTGGAAAGATACTCAACCATACGCCAGCAGAGGTGTTCAACAGCATTTGAATGATCTGACTCGTTTCTCTATGAGAAACAGTCCCTATTCTCATGCTGAATGCAAAAACCTGTACTGATTTAGAGTCCAGTACTGTACGATGACTCCAGCAAGAGCCACGTCAACCGCGCACTGCCAGTTGTCACTGCCCTGAAACTCTGTCTGTAATAGCATCCAAAGGGGCAATAGAGCACAAACAAAAGCTATAATTTATGTAAAAGCCAAAGAAATCCCCTTTTACAGGTAATATTTCCATACAGGTCTCTGCTGCTTAGGAAATTTGCATTAGTGGGGTGAAGCTGCCACCTGCCGGTCACCTCGCTGCCAATCTGCAGGGGGTTTAGTGCCCAGCAGCGTTTCCAGGAGACTGACAAAGCAAAGAGGAGATATACAGCAGATGTTTAGAAGTTTCATCAGCATAAGTCATGTAAGTAACACAGCAGCAGCAGGCAAAGAATGTATCTGAGAAGGATGCTCAGCCCAGCCAATCTCATTTAAAATACTGCTGTCTAACCGTATACACTACACATTGTTGAGTAATCCCTCTCCCACCTATTGCAGCGCAGAAAGAAAAGGGTATTTTCTTTCACTCCAGACGAACAGAAAGCATTTGATTAACATTGGCAGTTCCCTGGAAATTTAGGGGCTTTCCTCTTGTAGGACTCAGCTGTGAACACTCCCTGCTCTTTTCTTTGAGTAACTGGAAATCTTACTGGGTGATCTTTTCAGGTATTAAATGCAAGTATTATTGTACTTGATTCTGGTGCACCAATGAAGGCACTTAATTTTCCATTAGCCCTCTCCTTTGTTTCTCTTTTGTTTACCTGCCAGTAGTCTTGCACACAATTTATTTTCCACAATATTTCACCTCTTAAGGTACTTTAAGCCAGGGAAAGACTAAAGTTGGAAGTTTACCATACGAGAAACTCAGGCCTCAGGAATCCTTACCTGTAACGTGAGGCTCGGCTGTCAGAGCTCTTTCAACTCATACTCTCTCTTGTAATGCCAGCCCTATGACCAGTTGCAGTATGATCCAGCGTCTCTTCAGTAAGACAATGCGTCCACTACAATTTCACCTGGCTTTTACAGCTTGCGTCTACAGAGACACTTGCAACGCATTTTAGGAACTCCAACTGAAGCCTGACAAAATCTCATCAGCTTCGATGACTACACTCAGTGCAAGATACAGAAACCTCAAGTGTTATGCTTGCCAGTTACGCACTCGTCTGCACTCTTAGTTGTATTATTTTGTTGGGAATAAGCCCTTATCAAAATAAGGAGGCAAATACAGTCAGAATGTTTCTGAGTGTGATCCCTGTGCAACAGTAAAATGCACAACTACTTTTCACAACATTAGCCAAAGTCACTTTGGAAAAAATTGCTTATAACAAAGATTCTGCGAGCTGCGTTTCCCCTCTGATAGCTACCGTACACTTCCTAGTCATCTCTTTGGAACGAGAGATTCAGCGCCGTGTTGCTGTGTATCCCTACCTGGCAAAGGGCCATGCAAAGATTGTTTATGATTAATGAATGGAGACACACTCAAGCTGGGCTCAGAGGAACAGCTTTTCTTCCAGCCACCGCAAATCCAAAGTGGAATACATTTGCACAAGCTCTGCAGAAAGAATGTGGAGATTTCCCCTCACACAATCAGGCCCTGAAATGCTGAATAAATAAAAAAAATAAACAAGATTGTAACAAACCTAGTCTAAATTACTTCACTTTTTTTCCCCTCTAGAAAACATCACTTGCATAGGAGAAACACCAATTGCAGGATTTCTCTACTTCTGTCTTCCTGTAACGTGTCAGACTCACAACAGATACCAGCACGGAAAGAATATGAGGAGAAATGACAATGCACATGGGCAGAAGTGGAAATAACTTCATATTCATTACAATTACGGCTTTTTTTCCTTGTAACTTCATGCACCTAGGACACAGAAAAGTTCCAATACCCAATTAAAACACCAGATACCAACGGGCATACAGATTCTTTCTTGTTAATCCTCTTCGGATTATGGTGTGATCTGCCCACCTGTGCACCAGCACTAGTTTTAAGTGCAATTGTAATCATTTGGGCAACCTAAACCCAAATATTAAGAGAGTCAGTTGTGGGGTTTTGCCAGGTTAGACAAGGTCAGGTGATTTCCAAAGAAAGAATTTTAAGTTGCTTTTATGTTTACAGAAGAACAGAATTTTCATATTGGATGGAACTCCACGTGGTTTGGATTACACATTAAACACCGTTAAAATAGTTTATTCCTTTACAATTGCAGGTAGCAAGGGCACAAAGCCCAGATCTGTTGGAGCTGAAGTGCATCGCACCGAAGCGTGCCAAATGCAGGCACGCTATGGCCAGGTGAATAAATTCAGAGCTTTCAGGAAGACGTTGCCAACGCTGACCTGAAAGCTATGGGAAACACTTGGCTATAGATCACCTATTTTCTATGCCTGTCTTCCTCTCCACTCTTGGGGAAAATCATGATCTCGGCATTACCGCTCTCCCGCAGAGCCGCGCGGATGGCCTAGAGCAGCCGTGCCGCTCGCATCCCGCACGCCTGCCCCAACCGCCCTTTGCAAGGGAACAGGTCGGAAGGTGAACAGGTGGCTCTCCAGTCAACACCATGTTTGGCACGTTTATCACAGTCAATCCTGTGCCTTGGAAAAGGAAGAAATTCCACTGGAGCTTGACAGGCAGAAAAAGGAACCTTGTGTAATATCACCAAGAATTAATTTCTCTGCAGTCAACAGCAGGAACGAACCTTTCGAATGCACAAGGTCAGGGTGCAGGGCACAAATATCTGTATTTTGCTAGTGGTGCTTAAGGCTCTCCAGAATTTGCATAAAGTTTTCTGTTCTATCTGATAACATCACAGAAAAACAAAACAAATCCGATCATACCGTTCCAATCGTGAGCTGCTACAGCGAGGCAAAGCTGGACTTTCCCAGCTAAACATCTCACTTCATATTGTGACTCAATTATTCCGATTTGTTTCTTCTATGTAGCATACGAATGAAACATTTGAAACAGATGAATACACAAATGAACCGAGATGCTAAATATTTTCATATAAGGAAAAGCATTCTTTTCAGTTTCCCTTCCAAGCTCTGTCAACGCACAATTTAGTCAAAACTAAAAGTATTTTCTTAACAGCCACAACAAATGGAACATTTCACCCCTTTAACTGAGGCATAAAGACCCAAAGCGCAACAGTAAATCCTGCCCTGTCATTGTGTCACTGAATACTCAGAAACTGAATGAGCATTTTGACCGCCTGTACCATAAAAAAAAAAAAAAAAAAGGCGAAAAAAGTCAACCAACCCCCCCAAAACCCCAAACACAACACATCCAACCAAACCCTGAGTTCACAGAGTATCAGGTTCAAGATTCAAGCAGGAAGGGCCCACAGGAGGGATGCATGCTGTTCCCATCCTTCGGGAAATATGCTTTTTGAAAGTTGTTAGATATGTGCATTGTTTCAAATTTCTGTCATCTGGTTTAACATCTCTTGGAGAGGCACCAGTACTTATGGGGCAAGCATTCTGCTTTTTGTGAAAATCAGTTTCTTTTAAGATTTTAGAAAACAAGCACCCCTGAAATCACTTACTCATGTTACAATAATATACAATAAAATACTGAAATTTTTTAAAACTAGCTTACTGGTCTAAGCTGCCCTTGCGATATATATGATCTCTTAGAATCATGGAATGGTTTGGGCTGGAGGGGACCTGAAAGATCATCCAGTTCCACTGCCCTGCCACGGGCAGGGACACCCTCCACTAGCCCAGGTTGCTTCAAGCCTCATCCAGCCTGGCCTTGGGCATTCCCAGGGATGGGGCATCCACAGCTTCTCTGGGCAACCTGTCCCAGTGCTCCCCACCCTCTCTGGGAAGAATTTCTTCCTGATATCTAATCTAAATCCCCCCACTTTCAATTTAAACCCATTACCCCTTGTCCTGTCACTACAGGCCCTTGTAAAAGTCCCCCCCAGCTCCCTTGTAGCCCCTTCAGGCACTGGAAGGTGCTATAAGGTCTCCCCGGAGCCTTCCCTTCTCCAGGCTGAACCCCACAACTCTCCCAGCCTGTCCCCATGGCAGAGGGGCTCCAGCCCTCAGAGCATCTTTGTGGCCTCCTCTGGACTCGTTCCAACCAGTCTATACCCTTCTTAAGCTGAAGGCTCCACAGCTGGATGCAAAACTCCAGGTGGCATGTCACGAGAGCAGAGTAGAGGGGGTGAATCCCCTCCCTCTCCTTGCTGGCCACGCTTCTCCTGATCCAGCCCAGGATACGGTTGGTTTCTGGGCTGCCAGCGCACACGGCCAGCTCATGTTCAGCTTCTCATCCACCAGCACCCCCAGGTCCTTCTCCTCGGGGCTGGATCTCTCTTTCCACAGAGATCTCAGTTATCACAGTAATGTTTTGTTGTGATGCTGCACTTCTTAACCCCCTTGATAACAAATTACATCTTGTAATTCTTCACAAGCTTGAAAAATCACTACTGCTGCTTTCCTCCCTAAATGATTACAGGAACTGAAAGACTGAAAGATGAAGGTACTAAATACTTTATTACCATTAAGTCTGCACTTCAAGTATGCAATACGTTCGCTGGGATGAAAGCCTACACGGTTCCATAGTGTTAAGTGTATGTTTCAGTGATGACTGGCTGTGGTTTAAGTCATTTGACTGCAGTCACACAGGGATTTTAGCCACGTGCAATCATAACCATTTCACATACATAGCTGCAGAAAGGTTTTCCACATTGGATTATCCCATTAGCAGATTAGAATGTACCTCTGATAAATTTTAAGATCTGTCCTCCATAAGATTATATTGTTCTGCATCCTCTGTGACGAGCAGAAGTCTCTGGTTTATATTCTGCCCTTACTACTTTGGGAGATGACTTAAAAGAACAACATTTCAGGAAAATAAGCTTTGGGAAAAGAAAGAGAGCCCAGCATGGCCGAGCCCCAGGAAATCCGTCTGTTCATGAAGTTATTTTACTAAATACAGTTAGTTACTTCTCCCTGATTTGGAAAAAAGCTCTACCGTACCATCTGCTGCTGCTTTCCTCCTACCTGGAATTTCTCTGAAGCATCAGCTACTAAGTAGGTAAGGAGAGACAGATGGACCACTCTGTGGATAAGGAACCGAATGGTCACAGAGACGTGAGATGCCAACGGCTCGATGTCTGAGTGGAGACCAGTGACGAGCGGCGTTCCACAGGGGTCGGTGTTGGGACCGGTGCTGTTCAATGTCTTTGTCAGCGACATGGATGATGGGATCGAGGGCACCCTCAGCAAGTTTGACATGGCACCGAGCTGTGTGGTGAAGGGATGTCATCCACAGGGACCCGGACAGGCTGGAGAGGTGGGACCATGTCAACCCCATGGGGTCCAACCAGGCCCAGTGCAAGGTCCTGCACATGGGCTGGGGCAATCCCAAATACAAGGACAGGCTGGGTGGAGAACGGATGGAAAGCAGCCCTGAGGAGGAGGACTTGAGTGTGCTGGTGGACAAGAAGCCGAACATGAGCCAGCTGTGTGCGCTGGCAGCCCAGAAACCAACCGGATCCTGGGCTGGATCAGGAGAAGTGTGGCCAGCAGGGAGAGGGAGGGAATTGTCCCTCTCTGCTCTGCTCTCGTGAGACCCCACCTGGGGTACTGCATCCAGCTCCAGGGTCCCCAGCATAAGAAGGATATAGACCGGTTGGAACGAGTGCAGAGGAGGGCCACGAAGATGCTCAGCGGGCTGGAGCCCCTCTCCTGCGAAGAAAGGCTGAGAGAATCCTTTTCCATTCCACCTAGAAAGACGGCAGTCAGCAGCTAGGAAGTTTGCACTAGAAACACAGAAATGCAGGACACAGCGTGTTTTATGGAGACCATCACATTTTTCTGACTGCGACATGTTTTATGGGGACCATTACATTTTTCTGATGGCTTGGATTTGGCTCGAGACATAAGCTGTCTAATAAAGTGCAGCTTACTGTTGTTGACTCATGCTGAAAAAGACCACTTGTGTTGCAGGAAGAGTAAGATTTGCTCAATCTCTCAGGAGCAAATTGGCATCTCTCTGGGAGAAGTGGGTGAAACAGTAAGAGCCAGTAAAATTCCTCTTGTGGTACTTCATTGCCAGGTCAGATGTGCCAAGGTTTTTCACTTTTTTCCATTCCAACTGTTCTGGTTTATTTTCAAATTTGCGACATCTGACATTTATCTTAAATAACCAGCACCTGGAATCAAGTCATCAAGAGTGTATCTCCACTAAACTAAGAAAGGCCAATCCCAGGGACTTAAACTGCAGAGAAGTACTTGAAAATGTGAGTCTAAGCATGTTTAAGACTCAAGAATAGACTACAAGTATGGAAAGACTGAAGTTTATTTAATCCTGTTAATCTCAAACCAATCTTGCGGTTTTGAGGATCAGATTCGAGATTTTTTGAGAATTAAAACTGGTAACAGGCATAAGAGCTGGATATACTCCTCTGAAGGCTGTAAACCCACCCAGAATCTTGTCCTTAGCATCCACAGGCTCTGAGATTTGCTGGCTCTTGCAGCTGGCCTAATAGCATTATAATACCACCTAGCTCACAGCAGGAGGAGGAAAAGGATCTACACCAGCAAGGCAAACAGAATTCCTGGCAACAAGTAAAAAAGACAGCTATCCTCAGAGAGGAAAACCCACAACTCCCTAGCTGCTCCAAGCTATGACAAGTCTGACAGCACATGGAAGAGGAGGGGAGAGCAGCTAATGCCGCTGTCAGTGATTTACAGAGACCTCTGGGCAAAGTGTGGATGCTCTAAGACTGTTTTTCCACCATCCCTGACATTTTATCTATTGTTTGGTTGTTTCCAGCTTATAATTCTCCTGAAATATGTGCCAGAATTCACTGCACAAGTGTGTATGTGCCGTGGGAGCAGCAGACATCATCTCTGCACGTAACACGCTATGTTCCTACTCTCTCACAATCGCTCAGGTCAAAACCAGCTCTGGATTAAGAAGAGGGATTTCTTTTGCTCTCAAATAGTGTTATTTCATCACTAATCCTTCCTTTCTAACTGTCAAGATCCACAAGGCTACCTCCTTGTCTATTAGATACAGCTGGAAATTGAAAAAGCAACAGAGCCATGAGAGGAGGAACAGGTTATGAGAGCAGAACAACACACTGAGTAAGTGAGAGGACACTGAATGTTAGTGGGGTCTACCTTGGGGCTTACAGAGGAGCGTGAGTCAAAGCTGTCACGTGAGGTAATCACAAGTACACAAACAGATCTGTGCCAGCTCCTTTCCTTTTAGATAGGGTGACTAAGCAAGCTCCCAAGGAAATCGCTCTTTTCAACAGTTGTTTCTGTTTCGTCAGTTACACCTTCATCAAATTTCTGACCCTGCTTCACCCATGGAAACCTACCCTGCACCTCCTGGTTCCACACCAACTCACAGACGCAGAACATGTTGCTGTAGGTTTTTATCTTACTAAGACCACTCGTTGCATTTTTTGCTGCAGCTAACGGTGCACAGCATTCAGACAGCTGAGGTGAAGGTCCCACGATAGAACCGTTCTAGTGAATGCAAACAAACTCCAAGCCATACCTTAGGAGCTTACGCTTCTAAAGAGCAAAGAAGGGCTCAGATCAAGTGGAAGGCACAGATCAGCAGAAAGTGTTAACAACACGCTATTGTCTCTCTTGTAGCAGAGGCCAGGTGCCCCAAACCATACTGCTCTGTGCATAGAAAACAGATATCACTCTCTTCAGTTGCTTTCAAATAGGGAAAAAACCCCTTGAGATGAAAAGTATTAACACACCCATCACGCTGTGAAGAGCAACACGGTTAAGCGCTCACATGTGCTATCTCTAGCCCATAGAAACCCAGCTTCTGATCAGTAATCCTTGCAACCCATCCGAGGTAAGGCAAATCCCCCAGGACGCCTGGACAGAACTCAGATGTCCAGCTGAGATTTCCGTGTCTAGCTTAGAGTCACACCGTGCTGATATCAGAGCTGCGAATCCAACGCCGGACAAACCCACTCCCCCACATCACAGCTACTCAGGTCTTCGCCAGCGGACAGAAACAAATCATCCTGGGGCCTGTGCCAGCCACAGCTACAGTGACTCCTGGCACCAAGCATAAGCTCTCCTGCACATACACAGCCCTTCCTGAGCACGATAAGGAAGAGCTCTCAGCAGTATGCAAAACACCACATAGACACCATTCCTCCTTGTCGTGGTTTAACTCCAGCTAGCAAAATACCACGAAGCCGCTCTCACAAATCCCCCTCCCCTCCTCCAGTGGAGGGGAAGAATCAGAGGAAAAAAGAAATAAGGAAGCTCGTAAAATTGAGATAAGAACTATTTACTAATTAAATCTAAATCAATACATACAGGTACTACTACTAATAAATACTTAAAATAGTAGAAAATGAAACATATAGTACAATATATACAATGTGATACAATTTCCCACCATCCACTGACCAATGCACACCCAGATGTTGAGGAATGAAAATCAGACCCCGAGAGCCCGAGACCCACAGCCTGAGAGCGATCACAGCCCGAGAGCCGCGGCCTGAAGGCCGGAGCCCGGGAGCCTACGCAGCAGATTCCGAGCAAACCTTATCACTGATAACACGGCCAGAAAAGTCAAAACAATCCACCATCTCCCACACGAAGGAGCCAGCACAGGAGCTGGCAAAGCAGCTAACGCAGGACGGTTAGCAAGTGCCCAGAGAGATGAGTAAGGGAGAGAGAGAGAAGGGAAGAGTAATGGCTACCGGACCCTCTTCCTCACCCAAAGAGACCGGAACATGATGTACTATGGAATGAAATACTTCCTTGGTTAGTCTGGGTCAGCTACAGTATCTGAAGTGGACAAAAGACCTTGAGTTCAGTACAGGCCATCCCCAGCACCAGCTGAGGCCTTATCAATGTTTTCACTTACTGTCCAGCAACAGAGTTCCCTGGCAACCAGAGTAAAGGGAGTTAGCCCTTTCCTGACTGAACCCAGCACACTCCTCTAGTGGGTTTCTCCCACAGTGACCAAGGGAACAGCACTCCCATTTCCTTAAGGCAGAGTTGGGCCTAGCAGCACCCCCAGGAATGCAAAGATTCAAAAAAATTAGAATACCGTGCGAAGGTTAGAGATCTGACATTTTAAGGAGGAGCAGTTTTTGGAACGAAGCGGTTCGATGCTATCGTATACGCTCATTTTCTGCCTGCAAAGCATGAGCAGAAGTTATCCTATTGAGCAACATACACAGCATCATCCATTTCTTTGTTAAACCCTTCCCTCCCTGGGAAGAACAAACACGCAGCCAATCCATGTTACAGCCCTACAGAATTATCGATCTGAGTGTTGCTGATTATATCAGCTGCCATTCAGCCTGCTGTAACAAAAACAATTTGTCCTGAGGGAAAGCAGTATGTACAGAAAGCCAGGGAGTGCAATGAGGCATTGGATAAGGCTCACTGTTACCGAGAGGTGTAGTGTTACTCTGGTACCTCACTACCACTCTTAGCTTAAGTTTTAACAGAGAACCATCTGCCTCTTAAAGGCTGCCATGCACACTAGCATTCACCTGCCCTCTGTTTGCACCCTCAACAGAGAGGGCATGAGCCACGCAAACTGAAATCCTCTCTGTGTACAAGCAGCCATTCCCCATGCAGTTAGGATTCAGGTTTTATCTTTTTCAAGGGACAAAAAACCATTGCACCCACCAGATCCATACACAACACGGAACAAGAGTCTTGCTTCCACATCGCTCTTTAAAATTCAGTCCCACAATGAACTAGACGGTCCTCACTGACCATACCTTGGATGGTTCACACATCCGAATGGCTTTATCAGGGCTTGGGCAGGACACTTCACACTGCTCATATAGCCAAATCCAAAGATTTGCTAATCTGCCCCTCTCAGACAGTTTGTTGCTACTAATTTGTATCTCAGTAATACCTAAACCCCACAGAAGACACCGATCTTGTCTTACTGGGTGCCCTGTACACACATTGAGCAACTGAACTTCTGTGGCAAAGAATTTACAACCTAACCCAAAACAGGATGGGGAGATAAGTACCATTCCCATTTCACAGGCAGGGTTTTAGGCTAAGCCTTGACAGACACTTTGCATTCTGGCCTCTGTAGCCTCCCTGCTTGTCACTAGTGCCCCATAAAACACCAGAGTGCATATTTCCACAGCTAGACGCTTGCACACAAAAGTGAAAAAGTGAAGTTGTTGGTTTATTTGCAACTCCATCTGATAACCTCAGCTGTAACAAACATCTCATCACTAGCTATGAAGGCACCCAGCAAGAGAAGTCTCAGCAGTCGTCTTCTCTCACTACTCACCCCTTCAGCAGTGAAAGCCAGCCTGCCCAAAGTGCGGCTAATTAGCGATAACCATGTCTGAAGGAACAGTTCACTCACTAAGTTCTGTTGACTTAGTAATTTCCCTGCTCTTTACTAGGTGGAAATGCAAATTAAAGCATGTAATCATATAGCACTTTCGCTATAAGGACTATTTACATGAATGCATTTCACTTGCATAATCATGAGAAGCTCTCACCCAATCACGTGATACGGCTCAGGGAACACCACCTTGATCTGATCGCGACTGTTGGTGCAAATCATCACGTGGGAAAATAAACCTGTACCTGTAGCTCCTGGATCGGGCCAAAGCTTACAATAAAAGCATCAGAAACATCTGTTCACACAACACTGGCACCAATGACCCCATCATCAGGGGCATCAATCCGTCTAGGGCCCTCAAAATCAGTTTAGCCACGGTGACTTCGTTTATTTCCATGCAGGAATTACCCTGACATAGTTTTGTTCTTCTGATGAATTCCTGTGGTATATACAAATGGCAAGAGGGTAAAAAAATGTACCTGAGGTGGAAAAGGATGCAGAAGGACTGAGAAACCACTCCAGTGTTTCTAGGGGATCACTGGCCTCCACAGAACTGCAAGTGGCAAGTCTGCTCTTGCTTTGCACAGGTGTAAGTCTTTCCCAGGTATTTGCTCCTCCTTCAGCCCTGACTTTTTGTTCTGGAACTATTGGAATGATAACAAGGAGCCTGCATATTTAATCTGTCAATTGGCATTTCTTTTACTAGGTAAATATTTAATTTTTTCCCCTTTTTATTTCTTAAGCAAGATCTCCTTGTGTGAGATGTGCTTCCATTAGCCTCTTAACCCTGGTAAAAAGGCGAAAATTCCAAGCAACACCTGTGGTTTTGCATTTTCTCATTTTCCTACACAAACTTACCCTCAGTCAGTCACATATCCTAGAAAAATTGCGTCACCTTCCTCCTCCGTTCCCTGATAAGTATACTTGCTCTGAACGTCATTAACTGTAGGAATACAGCACTCATGCTGTGCACATCGGCTCAGTGAGCAAAGCCTTGCTGGAATCAGTGGAACTTCCCTAATTTGAAGGGGCTAAGACTGTGGTCTGAATTGAGGGACCTTCTTGATCAGAATAAAACTTGTTCTTTTGGGCATTTCCATCAGCTGGTTACTGTTCTCCAAGATAGTACCAGTATGGCCCTAAAAAACTCAAGGTATCACACTGTGGAGTTGCTTGGTGTTTCCATTTCTTCTGTGTGGTGAAAGGAGGACTTGCTGACAGATAAGAGTTTCAAGACGAGAGAATGAAATCTCTCAAGAGCAGAAATTGTAGGGGCAGTAGCTGTAGCATAAGGAAGCGGTACTAGAATTTACTCAGCAATACAAAGGACAAAGAAGGATTAGATGCAGGTTTGTGCTCATGGAGAAACTAGGTCAGACTCCACAAGACACGAAATGATTTATGCTAATGAAATATTAACTCACAACAAGGGGAGATATGTTGGCATTTTCATGGGAACTTACAGCTCAAGAAAAAAAAAATACACATGGCAAGAAACCAACCCAAACAATTGCCAGGTTAGACTGGTTGAGTCGGAGAGCCTGATCCTCAAAAGCTGACATAACAATCATTTATTTATTCATGGCTCAAGCAAATTATATGAACTACAGCAAGAACAATCCTAAGTAAATCTCTCCTATCACCAATAAACATATTTCTGTAGAGATATAACTACTCAAGAGCAGCAATTTTCTTATTTGTCCTCTTAGATTTCCAGGAGACATCAGTCGCACGGAATGAAGACGTCAGAGGGCTACGAGATACACGTTATTTTCCACATCTGCATTCAGCACACTGTCTTTTCCTTAGGCTATAGTTGCTGCCACCATTTGTGGCTACCTTTAGGCTTTCCTTGACGCCAGTGAAAAGGGAGTTCAGTTCTAACTATCTAAGAGGGAAGCAAAATTTGACCGCTTAGCACACATTCTCCCCTCCGCCAAGCACTGTAGCTAATTAACACACTTTAAACGCACTCAGAACTGCGTTACTGCTGAAGTCTCAGTTCAGAAAACTGTTTAAGCACACGCTCAGCTGTAACAACAGGAATAGCCCCCCATCTTACTGTGATATTCCTTCACACACTTTGTGTCTTAATAGAACCTAAAGGCTTGGTCGTTAAAAGGATGTCACAACAGAACTGTGCCTACATAAAACTCTTAAGGATTAGTTTATTCTGCTACAGAGGAACTGAATGCTGCTGAAAACATTTCTTAGCCTTATTGAATTAGGTGCACTTCCTTATTTTTAGGTAAATACCAGGTGGCACAATTATTAAAGAAAACCACAGACCAATCCTGTACACAACGCCGGACAAATAAAGTAGTTTGGTAATCTTGGAAATCGTATTACAGAGCTGTTCTTCAGGGTTCTGCTCTTATTCATTGTGTTATTATCCAGAGATTAGCGTAGCAACGTATGGATCAAATTTCGTAATTAAGTGTTAACTGCAGATACCGTGAACTGGATTACCCACCACACCAGGGGTTTTGTTTGCTACATGCTCTCAGCCCAGCCAGAATCTTAGTAAATTCCTGCCTTCCATTTCTACAGGAAACATATTTTGTTGTTGTTGTATGATGTGCATGCTCACGGTAGGATTTTTTTGGTGATTCCCAGGAACGTGTGATACATTTTCAGACACAACCAAGCATAAACGAGATGAAATCTCGAGGAGCCGAACCGGTCTAAAGTAATCAGTAAAGATCCTGCATCACATCTCAAGTAACTGCCAAAGGGCAGAGTGACATCCTGACCCTATCCATGTCTGTAGGGGCAAGTTAGAGGACACTTGCCTTGTTCTTTCCCACGCCTGACCCACCTACAGTGCAAATCACCACGCTCAGTGGCTCTTCCCTTGTTACGTAGTCCAGGCAGAACCATGCCCAAGCATACGCAGAATGACTAGCGTTTTTAGGTCTGCAGGAAATCACTTCTCTCTTTTCTTACGTAGCCGTGGTAGGACTGCACTAACTGACTGAAGCGGGAGTCGTTTCCCTGATGCTGCAAGAATCTGGACGAAGGCCATTGGAAGTGAAATATAATCTCAGTGTATGGGGGGGGGAAAAGGCTCTGAAACTTGACCCCAGATTACAAACCATTGTTGCCTGTAACATTCAATGTATTTGTTCAGAAGGGAAAAATGGATTTAGGGCCTTTATTTTCTTTTCCCCACTTATGCATTACTTTAATTATTAACCCTAAACAAGCAAAATTTTATGTAGCTAACTTGCAGTCAATAGGAGAGCATTTGCAATTTGGTCTGACTTATTTTTGGTTTCATTCAGCAGCCCTGGCTTGCTGAATGGCTCATAGGATGCCTCTCTCCCTCCAAACTCCCTGACAGACCGATATTCAGGAACACTGTTTATGTGGAATTATTTTGAGATGAGAAGTTCTCTGAGGATTTGGTTGTGGAAGTATAAAGTTCCTGGCAAACATCTTCACTGAATGTTAGATGATGTTGGAATTCCCTTCAAAGGCAGTGGAAATTCACCCTGGAGGGACGAAGCTATACCGGAAAAGATTGGTGTGCTCATTGGGCAGCGCTTGCCTCGTGGTCTACTGTGAGAAGTTCTACTCCAATACAGACACCTTGAAACTCACCTCCTACAGAGAATATGAGCAGGACTTGAAACAGCCCTTGCTCTTCATACAGAAACGCATTTGCAATCAAACATTGTGATATCCCACAATCAGAACCCAGATGATTTGGAGTCTGAAAACACAGCAGGCAGAGCACAGGACATCAGGAATCCACTGTGGGATTAAGTGTCCCCATGTCACCCTCTCACACGCAGAACGCGTGTAGCTACTGACGCGGTTTGGGCTGGTGCAGTGCATTACACGCACGAAAGTCTCGTAGCCACCTGCACAATCTGCATTGTCGTGTTTTCTCCCCTCACTGATTGCTGCCCTGTAAGTGATCCTGGAGAGAGAGACTCGCCGAGCTTCCTTGGTGCTCGCCAGAGCCGAGTCCGTGGGACACCTGGCCAGATGTACTCAGTCATTCGGGTATCACCTGTCTTTGAAGAGCAAACTCAACACCTCTGTAGACGTGCTGAGCTTGCTGTCAGAAGGTGATGCACCAAGGAACTTCATAGAATATTTAACTACCGTAAACAGAGAAGTGCAAGGGCCGCAATTCGAACAGCATGTTTATGGTTAATGTCAGGCTAGCACTTAACTTCCTGACTTAAGTGCTTCTCTGAACCCCTGCCAGAAAAGGCAGACCAAAGACAGCTGCAAGATAAAACATGGCAGAGAGCATCCTTGTGTCCTTAAGTGACATTCTTCACTAGATCACCATCAAGTCTGAGATGAAGCAGGAAAAGAAAGAAAACCGTTTTTAAAGCATTTTATAGCCATCTCAGCTAAGACAGGACAAGAATGAAGACAAAGGGATTGCAAATAAAAGAACAGCATGAAAATAATCTGAAAATTTAGGGGGTTGGGACTCAACTTCCCCACCTTTTTTTCACATGGAATAGGTCAACATAAGCCAGACAAACTGTTCCGGTAGCAACAGCCTCCCAGCAGAAGAACAGCAGATCCCACGTGCTTGTGTCTGTCCTGGACAAGACTCAAAAGGTGAGAAGGACAATACTGTGAAAGAGTTGGAGAAACCAAGTATTTTGGCTGGCTGCCAGCAATGTCATTGTATTTCAGTAACAAAGCAGATAAATAATCCTTTAAAAAAAGAGAGTGTAAATAGAGAAGACTGCTCAAGTACCCGTCTCAGAAATAATACATGTTTGTGGATCTAGCTCATGGACACAAAATATTAACCCTAACTGCACATCCTTAAATTTACTCTATCCTCTGCAGAGCCAGCAAAAGGCCTCTGTTCCACTGAAGCATTGTTTTGGTACGCATATACAAGTCTCAGTCAAGTTCACCCCCAGTAACAGTCCCTATAAACTGCAGGGAAACAAAAAGGGACATTTTTCAAAGACACAAATGCCAGGAAGCAGAATAGTTCAACCCTGAGATTCAGAAACGTAGAGATGGTAGAAAAAAAGGGGTGGCTATGCTATATATAGGAAGGCATTATAGAGATGCTCAGGGTGAGAACCCGCTGCCTTATTACGTGCATCTTCTGCTTGCGGAGATGCCCTGGGGTAGCCAAGAACTCTTCAGGGAGCTGGCAGGTGTGACACACAACTCACAGGAGACCTGCATTGTTCAAGGGACTGTGGGACAACCAGCTTCTCCAAAATAAGATGTCTAGGCACATCAAGCAAGCCATAGCTCACGTGACAGGTTTGTACCATGTAGTCTCTTGTGTTCTACAATACGCACATTTAAATGCCACATTCTATGACATTAACAATGTCACCTGGATTGTTCTTAGTAGCCAAGACCAGCTGCATTTTTAAAGATGCCCTGTCCCTTTCACCCTGAATTCTAGTTAGAGCTCACAGTGAAACTGTCAGCCAGTTTGGAAACTAACATCAGTATTTGACAGGTTTTAGTCACTGACTTTGCAAGGAGGGAAAAGTAATAAAAATGGTATTTCTGGCATATTTCTCACTGATGTGTATTTTAAAACAACGTTGCAGAAACTCAGGGAAATCCTCGTACATCAGATTTGTTTCAACATGAGATTTCGACACCCTCTTATATATTCTCCTTTACGCTGCTTCCTGATCTATTTTTATAGCTGATGTGTTTGGTTTGCCAGTGGGTTTCCTGCGGTCTAATTCACAGCACCATCTAGTGACAGAACTTGGGGTACCAGGAACAAAATTTTACATTGCTCACTCGATTTTCTTGATTGAGGTTTGGTTTTTAATCGTTGCAAGTTAAAAGGATGATGGAAAAAATTAAATGCAAACAGATTCTCAGTGAGTGAGTGAAAGTGAAACTGTGTACACTGAGACCGACTTGCTGGTTTGGGTTCCCTAGTTACACCAAGAGCGATGAAGTCACTGAAAGAGAGTTCACCGGGTCAGGTCCAAACGCTGTATTAAAAGAAATTAACCACGCCCAAATCCAATGCGTTCCTAAAAATCTATTTCATTTTTATGAAAAAACACTTTTAAATGTTTCTTAAAGAGTCAAACTGAAATACTTTCATTTTTTCCTGCACTTTCTGTTCAAATCTCCTTCAACCAAAATAACGGTACAGAAATTCACAGAACAGTTTTGGCAGCCTAAATCCGCATTTAACGAAAAACAGACAGTGCCGATCCCTACTTCACAATTGCCTCACACAGGTGCCCTGTGGCTACAGATCGGCGCTGGTACTCCGCAACTGGAAGGTTATTTGTTTGACAGATTAACCCTCTGCGGATTTCAGAGCACCCTCAGCTTGCAAACACAATATTAAATATTAAAATTGTCTTCAGAACTATCAAATGTGTATGTGGGTGGTTTTCCCTGCCTCCCCATACCAATTCCTCTGCAGAAGCAAAGGTGTCTGGTTTTCATTTTAGAAGCAAAGCCCCCGGAAGCCCCATCGGCTTGATTCACGCTGTTTCTGCCTTTCACATTCAGCTAAGTCCAGCCTAGCTGAGGCACAACAACCTGTTGTCCCTCCATCATCACTCAGGTCTGAAACTAAGAGCTAAACGTACGTTGTTTCTAAAGGCTTCAGCGCTCATGCTGAAGGTATAAAAAATAATGCCAAGGATAAACATCGAAGAGCCCTGTTCTCGGTATGTGTAACTGTACAGTCTTATTGAAAGGTAGGAACATGATAGCCCAAGGGCTGAGGAAAATCAAATATCTTAACACACTTTCTTCCCTTTCCTAATTTCTAAAAATGATTTTTCTTGGCCTACTTAATATTCAGATTTCCAAATGACAGTGAGGTAAGTAAGGCACGTAGGAAAAGCTTGACCCTGTGATTTCCAACAGGAGCAGCATGCAGTTGTGGAGGAGGAAGGTCAGTTTTATCATCAGACACATCCCTACCCCTTCAAGCGCGAGGAAGTGCTCTTCCCCACCCACAGTTCCCTTCCAACCTAAACCATTCTATGATTCACGATGACTCAGCCAGTTGGAAAGAATGCAGAGAGCTCAAGAAAATAGAGGAGAAACAAAAGAGTAACATGAACTGATTGCCTGTCCCACAGTATGCCAGGGTGATCCTAATACATTAAACACACAGTAGATCTAACAGTCGTGAGCCTACGAAGCGTCTCGTGCCTGCGAATGCAGACCAAATTCTAACTCCTGTCAGCCCACTCCACAACACATAAGCTAAATCATCCTTCTCCAGAGCTCAGCAACGGTCTCACTGTTGATCACAATCATGTTTTACTTCGGCTACCTGTAGCAGCAGACTACGATGCCTTTTACTCTCTAGCCCCCCAGTTTAGAACCTCTGGAAAAACAAGTATATTCTAGTAACAAACCCGCATCTGCGGGTACTTTTCAGCTGAGAAAGCACACACAAATCACCTTTGAAACCAGGCTTCAGAGCACAAATCCGATCTCTATAGCTCATACGGGTTTGCTTTGGCAAAGAAAACGGAAGAGGAAAGAAAAAGAACCAAATAAAACCACACAAAATAATGGAGGAAACATCAGGATTTTTTTCTTGCAGCACCTTTCCAGGGTCTGCCTGAATAAAAAAAAAAAAATCCCTTACTGAGAAACTGGTTAAAGTGAGAAGCACCCAAAGGAAGACCCATCACAATTCTCTAAATAACATTTTTCCCTTCTGTTTCTGTATGCAAATGAGCCCCTAAGTTCAAACTTTCGCCTTCAGCTTTGCTAGATATTTGTGTCAGCTATGGGGTGGTGAAAATGTGTGCCAGAAAACTAATAAACAAGGTTAATAGCATGCCTGGCTGGTTATCCAGAAAGCTGAGAAACCTTGCGTATTGTTTGGGATTAGGTGATCAATTCTGATCAATGGATTTGTCGAGTCAACGAAACAGAAACATACACCACTGACAGCTCCTCTGTGCCCATGGGAGGTCACTGTTGCTTCATAGGATGGATCAGATGTGCCAGTTTTAGGTGAACAGCACAGTCAGATCAGGAGCAGCAGCAATCCCCTCTCTTCACAGTAGCTCGGAATCTCTCTCCTTCATTCCCTTTTCCAGAAATACAACAAAAAGCAAGCATAGGATTACACACTTGTGCGTGGAGACTGACACTTGTCGGAGCTGTGCTAGGAGGACACCAAATAACATCTCCAGCTGCCCTAAGATGTTTAAAACGGGCAGATGAAAATAGTTTCTTCACCCTTGATAGCCTGCAATCCTTCACGACCTGACAACGCAGCTTAGAAGAGAACTGAATGCCATCAACGGTTATGTGCATCTGATCACTACCTGCAATGGCACTAGAAACTAACGTCACACAGGAGAACCAGCCTTACTTGTCACGGTCTGAAGAGGTGTAAACACCCTTGGTTCGTATCTGGGAGGGACCGAATCAAACCAGCAGTGTGATGCGAGAGAAATTTCATCACGGCTGAATAAAAGGTATTTTGGGTAGGTAAAAATAGTCTGAACATGCAACCTCTGGCATCCCTAGGGAGCTCTGAACCCAATGAAAACACTGAGAAGTAACCATGGAGCATCATTAAAGATGAGTCAGTAGCAGACAATTCTTGGAAATTTACAATAAAAACCAGGCAAAAAGTGACAGCGATATTGCGGATTACACCTTCAAAGCTGCAGCCCAGTCACAGTCCTGCTCTCACTACATATATTTTCATTCTGTAGACTTCAAAATTTCACAAGCTCTGATGCCTTCAGGTGCATGGCTGTGTGAAGTGGGTGGGTAAACACAGCTGTCTGTACAAAGCAAGTAGCACGATTTCTGCGGGATGGAGGTAAGCTCCCTCAGAACTGAGCAAGCGAACAGGAATCCTTCTGACAGCCTCCCTTCTCGGGAAAGACGGTCACTACGAAGGAAAGGATAGGGGAGATGACATCATATAGCATCCCTAAGAAAAGGCACAACATACTTGATGTTGTCCATGTCCTATGTTCTATTTCTGTCATCTAAAGGCAAAGCAGAGCATGAGCAGTTACTGAAATAACCACCACTCAATGAAAATACATCATTTCACCCAACAAATATAAAGATTTCAAAGCCAGAGGAAAGCAGGACGTCAGTTACCAGAACAGGCACTCCAAGGAAACCTGAATGACTTGGCAATTGGTAAGAGAAACGAATTGTGTCTTGCAACACAGTTTTGTACTGCAGAAAGAGGTGACCAGCGTTCCCATTTCACAGTTTCAAAATGACTAAGAACTACTCAGGTTCACTTGCACACTACTGAGACCTGTCATGACTGTTTCTTTCTGAAGCATCATGTAAAGCCCACCGTGAGCAGACATCCCAGTGGCAATTGTCCAGTGGCCTGTCTCAGCACAGCTAATAAGGTATTCTTGGTTCCTATGAAAACACGAGACAAACTCCATGGCAGTGTCACAGCCCCATTTCACTGCCCACATGGATGCAAACTGCTCGGAGTATGCACATCTGGAGTACAGCATCATGTAAGCTTCCCATTGAGGGCATCCAAATAGAATCTCTGCAACAAAACACTGCTTTCCAGGAGAGATGCTCAGAAAAAAAGGAAAAATCCACACACGTTCCACACTAGTTCTGAATTTTATACAGCTTCGTTATTCACTGAGTGCCTTGTACATTACTGGTCATCCATTGAGTTCAAGACCTACTTACACTGTATGATGTTCACCCTTAAAGAGAGTTATACACATATGGCTGATCATTTATTTGTATTCTAAAAAGACACCGAAAGCACAGGCAAGGGAAAGCCTTACGGCCTGCTCTCTACATTAGTGCAAATTAAGCCCAGAACCTCCTGATGCCTACATGTGTGAAAGAGCATATTAATGAAGGAAACCTTTGCAACAGGGGATTTCATAGTCAGGTGAATTAACAGTTGGCAAAACAACATCATCTGAAGGGAAAGACAGACAAACACCTAACCCAGCAAATGCCGTTAATGTGGGTGTGTACACGGAAAACATGTAGCAACAAGGGATGGAGGAAGCTAGGAGCATTCATCCTACATCCAAAGATATAAAAGGAGCTGCACCCACTGGCAGCATAACCTGAAAGTTTACATGGAGAGAGATTTGCAGAGCTGCCCATCGCAAATCAGTTGGGAAGGAATTGCTTCAGTTACAGTTATCCACTAGGAACTTCTGGATGGTGATGGCTATTTTCTCTGTAAAAATTACATCACTAATCAGAACACCTAAATCAGCATACCAGTAATTACAACACTGTGCCTAAAAGGAAAAAAAAAAAAAAAAGCCCCAACACAAAGATCTGGCATGCAATTTTTCCTACAGGGTGTGGGGGAGTGTGAGTACAAACCAGTCTTCCATAAGGCAGAAATGACCAAAACTGTGGAAGATAATGAAAATATTCTATACCCCTGGGTAGCAAATACTTTTCCCAGCCCAGGTTTCACTGGGGTTAATAAGCTAAATATTTCTGTCCATAGCTGTAGGAATCAAGAGGCACCAAATGAAGCCGTATCTACAGATCCTAGAAAGCCCTATTTGCAACCCCTCTGCTTGTTGTACGTGCTGACCCCTGCCTTGCCACATGTGTACAGGAGGACATGATGTAGCATTATCAGCAGCCCAAAATTTAAAATTGCTATCGAAAGGACAGATGCAGCTGTGAACGGACAGCTCATTCCCAGGAATATCTAGAGAATAAAGCTCATGGGAGGTATTTGAAATTAGACCAACAAATTATTTGCTTAAAATATCAGGTGCCTTTTGAAGTTAGAAGCAGGAGAACCACAAGATTCCCAGCTAAACAAATACAAAGCCTTGGAGACTGTTTCTTGTAGTGACCACATTCCAACATTTTTCTTTCTAGTTTTGGAAAGCTGCTTCCCTTCTCACGGCTACAGGGATGCATTTTGGTCCTTTCTGTACCATAAAATCAGGCCAATTCCTGCTTTCCCTGCAGGTGTAATAGTATATTATAAACAAGCAATGAAACCTATCCAATATATAGGTTAGAGTACGGAAGAGAACGGAAAGATGAGAAATCTGCACTGCGATTTACTGTCCAATAAATGCAGTGATTCATCACAGCAGTTTCCTGTTTGCAGTAGGCCAAGTTCTCCCACCCATACAAGCACTGAGTGGTTCCTTAAATGCTGCCTCATCCTACTGATACGAACAGTACCATTTACAGAACACTCTGCTGTTTCATGTCACGAAGGAACCGGACCTTGGCTCCAGCTTGTCCTAGGTTCATAAAATCAACAAGGCAAAGTGGGTGAAACATAAGGAAAATATTTACTGAAGCAGAGCAGAATGTGTCCTTAGTTAAAGATACTCTGTGGCTGTCTCAATGTCAGAAAGGTAAATAACCTTTTAACTCCTGAAATATCCTTTAACAAATCACTTCCCTTAAGCAAACTGAGTACAGGCCACTAAGGAAGAAACTCTAGTGTTGGCTCGCTGCATGTCCCGAATCCTTGACCTTGACCTGCAGAGCCCCGCAGATTTCACAGGAAAAGAGGCTGCCTTGCCCTTGTCAGGTGAAATCGGGGACAGCAATGCAAAGATGTGGACAAATTAGCCATGCCTCTCCCCTGCGCATTCACGTTTTTAGGATATAAATGCAGTAATGTTACTAGATCATAAGATAGGTAGCGCAGGGAGACAGGTAATGGCTTTCCCAGTGCTACTGCAATGCAAATTGGTCCCTGATTCTACGCTTGTTCTACAAGCATCAAACCTCCTTACTGTGATCAATACCAAAATTATCCTTTCAACATCTCTGAGACTGAAGTTATTACACTTAGCATGAAGAAAGTGGGAGACAGAGGACTGTGCAGGTCTGTAGAGAGGATTTTACCCAGTGTTTAGTTTACCCAGTGTAAACTAAAACACCCATGTGACATGGCTCTTTTAACTCGCTCCAGAAAGTCTGGCTGCTATCTGCTCAGATATACCAGATGATTCTGCTTGGGAGTAAAGCTGGAACGCTTTCCAAGGCACAATTAAGGAAGCTGCTGCATTTGATAAGCTTTGTAATCTTTTCACTGAACTAGGTACTTGAGAGAAATAGCTGCTGGTTTAGTTGAAACGGCAAAACCCAGCAGTAGGATTGTACAGTGAAATATATTTCCTGGGGACATGAGAGTAGAATTTAAGTCTCCTTGTGACAAGGAGAGTACCCATTCAAACAGATTCTTCATCCTATCAAGCTGTAATAGTTGCACCTGTCACAATATTTAAGAATCTTCCCTTGCTAAAAACAACCCCAAACAAACCACCCCAACTCCCTGCCCAAAGATGAACAATGTGGTCCTTAATGGAGCACATCGCCCTTCACAGATTCACAGCTGTGAGGACTCGGGGGGAAGTCTTTCCTTAGCTGAAATTTCCTGCTTAAGAGAAGATTATTTGGTTTTGTTTACTGAAGGCTGTGAGAAACAGGTCCTCTTACACAGCTTTGGAAAAACTGCCTTTTTTGAGAAAAGAAGTCACAAAACAGTTCCTCCAGGATCAGTTACTTCTCCCTACTCATGCCATTTGCAGTAAATCAACCCGAGTTTAGCATTTCTGTTTCATACCTAAGAAAAAAAAATTATTGTTCAACTTGTACTCCAGCACTTCTTGGGAAAATTAATTTCTTCATCAGCTGCTGCTGCAGATTGTTAGGAAAGAGGGTGGGGCCTTCTCAGGTTGACGTCCTTCAAGTCATACCCGAGTATAAAGAGCAAGGGAGAATTGCAGCCAGGAAACTCTTAAAAGCTGTTTCCAGTGACTGGTGGGATTCCAAGGCTGGCTTTGTTCTGCAACTGCTCTAACTTGCTGCTAAAAAGAGAAGAGGGAAGCTGGACCCAGCTCATAGTGCCTAATTACACTGGAGAATTAAATACAATTACCATGTTCTCAATCTGAAGCTGGATTGATTTTTTTTTTTTTAATACAAATAGAATAAGCTGTTTTCCTCCTCTCTTCTTTTTCATCTTTTCCTACACACACACTGGAAATGTTGCAAACAGCCTGCATGAGTCCTGAACTACTGGTAGATCCAAACATCAATGAAAATGACATCTGTGGCTACAGTCCAGGCCAGGGATCTCCACTGCCTGGAGAAACTGCCAGTCCCAAAAGCTATTTTCAACAGAGCCCATCGTTGCCAGACTCTGGATTAACTGAATTTAATGTTGCGAGTCCCAAGACCTACCCTCCTCCTTCACGTAAACCTCCAGAGATGTCTGCTCCCACTGGTAAGATCAAATATTTATTCACATTTTCTACTTTATGCAAGGCTATTATGCTGCTTGTGTAAAGCCACGAAGTACACTGACTCGCAGCTCCTCCTGTGCTAGCAGAGAGCTGCACTAACAGTAGCACACAGTAAGCTTCTGTGGCACTAACATTGAAGAGGTATGGCGTGTTCTGCTCACATCTTGGTGTTGTTTTGTTTTGGTCTGCTGCTGAAGTCAGAAATTACTCTGTTTTCTAAAGGATTGCTCAACCGTCCATCATCTCTGCCTATCTCTAGCATTTTGCTGCTCCTTTACATTCTGAATCGCACGTTTGGTTCTGAATCTAACAGCAACGTAATAGATGTGTTATTAACATTACAAAACCATACGGAAGTGTATGTGGTCAATCACTGCCTTAGCAGAGTTCTTCAGTTTCTGGGATACCTCTGGGCACGTAATCTGATCCATCATATAGCATTTTTAATATAAAATAGCTTGAAAGATAATACTACATTAGCAATTTGGGGGTTTATAAAGCTTTTCAGAGAAGCATTTAAAATACTCTACAAAGCGTAAATAAATTCACCATCAGAACACCAGTCTGAATAAAGCATTATTCCCATTTTGAGAGCAGCCTGAGAAATCAACCATGTTTTTTGAGGTTCCAATGTTTAAATTATTTAAATATTTTAATTATTTCATTATTCCAATGTTTTGCTTATTCAGGGATCAGTTAAACATTCAGAAACGCCAGAAACCTTAGCACGAAACGCCAACTCAACATACATCCAAAACACGCTGTTCGCCACTTGGGCTTCAACACCCTCTTGCTGAAGGGGTGTCGGGCTCTCACTGCCTGGAGCGGGGAAGAGAAACAACACGGCAGGGCGGTTGGAACGAGATGATCTTTAAGGTCCCTTCCAACCCAAATCACGCCGCGATTCGATGAGTATCGCACGACTAGAAACCACATCTTGTGTGGCTGGTTTCCATGCCGATATTGCCTACTCTGAGACGTCCCAAGTTTGGGGAGGTGCACCATTCCCATCTGGTGAGCTCCTACGGTTATCCTCCCCAGGACATAGCCGGCCAGACTCAGAGAGCTGCGACAGAGCGCACACCGATTTTGGTCAAGGAGGAATATTGGTACAGGCACCTTATGTTTTACTTAACTGTGACTGTTCCTGTAATAGGAGCTGTTGCCCAAGCTGCATACGCCTTCTTCACTTTAGGCTGCTGTGTTGTTTAATCCTAAGCGTGTTTTAATCACAAATACTGTTTTCATTCCTCATGCCATGAGCTGCTTCTCTGCTGCAGCAAGCATTGCTGCTGGCTGACTCCTTACTCTCAGTAGCCCACACTCCGATTCCCGACACTCAGGCTTCTCTGGAACAGTGACCTTTTGTATGGTGTATTCTACATGCTAAGCAATTGGGAAGACCCTGAATTAATGCAATAAAGCTGTCATTTTATAGTCAAAATAGCTGCTACTGAGGGCATTCTATACCAAAAACATCATTCTCAAAGGGGGGTGTGGGGTGGGACAGAGTGTTGCATAAAATGTATTTCAAAAGCCATGCATTTAAACTCCTAATCTGGGCAAGTCTTTCAAGTTTGGGGATTCAAGTACAAGATGCAAGAATACCTAACACAAACAATTACAGAGCAGCTTGTTTTGACAAAGACAAGCTTGTTCGAACAACCGTACGTATTCTCAAATAACTAGTTCATTTCACTACAGAAAATCATTGCTTCCCTTTGAATCACACCACACTGACCTCCAAACACACCAAGAACCACTGGAGAAAGACATTGGACATACCATCACTATCTCATGACTGAAAGAATTCTGTTCCTCATTTTTCCACTGATCTCAGTATAAGGAACCAGAGGACAGGAAACAGCAAAGACATATTTACTGCAACAGATGGGTTGGATTGCATTGCTACCCTGCCCCTACTGTCCTCTTTCCAGCTTCAGTGACACATTTACAATTGGGACGGTCTCTCCTCTTCCTTCACTCAGCACTGAAACCATCCCTGCACGCTGAAGTTTGACAACAGCCTTCACAGGGTAATTCCCGGGTTAACTCAGCTGTCTGCTTATGCCCTCAGACTGAAGATCCCACAGCCAGCTTTGGGGTTTGGTTTTGGTTTGGTTCTTAAGAAACTAACTCCCTCGGTGAGGCCCCAGTCTGCTGCAGACTGAGAAGCGATGCATTAAAGTAATTGTTACGCAGGAAGTAGGCCACAGCTAAGGAACGTGTAGGGTGATGTGGAAATCTCAACTCTTGATGAGCATCACAATCAGAGGCTGTCTCTCAGGGTGACCTCATCCTCCCACTATTCTATCATAGCTCAGCAAATTATGTTACTTTAAGCATCATGTTATGACTTTTCCAGACTCTGGACTTAGCTCTGATCCCCCTCAGAAGCGCTACATGGGTGTGAGGGTAAAGATGCCAGTACGGGAATTATTGAGAAAAATTCGGCTTTCCAAAGGCCTGGACCCAGCTCACAGCAAGGTGAGGACTCTTCTTGAGTTTAGAAAGGTTGCTCCCAGAGCGTGGTGCAGGCACATCACACTCTGCCATTGTTCTGGAGAGGTTACACCTACAGCTGCTGCCTCTTCCATCCACTAAATTATCGGTTTTGATGAAGGTGGGGAATATACGAAATTTTAAACAGGCTGAAGGACTGAGCTAGGGACATTTCTAAGACAGTGACAGCAAGAACCTATTCGTGCCCTGGATATTATGCATCATGCAATCAAGGCAAAGATGGCCCAAGAATCAATAACAATTTTACTCTAGCAACCCAGATTTCCAAACCATCAGCAAAAAGAACCCAGGAAGCTGGTAGACTCTGATACCTGGTGTGCTGTAAAGATCTTTATAAGGCTGCCGTGAATTACCCACTCTTGGAAATGTATTCACCTCCACTCTGCTGTATAAAGTAGCACAGGACATAATTTACTTTGTTCACGTTACAATATCTGCCACTGTTTCACCTTCTTATGTGCGAGCATCTCAAACTGAGTCGAGTGTTTTTGTCTCCTCAGGAAGCCTCATTAACGAAGATGGTAACCAAAGGTTCCACAGGAAAAACAGGTTAGGAAACTCCTCTCTTGGTAATAGAGCCTCCTTTTCTACTAGGATCATCACTGTTAGGTACCCAGAGAGCTGGACCACTTCTCTGCCATGGTCAGTGACCAATGCTGGTTCCTAGCTCCCCTTAAATTACAGGAGCAGGCCAGGTGTGCATCACCACCATGTATGTGTTCTCTAGCTCTTATATGGGATAAAACTTCCAATGAGAGTATCTTCTGTGTGTGTTTTCTCCCCTCAACTCAAAATAGCTTATTTCTTCCTTTCTTTCCAACAGAAAAGAGAAGAGTTCACCCTTATACAGAGAAACAGCTTAGACAGGTATGCATAACACCTTCAACTCTTCGCTGCCAGCCTCCTCAGGCATATTTCATGTTGTATCACTGAGAACAGGACACTTCATGTCTGATTTCCCTCCCCTATCTTCCGCCCTCTCCATTTTTGTTGCTGTTTCAGGGCAAGCAGAGCGTTGGGCAAACACTAAAAGGCTTAGAGGACCTTGATATCCTGGTGGAGGTACTGCAGGAAGATTTGAACAAAAGCCAGTTGAAGAAGGAGTGTCTGCATTCTGTGCCAGATGGCTTCTGGCAGGGCTTCTCCACGGATCTACAAGCCTCTAGGTGGGAAACTGGAGGAAGCAAGCAGGCAGCTGGTGGCCTGCAGGAAAGACGCCACAGCTTCACCAAGCTGCGTTCGTACTACAGCTTGAAAGACTTCAACTCGGTATTGTGGGGAGAGGTAGAGACTTCTTTTCATGACGATCAGAGAAACATGCCGGAGTCCAGCTCACCAGGAACATACTCGAGGGCAAGTGAGAAAGAGACTAGCTGGTGGATACAAGAGGCACTTACAAGCACCCAGAAAGATTTCCAGAGGCATTCTTCACAGAACACATCTCCACTCTTTAACCCAGCAGGAGCCTGTTCAGAAGTGCTTCTGGAAGCTCATACAGACTCTCCAGACATCGGAGGGCATTTGAAGTCGACCCAAATTCCTTTCACACAGCAGGATCTCTCTGCCATCTCTTTTTTCCAGTTTCAGCTACACAGGGAAGAAAGTTTACTGAGCAATATCCCAGCGGACAAACTGCTTGCACCTGATGAAAATGGCAACAGGTCTCCGATTTTTCTATTGATTATTTTCTGGGGCATCGCTTGCCCTGAGGCTTTGTTCTAACCTCGACCACTAGTTTGGGGCACACCTGCAGCAGAGGCTTCCTTGTCCAACAGGAAGCTCAAACTTAGCCCAGTACGCAGCGCTTTAGGCAGGTAACAAAAGTAAAACGATTCCGTATTGGCAGTAATACTGCCAAACTAAAGCTGACATGAGGACAAATTCAGAGTGAAGACAAATTCACTACTGAAGATTGAGATGTAGATATCCACAAGAATGTTAAAATCAAGCAAAACTAGGAATTGCTACAGTGGGGAGGGAGATATCCAAAAGAGATCTTTTCCATGCTGCAGACACTCTCAGGATAATGACTTGTATTATTGGTTGGTAATAAAAATGGGTGGGAGGATTACATCAAAACACACACATATGCTGCTAGTCTAGAGTGCAGACTTCCAAAAGAACTGGGAGTGGCTTTTTGTTAGAAATTAAATGGAAGCAAAAGTTTTACTGATCTTTTTCCCTAGAATGGCATGCTTTAATGAACCCCTATTTTCTCTATAAATCTCTTACTAGGTTCAGCTAGCCTGGGGAAGCTGGTATCAAACCAGATTGATAGAAAGCATGACATAACATAGAAACTGTCCTAGTATTGATGGGAAAGGGATTAATTCCCATTCGTATAGATAATTCTGTTCCCCATTTAAGCTATTTATAACCCACTGAGGAAAAGCTAAACACAACACTGTCCTCCTTCCACTAATTACCGTGTTCCATTCACAATGAGTGCAATAATAAAACTACAGACTTCACTTTTAAGCAGTAACGTAATTGTAACCAAGTTACAATAAGCCACCCACTACATTTCCTGCATGGTTTTAAACGATACAGAAAAAAAATTCTCACAGATGAGCAAAATTAATCACAATTAAGAAATTAAGACTTTTCCGTTACCATGTTTATGTAAAAGTCACAAGCTAAAATTTCCAGCAGCACACTTAAACCTCTGTGAAATATCTAAACATCAGGTTACGTGCTCAAAAGAACATAGGAAAGCAGGACTGGACACCAAATCAGCTGAGTTCTACTGAATGGTGAATAGTAGCGGTGTCTGTGTCAAAATTCCACCAGATGAAGAACAGAAACAGCAGTAAGTGTCAGAGGTATTTGGACATCTTCAAGGATACCATGCTACAAGACAAAGGCGAAATAAATAAATAAATCAATGCCTGCACTGTTTTTTTCCCCCAGGAGGAAAGGAAGACATGCCCAAGTTTACAAGAACAAAAAAGTCCTTTTTCAGGATGCAATTCAGGAGAAACATTTGTACTATTTTAAGTAGTTCAGTGAGACTGAATACACAGAAGAAACTGAGTTCTCCTCTTACAGAGGACTGAATTGCAGTTTGGAAATACTTCTTTCTCTAAATGCAAGAAGAGGGTTTCCCTTCTGTGGATTTTTAGGTGTCTTAGATTCTTTTCCCTGTACTGAAGCTTTAAAAAAAGCTTCCCTGATGCTTTGAAAAAAGGAAAAGGAAGTAGAGATTTGTTAGCAAAAAGGAATCACGGAGTAGCTCCTGGAGAGGAGAGAAATGGCATAATAGCCAGAAGGGAGGACCAAGAAATCCTGGCAGACACAACCAATTTGCAAAGCTGCACAACCAGCAACTCCATTATTAATACAGAGACTGAATAAATTAAATGCTTAAATATCCCAAGATTTCAGCATTTGTAAACCTGAACACTTCATTCTTTAAAACACATTGTCACTTTCCAGTATTTTAATCACTGCTTTATCTTCTAATTGTTTCAAAATGTGTCCTATTCCAGGCTTCTGCACAAGGCTGTTGCTCAGGGAAGAAGAGCTCTGACGTACGCGCTTGCACAGAAGTTTGCATCCCTAAATAAGATCGACGAGAAGGATGCAGAGAAACGGGTAGGATGCAAACATCTTTCAAACCCCAGCCAAGCCCTCTTACAGACAAGGTGTGGCTACTGTCCTTGTAAAGAGGAGAAAATAAGAACAGGGAGGAAGCGATCTGCATAGAGCAAGTATTAGCCCAAGTGGGAACAGAACCCAGAGTGCCAACTCCCCACCTCATTATCTAACAAGCACTGTTGCTGTAAAGCTATTTTTGCCTTTCACAACAAGTTTCTCCCATTCCTCTCTCCTCAGACTGCGTTACATCTTGCTGCAGAAAAGAACCAGCATCTGATGGTGAGTGACCTAATATCCCTCGGGGCAAATGTCAATGAACAGGACAGTTTTGGGAAAACTCCACTCCACCTGTGTGCAGAGAATGGATATTTGAGAGTTCTAGAGGTAAGTTGGCCATTTATGTTGTACAAAGACACATGCAAATGCAGAGCAGAGACAACAACTGCATATTCTCCTCCTTAAAATAGACAAGGGTTTTCCGTACTGGAAAATTAGCTCCAGTCTGATGTGGGTCAGATAAGATGGAGTGGAGGAGAAGGAAGTATTGTAGTAAAGACCAAAATCAGGACTCATCTCCATCTTCTTCATTTCAGGTTTTGAGAAATTGCAAAAACAACGGCATGTGTGTGGAAGTGAATCTGACGGACCATTACGGTAAGAGAAGATGCTTAGCCTAGACTCCACGTGTCAGACTACAGATTGTATCTAGGCCAAAGAACGGTTAAAACCAAAAGGTCTAGGAGGAGTCGGCCAGTCTTAACAGAGCACCCCTTTATGATTAGCCAAGTGTAGAATGGTTTACTGCAGTGACGTGTCCAAGCGCTGGATTTGACTTCTCTGTGATCTGTTCTGTTCAGGTTTGACGCCGCTACACTGCGCTGTCCTTGCCCACACCGTCTTAGTCACGGAATCTCAAAAAACTGACATCAGTACTGACACGGGAAGATTTCTCAAACTACGCAGAGATCAAATCCTTGAGGGAATTAACTGCTTATTACAAATGGGAGGAAAGCCTGATGTGGAGGTGAGGACCAGCAGCAGGCTGTTTACTGCGGCCTTCGGTTTCTGTACTCTTTTGCAATCACAGGTTTCACTGTCATTTGCAGGTACTCAATTCATGCCAAATTACCACTGCCTGTTTAAAAACTGAGGAGAACACAGAACTCATGTGTTTGCTTCAGACTCATAAACCCAAGGGACACAACATTCTTCAAGAGGTAACTATCTATAGCTGCTTTTACAGAGGCTCTACCATTCACACCCAAGCAACTAAACGCAGTAATGGAAGCCGTACCGTCTTCTAAACACAGCAGATGCTGCTCCCAGCCATGCCCTAGCTTGCACAGGGCAGAAAACCCACTTTTCAGGGAAAAAAGCACTGTAGGAGCTCTCACCAAACTTGGTCCCATCCCAGCTCTAAGGGCTGGGCATATATTTCCTATAATTTCGAGCAACTTTAGTTGCATGCGGGTTGCATACTCTTTACTCCTGTTCCCAGTCCAAAGTCCTCCAAGCAACAGTGCCTTCGTTTCCAACATTCTACAGCACACCAAGCCAGACAGAGATATCTCAGAAGCAACACCAGTGGAACTCTTCCTCTGCTGATAAAGGGATGCTACAGGCCCAAGTACTGCCAGTATATTCAGTTACCTTCAGCTGCTTCTTAAAAGAGAAAGACCTCATTTTCTCTGTTCTTTAGTACGCACGTTCAACACCAAAACCACACAAGACCTGCGTTACTGGATCAAAACACAACCAGATTATCCAGTGGGTATCAGGGCCTCTGGCTAAATTTTTGGTGCAGGAAACAAGACACTGACACTGAAAAGCAGAAGCTTGAGTACTTAACAGAGGTCTAAGCTTCTAGGGCGAAATTCTGCTCTATTGAAATAATGCATTATCTGCCGTAGATTCCAGTATTCTTATCCAAGATTAAGCAAGTATTCAGCACCTAAAAGTTACAGCCTTTCTACCTTCTCTAGGGTCTTTTTTGACTCTCTCAGATAAGAGTTCCCACCAGCGTACATGTACAGAAACTGATACTACAATAACATTTCAGTTAGAAATGCAGACTTAAGGCCACACTTCACATCATTTGAAATGACCTGTCTACTTAAGTTATGCTCAGTAGAAGATAACACACAGTAGACAAAAATAATTGCGATTCAGCTCATTACTGACTGAGCTGTTAAACATGCCACCCTCTCCCATCTTACAGTAAGGCGAGGAATGTAGTCTTCACACGTCAAAAGCCGTACAAGTTCTTGACACAACGCCTGCATTGCTGTTAATGCCTGAAATTTACTGTTCCGGTTTCTTCACTTGTACAGAATTACAGTTTGCTGGATGCTCCAAGAAGAATGCCCAGTCCCTCGTCACCAGAAAACTTTTCGGAACTTTTTTCCATGTCATGTTCGTACCTCTGACATCATTCTTAAAGGTATTTCATGGTTGGAAATTGATTTGACCTGGTTGTGGCTGTTGTAACTCAAGAGCTGCAGCGTAGCAGCACCTTCCCTGCATTGCAATATAACAAGTAATCATCAGTTCGTGTGGACCTGGCGGAAGAAATGCCCAGTGACTTGTAATTGACTTCAGATTAACTTCAGAGTTCTGCACAGAATCTGTTTGCTTGCAAAACTCCTTATTCATCCAAAACCAAGTTAAAAATAGGCCAATAAATATGTGGCATTGGAAGGAACACTTTTGTAGATTGAGCTAAATATTTGTTGGTTTATTGCCTTCCAGGGAAACGCTGATAAGGCTCATTATCTGCATCTCATGATCCATGTGCTGCAGCTGTTGCTGAAGAATAGACAGAGAACAGACAGTAAGAGTCTTCAGACACATTACAGCTTGAACCAATTGTTGAAAATATCTCCTCAGCCCCCACAATTAAAGAGTAAACTAATAAATAGAAAAAACCCTTGAGCCAGGTTTCAACAGTATTAGGCATTCAGTGTTAGATGCTCCAGTAGATGAATAGGTCTTAATTTTATCACAAAGCTGAGCACTTGTACTTCTCTTTGGAACTCTGGGTTGTAGGTGTTCGACATTCTGAAACCCTGACCATTTTTTAATTCAGGGTTTAAGAAAAAAAAAAGAAAATCCTTAGATTTTAGCCCTTCAGAACCTCATCTTGAGCCTAAAATTTATCGCTACCATCTGAACTTAATTTTCGGATATACGGAAAATCTTAGGCAATCTCTAATTTTAAACCTGAGATACGGGAACTCGGAATCTGACAGACTATATTTAATACTTGCTGAGTCTGGCTCTGGATTTGTCCAAGGCTGGAGTTGGCACACGTTAAGGCAGTCCCACTGGGGTAAAAAAAAAAAAAAATCCCCCAAAATAAAACATACCCACACATTGTTACTGAGCATGTTTTTTCAACAAAATAGAGCTCTTTATTTATACAATCAGAATTTGCCACCAATATTGGATTGTAGGTGAAGTCTGGGACAGAAAGTGTTGCGAAACAGTTCCTTTCACTCTGGGTGATTTAACAGAGGAATATACCTTTATACAATTTAAGTATATAACAAGACTTTACAAGAATCATTTTAAACGATTGTTGCAAGTTAGAAGAATAATAAGGAGCTTAAATTATTCTCTGCTGCCAGATAGCCAAGTATTCTTCAGAATTCTTGTAAAATAATTATTGTCAAAAAAAAAAAAAAGTCTCTTCCCATACTTGGTATTGTTTTATTTTAAGTTCTGATTGTGAATTAGCTGGTTTCTATGAAACTTCCCTGTTTGCTACATACGGAGCAATCTAGATTTACATAACCTACAGAACTGACTGATCCAGCAACCAGCTCACACACATACCTCCTGTTGAGGTAAACAGGAGGTTGTTCACGTGTAACCATTGCAGGATCAAGTATTAAGTACTCAGCATGTTTGGGGAATATTTTTTTAAATGATCACTTTGTATTTTCTTCTTGCAAAAAAATTAAAAAAAAAAAAAAAGGTTACTTTTCTCTTACTGGATAGCCTTAAGTGTTAAGCTCCAAGAGCTATGTTGCACAAGTGAATTAAGTTTTAGTGGAAAATTACAGTGTTTAAGTTAATGCTACTGGGATTTGGGTCACATCCTATGTTTCTTATGATCTCCACAGCTAAATAGTACTCTCTAGTATTTTGTCTAGTCTGAATGAGACACGATACTTCAAAATTCTTAGGTATTTCACATAAAAATATTAAAATATAGTTATTCACATGAGGAGTTGTATAACATTACAGAAGAATCATCCACCTCCTTCCATAGGTGTCCCTCATGTTTTAGTCATGTGAAGTCTTTTTCCCTTTTTGTCCCAGGTTTTACTTGGAAATATAAGTATTTTCCTCTCTGATGATTTTTCTGTGCCTCCTGTCTCCCCCCTCACCCCCCATCATCATCAGTCTTGCTTTATGTTTGCATTTTAACTCACATCTATGCTCACAGAGCTTTTTATTCATTTGAAGAGAATAAATGAGGATCTTCTGGGTTACTCAGTTTTCATTTGTGTGATTTAAGGATCAGATCCAACACATACTGAAAGTAAAGATTCCTTGTTTTCAGTGAAAACTGACCAACACATTTTGCATCGCATACAGAACCAAGAATGAAGCAGTATGGTCCACAAACAAAGTAGTGCATGGATAAGCATTCTCAGCGAAGAAAAATTAATCTACTTAAAGGATTCTTTAAAAAAGTGTAGAAAACTATCGTATAAGAGTACAATATTAATCAAGGTTTTTTGGTCACATGGAAACCATTCAGGTGAAAGAACTGGAACCTTAAGCTATTAGTATGTATCATTTATTCAACATACTCAAAGCTGAACTGGCCTGGAAAGTATATTCTACATCAGTTATATATCAATTGCGTTGACATTAGTAGGTACACTTTACACTGTGTCCTTGTTCCTTCCTGCCAATAAACACCATATTTCACGCAGTATGTGACTTACTGATTTCGATATACCAGTGTAGCCGTACTACACGCACAAGAGAAGTGACTACTTGGAAAAAGCAAATTAAGCAGACTGTAAAAGCTGACAATTACCTAAGGGTTTTGGTTTTTTTTGTTATTGTTCTGTTTTTTTAAGAGTACAGTGATACTCACGTTCTAATGCTATGTAGAAGCACCAACATTGCCACAAAAAATTGGGGGAGGAAGGTGGTTTCTTTAAAAGGTACACACACACCCCCTTCTTTTCAAGGCACATTCATTAACCCACTACCTCTAGCTAGGAGACAGACAACTATTCTTTCAAATGAACTATAAAACCAATTCTCAGCATTTTTTCAGCACTAAAATTTCTGCCTACAAGTTATTTTTGAGTTTGAAATTAGTTAGATTGCAAAGTTAAAAGATTAGGGAAGATACTTTATGGATTAACAAGAAACTGCTTGGCAGACAGACGAAAGCTCTTCTAGGTATTACATAAATTATTATAGTACAAACAACACAAGGAGAGCTGAGTGATTCTGGCCCAGATTTTCAGTGGAATAAGATTCTGCAGGGAGCAAGACATCCTGTTACAGACCATTAACTATGCAAGGTGTCTTAAGCAAACAGTTCCTCCAGGAGCCGCTTTCAATAGCTACTGATGGCAGAAATGCTTTGGCATTCTCCCTTCCTACAATTTATGCCAAATGGAACCACAAGAGCCAAGTTCTTTTTGGCAGAAGGGTATCCCATTCTGAAGGTATCTGACTGCTTTCCGACCCTGTCACCCCAGACTGGTACCGCACCAAGACTGACCACGGCAGAAAATCCACCTCCTGTTTTGCTTTGCTGCATACCCGCAATTATTGCATCAAAGACTCCCTAAGGCTGCTGGATTTTGCTTAAACAAGCTATCATCTCTCAGATCCCAAAAACATTGCTGAGAAGCACAGGAACTGTTGCCCACTAAAACAGATAATGTCAAACAGAGAACAATGCCACGACTGTAAGTAAAGCACATAGGAGAAAATAAATTACATCAGAAAAAATTCCTTCTAACACACAAACAAGAAGAACTCTGTCTTTTAGATGGGGAACCAAGAAAAGAGCCAGGGAGGCTGGACACTGCAGAAACCCCCCAACAGCCCTTTGATCAACAGCTGCCATTCAAGAAGAAGCATTGACATTTCCCCTACACCACTCTGCATCCCGTTTCCCATAACTCCACATCTCTCTCCACAGGATGAAAACCAGGCTGATTTGCAAGCAGAGCTGGAGATGCCAAGTTTCTGAGCCAAGCAGGAGGGAGAGGCTGAGCTCTTGGCTGATTCAGATTCCTTTAGAACAGTCTCACCCATCAAGTTTTATTTTTCCTGCTTTCTTTGTGGCTGGAGAAACTTGGAAACCAAACGATTAATTTAAAACAAGACATGTTTCTGCAGCTGTGCTGAACAGGACAGATGAAATAGATTTAGAGTCTAACTAACTGAAAAATGTCATGTCTTGGGCACTTTGAAGAGGGAACACGGCTGGGGAGAGGCAAGAAAAGGAAAGAGGACAGGACACTGGCTCCCACTCCACCTGGAGAGCAGAGCTCTCAAGCTGTGGCAGTTCCTATGACCCAGGCTGCCCCAGCCACACACGCCAGGCGCTGCAGTTCAATGTTGCTGCGTGCTTCACCAGCCTGTTTACCCAGAAGCTTCCCTTGTCCTGAAGATAAGCACGCTGTGCAGCTTAGCACCTGAAGGTTGCAGGATCAGCCCTGAGGAAGTCCCTTCTGTCTTGAGACAGCCTATAGTGGGCCGGAGTTTCAGGCATCCCTACTCACCCTAGTTACTTACATCCATGAGGAGCTGGTCACATGGCACCTGTGCCCTAGAGTACGCCATCATTTTCCTCTCTTTTCCCCCATCCTTCATTCCACGTGGTTTCTAGGAGAAGGAAGGAGTTCAAACTGAGGTAATCAGAAAATGTTTTTCCTCAAGAAAGATGGTTAAGGGAAGGGGGGTTCTGGTTGAGCTCCCTGCAATGCCCGGGAAACAGTGCCTATCCCTTCTTCCCCAGCTTTCCTGGTTACCGTTTTTTGTCATCTGCTTTGAAGCCACTTCACCTTTACGTCAGTGGTGCAGCTTTGGGGTTCACTTGGCTTAGCAGCAAAAGTTTAGGCTCCAGTGGGTAAAACATCACTTCTCAGGTATGAAAACCCAACAAGGTATTAACCGGTCGATATCAGGAAGGCCCTGGGCACTGCTCTGCTCCATGCTTGGCCACGCTTTGCTGCTACACCCATGAGAAGCCTGTCTGGGTAGGTCCCAGCTCTTAATTATCTCTATTTGTTATGTCTATCTATCATCACTAGGCAAATAAGTTTACAGAAGTCTCATTTTTTCAAACATAAAAAGAACTCCAAACGGAAATACGCGTGGTGTGACAAGTACATGGAGGAGTTGGAACACTATTACCTCAGTAACCAGAGGCTTACTGTGTAATCCAGAATAAATACTCACTTCAGTTCTAAAGGAAAGCATGCAGCACTCATTAATACAAAAAAAATCTAGTGGCAGATTTTAAATATTAAGACTGGATTTGCTTTCTTTTAAATAAAACCATCTGGAACCCTTTGCTACTGATGAGTAACCAGTTTTTGAATCCTTCAAAATTACTTCTAGAATGGTATTCACATCTAATTGTTTGCTAACGGCACAGAAACAAACAATAACCTGCCTTCAAAGGTCTACACAAAGGCCAAAAAGATTTCCATCCTCACAAAGCCTGAGACCAAAGGATTTTAGAGGGCAGAAAGCACAGCCCCCTCAAAACTCCAGTTTTCATTCCCTTCACCAGACGCTTGTGCATCTGTGACCCTTCCACAGGGCCTCTTTAGAGAACAGGACTAAAAGTTATGTTTACGCTACTCAGGCTGTGATGAAATCACATTTCAATTAAGCAAGAAATATCTGCCTGCTAGAAAGACTCTAGGAAATACCAGTGAACAGAAATCAATCCACTAGGATTGTAAGTAGTTGGACAGTTTCAGAATTCGTGTTCTAATGCTTCCAGGTGTACATGTTTTGACTCCTAGTTAACATGACCTTTCCATTTCACTGGAATTATTACTCACACACAAAGGCAATCCCTCTTCTGATATAATAAAAGATAAGCTTCTGCAGAACCCAGCAGTTCTTCGAGTTCACAGCCAAACAGAGCGTTTGCCAACGTGAAGCACGTACACTATTAAAGTCCATCTTGATGACATTTATGTATGTAACAGAGGTACACATTTTAATACTGGATTTGTATTTTCAGTGTTCACAGCGGGCTCTATCTAATAAAACACTTGCCTATTCTAAGACAAAAAGCCTCAGCTACACACTCTTCACCTTCCCCTCCCAATTCAGCCAACTGTGGATCTGAAAAGGAGTACAGTGAATACTCCAAGTTTGTCATATCGTCCTCACCCCGGGGTGAGGTAGAAGGGTTCAAGGTAAGTTGCAGTTTTGAGAAGAATAATTCCTCTGGGATTCGCTTGGAGGTAATGCCACACAAAAAAAAAAACCCCATTACAATTACCTTGACTTTGTGCCAATTGTCACAGCCCAGCCTTTCACTAGAAATGTTTAAAAATATTTTAGCATTTGCATAGGCTTCTCCTCAGAAAACCCATATGATTGTGAACAAAGCGTTATCTAAAGGTGACTGGTCTTCTTCAGCAGAGTCAAAGGCTACTGTAAACATCACCTGGAGAATAAAGTTTATGTGGAAAAAATAATAGCATGGTCTATCTGCAGAGTAGGTTGGTTGAATATTTGAAAATCCACCACCTGTGGCTCTATGAACACAGTCTTGCCTTTGTTTAGACACCTTTATTCAATTTCACAGAGAAATAAGGCCAAAACTGTGCTTGACTGCCTTACTATGGGTCTTACAAACATACCGATATCTACTTATTCAGGTACCATGTAATTAAAATAACAAATAATTCTCAACCCCCAGTGCCCAAGAAGAAAAAGAGCTGACAATAACATGCAGTTTGTAACACGAGTCTGGTGTAACGTAGCGAAAACACCAGTGATTAAATTCAGTGAGAGGAAAAAGTAGCGCTCCTAACCAAAATCGTGAGTTAACCAAATGTACGTGCATCAAGTTCCATAGCTGAGAAGAACAGCAAGGGACGGCTCTGTGCTATTCAGGAGCTGTTTGAGAAGGTGTACAATCTCTAATTTCTGTGTTCCATAACATGGTGCTTTTAGAGGCTATTTGTCAAACAGCCTGCTCATTTTTTCATCTTCTTTGAAGATTACATAGAAAAACAAGAGTTTGTTGTACCTGCCCTACCACTCTTTCCTCTGTCCTTTCACAGGACTGAAAAGTTAAGATAAGTAATGACTAAAAAGTCACCATGTCAGCCGGGCCTTTGAAGAATGACTCAGGCATTCATTCTTGGTCTTGATAACAGTCACGAAACATTCTACAGGGATATTAAACTGCAACCCCTGCCAGGAAAATGACAGCTTAACGCACACAGCAACACCGAGTATCAGTTCAATGGAAAAAGGAAGTTGTGTATCTGATCATAACAGCAAGCAATCACCAGTCTAAGACACAGCAGGGAAAACGTTCTTATTCCAGACCCATCGTCATTGGTCATCAATTTCTGTAGCGAACAGCAGTCAGATACGTCAGTATAACTACTTCCTATATGAAAGAAAGCTACTAACTCCCTCTCATTTCCACAATGCCATGCCTCTTGCACTCCCAAAGGCTGAACTCGATCAGGCCCAGGACTGGGAGGCCTGACCAACCCAATCTTCCCGGAGAGGGGAGAAAGAAAGGAAAATCTGTCACCAGCACTGCTAGACTTACAGTGGAATCCAGAGCCTTGTAGCAGCTGGCTGAAATAGAACAACACTGCTGGAAGGAAGGAGCTGAACACAACCGTGGAACTGCCTTCCCTAGACTGTGCCGTCAGTGTCTGAATACAGCAGAGTAGGCAGTCATTCCTCCCTGCTTTCCCTTTTGCTCTCCTGCCTCTGCTCACAGACGCTGACTGGCAGCAAGGCACCAGTTTATGAAGGAAGAGATATGGATTGAAACCTCTCTGGAAGAGAAAGGAATTGAAAGTACATTTCTGTGTCAGTGTTTCAGCTCCATTGATGCTGGCTGGTAGATGGCTCTGGCTTTATCGATGATTAAAAAGAAGACCACAAAGAAAAAGAAACGACTGCCCTTAATTTGGCAATTACCAGAATTTACTGGGTGTGCTCCGAGACTAGGCACCAAAGCAAAGCCCTGCAGGGGACAGGAGAATAGACAGAATCACAGCTAGTTCCTGCATTCCAATCTGTTTCAGGCAAGACCTCTGCACAGGATTTCTCCAAAGGGGGCAATTCCAGGCATGCTCAGAGACAGAGATCTCTAGGCTTGGGGAATGTAAACTCAAACAAGGAGGAGAATGTTTTTAATTCTAATTTGAAGTGCAGGCAACTCAGATCGAAGTAAATTCTACTTCAAGAAACAAACTGTTTTAGTGGATAACCTATTGTACAGTCCCCTATAAAGCACCACATTTGGCTGGGGGCTCCAGCCATTACTGCCTATATTAAGAACGGAATACCAACTAAACCTGCACTGTAAAATCAGAGATTAGACAAAGGAGCACCAGTAATTTCTGGCAATGTACATACTGCCAGTTAAGATGCAATGCAACCTGCTGTAGTGGATGGTGACTCTGCCCATGGCAGGGGGGTTGGAACCAGATGGTCTTTAAGGTCCCTTCCAACCCTAACCATTCTGTGATTCTATGAATCCTAACATTTGCAAAAACATAAATAAATATCTCCTCTCTCTGAACGCCCTTCCCTTGCTTCCCTCTTTGTTTTTCCAGGCTGCCTAGCCCTTGGAACAACGACTGCCATTCCAAATCCATCCGGCAAGCGGTCATTTGTTGCGTCCCTACAAAGTCCACCAAACGACAGCTCTCCAAACCAGCAGTTGTGTGAAATATCTTTAAGAAACGTATGTGTAGCTAATAGTGAAACAGGACAAAGGGATAGCGATGGGAGATGTGATGCAGAAACGCCCTGCTAGATATATGGCACATGCAGTCAGGGGGCTGGGACAGCGCCTTTTACCACAAGGGTTTCAGAAACGCCTCGAATGCCCATCAACGTGACATCGACTCCCTCTACACAGAGCTCGTTACACTGGAAACCTCTCTTACGTGACATCGAGAGCGTATCATTTCCTCGTCCACACTGAGAAGGAGATGCATTTGATGCTAACCTGAATGAGGAGGAAGCATCCCGGTTGCTTCCCCTGGTTTGCAGATGTCTAACCCAAGGTGGGGGCAGCAGCTTCCCCGGCCCTACCGAGAAGGCAGGCTGCCCTCTGCTGTGGGCAGAGGAGCGGGGCGAGCCGGTTCAGAAGCACCTGCTGGTTCTGTCACCTTTGAAACCCCCAGGAGGAATGGAAAAAGGGGAGAGGGTTGGCAAGCAGGTCCCCGAGCTGCATTCTAGGATCTGCCACCGAGCGTGAAAAACGGGACAAACCAGCCACGAATAATTGCGTTTTCTGTAAACAGCAATAAGACACCGACTGCTTGAGAGGTTTGTGTTTTGCGCTCATCAGAAATCACGCAGCCTACCCCAAAAATAAAGCCTGGCGTACCCAGTACTAACTGATGACCCCTGACAGTAAATGAGGATTCACAGACTTGGAAAAACCGTGGCTGTTGTAGGGACCCTGAAAATTTCAGATTACAAAGGTAGCAAGTTGTCTGTAGTCATAAATAAGCACTTGACTGTGCTGCAACAGGCATATTTCATATGCAAATTCTTTAGACTGGACAGAGTACAGCTCCTGTTACATGACCTGTCGGGGAGTACAATAGGGTCGAATAACTCCCATGAATATTTTACACCAATCAGTTCCACCTTTCACTGACCATGAAATATTCAGTGGCTGAAAGGAAAAGATCTCCTTCTGCCTGTCTGCTACTTACCCACATGTGGCAATTCAAGCTACTTGGTGTGACAGATAAATGGCACTCTTCCTCTTCATTTTCTCTATTTTCTCAAGCTTGCCTCGCGACAACGGGGAACTACAACCTCAAAACGATGAGGACTGTCGAAGTGCAATTTACTGCAAAAGAAGAGAACAGAATCTGCCACTTTGTCCAGCAGGTATTTGTCGATAAGTTACCAGAGATGATTAGCTTCTTTAGAATGCTTCTTAGTCACATACTGCTCAATAAATATGCAGACAGGCTTTAATTTTCCTGAATGCTAGAGGAGCTCTTGGATAATCAATCGGGCTTGCTGAAATTCCTACTGTAAAAGGGATCTTAAACAACAAGTATAGAGCATTCAATTTCATTACAATAAGATTTGCATATCAGAAGACTTCCTTGCTGTACTATATAGCAAAACAACATTGAAATTGGGAATATTTTTGTTGAGGTGGGATTCATTTAGCTGATTTAAATGTTATGACATAAATAAGCTACAATATTTCAACTGGAAAGACACTAACTTAGCCATCAATGCAATACAAGAAATATTGACAAGAAATTTGTTGTTGTTGAAAGGCTTTTTCTGCCCTGAAGGAAGCAGCACACCAGTTCCGTGTCCTCCAGGAACTTTTCGTTCAGAAGCTGCCTTAATATCACACAGCTGCCTGACCTGCCCAGTGGATTTCTTTAACCCCATGCCTGGCCAAAAAGCCTGTCTTCCATGTGGCTCCGAGGCAGCACAGCCTGCAGAAGGGCAGGAGACGTGCATCTGTCACGGGAAAGGTCAGGTGTTTCAGGTACAGGAGCAGTCCCACGAAAGCTGTTCAGGCTTAACACACATCAGCATTACTTAACGCTTTGTTCTTCATTCTCTTGACCTCACCTGCACTGCCCTATTCAGTCTCTCTCTATTTAGCACTGGCAGCCTTCAGTCCTATGCCTCATTTCCAATTACAGACCTACAGGGAGGGGGACAGGGACACCAGGTCTGCACATGTTCCAAGTCTCTTCAGGGCTACGTTAATCCTCCCCCTTCACTGGAAGGTAAAGGATATGCACAAAGTTTCATCTGACCTTGACCAGATAAGGGGCAATACTCAGCGCAGTGAGGTACAGAACAGGATCTGTGTGAGACAGCAGGGTCCTAAACAAATACCTGGTTTTTTCCTCCAGCCCCGTGATGCCCACTGCACATGCCCTCCAGGTTTTTGGAAGTCCGCAGGCGATGGAAGACACTGTGTCAGACAAGCATATGATGTTTGTCGAGATTCAGCCTCGCGCAATCAGGAAGGACAGTGTTTAACCAAGAAAGGATGGTCTCGTTATTGCTCAGAGAAGGTATTTCAATTTCTGCATTTGTTAAACCCAACGACTACGCAGAAACTGCCCCGAACGCAAACTCTCAAGCTCTTCCTTCTGAAGGCGCAGACAGCTTGTCAACCAAGTGTTAATAGTGTTTTCACAAGAGGTTCTGCCTTTTTCAACCAGAAATAGGAAGCCCAGATTTCTATCCTCCCTTAAGAAAGACATAAACATTAATTGTACTGCTATTTTATTCCTTTTGTTGGGGAGTTTTGGTGGGTTTTGTTTTTTTTTTTTTCCTCCTGCAGGTTTGTACCGTCCCCAGAGATTATCAAGGCTATGACAAAGTTCTAGGCCTCTGCATTTGTCAGGCTGACAGTCTGGAGAGCGTGTGTAATCCTCAGTGTAGAAAACAACAAAGAGATACCCTACAGGTCACTTGTACGGAGACAAACGCTCAGCTTGTCATCACTTACAGAAACGGGAGCAAGGTAAAACTTGTGGTTACTTTCATATTATATCTATTTTGGCTAGGCTTTCTAGACTTCTAGTAATCTTTTGACCAAAGAGCACCCTCATTCCTTTTTTTCTTAGAAAATTATATAAAGCAGCAAACAACTCCCCCAGACACCATTCTGTTATATGCGTAATTTTGTACCTGGTCTTACACTGCAACCGTATGAAATGTAAAAGAATTCTAAACTCTTTTTCTGTTAGACTGCTGTTTTCTTAGAAGAATTAAGAACAGTTCTACGACCATATTTCTCTTTAAAAGACAACTGCACTTCGGAACAAAGCAAATACACCCACCCAACATACATCGTGAAAGTGAGCGGTAAGGCAAAGAATAACCAAAGCTGTGCTATTGTCTGGGTATTAAATGGCTTTTACATACAACAAGCCTTTCCACCACATTTGTAGCACAAACAATAAGAAATCTTCATGCTTATATCCTGCTAGCCTACAGGAATATAAATTCATCTCTCCATGCTAAATTACATCCCACTCAATCCCAGAACATTAATCTGAAATCTGTGTATTTCCACTATTACAGGAAAGGACATATACACAGACATTTCTTCCCAGTCCCTAAATTATGACAGAGATGAAGAATATCTGTGCTTGTCAAAGGACTCCTTTCTCAGGTCCTTCATCTGCAAAGCTTTTCTCTTGTGTTTCACATTTTAATGTTCTTTTACCAAATAGATTTAGAAGTAGATAAATATTTTTTCCCCAGGACTCCAGAACCCAGCTATAAGCCAAAAACACTATTTGCACAACCACGTGAAAATTCAGTAATAACAATCGGATAGAACCATTCGCCCATGGTACCTTTACAGCTTTGTCAGCCAAGTTAAACCAGGTGCTACTTCGGGAACAGGTCCTGCAACACCAAACAAACCCTAAAGGCTTTGAGTAAGGCCCAAGCGTTTTAAAGCACTGCCCTAGAATAAGAGGGATGTACTAAAAGGTATACCATCCGAGTTTAGAGTTTCTAAGCCTTACCTGGGGTCTTTAGGGACTTGATAATCTGTAAATTAGAAGGAAAAGCAAACTCTAACATACTGAAAACCAGAAGTAACCGATGCATTTTATACCACTTCAGGGAAAGGATTTTTAGGGGTGTATAATCCTGACCCAGAACTATTTCACAACTTCATCATGCTAAATGAGGCTTCATCACGTCACCAAAACAGGCCTCCTTCAACAACAGCTCCAGGTAAGTTCTCCTGCAAAGCTCCAATGCATGTATTTAATACAGCTTCTCTAAGAGTTTATTGTGCTTTGCCCTGGCAACCACCTCCAGCGCTGAACTAAACAGGAAATAACAACAGGCAAACCGAACAGACCCCACCATCTTCAAACTCCAGGAGAAGCTGTTCACACTAAGCACAGCAAAGTCAAACAAAAAGCCTTACCTTCTCTGCAGCACAAGCCAGAACCTCTGCAGCCACAGCCCAAACCCACCGGTTAGCAAACTGCTTCCCTCCCACCCCCTCCCTTTTCCCCACGGGCAATGAAGAACAAGGGTGTGGGCAAGGGCTGAATGCCTCCACCTGTGTATGCACATCACCTGGCACACAACCCCCTAACACTGCTACCAACACCACATCCGTAGGGAGGGAGGAAGGACAGAGCCCAGGAGCACCTGCACAAGCTGAGCTCCTCTCATTTCCTCCCACCCCTCCCCTTTGGCTTAGGGGTCCTGATCCACAGTTTAACTCCGTTCTTCAGTTCTGATCAACACCACCCTCTCATTAGCTTTGGGCATGTTGGATCACTTCCTTATTATTCCTTTTGCTTGTGTCCCTCTTGGAGAGCAAGACTTGAGTCCCTGTTTAGTATCTACAGAGATATCCCGGAATCTATAGGCAAGCCAAGCTTGACTACGTGTAAAAGGACGGATCCTTTATAAAGGCTGCTGACTTCACAAGAAGTGCTGCTTCTTTATCAGGTGCAAAAAGGCAACAAAATGTAGTGCACAGTTACCCAATGTCAGGAAAATGCCAGTGTCCTGTTTGCATGCTGTCTTGACAGTAAACCTTATTCCAGAAACCATGTACAAAGCTTAGTCACAAAAATGAAAAGAAAACGCTGTATCCTGCAGTTGTTCTGTGGACAGAAAATGATCAGTAATGATGAACTTAACAAGGTCTGTGCTTTTACAGGTATGTCTGGCCATGAAGAACACAGGTTTTCCCGAGTACAAAGCCTGAGACCTTCAAACTCCACATCACAAAATATATTTACAGGCATCTTAAATCCTACCACATGCATTAACATTAATGTTACCATCATGTTCATCGTCTCCAAGGAGCATTACCCAGTTTATGATGTGTAAGTACAAATGCTGAGCGCACAAGAACTTAGCTAATGCACTTTGACGTAAGCTACAGAGAACAAGGCTGAAGTTTTCACTCTTTTTCAACATAGAATTGAGAGAAAACATGACTGGGAAGAGTAGAAATCTCATTATTAAACATACTTCAATGTCTTTGTGACAGAGAAGGCATTGTGGCACAGCAGGAAACAGCATGTAAGGCGTTAAAAAAATAACATTCACTTATTAAAATACGCAAAATTAAATATATACATACTGTTCCTGATGTCTTTCTGATGCTACTTCTGAGCTGTGTTCACACTCCTTGCAACTTCTCACTGACTTACGCGGTATAGTCCCCTCTAGTTCACCTTAAGTTCTCTTCCCTTTTTTGTAGTTACTGAGTTTTAGGATTTTATTGGAGCTAAGGTTTAGCTTTTGGTCACCTAACCCAAATGGAAATAAGTCGTTCCTACTGCACTGAAAGCCTTAAGAGTTCTGCCTTTGTGGCTTTTGTTTGTTTGGGTGGTTTTGTGGGTTTCTTCCCCTGCGACCCATTTCGATTTCCCTTCTGCCATCCATCCATCCATTTTCAAAGCATACAAATAACACCAGGGATATGTAAACAATAACAAAACCTACATGTGACTTCCATCTTGACAGCTGCAGTGATTAAACACCTACAAGGGGTCCCAGTGCCCATTGCTTCAGTGCTAAACAAATATCCATGCTTCTTAGGGTTAATTCCTGATACTTCCCCTTTGGTTTAGAGAGAACCAGTTGGAGCAGCCCAAAACAAAGCCGGGGGGGACAGGGTTAACAGTGGAGCTGCATGGACAATTTGAGGTTCAGTGCCTAAATTCACACTGATCTTCAGTTATTTAATGGGATGGATGAACCTCGAGTGACAACTACGCCTTAGTAAACCTCTGCTGTAATTCTGAGCCTACACCCAAAAAAAGGGTAGTGACAAGAAGTGGCTTTTGTACTTTTACTCCTAGAAACAACCTGTACAACACAAATGCTGAATTTGACTGGGGAGACCTTCGAAGCCTCAGAGAAGAAGTAAGAGAGGCCTCACAAAACTTCCTCTTCTTCCTTTTCCAGTTCCAATACGCCGGTACCTATGTGCTACAGCTGAGTAGCAACCAGCACAAAAAAATGGTTTGTATCAAGGCATCCTCTCCTTGCAATTACACTGTCCCTCTTAGCTAGGCATTTTGTGTTCTATAGGAATGTTTGGAAACACAGGAAATTTTAAAAACAATAGTGCTCATCTTCTCATTTTTGTACATCATACCGTAGTGGTGAGTAGAGCAATAAATAGGTGAGTTTGTATGCACGATACGAGTGCAAAGCGGTGCAACTGCTGCAAAGCTTTGACTCGGTGTAACACAACACTTCATATTTACATCAGCACCTGTATTTAAATCACATGCAACGAAGTGACTGGCCTTTCTGTTTCTGCTCACTGCGTTCAGTACGTTAGGGTCATGCCTCTTGGAGGACGGTGTTATGAAGAGGGGCCATTCTTCCCCACAACACCCAGATACGCTGTACAGGTGGGCATTGCTAAAAACCAAGACCTCCTACTGAAACCTGACTGGGCAGCGATTACTGGAGTAATCACAGGACTTCTCACATTACTTATCGCCTCTGTGGTATTGACGGTAAGTAACAGTTACACAAAATTGGGGCTTTTAGAGGATATTACAAGATTTTGCACAATGAACCCACAAGCTATCTGTTCCCTTAGACATCACCTATAAATCTGATTATTAGAATAAACTGTAACTCAATCTCACGTTTTACATATGGCGTAAAATTCGTCCCTCTGAACTGATCCAGCACCCCCAAAGCCCCAGCATATTTATCAGTTACACAGGCCACTTAGAGACACTCAAGGTATAGGTGGATTTTGTTCCTATTTTCTGATTCCTTAGATCAAACCATAATAAAATTCTTCACACCTTGTATCTCTTTGGAAAGGACTGAGATAATACATATTTTTTCTTTAACATCTGACCAAGCCTGCCTCAAAATAAAGATGTAGATAAGTCCTGGAACTGTCAGTCATGAATAAGTTCCTCCAATGGTCATTCACGTGACATTCAGGGTTGCACTCCCTACGCAGACGAACGTCCCGATGACCACAAGGTACCTGAGATCAGACATTCAAAACCAAAATCGTCCTTCAGACTGTTAATCCCCCAAAAAGCCATTCCTTCATGTTTCCAGCATGTTCTGAAATGAACAGGCTTTCTCTGCAACCAGACTACTGAGGTAATGATAGAAAACGTGATTTATTCATCCAGCAGATCCAAAGAACCGATAACTATACTTCCTTCCCTTTGGCTTCAGCCTTCTCTGCTGGGATTACTAATTCTTCTGTTTCAGAACAGATAACTTTAATGATGTACTTAGAAAACAGACACTCAGGGTCTTTGTCCACCAGGTGAAGATGCATCCTGCTTGTTGAGTGAATAACGTGTGAATCGCATTAATAGAACATGGCAAAATAAGAAAAGGAACTTACTTGTTTAACTTGGTTGTGTTTTGCAGCTTCTTTGTCAGGGACTTAGCTGGTCGCAGAAAGGCACTCCCTGCCCTCCATTTCGAAGGCAGCAGCTGAAGTATAATCTGGACAGCTATTCCTCCAATGTATCAGCAGCCTTTTCCATTACAAAACGTCACCCCTCGCTGCAGGACCAAGGTAGTGTGGATGACGGGTCTTGCAGCACTGAGGGGACAGGTCAGATAACAAGAAGGCTAAGCAGCAGTGGGCCTGCCTGGTCACTTGCCTATAGTGGAGCCAGAATCCCAGATTGAGCAATGCGAACAGCTGCTAAGCTCAGTGATTTATGTGCATACTTTGTTCAAACTATCTTCAATGAAAAAGATACTAGTAAGTAAACATCTATGTTTCAGCCTGCTTCCTGAAAAGGGGTGATGTTTGGGAGCCTGAAGAACTGATTGACCTCGAGTCCTTTAATACCAATGTTTTCTTTGAACTTTTGCTGAGACAGTCACTATCTGTCACAACCCAACTGGGCCATTTCAAAGAAGAGGTAAATTATGATTTCTGTTTATGTAGAAGAGCCGAAATCATGTAGCTTTGTCTGTTACCACTGTTTCATTAGCCTTTGGCTATGGGATACCTGCTTTATTTCAACTTTCTTCTTTTCAGAACATGAAACACAAACATGTACCCACACTCCTAAGCATGCTGTTTATACCACGTAACACAGCGGGAAGAATAGTGACCTAACAACAGGGCAGTTTGGTTTTCTTATGGTTCTGTGCTGAACTGATACCATTTTTGGAAAGTGACTTCATCCTCCAGCTTCAATTTTTCATCTGTAAAATGAAAAACAATATGGATTTCCGAGTCAAAGACTCGAGAGCTGCAGATTCAATTGAGGAGAAATATAAATGAATAAACAGAAACTCATTCTATTATTTGAATTTTATAGTAACCTCTCAGCTGAAATCAATGTGATAGTATTTCACAGCCCTAATGATGAATCTACCTATAATACTCATGTAACTTCTTTTGGGTTTAAAGGACAGTAGAGGGAGCTGGCATTACAGCGTGTAGTTGAAAGATGAGTAGTATGGAGACGTCATCATACCCTAATCTGAGGGAAGATAGCACTACTGTGTTTTGTACTGAGAACTCGGACACCAGCATGTGTTTTAATTAGATAGAGGCATCTATTTTGAAAAGACTTCACCATGTCCAAATCAACTCTTACAGTCCTAACATAACGTGTGGTTTTTTGGACCGCAGGTGAAGACTACGTATCATAAGCTTACGAGTGAAGTATCTTCACTGAAAAACATTTGGATAAAGACACTAAGCATTCCAGAAGACACGGAGGCTTATGAGAGCACAGTGACAGAGGCTTACTTAAAAGCAAAACAGCAGGTAGAGCTCAGTTCAGCAACATTTACACATGGAATAAATGAAATTCTCAGATCTCTCTTTTCGTAATTTCATGCATGGTCATGTAAAACCTCACTCTTGGAGCTGTAGACATTTCATATTTCATAGGGCCCTACACTGGGCCTTTAATGCCTTTAAAGTTGCCAATCCTATTTCGTGCTAACACAGAAACGTATCCCACAGACTACTTCTTTTCTTTCCTTGATCTGCCTGACACATCCACGCATCCCATCTCTTCTTCCAGGAGCGCTTGTCTCTGTGCTTCTGCAGCAGAGATTTCAGCTTTGAAAACAGCATAAATTCACCCGTGGGAGCGTTTGTTGCAACTTCTATTTCCACATCAGGAAAGTGCTTCTTCACGTTGTTACAAAAGTTTTAAGAGTGAAATGATTTCACATCTTGAAAACTAAAATATACTCCTTGTCTCACTTGGAGAAACGTGTATGCTGCACAGTAAGGAGTTGCAAAAGCTAATTCTTTCCTAAGGACTTACTGCATCACTTGTTACAAGGATGCCCTGAGTTATTAGCTTACTCAGATCTGGACACATACCGACCACTTACGTGCTACATAGATGTAATACAGCATATTAGAGTTTTCAGCATATGTATGCTCAAATTCAAATGGTAAAATCAAAATTATCTGTAATTTCTAACCTTGGCCATTTTAATAAAGGGCAGATGAGTCACGATCTCTGTTTACATTTGGATAAAACAAACCAACAACGAAAACCCCAAACAAATAAAAAGACCTGTGGATCTTGCATCCCACCTAGGCAGAAGAAGAGATGCAGCGAAGGAAACAGCTGGCTGCCGAATATGAGGAGAGTCTGAACAAACAGATGCACTTAGTACAGCACAATCTGAACTGTCTGGAAGAGCACTGTGTCTTGTTCAATTCGGCCTTGCGAGAGGTGGTGGAATTGGCAGAGACGCTGACAAATAAGGTGACTCCTAAGGGAAACCAAACACTGTCTCCGCCGGACTATACAAGGTAATAAACCTGGTGCAAAACACTGCTGCAACTTTCCATTTGCTAGCGAGAGAGCGTTGGTGGCACGCGACTGGGTTGGCTTGTGGTTGGCACTACATGTATCTGGAAGATGGAAACTGATTCTTGATCCAGCAAATCAGATGATGCAGATCATATTTTTCACATTTGTGTGAAGCACGCCTAGAAAATCCCAGAGGTACAGACTCTGAAGAGAATCCCATCGTAATCTTGGGGGCAGCAATATTTTGAGGGTCCTTTCTTGTGCTACCAACAGATTTGGCTCTGGAATATCACACTAGTTCTAGTCAGTGTGCCATCCGTGCTCTGACAGGTCTAATCACTGTCAGAATCAGAATGGTGTATTCAACAAGAAAACAGAGAAACAGAGAAGTGGGTTTTGTACTGCATTAGCCAAACCAAATACTCATCAAGCTCTCTAAAGTGCAGGTATCGCTTGTATGTCCATCAAAATTCTTGCTTTACTGCTCCCTTTAAATTGTTTTAGCTTATCTTCAGATGGCCAGTAACCGTATTTTTCTCTTGAATTCCAGCCTGTTAGCCCAGATCGAGGCTGCAAGCAGCAAGATGTCAAGCATAATAATAAAGGAGAGTCACCGCCTCAAAGCATGGGGAGTGTTGGGTGAAGGAATAGGAGCTCATCTCCTTAACAAAGCTAAAACCAGGATACTTACCAAGGAGGAGCTACTGGGTAACTACAACCTCTAGAAATTCATCTGAAAATTACATTAGTGTGTACGAATGTGTAGCACAGGTCACAAAATATAGGTAACAAGAAAAGAGCTAGGTCACAAAAGAGCTAATAACAAAGTCAAGAGACTGTATTTAGAAAAAGATGTCCTCACCCAGTTCCCGCTGACTTGTGAATTAAGGAGTTGTCACAAAAACGAAGTCATCAGTACAACTCGTCTACTTTGTGCCTTGGAGGAATGTCAGATTTGCATTCATCAAGATCTTTGACTCGTACTTGCTAATTCTTCTCCCCCTCCTCGCTGTCTATTGCGAACTGCTTTTAGATTCAAACGGCACTGCCCGAGCACCTGACGTTGTCTTCGTGGAGCCTGTCACTGGACTGTTAACTCCCTATCCACACTGCACCATGCTGCTGACCAGTCAGTGCCCTGGGCCGGTCCCTTGCAATCATTTTCTGCACCCTGAGACTGGAAAGGTACTTCACGTAGCTGGTAACGTTGGTTACGATCCCATCAGGTCTAAGCTGGTCTGTGCTGTTGATTCTGCTTCAGGTAAGTGCCACAATGCAATACTCAGTTGATCCAACTGCCTATTTGTGAAGCACAGTTATAGTGGGGGTACTGGTTAAAACAAAACAAAACCCAACGTGCTCTACTCACATGTACTTTTCCCATAACAAATCCTAAAGAAAAACTGAGAAAGCATCTCATTAGCATGGTGCTAGAAGATAGTGTTGTTCAGCTAGATATTACTGTGGCTAAGATATACGAGATGTTACAAGGCTTGAAAACATGGAAATGTTGAGGTATTCCTCATTTCTGACACATTTCAGGCCTTCCGTTATTAACCTGTAGAAACCATTATATGCTGATAAACTTGCAACTTTAAGGGAATGGTCAAAGCAAAAATGAAATTTTAAAAACCCCATACAGTTGTCAGAAAGGGTTTACAATCATTCCTTCCGTTCTGGGCCTAAAGACAGCAAACCTATCAGCATCCTCTGAAAGCTCCGTAGTCTCCATTCTGAGCTCTAATGCTTCCTTCCAATGAGCACTAGTTTGCATAACCGTGTTAAATTTCTTCCAGTTCTACATGTAGGTGAGCGTCACAAGCCCGAAGTGCCCATATTTCCCTACATTCCTTACCCAGTTTGTCCCAACACTGGCCTGCCGGTGAAGACAAAACTTCCAGTCCTGTGTCCTGAAAAGATGTTTGGTATGGGAGGACTCATGCTAGATCCGGCAACAGAAATAGAAGTTCCAGTGCTTGGGATTACAATCCATCCTCACACTGGGCAAAAGCTGACTGTTGGTGGAACATACCTTAACCCCCTTACCGGCATGCTGACACCTCTGGAGATTGGGGGTCCTATGACTGAGCCAGAGGGAGGCAAGATTGTTCCAATACTCGGAGTTGGTTTGGATAGTAACACTGGTAGGTGAATGCTCCTCATGATTCAGTAAGTGTGGTGTGCACTGTTCATTTAACCTGCCCCTGAGTGATTCAAGGCACAGGCCAGAATGAGCCCTAAAAGCCTTTATGTTCACCTCACACCTTTCCCTTCTCCCGTCGAGCCAACTGGGGAACAGTTCTGCACCTTTAACAGACACTAATCCTTCGCTTTTCTACAGTTTTATTTTACAATTTATTGCTTTAAAGGTCAATAAAACTATCTAGTAAAACTGAAAGAGAAATCTGAGGTCATCACTCATTTGAAACAAACTACTGAAGTTGATCTGACTCTTAAAGATCGTCCAATCGCTCTATTAAATTATCAAGTGGCATGAAAGGCATTATTTAGACACTTAGGGCAGGTTGAAGCCCTAGATTTTTAAAAAGGCTTTTCACATACCTATATTCTTTATGATTCATGTTAGAAGATACACTAGACCCAAAAAATGGGCTTGAAACTTCCCCCCTGCCCCAACCATGTGTCCCATTAGACCAATTTCTGCTTCCATTGAAGTAGACTTTCGTTGTGCCTTTTTTCAGAATGCAAAGGACTGGACCATAATGATGAGTTGCCCAGTGATGTTCTGACTCTCATTTCCTGTTCCTTGACTGCAGGAGAAGTTATACCTCTAGGTGGGCTGGTAGGTCCTTCTGGAGACCTACTGCTTCTTGGAGATTCCTTCACCGAACCTCTGAGTGGCAAAATCTCCCGGCTACATGGAGCTCATCTCCAGCAAGACTCCGGCAAGGTGCTGCCCCACAGTGGAAGTTACCAAGCGGTATTGGAAGCTGACTGGCTGGTATCACAAACCCATGTGGTGAACGCTCTAAAGCAGTTTAAGGCATCACTTTTGGAAGATACCTGTCTAGCAGCAGACAGATTAGCAGCGCTAAAGGCTTCAGTAGAAGATATGAAGAAGTCTTTCACCAATATGTTTTATCATGCAATGCATTGCTTGCAAAGCCTGGAGATAAAACAGGAAATAGCTTCAAGTCTCAAGAGTAACGGTGGTAAACTGGGTAGGTATAAAACAACCAGCCTGTCGTAAGGAATAAACAGGTGTCATTAGGCTAGAGAAATGCACACACTTCCATCACAGCATTTGGCCAAGACATCTGCACTTCAAACCTCTAGGAAGGCTTTTTGTCACAACAGCCACTCTAGCAAATCTTAGGGTGAACTCAACCAGGTATTAGTGGGAAGCTGTAGCAGAAGAGACAGCACTGTATGCCTCTGAAAGTGAAAGCAGTTCTTCTCGCCACAAAATTATTTAATGGCTTAAGTTTCTCATCTTTTTTGAACAAACTAGGGATGATCAAATATCCTGGCACAGAGATGTGGATCCCTGCAGTGTTTGGAATGAAAATCCCAGATCCCGGTGGGTCCAGTTTGATGGTGCCAATTCTGGGAATAGACTACAACTGCAATACTCAGCAGCCTTTCCCACTTGCAGGAACCATGGAAGATAGAAATGGAAAAGGTAGAGCTGAAAGTTTAACTGGATGATGTAAACAATAAAGAGACTATGACATGTTATTGTCAGAGTGAGAAAATCACCCTACCAAAGCAGATCAGCTTCTTCCTCAGCACTGAATGGAAAATACCAGTTTTCATGGTGTGTATGTTCAAAACAAGCAACACCAGAATAACGGTGAAGGAGAGCTAGGACTGAGACCACATCACACGGTGCCTTTCAGCCCTTCAAAAATCTCCTGTACTCTTTAGGAGAACTATTCTGATGTTCTTCTCAGTGACAGGGCTGTAAATAGACGTTATTGGAAGGTGAAGATCTGCAGTGCCTTGGTCCAACACTTGGTACATGGCGTTTACAAGTCAAGAAAATAGTTTGGTTTTCATTAGGTGATTTGAAATCCTTGTCAGTTCCTCTTGAACTTTAATATAAACTGCTCACTAGGGCTGCCTCTGGAATTTGTGAACTAAATTCTAAACATTATACTCAGTTTTTCTTTATCCACAGGCCTTGTCCCCATCACTATTGGTGCCAGAACCAGAAGTCCAATTACAGGTGAAATTGGACCTGTTATAGGTGCTCAAACCAACCCCTCGACACACAATGTGATTCCTACTGTTCAGTGTTTTGGAGCTTTACCAAGAACAGCTACAGATCCAGATCTGGTAATTACAGATCCAGCAAGCTATCTTTACTTACACATTGGATATCTGTGGAAAATTCTTTGCTGATGCTTTTCCACTACTGAAAGTTTCACTTCTTTCTATGCCCCACAAGTAGTATTTTCTTAAAGTGCAAGATGAGGTAAAATACACATTTTACTTACCTCCCCTCTTTTCATTACCTCCTTTTTTTCTCCTCTCTATCTGTATCTTCTTCTGATCATCTTTGTACCTTCTGTTTTATATCCTTCCCCTACCCCGAAACACACACTGCATTATACCTTGGACAGGAATTATAACACACACAGACTTAGGACTGCATTCATCCCTTGTGGCAGCCAAGTTGGATGTGGATAAGTGTCGAAAGCATGGAATGCAGGTCTCCTCACTAGCTTCAGTGAAGTTTTTAACCTTCGTTCAGCATCCTGCAGGTCTGAGCTATAATGTCTGCCATTGCTTTACAGCTGGACTTTCTAGAAAAGGAAATAAATGTAAAGCATCTATACTGGAATTGCAGAAGAAAAAAGGAAGAAGGCCTTCTTAAAAAACTGAACACACTATTTCTTCAGGTCCTTGATGCGGCAAAAGAGGGAAAGGCACAGAAGGTATGGTGCATTCTTTTGGCTTCAGGAAAATTCTTTATGAATTCCTTAAGAAAGTCTTGTTCATACATATGAAATCCAAAGAGCACTGATGCTGCACCCAGATGATGTTCCGAATCCCAGTCACTTCCCTCCCTACTTTGATGCAAACCATAAATGGAAATGTTGCTACTTCGGTGCAACCATTCCCAGGATAACGGAATGGTGTCAGGTGCCAGCAGTGCCAATTCAGCACGTGCGTACACAGTGCAACACAATTCACGGTGGGATCAGAAACTGGGGATTTGCAATCAGTTTCTACACAAACAAAATAATTAAAAGGCTAGGCAAAAGCAATAACCAAATTAGACAACCTCTTGCTCTCATATGGCAGAGAAAAGGGTATCAAAAAAGGCCACTATCTCACAAGTGTACAACATCATCTAAAACGTCTTCCTTCCCTTCCATTTCTTACAGGTAAAGTACAAGGAAAAAGTAAAAGACATTGCAGAAATGTGCCATTTTCTTCAAGGATCTTCTCTGCAGGAAGCTGAGAGACGAACCTCAAAATATTTCAGTAGCCAGCTGGCCACCGAACTATCCTTGCTATTCAAAGGTACAAAAGGGTAGCTACAACCAGAAGAGAGGGAGGCAGGGTTGTACATTTTTCTGTGATGTTTCTGTGATGACAGGTTAGCTTAAGCCTAACAAACTCCTAATGTCCTCCTGAAGCGAGACAGAGGGAAGTAGGATCTGAAAACGGGGCTGTTCTAAAAGATAACACGTAGCTGTGGTAAAGCACACTGAGAAGTCAATATTACTTCTGATGTGCTCGGTGAGTTTCCAGTAGATTATCAGATGGGTCCTCCTGCTAATATCTGCTGTTTATAGCTGACAGAGATGAAAAAGAACAGGAAATACAGGTTCTGTTGGATATCAGAAAGGCACTGGAGAAGCTGATAGAGTTCATTGAAAAGATGCAACTGGAAGAGGAACGAATATACATGCAGCTGGTAGAGAGAGAAAAGCAAAGGAGCCACATCTCAAGTACCGAGACAGTAACAGACTTGAAGCTCAGAAAGGTGAGGTTACTGCTGGGGTGGGCTCAGCATCCCCCATCTCACTCCACAGAACACTCTGGTCTACCGCTGAGAGGCACTGTAAAATGAAAGCTCTGAAGCCAGTGTACTGGGATAGTTCCAGAGCCAGGAACTGCTATTTATAGTTTCTCCTTTCCCACCTGCCCTTCTCACAATCCCAGTCAGGAAATAAAACAAAGAAACTAAACAAAAGAAGTGGAAAGTGGACAGACACCACCACCAAGAAAAGGAAATGGTGACAACCCCTGTCACCCTAGACACCTGTCACTCAGATCTTTAACGATAGACCTTTGGCAGCAGCAGTGTCGCACTCAACTGTGTAATTGAAGCTGGATTTCATCAAGGAAAGAAATCCGATGGCATTGTTGAACAGTAGTGGCTGAGCTAGGAGTGGACACAGGCTGGACTATGGAGTTAGAGAGGAGAATTGACAAAAACGCTACGCTTTCCTTTATTTTCGGGAGTGGAGAAGATCCTCCTTATATCAGAAGCCAAGCAGTCACCAGCAGAGAATAAATGCAACCTACCACATAACGTCACAGCTGGTAAAGCTCAGCAGAGCTAGGGGCAGTGCATATTCCCTGTAGGGCTGGATCCAGGTGTGATCCAGAGGGAGCATCTGCACAGCTGAATTTCCCTTCCTACACTCATCTTTCTTGCAGGAAATACTAAGAAATGTCTAAAGACTTATAAGACTTCCACACAGGTAAATCTATATTCAGCCCTTGAAAACCATCCTGAGACCATTCCTAAAGGGCTACCCAGACACTGGTGCTCTACAATTGTTAGTTACACCAGCTTTATAGCTGCTGACTTGCCAGGGTACGTGTAAGAAAGCAAACGAAAGCCAGGATTTGCAGGTCACTTGAAGCAAGCTTATATTTTGTATCCTCTCTTCCAGGTCATACCTGCCCTAGCCTCTGAGTCTTGGGCACGTATGCTTCAGCAGCAAGCTAGTGTGGACACGGCATACACTAAACTGGAATATCTGAGGGACTTGTCAAATATCCAGATGCAGCAGGCAAAGGTACTGACTTCCCCTTAAGGCAAATAAAAAGCAATCCCGTTACTTTCTAACGAAAGCACAAGTAGTTGCCATTATCTGAGAACATCTATCCAAGAACAGTGCTACAAAAATTCAGAGCCCTGTAAAGTAACAAAAAGCTTAAGTGGGAATTGCAAAAGGCAATTAAAAAAGTACTTATCAGACTGACACCTGGAAATTCAACCACATTTCACTTCGAATTGCAATTTTTCCACAGCAGGGTTAGAAAAAAGAATAGAATAGCATAGTTCACTTAGAAGGGACCTACGACGATCATCTAGTCCCACTGCCAAGTTGTCAGTTTGTCTATCTGCAGAGAGATTTTAAATAGCTGGACACACCCAGTTCTGTACCTCCTAGGGAAGAAACAAGATATTAGACATTCCACAACTACTGTGAACTTGTTTTTCTGAATGCCAAATTATTTTCAAAAGTATGTGAGTTCAGAGGGTCACAAGTCCTTCCCTCTTAAATGGACCTTTCAAATCCCATAACCTACAATGTCTCAGGATCTGTAGACCCAAATCCTTCACGCAGGAGAGTCACTGAATCTTTCCATTAATTCAATGGTCTCAGGATCTGTTCCTTACTCATGCCTTAACTGGTTTCCCCATTCCATTTTGGACCACTTACACTAAAAGTGTTAAAATTACTGCATTTTCCTGAGGCCCTTCCCCTTCCTTCAGAGTCTTTCTCTTAAAGATCCCTGGGAGGTGTCTCTGTCCTCTTCTGCTCTTCCATTCCCATGAGACCATCACTATTAACTGAAATTCACCTTATTAGTACAAATGAGATCGGATTATTAGACCACGATGTTGAATAGAGAGCATTTTATCACATGTATGGCACTTACAAATGGATTCCAGGGAAAATGAGGACATTAAATCCAGTAATGCAGTTAAAAAGATGTCTTAAAACATTTACACAATCTCGAAGAATGTGAAAAAATGTGAGTTGGCAGGTGTGGGACCATAACCACTGCAAAAGGCTTTTCAGCTGCTGAGGCAAAGCACTGCAAGCATTTTATTGAGCCACTGGACAATTTGCATAGGATGGCTAGGAACTGACAGTATGAGGTTTTCATCAGAAGGCAAAGAATACCAGGATGCTTTTTTCAGTTATAGTTTTGAGAAGCATAAAACGACCTTTGTCTGCTTTGTGCTGTTACAGGTGCTATTCTCTGGGTCCCAACAGTGTTTTGAAAACTACCAGACAACCAGATTTTATGGCATTAGTGGGATCTCACACAGTACGTGCAGGGTCATCCAACGAAACCTAATCCCCCTACTCAGGTCTACAGTTGAGATGCTGGAGGAAAATAGCAAAAGCAGTGTATCACCTGAGACATCAGGTAAGAGAGAAGATAAAGGTAATGTCAGTTATTTTATTCTGGCCTTGAACTTTTCAACTTTGAAAATCGAGGAAGAGGTTCTCCCATCTGACAGCTGAAAATTAGATGTTGGTTCAATTTTGTAAGAATTAAAGATCTCCCGGGACTTCACAAGTAAACCCTGTATCATTCGTGCGAAGGGATCAGCGCTGAAATCACCTGTAAGGGTCAAATTCTCTGACAAAAAGTTAATGTATATTCTGCGAAACAACTAATGTCTGTCCACAGTTAGAGTGTTCCTATAAGCACAAAGGCAACCTCATTAGACTAATTTCCTGCCAGAGGAAGCGTGCGCAGTGGAAGCGGGGTATTTGCTTTAGAGCATTTAGCCCTGTATTGCTGTCAGGTACTTCAGTGACCCAGGAGTTATGTAACAGCACTTTCCCAATGCAGCTCCTACTTTTTCCATTTTTCTGCATTGGGGATTTTAGCTAAATTGGGAAGCCTGCAGATTCGCCAGCACTTTAGAACTGATTAGTGGCTATTTAAACAGCAGGCCTGCATTAAAATAATCAATACACAGAAAATTAAATAGCCTTTTTTATTTTTTGAGGCAGTACTGGTTTCATTTCACTAACAGTATTTCAGCCTCTGCAGTTTTCTAGCATAACTAAGGATGGGAGATTTAGGTTAGATATCAGGAAGAAATTCTTCCTGGAGAGGGTGGGGAGGCACTGGGACAGGTTCCCAGAGAAGCTGTGGGTGCCCCATCCCTGGAAGTGTCCAAGGCCAGGCTGGATGAGGCTGGGAGCAACCTGGGCTAGTGGAGGGTGTCCCTGCCCATGGCAGGGGGTTGGAACTGGATGATCTTTAAGGTCCCTTCCAACCCAAACCATTCCATGCTTCTACGATTATCACTATAATATTGCCAGTACAAGAAGATGGAGGAAATTGTCAGTTTTCCTTTAACCCCAGCAGACTAGCAGTGGTGATTAGTAACAGAAGTGAAGTGAACCAGAGTAGAGATGTGCGCTTTCAACCTCTCTTCCTCTAAAATAATCCCCTGTGGAATTCCTGCATCAGCTTCAAGCAGCTCTTAATCTATCTGTCTGCAGCTAAACACTAATTGATGGGTATGCCCTTAGGGTTTTTTTCCCCGTACTCATTTATTCTTGAGACAGATTCTACACTGGGAATGACTGTCTGGATAAGCAGCAAGAACTATTCAACTGTGGAGTTAAAATTTATCTGCTGCTGAAGTTTATTTGCAGTTGAAAAGAAATAAGTGGTATAAACAGGTTTCCTTTCTCAATAAGCAATACAAACATACTTTCTAAATTCTCATATCCAGATCAAGATGACTATCAACAAATTATTGATAGAACACATTTGTTATGTTAAAAATCTAAACCTTGTCTGGTAAAACACTCTTTTGGAAATGTAACTAGAATGGACTTGGTAAATGACTTTTTGAAAGGTCATTTAGTTTCCTTCCAGCCAGGAACAGTGCTACTTTAACTACTGAATACTGCAGAGTTAAAGGGAAGGAAACAAACCAACCAACCAACCGAAGCAGCATGTAAGAGGGTTTGACAGTACCCAAAATATGATTCAGCAGTAGATACAGTCTCCTGTTTCTTCTACAGGCTACTCATCAAGGAACACTTTGAAAGCATCTGCTGCTCATTCAGATGCATTAAGGACCGAAGGAAGTCAGCAAACCACTCCAGCTTCCATAGTATCACCTGTTCTGCCCACTTCCCATTCAGAAAGGATCAGCCACGTACAACAAGAACTCCAGGCAAAGTAAGAAATCCTTGTTCGGCCTTGTTTAATTGCCTCTGCGTTTTCAAGTTCAAAAATATACTCTTTGCCACTGTGGAAGGTTTTCTCCCCAGAAGGCTTGTGTTTGAGTTTTGTGTGTGGCTCAGCAGAAGTTACCTGTTACAGCCTCCTGCTCGTTCACGAGGCAGTGTGGGAATGTGACAAGTGCCTCCTAGAAATCGCTATTATAAGCTCAGTGATCTATTTCAGTCCTGCTTCATGCACATCCGGTTGTAGGTTTTTCTTTGAGAAGCACGCTTGTGAACTGGCACATCTGGAACTGTCCTTACTGATGGAAGAAACAAACACTATCTTCTCCTTCTACGAATCATCCAAGGCTAAGGAAAAGGAATACCGTAAAAGAAACTGGGTAAGGCTGGCAGTCCGTCAGCTTTGAGTTCTCAGCTGATACACAGGAAAAGAAAGTTTTCCCTTTCCTTTTTGAATTGCTTTCAATTTTCCCACATCACTTCAGAAAAGGAAATTGAAGCAAAAAGAGGTGTATTAAAGAAGAAAGAAATAATCTGTTCTGACTACTGCAAAGCTAAACAGAAACTAAGTAAGTTTTCCTTTCTCAATGTTAAGGCACAAGAAGCAGAGGTCTTATTTTCAGTAACTCTGGAGTACCTAATCCCACGGTAAATCAGGCTACTTATCTTACTTAAATGAGCACGAACATCTAGTTTCTGGCCATGTTTTTTAGATCTCAGGCTTAGTGTGACTCAGTTCTCATTTCTTTGATGCTCCTGACCATGACGATGTTTCAGTTAGGATGTCTATAGTTTCAGAGGATGAGGACCAGTAAAGGAACAGAAGCAACCAGCACCAAGGAGTCACTCCTGAAAGAACTGTCAGAGCACCACCACCGCACTGAACAAGCCCTCTATCAGAAACAAACGGAAGAAGTCAAGCATTCAGGCCTCAACCCGGATTTAACAGTGCCCAAACAGACCCTACATTTTCTGGAAGAAATTGCACATCAGTTGTCCATTTGTTTTCTTGGCTTACAAATCCCAGATTCCAACTTCACTGAACAGCCTGTGAGTTTAAGGCGTTTTCTTTATGCTGCTCCTGCTCTTGTCACCTCACTACTCGGCAAGGCTGAACGTAACCTTCACTGGGTGATATAAACATACCTGCTAGCTTTAGGCAGTATGTGAGTGGTGGTATCATCAGAGTAGCTACAGGTATAACTTAAACATCCCAGCTCTCCCTGTACCAGACTATGTATTTTACTGACTCAGCACAGGTGGCAAAGCACTCGGAAAGAAAAACAACCCTAAATTTTAAACTAACGTTACACAAGAAAAAATAGTAAGTGACATTACCAGTATGAAGCTTTTTTGTAGTTTTCTTTTTATTCCCAACCTGGCTTTTGGATTTTGGTGCTTTAATGGTCCTCATTCTGTCCTCCAGTGCCTTAGGATTTTATTACACAGGATGGATGTACAACTATAACATGCTGGTTTTCCTCTAGTGTGTCCTCTGTTTTGACAGGAGAGTAACACTAAGACACAATTGCTGAGGCTTTGAAAGTAGAAAGTCTCCCTCTTCTCATAACATTTTTCCTCAAAATACTTTGAGTTAACATCTCCTTTACGCTTCCTCACCTTCAGAAGGGCCCACTGCCATTTCTACAACCTGAGTGCCCACCAGTGGTGGGGCCATTTAGCCCTTATTACTCCACATACCTCCTTGACTTCAGACTGTCTGACAGGAAAACACGGTTAGAGAAAGCTTAAAAGATGTTTAGGCAACTTAGAGAAAGTACTTCTGCTGTGGGTAAATTCCGCCTTTGAGATAATCTTGTTTACACAGGCAAATTTTAATATGGCAGCGTCATCCTGCAGTCAGATTATAAAACCTGTTCTCAGCGCAAATGTCTGCCGATCTGTATATTAAGCTAATGCCAAACTTTTAAATCCATTTCTTGATTCCACCTAATTTACAGGGACATAGAGGACTTGGAAAATAAAGCACTTACAAATTTTATGTAAGCAAACAGGCAGGTAGAGAAGGAATACAGACTTTACAAACCCCTCTGAAGGAAACCAGCAGCATGACTCCATGCATTAATAGGTAGGACAAGCTGCCCTTGGAGCCTCTAACCTTAGGGAGAAGACTAGTCCAAACTGACTCGCACTTCCCATCACAATTCTGTAGGAAATTGGGCTGCACTAGTTCCGGTGACCACAGTGCTATTTGCTGGTGTAGAAAATCCCTACTTTTTCTTCTCTTTTGCCTAACAGAAACTGCATTCTTGGGAAGTTGAGCACCCACCGGACTCTCCAACTCAACTACTACAGGTTTCAGCAGTGAAGATTGTAAAGCTGGAAGCTCTGAAGCAAGCATGTCTATACAGAGTCTTGGATCTCTACAACAACCTCCAGGTAGAGGCACTTCATGCTTTCCATGCCTCATCCCTCCCTGCACGAGCCTCGCAGTAATTCAAAAGCCTGTAGGCACGCAGACTGACCGACAGCCTGCAGGATGCGGGGGGCACACAGGCTGAGGAAAACCTGCAGGCTCGTGGCAAAGAGCAGTTACCGTACCTCCTACACAAGTCAGCCCGGCAGAACCCCACTATGAAAAGCCCTGCCAATTGCACCCACTACAAGCACAGTGCCAGAAGCAGGTTGGTTTCTAAAAATAAAACTCATTTTCTCCTATCAACTGTGCTTACCTGCTGCAGATTCTGACTTGCCCAGAAGGTGTGACGAGGATCCTGACCAGTTTTGACTACAAAAATAATGGTGAAGAAGTAGCTCAAGAGGTTGCTCAGACTACAGAGAAGCAGCAAGTAGCAAGAGCAGTGGCTTTTCTCCAGAAGCACCATCAGGAAGGGGATTTGCTCAGAGTTTTAAAGGAAGAGTCAGAAACCGAGCTGAGAAACATGCAGGCACAGTTCAGACTTGAACTTCAGACACAAACAGAAGAAAAGGTACATCAGCTAAAGCGATGGCATTATCAGTTGCTCCTGGCTATACAGAGGGACGAAACTTCAGTAAAATCTCTGCTCACATTATTTTAGGTTCAGCAATATTTTCCGTGGTTCACACCTATTTGACTCATGCTGTCAAAGGAAACTTTTAGAATTCCCTTTTAAAATCGATAGAATCCATCATTCTTCAGGGTAGTTCATTATCCCCCTCCGGATTTCTATTTTCAAACCTGCATTTCCACACTTCCACAGGTCTGCGAGGAATCTGTAAGACTTTGTAATGTTTTCTTCCTAGATGCAAGCCAAAGAAATGCAAGTGATCCAGGAAACCAAAGGAGAGAAGTTTGGGAATGTTGTGGCGTATCTCATCCTATCTCAGAGACACCTGCGGCAAACAGTCCTTATGTTACAGGATTGCTACAAGCTCAAGATGATTGCCCTGAGGTCCCAAAAGGAGGGCACAGGCCTGCAACAGCTTGTTGTAGAAGTAAATATCTCTTGATAGTTGGGTTTAGAATCTGGAACTCCTACTGCTTCTTGTTACAAAACTTTGACGTTTACAAACTTCCCAGGAATTGTGCCCGTAGCCATGGGGCAGGTAACTCCCGATTACAGTGCGCCATACTGTATTTGTATTGTGGTGCCAAGAAGAGTTGAAAATAACTTGGTCTTAGCCGCTAAAGATCAGACATTTCAGATCCTTTTCTTAACATAAATGTACTTAAAGCTCCTTTGGGTGTCTTAAATGTCTTTTTGATAGTTGTGGTTTTGTTATTTGGGTATTTACAAACAACAATACAGGGCGTGTAGGGCTGCAGAATACTGTCACCTGGCTAACACTACCTCTGGGGGCATTTTCAAAAACTCCATCTCTTCAATCTGCTCTCAGTGTACTGCGTGGAAAGAAGAGAACCAGGGAAGGCTCATACATTTCGCCCTGTATTTCACACGGCCGTTTTATCTTTCAGGAGTTATCAACTGATGACGACACCAGTGGCATTTCACATCTCCTGAAGGACAACACAGAGTATATATTTTTAGTCCTAGAATTTATACAAACTATAAGATTATTACAACTGAGAGAGGCACAGTTTAAGGAAATAGTCAGAAGCCTAAAAGGTTGCATCCAGGAGAAGGTAAAACTAAAGAGATATTACCTAGCAATTTTATTCAGAAATGCAAAATAATTTTCATTGCTATTGTTACTGTGCAAAGGACTTTGTTCTCCAAGTATCATCCTTTCCGGAACAATACCAGGATCTTACAGTTTGTGGTTGGTTGGTGTTGTGCTGGTATTGTGCTTGTTATTTTGTTTGGGTTTGTGGTTTTCCTTTTTTTAGGTATCTATATACAATCTGCAGTTTCTGGATGACGCTAACCTCATAACCAACAAACTGAGAAAATTCAGAGAGCAGAAAGTGAGAAGGCTGAAGGAACAGCTGAGAGTTGTCCTGGAAAATAAAAGAACAAAGAAGAATATTTCAAGTAATTTTGATCCACTGCAGGTTAGAAAACAGAAAATCCCAGAACCTTTCTAATTGAACAGGCTGCATCATCTGCACAGTATGTAAGGCTAACGATAAAACGCTAATGAGACTGTGACTGAACATAGGGATTGAACGTTTCACGATGGAAAATGGTTGACCATAGAGATTAGGAATGCAATACTTGAATAAGCCTTAAAAAGGGGGATAGGAAAAGCACAGCTTTCAAAAGTAGGCTGTCTCCCAAGTGACAGCACAAGGGAACAAAGAGAAAGAGCTTAACAGGGTTTTCTTCTTTACAGAACAAAAATGCCACCTTAAAAACAGAAGAAACAACAGAAAAAAGACCAGACCTCTGGCAGAGTTTCCAAAAGAAGCATCTGGACCTCAAAGGATCTCACACGCAGCAAATATCAGATGAAGGAGCAAATTTGCAGGGTCATCTGCTCTGTGGGGAACAGAAGGGCAGGATGAAGCCTGCGGGGGGTGGTCCTACAGCCTACACTGAGCAGCATAACAGGGTACTGAGTGACCATTTCCCTTCACACAACACACCTCTGGGTTTTGGGGTTTTTCCTGGTTTTAGTGGGATTTTTTTTTGGTTTGGTTGTTTTTTCTGGTACTTCAGAAATGAAACATCTATTACAGAGTGCTAATCATTATAGAGCCTGAGAAATATAACAGCAGAAAGCACATGAAGCAGCTAGGTCTGCCCTAAACAAAGTACATACTGTCACCTTATGGAGTGAAATTTTCAGGCAATCTGCTCACTGCATTTTCTGCTTAATATTTTTTCTGGCAATTGAGTAACACGAGGGAGCAGAAGCTTCTAAAACACAGACCCTAAGTTTATGCAAGGGGAGGAATAAAGAAAAGGTCACATAGAACTAAATATGGGATTTCTACTGTGCCCTCTACAAGCCCTTACTTTTACATCTCCTTACTGCCCCTTGTAGAACTCAACGACAGAAAGCAGTGAAACAAAAGCTGTCTTAGGAAAGGATTTCAATCCAGATTTGCAGAAGTTGAGAATGAGACCAGAAGAAGAAAAAAAGGAGGGAGAGATGCAGCAAACCAACAGTCCTCTATCATCCATCACCAAGTCTTCCTGGGTTCCAGGGACACACCACAAGGCAGATGACCAGCTCCTGTTGTTCCTGACTAAGAGTAAGTCTGGTTTGTCAGAGGAAACTCAAGTGAGCTGTGATCCTTTCTTGATACTGATGCATTTCAGGGGGTGGGGGGGAGGATTAATTGTTGGAAATTGAATGAACAGGTGGAACTGAGACTATAGTTAGAGCACAAGATGAAGAAGAACATCAGTCAAGTTCTCCCAACTCATCATTAGCAGGAGAACAACTAAGCACTCTTAGACACACAAATAAGCTGGAAGGTTTTAGGTTAAAAGTACATTTTTCAGCTCAGAAAACACTTTTCCACTCTTTTAACTAGTATTTGTTGTTCTGACAGATATCAAGGTGCTGAAGCAGGCAGAACAACTGATGGCGTCTAGAATCGTTCTTCTGAATCCACAGTTCACGCCACCTTCTCTGTACGGTAAAAAGCTTGTCACTTTACTGACTACTGCCCCAGAAACAGAGGTAGACAAAAATCATCTCACAAGAGGCTTCTTTTCCTGCCAACTACCTCCTTTTTATCTGCTTAACAACAAAATACATAAGCCATATGTGATATCTGCATAAGTAACTTGCAATGACGTAGTCCTAATAATAAACCACATACTGGGCTTCGAGCACTTACACAGGTAAATGTTGTATTCATTAGCTGGAAAAAATAATTCCTATCAATTCTGATGAGATATGGAATGTGACACTTTGATAGAAAGTCATTTATACAGTTAAAGGCAGATTGAATTTCTTTTTCTCATCAAGAAAAATGCATCAGGGACAAAGACAACTTTGTTAGGAAAAATTGAGAGGTATTCTGTAAACAGTCCAAACAAGAACTACGGGAATTAGAAGTGTCTGGACTTCAGTTTTCCGTTTTGATTTGGGTTTATTTGTTTTAACTGAACATAGCATTCTTCCTGTTTAAACAGAATTCCACGTAATATTTGAGAGAGATGAAAAAGGATAAAACTAGATAAATGGATATTGTAATGAGTTTGGGAAGGTTATTTTCATCACAACATTAACATCTTTGCCCAGACTTCAGTGTCATACTCCAAACAAGAAAACCATTTACCTGTTTCACCTACTTATCTACATAATTCAGTGCGAAATGTTTACTCAAAAAAATGGTAAGAGACTGGCTTAGGAAAGCAATATTTCCATATTTGTTTACACAGGTGTTGATAAAACTAAGTGTACCAAAACCTCTTTTCTTCTTGGTCTTCTGAAAGATGTGAATGATGAGCTCCAAAGTCACGCAGTGGCAGCTGGACTCCTGGAAAGCCAAAGCCTGGATGGAAGTAAATCTCACCTCTGTTCTTTCTTACATTACAGTCAGAACTTGAGTGTAATGTGGAGATTGCCGTTCCATGATTCCGGTAGCTGTTGGTTGCATTTACTGTGATAAGATTTTGCTGGACAGACATCATAAACTTCCTCTCTCCTTTGGAGGAAGCACTCTACCAGTAAAGGAGAAACACGCAGAACACAGAATCAGTCCCACTTTGCGGCTGATCAGCTCTGAGCCACACATAAGTAATGCTGCTTTTCTAGACCCTAGTTATCTGAAATTTCACTAGGAAGAGTGAAGCTTAGGGGATTGCCTAAGAGCATTGAGCACTTCATGGCTCTTAAAAGAAGGCATAATGCATCAGAAGGGCTTCATTTTATATTGAACAATATTACATTATGAGGCAAGTGTTACCTCTTGGACAAACAAAATGAAAATAGAAGAAAATCCGTCTAATGAAATGCTACTGTTCTTGCAGAAACAGCAAGTACTGCTCAGGGTATACAAGATGCCCTGATGACTCAAGGAGAACTAACAGTAGTCGATCCTGCGACCCTTTCTGCAAGGGAGTTTGTCATATATCACTATGGCATCTCCATCCTACGGTTTCTCAGATTTCACACTGATGTAAGTTTTTAAGACTGATATTTAGTAACCAGTGCTTTCAAAAAAAAACAACGGTTATCAAAAAATCTTCAGCCAGCAGGCTGCCAAGTGTAAGGCAATTATAAGGTAAGATCAAGTGTGCAAACATCAGGAATTGAATTCCGTTTGTTTTCTCCTCAGTGGTGTAGGACTGTTTTCAAGTCAAGCCTCTGTCCCACAGTCAGTTCTTCTGTTTGCTGTGGCACCTTTCCTGAGCACGACTTCGGTCTTGCAATATCTAATCCCTGCGTACTGCATCATGTTGCGATAAAACATATTTCCTTCATAAGGTGGAGCAAGGATTCTCACTTTCTTTGTGCAGTTCTTAGCACACTATGGCTTTAGTCTAGGTAAACTCTCCAGGGTCTTTCACAACAGTATCAAATACTTAATAATAAAAATCCTAGTGACTACAGCCAGATCCTCAGGGCTGGAGTACACTTTCATTTACTTAATAAGAAAACTGGCAAGATCAACTACTGTGATTTGCCAGGGGTTTTTCAAACAGTCTCCATTTTCATGTGGTATTTGTTGGCTCTGTGTACCCACTACAAATCAAAGCTGACATTTAAATGAACTTATGTCCCATTAATCCCTCTTACTTTTCAGGTCTGATGTGCATACGTGCTTTTTACAGAAGCATTATTCCTTCTTTTCGCAGGCTCCAGAAATTAACCTGTGCATTGCCTCCAGCATACCTCTTAGCAACGCCAAAGGCAACGCCTTCAGAAACTCCTTCTTTTATCAGGTTTGTCAGCTTCACGTCTCGCAATATTTTCATACCCATTAGGTTCTGGGACTAGAAAGTCAAATGTGAAAATGTTTCATACTTTTCAAGTCAGAGTATGCTTGATGCTTTCTAGGAAAAAACACTGATAGAAGAAATCCCCTAATGTTATTAGTATGCTCCAGATATATCTGAAAACAAACCTAACGGAGCACTCTAAATGTGTATTCAAACTCACTACGCTAATGTGAAGGCCATGCCCAAAGCACATCTATCAAAGCAGCTCTGGTTACCCAGTTTCCATGTCCAAGTTCTACCAAATTCTCTATAGGTCAGCTTTCCAGGAAGCAGCAGTGTATCAGCATTTTACTTGCTAAAATTAAATTACAGAATCTGACTGCGTAGCATTATTTATTTCTAAAACTCTGGCATGTTGAGAGAATTTTTCTAAAGCTGATGATACATAAATATAAAACTGCCTAGAAACAGAGAATGCAGGAATGCTTTAAAATTGCATTATGGAGCATTAAGCGAAGTCTTACAAGAACGCTGCTGCCCTGTGTATATGGATAATCTCCAGCAATCTAATTCGAATCTTTTAACTTCCCTAAAATGGAGGTAAACCATCGGAAGAGTTGCATCACCTGAGCTGACTACTGCCATGCCCTTGTCTCAGCTCTGGATGTTTGTTCTTTCTCAGAATTCAACCAACAAACTCTTCGTTCTGCGGGACTGCCTGAGTTCTGTAGGAGGCTTCCTTCTCCTCCTCGTGCACTGCCTAGCTCATATCACTGCTGCTGACTTCAACCACGATACCAACCCACTCTTTCTGCGGCTTTTTTATCAGGTACATCAACACGTTCCAAATGTAATTACACTATAGTTCATTAAAAAAATACCATTTTAAAAGGGGAGGCTTTAACACCCTTGTACAACTTCCAACAATAAAAATCAGAGAAATGAACTAAGACAGTTAACTATTACCTAAACTGCCACTACAGTCACCCGGTGGCTATTCACAGAAGGATTCAGCACTCAAAGAACACTGCTGCACCTTAAGTGAAGGCAGCAAGACAGCAGAAAAATCCACCGTATCGCGTATTAACATCTTGCCTGCGAGCAAACAACACTAACTCGGAAATACTGGTTTGTTCCACTGACAGCTGAGACAGCTACATGCTAACCATCAGCTGGCAAATATATGGGAGAATCAACCAGAGAATTCTCTCATAATCATGGTCCTGACTCAGAGAATACAGTTATACCAGACACGCATTTGTTCGGAAAATAAACCGGAACAGCAGTGTCCTTCCCATAACACCCTGATGGGATGCAACCCTTCCCATTCAGCCTTCAGTGGAGCACCCTGTTGTATTGCAGCAAATACCCACGATCATCTTATTCTCCCCAAAGGTATTCTCCAAGTACACACAGTGATTTTAGTGCCCTACTGAAAGCTGCCCTTGACAAACGATTGTGCTCCTCGTGAGTGGCAAGGTCTACCAACCAACACAGCACAAATATCCCAAACGGGATTCTGCTCATGCACGGCCCCAGGTTCTCATCCGGATTCTGTCTTTATCAGCTGCATATTAACCACATTATGCAGCATATTTGCAGTTGGTATCAAATCCCCCCGAGACCAATGAACTTACTCTTTCAGATTAAATAGGCTTCCAGAAGTGAAAACCTGACTTGATGCCCTACTATCTTTCAATTCCCTCTTTTTTCCCCCCATTATTAATATCTTTATTCAGTGGTTAGCTGTAACTAATGATGTTCAACTGCTTCCAGGTGTCCAAAACAGGTTTTTTTCTCCTAGGCATTAAAGGCTTGTCTTAGTGAAACGTTCTCTCTCAGACTCCAGCTGTCAGCAGTTCTCCAGGGTGATAAATCTTACGGGATAAGTCAGATGTTGCTAAAAGAAGAACCATTCTCCAAGGAAGAAATAAATCTCATCTCCCAACTTTTTGAGGTGAAAGTGAAAAGCCTCACGGACACCTTTGAGAAGGTAACAGAAAAGCTCACGAGACCTGGTCTGGTTGGATGCTCACTGTCCTTGTTTTCTTACTTTATTAGGAAATGGCCATTTAAAATGGGTCATAGATGCCTGCTTCTCCAAATCTTTGTGTGGGAAGGTCAGACTGCTGGGGATGTCAGTCAGCAGAAAGTGTCATTCAAACTCTTGAGCTTAAAGGTGGTCCTAATGCAGTGGAAAAGCACAGCCTTGGCTTTCTGAAGAAGAGATGATCATAAGCCATGTAGCCAAAAACCTGTTCAGCCATCCCTTGAGTACACACACCCAGGATTAACTATCCCATCTGCACAATGATGGTAAAGCTACCATGACTCAGACTAGAGCTGGTGAAGAGAAGGGCCATTTGTATCAGCAGAAACAGCTGCAAACATATATCCTCAGGTACATGGATAAGCACAAGAACTTGGGGCTGTTGGCACAAAAGCCAACTCAGCTGGGATCCAGAGGGGAAACTGCTGCCATCCAGGGGAACCTCCACAAGGTACAAATGGGCTGAGAGCAGCTTCATGAAGTTGAACATGGGGAAGGGCAAAGCCCTGTACCTTGGACGGAACAGCCCCAAGTACCAATAGGTGCTGGAGCCCACCCAGCTGGAAAGTAGGTGGGTTTTTTTGTAGGGAAGGATCTGAGATTCCTGGTGGACACTAAACTGAATGTGAGCCAACAATGTGCCCTTGCTGGAAAGGCGACTAACAGAATCCTGGGCTGTATTAGTGAAATTATTGTCAGAATGTCAACAGAGGTGATCCTTCCACTCAGCACTGGTGAGGCTGGAGCACTATATCCTGTTCTGGGCTCCCCAGGACAAAAGGAACATGTTTCATGTATAGAAACGCCAGCAGGGTGAGCATAAAGAAGAGGGAGCCAGGATCTTTGCAGTAGTTCCCCAGCACAGGACAAGAGACAACGGGCACAAACTGAAACACACGATATTCAGTCTGAACACACTTTTTCACTGCCAGGGTAAGCGAGCACTGGAACAGGTTTCCCAGAGAGGTTACGGATCCTCCCTCCTCAGACATTCAAAAAGCATCTGGACACGGTCCTGGGCAACAGGATCTAAGCAGCATGCTTAAGCAGGGTGATCGGACAAAACTTCCAGAGGTGTCTCCACCCTCAAACATTCTGTGGGAGGCCGTACCATTGTTTTAAGTACAGTGCTAAGAAAGTTTTTGTTTGCTTTAATATTTTGAGAGCACACACCCTGAAGAGAAAAGTGTAGAAGGGTTGAAGTGGGCACCCATATTTTCAGCTACATATACCGAGAAAACATAACTGTGTCAAAATGTTAAAGCCATACAAGCAGCTGTCATTTTCATCTGAAAAAAAACGCAGATCAGAAAAAAATTTGGCTTCATGCAAATTATTAGTCAGCATAAAAAACAGCACAAAGAACAAATGCACTTAAAGAGTCTATGAAAAGGTATTTAAAATTAACACTGATGTGCTTTCTCCACCTCTATACTTACAACACACGAAGAACCACCTCTTGCTCCATACGAAATCTGAAGAATCACTAAATGACAAGTTTCTTGGGAAGAAAAAAGAGCATTTCTTTAATGCCTCGAGCAGCTACGAAAGGGAAAGCTTTGGATGGTGGACATGGTAAGAGGGATTTGAGAGGAGGTACTGTTAACTGCTGTATTAAGAAGGTAACAACTGAACAATTTGAGGAGTTGATAGAAAGTCATGAAACTTGTTCATCATGACCTCACTTTATGGGACAAAGCCAATCTCCATAACCTTCTGCATCTAGGCACATTGTATGAAGGACCCTGGTATCAGGTCTGATCTGTGTGCCACAGAAAGACTGGTTACTTCTCTGCAAGCTACCATGACTCAGTAAAAAAAAAAAAAGTTAAGTTCCAGTGAAAATTGTCCTTCTGGTTTGCTCTTGTGAAGAGTCTACAGATATCACTAAGAGTGGCATTTCTACTGTCTGATTTTAAGCATTTCTTTCCTTTTTTTTTAGCCTTGAAAAAGAAACCTGCACTTACCTGTCCTCTTCAGAACTTGAGGATAAAGTGGATGTGTTAACTGAAGAGCTGGTGCATATCATAGAGGATGAACACCAGTTTTTAAGCAGTAAAGGCAATGAAGACTTGCTTTCTTACTACCTTGAAATAACTAGTTTGGAGAAAGACTGCTTGGTACAACAAATAAACACATTAGAAGAGAAAATAGCCCTAGGCAGAACGTTGTAATGCTGCTCAAAAGACAACTTGGTGGCTTGGTTTTAGCTTTTGTCCTCAGGCTTGTAAGCCAAAGTCAGTCTTACGGTTGTTTCAGTTTTGGTTGGGGGTTTTTTTGTCTAATTGTAGTGTATTTCTCCCCTTCATAGTAAAGGCTCATTAAATTAGCAGTGAAAGCAATGGTGTAATACGTGACAAGACTTCAGCCTAAGTGACTAGCATCTCTGGCTATGTCCAAGTGGTAAAACGACAAACATCATTGCAAAAGCCCAGACTTGGAGTTTCCAGGAAGAGAAGAAAATACATTATCACTCATAAGTCTGTTTAGCATTTAAACCAATTTGGTTTTTCAATTAACATGTCACTCCACTACATGATCTGAAGCCCCTGCAGACATCAGCTGTAATTACACTTTTCTCTGGACTTGGAAACAGTGAAAGCTATAGATACAATCAACCCAAGTAACTGTATCGACATAATTACAGTTCAAGAGCAAGAGAGATCTCCATCACCGAAAGCAGCTCATCCAGCCCAGACAACACATTGTGAAGTCACCATATTTCAGCTGCTCTGGAGAACCACCTACACAGGAATTCAGGTCTTGCACTGTCAAAGAGTAGCCCTGTTCTTAATCCTGGAGAGACCATCTTTCCTCCTCCCAAATTCAAGAGCCAAACCCTGAAACATTCATTATTTGCTCACAGATGAAACATCACCTCCTCTCTGCCTGCCACAGCCTCTGGTTTAGGTAAAGAGCAAGTCGGGGGGAAGCAGAGTCACCCAAAATCCTTCCTTCCCTAACAGTACAAGAACTCACAGAAGCACAAGAGAAGATTCAAATTAATGTTGCAAGTATTCAGTGAATCATGAAATAATGTTGTTTCCTTATTGTACACCAAATATCCAGCACTGGGAAGTGGTTGGGTGGTTATAGACTCAGAAGTTACATATCCATTCCCTGAGCATTGCCAAATCAATTGTTCACACCTTCACCGCATACCCAGGTGCTTATTTTGATCTCGCTAGGCAAAAACTCACTACTGACAACAACAAAGGGGATACATTACTAGAGGGGAAGCTCTATTATTGAAGCTGCAGGATTTAGTTGGAAATACTACTTCTGATTCAGAGGCTTCTTCATGACTGTCTTTATTTTATTCACTCAGCGTAATCAACACCCCACAGATAGCAAGTCACACATAAACAAGCTTTAAAATGAAATACTCTAAAAAGGGAATTCTCTAGTTATAGGAAGCGCAGGATTTGGGGTTTTTACTTTCTACATTAGCGATCTACCTAACCCCATTTATAGCACGTTTATTGAAAAAACCTTGCACAATAGCACACGTGACTGACACGGGTTGTTCTGAAGAAAGAGAGGCCAAGTCAAGGTGAAGAATAACCAAGACATAACTGCAAGAATAGTTTCCTACAGTCCATCCTCCTTCTGATTAAATTGTATCCTAGCTTACCTTTCAAATATGATGTGGATGGGAATATTGAAGCACCTATGGCCTGACACAGCAAGTGTTAGCTAAAATCTCACAGGTGTGTAAAGCTAAAATCCACACAGTCATTTCAATTCTTCTTTTGATTCCCTTACAGCTATCCCTCCAGTCTTCAAGTGGCTCCTAGGTATCTGCTTTTACAGGGCTACTTATTAGCAGGCTTTTTCCATCATTACTTCTTAAGTAATTGTAGTTGCACCGCAGCAACTAGAAATTGCTGCACTAAGTGACAACTCTAGTTATTTACATGAGCTATTAAGTTTAATGAACTTTGGAGGTTTTGGCATTTTGACCAGATTAACCAGCAACACAACAGCTCTTAATACCACTTATGTAATCTCACAGGCCTCACAGTATAACCAGCAGGCAACAATGGAGCAGATGACGAGTCAGTAGGAAGACAAACTGCAGGTCAGAGCAAGGTTACGTGGCATCACACAATCATCATCAACATTTTTGACTCAGTAGCAGAAACAACATCCCAGAGCACAGTTTTGAAGCCCAGTAGTACTCCCACAAGTCCTTTTCCACAGAAAGGGGAGTCTCTCTCTCTTTAGGGTTCTGAACTAGGCTAGAGAACAGCTTGATTCAGGTTGTTCAGGGCTATGGAAAAAGCTACTATGGGCCACAGTATTTTGCAGCCTGGCAGGCTAAACATCCTTAGCTCTAACAACTCCATCATTCTACAAGGCACTGTGTTAATTAACAGCTGTGGAAAGCTACAGCACCATGTATTTTGCCCCTCACCTGCCCAGGGGGCTGTGTTCTGACTGGTAAGCTATAGTCTAGAGGCAAAAGCCCAGCTGGAGCCACAAAGGTCTTTCACAGCTGCATTACCAGATCTTCACTCACGGGGGAGCATAGAGGTGCTTCTGCTTGTGACATGTAGATGCTACACTTGCACTGCGGTTGTCCCTGCTAACTTTGCCAGAAGGAAGCAGACTATCTTTCAAAGCAACTTGGAGAAGGTTTTTATGTTGCTTGACTTGCTTGTGTTTTCACCAAAAAGCTTTTAAACTCCCTTCAGGGCACTGATAGCAGATCAGACAGCTTTTAAAAAAGCATGAGTAGATTTATTGATATATGCATTTCCTTTTTAACTTACAAGTGGTGTCTCACATCAGTTTTCAATCTTACATTAGCATTAATAAAACATTTAAAAGGTTATAATAAAACCCCAAAGTTTCAGATGTACAAAGTAAGAGATAGGGATTAGACAGTAAGTGCTTTCTGTTTTTATGAAACTTTGTAGTGCCAACCTTCATCCCATACCACAGCAACAGCCTACAACAGGTGCAGCCACAGATCTACCGCTTGGTATTGATCCAGTGGTATCTATCGACACGCAGTCCTGTGAAAGCAGCTGTTGGCCTGTAGACTTTGTAACCCCTGTGCTGGGCATAGTATGTGCCATCAGTCATATAGGTCTTCCTATGAAGATACTGGGACCAGGGCTGTATGGGTGCCTTGCAGTAGTCACTGAACTAAACAGCAAGAAATGAGACAACGTTAAGACGTGTTTGGGAAAGAAGGGAGATTAGTCTGGCCACCAATTGTTAAATCTACCATGTTCCTTCACGAGGGAGCCTAGAGGGCAGACGCTAGCTCTTACTGAAAGCTACATGCCATTACCACGTGCTTACCTGGTAGACACTGTTAGGATTACTGACAGTAGGGATGGCTTTTGGCTCCTTGTTGAAGCTCTCCTCATCTGAAGAGGTGCCAGAATGATAGTCTAATGCTGCTCTGTCCACAGCATAGCTGATCTGCTGAGGAAGCTCTGGGTTCTCCTCTCCTTCAAAGTGTGCAATTGTGAAGGGCCGATTCTTCTCACCGTATCTGAAAGCGACTGTATTTGTGTAATGCAGCTCTGCACTAGCAGCTCGCACAGTTATTACTCAGCTGACACTAGTAAGCAAGCATATCCTCAGACATTAAGACCTTAGCCACAGGAGTTGATCAAATTTGGACAGGGTATTTCACACATTGGTCACAGATTATCAACTCACCTGCAACACACCTCAAATGGATCAACCCATAGCGTCATCTCTTTTGGCAAGCCAAGCTTATTAAAGTCCACATTACTCTCTACACAAGCTTGCTCCAGCAGTGGATCTCTGGTCTGATGTTTGTTTATCCTTATACACCTAGGCAAGAACAAAGTGCAGGTGAATTAGCCTCTCTGCTGCAACTTTGCATGTTCTGCTCACACAGAAGCACACTTCAGTTCACTATTTATTTTCCCAACACATTTACCCTGTTGATACAAGTTCTCACTTATAGCCCTAACGTGCAAGTTCACCCAGCAAGCTGATCTGTAAACCCAAACAAGGCTGTGCTTGTTTTAAGCACAAGGCAGCAATTCACCTCATTGGTAATCTTAAAGAAAATGAAAAGCAGCTACAACAATTCCACATGTCAGTTTAAGACAACTTCAGTTCTGTGTTCAAGAAGTCAGAAGGTTACTTGGGACACTCTGTGCATATAGTCTTAAGATTTCCATACCTCAGCTCTCTAGTCATAGAAAGGTTTGGGCTGGAAGGGACCTTGATCATCTGGTTCCAACCCCCCTGCCATGGGCAGGGACACCCTCCACTAGCCCAGGTTGCTCCAAGCCTCATCCAGCCTGGCCTTGGACACTTCCAGGGATGGGGCACCCAGTCCCAGTGCTCCCCACCCTCTCCAGGCTTTTTTTTTTTTTTTTAAGAAGTCCCCCCTCAGCTTTCTTGGAGACCCCTCCAGGTACTGGAAGGCTGCAATGAGGTCTCCTCAGAGCCTTCCCTTCTCCAGGCTGAAGCAGCCCAATTGTCTCAGCCTTTCTTCATGTTCAGCCTATCATCCATCAGTTCCCCCAGGTCCTTCTCCTCAGGGCCGCTCTCCATCCATTCTCCACCCAGCCTGTCCCTGTGCTGGGATTGCCCCAACCCAGGTGCAGGACCCTGCACTTGGCCTTGTTGGACTTCACGAGGTTGGCAGTGGCCCACCTCTCCGGCCTGTCCAGGTCCCTCTGGATGGCATCTCTTCCCTCCAGCGTGTCACCACACCACACAGCTTGGTGTCATCGGCAAATTTACTTAGGGTGCACTCAGTCCCACCATCCATGTCGCTGACAAAGACACCGACCCCTGAGGAATGCCACTCATCACTGGTCTCCACTCAGACATCGAGCCGTTGACCACAACTCAGAGTGCAACCATCAAGCCAGTTCTTCACCCACTGGGCAGTCCATCTGTCAAATCCATGCCTCTCCAATTTAGACAGAAGGATATTGTATGGGACAGTGGGTAATATTTAGCACAAGTCCAGGCAGAGGATCTGTTGCCTGTCCTTTATCCACCAAGGTCATGACAAAGGCCACCATACTCATCAGGCCCAACCTGCCATTGGTGAAGCCATGTCAGCTGTCACCAATCCCCTCCTCCTTTTCCATGTGCCTTTGCATGGTTTCCAGCAGGATCTGCTCCATGATCTTGCCAGGCACAGAGGTGAGACTGACTTGTAGTCCCCTGAATCCTCCTTTTTTTGCCCCTTGTTAAAGATGGGGTTATGTTTCCCCTTTTCCAGTCAGTGGGAGCTTCACCAGACTGCCCCAACTTGTTGAATATGATGGATAGAGGTTTACGCAATCTCACCCACTAGTTCTTTCAGGACCCACAGAGGTATTTATCAAGTCCCACAGACTTGTGCACCTTCAGGTTCCTCAAGTACTCCTGAATCTGATCCTCTCTAACCATGGGCAGCTCTCCATTCTCCCAGTCCCTGCCCTTGCCTTCTGCAACTTGTGTAGTCACAGGAACACACTGTGAAACTACTTGCAAAATGGGTGTGCCTTTACCAGATAATAACCTCAGGCTTAAGCAATGCTCTCACAGTTTTGTGTCATTTACTTCCTATGTAAGGCCTCCAGGCACTGAAAGGGTACTCACTGCATCTTGAATATGATGCAAAGGCTCCATCACCTCTACCCTTCTACTAAGGTCCCTCTTACCTGAAGGCTTGTCCTCTGGATGGATTGTCCAAGTACCAGTGATTCTTATATTTTTCAAACAGTATTGTCGTCAGCTTAGCTGCAAATTTCTCCATTTTATGCTTGCTCAGCTGGTCTTCCCTTTTCACTAGCCTTGTGATGAAGAAGACCGTGGCAGCAATTTCATCTTTCATCTTAAATTGAAGCGCACAAGGTGCTTTAGCTGTTGGATAGTCATCAGTAGAGATGAGACACTACGCTAGGGAGATTTAATAACATTAAGGTACTATCAAGTTCCAAGGATAGATATTGCAAAACCCGCATAAGCCACGACAGATAAAGCCTAGATGAGCCCAAATGCCAAAAAAAATTTTAAGTTGAGTTTGGGATAGTGAAACCAATTTAGATGCGTTATTAGAACACACACTGAGCAAGTTAACAGACTATCAAATACAAGTTTAAGAGATCAAACTCCTTATTGTATACTACATATATTACATTCAACAACCAGTAGTTCTTACATGTTTCTTTTACATATAATAAAGACCACAAACATTACCTTCTCAGACCAGAATTGTTGAAAATGTGAGATATGCTATATAAGCAGCTTCAAATAGTCACCAAGAAAAACAGATCTAAAGTTACAAGAACCTATATCACTCATAGAGAAATAAAAACAACACCCAAACCCCCCCTCACACTTCCTTCCATAGAGCTTGCTTAGGGTTTATATAGAGCAGGAAATCATGTGGCTCTGAGGAATGCAGCAATATTCAGGTGTGCACCGTTAGACTAACTAACATGCTGGTTTCACAGCTATTTCCAATCTACTGGGGTTGATTCTAGTATCAGCTCCTTCTTTTAGGGTATGTTTCATAGATTCAGTACTGTATTCCGTTGTGTCCGTCAGTCTGTCTCATAAACATCTGTGAAATACTTAAGTGAAATATTCACCATGAGAAAAACAGTGCCAGGCTTATTAATTAATTAATTAATTAAACTGCACTGGACTGCTTCTAGCAGACTTCACACAACACAGTAGCTTTCCTTGTGAAGTCCTCGCGCTTGGTGTTCTTTATTTTGAAAATGGCATGACTCTGTATTTATCATAACGTTAATCTTCCGAGTGGTTTATAGGACTGTTCACATTGTTAGTATAGCTTTCCTTGATTTCTGAGGCCTTTCATACAGAAAGGCTCTCTTGAGAAGTTCATACACAAGCGGTTTCTCAAACGTGAGTGCTTCGTTGTCTACAGCTCCAGGCAATAATTAGCTGGGGCACATGCAGAGAACAGCTGATGTGTTCTTTTTTCCCTCTGCAGTCTCAGGAAGTTAGGCCTCCAGTGTCAGCTACCAGGAACTGTCAAGACGAAAGAACAAATTAAGGTAAAAAGAGCTGAGTATTTAAACTGGCTCTTAATTTCACCGTAGGTGTTGCAGCCAAGCAACTCAACTGCTTACGTTTCAGTCTTGCGAATAGATTGTGATGCAACAAGGGGAGAAGAAAAACAGAGCACGAAGGCACCAATCTACAGTAGTACACCTCTTCACGGAAGGGTAGCCTAAACGGTGAATTTGTGGCCATTTCTGAGGGTTTTTTTCCCGGCTCCACAAACATCATTAGTTCCTTGATCTTCACACTTCCTTTCTGCATCACAAATAAAGACTTACCAAGGCACTTGGCAGAAACTCTGATTTTAAGGGATGAATACTGAATTACAAATAAGACGTCTTCTCTTTATTTTCTCACATATTAACATGCCTCCTTAATGAATGGGGACCTTTCGATAATGGCTCAAATAGAAGAGAAATCAAAACCTGAGGTAGATGATGAATCTTCAGAAAAAGCATTCAGCAGTGCCAGGAGTTGAACTTTCATACAGTACAGCAGTGTTTGACCACAAGAGCATCCTCACCATGTGCTCAGCGCTGCGCTTGGCTGCTTGTGGTGACACATAAGGATTTTGTTCCATACCCGAGCCATGACTCGTTCCTTCCCTTTCACACAGAGCGTAAGGGGCCAATGGTAGCCTGTTCTAGAGAATGATGTAGGACAACAGGGGAGAATTTCCACACACCATTTTTTAGGAATTGGTTAGAGTCTTTCATCTAAAAAATCTTCTATGTGAAGATTTTTACTTGCTGCTGGCTGTCTGCATCTGGCACACCAAAATTAGCTCTGGGCAACAGATGAGCATTCTTCAACAGGCAAACGGGGTTTGCACGCCTGAGGCCCGAGTTTTATTCTGGAGATGAAACTCGCTGGAAAAATGTCAGGCAACTGACGGGTCATTTTCTGATCTGAATGGATTCCCTTGTAAACACTGAAGACCATGTTTGCAGCCACAACACTTTTTCTGTTTTTAACGTCTGTTTCACAGTGACATGTCAAAAGAACAAAAAAAAGTTCTCAAGTGACTTTAAACTTTTGAACACACAGATTTTGCTAGAGTGCAGCTGAACTTAAGAAGTGGGTGTTATAAAAAATGGGACTTTGTTTCTCATTTTAAGAGTGAATCCATCGATGAGAAAGGTTGGACTAACAGATACAGCCAGATACCGACTTCTTATAAGCAAGTCTTCACAGGCTCAACCTTGGCTCACCCTATGCCTTACGGTGGATTGTCAGCTCTCGGAGCAACACTGGAACAATCTTCAGCCCTGAGACACAGTGTCTTGTAACATTCTAACCCTGCAGGTTCTACTCCTAGCTCTGCCAGAGCTATACATTCCTTAAAGCATTCCAGCATTCTCGTCTAGCTACCCTTGAGGTCTCCACATACTCTGTCCCCAAGTGATGGCGCTTGCTTCATGAAGCATCTTCAGTGCCTAAGAGTTTGCTACTGGAATTATAAACGAGTATCCCAAGGCTTTGCAGAAGAAGCAGCTAGGATACACGCACCGTGTGAGGCAGATGCAAAGAGCTGATCCCTTTTCTATTCTCTTGGCTTCTAAGAAAATGCAGCTGGGAGCAACTACCACAGGTCTGCGTTTTTTTAATTCTGCTGACAAAATCAGTGTCCGGGAAAATATCAAATGAGAGCAAGATTTGCCACCTCAAAATGATGGATAATGCACTTAATCATAGTTCTTCAAGTTCTTCTCGGTGACAGTTTATTTCACTCAGGGCCTTGTGCACAATCACTGGCATACAGACTGTGACTCCTCTAAGGATGATGCCGTCTTTCTTGCCAAAGCTTAGGAAATGGCTAATAGTCTGGTTTCTTTGCCTTTGTGTCATTCTTTTCACAACATCATAATCTAATGAAAGATAGGACTTCTTCCTATCATCCTCATTTTCCTTTTATTCTTGTACTATCAAAGCTAAAATAACACTCCCACTGCAAAACAGCAGTAGGCGTCACAGGGAGTCTATCCCCTGCCCTGGACCCCATAATTTCCATGGGGGATCTGACCCTGCCACAGTTCGGTCTCAGGAATTACGCAGTTACTGTCTTTTGCTCAGTAAATGCCAAGCTGGTTGGGATCAGTGGCACACACATCAGTTGAGGGGACTTTAAACTGTCTCCTGCCTTCCTACTTTCCCCAACGTGTCCAGGCAGGCCCTGTGAGTTGGGAAACGCTGTGACAAAAGACCAAAGTGACTAGATTCCACAAAGGACAATAAAAGAGAAGTCTGAATCCCTACAACACCTCCTTTTGTTGAGTTACTTGTTCCCATAGCTAAACTATACACTGCAAGTCAGCAGTACACAAACACTTCACCTGAGAAACCGGATTACAGCAGTGCAATCTGTCACGCAATAAGGTGCTGTTTCTTGATGTTAGGAGCCAAAACATAGGTCAAACTGCATACACTTATAACAACAAACACAGGAAAATTTCAGCAAAGTTCTTGACAATTCAGCCAGTTGGGACTAATTATTAAGATTGCCATTGATAGTCAGAAATAAGTTTCAGAGAACGTTTTAACTTGGTACTTTTAATATCACGCAAGAGTTCAAAAGCATTTCTGCTAACGGCACAGAAAGCAGAATAGCAGAGTATTCCTGGCTTCTCATTTCAGTGGCAAGAAAAACTGGCTCTTTAAATTAGGTAGGTTCATTGAACTCAAATCCTTCATAACGCTATCCGTTGTCACTGACTTGAAGACAACGTAGCCCTGAGTACTCTCTTCGGGTAATAAAGCAGCTGAGAAACAAAATATCAAACCCAAAATTTTAACAGTCCATCCCAATGTGAGACGCGTTAAGTAACGGTCAACAAATTGTGCTCCCGCTCTTTCCCAGTTCCATCCAAACACAGACTGTTAACATCCCCACAGATTATGCAAAGGAACGTGATGAAGTGCTCTGACTGACGTGAGGCGTGAGATGAATGAGTAGACAGTTGTATCTTTCGTTAAATGGTGCTGTTGGGTTTTAATCCTTATTAGGAAGAGAAAAAAAAACCACAAACCATTAAAAAGCAATGCACCACAGTGCCTGGACTGATCCAGAGCTCACTAACATCAATGGAAATCCATCCAAAGACTTCAGTGGGATGCAGGTCAGGCCCCTAACTCAGCACAAGCATTCTTAGCCAGATTAAATTATGGGTCTCCTGGGTCACCAGGCAAGCCTAGGCATGAACTGCAAAGGGAAAGCGTGAAACACAGTTTCTCTAGTAACTGCAGGCCAAACCAAGAACAAACACTCTTTCCCTAACCACACTACCGGCAAGAGACACCCCTGCAGATTTTTTTCAGTTTTCTGGCTTTAAAGGATTGAGCACATGGAACAAACACAACAAAGTGCTGCCTGCTAGTAGCAATCCTCCTTCTACAAGCCCATTTGATTTTTGTGGATGATGGATGACAGACATTTTATCCAGGTAAGCACTGAAGCTCATAACTATTGATACAAAACCCAGTAAGTCTGAGCTATTTCCATACGGGACAGCATCCTAGGTGACAACCTTCTTAGACAAAAGCCCTTTGCGTTTCCTTTGTCAAGGTATATACTGTCCTGATCACATGCAGAAGGATCATGTAACAGCGGTGTACAAACAATAGTAGTGCTGCATGAACACAGGTTTACAGACAGGCATTTCAGAAATGAACCATATTCCAATTAAGGTTTTCATCTTTACTTGAGTACTTACTTAGTGGGAGTTCTGTAAAACCTAGGAGATAGGTACTTACAGATAATTTTTCAGGCTAAACATTTTACCATGAGTACTGTGGTTTATTATGTAAAGCACACATGACAGTATAACCGTGCTAATTACAGTGATCAGGAGGAGCCTCCTGCCCAAAGTGTTCATTGGTGTAAAAAGGTCTTTGAAACAAGGTCTGTGAGAAGGCCCATATTGTGCAGGAAAGCATGCAAACCACAGTGGTGTGACCAAACAGTGTCATACAGGGAAGATGCAGGAGATAAGAGGTAACTGCTAAGGAGATATATTCTACAACTATATAAGATGTTCTGGCTCACAACTCCGTCTGTAATCTGTAAGCAGGATGGGTTTGTGCTGGCGCGGATCGAGAGGAAGAAGAGAGCAAAGGGTTACGTAGGGAAACAAGACCTGAAATGCAAGGGAGTGAGAGGGCTGCAGTGAGCTGAACAGGCCAAGAGCAAACATACAGAAATGGCTGGCTAGGCCCCCAAGGGACAGGGAGAGAAGCGGTGCAGGTCACCATGGAGTGAAGATGTGCAGCATGTGCCTCCCCCTGCAGCCCGGTGCCAGGAGCACAAGGCATTCATTGCTAGCAGCTGTTAACCTGTCTTTCTGGGGGCCTCCTTCTACGTCAGCTAGACTCCTGGCATGAACAGAACCAGGCTGAAGCCCCAGTATCCAGATATCAGCCTACAGGCGTGTGCCTGGACTGCCACGTGTGACACTAAAGCCTGGATCACCTTTGGCATCTGTGACAAAACCGTGGAGCAAGGCGGAAACTCTGTGTGTGCTACGTATTGACTTTGCCCGTAGAAACCTCTTTTGCAACAAAGCTTCCTACGGCAAGAGCCATCTGCACGGTTCAGAGCAACGGACCAGTCTCCAAGCCCCAGCTTGAGTGACCATGACGACAGAGCGTACACAAAGGTTACAGGCGTGGGGCTGACCCACAACGCAGACTGGGGACACTCCAACCCAGGAGTCCCAGGGGAAGAGATGGGGCACGCAGGGGCCACCTAAGGAACCATCCCCAGAGGGATGTCTGCCAGTGAAAGACTGCTGCCTGCTCGGTGAGTAAGTTGCTGTGCTAGCCATGGCAAGGGGAAGGAAATGAAGAGTGAAGCAGCTAGCCATGTTCCCTTTCCATTGAATCTTTTTAAGCATTTCATTACAAATGCAGTCCTTATCCGGATTATTACAAGGTAAGCTACTTGAGGGTAAGTCCCGGATTCTTTTTATGCATTTTAACAATATGGCATTTACGAGTGAAAGCCAGGAAAATTAATTTGCAGACAAACTTATCCTTGTAACTTCATAGACTCTGTCTCATTTCTGATTTAGGAATAGCCTCACAAATCTATGTAAAATATTTTTATCCCATTATTAATTGCATACACCTCTATTAGACACAAGGCATGATTGATGATAAACACTTACACATACTCAGTTTTGTTCTGCAGAACAAATTTGCTAATCTCTTACCAAAGAAATTACCACAAATCACTGTAAAAGGTTTGAGCAGCCTGACGTTTGACTACCAGCACAATCTGCATCCCTGTATTTTTCTAAAAAGAAAAAGCTTTCTGTAGTTCGGGGAACTAGTGAAATTCTACCATTCCTACTGCTGCTGTAGCTACACGCAGTTTCTTCTGAAAACCTATAACCGTAAATTGCACAAACCCCGTGCTGCAGGACCTAAACTCCAATGCCCCAACTAGAGAACAGGGGTGAGTAGTATCACTGCGACATAAGCACTGACAGCTGGCGTGCTGTAAAGCAGGCAGAATGTTATTCATGTTGAATATTTTATCAATTGTTTGTTAGAAGAGCATCTGAGGAGACAGAGTATGCTAATATAATTATTGGAAGTGCTCTCTTTTTTTCTAGGTTTGAATGCCATGACCCCATCACAAGAGTAGTGCTTGGTTTGTAGGCAGTGTAGTTAGCTGATTGTAGCCATCGCTTAGCAATCACTAACCTCACGGCCATCAAAACAAGGCACAGGATTCCCTGCTACAACCTCAGTATGGAAAACGGCACTACAAAACTTCCTTACGACATCCTTATGCCTACTGAAAAATTATTAATAATGTTTATTCATATCCAGCTTTGTTTACAGAATTTTAGCTGGCCAACAGAAGAGATGTCAACTCTTCATCAAAGTACGAGTTGAAAGGGAACTGTCTCTTACATCAGCCTGGTTACTAGGCAGTGTAGTTAGCTGATTGCCAAAGTAACAATCACTAGCCACACAGCCAGGTAAAAAGGTTTGGAAGATATCCCAATGGAAATCAGACGCACAGGAATTCTGACGACAAAAGGCAGACAGACCAACTTCACTGCAGAAGCACCTAATAGACAGGCAGGACAGTGAAATAAAGTACGTGAGATGTACTGGATTGCCTGTCACACATGCAAGAGACATCAGTGCTTTTGTTAAGCCAATTTACCTGCACCTCACTGTGTGAAACATTTCATTCATAACTGGTTTGCATACAGGACACTAAAAAGCATGAGAATAAATTGAAAGGGTTTTTTCTTCCCAAAATTTGCAGACATCATCTCCTGTTCTGATTGTGCTCGTCTCTGCCTTGCACTCGTTTAAGGCCACTGTTTTCACATTTACCTCCATTTACTCTTGTCGAAGAAATAATACTGAGGCCTGGGGTGGCAGGGATGTCCTGTTCCACGGAGAGCCCAGAGGCTACACTTGAGTTAAGATGACCTGAAGACACTTGAAATGGGTCATACAGTGCGGCCAGTCAATAGTCCCCTTGTTTGCTGGCTCAAGCCAGGCCAGCGCGGGCTGTGCCTGCACCCCAGCTGTGTTCCCGCTGCCACTCGAGTCCTGCCTAGGCTCTGCCACCCTGCGACGTGAGGGGACCCTGCCTCATGGCAAGACCCCACCCTGTGAGGGAACCATGCCCCATGAGGGGACCCTGCCCCCTAAGGAGACCTTGCATGCAGCCCTACACCATCTCTGGGGCCACACACCTCTCTGCAGGGTCCTGCACCTTACCTGGGGCCACTTTCCAGAGACTCACAACTCTCCTGGAGTCCCCACCCCTCCCCTGGGGCCTCACACATCCTCCAGAGGCCCTGTGCTCTCCTGGGAGCCCCACACCTTTTGCCTGAGCCCTGCACCCTCTCCAGACCCCCCAGACCTCCCCAGGGCATCATGCGCTCCCTGCACCTCCAGCCCACACCTTCCCAGGTGCCTTTAATGTGATTTTACTTTCCAGAGAGAAGTCCCACTCTCCAGGGCCCACAACCTTCTATAAGTAAGTACGGAGTACTGCATGCCCACAGCTTGCTAAACCTTTGTTGCCAAGGTTTCTGGGAGGAATTAATTCTCAAGAATGAATCATGATTCATGCCAAGAAGCTCTAGAAGACAGAAGAGCCACAGCTCGTAGCGTGCACAACTGAGACATAAAATCCTGCCATAGAGACACCGAAGCACAGCTCAGAAAAGAAGTTTCTTTCTCAGTTGTCTCATTTATTAGCAGGTCTTCTCCATTAGCCTGTTCCCAGCAGCAGCTAGTGCCAAGAGTTCATTGAGAGTGGGAAACTTGGTGGTGGGTGGTTATTAAATCAGTTTCCACATAAAAGCTTCTGCCTTATCCTGCCACTCAGGGACAGGTTAAGGTGATATTTTGAGAGAGGTATAATTCAAGAACTGCTTGAAAACATTTCAAGTTTTCTAGGAACTATTTAGCTGCAGAACAAACTGTAGATTTCAGCAAACAACTTCCAAACCGAGTTTATAGGTGATGCTGCCTTTCCAACAGAAAGCATAACTGGGATATTATAGAGCCTTTCAGGTTGGATCCTTCTGGGCTGCACAGAGCCTTCTGACTTAGTTGAGTTTTACAAAAGCTAACATCAATCTGGCATGCAACCGCCCAGTCAGCACTTTAGTTAAGGGTTCCTGTAGTCTGTAATTGGTGGATCGGATCAATAACATTTTGCATGCTATAAGGCATATATATTCATGTTTATGCAGTGACTCGAGCATTAAACCAGCCATGAAAAGCAGCCAAGTGACATGGTACCCAGATCACTGAGGTCCATCTCCTGCAAAACAGCGGGATTGGATCACGTACATAGAGCTTGGGGTTCCTCCTGCTACTTTGCCAAGAAAAAGACGATGCAGACAACAGTTGCATTGGCTATTGAGACACTGGTATAGACTTTAGCTGAAGCATCTGTTAACCTAACTGGTGAATTAGAGTGCCACATACATACCATGAATACAATTCACACACGTAATGGAAAATAAGACGATGAGTATCAAGTATTGCAGTAACATTTTCAGCCTGACTCTGTAATCATACCAATTTTTTTCTCATTTCAGTAAAACATTCCACATTTTTACTGAAAAGCCTCTAGCCTATATTTGGGAAGCAGGCCAGATGAGAGCAATCTGCAAGAGGTGCAGAACGGTGCTGAGGTCTGCAAGTCTTTCCTGCAAGTCAGCAATCCTCCTTTTCCAATTAATAATTCCAAAATGCATCTCATCCATTATCATCAATTAGCCTTCTTTCTGAATTCTGGCTGAAGCTAGCAACAATTCCCTGAATCTTCCATCCATTTTTTTAAAATTCAGTAACAATAGATGATAGCAAGTTTTGGTGGCTTGGGCGTCTGGCAGCCATAAAGATGACTGATTAATGTCAATGAGTAAATTACTTTATACAAGTACAGGACACGCTATAAGCCTCACATAATCCTAAGAATATTAAAATTAATGCACTGAATGAAATAAGAATAATGTTCACATTATTATCAGTCATAGGTGTCTTTTGCTGTTGAAATGCAGATTTCAGACAAGATTCAGACCTTCCGTTCCTGCAGCGTGTTCCCTGGGAGTCCCACAGCTAGAAGGTCTGTTGTGTAAATCTGGGAAGTTAATGTCGTCTCCACAGCGGTCCAGAGACAGGGTTTTTTTAGAAAGAAAGCTTAGATGCATTAGGTAGCGGGTTTAAACTGAAAGAGGGAGATTGAGATTGGATATCAGGAAGGAATTCTTCCTGGAGAGGGTGGGGAGGCCCTGGGACAGGTTGCCCAGAGAAGCTGTGGGTGCCCCATCCCTGGAAGTGTTCAAGGCCAGGCTGGATGAGGCTGGGAGCAACCTGGGCTAGTGGAAGGTGTCCCTGCCCATGGCAGGGGGGTTGGAACTGGATGGTCTTTAAGGTCCCTTCTAACCCAAAGCATTCCATTCCACGACTGACACTGTGATTTCACAAACTGACAGTGAATTCATTTATTAGAAATGTATATTTTAATTAGTTAGCTAATTTCACATGAAATAGTAGCGAGGCACGTGGTGAAAAAGCTGTTGTCTTTTAGATGTTTCTTTTACTGGGCTCATTAATTCCCACAGACATTACAGGATAGTTTATGATTAACAAAAGAAATTTCAAAATTATAAACACTGCAAACCTGAGTAATCAGTTTCATGCATCTAAAATAGGAATGCTTAGCTTGTCTGAATAGATCTTGGTATTGCTAGGCATTTTTCCAATCTGGCCACTTTTTCTTATGATCTTGGTCTTACTTGGCTATCTTTAGCTAGTTAGGTACTATCACTAAGCCTGACCTGTGGACTGCCTTCTTGACTTGAACTTGTACTGCCTCACCACCACCAGCTTGCCTGATGATGACCCAGTCCCTTGGTTGAACCTGGTTCCCACTCCCAGGCACGCGCTGCTTGCCTTACGTGGGTGTTGTGTTTGCATTAACTCCCCATACTCGTGAATAAAAATAGAGCTTCCTATTGTGAGCTAAGGTGTGGCTCAGTTTATCTTTTTATCAACTCAGGTATTGTACCTCCCTTTTGTGAAAGGGGAATAACAATAAAGAATAAAAATGTAAATTCTGGAATATTGGGTGAGTATTATTTTCAGTATCAGGACTCCCAAACTTCTAGTGCTTGGGCCTTCTCATCTACATTAATCCGCTGGGAGAGGGGGAGACATTGGCAATCTTTTAAATTAGGCTTAAAGCTGATGTAAACTTGGAAAGGGTTGTTGAAGAAACTGCTTTAAATGATGAAGATGGCTGAATTTCTAGAATCAAATTGCATGGGAAAAAAATGTCATCAGACAAGGGAATCTGCTGCACTAAAACCCAGGGGTTTTCCCCATCTATTTTACTTCATCTTTTCCTAACCACTTCTGGATGGAAAATAGCAAATAAGAAATGTTATCACATTTTCACACTCAGCACATGCTGAGATGTGCTCCTTTCTGGCACCGGTTGAGGGCTTTCCCAACATAATTCCTGGAACGTCTGTTTCGTAACAAATTGCTAGGAATTTATGAAAACAATTTAATATGCTTTTACTCAGCTTAAACAGTCGTGTCTCACTGTAGCTGAAAGCTATTCATTTCCATGAGGCAAAAATATACACATGTGCTCAGATGTCTGGGAATCAGAGTACTGAAAAATTCTCAGTAGGAATTTATTCTCCCTAGGAAATTCCTTTTGCTTCCAACTATAGAGAGAGAGGAGCTGTAACACATTGCAGGATGTGTACTTCTCACAGAGAGAAGAACCTGGACCATTGATTGTAAAAAGTCATTAAATGTTCTGTGGGTCAAAACTGGACTACATTCTATCACCTTTGAAATTATCAGAGTCTTAAATCACTTCTACAGAGTAGCAGAGACTGGCTTAATCCAAAGATGCGTACTGACAACAAAAGTTACCCCTGGTTGCACCTCTCAGATGAAAAGATTTTTGTATTGCATTTGTGAGTTTTAATTTTAGAATCCCAATTTTGGAATTGAGGTTTGTGCATGCGGACAATACAGACAGCACTCAAAGGACCACAGTCCAGCGCACGAGGGCTCAGGGGGTGTTGCAAACTATACCATGGTATCAGCCTTGCCTAGCAAAAGCACCTCTGTTTGAACGGAGTACGCACGCAGAAAAGCTGGCCTTGTTCAACAAATTCCCAAAGGAAAGAGGATGCTGTAGGCTGTGTGATTCTGCAAGTCTCAGGCCAGACAGCAGGAAGCAACGGGCATGGAAATTAAATGAAGTTGAACTGAGTTAAATATGGTTATTGGACAATTTCCAAGCTGAAAACTGCAAAGAATAAGACAGTGATATTACAAATACCTTAAAGTGTTTGAAGGTATAACTGACTGGTTTCTGATGCCACATTTTATTCTTCTACAGGTAGATTTGTAATTTAGTCAGCTACAACAGGTTGGCCTCGATTACTTTCTCCAAGACAACAGAAGAGCCGTTGAGAATGGATCGTGTCTTTCTCAAAAGGATGACTTAGCACCTCAGAATTTTCACAATGTGGAGATGCTTGTGGGAGGAGCAGACAAGAACTGAAGCTGACCTTACTGGTGGAGGCAGACAGGGAGCAAGGCAAATAGGATAAAGTCTGGAATCTTGAAAACTAGAACAACTTGGGACTGAGAAGGGAAACACAGCAGAAGCGGTGACTGTAGCGTTGTCAGATTGGCAGTGAGGACTGCGGCAACACTTTGCTGAAGGCTCCGTATTCTATATAGATACATAATGAAAGGGCCTCAGTTATTTAAATTAAAGCAATTTTAATGCAACTATGAGAAAGCGTCTAAATTTCTCAGTTTAATACGCCAAAGGAGTCTTTACAGCCTGCCCACTGTCAGTTGCTTGGATTTCTTTCATTCTTGTCTCTAGGTTTTTTCCCACTGAAACACTCAAACTCAGTTTATAACAAACATACTAAACTAAAAACTCGCATAAACTAAATTTGAGCAATAAAAGGAAGATCTCCATTTAAGGATTTTTATTATTACCAGTAGTGAACTCTGGATTTAATGATTTATAATGGTTTTGCTTAGCCTGGCCAGATGTTTATCGGGAGAAGAAAATTCAGGAATAAGAGGTCTGTATTATATTAAGGCACTTCTTTCCTTCTGTTGTAATTCACAAGACACAAAGCAGAGACAGATGAGTTTTTACCCCATATAAAGTTAAACCTCTGTCCTTCTGAAGAACTACATATCCTAATTAATACAATTTCATTACTCAATAGTAGAGAGTAGAACAGAAATTTTAAAGCTGATAAGTGTAGTGATTTGAGAAGTAACTTGGAAACGAGATTTCAGAGGGTACTCTCAGAAATGACATATTCGTTTTAGACATAAAAGCCTCTTTTTTACATCCTCCTGATTTAAGGTTTTAAGTTGGTTCATATTAAGTACTTCCTCTTCTCCAAGTTCATTAAAATGCCGAACCAAGTATGTCTGCTTTCTCCAAATTCTACAAAGTAAAGCTAGGCATGAAACAAAACATGAGTCTCCTTCCTTCTGACACGGTAACTCATATCAGTTTTCTGCTCTGTACTACTCAGGTACCGTATTAGCACACTAAAAACCCACAGACTCTTTACTACTCCTAGTGTAGTCTTTTGTTTCGGTGTTTGTATAAAACTGTTTTCCAGGATAAACAGTAAATTTAGAATGAACAAGTGATAATTAATGTCCTTCCTTCTTTTTTAGAAAGAGCTAATTTCTCATCCACGTAATCCAAGGGTCAAAACCCATCAGGTGAGGTAAAGAAAATACTTCAGTAAGTTTGGGTTGTGTGTTTGGGTTTTTTCCCCTCTGTCTAAATAGTCAGGCCCTATTGTGGGTGGAAAGCTGTTCTGATCTTATCATTATTTTGAAAATAACTACTCAGTTTTACCTGATATTAATACCTATTACTCTAAAATTTAGACATTAAAAGGCTGAAAGTCAGCTGCTATTGTTCTATACATCTTCACTTACTATATATGATCCATTCATTTCTAGAGGTTAAGAGATGGAAGTAGAAGCTCTGACATTTTTTTAAAGTTATGGAGACTTTAATTTTGCTATTCTGGTTGGAATCCAGAAAGCCAGGAAAAAGAGCGATTGTCAAAGTGTTTCCATACTTCTGAAAGGACCAGGAAATATCAGAAAGCCTGTTCCTTCCCTGTGCCTGTCTTGGCTGAATGAGGGAAGAAGCACCAGCGTGACCTTGTCAGTAGTAACACACTGTATGGGTGTTTTCTCTGGTTGTATTTTTCCAAATTTTAAGAAGTTTCCATGTTTATTGCCCTGCTATAGATCCAAAAACAGATCACCATGTCATGTCGCATGAGATGATTCATTCAAATTGTTTGGAAAGTCAGCCTTATAAATACAGACACACAAATCCAGAGCAAGGGTTTGATCCTGAAAATTATTCTGCCTGGATGCACTGCAGCATCCACGTGGAGCCCTGTTGAAATTATCTCTGTCGTCACACACGTCTGTAAAATACAGCTGGTAAACCAAGCCTTTGGGAATACCTGAAGGCTTTGCAAACAGTGTGGGACAAAATGACCTGACGTAGACTTCCCTTAAGTCTAGGGCAGTGACATAGGTGCAACGCTTGCTGAACCTGGCAGTGGAGGGTTCCTTAATCTGTAACGAACATGAGGCCTGAGAGTGCTGACAATCTGGTTACGTTAGTGTTGGACAGCTTCCTTTACTGCAGTTGGCTGTGACCTCCTGAATAACGCAAACGATGCTATTTTCCAGAGTCAGAAAAACACAGAAAAACAGTCTAGTAAAACAAACAGGATGTCTGCAGCTGTCAGGTAGGGACTATGCACGCAGAAGCACAAGTTTAAAGTCATCCACTGTTACTATTAATCTGGGGTTGAGAAGAATTGGAAAACCGTCCCACCAGAACTACCAGACCATGTTTTGCCTGCATGCACTGTTGCACTTTCTTTCCCTTTATGCTGTCTTAGCCAAAGGGATTCTCCCTTTTCTTAGATTACAGGGCAGTCTATTTAACTGGCCTTGTATACACACATAGATAAGGGACTTCTCAATTCATGACAGACAGGATTATTATTTTTTACTAGTGGCTAGCTGAAGCTTTTCACATTTACCGCTAACACTTTCCACTCTGCTGTGAGGTTGAGACAGTTGCTTTTGCCCCTGAAGTACATCCGCACTGCCCTGTCTACCCCAATAACTTAATCGCCTTCCTCAAACATAGTTGTCAGTCAGACGGGAGCTCTGAGGGGGGTCCTAAATGTGTGTTTGGGCCATGGGCTAAACTAGAGTGTGAAGAGTTAAAGAGACCAGCTGCACTTACTATGAAGTTGTTCTTTATTCCTAAAAACCTCCCCATCTTTGAAAGTGCTGACAAAGTACCTCACAGCCCTTGATTCAGCAATTTCTTCCTTTTAATGAATGCCATTTAAATTATTTAAGTGTGGCCATTTTTCTCACACTGACACCAGTTTAAGCAAGATAGTGTTACTGGATATCCACAACTTGAAGACTAAGCAACGAATCTGTGACTTACATCTTTCTTCCAACTTAACATATGGCTATGAATGCTGAGAAATGATTGACAACAATTCATTTTGAAAGCAAATATCTCAGGAAAAACTGGGCATTAGGTGGAATTAATTTCTAGTATGACTATTACCTCCAAAGCTAGCTGTAAAAGAATAGAAGTATCTGGCACAGAAGAAAAGGCTGAAAGTGTAACGTCTGCTGGGGTGAACAGCTGCAGGAGTAGGTATAAGGGAATGACCTACCATCATCACATACTTAGAGAAGGAAAGCTTAAGATGTCATGTAGCTGTGGTTGGAACTAGATGATCTTTAAGGTCCCTTCCAACCCAAACCATTCTATGAAAGGACAACTGGTAGAGCCTTTTGCCTGAATTGATAGCTAATTGCATGGGTAAAGATGATGCTTTATGTAGCAGTTTATGGCCTGTGAAGGAAACTGTAGTCCAGTTTATTAAACTATTACATTTTTTTCTTTTAAACATTTTAAGCTGAAAAACAGGCATCACTGTATTTACTGAAGCAAACTCACCCACAGCACAGGCTATTGATTACTGCTGTATTTAATTAGAATAATCGTATTTTTGTAATGGTCTGTTAGCACTCATTACTAAGAAATATGATACACCAATTTTACTAATGTCTCATAAAATATTTATAGTCTGTATTGATCAAGACGATCTCTGTTTCCAGTGGAAACTCAGATGAACGGCTGAGAAAATATTTCATATTTTACGAAGAGCTACTTTTGTTGAAATATTTTCCATGGACAGAACACATTCTCTTTCTGATTCCTTTTTCCTTCAGTAGGTCCTCTTTTTCCTGTTGCTCATCTTTTTCCTGCTTTCAGCAGACTCATGATTTCTATATGTATTTTCATAGGCCTTCACTTTCCAAGAGTTTAAAAATAGAAATAATTAATTCTTCCTTCCCCAGTGCTCAGGGGAAATAGCTTAAACTGTTCAGTGCTTTGCTGTTTTTTAACTAGCAGCTTGGGGTTTTTCTAATCAATTTGTATTGCTTTAAATCTACAAATCAATACTGACCTCTCAATGTGAAGTTGTGTGTACTGATAAAAAGAAAATCAACCTTACTTCAGAGAAAGGCATTAGGCTAGTATAAAGCACTTCTATACTGATACATAATTACATCCCTGTCGGGGAATTACATTGGAATAGTTTTCAAAATAATCTCCCAATAAACTACGTCTCTTTAGCAATATAATTACATGAATGCAACATGCACATGTTGAAAGCGTTTCATCAAGCTGCGTCGTGCCTGAGCGTGGAACTTAGCAAGGAGTCTGGAATATGAACTCTGTGCAGTACGTCACCTGATGAAATGTGATTTTTCTGTCAGCTCGCATGTTGCCTTTGAAGTTTTTTCTCAGTGGATTTTCATGTAAGTTCTGGTACTTGCATGGGCATACTTTTGGGGGGGGTTCTCCGAACCAGTGTTGTGTCATGTTTGCTTTTTACACACGGATAGGCACTCACATGACCTGTCCGCATTTAGATGTGCATATACGTACCCGCCGCGGTGACACACTGGGCTCAAGGACTCTGCACCCTACAGCAGTGAACGACGTATGCCAACAGCTGCTTATCGAGGCTCAAAATCACTCTGAGTTCTGTTCTTTAGTGGCATCTTGCCCCAGTGTACTGTGAGACAAAGTGGGGGTGTCAGTTTACTGCCCTCTCAATGTGCAGAAAAATAGAAATGTTTCATTTATAGGATTTTTGAAGCTGCCAGCATGAAAGGAAAAGGGCAATAAAGTGCAAAAGTGTCAGTGAACCATTTAGGATGCTTACATCTTTCTACAAGATGATAAATTATGTATTGTCTTCAGGTTTGTGCCAGACATCATCTATTAATATAATTTGCTACAGGAAAACACGTTTTCTACCCTGGTGCTGTCATGTGACCTCTCACACATGCGCACCCCTCAACTACTATTAAGGTACCACTTTTGCCTGGCTCTCATGGACAGAAATCTTTATCAACAAAGCTGGCTTTTGAAATATGAGTGATAAAATACTTGGGAGCTAAAATACATACCTGGGAAGTTGTAGACTTTCATTCCGTACACATGTGTGGCCCTGGAAGTTTTGCCTTGCAGGATTTGAAATCTTCTGAACTTGCTAGTCAGCTTTCAAACGGCACAATTCTATGATCTGAAGGGGCTGCTAAATTGAATACATGCATTTCATGTGTGCTAAATTCACCAAAATTATAAACGGAGAGCAACTTCTATGGCTACGTTAGGAAAATTCTTTACAAAAGTAGAAACCAGGTGAAACAGAAGAGTCTGTGGCTAGTAACGTTAAGCTTGCACAGTAAGGACACTAAGTTTTGTTGCTGTTACACAGTGTTTGAATGCTTGCAGGTGACCTTTGTTAAAAACAGATCAACAACGACTCTGCTAGCTACTGCCGTGTTCCTGTAGAAGTTAGCTACATCTCTGGCCATCACTTTGCTGCTGTCGTGTGGCAGTGCATGCCTCAGCTCTGCTTTTGATAGGGCAGAGGCTGTAAAATGCAATGGCAGAATATTCCTGGAGTGGAATGCCTTAGTGATATTTTAAAGGATCTTTCTCTAATGAAGATACTGATTTCAGAAATAATTTCTCCACCTGGACTCCCGCAGTTGGTCTAGGGTTTAAGCCATTCATAAAATCCTGAATCTCCTACTTTAAAACATCAGCTAATATCTGAGCAGAAACTTTAGCTCTTAAAACTCCTGTATTCGTTCATTTTGGTGCTCTGCCCCTTTCTGCAACCTTCAGAAAGCTCTTCAGATCCTAGCTGGAGAGCTACTGTTCCCGGAAAAAGGTGCACAGCAGCTTCCCAGGAAGCAGGCTCAGCGTTTCTAAGTGCTTGAGACAGTTCCCGGTCTGTTTTCAGTCTGGAAGGAGTTTCTTCGAGGCAGCTGCATACCAGCACGGGGAGGCTCAGCCTGCGGGTTCAGCGGAGGGAGATGTGCCCTGCGCTCGCGCCTTGACGTTTATGTGCGAGACAGGGAAATCACGAAGCTGGAGCGCGGGGGAACGTGCAGAAGCGATGTGTGAAGCGTGGCACAGGGGATAGCTGAGAATGCGGGCAGCATGGGGAACCCCGGAGCGGGAGACGCAGCTGCCGCCACCAGAGAGATGCGCGGCGAGGGAGGCGGGTCCCGTCCCCGCGCGGCTGCCGCGTAGGGGCTGAGCGTGGCCCGGCCCGCTGGCCCGGAGCCCGGGGAGGGAGGAGGAGGAGGCGACAGCTCCTCCCCGCTCTCCCTCCTCTCGCCCGGCAGCCGGGCTGCTGGCCACTCGCATGGGGCCGGGCGGTGCAGCGAGCCGGGTTCCCAGCTCAAGCCGACGGAGCCGGAGATGATGCTGGCGGTCGCCGCCCTGTGCGCCGCCGCCCTGGGCTGGGCTGCGGGGGCACGGCTGCGCAGCGGTAAGGCGGTACGCGGTAGCGGAACCTCCGCTTGCCCGGCTCCGCGGAGTTGGGGGCAGCGCTGGGGGTACCGGGCAACGCGGGGGACCGGGCACGGCGCTCGCAGCCCGGTCGGGTCTTGTCCCTTTCCAGCTCCCCAGCGGGAGCGGGCCCTGCCCTGGGGAGACCTCCGCATCCTCCGCGGAGGTGGGAGCACCCCGGGGTTCTGGTCGCGAAGGGGGCTTCGTTGTCCCGTGCAGGCAGTGAGAAGCCAGGAGGGGAATACAAGGAACCCTTTCGGCATGGTTAGAGCTACATATCCAATTGTCCTTTGTCACCTAAACTGTACTTGAAAGCTGTCAGTGAAGCGTAGACAGCAGTCAACCACCACGATTCTTTCCTTCGCTGAAAGCAGTGGCACATTTGGCTGATAAAACAGAGATTTTCTGTCAGTTAACAGGGGGAAAAAAAACCCATGGCAGTTTGTGACGCTCTTTCTAGACAGTTCCTGCAGGTTTTTAATAACCATGTGCTGTCTGTGTTTTTCTTATGTCTTTCACAATAGCAGTGGACATATCCCTCAGAAGAGGTAAGGGGGGTTTTGCCTTTATCGCCAAGCCTGCCTGAGCGTTATGTTACCGAGAGAAATAGAGGTGATGCAGTTTTAAATACTGCTTTTGCGGTACAGCCAGTCTGAATTTCTGTGTAAAAAGTTTGCAGACTCCGTGATTCTGAGTACTGAGCTGTTCAAAAACTCCAGTAGGAAAGGCGTTTAAATCCCTGCTCTTAGAGTGGCCATGCGGGAACACCTAAGGATAAAGAAAAGCCAGCATATATCCCATGGGGGGGGTGTATAATGACCTGTCCTGACATCCCGTTGGTTCCGAGTATATTACAAATGTGGCTGAGTGGTTTTCTTCTATAAAAACATGGTGTCTGCCGTGTGCCTGAAAAGAACTATTTACTGAGTAGAACACAACTGTTTATTTCCACTATTTAAATACTGGGACTCTTCTGCTGAGAAACATACACGTGCAGAATCTGAGGTTTATGTATCTTTCACTTTGATCTTTACTTCCCTTGTAATCAAAACAAGCTATGTGGCTTCATGCATGAGAAAGTCCTTGGCATAGGGTAGTCTGAAAACAGACATTGTTTACTTCCTGGGCAGTCAGGAACATCAGTGCAGAGCGGCGCTTACGGTTGGACTGTGTGAACACATCTTGATACGCTGCAGTATAAACTCCATGAAACTGTTATACCCCAGAAGATAAATTATCTTTGCTCGTGTAAGGGGATCTCTCATTTTAGCCATTAAAATCCCTTAAAAAGGAATTAAAAAAAAAAGCCTCCCTGAACCATTACAAAGGAACTCTTTTAAGAGATGGCACATAGCTTGCTCTGTGGCGTAGCGGTGTTTCCTTGCAGGGAACCCCTGAGGTACTCAAATCACAGAAAATTCACGAGGGAGATAAGAAGTGCAGGACATGAATAAACAGTGCTGTGCAGATCAACCTAAACTGTGATGTGCAGGAAGGAAAGCTTGGAGATGCCGTTTTCCGGTCCAGTAATACGGGAGGCTTTTACCCTGTGTTGTATTTTCCGTATAAACTGTCGTACGGAGCAAAACTCAACCAAACAGAAGTATTAGCATTCACTTGTGGTACTAACAGGCATAGTTTCTGTAACGGGTTTCTTCCAATTTCTGCAGGACAGACAGTTTGCCGGAGCGGAACACAGCGACCGTGCTACAAAATAGTTTATTTTCATGATGCCTCACGCAGGATCAGCTATGAAGAAGCACGCCTTGCCTGCAGAGCTGATGGCGGACACCTAGTCAGTATTGAAACAGAAGCAGAGCAAAGACTGATTGAAAAATTTATTGAGAGTCTCTTAGCTTCTGATGGAGATTTTTGGATAGGGCTTAGGAGGAAAAAGGAGGAGGTAGACAATAGTACAGAATGTCAGAACCTCTACTTCTGGTCGGATGGCAGCTCATCCAAGTTCCGGTAGGTACCCGTGAGTGAGAATGGGAAGCAGCCTAGTCTGGGACTGTCACCTGCCTCTAGCAATCAAAAAGAATTCTTTCAAAAGAATCAAGCACTGTTGTCCCAGCTGTCATCTGTGTTCCTTCTGCAGTCACTCCAGAGTGGTCGTATCTCCAGAGAGCGAGTCATCTTAGACAAATTACCCTCTCAAGACGCTGTTCTCTCTCTGTTGCTCTGTGTGAGACACTTAGAGTGTCTCATTTAAGCTAGATTGATAATTTTTGATTGCTAAAGGAGGTGGAAACACAAGTAATCTGGTCTTAAAAATCTCTGATTAGACATGTGCAAAACATGTGCTTTGCCCCGAAGGTTTCTGCACTTCAGATCCCCTGACGGTTGGTTCCCCATGTCGAGAGCAATGCGCCCTTCTCCTTCTACTTGCTGAGGGAATGGCATTATCTTCCTGACAGTAAAATTAGAGAGCTGCAGTATTTGTTGTAGACATGAAAAATTAAAATTGTCACAACATGTTAGATTTCTGCCTCCTTGTCTTAAGGCAAGTGCAATCACAGCATTTGCTGTAATGAAAATATAAAGGCAACAACATCTACAACCAATACAAGTTTGCTAGGGTTCTTTTCACTATTTTCACATGTCTGTTCAGCACAGAACCAAAGTGTGTTTAGCCTCAAAAGTTCTGCTAAATTATTATCTGATTTTAATCATGACTCACAGTTTTCTAGACAAAAGATATTTTTAGATCGAGGCCTGCAAGGTCTGACTTTCTGTGGTACAGAAGTAGAAAAGGTGCTGTAAATATTGTCAGGTTGACAAAAGCCTTTGGAACAAGATGCAAACTGTACAGTGAACTTGAGGTTCAAGAGAATTTTGCCTGGTGAATATTTACTATTGAACCTGTGGTTAAAGTAATTTTAAAACATCGAACTATACAATGTTCATTTATTATCCTGAGCGTCTTGCTGCATTTACAGCGATTGAATTTCATTAAATAACCCAAATGTTCTCAAATACGTTATGGCATCATGTCATACGTGTAACAATTCTGCCTTTGCATCCTTCGTACGTTGCACAGGTTATTGTCAACTTTATGCTTTGGGAACCCCTAAGAAATTTTAGCTGCTCTGTGCAGGAAATAAATAAAACAGGACTGCTTTTAGTACTGTTCAATGTATTAAAGTTCCTCCTGTGGTTCAGATACTGGGGGTACGTACTGGGAAGCTTAGCAAACCCGTTGCTGCTAAAAAACAGACATGGCTTTATTTGCTTTAATTGGTGACACACAGCTTGCGTATGCTAAATGGGGAAGCCAAGGGAAAGATCATGTCTGTGTCGGGAAGGGGGAACAGCAGTAGGAGAGGAAGGAAGTGAGGGAGGAATACAGCACTGTTATGACTGAAAAATTACTGCTTTAACATATGTGGGGTTTTTCCCATGGTGAATGCCTGGGTGTATCTGGAATTATTTATATGGTATGGATCAGCTTTCAGAAAGCGCTTAGCCTGCAGACCACTGCTGGTTCCAAAATCAGCGGGTATTGAACATTTTTCAAGATCGGGACACAGTCTTAGAAGTGTTTCTCTGAGATGCATAAAACGCCGCTTCAGTAATGACTGTACGATAGAGCGCGAAGCAGTGAAGCCTACTTCCTGTGTACCGCTGGGAAAGGCACACACAGTGCCTTTCCAGTGGTGAAAAGTATTAAAACAAAAATATCCACAGGACAGGGTTTTGTCATGTTACTGTTTTTCTAGACAGAGAAAAACAGATCTTGCTTTAAATTTTCCATTTTCCTATTAAACGGGTGTCAGAATTTTGCAGGCATTGGGCACTGAGGCCAGAAAGCAAAAATAATTTTGCTAGATGATTTTGTACAGGTCTAAAATGTGATTCTGTCCTCTGTGGTGCCATGTACGCTGTATTCTCATCTGAGCATCCGCAGTACCATGGGAAGTGACATCAAGTCTTACGTGCTGTGTTTGCTGTATTTTTCCTAGGAAATGGTATGTGGATGAGCCATCCTGTGGGAGTGAAATCTGTGTTGTGATGTACCACCAGCCATCTGCCCCACCAGGTGTCGGAGGTCCTTACATGTTTCAATGGAATGATGACAGATGCAACATGAAAAATAACTTCATTTGCAAATACTCTCTCGGTAATGAGTAATTCTGTAGTTGTAAAAACCAACCTGCTCCAAAAGGAGGTATGAGGAGGTTGCAGTAACACATAGGGAAGCCCTTTCTTAGCTGCACTGAAAAGATCTGGTGGGAGGCAGATCTCTACACTTACGCAAGTCCTGGGGAAAACAATCTCAGTATCTAATAACTGTAGCTACTTGCCTTGGGACTTACATTGTCAGAGGATTTTTGTAAAGTATTTGAGATCTCAAAGGGGGCTTGAGGGAGAGAGAACACTGCAGAAGGGTGCTCAGTTTATTCATTATAAAATGCTCATTTATACTGACTGTATTCAGTACACTTGGTCCCCTTACTCCAGCTTACGAGGAAATTGTGCCTATCTCTTTTCTTTTAGAGAAGCCAACAGATGTTTCAATAGAGAATTCGCAAAGAGGTAAGTTACAGATACTTGTTTGGGGATTTTTTAAAATTATATTCTAACTTTCAGCAGAAATACTCTGTTCCATTCATTGTCCAAGACACTCCCAGACTGAAAACTTACTGAGCAAGAAGCTTCCCTGCAGTTTGCACTTGTGCTGTTCTAGAACCCATTCCGCAGGAACACGGTCCAGCTGCTGTTGATGCAGTGTCTGGGACCACTGGTCATGCTGCTGCAGAAATCTGAGCAAAAGAGTACCAGTACACCTCAAACATCTCTGCAGCTGGTAGTCTCTGCAATCTCCTCTCACCCTCACTTTTTCTGATTCTTAAACTCTTTCAAATAAGATCTGCAATATTAAGCCGCTGCTTTCCAGGTGCTGCGACAGAGCCTGTGAACCCAGTATTCCCAGAAGAACGCCGCAAGAAAGATGTTAATGTAACAGCTGTGGGAGCCAAAGGTACGTTGTGCATTCCAGAGCTGACCTGTTGTCTCTCGCGGTGCGGGCACGCATTTCTCACGTGTGGCTGTACGTCTGACTCTCCGTGTCGGAGACTGAATTTAGACAACTGCATCTGAAATAAACCACCTTCCCTCATCTTTTCCAGAACAAACCTAAACTGATTGCTTTGGCTACCAAAATGTAAATCTAAAGCTGTACAAAGTATTTTGGGTCTGGAAAAGGTACTTTTAGTTTATTAAATCACTTTTAAATGTCTAAATCGCTAATGTTTTGTTAGTAAGCCTGTTACTCACTATGAAAAACTTTCAATTTCTTCTTGCCACGCTGATTTTCCCCCTACAAATTCATAGGTCATAAAAGACACTTTGATCTCTGAAATCTTTTGGCTGGGGGTGTCTTAGTTTTTAAATGACAGCGTATCTCATTAACGTGCATTACCATTGCCACTTCACAGCGAGACAGTGAGGCTTGTTGCTTCCTCATCTTGAAGATTTGGGCTCATTTAAGGTGCTTAACTAGATGGTCAGTCTCTGTTAGACTTGCTGCCGTTGAGCAGAAGTAGATGCTGCTAGATGATGAACAAGACTAGAAGCCCGCTGAGGTGTGATGATGCTGGCCTTTGCAACTGTTGGTTTTTCTGTGCATGTCAGATGCTACTGGAAGTGAATAAAAGCTGGAATCTAATCTTTACTCCTAGAACCTGTTCAGAGTCTTGCCTACATCCTTATTCCCAGCATTCCTGTGCTACTTCTCCTGACGGTTGTTACAGCCATCTTCTGGTTTTGGCTTTTTGCAAAGAGGTAAATGACATTTTTGTATAACACATGAACCTGTGGTATCTTGTCAGGCAATCATTTTACAGCTAGCCTCAGGATCCTGTAAGGTGCTCTGGAGAGGACTGCGTTCAGCCAAATAAACATCTAAGAAGTGGCGTGGATGCTCCAGGCTGAGTTACTCGTGAAGTAAAATTTTAAATAAATCACATGCTGCCATTTTATGAAGTTCACAGACACGTAGTAGTTAGGTAATAGTGTGAAATAAGATGAGGATTTTGAAGTGCTGGCATTTAAGCTTTCTTATTAAAAAACTGAATTACCAGAAGGTCCCCTTCAAAAGTGAGAAACACATTAATAGAAATAAAAGAGTATACGTTTGGAACAAATAGCATTTACCGATTTCCTCTCTTTGCTTTCCCTGTGTGTACAGTACCTCTGGTGGGGATGTTGGCTGTGGTTTTGTGTCGAGTTTTGCTGCATCTCAGCCAGCAGCAAGGCGCAAGGGTACCTCAGCGTGTCCTGCAGTGGGCTGCCCCAGGTGCGCAGCCTGCTGCCACACACCTGGAGCAGCACGGAATAACAAATATCATCCCGAGTCCTGGCTCCAAGTGTCAGCTTTCCTCAAGGGTTATCATTAAATTGCTATGAGTGGTGTGGTATTGCTTTGTATTAACTGCTGGAAAAAAGCATATTGTGACTTGTCCTCTTTCCTCCATCCCTAAGGAGACAGGAGCGAAGAGATACAAGCCTGAAGGAGGAAGATGCATGGCTGTCCAACCTCAGGAGGAACAGTCCCAATCTGGACATTTACAAAGTGATCAAGAAGCAATCAGAAGCAGATCTGGCTGGAACCAGGCCTGACACTAAGAATTCTTCCTTCCACAGACAGGAAGACAAGGTGCTTGACAGCCTCTCAAGGGACTACGATGACGCGGCAATGAATACATCAACAAGTGGCTTTGTGACATTGGCCAGTACTGAAAGTGGCTTTGTGACCAACGATATCTATGAGCTGTGTGGAGATCGTGTGGGGAGGAGCAAGGAATCAGCCTGGGTGGAGAATGAGATTTATGGATATTAAGGAAATGGACCAAAAAAGCCTGGAATACAGATGACAGTGAATATCAATGCAAGTTAACCTGCCCACCCTATACACTCATTTTAATAATAGTCTGTGTGATGTTTATCCTGGTTTTGCATTGTTGCTATATTCTTCTCTTTTTTGAGAGACTATGGATTTTTAAAGATCCAAACTGAAAAGAATGTAGTTCTTTTTCTTTGCATCGAGCCCCCTTTTGCCCCAGGAATGGCTTCTTAACAGTCTTGATTGGTTGGTTGGGGGGGGGGGCGGGGGCTTGATACTCCAAAGATAAGTCATTGAAACTAAAGGACTATCCAAAATCCCTATTTATTTAACTGACTTACACATTGTTAAAGGTGTTGCAAGTCACCAGTCAGTCACTGGTCACACTTGGTTTCTCATAGGTGTCGCAAAGAAAGCTGCCGTGGTTGTAGGTTGAGCGTTGTTTCCACGTCAGCCCTTATCCCAGCTGTGTTGGCCTCTCTCTACATCTGCCTGTGACAGTAACACTTCACAAGGAGAGCAGTGTGGTTTCTGCTGCTTTCCCTCTCTCCTAGTTCCTACTGCCAAGGCAGTGCGAGTTCCAGCACGTAACTAAGCGTTACGTACACCCTTGGGTTGGCTTCAAGAATCGCAGTAGGTGCTTTGGTGTCATAAGGCTGCGCTCCCTCACTTATCCTCTGGCAAAAGGAATTGCAAAGCAAGGAAAAAGGGACTTCTCTGCAATGCTGAAGGAAGGGAATGGGGCACTCCAAAGCATTCAGATTGGTCTCAGGAATTAGAGCAGCCTGGTTAGCTGTCTGGAGATGTGTTAATTTGACCTAAATGACAAATGGAGTACCAATTCCTTTCTTGTAGAAGGAATATCCAGTTGCAGTTTAATTCTAGATCTTTTACCTCCTTGAGCCTGTGACATGGGCTAAATTCCATGAAGACTGACATGCCGATAGACATGGAATTTATTAAAAGGTAGGTGAACGTAAAGAATTGGGTTAAAACCAGCATTTTGACAGGAAAACTAAAGTATCAGGCTAATCAGGTATAAGAAATTGTGTTGTCTATGTACAGTGGCTTCACATATTCCAGTACACAGATAACATCAGTATTAAGGTGAGGTACTGAGGATAGTTAATGTAATTTCCTCTCTGACAGTGTGAGGGAACATCACCTTTACCATAGTTTTAAGGTGTCATTTTTAAGCCAATATTAGATACCTCTTGTCTTCCTGCACCTTTGGAGGAGTAGAAATGAGTAGCAGCAGGCATAGCAACGGCCACACAACTGAATATAAATTCAGGTGAAATGAGAATTGTCCTGTCAGTTTGGGGGAACAAGCAAGATATGAAGCAACACCATTTGCCTCCAAGAATTCATGGTCTGCAGCTCACCGCTTAACTTCTAAGGGAGAGGGACAAGAGGCAATCCTTCACATTGAGGTTTTTTTTCAGATCATTCTCTCCATTTCTCTGTTATTGGCAGCACATTCAATAAAGTTACTAAGGAGCTAGGAGAAATCAAGTATGGGTTTGCCATAGGAGTGGCAAAAACCACTGGTGGTATGAAGGACCTGTCTGCAGAAGCAACTTTGGGATGGAGTTTTATCCTCTCTAAGGTGTATAAGGAGACAGAGCAGGGTAACTGGATAGTCTAAGAGTCGCACTGAGTTTAATTTCTCTCTTATGAACATAGAATGTAGTTATTTTAGCCAACTGTACATAAATATGAGCTTTCTGGTGTAGGGAGATAAAACCAGCTGCGATTAACTATCTCAAGATAAACTGAGTTAAACTTGGTCACTGGTAATGTTATTGGTATGTTTTAAAGCCTTTTGAAGCACACTGTAAGAGATTAAAGAGATTACTTCTATCACAAGAATAAGGACTATATATTGGAAAAGAGAGAAGGATGTTCCCATGCCTTGTGTATAGCAAGTCATCTTTTTACTTATTCAGTTGGATCATGTTTGACCTTTTCACAAGGCAAATAAAAATACTAAATGTCTGTTCATCTATCTGTTCATGCATATATATAAAAAAAAAGAAAAAACAAGTTTTGCCATTCTGTATTGGTTTTCGTTTTATCAACTTTTCAACACAGCTTTTGTTCATAGATCTCAGTCAAGCACAAGACCTCTGAACACAGGACTACTTACTGCAGTAAGACAAGAACTACTGATCACTGAAATTAGTCCTCAGTGTTATGATTTAAACAGCCAAGGGAAGTTTGTAAGCTTTATAGCCCTGTCTAGACCTCTCAAATCCTTAGTTCAGAGTTACTTTGTAGAGTCTTAAGCAATCTTGAAGATTGCCATGTAACCTGGTCATTTCTCAGCCAAACACCCCTGTTTAATAGCCTGCAGTATTGTGGCAAGGAAAGGTTTCTGTTCATCTCCTTTCCCTGGTTGAACGTTTCACCAAGAACATTTTTTTAGAACACCTTGTGTATACTATGATGGACAGAAATGTGATGTGGTGGTAAAATGCCAGTCTTCCGCTGGATGAGATTTGCCTGAAGGCATGCAGGCGGTACTGCAGAGCTAAATGAAAGGTATAGGTTGTGGCAATCAGGCACTCCAAAATGTCTACTGAAGCCAGGACTCTTCAGCATACATTGTTAAAATCAGAGAACTACGTCAGTTTTGTCTGGCTTTACAGTAGGAAATTCCAGGGATTTGCTAAAGACTTGGTTTTGGATCCATCTGGGTTTTAGGTTGGGATTTGTTTTTCTTTGATCAGAGCAAGCAATGACCCAGCAAATAAAGCATGGAATTTAGGCAGGAACACTAATATAACTCACCTGTTGGTCTGCAGGTGAGTATTTCCAGCTCCAGGAGAGCAAGGGTTTGCTGCCAAACACATCTGCCTACAAAGCATCTGAAATTAATTTAGTTCTTGACAGAGTTTCCTAAAAGTATGCTCTTCTCCATTGTATGGAAAGAAAGAAATAGGAAAAGGAAGCAAAACCCATTTGCCTAAGCCACCAGGAAACAAAGATGTGCCAAAGGATTGGGCAGAAGGTATTTTATGTGGGACTAAAACAACAACAGAAACGAGTGCATGATGTGGCCATGAGTGTGCTCTGCCAATGTAAACATGGAGGAAGACGTTTCTGGGTCTGTGTGCTATTGCTGTCTCCTACAAACATGGAAATAGTTTGGTCGGTTGCCACAGCTGCTTCTCTCACTTCCTGAACGTTATTGGTGAGCTCGATGTGCACCATGGCTCTGTCCTGCGTATCTGCAGGATCACAGAGCGCCTGCCAGTCTCACCCTGCTCCTCTAGCACACAGCAGTGTGAGATGAAGCCTTGAAAGAAGTAATCCCTTAAAGAAAACCCCAAAATTCTACCTGTTCTGAAAACGACACCCAGTTAGCAACCGTTTCTCCTGAAAAGCAAAATCCTGGTTTAGGACAGTAATCGTTGCTGGGCGCTGGGGTTTCTAATGCGGTAATTAGTGTTCTTTACTCAAGCAATCGTGTTGATCCACTTGTGTATCTTTGATCTCTCTTTTCTTTCCTTTTGGCAGGCACTAAGTATCTTTCAGGCATTGAAAAACAGGAAACGAGAGGAAAAAGCTCCAGCTAGGTGTAGGAGCTGACGTGTGTAAACATGTCAAGCCTTATTCTATATGTCATTTAGTAATTTTTTTATACTTCATTTTCCTTGTCTCCGTTACACAGCTGCCGTACGATGTACATTGACCACAAGAGGGCATGTGTGCTCCACACTTTGTCATTCAGCCGACTGGAAAACGGCCTGCGAGCATCTCCGTCCCGGCGTTTGTGAGAGGCACTTGGATCACTCTCCCCGAAGCATCCCAAAAGCCATCAATGGCCGTTAAGGACCGCTCTACAAAGAATGGTTTTGTGACTGCAGTTCCTCTAGCAGCGTTACTGGGAAATGGTTTTCGTAACCTGAACTTTCAGGCCAAAAATGGCATTGCGGCGTGCAGCGCAGGAAGGGTTCTGCCAACGTTCTGTACTGCGAAAACACCAGGCTTACTGATTTTGCAAGTCTGCTGAGCTTTACATGGATAAAAGTGGGCAGGAAGCAAATATTTTTGTTTATAATCAAGTGACTGAGAATGAAAATTAGGCAATATTTTGCACAATGTAGAAAAAGTTGTTTTTAACACACCGAACTGGCATCATGCTGAGAATTAGTCTGGCCAGGGCTTCAGATTTCTGGAAAAAAATGAAGCATGCTATAGGGTGAAACAGGAGTGAAATCTCACAAGTAGCAGCTCGGGATGACACCGTTTTCTATTCAAGTAGGATTATGGTAAGCTTATTCGTGCACCTATCAATCATTCAAAAGGGCGGCTGTCTGACTAACTCAAGTCATCAGTTAGTCATTGCCAGAACTTCTTAAGGGGATAAATAGAACAGCACAGTTATTACCCACAGCAGTCTAAGTCAGCAGTGTCATCTCAAAATGTCATTCCTTAGTGGGATCTAATGAACTCCAAGTGCAGCGAAGAACAAGCATTAACTTTTCATAGAGGTCTTCACTTCCCTTTGCAGAACAGTCATTGCTGTTTGACATGTAACAAATGTAACCCACTTTCCACAAGTCTGGGGCAGTTTTAAGTGCAAGATGATCATAGAATCACAGAACGGTTTGGGTTGGAAGGGACCTTAAAGCCCATCTAGTTCCAATCCCCTGCCATGGGCAGGGACACCCTCTACTAGCCCAGGGTGCTCCAAGCCTCATCCAGCCTGGCCTTGGACACTTCCAGGGATGGGGCACCCACAGCTTCTCTGGGCAACCTGTCCCAGTGCTCCCCACCCTCTTCTGGAAGAATTTCTTCCTCATATCTAATCCAAATCTCCCCGCTTTCAAGTTAAACCCATTACCCCTTGTTCTGTCGCCACAGGCCCTTGTAAAAAGTCCCCCTTCATCTTTCCTGTAGGCCCCTTCAGGTATTGGAAAGCTGCTATAAGGTCTCCCTGGAGCCTTTTCTTCTCCAGGCTGACCAAGATGTGTATACAAAGAGAAAGCAAGACACATAAGTTTGTTTCCTGATTCTTACATTCGCTTTTTGTGACCACGCTCTGTTTTCAGCTGTGTTTGCATCCACTGCACTCTGTGTTCATAAAAGGTTTGTGACTGTTGCTGAACGTGCAGCTGATTCAACAGACACGTGTGTTCTTGTACCGTCAGCTTTTGGATATGCCTTGTTTAGTCAGTAGAACCGAGCAAAGCTTCCAGGGGTGAGTCCTGGTATCCAAATGTCAGAAGGTACCAGTCCTCCTGCGTGAGATGGTCAGGGGCAAGGAAGCGATCAGAGAAGGACAAGCAGGAACTGGGAGAGGAAAGATTGCTGCAGTTGAAAGGAGCGTGGCATTTTTGAAATGTAAGCAAGCTAAAGTCTAAGCGCAAACATAAAGCAAAGTAGGTGAGTTTACAAGTTGAAAGGAAATTTAGCATAAAAGTCCTTAACTTTTTTCACAATTACATTGGCAACTCTGCAGGAACTCTAACCATTTTATGTCGAAGGGCCTAACAAAGCTTCCAGATCTGTCTTTCCAGGAGTGTAGGAATTAAGAATAGAGCAGAACAGAACAGAATATTTCAGTTGGAAGGGAAACACAAGAAACATCTAGTCCAACTGCCTGACCATTTCAGGGCTAAAAGTAAAACCACGTTACTGAGCACATTATCCAAATGCCTCCTAAACACTGCCAGGCCTGGGGCTTCCATCAATCTCTCTAAGTTCCAGGGTTTGACCACACTCTCAGTACAGAAATGCTTCCTAATGTCCTGGTTAAACCTCCCCGGCACAGCTTGGAGCCATTCCCATGCAGGCAGTCCATGGATCCCAAGGAGAAGAGATCAGCACCTACCTCTCTGCTTCCCCTCCTCAGGCAGCTCCTAGAGAGCCATGAAGTCGCCCCTCAGCCTCCTTTTTCTCCACACCAGTCAAGCCCGAAGTCCTTAGCAGCCACTCCTCACAGGATATTCCTTCCAGCTCCCTGGCCAGCATCGTGGCCTCCTCTGGACACCTTCGCATCCTTCTTCGACGGCGGGGCCCAGAACTGCACACAGCGCTCGAGGTGAGTGTTGCATATCGGGATTTTCGGGAGGTTGATGTACTAAGAAAGAGAATCTTTCTGATCTGGAATGACTTGGCCCACTGGAAACGCTGCTCATCGCCAGAGAGAGGGTGTTTCTGTCAGGAAACAACTCCTAGTACCCAGGGTCTGTGATCCCGGTCCAGCAGCCCAAGCTCTTACTGCACCCTTGGGGCCACGGAGACCCTGATTCAGGGCTGCGGACACACCTGGGCATCACTCCTGTTTTCTCCGAGGTGACCTCAGCCCCTCTCCAATAGCTGAGCGAGCAGGTGCGAGGGTCAACAGAGAGCACGAGGGGGAGCTTTCCCCTGCGCGGGGGGCGCCTACACGGCAGCGCCACGGGGAAAGGGGGAGGGAAGCCCGGGCGGGCGCCCCGCCGCCGTGACCGCGGTTGCCATGGCGAAGCTCCGCCCCCGCTGACGCGCGCTGTGACGCGCGGTTGGTGGAGGAGGGCGGAGGGGGCGGGGCGGCGCGGCTCCAGGGCGCCGCAGGCAGACTCGAGCCGCCGCTCGCGCCGGAGCCGCCGCCGCCGCCCCCCGCGCCCAGCATGGTAATGGCCGAGCCCCGGCGGCCTCCCCCGCTGCTGCCCCGCGGGCTCGGCCCCGTCCGCGTCGGTTTCTACGACATCGAGGGCACGTTGGGCAAAGGCAACTTCGCCGTGGTCAAGCTGGCGCGGCACCGCATCACGCGCAGCGAGGTGAGGCGAGACGGCGGTGGCGGGGGCCGCGGTCGCCGTCGCTTCCCGCCCCCCCCTCCTTCCCTGCCCCGGCCTAGCCCGCCGGGCTCCTCCCGCCGACCCTGGGCCGCTCCCGGCCGGGTGTCGAGCGGCGGGACTCGGGTGCTCTGGGGGCGGCGCCCGCCGGGGGTCTGGGCCGTGGGGGCTGCGCTCGGCGGGCCGCGGCTGGCGGGGGGGGGTGGGTTACGGGGCCGCGCTCCGGGCTGTGGAGCGAGCGGTTGGCCTTCGGGGCTGGGGTTTGCCGGGGGGTGGCCCGGGTGGCTCGGCGGGGGCGCGCAGCGGCGCCCTTGCAGGCTGCCTGCTCCTTTTGTCCCTTCCAGCGCCCCTGTAAACGCTGGGGGGGGGGGGGGGCACGTGTTATTTGCTTGAGGTGTTGGGCTGCGGGCAGGCTTTGGAGCAGGAGCCCTGGCCGCCGTTCTTGTTTGTTTTCTTGCTTTCATCTTCCTGGCAAGGGCAGCGGTAATACCGCCCGGCGTGGCCGTGGCGGGGTGCTCGGGCCACGGGCGGTGTGTCGCTGTCACAGTAAGGATGCTCGCCTTGGGAGGGTGCAGGGGGCGAGCAGCGCTTGGCTCGGTTCCTGAGCGCAGCCATCAGGGAGTGATAACTTTCTGTTAATAGGGAAGGTTCCAACCTTGTCTTGCGCCTGCTCTCACGTCCTGCGTGTTTTACGGTTTCCTGACCTGGCAGATGAGCATTCCTTCTACCTCGGTGATCTGTTTTGGCAAAGGAACTTTTCCATGAGCGTCCCCTGAATTTTTCAGTACATCATCCTGCCAGTTAACCAAATTCAACCGGTTTCAGTCTCTTTGTTTAACCGTCCCATGCGTGTGTGTCCTTCACCTACGTTAGCCACTAATTACTAAGCTGTAGATTAATATTTTATGTTTTACCTAAAATCAAAATAACCGTAAGTCGGCGTGAACAAAACGTAGTCGTGTTCACTTTTTAAAAACAGGTATCTGGTGAGAGTAATGGCTATGAAAGATCAGCTTCCTCTTATATTTTCTGTGGTAGTTTTAGTCGCTACACCTAGAGGTAAGCTTTTTGTAAGGCTCTGTTACGGTTGTTTTCATTGTTCGCTGAAGCTTACTGTGCTGCTCGGTGCCAGACACAGGTAAATAAAATATTGTACGAAGTACAAGGTAAAAAAGTTAAAATACCTGCAACTATTCAGTTAGTGTGGTCTTGTGTGGTAAAATCATTCCTTACAGGCATGAAAAATGCCCTTAGTTTGGACTTAAGGAAAACAAACCTGCAGTGCTAACACTGTTCTGGCCCTGCAGTGATAGATGAGCTTTGCACCCCCAAGCATTAAGAGTATTTTCTCTTACTGTTTTAATTCCTAAGTTTCCTAACAAACCATTAAGGATGTTTTAAATCCTTCCTTGCTATTTCTGAAGCGCCGAGCAGAGACCCTGCAATGGTACGGTTCTGTTCCCAAGTTTGATGCCGCATGCCAAACTTCTACGTGCTTCGTGTGAGGGTAGTTGTCGTTCACCTTCTAGGTCTCGTTTCTTTGGCAGACGTTGTGATGGGGATGAAAACTTCAATCGTTTGTCATTTTAGAAAGCATGTTTGTCTCGTATTGTTAGAGGCGACAGGAAACTTGGAGCTCCGCAGCTCTGGTGTGACTTTTCCATCTGCATCCTAAGAAATCACTGAATTCCAGTGTATTCTAATAGTCTTGATTTTTTTTTTTTTTTTTAACCGGCTTTCCTTTTCTGGGGAGCCTTGTGTTCAGTCTGAAGCCTTTTCATCTTCTCCATGGTTTTTACAGCAGACTTGCCTGTGTTGGAGATTTGTGTCAAGGTCTTTCATTTTTCAGTACAGCCACACTGACTTTCTGCAGTGAGAGATGTAGGAATGTTTATCTGTAACTCAACTGCCCGTTGGTTGCTGGAAATACTGTTGTGGCCTTTGGGGAAGGGGAACCTTACTGAGAGCACTTCTAGTGATGTAACTAGCCCAGTCCTACTTTGAAAAAGCACTTCAGGTTTGGACCACCGCACTTGGTGTCCTGTTCACTGTGCACACAGATTGCGAGTCCTGCTTTATCACTGTTTCGAGGTGGAAGGCTGTTCCTCTTTCAGGCTTGTTCTAAACTGTTGCTTAAATTTCTTAAGTTGCTAATTTCTCGCCTTCATCCGTGCCTTTATTAAACTTCCAGCAGAAGAGTATTCAGCTTACTGCGTGCTGCGAAGGCTGTACCTGTGTACCCTCACGTCTGTACCGCGGGAGGATCTTTGCTGTGTTGCTGTTGAGACTTGCTCAGAAAGCCCTTTTGAAAAGGACTATTTCCTGGTCTGAGTTTGTCTTGAATCTCCTTACTGGAACCCTTTAAATTCAGAACCTGTTTGTTGTTGGACTTTTTTAGCCTGGGTACTTTATACGTTAAAGCTGTATAAAATAAAAATTCAAAAATATGTGCCTGGGTTGGTTTTTTTTACATAACTCTGACTAGCCAATAATTGCAAACTTAAGAAAGGTGGGAATTTATTACCTTGACAGGTCAGCACGTACAGATTATGTACAGAATCCATCCTTTTAATGGACAATCTACATATATGAAAACGGCAGAGCTGCCATAAACTGTTGGTATAGGTGAAAATAAGATGGGACCAGACATAAAGCAGGCGATACACGTATGACAGGGTAGTAGATGGTGTATGCCAACTCAGAAATCCTTACTCGACTCCTGTATGAGTGCCACACTAAAACTGCATGACCAACAGCAGCGTGAAAATGAACAAAAATGCTGGGATTGATGTTTTTGTAGTAAGAGAGGTAACGTGTGAGCCTAATGACCGTCCGTATAGGGTGCCCCAGAGGGTGCAACGTGGTGGGATGTGACCTTTGCTTTGCTGCTTGTTTGTTTGTTTGTTGCCATTTAACTTAATGACATGTGCTTTTCTGCCATGCTAATTTATCCTGCTGCCGAGAAATCCTGTGATCTCGGGGTAACTTTTGTTAATGAGGCATGCACAGATAAAGCCAAACTTTTCCTCAGAGACCGAGAGAAGTAATCGGAAGCATGAAGATTAACGAGATGGGTATTTGCTTCTAGTGAATTATGATGACTTGTGAACTAATGAACAGTAGTGAACAGCACTTGGAACAGATGAAGGTACTGCTTGGAAAAAGCAATGCGCTTTAAGGATGAAGGAGAGCCTTTGTGAATAGGCCGTGTGAAACTCAACGTTCCCCACCCACCCCAGAAACGCTGTAACTAATACCCTCTACGGGTTAGTCATTGGCAGAACACTGCTCCTCAGATGAAAATGAAACCCTTCCAACTAGTATGTCCTCATGGTTCACAGTTAAACTTTCAGCTGTCTCGATGTTACAGGTGGTTTGCCCTTCTCTCTGAAAATCACTAGCTTCTGCTACAAGATGTGGTGGTAGTTTAGATGCCGGATCCAGGGTGCTCAGGTATGTGTATAAGGGAATGATACAAGGGGAGACAGCAGCTCCCTGTGATACACAGCCTGTGTTAGTGGAGTTAGTGGGAAAGTGACAGTATTGCAAAAAAACCCCAAGCTCAGGGTGCTGATTTCACTGTTGGAGGCTGTGGGTTCTCCAGAGCTGTGGCACGGAGGAGAGGAGGAACGCATCTGGAGGCAGAGTGGGAGCTCGCAGGTAGATGAGGTTGAGCATAATGTGCTACGCCCTGAGGGAGTTAATGCTTCTATAAATCCACGATAGCCACTTTGCTGTTGCAAATTGGAGCTGCTCCAGAGTGCAGGAAGTTGTGTGTGTTAATGTTAACGCAGTTTATGTTTTACAGCGTATTGGGTTAACAGCTGAAATCAGAAAATGGAAAGCTGGAGTAGGTGACAGATAGAAGAGCTTTAATCTTTTGGACAAGCACTTCACCTTCACTGCTTGATAGTTTTGGTTCGTGGATGTCAGATGAGGGCTGAGCAAACTCCAGGTGTCTGGGCCTCTAGTAAAAGAGCAAAGGACATGTGTGCTATTCCTACTATATTTAAATTAAAAGAAATCCTGAACCTTGCAAAGATATTTTTGAATACAAGTCTTTAAGCAGCAAATGCTGGTGGTAGAGGAAGATAAGGGAAGGAACAGGATTCCCTCTTTCGGTCATCTGATGTGTGTACTGTGTATTGGTGTTTGGTAGGGATTTTCTGGTTGTTTGTCTTTCATTTTCCTTAGGAGAAGTGATAACTATTAAAAAAAAAAAAAAAAGCCGAAACTAGATTTGCAAGCTTGTGTTCCTTGTCCTTAATTTGGGATGTGCAAATTCAGAGTCAGTTTGCTTGTGTTGTGACAATGACTGACCTTACTAGAGAAACAGAATTAATTTCTGCCTGCAGTCAGTTTCTCTGCAGGGTCTTCAGAAGACTGAAGTCATGTTCCAGTATCTCTGCAAGATGTCAGTGAGCTGTACGTTCAGGAACAAAACCCGGTTCAGACAGGAAACTGCTCCCCATCTTGAAGCAGCTTCTCCACCTCTTGAGAATTACTTCCCCTTTTCCTGTCATCATGACACAGCTGAGATGATGGATAAAAGTGAGCTGTTGCTGTTGAACGCGCTGTTCCTTCTATCACCGTTACGAAGCGCTTGCTGGAAACATTTCCAAGTGGTTTTTCCCTACGTCTTCTGTGGCCCTGGCAAGATGCACGCAAACCCAACATTCAGAGTAGACCGGGATAGCTAATCTGCGTTTGAGTGTAGAAGCAGTGGTGCCAGCTGCTGGTACGCTGCTCCTAGAGAACCCTGCCGCTGTATACACCTATGTAATACACACACTGAGTGTTGTTCAAGGATTGCCAATAGCATCTTTGCCTTCACGTAAGCACATGCTTCTGTGCTTTGTGTTCAAAAGCAGCTGCTTACTAGTGCCACGCTACATCAAACCATATTTTGCCTTAGAATGTGGAGTTACGTGGTGGGTGTTTTAAACTAAAACCTTATTTAACCTGGAAATATAGCTTGTTCTTCGTTAGTTTGCATCTCTTCCTCTTGCTTTTTCAAATAATTAGTAGAGAGCCGTGCTTAGAATTAATTCAGATATCTAACAGACTGAACTAATGTGGTTACACTCCACACACTTGTATGAATATCTTAGTGATAGCTGTCAGTGATCTAGCTAAAAGATGTCATTTGTCTTTTTTCTGAACAGATTACAGATGAGCAGCACAAAAGGCATCTCTCAACATGATGACAGAGGTAGCCGGTAGCCTGCAGAGACAGTGGCTCATTCTGTAGGGCTCCGAAACAATTTGTTTTCCAACATTTGCAGAGTCACAGCAAACATTTTTCTAGCCCCATAGCTGCCTGCAGGAGTTCAGTATTAACTGACTTAATAAAGAATGTTTTATTAATGCTGTCATTATTATCTGCCTATATCTGCATCTATTTGTATCTGATTTGTAGCCATACTTCCCAAATTTATAGGACCCATTCTTCTTTCATTAATGCTTTTAAATGCTTCTTTCCTCTAATGAAATTTCATTGGCTGTTGCTCAGGAAGTAAGATCTGTTCAAGGATTTTCATCATGCAAAGATGAAAAATGTCTTCTGCACATGTTTTTTAAAATGTAAAATTACCTTTTACTAATGGAACTGTTTATGTAGTTGCATAGTCTTATTAACTTTGGAAAACATAAAACTTCGGTAGGCACTGGTTATTAAGAAATTAAAGTGGAAATGAAGTATTTAATCTTTAACTCATTTGTTGTCCCTGAGTTTTATCCATTTCCCTGGAAAAAACTATATACTTTTGTTATCCAGGAACACCAAGTGAATTTTCTTTTTGAACTCTTTGTGAATGTTAGAATAATGCTTTATCTCTGGAGAAAGTTGGCAACACACTTGTAGGTAGGCTTGGAAGTGGTAATGGGCTATATTTGAAATATAAGGAATACCCAAAATTTAAGAGGAAACTGTGGAAGTGCCCAAGTACACTGGAGAGAAAACCCCACCAAGAGTCAGTGCATTTGTAGAGCTGGGTATTTACACTGGGATAGGGTGATGGGAGTCAAGTTTCATTGGAAAAAGTAGCACTAGCAAGCCACACAGTTGCAGAATTTGCCCCTTCACCACCAGGAGGGGGTGAGAAGCTTGGAAGATGGAAAGGTCAATATTTGTGCTAATCGAGCTGATGATGGTGTGATGGATAGATAACGGTTTGGCATCAGCCCCAGAGGGTGGGCTGCTGTTGGGTTTTTCAGTTGTAGGGTGTTTATGGGGTGTTCTTTGGTTGTTTGACTTATTTTTTCCTTAATTTCCATTTGTGCAAACCCCCCCTTATTTATTGTTTGCTGTTTCACTTGTCTGGGCCTTTCTTTTCTGTGCAGGGCTAACCTCTTTCCCTGGAGGTTCTGTATGGCTTTGCTTTCATGAGCTTTTCTGTACTGCACGCTCTTCCTACGTGCAAGAAGAGTAAATGGGAGAAAGCGACTGTATTTTTTGCCTTGCATTTGAGGACAGCTTTCTAAAACACCTGACTATGGGGTGAAAGTGCACGGCAGCTCTAAGCTGAAATTAAATGGACTGGAGCCAGGGAAGGAGGCAGTCTTAAGGTGCAAGGGATGCAGGTTTGGGGGAAAGCTTCTACAGTGTTGTCAATGTGAAGAAAGGAGGAGGTGGAGAAGCAAGCTCCTGTAAATACCTCAGGTTACCGAGAGGCTGATGCTGTCTGCAAATCACTCTTCTTATCAGAGTGCCATTGGACTTCAAATACAAAACAATGCAGCAGGACTATTTGCATTCCTCCAGAGGAAGGAGGCGTTTAGACCCTCCCGACCACCTGATCTACCCAAGACTGGAGATACCTTGTTGCCTGACTGAAAGATATATCAATGTTTTGTGACAGGGATGCAAGATTGCTACAGATTCCTCTCATAATTGCTTTGTAAATAAGGAATAACGGGCTCCGTTCCTCTTAAATATGGAGGTCACCCAAACAATGGGTATAAACTGGGATAGATGTGGAGGATGAAGGAGAAACCAGCTTATGTCTCAGCTTGATTCCAGAGAGGCAGTATAAATAAATTAGTGGAAGGGGAGAAATGTGATACGTGGGTTGGGTTTAATACATCTTTCCTCACGTATAGGAATTCGGTCTGGCTGTAGTGGTTTGGTTTGATTACCTGGACATCTTCTAACTTTCTATGAACTAATTTATTCTGAGGCTAATGAACTGCACCTGCAAAAATCACACAATAACCAGAAGTCATTTTATTAAGTGTGAACTTAAATCAGGCTGGGGAGACCTGAAGCTATGGGGTTTGTGGGGTGTCTTTTCCTAAGCTGCAAGGATGATTGTTTGCATCCTCTGCTGCCACATGGCATATAATCAGACCAAATAAGGAAGCAGCTTGCTGTTCTGCCTTTGGAAGTGAGCAAAAGGGGACCTGCTGAGAGAAGGAGCCGTCAGAGGGAGTTCAGATCTGGCAAGACCAAGTGGGAAGCGTGCGTTTGGATAGCCCAGTCCCATGCCGGTTACAGCTCTTCTTTTGTCTGTCCCTTATTCCTTCCATGTCTGAAGCCAGGCCTTTATTACGAGGTTTATTCATATGCAAAGTGTAAGACAGCACATTAATGCTGCAGTTGGAAGGAGTGGGATGGGGAGGTGACAAATAGGAGCAGAAGCAGGTGATCCTTATGTTTTATCTGCAGGGTTTACAGATAGTATCTTCGTAGTCAAAAGACAGACTTTCAAAGGGACATCTGTAATCTTTCAGGACCTGCCGTCTTGAGCATCACCGTTCCTGTACGCTTCTCAGTGTAATGTGAAAGAGGGCAGAGTACGTGCCTGACGGAGAGCGCAGTAAATCCAAACAGCTAGCGGAAGACAACAGGGGAAGCATGTTATGAAAAGATCAAGCATCCCGATCCTCTCAATTCCTGGATGTTATACTAGGATAGAAGAAAGTTGCAGAGAGCTGGGGAGGTGTGGAGTGGTGGAATACCATTTTAGGTAGCGTTTCTGCTGTTAGGCTTTGAAGAATAAAGGCCATGGAGTAACTCGTGATTAACTGTGGAAATGTGGAATGTGAACCTTTTTTCTTGTTGTGTAATGGCTGTATATATTGCTCTTCTTATAAAGGTGTATTGGGTTTTGATAAATCTACTTTCACCGAGTTCTACATTAATCGGACATGGTTAAAAAAAAAAACCCTAACCTATCTTTTGGCAGAAAGTTTTTCAAGTGTTTGTTTGCTTTGGAAAACAGTCTTGTGCTTCAGCAATGTAACAGTGCATCCTGCATCTTAAAAACTAAAGCAATTCTCACTGCTTACGAGGCTAGATCATTTTATTGGCTCATAGCAGAATCTTGTTTTTCTGGTCGTTAGCGAAGACAAGAGACTTTTGAAGAGGTTATCAAGCACAGGCATATTGAAATGAAGTCAGCAAATAGTTAATTCTGGCTTCAGGTGAGTCTGTGATCAGCCTTACTGGAGATAATGAGGTTTACCTCCTGTGGATTTTTGTCTTCTGCATAGCAGCTGTCTCTTATAGTTCAGTAGTTTGTGAAATGCAGTTATAATTGGAAGCATTTGTGTGACTTATTGTTTGCTCCTGCTCCAGCATTAATGTGATATTCAGGGTGAATAAACACCATTTATGTATTCAATACTCCTTAGTATTGTTATCCTTTGCAAGGTTTTTATAGCAGCTATATTTTTTTCTTCTGGGTTTAAAGTTTGTTTTCACGTCTTCTGTTTGAAATGTTCAGTCTCCTAAGCATATGTAGTTATCTGTATTTTGCTCTGCAAGTATTTGTGAAAAAAGGTCAATAGGACCTTATCTGTTTCCTAAACTCATTGAGATCTGTATGCAAGGTTGGACTGACAAACATCTGTAGAGTTTTCTCCCTGAACAGATGAACTGCACGTGTCCTTATGTAGTAGCATATTAATTAGTTTAAATAGGCATGTAACAGTTGGATCATGGATCCACCATGTTTTGATTATTTGTGTTAAGACAACAGGTTTTCTTTTAAAATATAATTTTTCATGTGTGGGCTTCAAATTGGCTACCTTGGCTCCTGAAATCATGGAATCTTAGAAGGTTTTAGGTTGGAAAAGACCTTTAAAGATCATCAAGTCTAAGTCCAACTGTTAACCTAGTCCACCACTAAACCGTGTCCCTGAGCACCCAGTCCACAAGTTTTAAATCCCTCCAGGGATGGCGACTCCACCACTTCCCTGGGCAGCCTGTTCCAATGCCTGACAGCCCTTTGCATGAAGAAATTTTTCCTGGTATCTAATCTAAATTTCCCGTGGTGCAACTTGAGGCAGTTCCCACCTCTTACGGCTGGAAGAACATTCTGCAACTGGGCTCACCTGTTCTGTCTTCCATTTCTGGTACAACTGAAGTAGCTGGTAGTCCTGCAGCCACTTCGTGGACTACTGACAGGTGTAATGTTGCGTTGCTGTATTTTTAAGTGTGGGATGCGTATTCTCAGCTAGAAGAAAATCCTGATATCTGGGGTTGCATTATTCCCTTTATAATGAAGATATTAATGAGGCAGATGTTGGGGAGTATTAATCTTGCTTTGCTCTTTGTCTGCAGGTGGCAATAAAAATCATTGACAAATCTCAGCTGGATGCCGTGAACCTGGAGAAGATCTACCGTGAAGTGCAGATAATGAAAATGCTTGATCACCCGCACATTATAAAGCTCTACCAGGTATGGTTAGCAGTGTCTTTTCCCCCACCACCACTCTTTTGCTTCTGTATGAAGAGTTTGCTCTACACCTCTGGCAGGTTGCCCATCTGACCAGCTCAGTAACAAACAGCTTTTCAGGAAGTGATTTGCATTAGAGACGTGTTTAACTTCTAGGAGAGTAGAAGTTGTTGGCTTTCTCATTCTGTGGTACCAATTTGGCTGGCCATGTTAGAGACTCAGGTGTGCCTGAAAGCTGCCTAAAATACACAGAAGGTTGTACGTTTTATGCTAGTGAAAGAGCTGAGTTGGAACTACCTGGTGATGAATTGTTTTCTGTCTGTTGGTAGACAAGGTACTACACAAGCTAGAGCAGGGTAGGAATACTCTGCATAATTCCTGGCTGGGAGGGATCTGTCTGGGAGGATCTGCATGGATATAGTGGGTTTCTTCAGTCTTGGCTCAGTGCAGATAGAGGAGTACTTGCTTATCCAAAGATAGGACACAAAGATAGGTGAATACCAATTCTGCAGGTGTGCCTGTGATGTAAATGAGCACACTGCGCAGGAGCTGCCCACATACTTTATCTGAAAGCGTATTTGCTAGGAGAGGGATAACTACTTCTTTGGATTTATTCATGTTGGAATCTTGCATTTCGCTTCTGCTGTGGATTTTGTCAAGCTGGTACTTATCCCAAAGTCAATTATGCATGTTGTGGAACTGAATGTATCCCTTTAACATAAAGGATGAATAATTATGGTACAACACTGTGTATTTACCTAAGAGATAAACCTGCACTTGCGATAACACATGCAGTTGCAGACAATGAAAACTTGTGAAGGTTTTTACTTGTGACTTTTCTAGTGTGCACAGTTTGTGTAGTAAAATGCAGGTTTGTTTTATATTGTTTCTGTTCCTGCTAGCATATGGTAAAATCTTTGAGGCTGCTAGCATTTCTGCTTCGGTTAACCCTTGCTGTTAGGGCTTTCCTGAGAATGTTCTCTTTGGGGTCTGTTTGCTACTCTTCTCTTGAACAAGTCATGTGGTGCTTCTGAGACACTCTTGCTTGTTTCATGTTAAACTGAGCTCAACAAATGAAGATTTGTCCGTTTGAAAACCTAACTCTGAATTTAAGTTCATCTGACGACGTCGATAAAGGCAGTGTGAGCACAAGGACTTGGATCTGTGGTGTTGGAATTCTTCTACTAAGTGAAGAGAACGATCCCAGTTCTGCTGCTTTAGCTTTAATTTCATCTTATGGGAAAGAGACGGATGCTTCCTGTTTAAAATAACGACTCACCACTCCTTAGGGAGTTCAATTTCTAACTAGCTTGAGTAGTACCTACCACAGTTCCTTCTGAATGAACGACAAAACACAGAAGGGTAGAGGGTAGTTAAATTAAGTGTGGAGATGAGCACAATCACTTGAAGAGGAGGATAATTATGTAGTGCTTACCCCTTTACTAATGAGGGATTGGCTTGTTAGAAATGCATTTGGTATATGGGGGAGTTAATTTTTAAAATAGCTTTCAATCGAACTGACTTACTAGTCTGCTTGTGTAATGTGCCCGTCATTGTACTGTGTCCACACTACGAACTTGTGAATTGTCTCATGTCAAGGAACTACTGAGGACTGACAGAGTTAGGTAATGAAGCTAGCAATCTTGGCTTGATTAAGAATGGTTCCATATTTATGTAATCTACAGGCTGTTGCAGCTTCCTCTTTCCAAATGTTGGTTTAAAACAGTGTTTCCAAACTGTTTTGCCTTCCAGATACAGACATTTCAGTCATGATACACTCAGCTGTTGTAGAATTAAACAAGGGTGTGGGAGAGACTGAAGAACTGGGTGCTGGCTGGTCAGGTTTTTGGTAATTCTGCTGGTTTTATAACGATGTATCTTTCAGGATTTGCCTTTTTTAAAGCATTCTGAAGAGTATTTGTGAGCCACCTCCTAGGACCTCCATGCTTGTGCATAAATAAAATGCAAAAATCAAATTCAGGGTCTAGCCCGCAGACAGCTTACGCTGTACTATTAAGGACGATTCCTTAAAGGAAAGGTTTTCAACTACCTGCTGAGGAGACTATCATCTTGTGTTAGTCACTTGTGGCCAAGAATCCTATCCACCTCCTCCTCTGTACGCTGACCTTATCAAGTATTTAAAGCTCATCCGTGCGCTTAGCGTGCAAGTGCTCCCCTTGAAATTGCTGAGGTAACTAGTAAGAACGACAGGGAAGATTGTGGTAACTGTATGTGCAAGGCAAAGGCTTTCACGTCTTTACCAGAAGAGAACAGTGAAAATAAGTATCCGTTTGGGTGTTTGTTTTCTTTTTGCCATTCCCGCAAACCATCTCGTGTGATTTCTCTATTAACAGGTGATGGAGACCAAAAGCATGTTGTACCTTGTGACAGAATTCGCCAAAAATGGAGAAATTTTCGGTAAGCCAGAGAATATTTTCACGTTCGACACCCTAATGTGAACTTCTGAAGCTTGTCAATTGTATTGAACTTGCCCAAGAATCCCTTTTACTGTACTGTGTCGCTTTATTTGTCAAGAAGCGTGTGATAACTCTCACTTTCTCATTTTAGAACCAAGAGCTTTAGGGAAAAAATGCTGCAGCACACGCTAGCGTAAGAGAGAAGTAGTACTGATGTTCCTTTAGCAGCAGACATAGCTTGTTACACGGAACACTGCAGGATAAACTGTCAGCTCAGCGGCCTAATCACCAGGTTTTCAGCACTGAGCTGGGAGGAAGAACTGTATTTAAGTGTTCAGGTTGGTAATGAACAGCGGCCCAAACAGCATTTCAGGTAAACTGAAGAACTGGTGTCTTGTGCAGTTACATACTGATTGATCAGACATGATTTTTCTACTGTGTTTTCAGGAAGAACGTGGTGGACAAGAGGAGGTGTCAGGGTGACTTGGATTAACATAATAAACATTTCAGGTTGACCTGCATGGTCAAACTCCCATTAATTCTTCTTTTGGCTCAAACTCATCACTCAATCAGGACTTTAGTGTTAAATTGATGTGAAATACAGTATTTTTTTCGTCGTAATACTTAGCGATGCACCTCTTCTGTTGTGTAGTGCTCATTTGGACCACAACAGAGATCTCATTCTGTTGTTCTGGAAAAAGTAGTTATGAAATCAGCGCGGGGCAATCGCGGGGTATAAATATTCTGAGCAGCTGACGCTTCACGCGGGCTCAGCCCTCTTAGCGCACACGATCGCTCCAAGTGCAGAACAGCAGAGAATCCTTCAGTCTTGCGAAGGACCGGGAGAACTGAGGAAGCTTACTAAATGTTAACATGTGCTGCTGCTGGGGTAAAAGGGAATTCGCACAGTGACTGTTTATCAGCTTTTACTCTTCCTGAGGGCTATGGATTGAATAGTGAAAGTGATTCCGCGCTCCTGAGGCCTGTGTTTCTAGTATTGAAGGCGTTTCCTGTACACTCTCTCCTTTCTTAATTGGGCTAATAGGCACAGTAAACAAATCATGCATATATATTACAACAGTTCTGGCAGCCAGGTCATAGCCCCTGAGCTGTCCTTCAGCTGAGCTTGAATAACTGTCGTAACCATAAAAAGCCAGACTTACGGCATCTGCCAGGCCATTATCAGTTATCTCTAGGGCATTGTCTTCTGTGATTGTACTGTCCATACATGTCCCAAGTTACTGTCTGAGACTGTGCTAAGCTGTTGAGGCTACGGTAGCTGTGAATTCCCCTCAAGGAGGGACAGGCTGAATTTTTTCCCAGAACTAGCTATATATAGTAGTGTTCCTTTTTAGGCCATAAAGAAGAAACATATGAAATGAGACACTGAATAGTTAAATGCATTTCACTTTGACCTGTGTTAGTGCCTTAAACATCAAAATGTGCGTTAGTGATCAAAGTAAAAATGTTTTCAGCTCCTGCACATGCAAGAAAAAATTCGGGTGAGCCTGTGTTCTTCTGACCAAGGACAAGCTTGCTATTTGTAAACTTCCTGGAAATGGTTGACAACCTGCAGAATAGCAAGACAATGTTCTAATAAGGCTGAGATGATTAAATACCGAGAATGTGACTCCCATTTCTGTGTACAGCGTGTCAGCATAGGTCTGGTAACCTCTGGTAACCCTGTGCATTTCTCAGGGAGGTGGGTTTGCTTGTTTTGGTTTGGTTTTTTTGTGTTTTTTCTTCTCTGAAGGAACAGCATGATTTGCTTTACACTGATTACCATCTGGAAACACTGAATAAGAAGGAGATTCTGTTTTTCTCACCTTCTAAGCTGCTGTTCTCAAACCAGTGCTAATCTGGAAGCCTAGCCATGAGTTGCAGACTGGCTTATGACTCTTCCCCCCCCCCCGCCCCCGAAATCATCTTACTCAGCACTGGCCATGTGAGCTACAACACTGGAGTTTATCTTGCAAGACCGTATGCAAACTTGCTAAGCGATCAGCGTAAGCCAAAAATATATCTTAAATATTACCTCCGTACGCACATCAGGTTAAGTTTGTCTCTTGTGTAGTTTAAAGGTTTCATATATGGAACATTCTCTGTGCTGAGTCAGGATTCTGTAGCTGTTAAGTTGCGTTTACATGTCCAGAAGTGTTTTTCGCTGCTGCTTTATGTGAGAAAGTGAGCTGGTCATAGGGAAAAATTAATGACCAGAAGGCAAAAAGTACTGAACTTTAATCAGCATGGCTAAGGATTCTAGAAGCGACTTGGATGGTGACTCTTTGCTTTCTTATTTGTCTTGGCTTGAATGTGTGTCATTTCCTGTAAAACTTAAACTTTTAGTTCGCACTGAAGAAGCAAAGCCTTTTGGGCTCTGAGACTTTCCCTGCTTGAAGATCCTTTAATCTATTTTTCACACCGTTTAGCCGATGTTCTTAGACCTTGTTTTCCCATTAAAATAATTAAGGAATCTTTATGGGTCTGTTATTAGAGACTTAATATTTCTGTACAGGTGTGTTCTAAATCACTTTTTTCTGGTTTATTGGAATTTCTCAGAGTGGCTTTTGTGATTAAGGCTGGGATATTCTGCTGTTTTGTGTATTTGTCACTGTTATGTTTCTGGAGGAGGAAGCAGAAATGAGGTAAGAGCAGAAACGTTCATATTTCAGAGGGAGGGGGGGAGTCTCTTCTGGTTTTTGTGCAGGCTGTCAGACAGAAAGCCGCAGTAAGCGCAAGGTGAAGAGTAAACGGTCACCCTTTATCAATACGCAATAGCTTTGTTTCACTTCGGCATGGTACTCGGGACAATGGGCTTCTCTTCCGTGACTGAGTCTAGCATGTCCTAGGAGAGTAACAGAACAAAAGGAGTAGGACAATAGTGGAGGAGCAGAGATGATGTCAAAGGTAAAGGAGATCTTTTTCGTTGGAGCGTTTCATCCAGAGCAGGTACTTCTGCTTTGCTTAGGAACTGGACTGAGATGTTGAAGTAACAACCTTTCTTGCTTAATAAACGCTAATATAATGAGTTTTATGCATGATACCCAGGCAGTTAGTTGTTCACATGTTGTGGTAACAGAACTGGAGTTGCTGAGAAAGTTTCCCTGAAACTGTCAGGCAACATCACCTGGCAGAGTGAACTCAGAGGGCAGTGGAATAGAGTTCAGTATATAGAGGCCCCTGGTGATTGGACTGCAGGAGAGGTGGAGCCTCGCTGATCTTTATATTTTACACTGGGGGGTGGGGGGGATGGATTTCATAGAACCAGAACTCAGATGTTCAAAGTCCCATCTTGTTGTCTGGGGTTTTCCCTGCCCCCCCTTACGTCCTTAGCACTGGCCTGCTTGTGTCATAAGCAGGTTATCATGTCCAGGGCAACTTTGATGTAACTGGAAAGTAGAGGAAAGCAGGGTAGCATTTGAAAAAAAAAAAAAAAAAGACTCAAATGATATGAACTCTTCCTGTCCTGATCCTTCTTTGGGTGTATTGGAATTGCCATATCAGGTCTAACAATGTGTGAAATAAAGTGTCTCTTCTATAACATTACTTTTCAAACAACACAAGTAATGGGATGCTCGGGAGTCCTGTATGCAAGTGTCTTCAAAACACTTTGCCACGCATGATCCTGCTTTTCGGGGGATTTTACTTTGTTGTCTCTTGTAAAGCAAGATGGTTAGAAACCTGTGGAACTTGCTATTTCTTTAGTTAATCAGTCTATTGACAGCATTTAAGTATCGTGCTCCGCTTTGTTCTTTGACTAACCTTTGCTTGCACTTGAAGATGGGCTTAACCAAAAACCAAACAAAAACTCGCTCTAGGTTTGTGGCAAGAGCAGCTTCTTTAAATTTTTACTCAAAAGCTAATGAGGTGGGAGAAGTATAATAAGAAAGACAAACTTCAGTCTGTTGGGGCTGATCTTCCTATATGGTCCCTCTGTGATCAGTGAGGAGTGAGAAGCCTCTTGGGCACCTGGTTCAGAGCTTTGACTCACCCTCCAGAGGAGCCTCTCTTCCTTGTCTGAGGACAGGAGGAGCTGAGAGAGAGATTAGACTCCCTAGGTTGAAGTTAGCCTTTGTAATAGCTCTTCTGACTAACTTTGCTACTCAGTGACGTGCAAAATTTGTAAGTTACGGAAGTCCCTTTCCTATTTTTCTCTTGAGTAAGATCCTTTAAAGTGTGCTCTTCAAGACAGTTGTCAGTATACTGTTGGTAACTGGGAAATGTTCTCTTGATCCATGTCAGGCTTTCAAGTTGACTATGAGTAGTCTAGTGTTAGACCTCACTGAGTCTTTTCAGCTCTGCTCAACTATCATTTCATAGTACTGACTGGTAGTTCATGGACGCAGGATTATTTTTAACCCCTGAACTAACATTCTTCACTGTCTTAGAATACAGTCATGGACTCCTTTAGGTTGGAAAAGACCTTAAAGATCATCAAGTCCCACTGCTAACCTAACATTGCCAAGTCCACCACTAAGCCATGTCCCTAAGCACTAGATCTACATGTCTCGAATCCCTCCAGGGGTGGTGACTCAGCCAGCTCCCTGAGCAGTCCGTTCCAATGCCTGACAGCCCTTTCTGTGAAGAAGTTTTTCCTAATATCCCATCTACACCTCCCCCTGGTGCAACTTGAGGTTGTTTACTCTTGTCTTATCGCTTGTCACGTGGGAGAAGAGACCAACACCCACCTCCCTGCACCCTCCTTTCAGGTAGTTGCACAGAGCAGTAAGGTCTCCCCTGAACCTCCTCTTCTCCAGTCTTCATAGCTTCACTGGGATTTTCTGTACTCAACAGCAGTTTTGAATTTGCCCTTTGCCAGTTAATGTCACCGCAGTAAATAATGCGTTTAGCCTAGACACTTCAAGTGCTGTTACATTTCAGATTTGTTTTTTAAAAAGGTATTTAGACTTAATAAAACCTTTGAATTGAAAAGGTTTCCATTATGCTTAATACTGTACTTAATACTTTTAAATTAGCTCTTTGCACTGTTTTTAGAAGTATCTTTACAGCCACCGTCTCGTACCCTTCTTCAGCATCTCTCCCCTCAAGCCTCCAGAACAGCGGAGATGCAGATTATCTGTTAGCTAAACGAACGACAGTCAACCTGTTCTGAAGGGCTAATTCTCTAGCTTCTCACCAGTGACTGTTTATGTTACAGGAATCCAGACTGCGGAGGGGTAAGCTGGCTATTAAGCCTAAAAACAACGTAATTGTGGATCAAGGGGAAAGGGAATATCCAAGCTTTCAGTTATGGTTGTTTCTACCCCCTCTTGCTTGCTGTCTGACACACCAGATGTGCTTTTTAAAAGCAATAAACATGACCAAGCTACCAGCTTGTGTGATGATGTCTAGCTTAACAATTGTAACTATTTAAAGGAATGTGCTGCTTTTGGCTGATGTTTAGGAGCAGTTATTTTCATCTTTTCCTTCAATTTCCTCATGCGGCCTCCCGCTGGGTTTTAGCGTGCAACTACCAAACAAGTGACAATAGCACAACTTCTTCATCTAGAGCTCCAGTACAGCATTTGACACATGACAGGGTGACTGTACTTTGTGCTCTGTGTGCTTTTCTGGTACTTCCTTTTTCTACTTAACGCACGAAAATTGAAGGAGGGAGACAGAGTAAGGAATAGCGAAATTGCAGACATTTCGACTGCCAGGCGCGGCGCCTGGGAAAAACAGCTTAACCGCGTTTGCTCGCTCTGTTACCTTACGTCTCATAGCTGACACCTCTCATTCTTCAGGGGTTCCGTACGACCTTCACTCTGTTGGACAGCAGGTTGCAAGGACCCTGCTGCCTTTCAGAAAACCTACAGGAAATAATGGGATACTGTCAGGCTATGTTGTTGTGCCGATGCTCCTACTCGTACGCAGGCACCTCTGCTGCACCGTGAAGAACCAGAAGGTTATTCTGAGATTGTTCAGAAGCGTTGACACTGGAAACACAATGTTTGTTTCTTACTCTTGCCAGAGGTCAGCCAAAGCATCCACCACCCCATGAAAAAATATACTTTTGTGGAAGGATAGTAATGCACAGAAAGGCAAAATAAGCTCCTTCGGTCAGTCTTGGTTTTGCTAGGCCTCCCTTGTCCCAAAGGGTACCTCTGGGCTTCAGCCTGTTTGTGTAAGAGGCTCTTGGGCATTCACAGTGTGTGCCTGATGGCTGTATGGGAAAACAGGTCAGCCCAGGCGGTGTGGTGGGTCTCATCTTCCACACGCACGGCATCAAACATCCCTGAGAAATAGATGTCAAAAGTAAATGTGATTTTGGAATAGCAAAGCGCTGAACTTGTGGAGAGGCTGGTAAATGTTTGGAAAAACATCTTTTACACAAAAGAGTGGTTAGATGTGAAAACACTCCTATATTAAATATGTACAGTACCGAGTCATGCCACGTGTGCTGTTGTTGTGCAAATAAAAGAGTAACTGTGCTATTACGGTTTTATTCGCACTTTGCAAGTGTTTCTCTTGGAAACATGCAGTAACCGAGGCACACTTTCACCCAAGTGACCGAAGTTCTGCACTGGATTTTGTTCTACTCATTAGGGAAGCCAAAGCAGTGCTCTTTTGACCTCAAACCGAGTTTCACTGAGAGTAAGATTCCTTTCATAACTAGTCCTTCACGCTGTTGCAGTGTCCTGGCTCAGTCGATACAGAAGACTGTCTGACAAGTTTTCTAGAGCATTTCAGCATAAACACTAAGCCTGAAGGAGATATATTTATGAACCTTTGTGCTTACAAGTGAAGAGTAAACTTGAAGTATCTCCAGCAAATGCTTCCCTATGAAGGACATCTATTGGATTTCTTAGACTATTAGTATTTAATTATGTCTACACACATAAGAGCCTCAGTTGTAAAAGACAAATCTCGTGGCTGTTTTGAGCAGAGATGCAGAAAGCTGGACTGGAATGGGCTTGAGCAGCTCTCTGCTATGTCCCAGTACTGGCACAGGATCAGCTGCAGCATTTTTGGACATGTCCCTGGAGACAGCCATTCAGTACCCTCCCTGAACAAAGCTATTCCGGATCTGAGGGTTTTTTTTTCATTATAAAGATTCTTCCTGAAGTTTAATACAGATTTCCTTTGCTGAAATTCTAACCATTACTGTTTCCGTTAACAGGGGTTCGTAAGACTGGAAATACGATGTGTCCCTTAGTAAGGAACAAAGAATCCCTTATTAAGTTTGAGTCAGATGAGTGATATCTTGACTGTCTTACACTGAATACGGATCACAGGAGAGTTGAGGTTGAAAGAGAGAACAGGGTCAGAGTGCAGGTTGCTCAGGACCATGGATGGAGGTGGCAATCTCTAGCCAGCTTGTTCAGCATTTGACCACCTGCTCAGAAAAAAACCCAAACAAACCTATTAGGGTTAAATTGCATTTTCAGTGGTTTGGTTGGGTCCTGCTGCCTTTTGTTGGGAAGACAAATGAGCAAGTGACAAGAAGATTTATCATCTTCTTTCTGTCAAGTATTTATACACCCAATAAGATCCCCCTGTGCACCTTGTCTTCCCCAGGCTGAACACCTGCAGCACTCTCAGTCTCTTCTTGTGCTCTAGTCCCTTAATCATCTTCATTACCCTTCACAGTACTCACTTTGGTATGTATGTGCCTCTTTAACAGAGCCTTAACGTAACTAACTTAAAAAGTGTGCAATTGTCCCCCTAAATGAAGGACTGTATTTAAATGAAAACCATTCACCACAGGGTTTGCCAGCCAGTATCTCAGAGTCCTGTGTTTTGAAATCAATACCGTCTTAATCTTTCAATCCTGGCTCTTAGCTCCAGAGGTATATACACACGTATTCAAACAGTGTTCAGATTCTAGCTGTTGTGACAGAATGTCTCTAGCAAGTTTCAGCTGTCTTCAAGTGGTTTCTGTAACCCAGGGGCTGGCACGCTGCCCGTATCCCGGCGTTTCCTATTTGCAAGCTAGTTAATGCACAAACAGTATCCTTGCACGTAGCATCCCCTATTTATATAGGCTGTGGTACGTTGTACTTCTGCAGAAGAGAAAGCAGTGTTATTTCAGAAAAAATTACTTATTCCATGCAGGCTACTAGACTTGGTGGAATACTTAAGGCCGAGGCGGTTTGGGATCTTTAAGTCCTGACAGGCTAGAGCCATAAAAGCAAATGACAGCTTGGATTCATTAACTTGTTTGCTGCATTGCTAACAAATGATGGATTAACAGCTTAAAGGGCTGGCTCGCGTTCAGCGTAATTGTGCCTTTGATATCTGACTTCACCTTGATATCGTATGATTTGTCAGTCATTTCGTGACTGAGTGATATTTAGCTTGCAAATACTATGATCTCCCCTTACTGCCAGGCTTTTGTTTGTTCTTGAGCTTTGCCAAGTTAAACCAGCTGAAAGTGTATTAAGACTTAGGTAGGTTAGAAGCTCTGAGGAGAGTTTTCAGATCTGCAGGTTCCAGAGAGGAGATCTAACGTGCTTAGCTTAAAAAATGGTTTTTGAGGGATGCTGAAACGAGTGTCCCTAGTCTGCTGCTTAAGATGGCTTAGGGTCAGCCACCTCTGTGCTTTCAGAACGTGTTTGGGAAGTAGTAGGAGCAGGGCATGGAATCCTTTAATCCCACCACAAGTAGAACAAAGTTATCTTGGTCATGGGGTATAGTACTTTTTCCTAAATGATCCCCCTACAAAACAGCTTTGAAATCAGTCTGATTTACTGACCATATGAAGAAGATGGTGTATGAATGATTGTATGTGTTTCACTCAAACGTGTGAGTGAAAATACCCTTCAGAAGTCACTTTGACAATCAATCTGACCCCTTCAGGAGCACACAAGGGCAGACTAGTGGTGACCCACGTGGCAGCAGAGCACTCGCCATGTGGAAGATGCAAAGTCAGCGAAGTGGACTGGTTTATATGATCCAATAGCAAGTAACTTCTTTTTCATGGTTTTCTGAATACTTGCAAAAATTCTCATGGTCTGGGGGGTTGTCTGTGCCCCCTTCTCCTGAACAACATGTGTCTTCGTCCTTATCTGTAGTAACAGTGAAGCAGAAGTACGCCATCGGTGAAGTTTTACTGGAAAAGTATTTTCAGGCTTTAGAGTGCTTAATGTGAGCTGCTCAGGCCTTCTCTGCTGTCATAAAGAAAGCAGAAAAGCTTAAATGAAAATGTTGCAAGCACCTGTAAAGCCCATAAACAATATTTCGTTTAAAAAACCCCCACAACCTAACAAAGCCAGGTATTCTGCTTTGGCGGTGTGTTGGGCACAGTGATCCTTTTTGGGTCGCTGAGATTACATTAACTAGCTTAGAAGATATTAATCATTTTACTTAGGGATTTTGTCAGAGATTCTTATAAATGAACAGCAGTAGCCTCAAAACCTCCTTTATATCATGGTCACTTTTCAGCTCGCAGAAGCAGCTGTTGTAACCTGTTAACTGAAGTCAGACAGAAACGTTTGTGTCAGCTGGTCTGTAAATGACAATTCCTGATCATGGGACTTCCTCTATAAATGAGAATTAGGAGGGGCTGGCAGCAGCTCCAGCAGTTTAGTTCTTAATGGCTGGTTTTTGTTTAACTTCTGTACTCGTGATGCAGCAAGTGGTAGTAGATTGCTACGTGTGTACATGCTCAGCCCTTGCCTGTGATCACTGGGTACTATATGCACTTGCTACACCCTGGCCATTAATTGCATCCTTTGTAGGATGTTAAAGGCAATTCTGAAACCATCCCAACAGTTGATTCTTTGATTTTATGCTTCATAAGAGAAAGAATAGAATTGGCTATAGAAGCTGTTTCTGTCAAGACTCACACAGCTGCTGCTTCACTTGGTTTTGTTCCTGAGGATAAATGAAGGCTTTGGTTTCAGAGCTATTGTTTGTTTCGGAGCTAATCTTAGTTTTTACAACATAATCAAGTAGGAAACCAAAATGTTCTTTCTGCTTGTGATGTAATGAAGGCAAGGGAGAGGTCAGGATGGGTACCTTATGGGTACTCGGTTTATTTCCAGAGGGGAAAAAAGTACTTTCAGCCACCACACAGCCTCTCTTGAGGCTTCAGAGGGAGAAGGGCGGCGTGAGGCTTGCATGAACTGATAAGCTTAACGTACCTCATGATGGTGAAGCCAGTTATTCCATTCCACAGGAGTTGTGTTACATGAAAATATTTATCAGAGTAGTCAGGTAATGACGAAAGAAGGAACAGAGCTTGGAGTTCCACTACACAGCAACTTTTTCTCACTCTTCTTTTCCATTCTTTTGGAGGGGAGGGTGTGAAAATTATATATTGGAAACCGGGATTGGCTGACATACTTCTTGAGCTTTCTAGTGTTAATTATTTGCGAGAAATCATTTAGTTTCAGGGTTGTTTCTTGCTGTCTAATCCATTTAAACTTTCTTTATTTTAACAGATTACCTCGCCAGCCACGGCCGTCTAAGTGAGTCTGAGGCCAGGCGCAAATTCTGGCAGATCCTCTCAGCAGTGGAGTATTGCCACGGTCGAAAGATTGTTCACCGTGACCTGAAGGCTGAAAATCTTTTGCTGGACACCAACATGAACATCAAAATAGCAGGTACTCAGAATGTAGATGGTATTCAGTAGCACCTTGTTTTTGTGAAGGCCATTACAGTAATTCAGTTGCTGCTGTCCAAGATACCATGCTGTGCTTCGGGTACAGAAAATCAGAGTGGTAATACATGTAATATTTTTCCATTATGGGTATCGCAGTACATGTAGCTAAAATAATGCCTAGATTAGCTCTATTATACCTTCAGGAAAAAAGAAATAATTTTCAGAGTTACAGGCGTTTTTCTTGGGTGTCTTAACATGTCGATAATGCTGCCAGATGTTCAGGTTAAAACAGAGCCAATGAAATAACTTCTGTCAACAGAAAAACTCAGAATGGAAGCTTTTTGATTGTTTTTTTTTCTTTCTGCATGCATGATTTCATTTTAATTATAAATTTAGACACAGCAGATGTTGCTAGCAATGGAAATCATTTTGGTGGTTATCAACTCATGAATCCTTCCATCCTGACTTCAGCCCAGCGACGCTTGAGAAAGGAAAGCTAGATAACACCTTAATGTGGAGGACTCTTGAACGTCAGTCATCGATAAATACAGGAGCAAGGAGGGAAGGTTACCTGCTGTAAAAAGCTGGTCTGTACAGGAGTAAGCTTGCTAGTTCTGAGAAGAAAGTGTGAATAGATAGTAAATCAGACTGAGAAAGGTAAAGCGATCAAACGTTTCTGAGTTGTAGATCACTGCTGGATTCTTTTACCCTTGAATTTCCTCTGTGGCATTTCTGAAATGGATGAACTGAAAACGTATCTTGATGTCAAATGCTTTCTGTAAGGATAAAATTGCAGAAAAGTGTTGAATGTGCCAGCAGCCCTCCAAAAGATGGGCTCCTTTTTGTCCAGGGAGCATGACGTGGCCTTACAGGTTTGAAAGGAAGAGTTAGCACCTGTTCAACTGGTTAGCATCTGTGTCACGGAGATTCACCCCTTTTTTCGCAATACTACAGCAAACATTGGGAAGATTAGGCAATTAATTCTGAGGATTAACTTAACTCAGGAAAAATCCTTTCAAGTGATGTTTGTCAGGATGGAAATCTACGGAGTCTTTTAAAATGAGCACTCGCCTTTGAGATGAAAACTGTTTCTTGAGCAAGAATTTTATCCTCTTTCAACTTAAAGAAACCCATAGTCATTGCTACCAAAGAAACCCAACCAAACAACATAGGTTATCTTTGCCTATGAAATGGGATTTTACTGATGGACTAAGAAGGATTTCTTATCGGTGTATGTATTAATAGAGTAGCTCTCCCAGATCCTGCGTGTCTTTGTTGCTTTTGTACTGACCTTAGGTTGTGTCTGTACATTTAAAACGTTTGTTCCTTTACCACCCATCACCTTTCCACCTCTTGCATCTTGTTCTTTGTAGAGTATCTTTATTTGAGTATCTCATTTCTGATTTTTAGCAGCTACTGACAATCACAGCACCTGGAGATTTAGGACTGACATACAGTTGTATTTAGCAGGACAATGCATGGCTTCGGTAAATACTGTGTCTACGGGCTGCATGTCACGTGGACACCGCTTGCTATGAGTAACTGAAGTAAACACAAGGGGGTTCATCTGTGCTTTCTTTCCTTGCTTCTGATCAGCCGCTCTTCTCCCAGTTTTCTCCACCACATTCTCTCCCTTCTAAGGTCTCTTCCTCCACATCAGCGTTCTGCGCTGTGGCTTGTCGTGTTCAGCCTGGCATAGTTTTTCAGAACTCCTCAGGGACCTCAGCTGCGCTGCAGCGGGGCCGTATTCAGAGGTATTCCTTTCGCGGATGTCCTTAGCACTGCGGGGATGCAAGTTCCCTGCCTCCTTGAACACTGCGCTGCCAGCATGACACAGGCTCACAAAAACACTACTTTAGAGGCATCTCAGGAGACCTGTTAACTGAAGGAAGGTTCGAGACGTGAACTGTTCCGTCGCGGGGAATTTCAATGCACAGGTCCTCCGGGGACTCAGACAGAAGCGTTGATAAACGGCAGGTGCTACATTCCATCAGCTGCTGTCTCTTTGCTCCTCTTTGGCTGCTCTACCTCTGTGTGACGGCAAGTTAATTACAGGTGGTCTGTAGGCACGCGATCACATCAAGTGATGGTGATTCGTAAGATGTGATGCTTTCATGTATCTCTGTCAGGCTTTATCAGATTGATAGCAATTCCCGTGTCCGGCTTTGGTGATAAAGTAGCTGGAGGAAAGTTACGGCTGCTAGAAACTTTCTAATGATTTGTGCTGACTCAGTTTTATTTTTCTTAGAGTCAGACGATAAGTTCGACAGAATGGTTTATCTCTGATTTCAGAGTTATCTGGTGCTGTGCAGTACAGCCTCTTCCAGTGGTTAATACACCGTATTCTTCATGTTCATCAAACTGTGGAAGAACAAAGGGCAGCCAGGATCCCAACTCCGATAGCTAGAATTACTCCCTAATTCGAATTAACCTAGCAATTGAAAACCAGCACAAGAACTGATGAGTTATTTTGATAGGGAGCTCTGCAGCGTCACTGTCTGCGTTGGGCCCCAGCACCGTCCATGTAGATACTCACGGCCAGTTCCAGTGGACTTCTTGATTCATTCTGATGCTTCCAAGACACTGGAGCTTTTACTTTTTAAGAATGCAACATTTCTGGTCAAATACAGAAACATGCATGAAGTTAGCTCTGTATTTCAACTGCCAGGAGAATAAACTGAGATTCAAAGAGAAGTACTAAAACTGTGAGCTGATGACACTGCCACCGTAAACGAGGAGGCGGGACTGAAGGTGAATAGTTTACTGTTAATACGGCTCTAAAAGGAAGAGGATAGACAGAATTCAAAGGATTTTTCTTTGCAGTGTTAGTAACTGGCCAAGAAACAGATCTTGAGGTGAAAGCTTTGCTCAACTTAATTTCTAGACAATACTAGAGAGATGGGAGCGAAAGCCTCATATTTAAACTTCAGCATAAGGAACACAAAAGAAGGTATTAATCAGATAAAACGCCCAAGGAGAAAGTTGGAACCGAAGATGCCATCCCAGGCGGTCTCCATCAGATTTGACATCACATTTGGTTTTAGCAGTAGAAGGTAAACCACCTTTGTTCTGCTCAAAGCTACTGCCTGTGGATAGCTGTTTATGAACCCTTTAAGTTTTGCTGGTTTTTGAAGGGATCACAGGGACTGGATTTCAGTTGCTGGTCACTGATACGCTATGCTGTCATCAAATAAAACTTCACGTATACAGTGAAACATCTGTGTGTTTGTGTAAATTAAACACAGCTTTGAATCGGGGATGGAATAGTGAGCTTCTCCCTGTATACTTCCAGCCCCACAAAACTGCCAGGTTAAGATTCACAGAGTGTCAGGGGTTGGAAGGGACCTCTAGAGATCATCTAGTCCAGCCCCCCTGCCAGAGCAGGATCCCCCAGAGCAGATCACACAGGAACAAGTCCAGGCGGCTTTGGAAAGTCTCCAGGGAAGGAGACTCCCCCCTCTCTGGGCAGCCTGTCCCAGGGCTCTGTCGCCCTCACAGGGAAGAAGGGTTTCCTCACATTCAGGCTGAACCTTCTGTTTGCCAGTTGATGGCCATTGCCCCTCGTCCTGTCACTGGACACCCCTGAGCAGAGCCTGGCCCCCTCCTCCTGACACCCCCCTTTAGATATTGATCAGCATTGATCAGATCCCCTCAGCCTCCTCTTCCCCCAGCTGAACAGCCCCAGCTCTCTCAGCCTTCCCTCACACAGAAGGTGCTCCAGGCCCTTCCCCATCTCTGTCCCTGTGCTGGGCCCTCTCCAGCAGCTCCTTGTCCCTCTGGAGCTGAGGAGCCCAGAGCTGGACACAGCACTCCAGGGGAGGCCTCACCAGCACAGAGCAGAGGGGGAGGAGAACTTCCCTTGACCTGCTGGCCACGCTCTCCCTAACGCACGCCAGGGTGCCACTGGGCCACTGGCCTTCTTGGCCGGGAGGGCACACTGTTGGCTCGTGGTCACCCTGGTGGCCACCAGGACTCCAAGGTCCTTTCCCCCAGAGCTGCCCTCCAACATATCAGCCCCCAACCTGTCCTGGTCCATGGGGTTGTTCCTCCCCAGATGCAGCACTTTACACTCGCCCTTACTGAACTGCATTCGATGTCTCCCCGCCCAGCTCTCCAGCCTGGCCAGGGCACGCTGGATGGGTGCCTTATAGATGTCTGCAGAAATCCTGCCATCTCGATTGTACAGCTACTGTGTGTGAACCGGATCAGGTAGGAGAGACTGTTATTTTGAAGTAGGTTGTAGTGCTGGTTTGTCTTGCTGGTGGACGGTAAAATATGCATTGACGTCAGAACTGGCTGATCAGCATTCAGTGCATGAAGTGGGTCAGGTTTGTTTCTAACACACATACCTTTCCTTTATCAGTACCTCTCTCCTGATTATCTCCTTTGCTCGTATTACTGTTCTAACAAAAGATCCATGTGGCTCTGTGAGGCCAGGCAGATTGAATTCTGTTGGTAATTTTAGGAGAATGGATTAATTGTAGCTCTGAAGCTAGTGTCCCTTCCAAAGGATTTGTAGAGGTACAGCTCAGAGACCACCTCGTGCTGCTGGATGCGCAGCAGAAGTTGCAGTGGCTCTGGCAGGGAGCTTCCATTTCTCAAACTGCAAGCAGGTCTGAAATCTTAAGTCCGTTTTCATTTTTAACGGGAAAACGGATTCCGTTTATACCACGTATGCTCAAAAAATCACACCTTCTGAATTCAGGATGATTCTAAAGGGGGCAATGAGATTGAGAAACAAAATACCGCAAATGTTGAGAGCCAATATTTGCAGATTGCACAAACAGAGTTGATTCAACTGAACACAGTACTGCAAATGGACGTAGTTTTTGAACATGCAGATTCAGGCAAATGTTAAGATCATCACTCCATTATATAATCCCAGTCCTCTGGTAACGAGTCCAATTTCAGTCCTTTCAGAATTCTGTGGCTGGCATATGGGATTTTTTTTGAGGGCTGGCACATTTTTCCCTTAAGCATCAGTAATATTCTTAAAATCCATTTCTCTGGAATGAGAGATCTTAACAGTGTTCTCAGGTTAAAAACGTTTACCTTTGATCCAGAGTGATTATGGAAGATCAGCATTTGCAAAGCAGAAACAAGGTGGAGGGGGGAAGAGAGAGAATGAGAGAGAAGCGATTGTTTTGGACTTAATTGAATCCTGGCCATTCTAACACTCCAGAAAGTGGGACAACTAAACTGGCAGCGCAATAATTAAAAGTTGAGGAAGCCCAATGGACCAAGCATCCAGTATCCTATCTAAATCCTTTTTCTTTGAAATGGTTTTCATGGATGCTATTAATCCTCGAGTTCTTAAGAAATGGTCTAACATCATTTGAAGCCACAAGTGCAGAAACCATAACGGAAACAAAAAGAGGTAACCATAGTAATTTCTGTTCCCTAACAAATAACGCTGATCTCCCTGCACAGGTAATTATTTTGTCCAACAATAGAATATAATTGGATTTCTAAAGATAAGAGCAGATTGCTGAAATACGCAACATGGTTTGTAAGTCCGAAGTTGCATGAAAATGTCCGGTATGAAGTAGTACGTATCTGGCTCTTACCGTGCCTTTTGTTGCCAGTGCACGCTAGTTGTTCAGCAGAAACTCGTAACTAGCGCTCCTCGCGCATGAAAAAGGGAAGAAATTGAAGTTTTAGAACTGCAGATGGAAGATAGAATAAAGGAACCATTCTCCAGGTTTATAAGACATTCTGCTAGACAGGGTGCACAGACTCATGAGGAATTCCATACTGGGACATCTGGCAGTGACAGGGGGAGTATACCAGGCTGGCGGTTTTCTGCAGCCTACTCCTGTTGTGCTCGTCCCTACCCCCAAACCCCAACAGCCGATACTGTTGTATTGGTGCTCATACACAGTGCATCCTCGGCTGCTCCTAGTACCGATTTACAGACCTTTCATTAACGGATTTCCCTAATAAAACCTAATCCTCTGTGCTGCCCCAAGACCATCAGACGCAAGCCAATTGCTGCTGCTCCACCCAGTCCGGCACGCTCTCTACAGCCCAAGTTCTGTGTTTTGTTCAGATAAGGAGCAAAGGTAACGGCCTTGCAAGGATCATGCCATTCAGTTCTAAGATGCACTTGCTCTTGAACTACTTCTGGCAATCATAAATAACATTATTATGTGTTAGGAAATTAAGCATCTAAAGACAGTAGTAAAGAAAACCTTGTGTATTTCCAAGCAGGTCATGCTTCCTGTAGCGGTGCTTACAAATAGACATCCATGTACTTGTGAGTGTGATAGGAAGATTTATGAGGGTGGCACCTGAGTAGGAGTCGCAGTTCAGTGGTAAAGATGGATATTTATCTGCAGTACTAAGAGGATGCTGAAAATCCAACCAATTCAGGATAAGTGAAGGGAGAAATCAGATTTCATGACACCTACACAGATGGTAAAACGCTTCTGAGAGAAGAAATGGCTTTGTCTCGGGACTTACTGTCAAGGTTGCCAAGCCAATTATGTGTGAAGAAAAGTCTCCTCCAAGAGAGTAAAACAAATTCTCAACAAAAGTCTAGCTGTGATAGCAAAAAGGCAGGTGACGTACAGGGATCGGGGAATTTTGTTCCCCCCTCTGTTATTACAGCTGAAGTTGCAGATGTTTCAGAACTGAAGGAGGATGCAAAAGGACAGACAGCACGCATGTCATATTCGGTGGTTCCTATGTAGATCTGGAATCTGAGCTGCCCTTGGCCATTTGCACCTCGAACGTGTGGTGACGTGCCAGGATGCCATTGCGTCACTGCTCGTGCAACCGTCGGGCATTCTGCGTGCTTGCAGAGCATGACCCTTACGCATCTGGCGTGTGGTCTGACCTTCAAACAGTCTTTCTGGCATTGTAGCCTTCTTACTGATAGGCAGTGGGGCTCTTTGATTATGGCCAAGTCCCAAAAGTTCATCGCTGTGAGACTGAGTATCTGATTTTCTGACTTTGAGCTAATAGAGTGACCTTGGTCTGACGTTGGAGATTTAACCTCTTGAGGTTTCCACCCCTACCATATGTTTACAGTAGCATAAGATGTTCTCTCCCAACAGTATTATCTGGAATACAATATTCATTTACGGACACTGGGTTAAAGTGTAAAAGGAAGCTTAAGTATTTGTGTTTTACGTTTCCAGGCTGATTGTTGACAATGCAAAAATAAATGAGGGATGAGAGGATCTACGTGCCGTCACAAAAATGACAGCTCATCATTAGCAGTCAGCAGCACACAGACACATAAATCTCTAAGAAGCCAGAGTGATTGTAGATCTGACTTAATCAATCCCTTTTTCCAGCAGACTTGTCGTTTGTATTGTAACTAGAGTTTATCTTTTAAAGAGCCTAGTCAGATTTTTAAAGTAATCAATCAAATAGTACTAAGCTGCCCTAGAAGATGATTCTAAATCAAATCTGCTAAGATAACTCATCAAAGATAACAGCTTTGAAGTTATTTATGCCCCAGAGCCCTTTTACCAAGCAGTTGGCTTAAGTCCGAAGGCTCTGATCATCGTCGTTCTTCAGCAGATTCTCATCAATTGTTTCTCCCAGACTGAAGCTGTGGGCGACAGCTCCTGCGCTCACTTTGTATGTGTGTATGTTGTAGGAAGAGTTCTGTTAAAAGAGCTGCTGAAGCTCTTGTGTCCTTGTGGTGGGAAAGCAACCAAGTACCTGTACTGCTAAGCTCAGTAGTCCAGTTCCCACACTGCTTCTCTAAAGCAACTCCAGGTTAATTTTATCTAACCCTGCTAAGTTTTTCTTTAATATCCCTGTATTGCTTTGATTCTGAGGGTTCTCTTGTGGTTTTAGAGCTCACGATGTATGAAGAGAGAGCCAGGCTTCTTCCCCTAAGCAACACAACCTAGACAAATAGAAATAAATGAAGTGGTACCAGCAGTGCCTGCACTGTGTCTGCTAACCAGAGCGTTTATCAGTTTTGCTATCTGCTGATCAGTGCCGCGTTGTATTAACATACCTCTGAGGTAGTCAGCGCTTGATAGTACTAAATCAGCAGCCTGATGACTGTCTGTCAACACTGCTGACTTTCACAGGATTCCTCCAGTCACACCAGCTTGCAGTATTACTCTGCAGGAGCCTGGTTAGCTCCGAGGGTAAAGGCATTATCACTTGAAGAAACACCTTCTGTAACCTTCTCCTGCACAGTTAGCTCCAGTGTGGAAAAAGCGGCAGGGAACAGTTAAATCATTGCTCACACTGGAGTAGAACAGTGACCAACATAAACAACGTTGCTGCGCTTGACAGTCTTTGCATGTCACTTGTCAATGCTCCACTCTGTTTCCTTCAGCGATCCGGCTGACTAGTTAGTGAATTGAAGCCAGTTTTCCTGAAAGCCTTAAGTCCAAAGAATATTTGTCCCTGTTATCAGATCTCTCCTTGAGAGACAAGATTCTTGAGACAACTTCTCTGTCTTTGCTTTAGTGTTAACAGTAGTTGTCGCGGAGAAGCAGCAGGGTGGCGTGCGACGCAGGTGGCATAGAGAACGAAGCAGTACAGAGTGGTGATGGTGGGAGCAAGAGGGAGAAATGTTGGTTTCATTGAATTCCGTGAGAAAACTCCGCTAGAGTGGGGCGTTTTGATTCATCGTGTGAACGTCGTGTTCAGTGGGTTTTGTTAAAAGCCTTGTGTAGCAATGCTGAGTGTCACGGCAGGATGTATTCCGAACGGGTATCTGCAGTGCGTGTAGGAGCGACCGTGAGGGTCCTGGCAGGGAGAGTAAAGGATGCTAAAGGAAACGACGTACGAACTAGGCAAAGGGAGCGAGAGTGATGGTCGAGCGTAAGAGGAACCGGAGGACTGGGGCTGTGAAGAGCTCCAAAGGCACTGGTAAGAGTGGAGTGGAAGGCAGGAGAGCTACAGATCATAGCACCAAGGAGTGGTAGCAGCCACCTGAAATTCTGCAGTTTGAAAATAATCAGTTTTGCTTCAGTCATGAAGCCAGCTTCCTCAATATTAATGTTGTTTGCTGTGTTGTTATAGTAAAAAAGAGAAAAAAAGCAATCTGGGAGAGCAGCAACAGGGGAAGCTAGAAAGAAAAATTCCATCAGAGACTATCTGACTACGTGCCTCTGCAACAGTGGCTGTCGTTTCCGTTTTCACTCCTGGATTATTACAAATGGTGACTAATACTGAAGTCCCGTGGGACCAGCGTCTGGTCCCATATTCAGCCGTTAAAAAAAAACCCACCCAAACCCCAAAACCTTAGATGTAGAATGGTACATTTGAGTTGTAGGCTGAAAGGTCTGTAGGCAACCCCAGTAGCAGCTTCCTTCCTAGCAAAAGGCTTCGTGTTTTCCCATGCTTGTTGCTTTTGGCACAGTTCCTTCCTCTCATCCCCAAAGCTGATGCTTTTGTTGTCAACGTTTGTTACGTATTCCGGGCTAGAGAGCACCTAAAGAAAACGCAGGGAATCTCAGATCCAGTACTGAATCTCGGATACCTCTTGGCAAGTAATTAAGTTTCTGTGGCTGCGTGATGGTCAGTTTGTTGAATTTCAGTGATGGCTGTTTATAAACTTGGATTTAGCAGACTGGTAGAAGTTTACAGGTTGTGAAGTTTCGCAGAGTGTTTTAATAATTATGCACTTGTCAAAGTAGCAATATAGGAAATTCAGTATCCCAGTAAATATTTTCAGTAGCAGTAGTGATAAAAGGATTTATGATAAGCCTTTCGTGAATGACAGTGAGCTTTCAGGCCTAGTCCACGCGTATCATTACTCATTGTCACGCAACTGGAGTTTGGAGTAACTTTTTCCTTGATTTCTCAACAGATTTTGGATTTGGAAATTTCTATAAGAGTGGTGAGCCGCTGACGACGTGGTGTGGAAGCCCACCATACGCAGCCCCGGAAGTCTTTGAAGGACAGCAATACGAGGGACCCCAGCTGGATATCTGGGTATCATTATTCTTTTTTTAACCGGATTCCAGGCAACTTTTAGGAAGCTGGAGCAAAGGAATCCTCTTCAATTTTTCTTAAGCTGCAGACAAGCTGTTGCTCTTCAGCTTTCCTGAGTGTCATAAAATGCCTCTTAACGCTGATTGGAATGGAAGTTTGCTATCCAGGTGGCTATTAAATGCACAGTGTAGATGTATGTTAGCCCACTGGAGGAGAAATTGTAGCTCCTCCAAAAGCTGTTCTGACTGAATGCGTGAACTTTGCTTTTTACAGCGTGTTTAGTGTCTTCTGTGTTAAGTGAGAATTGAACTTGTAAGGCTCTAAATTCTTGATGAGTTTAGAGGGATTCTGAGCCACTGAAACACAGCGGAGAATGTGACTGTTTTGCTCTCTGAGCTAGAAACAACCACATTTGTGCCACACACATTTCTGCTGCAGCAGCTGCCTGGTTTTGAATCCACGTGTCTCCGTGCATACTATGCTAGTGGAAGAGGGGAGAGAGCCCAACCCACATTCTTAGGTCAGGAAAAAGGAACTAAAATGAACTGAAGAAGTTCTGTGCACCCCTCACACTGCTCTTCATTCCTAATTTGGTTTTGTTGAGGCTTTTTTGTTGTATTCTGGTACTTGCAATGACAGATTCAGATCCTAAAGCAACCGGAGGCAGTACAATTTGGCAGTCTCTGCCCTGGCATCAGCTTTGCAGTGGTAACACGGCACATAGTGTAACAACACTGACATTTTGGTTAGAGCCTGTTACACAAACAGGGCAGTTCATGGAAAGTCACCTTTCAGCTGCTAATGTAATTTGAATTAATCTAATTGCATTAACAAACAAACCCGGTGCTTTTAGATATATGTATTTGCATGTATGCATGTTTATCTCTATGCATACACATATATGTGGAGCTAGATAGATTTTTTAAAAAAGGTTACAGCCTTTCTGAGCCTTTAGGAACTTGTAAATAAACGAACAGCAGACCTCGGCTACGCTGACAGTTTCAAGTAGCACAGGCACTGTTGGAGTGTCAGAAGCGATTCTCTGAACCTTGGTAAATACCCTTAAAATATGTAAGATCCTAAGTTGTTGACAGAATCTGTCTGCCCACAGAGAAGTGCACGTGTGTTTATATTTATGGTAAAATCATCATCATCTTCACTCATCTTCTGAGATGAGTTAAGGATTCTGTATCTCTTTGCCACATCCCATCACAGAGCAGGTCTGCTGAAAGAGCCAAGCTTGCAGGAGGAAGGCAGCAATCCACAGTTCACTTTTTGGCAGGTGAAAGAACGAAAGAAGTGACTTTTAAAACATATATATTTAACTTTGGAAACCTCTGTGTACTTCCACAGTTCTAAGGCGAATGTCGAATGTGCTTTTTTGCCCCTTGAGAAATCCAGTGCTGGTGACTCTGCGCCAGCTGACTGGCATGAGGATCTGGTGTGTTTTCCTCATCGTGTGGCGCTGTATTTTGGCATATACTCCAAGACTGTTTCCACTTGCAGTGCCAATTAACTTGCATACTTTCAAAAATGAGCCTGGCAGTTGGAGGAGAGCTCTTGCCCAGACCGTCTCCTTTTGCTTACATTAAATAATCCCTCGTGCTCAGCACTGCACACAGCAGGGCAGAATTATTAGTCGGTGCTCCCTCAAGCTGACTGCTCATGAAGTGCGCCTCCCGCCCAGGATTTTGCAAATTGGTAAACGCAAAAGCTTACAGTTTCTTATTTGGAGCAGCTGCTGTTTGAATAACACTGAGATTTATCAAGTATATCTAACTCTTACCCGAAGCTGGGGCTCGCTTTTCAGGTATCATTCGTTCATCTGGGTGGAGCTCCCTGCTAGCAGAGGGTCTCTATCTAACCCATTACACTTCAGCTTTATCCGCACACGGTACTGCGAAAGCCTAGCCGTTTGGGGTCAGCTGAGTGTTCTCAATGTTTAGGGATCTTCAGCAACCTAACTCCTTTCTCTATGAATTTACTGTTCCTGAAGAACATAACTTAAATTTTTTCTGTGACAGGATTTGGCTAGCCAACCTCCGAGACTGCTTGTAGCTTGAAATGTGAAACAGATATTCTCTTTCTTACAGAGCATGGGTGTAGTTCTTTACGTTTTGGTCTGTGGAGCGTTGCCTTTTGATGGACCAACACTCCCCATACTGAGGCAACGGGTTCTGGAAGGAAGGTTCAGGATCCCTTATTTTATGTCCGAAGGTAATAATGTGTTCTCTTACGCTCTTGGTATGATAAACCTGGAGTAAATCCTAGAAATATCTCTGTTGGGATGCGGCTGTGGTACATGACGGGTGGTACATCAGCACCGTTTCGGTATGGTGGACTATTCATGTGGCAAAGAAACACAGATGAGCCTAGACGAGCTGTTTGCCTTTGCAGTTAGGCTGCTGCCAGGCACACCTGCCCATTTTTCCCCGTGCAACACGTGGAGATTGCGGTGTGGCTGTGTGCATAGGGCAGGGAGAAAGCCAAAATGGAAGCTGAAGGATTTCTCATCCTGCTGTGAACAGAAATATGGGAATGCAGGGGAAGAGGTACACTGGTGTAGCAATCAGCTTTTGTCCTGCAAGGCCGTATACATCTTAACGTGGAAAGAAAATAGACGCAACCGGTTCACGCGCCAGGTTCTCACTGTCCTGTATCTGGCACTCCCACGTGCGACAGAGATACCTCCCTCCCTTAACTGCCCACCTGTTGGGTTTCACTCTCCCTCATGCCTGTTCAGACAGGGACAGGTAGGGCCAATTTTAAACAGGGTTTGTCGGTACCTTTCAGCTTCCCAGTTTAAAGGGTCTCTAAACGACACTACTCCAAAACAATCTCCCCAAATCAAATCCTCTGCGATGTACTACTTAGCGTTTGGGGTTTTGTTTATAAAGGGAATTTAAAATTGGGGTTTCAGCCCTGTCGTTAAGGGTTCCGTGGTGCAAAACATTCGGGTCCTTCCCCTTTTCCTTTCTGGTGGCACGTACTCCTGCACGCTGTCTCTGCAAATAGCCACTGCGGCGCAACGACAGTGCGCTTGGTTGCTTTGGTGGCACCGAGGCAGCCCCTCAGCTTCCTGGGCACGTCGTGCAGCTGACACTGACCTGCCCTGCTGACAGATATTCAAGCGAGATGCAGGTACCTTTGTGCGAGTTGCCGTCATTGCTGTGACTGCAGCGTAGATGGCTGTTTCACAGGCTGTTTGCTGCTCCCCTTGCTGATCACGTGGTGAAGGGTGTGCCTCTTACTAAATCTGTGAAAACAGGAGACAAACAGGCATAAACAGCCAGAAATTGCTCTCTAAACTATTTGTTATTACTGCCTGAACGGACCAGCTCACGACACCTGTACTGTAGCCCTCTCACGGTCAGCTAGTCTCCCTTAAAGGAACTTAGGTTGCCTTGCTGTCCTATACGAACTGCACATTCATCTCATGCCCTTCCAAAAGCCAACTGAGAGCTGAAGAAAGATGGGATGGTTTGAACGCCGTCCAGCATGCCGTGGTCAGAAAGCAGCGATGGTTTGGTGCGTTCAGAATTGTTCTGGCACCTAGAGCTACTGATTGTGCTTTGGTCCTGGAATGAAAACAATTAAACTTGCAGACCCACTGGTTACTACTCACAGCTACAGAGAGGTTATTTATACCTTTGTTTTTGTGACCTCTAGGGAGGAAATGGACAATAACTCTAGGTTTGCCAATCCCTTGTTTCATGAGCCTGGACGAGCTGTTTCAAACGGTGCTGGGGAAGGATGCTAATTCCTTCCCCCTCACACTTCACAGCGGTGGTTTGTATGTTTAGCAGTTCACGTTAGCATCGCACTTTGAAGCTGCTTGTCCTGCCCTAAGAGGTATTAAATATTATAACCGTCATGTGTAGAAGGAATGCCACTGTTAGCCATACCATGGGTTGGGGGTTTGTCCTTCTTAACTGGACTTTCAGTGTTGTTTTGAGAGACTGTTTCAGCCTTCAGGAAATGTATTTCCTGCAGAAGTTAGGTAGAAGTAAGGCAGTTTCCTGCTGCCATGCTCTGTGTTGGTTGGTCTCAGGTGAACACACGCAAGGACCGTGTAGCCGGTTAGTAACTTCCTTTTCTTTACCCAACAGAGTGTGAACATCTGATTAGAAGAATGTTGGTCCTAGACCCATCCAAACGGTTAACTATTGCTCAGATTAAGGAGCACAAGTGGATGCTTATAGAAGTTCCTGCACAGAGACCTGTTCTTTATCCACCAGGAGAGGAGAATGAGCCTTCCATCGGAGAGTACAATGAGCAGGTCTTACGGCTAATGCACAGCCTTGGAATAGACCAACAGAAAACTATTGAGGTAAAGTAGACTCCAGCAGGTATTTGTGTGTGTGTCCCCAACACCCCCAATGGTAATAATTCTTCCTGGTCTCACAGAACATCAAAAATAATGTATGTTTGGCTGCACCCACATTTTTCTGCTTCTCTTTTTCAGTCTCTGCAGAACAAGAGTTATAACCACTTTGCTGCTATCTATTACTTGTTAGTGGAAAGACTCAAATCGCATCGGAGTAGCTTCCCCGTGGAACAGAGACTCGACGCTCGTCAGCGTCGGCCGAGCACCATCGCTGAGCAGACGGTAGCCAAGGTAAGGTCTCATTCCTCGCAGAGGTGGGCCTAAGGCTGTGGAAGACGTTCTTCTCTTTCAACACAGTCTTTCTATATAGATTCATATGGAAGCCACTGGTATGTTCTGATTTCTACAGTATGCAGACTTGCCACATCATTTTGGAAAGACTCTTTGGATTTGCCTCCTGTCAGAACTGTATGATGACAGAGTAGTTGTTTGGCATGCCTCCTGCAACTGCTCCTGCTGCCTCCTCCCCACCCAAAGAAAAGAAAAGGGGGATTTTTGGAGTGGACTGGATAAGTTTTAAATGAGAAAGGGAAACTGACTGTGTTCTGAAGCCCATCTTTAATGGGTATCTTCGTGGTTTAACCTGAACTCCCAGTTTATTTCCCAGTTAAAGGGAAAGTACTGTGCTTGTGCTGCTAATTGGAACGCTTCCATTCTTGGCACATTCAGACCTTTTCCTGGGAAGTCACGGGTTAAAATGTTAGAGAAATACCATTTCTGGAGACTGTGCCACACTTGGAGTGTCTTTAATGGGATTGACAAACGAGCTGTTGAATTTATGGAGAGCTGTGCTAGCAGGGGGGCTAAAAGCGTGCAGGCTCTACGTCGTGTTACAAACACAGGCACTCTAGAGGGACCTGTTGAAAGTAAAACTACTTTCTCCCTGCTGTTCCCTAGATACACTTTCTGTCTCCCATGAACTGAAGCATGGCAGAGAACAGTAAAGAAAGTACTCAAAAGAAAATACTAGGATCAACCTGTCTGGTTAAGATGCCAGCTCATGTGATAGTTTAAGTACCAGATAAAAATATCATTGCTGTAAGACTCTTAATAGCTCAAGACTCAGAGATAATAGGTCCTAAATAATGACATTGCTTTTTTCCTCCTGTGAGCCAGCAAGAGTCCAATTTCATGGTAGACTTCGCAGCCAGCTGCAAAACCTCTGTGTGCATAGAGCCAACGTGATGACTGACTAATTGATTTCGGTCTTAAGGACATCACATGTATTTTCTCAAGAGCAGTTCCGGGTGCTCCTTACATCTGGTGCCAGCCCTTCCACTGCAGAAGGCTGTCCACTTAGCATCCTCTCTAGTTACACCAACTGATTCAGCACAGGCTCCAAGGCCCCAGCCTACTTCTTTCCTAGGAATTTTCTTCAGAAAGAAAGGGCCTGTACACTTTATTGTGGCTTATTCCAATAATTCTCAAATCTTTTCATGTTCTTCTGTTTCGTTAAGATGCACAGATGTTGTACTGCTTTTGATTTCTGTTAATGCATCACTGGAAACGTGAAAGACCGAGATGACTCAGATTTATTGTGCTCTCAAGTTCACAGCCTACTAGGTACTGCATTGCTGCTGTATAGACAAGCACCCAGGCTCCCGCTTCCAGGAGAGATCACAACCGTGCTGCTCCTTTTTCACTTGAGGCAGCAAGACACTATCTGGTTTTGGATCCTGTGGAAACGAAAGCCGAACCGCTTCAGCTCGGAAACCATAGGTCCAGGAACAACATGGCTGACAAAGATTAAACCCAGCTATTTTCTTACAGAATAGCTGAATACAAACAGAAAGAGTATTCCAAAGCAGTTTATTAATTACAAGGTGGACTAAAAGCAGGTGGAGACAGACGCATAAGGAGGAAGGAACATCCTCTAGAAGGTAGTTCCGTATTGGATTGAATTCCTGTACTTCATAGCCACGTTACCACGATTTCCTCAGGACTGCGAGCAATCCCGCGGTTATCCTGAGTAACAAGATGAATTCGTTTTCACACATGGTGGCACCACAGGCTCCTGTTTGCTTTTGGACAGGCAAGCTGTGCGGATACTGCACTTCAGGAAACGAAGGTTAAGAAACACCGATAACCACTGTTTTGTGAATTGTGCCACGCTTGCCTTCCCTGAGGGACACCTCTACCTTCAGCAGTGCTCCCTCTGTGCCAGTAGCTTGTATCAGATCCAGCCTGCTCTGTTCTTCTCCTGCGGGCGTCAGTGCATGTTAGAAAAGACATGGTACCTGGCCCTGTGCCTCACGGTAACAGTAAGGTGTACACAGTATAAAAAGGAACTCTAGCAGGTCAGCAGTTGGAGGGCACCAAAGGGTCCCAAACTCTGTCTTTACTGCTAGTAAGTGCTCAGCTTCCGTGAGTAGGTAGCTCGGTGCTGTTTGGGGTTTGTGTGTTTTGGGCTGGGTGGTGCTTTTTTTAAAGTCTAAAGACTAAGAATGAGGAAATCAGATCTATTTCTCCTGTTTTGGAAGTGGACTATGTATGGTTTATTTCTAATTTGTGACTTTGGTGTTTTCTGCCTAAAACCATTCTGGGTTTGGAGTTCTTAAAATCTTTTTTTTAGGCACAAGCTGTGGTACCCTCAGTTAACCTGCATTCGCAAAACGCAAGGTTGTTGCAGTCTCCAGGTCTTCCCTCAGCTTCCGGAGCAGAAGCCTTTTCCTTCCCTCCCTCCAGCTGCCAGGGCGAGACGGCATTTATGGAGGAAGAAAGAGTTGAGACACCAAAGGTACAGCTTAAGAATCACCCTACTGTTTTGTCAAAAATCATTACGGCTGAGAAAGACTGTTACCTTTAAATTACTGCCTAGTAAAAGCGCACGTAGTGGTAGTAACTGCAGCTCTTCAGTAACTGAAGATGAGTTCCCTCTGGCGGGTTAGGGTTCCTCAGCCTAGCACAAAGCACTGTGGAGTCAGGGCCCGAGCATTTGCTAACCCAAACTGCTGTCACTTCATCGGCCTTAGCGTGCCTTCTGTGTCTTGACACTTGCAGGCAGCGGAGCTGGAGAACCCTGCAGCTTCTCTCTGCTTTTAGTAGCCTTTTCCTCAAAGACCCAATATTCTTAACCCGCTCCCAAGCGCGCACTCTTAAGCATATGCTGTCCCCAGATACCTGGTCTCCAGGAAGTTCTCATTCCTGGGTGACCCCTCAGGACAGACAGAAAGTCAAGTACAAAGATCTTTAGTATCTAAACACCTGATTTGTACATCTCTTACACCAGCTGGATGAAAGACATTGTGCCTGTTAACCCTAAATTCAAGTATTCTTGGGTGTGACTTTGAACAGCTGTCTGGTTTTGATCGCTAATCTGCCTCTCGTGTACTTTGCTTACATTCTGATCCTACCACACACTCCTTTGGAAAAGAGGAATCAGCGTACAAATGTTTTGTCTCAGATGTAGAATCGTAGAAGGTTTTAGTTTGGAAACGACTTTTAAGATCATCAAGTCCAACTGTTAACCTAGTCCACCACTAAACCACGTCCCTGAGCACCCGGTCCCCAAGTCTTAAATCCCTCCAGGGATGGTGACTCAGCGTATTTTTAAGAGCCCTGAAGCCTCCTTATACACAGTTTCTAGTACAAAGGGTTCACTGCCGAGTATCTGGAGTAACCTGCTGAGCGGCTCATCTACAAACCCCGACAAATGACAACAGGAAGGTAGAACGGAACCTTAACCCTACGCTTCCATTGCCAGCTGAAGCGATTACAGTACCACGCATTTACAATTCTGTACCTCTGCCCATTTCATAATAAGCCAGCCCAGAGAGTTTCATCTTTGTTAATTGTGTATCGAATGGTTGATATCCACCAGGACGTCCTGTCAAAAACCGTTAGAACAGTAGCATCTCAGCTAGGCCGCTTCCCTAACTGGGAACGCCTATAAAATCTTCACTGGAGACCACGGCAAACTGCAGCTCCCTCTAATGGGCTTTGCTTCCTGGAGTCAGCCTGGCAGAGTCTGCGTAGGCTTCCCACACCTTTCAAACGTAGGGCTACAGCTGAAGGCTCCGAAGGGACCTACTCTGATCCGTTCCGCCACGCAACTTTGAGGTCTGTGACAACCCTCTGCAGGGTAGCAAGTGAAAACCATGGGAGTTTGCAGCTCGAGCTCTTGTGAGGAAGGGGAAATAGCTTCAAAGAATTACGTTTATAAAATATATTATTCTTCTCACGAAACCTGTTGTTCTCTCTCACATCACGTCCCATTCTGAGTGTAATTTCAGCACGCCGTATTGTGTCTGGTGTCAGCTAGGGCTTTGATTTCATCCCTGCCCTTTTGAAGCTTCTACTGCTCAATGACTGGTTATTCATCAACACCGAGAGCGTGGCCCTGGTTCTCATCGCTGTTTTAACTAATTCCTTGTGTGGTCTCTTACAGCTGGAAAGCAAAAAGAAATTTAAGGATATTTGGAAATTGAAGTGTTTGACTTCATTTCGCATCCCCCTTTGCTCTCATAGATGCAGTTTAGCCAGAGTAGATCAACAAACGGTGTCGAGTCACAACTGACTTGGGAATGTTCAGTGTCTTCGGTATTATAGAACACGTCTGCTCAAGACTTCCACGCTCTGATCTGTGTGCCCTGGTAAACTGCAGAAAGCCAGCTGCCCACTGGTTTTGGTTCTCTTTTTTTCCCCTTTCCAGCAGTTCTCTAAACAGTCTTCCCAGTGCTTTTGCTGCCAGTCAGTAGGAGGACTTTGAATGGGAAAGTCACACGTGGAAAGTAAGATGTGCAAGAAATTAAGCTGAAAGGTATAACCCATTAAAATCAAGTAGAGGCAGCAGATCCAGAATGTTCCTGTGCGAGCATCATCATTTTACTGATGATTTAGCGCTATTTCTTGATACTGTTTTAAATATTTTCCTAGAGTACTACCATCTAGTCTGCTTGCAAGACCATTTGTTAATGCAGCAAAGGTTCTTTTCCAAACACGCTTGTTTTCAGAGTACCTTGACAGTTTCACATGAAATCACCTGTAGCAGTGCCAGGGTTTATGCTCAATGAACCTGTTGTTTCATCCTTTTTTACCCAACCTGATCCTACCAAAACAGTGGGAGTGATTTGAGCAACAGGACACTAATGAGAGCTTGAGGCCGTACAGAACAGAATACCCACCCCAAAACCGCATGACGTGCAGGGTCCTCAAAACCCAAGGAGTTGCATTTGGCAGAGAACGAGTGAAGGTGCAGAAGGACACAGGACAAACTGATTTAGAGAATAAAACCAGAATTGAGATCCCAGGAGTACTGTGGGTTGGGAAGGTCCAACCTCCTGCTAAAGGCCCTCTGGTCCACCCTCCTGCTAACAGCTGCTCTAACTCAAAGCTAGATGAGGTTGCTCAGAGCTTTTTCAAGTTGAGCAAATCCAAGGAGGGGGACTCCACAGCCCCTCTAGGCAGCCCTTGTTTGCAGAGGACGTGACCTGAATGGACTGTAGCTAGAAAGGGTGCAGTTACTGGGGTGTTCTTGAACACGTCTCCGCAGCGCTGCAAGGACGCTGCAGCATCAAACACAAGACTGTTTTCATAGCGCTTAGCTGAGCGCGGTAAGTGAGCACAGTAGGGTATAGTAAGGGGAAACCGTAACAGCGTACATTACGTAAATACTTTATGTTTGTGAGTAAGATTTTTAATAACTTAAAAAAGACAACAAAAAAACCAACCAACAACAGGAAAAAACCCAGTCACAGCCCTGGAGAACACAGTACTGTGGAGTATTGAGATGTAGGGAGTGCTGAGAGAATGTCAGTGGTGATCCTACACGGAGGGATTTGTTTGTCAGGTACAATTCTTAACGAGTCCTACTTAACTCAGTAGATTATAGGGAAGTTCATGCGTTTGAAATATCCAGGCTGCCCTCAGTCTACCTGACAGGCAGAGACTGCTTCAGGGTGATGCTCTGTGCACATAATTGATAGCTGTCTACCTTCTCCTTGTTCCAATTAGATAAACGGCTGCCTGCTAGATCCCGTGCCTCCCGTGGTGATGAGGAAAGGATGCCAATCACTGCCCACCAGCATGATGGAAACCTCTATTGATGAAGGAATAGAGACAGAAGGAGAGTCAGAAGATGACCCTGCACAGGCGTTTGCAGCCCTCCAAGCAGCTCGCTGTGGGAAGCGACGCCACACGCTGGCAGAAGTTACCAATCAGCTGGTGATGATGCCAGGCACAGGTACATCAGAAGTTAGCACCGACAGCTCAAAACTCATTTCCTGCTCTCAGCACTCGAACCTAATAAGCCCAGGATGAAAAACACTAGGCTTTGAGACAAGCACAAGACAGTATTTCTTGGGTTTGTTACTTAGCATTTGATATAAAGGCCAAAGGGGGGAAAAAAACACAAGAAGACACCCCAAAACCTGCTGTACAGGCAGTATAAAACCAAATCAGAACATATCCAGCTGGCTACGGTCATGTAGAACCCCAATAGCAACTGGTAAAATCTGGCAAGTTGGCTTCTTGTTCACATCACTAAACATCCCCAAATCATTCATCCCCTGAAGGTGTGCTGGCAGAGGAGGACACTGGGAAAGCAAAACCTCTGGATCCTCGGGTATTCCCAAACTAGCAAGGTGACCAAGCCTTTCATCTCAGGCTACAGTCTTGCCAGGATTATTGGAGAGGGGGATAAACACAAAACCACTGAATGCTCTCCCAACAAGCCAGTGAACCTCATCTGCATAACATCACTGCAATAATGTAAAACCCAGTAGCAGATCCCCCATCCTGGTACTGCAAGTGTTAAATTACAATTACTTCATGAAACTCGATTTTCTGTTTCGTTTCCTCTAGGACAGTCGCTGTTGGCAGGAATAGCTTGAGCCTGTGGCACTTCCTTTGCTTTGCTAAGTTACTGCTGCACGTTCCTTTTATTCTGGCTTTTGGTTTTTTGTCGCAGGGAAAGTCTACTCACTGGATGAAAACTCATCTCTGGGCAGTATTGATTCAGAGTATGACATGGGATCCATTCAGAGAGATATTAAATTCCTGGAAGACACCCCTTCCTTGAAGGAAATGGTGCTCACTAACCAACAAGCAGCCAGAATGACACCACCTTTCATAGGTCTGAGGCCTGCCAACCCAGCCATGCAAGCACTCACCTCCCAAAAGCGAGAGACCCACAACCGCTCTCCTGTTAGTTTCCGAGAGGGGCGCAGAGCTTCGGACACATCCCTCACACAAGGTAATTATAACCCTTGTCGTGACACGTTACACCTCGACACGGCAGCAAACGTACCCCGCGCACAGAAGCGCCAAGCCGCCGCGTGACGTGGTCGTTACTCAGCTCACCTCGCGTTTGCTGTGCTAACCAGATACGATTGAACTCAGTTTCTGACCAGGGTTTTGCTTGACTCTTCTCCAGGAATTGTAGCGTTTAGACAGCACCTCCAGAATCTGGCACGAACCAAAGGAATCTTGGAACTGAACAAAGTCCAGTTGCTGTATGAGCAGATGGGATCAGAAGAAGAACCTTCTCTGACATCAACTGCCACCCAGCTGCAGGACCTCATTAACAGTCCTCCGCAGGTACTTCAACCAGAAGTCTTTCTTAACTCTGGGATGGATAAGGAGAGGATATGGAGGCCTGAGGAGAGCTAGTTTACAGGAAGTTCCCCCTTCTTTCTGTCTTAATGTCCCGTAGAGAATGGGCATTAGCAGGCTGGCCTTTCCCATCCTCACGGTGTCAGGGAGACAGCCGTGTTACCTTTCTGAATCCAACATTATCGCTTCGTGGTTTAGATTTCACAAAGCCCAGTAACACCTTTCCCCGTTGGAGGTGGTCTGGTAGAGTAGGAAGAAGTGCAAAAGCCGAGTGCCAATGGTTAGCCTAACTGGCACAGTGAAGTGCAAACCAGCTCCCTCGTTAACTTGTTTCAAATGGAGCAGGTCGCAGCAAGTAGGAATAGCGAGTTTCTGTTAAACCCCAGGAATAAAACGGGTAAGATGTCCGCAGGCACTGTAAGCCCCTCATGTTCCAGATGAAACCTGCTATTTTTAAAGCTCCAGCTGTTACTGAGTGCTGGAAAACCAGGTCTGCCAACCACCAAGTTGTAATGTTTTCACAAGAATCTCCCGCTTGAGGTAAACACGCCGTGGTGCTGAGGGTGTTCTCAGGACAACAGTTCAGCCCCCTCGCCTGTCAGCACTCTCCAGCCTGCTAGCCACGTCTGCCGCGAGCGCGTACCCGCCACCGCTGTTGAAGGCTTCTCGCCGCACGAGAGCGCGTTCAGAGGTTGGACGGTTTTCTAACGTTCACTGTTTCAGAGGGCAAGTCAGAAAATGTTGTTACAGCTAATCTTTTAGTTACAGCTGTAAGCCCTTGGCCTTTTAGGGGCACAGACAGTTCAAAGCTTTGTAATTCAGGCTCCTGGCTGCGCAGTGACAGCGGTGAGTGACAGCAGGGACTGGGAAACCTCTGTCAGGAAATCCTTAAAGAAAGGGTTGAGGCAGAAGAGCCTTTTCTGGGGATAAAACTTGTTCCTTCTCTCCCTGCAGGAGGAAGCGTCTCAGCAGCAGCAGGAAGCTGCACCTACTTTTCCTAACAGTGCACATCCCCCGTTATTATCCAGACGGCAGAGCTTAGAAACGCAGTACTTACAGCACAGGCTCCAGGTACCATCCCTCCCCGCCGCGGGATTAAACCACATCAGGCCAGTGTTCTAGGTCTCACTACGCAGGCAAATCGGTGCAAGGCTAAACGAGCGGAGAACGGCTGAATGTGAAATTACGCTGCATTTGTCTTTTGTCAGACACGGCCCCTAATTACGCCAGAAGTACACTATATTGCTTGCTGGTTTCAGTCTGTTACTGATGGTGTTATTAAAGCCACGTGAAGTAACTGCGAGCGAATACCTACTAGCTGCGTTGCACCAGGTTATGTATCAGCGTCTGAGGAACCACTTCTGGTCCCCTTGGGGCTTCCCGTGTATTTCCCTCCTCTCCTCCCCAATTTTCATATAACATTAGTTTATTAAAAACTCTTTTTTCCAGCTTGCAGCTTCTCTTGTGTACGGGAAGAAATCTTTCTGTGCATTTTTATGGTACAATCTGTCATGCAAAGGTATTCTTTGTGCTAAGGGGTAGACGCCAGTAAGCAGTCGTGGCTGTGGTTGTAGACTCTAGTGCCAGCTGCTGGAAACGGAGCTGGACAGTTCCACGAAGGTAGACAAGCTGCCTTCACTCGCTTTCTGAACTAATGCATTGAATCAAATGCAGTTTGAAACAGCGCTGCTTTTCTTGCAGAAACCCACACTACTACCAAAAGCTCAGAACACGTGCCAGCTGTACTGCAAAGAACTGCCCCGGAGTCTGGAACAGCAATTACAGGAGCACAGGTAAGAACCTTTCAGACTGTGCGCCTAAGTTACTCTCAGTAGTAATAAAAACCCCAACAATCTTTGTCCATTTAGAAATTCCTTGAAAAAGGAAAGCTTCGCTGCAGAATTTCTAAGGACACAGCTGCTCTCTTAAAAGAGGGACAACGGTCTTGCCGCGTGTTTACGCGTTTCTGTGCTACGAGCTCTTTATCAGCTAACGCTGCTAGGGTGTAAACACCTGCATCATGCTTCGTTTAGTGCTCACGGGCATATGGAAGCATAGGAGGAGGCTACCCTGCTGCCTGCACGGTTGTACTCGATTTCACCCTCATCCTCCCCCCGTTTATCGCCTACGTACTGCGGTACTGTAAGTCAGAACGTGGCGTGCGTATTTCTGCCTGCTGCGAAGCCTTGCAGTCATTTGGGCATTTCCTGTCTCGTTCCCATGACCCAAAACTTTAAAGTAAATCAAGTTTTTGTTGTCATCCAAGATCAGTTTAGAAGCGACATTCCTCTGAAAAAAATTACAGCGAAGAGTGAATAGATTTGAAGGGTCCCCCTATAACTCTGAGCATTAGGGCAGGCAAGATTTTAATTGCCAGGTTAAAGGGCTGTGAGCTCATCCTTTGGTAACCATCGAGCAAATAAGCAAGACAGATAAATACTGAAGAAAGTTACTATCCCTACATTTTGGGGGGAAAAAACCACACAGATAGAAAGGAAAATAACCCAACTACGTGCTGCCCAGCACAAAAAGACTGAGCAACAGAGGGATAAAAGAACTATCTGATCTCAAGACAGTATGTGATTTGTAATTACCCTTTTAGCTTACGGCCACTCCTGACAACTGTAGAGCTCATTAATCACAGAACAGTTTGAGTTGGACCATCCAGTCCCACCCCCCTGCCACGGGGGCTAACTGAATGCACTGGGTGAGTTAAAAGGTTGTCAACAGGAGGTCTACAAACTCCTCCTCAGACCTCTGCTGAACGGTCGATAAGAGTCTGGTCTGCTGTGAAACGCAATAAACGAGATTGCTCAGGAATTTTCCAATTCTGTATACTTCATTCCCTGCTGGAACCGTGTGAGTGACGAGCGTGCAGGACTCATCCTTTTTAACACTTCAAAAGACCAAAATAATTGTTGTTTATGTCCTTGATTCAGGCTGCATCAGAAGAGACTCTTTCTCCAGAAGCAGTCCCAGCTGCAGGCCTATTTTAACCAGATGCAAATAGCTGAGAGCTCATACCCGAGGTCCAGTCAACTGCCACTCCCATGCCAGGAAGAGCAGCAGCAGCAGCAATCAACGCAGTTCGGTTTGCAGCAGCCTCTGAGCCCCGTGCTGGAGCCTTCCTCAGAACAAATGCAATATGACCCCTTCCTCGCCCAATACCAGAAGGTACAGCTGGATCCACTGCCACCCTCCCAGATCACAAGCCCATCACGGTTGTCATCACCAGTTCAGGTGCAGCAGCCACCACAGTCCTTACAATATTCCTATCAGACTTGTGAATTGCCTGTCGTCACCTCTTCTGAGCCCGACTACCCAGACCAGCGCCAGTATTCCATGGACCCAGCCCAACAGAGCAGTGTAGCATTGCCTGACAGCCAGCGCAGCCCAGCACCGCACGAGTCCCAGTCAAACTACGATGCATTAACCCTCTCGGAATTGCCTGGACTCTTTGATTGTGAAATGATGGAGACTGTGGATCCCCAGCACAGCGGCTACGTCCTGGTCAATTAACGCCACGGGGCGGCTGACGTTAGAGTGAAAGACAGGACAACTGGAGAAGCATGTGAATTTTTGGTTTTGTTCCTACCCCAAAGCTCATGGTAGTTTTTCAACCCTTGAATTAACAAGGGAACTAAAATCCACCTGACTGGGGAGAAAAAAGCAGGAGGTGGTGAGAAGTGTTTGGCCACTCTTGCTGGTGGCAGGGGCTGGAGAACAGAGAGTGCAGTTTCATCCCACAAAGAACTAGTTTGTGTGGAAGGAGGCCAAAAAAAAAAAAAAAAAAGTGAGTTTTAGAGGAAGGAAATAGCCCCTTCTAAAAAATTTGGGAGTTTGTCAGCATTCACCTAACATTTGCTTGGAGAAACTAGAACGAGTGCACATTGTATTGTACTTCTTGGCAATAAAAGCAATACTTTCCATAGAAAATCAGGGTAGATCTGGGTCTGCGCTGATAGCACCTGTAATACTCTTGAAACAGTAGCGTGAGGTGGAATTAAAGGAAAATTGCACTTTGGCATCCCAATTGCTGGTTAAGCTACTGATCTGGAACTACTCCACGGTAAGTCTCCGAGATCACCCGGCACCTCAGGCAGCCTCCACTTCCTCCTGCGAGCAAGCAAACAGTATTTCCCAAGCCTGCCAAGGAACTCTGAACTGTCCGCTAAGGGAAGCTTCCGGATCTCTGCTGAGGGACATCCTGATTTGGTCAGGGATACCTGGAACTGACAGAGTGGTTTGTAGAGACCTCTGGGTGGGGATCAGAATGCTGAAGGACAGAGGATTAGCTAACAGACGGTAAGGAAAAAAGTCAAGAGCTGCAGCCAATGGCATTTAAAAAAAAAAAAGCACCTTGGGTGGCTTTTGAAATGAACCTCTTTTGCACGCAGGCCTTTGCGGAGGGCTCCGTCTTGGAGAAGTTCCGATCGCTGGAAAGGATCCATCTGTCCTTCTGTTGCGTTTTAAAAACAAGCAAACCAACCGTGTTTTTGAATTTGCAGTACGTGTCGCTGGTAGTTTATTGAGCTTTGTATATTTGGACAATTATTTAGGGGTTTAGAACTTAAGGATAAAAAAACAATGAGCTTAAAAAAAACACCCACAAACAAACCCACCCTGTGAAGTGATAGTGCCGTGCCTTTTTCAGTTCTTTATCAGCCTATATGCTTTTTTCTGAAGAAAGTAGACAATACCCCGTCGATATCCTTGCCACGCCAAAGTCCCTTCAGAGCGCGCGTTCCACCGTGTGGAACGTGACGTCGGAGCGTTTTCGCTGCTCCCGGATGTACGCAACGCTGACGGTACGACAGCAATATTCAGCATCGCCAACTGTTGGCGTACGAACCGTTTCAAGAGATACTGAACTCGCCAAGCAGTTGTGGCTCCACAACTTTCAGGCGTAGGAGGATGGCTTAGGAATCCGCGGAAAGTTTGGGGTTTGCCTCCAGCCTTTAACTGCGGTGGGACGCTACCGGCCGACAGGCAAGCGAGGCTCACAGCTCGACCGTTCAGCCCCAGCCTGAGCAAACACGAAGCACAATTGCAGGTTCGTTAAAGCACAAAGAACGGCAGAGAAACCACGCCGGTGGCAGGGCGCGGACAACGCCGCCCTTGGCTGGAGAGGTTGGGGAAGCTACGCCCTCCCGTACTAGGAGTGGGGGTGTAGTCAACCACCTCCAAAGCTTGGGTATTCACGTGGTTACTTTAAAATGGAATGGGTTGAACAGGCAGCAGCGACGCACCGAAGCATTTCTGGTGTACTGGTTCTGTGCTTGTCAGATCGCAGATCCCACCGCCCCAGAACCGGTGGAGAACGAGCCAGCACTTAGAGCAATAAGCCTGCGTTTCAGTGCGGAACAGCAGGTCACCGCGCCGTAGGCTGCGTGAAAGAGGGGAGGGTTTAACCACCGACAGAAGGCGCGTTGCTGCCTGTGTGCTGCGCTCGTCCAGGTAACCCCCTGCTGCTGCGTAGCCTGCTCTGACGCTGGCCCAGTTGTGCAGCTGGACTCAATCCCCAAGTGCTCAGCCTCTACCTCTGATACCACAATGATTCTCAAGGCATCAGCAACGGAGAAACAGGGATCACATCCATACACTGCTGCTGTGCTGCAAGATAAAGAGAGCTAGAAAGCTCTGCTTTAAACAGCTGAGATAGGAAAGGTTTTTACTTTGCGGTTTCCCTTCCAAAGGAAAGTTGTCTGACACAGTAAATAGCGGTGGAACGCAGAAACCCCTGTGCCACTTGAAGGGACAGCCAGGGGAAACGGCCTGACAGATACTGCAGCGTAACAGAGCAGGCGTTTCACTGCTACCAAAAAAACCAACCCCAAACACGACAGAAAGGCAGCAGAGTCCTGTCCTTCCGTTCCTTCTTCCCTACCCCGCAGCACAACAAACACTTGCCGGAATTTTCACAGCCGGCCAGGCACTCGGGGAAGGATGCGGTGCCAACTGCTGACAGAACCCACCCCACCTACGGAGGAGACGGGCTCCGGGAGCCCTGTTACTGCCGAAACGGCAACCGCTTCCTTCCCCATCCGACTCCAGGATACCGTGCGTTTCAGGACTCGGAGAGACAAATAATTCTGTTCTGGAGCTCTGCCATTCATTTCGGGGGATGTGCCAAGTAGTTCAAGCTCCACTGAGCTTTGCAGCGCTGGTAAGGGGGAAGCTGCAGTGGGTTTTAACGTAGCTTAGGCTGACTCTTCCCCTCAACCAAAAGCCAATGTACCATTTCACGGAACTTCCTTTCAGCCAATTGGAATAAAAGGCTTCCACGGCCTTTTGATACAGCAGAGCATCCGTTGGGCACCACTTCATACTACTTTGAAGCGGCTTTTTTTGTTCCAGTCTGTCTGACGTTAGAGAACTGTGTACACTACTGTTAGAGTAATTATTAGCTTTATTATCTTGTATTACAGACTCCTTTGAAGAGACTTTGGTGTGATGTACCTGGGGTAAAAATTTCATATGGAGAAAAGTGCAATATGTGTGTGTGTGGTACGTTCTTCAATGTATTTTTTTAAGGAGTTAGAGGGTTTAGTCTCTGCTTTGGGATAAATGCACTAGTTTTGTGAGCTCCAGTTTGGCAAGTTCATCTGTAGTAGTTACACGCAACCGATACGCTGGACTCGAAAGCAATTACAGTGTATTAATACAAAATAAAGAATACGTGCGTTTCATTTTTAAATATCTAGTGAGCTCAAGCGGCCCCCGCCGCTCTCGTGTTCTGAACGGCCTCGGTGTGTCTTACACTGAGCTCCTTTTCTCTCTCTGAGGCACCACCTACGGATGAGAAACATGCTGCAAAGGCTGGATTTTCTGCCCGAAGGTCGGTTCCTGTCATTCCGATACACTTGGGGTGGTCGATCCCACCGACTTTGAAGGCAAAGAGGAATGGGCAGAGCCTTCATATAGATTCAGCCCAAAAGCTGTGTTTCCTCCCTGCCTCCTGTGCCCTGGAATGTCAAACATTTCAGGAATAGGCCTCCCACACAGGCCAGCTTGTCCCTCGGTGCTGTCACCTCAACTTGGAGAGGAAAGTGACTCCCAAAGTACTATCAGACTTGACTTTCTCCACCTTAGTCAGTACATACCGTGTGGTCAGTGATAGGAAAGCAGTTTAACGCTAGACCCTGGGAACACTGGGTGAAGGGGATGGGGCCTTGGTTACTGCCAGAGGGAATCCATCATTTCCCCAGTAACATCATCCCAGCATGCCACTCTCGTCCCACGCTCCTCTGACAAGTACCAGTCTGGGTACCACCAGAAAGAGCACTTCCAGAGGGAGCTGCTTGGGATCAGAATGATTACATCACAGAAAGAAATGACATTTTCCTTTTACACATCCTAGTTGGAACAGTTTCCCCCACACTCGCTGCCAGAGTTCTGGAGGTTAGATTTTTCGTCTGCCTCCCGTTACAGCAAGTGCAATTAAAAATGATTGTGTCCACAAGAAAGATCTGCAGCTTCCCACATTACCTGTGAACACCCCTTCCCTGTGTCTCTGATACTTGTTTTAGCAGCTCTGCTCCGCACCGTGGTTTGGGACAAGATGGGGGAACCACAGACTATTAAATCAACCCTTTTATGGGGAAAAAACAAAGCTCCCGAGTGTCCCACTGCAAGTTGTCCAGTCTCTACAAGATACTGTACTGTATCTCTACAAGTTACAGTACTGTGCACCCTCAGTAAAGGCTCTTCACAGAGGGAGCAGGGGAGGCCAGAAGAAAACGAACGTAGGGAGTAAGTTACAGCCCTTCCGTAGGGCTGTGACAACAGGTACACGACACGGAAGGTGGATAGGTGGGGAAAAATAAGTCTCAGCAGCTGTTTTCTCACCATCTTGTGACCCTCAGGGTTTATTGAGGAAAACCTTGGATAGGGAGAGAAGCGTGATGCTTGGAGATGTCGGGCGAAAGTTAGCGTGGTGCCCAGCAGGTTCACCTGTCCTCGCCCACTGCGTTTGTGTAGCACCTCAGGTACAGCTGGCCACCAACAGCCGTCAGTGACGCACAACACTGCGACAGCAGCTCGGTTTGTAAGAGAACTGACCAACTGACCCATCGTCTCCCCTGTTCCCTTGAATCAGAAGCGCCAACACACAGGTGGACGACACGCCCCGGATACCAGCGATGCTGTGCCTTAACTCTACACCCGGCTCCACGCGTTCAGCGTCTCCCACGGCTGCTTTCCCGCACACCCTGCTCCTCCGCTGACTCCTGAAACTCCTTGGGCAACGAGCCAAGCGAGCAGGGCGAAGTGCCCGCACGCCCCGCGCCGTGAGCCAGGGATCGCAGGATGACTCGGCTGCGCACAGACAGGGACTGTTGGTCACCCCCTTCCCCAACAGCTACAGGGAGGGACAGGAAAAGAGACACTCTTTCACTGCTGGCCGGCAAAGCAAAACCAGAGAAAGTCACACCGTAAGGGGCTCCCTCAACCAACCTTACAAGCTGTCTGGAAGACACTCCCCCCCCCCCTCCAAAACGCAAAGGCTAAGCTCTCCTTATCCCAGCGGAGACAGGAGAAAGCCCTCCCCTCCTCACTGGGCTGTTCTGACTTGGACTAGGTCAGAGCCTTTAAATCCCTTGCAGAGCACAGCATTTCCCTGCTGGGCCTCGGGCCAGCAGAGCTTTCCTTTTCAGCGTTATCCGGCTGACGGTGCTCATTTGAGCCCCTGGCAGATGGGTCAGCAGCCAGGCTGTCACAGGAGCACAGCGCGCATGAGGTAGCGGCCGACCGTCAGCACGGTTCAGACACGGGGTGAAAGCGGAACGCGTACGCGCCCGTCCTGCTGACGAGGCTTTTGCAATCCCAGGGTAGGTTTTAAACTCCGTCTGAATTCGGTGCGTAACATCCCATGGGCACGAGCCTCTGTTCACCTGGCTCCGGGGTCCTCAACGCATTCAGGATAAGCCTTGAAAAGCTTCATCCCCAAGTCCTTTGGGTAGAGGAAAGCCGAGGTGTGTGGGTGTGAAGGGGGGCAGGCAGGAAATTAGCTGGAGAAAGAATGGAGGGAAAGCTCGTGACAGAACCGGTGCACAGGAACAGGGAAGGGGCCAGTGGCTAGGAGAGGGCTGCAGGAGAAAGCGCCACAGACAGCGGATAGTCCCAATGACACCTCAAAACCACACAACTCCCCACCCAAACATGCACTGCAAAAGCCTGACCCTCTGCCTGGACAGAGCAGGAAGAACTTCTGCAGCCCAGAATGCAGACATACGGCCAGGAAAGCTCCCACACGGACAGAGCCGACAGCTGAACGCTTGAGTCTTGCAAGGCTTCAAACGTGGACGCTGTTCCCCCTCGCACAGGCGGATTTGTACGCTGGGGTAGGTAAAGAGCACCTGACGGTGACAGGGCTGCGTGCCTTTACCTGGAGCTCGACTGACTCGGGCACGGAAGGACGCACGACACTGCCAAACAGAGCTGGCCGCTGCGCCCAGACAAGAAGAGCAAGTTTGTCCGCTGAGGACGGCGTCTGCCTCCCTCCCCAGCTCCACCTGCCGAGATGCTAACTGGGGATGATGTGGAACATCACAGGCAAGCTGCAGAGCTCAGCGTATCCTCAGATGAACAGCACTGCCCAGTCCTGCCCCCAGGAATGGTCCCAGCTCGGGTCAAGCCCTCCACCACCTACGAGCAAAGCCTGCACGCGACACCCGCGCTGCTTTGCGCTTGGCTCACACGTCAGGGAGCTGTGACACTTGGAGCCGAACGTTACAGCGCTGGCAGGAGTCACCTGCTCCACAGCGACAGCCAGCACAGGACCGTTTGCGTGCAAACACAAGCCAGTTTCCTTCCTACAGCTCCTCCCGCAGCAAAGCGCCATCAGGCCCGTAAATGCAAGCACCGAAACGATAACTGCTTCACCAGCACCTGTCCTTGACGGGCCCGACACGCCGCGGGACAAGTTTATTCGATGCCTATTGCCGAGCACACCTTCACCCAGCCCTTGCCAGGCGGCCCACGCGACCAACGAGCAGAGCTTGAAGCAGCAGAGCAGTACACAAGCCAGGCAAAGCACCACCTCAGGCCACGAGAGAGACTCCAGAGGTTTTCTCCCCTGAGAACGATCCCTTTTGCGTTGGGACGGCACGTTTTTCAGACGCGGTTCTCCTTCGCCCCTTCTCCACTCAGCCCCTCCTGCTGCCCACTGTCCGGAGCAACGTGACATAAACGTGAAGGCTGGTGGATGGAGAACGAGCGGGAACATCCAGGTGTGAAAGCACTGACAGGAACAAAGTGTCAGGGAAGGGCTTTAGGAACAGAAGGTGTAGGTGGTGCCTAGATGAACAGCATCTTCGGGTCCCAGCACGTGGTGAGTTAATCCTAACAGCTCACAGAGTATCTGGGGGGGGGACTGGAGCGAAGCAGATCGAGTCTGATCCCTGTTGGCTCCTAAAAGGATCAAAAGGTATATCCAAAACCGGCCAGCAATCCAAGAACAATCCAGGAGACACAAGGAGGTCGCCACAGGCATCACCCCTGCCTTCCACCTGCATCACTGCAAGGGATCCTGCCCAGATCACCCGCATACACACGCTTGGGAATACCGTATTGCATGTTTGGAGTGGAGGGCAGAAAGCTCGTTTTAAATATGATGAAAAGAAACTTCCAGTTGGGTGAAACTCCCAGGGAATCAACTGTGAATTAGACAAAACCTCAGAGGAGTAAGAACTGGCAGAAGGAATGGAGAAAGAAGGCAGGTTTAGCTGTTAAAGCCGCAGCCTGGAGCGCACCGAGCAACTAGTGACGGCTGTTATTTCGGCACAGCCGAAAAACAGGACCAAGGCAGACGGGGAAAGGAGTAATTGATAAACTGGTGTCATCACATTTGACACCGTAACTGGGTGAAGACAAGTTAAACAGCAGTGTGGGACAGCACAGATGGAAACAGGTGCCAAGAGATTGGATCCAACATTAAAACATGCAGAGGAGGCAACACAAAGACAAGGCACCTCCCGGTGCCACCCCAGCAGCTGCCAGACACACTTTATACCTAAGTGGGCAAAACCAACCCAGGGCAATGAATGTGGACAGGTCACAATTCCTTTTTCAGAGGGGTTACAGAGCCTTCCAGCATTCATACGCGAGGAGACTCTGTTCTGACACCCAAAAGCCCACTACCTACAGGCTAAATGGGAAGGCCCTTTTGTGAACATGAACGGATGAGCCTCTGGCATTTACATACAAAGAACCCTCCTCACAGGCAAAGGAATACACAAGAAAGCAACCGGAGCAGGACAATCAGCAGGGAGGTAAAGACATGGAGGGAGGAGAAAAAAAGATCCAACGTGAAAGCTTCACCAGTCAAGGGAAGCTCGCTCTCAGTGGGATGGATGTTAACGGCAACTGCAAAATAATGGATGTTCCTGCCTCCGCTGCTTTAAGGATTCTAGGAAGTGATGGCAGAGGTTCTGTACTATTGCTTACACCCCAAGATACAGGGAATAACACACTCAGGTTTACGAGTCTAAAGGAATATGCTCTGTTATTAACCTGATTTGGACAGGTTATTCTGATTCTCAGTGGCTGGAAATCAGCAGAACAAAGAGTAATTATAACAGAGCACGGAGATGCAGATCTTATCATCCCAGCTCATTTCACAAGTTCTACCTGCCCATTTTCCCAGGCCTTTCCAGCAAGGATTCAATACAGCATCCCTAATGGGAAGGCTCCATCTCCCACCGTGCTGTCACTCAGTGTTAGGAAGGAGTTTAAATATGGTGGTTTGAGGAGAGATATCTTTGCTCAAAAAAGGTACTTAAATGTGCTAATTTTCTGCAAGGAAAATGCCATCATGTGGTTTTATGTAACAGTCCCTGCTGAACTGACTTATCAGCAAATAAAGGCTGCGGTGTTTTGATAAGAATCCATGTGGCGTTGGTTTGCAGAACAGGAGCAAAAGGAGTTGCACGCAGAAAGCTAATAGGAGGTTTGTTCCCAAAATACTCACAAATGGACATTTATTTAGCTGAGAATTATACGCTGAGCTCTGGAAAGGTTAGGCGCATTCAGGGAGTTCATAAGCTCTCTGCAGCTTGCCTCCCGCCGGCTGCTACAGCAGAGAGAAGCTGAGAGCGTGCAGCTGCTGACGTCAATAGGGTAAATAATACCATGTACTGAAATCACCTGGGTATGCATTACCCTTTCCACAGAGCCTGCTGAGCACGCTGTGCTGCAAAGCAGCCCGGGAAGCCCAGGTGTCTGCTTGCATGGAAAACGCTACACCCCAGCAAGTAAACGTTCTCCAGGACCACCACCCCCCAGCCAAAGATAAATCCATCGGGGTTCTCAGCCGGATCTCTTCCCGTAGAAGCACTGTGTACAGCAGCGTTGCTCAGCTCGGGCACCAAGAGCTGGCTGCTGTGATGCCAAATAACAAAACCTCTCAGTGGGGAGCAAGGACAACCTTTCCCTATTCCAGGACAGGCTGTTTGCAATTAGCAGCTTGCTTATTAGTCACTCGGAGAGTCCACGTTGCCGTTGGTCTGGGGAGACCTGGACCTCTCCTTCAACAAGGCAGCCCAGCCAGTCTGGTCTGTATGAGGGACTCGCAGCAACCCAAGGGAAATACACAGCAGTGCTGGCCAGCAAATGCTGTCAGGACCTGGAAAACGGGAGAGTAACAACAGATACTCAACGCAACCAACTCCTTAAATACCTAGAGAGGCAGAATCCCCCAGCCTCCACTCAGAACAAGAGTATCAACGCTGGAAGAGGAGCACACAGCATCTCCTAAAGCCCAGCACCCCAGCCACTAAGCCACACTGTTCCTCCGGCGAGCTGGGTCTGCTGCCTTCCGAGCAGGCAGGAAAGGAGCTAAAGCCAGTGGGCCTGCAGGTCAGAGCTCAGGCACTGCACTCCCACCCCAGCGTCCCAGCCCTGCTGTAAGCTCAGCTTTATCAGTCTGGGGTGAAGAGGGAAACGACAGCCAGAACCACCACGCTGAAAACCTGGCGTTAACCCCCTTCCCTGGGTAGACTGTGAGCAAACGCAGGAGGACCTCACCAACGCAGCAAGTCAGTGGCCGAGTCCTGTTAGCACTGCTCACACCACTGCAGCTGCACTGCAGGCTGTTAGACGTCTGAATTAGTCAGCTAATCAGGGTGCTGACAGCAAGATCTGGGGGCACAGCCAGGGCAGGAGCTGCAGCTTCCCGCTTACGGTACCTTGCCATGACCGGAGGCTAGCTGCTCTCCCAGCGTTTCCTTGGAGCAGTTGCCATGTGAACACATCTGTCTAGGCCATCCTTGTCACGAGTGTAAGGTAGTTTAGCACAGAAAGCCAAGGAAGGTTGTGAAGTACTTGAACCTTTTTCACGTGCTGAGCAAGCTCTTTCCCAGGAAGGTGGCTGGAGCAGGCTGTGCACTCCTGAACCAAGCACACAGGACCCTGCTCCTCCCTGGACCCGTTTGACAGACTGCACTGCCCTGAAGGAGCACATACCTGGCACTGGAGCATTGAGGCTCCTAGCAGACTGAGCAGGACAGAAGTCAACCCTGTATGTTTACAGCATTGTCTGTGAAATGTAAACACACTGTTTCTCACCCTCTAACAAGAGTGAGAGCAAGTAAAACCCAACCAAGGTATCACTGAAGCCAGAGCGCTGTTTTCCTTCTTAATACCTCACATTGCCACACGTCATTCTGATGCCAAGCTCCAGCCAAATAAGCAAGACCCTGACCTCCTCCTAGAACCACATGGCTTCACCCTCTAGCCCTTCCAGTTTAGCCAGGCCTTTAACCTCTAGCTCCAGAGACACTCCTGCAGCCCCCGAGCACTTCACCTTGTTTTATTAATGTGGATTTAAAGTAATCACGTTTGAAGAGAGGCCAGAGCTCCGACTCAGGACTGCCACCCTAAAAAGATCAGATGTTTCTCAGTTCCCCAGAACAATTTAGCCTAAATACCGCTAAATGCCCATTAAGTGGTCCGTTTGATACTCCACAGAGCAAGATGGGCTTAGAAAGCAAACACTCTGCGTGCCATTCGCTTCATTTCAGGAGAAGCACAACAGGAAATTTGTCACCATCAGAAAAATTCACGCCACCTACTCCAACGAGCCTAGTCTGCTCCCTGAGCAAGCATTTCTTGGGCTCCAAAAAGCCTGGAGAACTCCCTTCTGACCTGCTCACGTGACACAATTTGATCAAGATAAACACACAAACACAGCAACAGCGAAAAAACCAAGGGTTCATAGCATCTCGTACATATATTACCCTTGACTCAGAACTGGAGGCTGAGTAAAAAGTGCAAAGTGCAAGAAATACCCATGCATTTTTGCTTTATTTTGAACACATTGCCTAGAACCCTGGCATGACATATCCAGATTTTTGTCTTTCCCTGGGGCATTCATCCCAGAATACCAGTCTTTAAAAGGGCTGATTTTTATATCAACAGTTCTTAGAAGCCACAATGAATTTTTTTTCTTTTCTCCAAAAGAATTAATTGTAAACTGCCTAAAAATAAGTCTGGAAAAACTCGGAGGGGAAAGCAGCATCAGCTTCTGGCAGCTTTATTACAGCACACGCTGTACTGCCTGGCCTCCATTGTTCCTAGCTGGGTCACTGGGGGATGAGGGAAACCTCCTTCACAGGCCAACAGACCTCCTGGAGTCACGGAGCAGCTCAAAGACATTCAGTTATACAGCCACCAAGGGAAACTGCTACACGTTTCACCTGGTAACCAGAAGGACCTCTGCTCAGGAGCTGTTTGTCCACAGCAACGCTGAAATCAAGTCCTCTACATAAACCAGGGCATCCTGTTTGCCAGATATATCCCCTGGTATCTGACTGGATGTTTCCAGGAACCACCTCCTAGAAGGACTAGACGCCACCGTGGGTAAGGACTCTGCAGTCTGTACAGTGCCCAACAAGCCATCAGCCAGGGGTGCAGCTCCCCCTGTCCTGCCAGCACACGAGCCCTCAGTCCTGTCAGGCAGCGACCTGCTTCCCTCAGCACAGCAGCTTTCCCGGCCTTTGGATCCTTCAGCCGCCCTCCCCACACCCCTGCCAGCCAACAAGAGAGCTCCCTGCTCCCAACACACCCCCACCCCACAGCCAAACCCCCCTCATTCCTGCAGTCTTACCTCCGCGCTTCCAGCTCTCAGCAAACCCACACAGCACAGAGTCCCCACACGCTCTGCCTGCACCCAACTCAGCCAGGAAGAACCTTCTGGAGGGTTCTCAAGGTGGCAGCCAGGGCTCGTTAGCAGCCAGGGCTCGTTAGCAGCCGGGCACAGGTGCTGCAGAAGCACAGAACGAAGGCTGAGGGCTGGGCTGCTCACCTGCCCGGAGGGGCTGGGGGCCACATGCTGGGGGCTGTGCAACAATGTCCTAGTGACGTTCTTTTTCCTGATATCCAATCTAAATCACCCTGCTTTCAATCTAAACCCGTTACCCCTTGTCCTGTCACTACAGGCCCTTATAAAAAGCCCCCCCCCCCCCCCAGCTTCCTTGTAGCCCCTTCAGGCACTGGAAGGTGCTATAAGGTCTCCCTGGAGCCTTCTCTTCTCCAGGCTGAACCCCCCAACTCTCCTAGCCTGTCCCCATGGCAGAGGGGCTCCAGCTCTTGGAGCATCTTTGTGGCCTCCTCTGGACTCTTCCAACTGGTCAATATCCTTCTGATGTTGGGGGCTCCACAGCTGGACACAGCACTCCAGGTGGGGGCTCACAAGAGCAGAGTAGAGGGGGAGAATCCCCTCCCTCTCCCTGCTGGCCACACTTCTGATCCAGCCCAGGATACGGTTGGTTTCTGGGCTGCCAGCGCACACGGCTGGTTCATGTTCAGCTTCTCATCCCCCAGCACCCCCCGGGCCCTTCTCCTTGGGGCTGCTCTCCATCCATTCCCCACCCAGCCTGTCCCTGTGCTGGGATTGCCCCAGCCCATGTGCAGGACCTTGCACTGGGCCTTGTTGAACTCCATGGGGTTGGCATGGTCCCACCTCTCCAGCCTGTCCAGGTCCCTGTGGATGCCCTCCTTTCCCTCCTGCCTGTCCAGGTCCCTGGAGATGCCCTCCCTTCCCTCCTGCCTGTCCAGGTCCCTGGGGATGCCCTCCCTTCCCTCCAGCATGTCCGGGTCCCTCTGGATGGCATCCCTTCCCTCCAGTGTGTCGACCACACCACACAGCTCGGTGTCATCAGCAAACTTGCTGAGGGTGCGCTCGATGCCATCGTCCACGTCACTGACAATGATGTTAAACAGGACTGGTCCCAACACCAACCCCTGAGGAACGCCGCTCGCCACTGCTCTCCACTCAGACACTGACCCACTGACCGCCACTCTCTGAGTGCGACCATCCAGCCGGTTCCTTATCCATCGAGCCGTCCATCCGTCAGATCCATGTCTCTCCAGTTTAGAGACAAGGATGTCATGCGGGACGGTATCGAAGGCTTTGCACAAGTCCAGGTAGATGACATCGGTTGCCCATCCTCCACCAAGGTTGTGACCCCATCATAGAAGGCCACCATACTCATCAGGCACCATCTGCCCTTGGTGAAGCCGTATCAGCTGTCACCAATTCCCTCCTCATTTTCCATGTGTCTTAGCATGGTTTCCAGGAGGATCTGCTCCATGATCTTGCTGGGCAAATAAACAGAAATAAAATGGAAAAAGTCAGGATGCTGCCCTCACAGACTCTGTTCCTACACAACGGCCCTTCCACCAACCTGCAGGGCCCCCAGGATCTGGGCCGTGCTGGGTTTCGGATGACCGCACAGAACACACTCCCCTAGCTCTCTAGAAACACGGCTTTTTTTCTGGAGCGAAGACGGCGTGTGAGGGGTTAACGGGCCAGCACACCAAGTCAGGCTGCATCTAAACAGAAGGAAAAATGGTCAAAACATTTCTTGAGAGGAGAGGCAGCTGATGGCCAGTAGCACCTGATCTGCTGCTGGCAACAGCCAGGTCAAGCACCCAGGGTGTTCGGAGCCCGGCCGCACTTGGGTTTTCAGCTGAGCCCTTCTCTCTGGTTTTGAAGTCGGTCTCAGTCACGAGGCTGAAAGGTTTACTGGGAAGGATTTGTTCTGTCAGAGGGGATTTTGGAAACACTACTATCAAGTCTGCAATGTCAAAAGGTGGAAATTACCAGTAATGATTTCTTTTTTTTAAACAGAAAGTAACACTCCCTATTTTATACCCAAATATCCAAAAACTAGCTGGTTTAAGAATATAACTGGGAACAATCTGACTTTTCTAGCCAGCTCGTGAGGGTAAGTTTAGCTCCAGGCACCAAGAGTATTTCCAGGGTCACGCAAAAGTAACCGGTAAGTGAGGTGGTAGGTGAATTTAGCGGAGTCACGTACTCCCCACTGCTGCATGGCGCTTCCATCGTGCTTAGCTACACGTTCCTGCGGTTTTCCCGGCAGAAGGTCCGCCGATCCCCCCAACTGTGCAGGAAGCGAGGTGAACGTTAGAACGATGGGAGGGAGAACCACGTGCTTTGCCGTACGGGCTCTGAAACAATCGTACAGTTCGGTGGGCCGGCAGCCGGGCACTTGAAGGATGAACCTGTCAGTTCCCAACGGAAAGGAACGGCTGCTAGCTGATCCCTTTTGGGGATCCTGGAAAGCTGCGGTAGCCAGTGCTGAAGGGCTCACTTGGGCATTGGCCTGTAACTCCAACTTTTCATAGGGGTACCGGCGGTAACTTTAGCTTGTTGTACAACCGCTCCCTCTCTGCGGTAGCCTAAAAGCATTGACCTGCCTGCAGGGGAGTTGCTGGAGTCAAGACAGTCATGCCTGAAAGACCGCCCCGTAGAGAACACAGAACAAAGCACCACCTGGAACAGGGAAAAGCAACCCAAAAGGATAAGCCTCATAAAACAGGTTTTCCAGTTCTGGAAAGCAAGTTCTCCGCCTGCTCTGCCAGTAGGCAGAGAGAAGCTTAAAGTTTCCCAGCCTTGATTATTTAATTTTTAAATGCTGTTTCCAAGAAGTGTCCACTCCCATCACCCATCTGCTTTAACGCCGATCGTTCCCAAACGCTTGCCCCGTGAATGACGACACCGCCCCACAGCAGTCAGCCACGCAGAGAAGGCAGCCTCTGCAATAAAGGAAGGAGCATAAAACCATTTTGTCCTTCACTTTCTCCTCCAGAGAAGTGCCTTTCACAGCAGGTGGAAATCCTAGTGCAGATAAAGCTGCCGTCCCTTCTGCAAGCGTTCGCAGGTCAAAACACACAGGGGAGAGATTTACATCAGCCTGCTGGTGGCTGCAAAACCTGCAGAGGCCTTTTCCAGGCTAGGACTCTCCCAGAAAGTTTCCCTGAGAGAATGCAAGACTTGAGCATCTGCCAAACAAGACTTCCTCATGTTTCCATAATAATCAAATAATCAGCTTTTACGTTTCCCTCACCAACAAGAAATTAAGCATCTAAGCACCCCCTCAGAGATACATCTAAGGGAGGAAGCTCTGGAGCAAACAGAAAACCTTCAGGGAGCTCTGGGTCAGGCCCATTGTTAACAGGGCACCGTGGAAATCACGTTGTGGCTGGTTATGTCTGGTCCTTTATGCCGCTAGATTCCCCAGGACTGAGCTCATGGTTTCTTATAAACTCATTCATCAACGTAAACCAAATTTTGGCAGCTGTTTTGCAAGGGAAAGGGGGAAACCACACAAGCCCTCCACTCTCCCTTGGTTGCTCGCTTGCCTAACCATTCAGGATGTAGTGCTTTACCATAAAAAGCTGGACTTTTACAAGCCAGGAGAACATCTGATGGGGCCCAGCAACACATTTTCTGTGTTACTCTGTGGATTGTGAGTACTGAACATATCAGCGTTCACTTAAAGGAGGCCGTTTGCACAGCCTGCCTCCTTGGTTTCGTTCCCGACCCAGAGGCTGCTGTTTGATAATGCTTATTGCCATGGTAAAACAACAGCAGAACTCCAACAGTAACGCAACCACGATCCCTGCTGAACTCAGGAGCTAGTCCCAAGCCAAATGCATTATTATACAGGGCTCTAAAGAAGCTTTCAGGTGGTCTTCGGGAGCCTAGCAGTTCAAGAAATCTCTTTCTTGTAGGGAGAAGTTGTTCTGTCCCTGAAGACCCTGTGCCAAAACCCAGGGCATGACTGCAACTGCGCGGGGGTGAAAGCCAGTTTTCTGCTTAGTTTCCCCAGCACAGGAGTGTTGGAGTTGAAGCCTTCACCTGATGAACTTCGCACCTGGGGATCTCACAGTGATGTCTGACAATCCAGCATTGTACCAGCAAATTCCAGCTGCAAGGGGACGGAGCTGCAGCAGCCCGCGGCCCAGCAGCTCCGCTGCAATGTTACAGCTGCAAGTTTATGCTGCGGGAGCATTCAGCTGCCCCACCAAAGCCTCTGCTCTGCCAGGTGCTCCGCAGGATTTTTGACCTTACGGCATAGCGGAGGTTGGAGTACAGAGGGGGCGGCGGCTGATGCACCAAAGTGACGTTGTAGAGGACTTTCTGGGGAGTCTATTGGTGCTTCGGTGATCAGGGAGACAGAAATATCTCAGATGAGGCTTTCATACTCAACCACAAGGAAGAACGCCATTGCTACTGTACATCCAGACAGATGGGAGGTGATGGTGTGGACTTACCAGTATCACGGGAGGAAAGTTGCATCTTGAACTCTAGATCTGAATGTGTTTCGTGCCTTTAATCCCAAGCCAGGAGCTTGTATCTAACCACCAACACAAACATAATACACACCAGCGAGATACGATCTCGAGAGCTGCCCAGGGCAGGCTCTTCCTCTCTTTAAAACCCTTTCAAGTCTTGTCCACCTGGACTTTTAAACAAAGATAAACTAGTGCAAATCACCCTCCAAAACAACGTTGAGCTCTCCCGCACACAAGAGCTTTAAATATCCATCAAGGTCACTACGCCAGGGGTTATAAATCTCAGGAGAGACAAGCGCTTGGAAACAGGCTCTCTCAGTGAGGAGCTGCAAAGCAGGAGGGACCAGTGGGGGGTACTCTTTTTGGCTTCAGCTCCAAGGGCACAAAGATAGATTCCACTTGGCTACGTTGCAGAATGCAATTACGGACCACGCTGCCTTCTCCTACTAGTGGAGGAGAAAAGTTTCTCGCTGGAGCCAAATAACTTTGACAAGCTAAATAATTTGCCCAGTGAAGATCTTCAAGCTTCTTGTTAGTGAACAAAAAGCAAGTGGACTGAAAGGTGGGGCAGCAAATGTAATTCCTCTCTTTAACAAAAGCTTGGGGATTATAGGAAATTGCAGTAATTAGGAAATTAAGTGTCACGATAACTGAAAATAAAGAGGGGGCTGCCAGACCCAGTACTTGCAGTGACAAAGCTCCAGCTAAAGTTGCACACAAGGTATACCCAAGTGGTGCACACACAAAAAATCCATTAAGACAGGGCTTTGGCCATGGTTTTCTATCAGAACACCCAAAAAACTATTGCTAGAAAGCATCCTTGTTACCTTTACACTGCAAGTAAAGAATGCAAGCGTGGACTGCCATCACCAGAGCTCACCGTGGTTACAGTACACATGCAAAGGACTTGATGACACAATGCAGCCAGAACTGACACCTCCGGTGCATGCACTGAGCTGGCTATTCCAGAACTGCCCTAACCACGCTGTCTCAGCAACCTACAGGTGCAACACTTCGCTAACCTGAGAAACGTTTTCCGTAGGGGAGCTGGCTTACGTGCCAACGGCCACGTATCAGAGTGAAAATCCGCCTGCACTGATCTGTTCAGGCATGCTCAAGGGAGTTTTTCTTAATTTAGGGCATCTCCGCTTGCTTTCTCGATCAGGAAGACTCACGGTCATCTGAAAGTCTGAAGGCTCCTTTCCTTTCTGTAGGAGTGCGTCAACATACAAAGAGCTTTAATAAATGTCCTTTAAAAACATGTGTGTCCTGGGGTTTTGAAGAGGAATGCCCCAGTATCCCGCCAAGAACAGGTCAGAGTAGGAGAACTATTATTTTTATTGTGTTCAGTCATTGTTTCAGGGTGCTACCCTGGAGGTGCAAGGGAACATGAGGGCTGCAGTCCCAGGATGCAGTGATACAGCACAAAAAGGCAGACAGGAAATTGAGGAGGTGGGAATTGCCAAAACCAGACCTGGGATGCCTTTGTCCTGATACAGCGGACGCAAATAAACTCCTCTGAAGCCAACAGGAGTTTTCTCATGGATTTTTTTTTAGTGGAAGCAAGATGTCACCTTAGGATTGAATAAACAATCCTGTGGCTTCCTCTTCCCAAACTCCAGCCTTTCTTGAAGCAGATGGGCTGAAACACACTCCACACTTAGAAAATGAAAACATGACCTGGCAATCACTGGAAGGCTCCCACAACCTTGTCTTTTATAAACACCCACATGTCATTGCTACACAAACAAGAGCTGCCAGTGTGGGAGACTTTGGGGCAATATTCCAGAAAGACAGGAGAAACAAATACCGAAAGAAGAGAGCAACAGCATTTTAACAGCTTGCTTGGAATAGTAAATAATGACTGGTTAACTGGAAAAAGCCAGCTCATTCTCCTTGGTGAGGGCAGTGCTGGCACAGAGGAGAAGCCCTCACAAGTTAGCAAGCACACTGGGCTGCCAAAACACTACAAGGAAGTTTCTTAGCAAATACTTCTGGAAGTTGGTCCTGGACAGCTGATGTGCACAATGGCTCTGTTCATGAACCAAAGAATCCCAGGGCCTGTCTGTAGCCCCCAGAGGGTAAGCTAAAAACATACAAGGAATTCACATGACACTAAGGGTAAGCAGGGCTGGGTTCTCTGCACACCGCCCTGGCCCAGCCAAGGAGGGTGGCCACGGTTAGAACAGCCTGCTGGAAACAGCAAGTGCTCCAGCAGAGCAGGAAACTGAACCCAGCTCCTCTTAGGGAGATGCTGGACACTGGTCTGCCCTCTTTTGTCGAGTCCTTTCAGGAGGTTGAACGACTTAGCTTTTGCCCACACCAGCTTTCCTAAGCAGTACTGGCTGTCCAAGCACCGTCAGCATTTCAGGCAGCTGGTGGAGAACCGGCCAAAGCTATTTAGGGCATGAGGACCAAGCACAAAAGCACATCAACAATTTTCATCGCTCCACCGTTAGGTACAAAGTCCACAGAAACGCATCTGTGGACCCACCAGTAAAAACCACTAACATTCACAGTCCTGCCCATGTACAGCCCTTTACTAGTGGAACTGGAGTGCCCTACATGGTGACGGACAGACAGCCCAAGTAAAAAGGTGGGTTTTGGGGGTTGTAACACAGCTCGAGAGTCATCTGACTCTCACAGACATCACAGCCACTCCACAGCGAAAGCTCACACAGGCAGGCTGCTATTCCTGTAAATCATTAACGCACCAGGCACTTAGACCAAAACTGACATTTCAGATGCAGTCCCACTGACCCTGAGGCTGTTGGCGAGCACCTCCTAATCTTTTCTTTCCCTGTGTTTAGGAGAAAATACCTCCCTGCCTGAACACCATCGAAATATGCTGTGGCCAAAATTCCAGGGAGTTTTTACGACGTCAGAAAGAAGGAAAAGGTTCTACGGTTAGCAGCGCTGCCTTGTTCTTCACAAAATGTAAAGATCAGACCACCCATTTCTTCCCTAAGTTACTACTATCCCCTCTCACCTGTCTGTGGCCAAACAAGTGAATGAGGATTGCGTCTGTTCCTTCACGATGACCCCCATCTCCAGGCCTGCTGTTGCTTGGAAAGATGAGCACAGCCGCAGAAGCTGCACCAGCTCCCACGTGAGGACAACTATTTATTTTGGACTGCCAGAAAGATAATACATTTGTTAGCAAGTTCTGCAAGAGAGAGGACAGGGAGCCTAATTGAAAGGAAGCAACGAATCTTTACTTTTCCTTACAGACGTGGATTATCTGTCAATAAGTGTCAACTCTCTAGAGAAAATGAGATCCAGGAATAATCCCAATTAGGCAGGAAAGGTTTCTGGGTTGCATTAGGAGGGGAGGGCACTTGCTTTGCCAGAGGCTCAGGTTCAGCTTCTCATTTCTTGTGCAAAGGGATCATCAGCAATCCCTGAGCAGGGGAGAGGGGCAGCTGGTAAGGGGGCATCACGTCTGACTCCCTCCCTGTTCAGCACCTCCATCGCGCACCCCGCCCGGTTGCGCTATCAATACTGTGTAGCTTTAAATGCCTGCGGAACTGGAAAGCAGAGGCGCTGCAGGGGGCTTCCCCCCAGCCCGGCAGCAGTCCAACTTGCACAGGAATTCAACACACGCACACTCTAACCTTTCCCACCGACCGCAGGATTTCAGGCAGGGCGCTCCGCTCTCACTCAGCCCAGCACCCAGGATTTGAAGGCCTGCAGCCCTCAAGCTCCACGTGTGCCGGGGAAGGCTGGCTTCAGACTACTCCACTCCAGTGCTGAGTAACTTTGACCGACTAAGGTGCCCTCCTGCGATGGAGCGGGAGGTCTGAGTGACTGACTGGCGGGATGCTCGGACACACACACACAAGCCAGCTGTACTACAGCCTCACAGACAGGACCATCACAGGGAAAAACTCTGCAGAAGCTACTGAAACAACGAGGAGGATCATCATGCTCTGGAAAGCTGAAGCGCTGACCATAGTGCAGGAGACTAAAACATGAAAAGCGGGATGTGCCCCCTCTCCAGCTATAAGCAGTTCTGCACCGCCCGCAGCGGGGCTGGTGCATCCTCTTCACGCTGGTCTGGCTGCCACAAAGCCACCTCGACCAACCAAACTAAAACTCCACTGCTATCATAGCAACAAGGGAAACATGGTTGTGGTTGCAGAGAGGGAAAACAGCCGCCTCCTGTGACCTCTCCTCAGGCCAGACCCTGGGAGCCAGCCATCAGAGCATAGGGGCAGGGCGCTCTATTATAATTTGCCCCTCTTGGAGGCCAAACACCCAGGCATCAGCCACTGACCTTCTCCCTCCTTCCCAGTGAGATTCCAGCAAGGTCCTCCAAATCTTTCCCTCAGATGCCTCAGCCAACATGACTTCTTCACAGAAGCACACCTCTGCTTCCACACGGTTCCACCTCCTGTCCTCTCGTGTCTCTCTGCACTCTGCTGCCCACCTGGCAGCCAGACCTGTTCTGCCAGGCTTAGCTGGAAGAAACAGAGGGAACGCAGGGCTGCGGGGCAGCCACCTGGAGAAAGAATGAGAAATGAGGTTTTAGCTCCCACACCAGCGCTCCCCCACAGCCTTAACATCAATAGCCACTGGAGCTGGCCATTCCTTCAGCGGTTTCTACAATACCTCCTTTATCCCCTCCCCAAGCCTACAGCATGTCCTGGCTACTCTGTGCCTGCCCCCTTTATCCAGAGAATGGCACAGGGTGCAGTCTGAGCAGCTTTGGGGCTTCTATGTACAGCAGAGCGTTACCTAACGAGCGGAGGTAAGGAGAGGAGTCCTGGGTTCTGGCAGAAAGCTGACCCCAACTCCCTGGAACAAACACTGAGTGCACGAAATACAAAATCAGCTTCGCAAGGGAAGATAAAGCACCCCACAGCTAAAAGTACACGTGCCAAACAACCGAAAGAGGCAGAGAGCAGCAGCACAGGCAGACAGGAGGGTCGGGGGAACCCGTGCTGCGTAGATTTGGCACGGGGAGATGACTGCCATTTCATTTGGATGGGGAAGCTAACAGCCTTGAATGAGACAGCAGTCCCCTTGGGCCAGATGCGTTCACATGTTACGAGACAGTCTGTGCAGTCTAGAGGCCTGCTGCAAGGCTTGTTGAAGTCGGCATTTCCACTGACTTCTGGCGAGCCTTAGATCCGTCCCTCCTCAAACAAGGCAGAGAAAGGAAGTGCTGTCATCCCTGTTTCATGAGACCCGGGGGCTTCCTCACAGTCAGGCAGGGTGTTGGAGCTGAGTAGGGAACCGGAGGCAGCACTTCTGCTTTAGCCACCAAAGCAGCTGCCTATCTACACACCGTGGTGACCGTGACAAGTGCTCTGTCCGGCTGCTTATTGCTTGTGTCTTCCCGTCCCCCGCCAGAACAGCTGGCACTTGCCACCCTGCTGACATTGGAGCCAATGTCTCATTAGCCCCGCTAGAACTTGGGAGGCTGGAAGAGCGAGGAGGATGAACTCAGGTGGGAATACGCAAGAACAGCAGGGGCAGGCAGATTCTGGAGAAGCAGAGATCCCTTTTTCTTGCCAGCTTCCCTAGTAAAGAGCCAGAGAGAAAATAATGGATATTTATAAGCAAACCTGTCTCTAAGGCAGCAGTTTCCAAAGTCTAATAATAGGGTTTGGACTTGTTTATTGCGTGATTCAGACAGCATTGCATAAAGCTGCTGGAAAGCTCCTGCCTGTCCCCAGAGCATATTCCCAAGAAGCTGTGAGTTAGAGGAGGGTCTGAGTCCAGCTGCAGGGGGCTGAAGCCAGCAGGGTACTGTCAGGTTGTGTCTCTCCAGAGGTGCAGCCTGAGCCAGCAGAGATGCTGGAGCACACCAGGCTGCGCAGAAGTGCAAAAGCCTCCTCCCAGTGAAAGCCAACCACCCGCTCCCTGTCTTAAAACAGCAAGGTAAGAGCCAAGGAGTCTGATAACCACACCTCTTGCTTTGGCCCTTTGGTTTCTCACACCTGCAGCAGCACAGAGCCACCCAGGAACCCCTGGCGCAAGGGTCTGTGAAAGGAAGGCAAGGACTGGACCTGTCTCAAAGATTTTACAGCAGCAGAATGTCAAGGATGTGGAAACCCACCGGTCCCCAAAATAAAGTCTGCTGCTACTATGCCTTGACCACTAGGCTGCTCTCAAACCAGAGCTGGTAGCATGGCCCAGTGCTTATGAATTCACCACAAAAAAACACAACCTGTGGCCTTGCTGTTGTCTTGCCGACTCTCAGATGCAATGTGTTGACATCGCAGCTTCCCCAGCCAAGTAGGAGAGGAGGATTTAAAACAGGAAAGGGCGAAACAGCCTCCTCTTTGTATGAGGGAGAAAACAGGGCTGGGCTCTGCATCACCAGGCAGCACCTGGACAGCATGTTCTGAGGCAGAATAATTGCAGCAATCAGCTCCCCACCCTGCCCTTCGCTAGGCAGCCTTTCCAACCAGCCCATTTCAACACAGCACAGAGGAAACTTCCCAGAGAACGCCTCTCGGCTCACTCCAGGCAGGACAAGTGCTACAACAACGGCACGCGGACTATTAGAAACCAGAGAAGGTCAGAGCAGCCTTCCCTGCGCTGGGTGGAACAGAGAGAAGCTTGCCATTTTCTAGAGTAAGTTGTTGGAAGCCTGTTGTGTCAATCACGTTTAAACACTTACCCAGTAATTCACCTCCCAAACAGGATTCATGGAATTACAGGACAAGAGAATGACAGTATTGCACGAGAACCCAGGCTCCCGACTCTCTAGTCTCCAGTCAGGCATCCAGGGACATGCAGTTGCGTGGAGGAGGGCAGGGAGCCTCCACCTCTGCATCCAGGCTCAGACCCTGCCTCTTCGCTGATCCTGCACCTCCATCCAGCATCCCGTCGTGGTTGCAGTTCTCCAGTCCTGCACAGCAGTTACCCCGGGGTGAAAAACTGGCAGGAAGGCAGCAGAGGGCTGCACTGATCCGGAGTCCTGCCAGGCTGTGATGCTCTCTCACCCTGCACATTTTCCCTGACCTTTTTATGCTGCTTAGCAGACACAGCTGGAGTTTGCAAAGCAGACAGATGGGGCCTCATTAGTACCTCTCCAGGCAAGCGGATGGAGACATGTGCAGCTATTGACGGGGACACGCGCTGAATCTCAGCAGGGCTGGGATGATGCTCAGGTTCTGACAGATGCTGGAGGAGAAAAATTCACAGCTCTTTCCTCCAGCAGTGCCTAGAGAGCTAGGAACTCAAACCCACGGCATTTCATTACCAGGGCCTCTCTCCACTGCTACTTTGAGCCCTTCTTACAGCAACGAAATAAATACACAACCTACTAAACACCTGTTGTTGGATGTGAGTTGGACTCAACTACTAAGACAGTCCCTGCTTCTGAGGTTAGGACAAGTAGCAAGGAAAGAGCTGTTGTCAATAAGGATACAACTAACAACTGTGTAAGCATTCAGCTCTCCAGAGACAAGGCAGGGGACTAGGGGAGAGGAAACAGCAGTTGGTATTTGACACTGACCATCGCTGTCCCTTTGGTCCAGTCCCTTCAGCAGCAGTCGGGTTGCACAGTCTGCTTTGGAAATAACGTCCCCCCCCCCATGCCTTAGAGAAATCTCCTGATGTAACAATGCAACACGGCAAGTGAAAGTGCTTCCCCATTCCTATGGAGAGAGGAGTTGTCAAGCTGCAGCTGCGCCCTGACACGACAGAGCAGTTGCCAACACACCATCAATCTGTCCTAGACCAGGTCCCATGTGGATTTGCCAGGCACAGCTGAAAGCTGGCCTGTGGCATGCCCAGCTAAGCCAGCCTGAAGCCTCCCCAGCCTACACGCAGCCCTCTTCTATTCACTGTCATTCACGTCCAAGGTGTATGCTCCACGCCCTTCAACTCCTCCTCCCCTTCACACACGCTCTCAGCTCCTGCCTTCTACGAGAGTACATTATTTCAAATAATTTTCCTACAGAAAGAAGGTAACAACCCTTCAACAGGCAGAAAACCCTGCGCCAAGCAAAGCTGAAGTATCACCTCTGTGGGGATGCAGAGCCCTTTTTGTTTTCCTTTCAAAAAAGAGCAAATTTGCATTGCACATCCTTGGAAACAGGTTGGAGTCCAGCTCTTCTGACGTGCCCCCCCAGCGCCGGCAGAGCCCTAGGTGGAGATGACCCGTTTACACAAACGCCTGCCTTCGGAGCAGGTTGCAGCCGAAGCCCGGGAACAGGCAGAAAAAGCAAGAGCAAAACTGAAATGGACCTTAAATCCTGCTGCAGCAGACATGCAAGAAAAAAATAGTTCTGTGGAAATCGTGACTTCCCTCAGCCTATTTCTGGGAGCATCAATCTGTCTCATTGCTGGCGCTTCCTCAGGGACTCTCCACCTCAGTGCTCCTTGCTGCGAAGACTGGATGAGCTCAGCCAAGATGAAATTTCCTGGGTCCCAGTATTTCACAGCAGCACTTGTCCAACCTGCAGTGCTTTCAGCCTCAGTTTAAAGGTGGAGAACTACTGCCAGCAAAGAGGTTAGGAACGCTGTAACCCCCCGTACCTTCTCCAACTGGGTCTTGCACCACCTCTCAGTTTCGTGCGAGACGCCTGATCTAGCCACAGTCGTGACGGCAAGGTTGTGCCCATCTATAGTTGTGTCGAGAAACTATCTTCTGTCAGCGTCTAGCAGCACTGTAAAGAGCCATCTAGACACCTTCTTTACCAGAACCAGCCAGAATAACACCCAGAGCCCTTTCTCCAAAGACAGAAAGGAGGCAAAGGTCGATCGCCTACACAACCCTGATGTGCTACCCAACAGGTTGGGTCACAACACCCCTCTCTGCCCAAGGCAAGTCTAGGAACGGAATCCAGCTGAGGCAGATCAGCAATTTGTGGTTTGACCCTTTACCCACGAGCTCACAAACCACAAGACTTCATTTTTTTAATAGAGATCATAAATTAGCTGTCTCAAACCTGCCTTCTGAGAATGAGATCATACATGTACTGTAATTAGGATCAAAGCAAAGAGAAAAGAAGAAGAAAGAGAAATCAGAAGCCCCTCCCTCAAGCTTGCTATCCTAACCAGGAAAGCTAAGTACAAAAGGCCTTTAAAAATGTTTTGTTTTGGATGCAGCTCCACCTTTTGGGCAAACCTCTTTGCATCTGCATCCAAAAAGCAAGATCCTTCATCCAGCTAACCTGAGCCAGGTAGGCAGTTCTTGCAGTCTCTTCCTCAGGCCCAGACGCACGTACTCCTTGGACTTGTACCGCTCACTCCACCAAGTCTGTTTATTTACTAGTAATCTCCTCATTATTGGTGGCTTTTTGCTTAATCTCAGTACTGCACGGAGTGCAACAGTCCTGACTTGTGAACTATGCAAAGACGAGGGAAGCCTTAGCATCGCCCATCAGAAATCACACCTGTGGCTCAGTCTTTATGATAGAAACACCGTTAGCAGCAACTTGACCACCTCATTCCTAGTGGTTTCAGCTGGGATGGACAGATTGCTTCTCTCTGGCTGCCCGACAGCACTACCCATGACAACAATTAGCGGGGACTAAAGGAAGAGAGGCGCTGGCTCCTTCACCTGCTGCCAGGAAGGCTGGTTCTGTGCCAAAGACACTAAATGGGAAACAACTTGTAGGCTGACCCCGTGCGTGACCTTAAATGAGTTGCTGGGTCAAGATTTTTGCAGCGCTGAGACTCCAAACTTACCCGTGAAAGCAGCATGAAAACGTGATCCGCTCTTGTTCCATCAGTGAAAGGAACAACCCTGACTGTTTCATCTCTTCAGCCTGCAAATTCTCCCCTGACTCCACCTGTTTTTGTGGTAAGCAGCACAATGCAGTCCCTGATTTGAAACTCTGGAATGCAAAGCTGCCCACTACCTGTAGATGCACTTGAGTCTACTACCAGGAGCCAAACATTTGCCGCATTCCTCTGGAAAACACTGGTAACTCCTAATTATTGACAAGTTATCAGTCTTGCACCCTCTCCAAAACAGGGACCAACCTGGAGAGGAAGGTACAGCAGCCAGTCATTTAAAAAGGATATTTACTGTGCGGTCCTTTCACCTTAAACACGAGGCATGGGGCTATGACAACACGGAACAGTCCCACAGGCAGCACCAGAGAGAGGTGCAGTTGGTTCTTTAACTGCGTTCGGTTCTTTATTTGATTTAAGGTCAGGGATTACCCAGGGGAGGGGCAACAAGCAGGGCAAGAGTTTTGGTTTTGATTTAGGGACGCTGTAGAAGCCTGGTCAACACGTGTAAACTTTTCTGAGGGGTAGAGCCAGCTGGAGGGAGGTGGGGGAATACTGTGAACACGGACACTATTGATCTGCAATGTGACTCTGACCTTCCAGACCAACTCATCCAAGACACCAGTTACTTGAGTCTTACGAAGGGTGGTATTTACACAGGGTGAAATTCGTCTCTCTGAAGACACCACAGGTGGTTCCCTAAGCCTTGAAAGGCTGATTTAAGAGTCTCAGCTTCAAACTGCTCCTCCATACAGTGGGGGTGCAACGGAGGAGAACTGCATTCTCCGTGCTGTAATCATCCAGACAACGAAGCAGCGCGCTGTTTGCTCTTACCACGTGTCCCGCTTTATAAGCTGTTTCCAATAGAGCACAATGCCAGTAATTAGACTCCTCCTTAAGGAAATGCAGGGGATTCAGAACACCTCTGTGTTTCTAAAGCTGCTCTTATGATTCAGCTCATGCCTTGCTCCTCATCCAGCTCTTCCTGCTTTGTCCCACTAAGCCCGTGGTCCAGCCTGCCCTTCCCACCCTGCTCAGCCGTGCACCTGCAGACTGGCCAAGAGACCTGCCTAGCACTGCATTCTGCACCCGGACCACCACATGTACCCTCAGAGGCACGTGCTTTTCTGTATGGATCCCAACAGCTTCCAAACATAGAAATCTGCTTCCTGATCCACCCGCTCTGGCATTCCGTCCCTGCACACACAGACCAATGTAATCACAGTCACGATGGGGATGGAGCTTGTGCAGCCTTTTTGCAGGAGGAGCTTTCTCTCCGCTCCATGCCGTGCCTTCCCATCCCCACAAGGTGAGTGCCAACAACTCCCTTCACCTAGCCTGCGACACTGCGCCGTTTAGAAATGGAGACATAACAAATACAGCACTGCTCTGAATCACACTGGACCAGTGTAACACACACTGTCTATTCTGGGAAACAGAACTGCAAAAGAAAAGAATTAATCCTTCTTCTCCTCTCTGGATGTTTCCAGAAATTTTAAGATGCTGTACTCTAAAGGATGTTACAGGTACCTTTAAGAAGTTATCATAAAGAGCAAACAAACCCTTGGTTTCACAGATAACAAAACTGACCCCATTAAAACAGATAATTGGCTCAACTCCCAAGTTTGGGGTTTTTTCTCCCCAAAGCACAGGTTTATCCTTGAAAACGTCTCCTGGACAGAATAACTTCAGGCCGTTTCTCTACGGTGCATGCTACTTCATTCCTTGAGGTTCAGTGCAGTTAATTGTCTCTCAGGTGTTTTCCTCTTTTCCCCTTCTTTTTCTTTAAAGAAAAAAAAATTGTAAACATTGTTACCTGGAAAAATTCCCTAGGAGAAGGTGAGCACTACTTAAGCAGATGACAGCGGGAGGGTGGTGGTGGTGAGAGAGAGAGAGGCTGAGCTGGATTTTCCCAGTGCCACACTGCACCTGGAGCAGAACTTCATACTGTCATTCCTTTTTATTTTCCATCTTCCTCTTCTCCGGTGTAACAGGTAATAATACAGGGAGCAGCAGGGATAATAGGTTTGTAGGTGGCTGCTGGATTTTCAAATGGTTTCTTACCAGTATGTTCTGTGTAGGCAGAGCAGAGACCTGACACTGAGAACTGAAAGCAGGTGATGCACCCTTTTCACAGCTGGAAGCTTGCAGAGCAAAATCACTTCATGCAAAACCTTTATTAGTGAATCTCACAAGCGCAATCTTTCAAAAAGGGAACTGAAGATGGCTTAGGCAGCTGTCCAAGAACGTCAGAAGATGCTTTTGGTTTTGTTACCCAGGTATGTTGCTAGCCTCCCATTTTTTTCCTGGCTTGCTTCGACCTCCGGGATTTCAGGATAGTGTAGTTTGCATACCACGTGTACTGTTCTGAGAGGAAAGGGACGTAGAATGCACGCAGCAGCTTTGAGGACCTGAAACCAGAAAGGAAAAACAAATCATCCTTAAAGCGCTCATTAGCCAGTACGTTCAAAACGATACAAAATGAGGCAAAAGATCTGGGTTGATGAGTCAGTGACATGAGGAATGCTAATGGTTCGGGCATGTGAAGCCCAGTCCTGTTTTCTCCTTGTTGGTGGGACCAAAGCTGTTTGTGCCAGCATCACCAGTTAAGAGCAGCAGCCTGCCCAGTTCTTTAGCACGTACACTGTCCGTTCCAGTAGGAGTAAAGGGGAAAGAGGGCAGGAAGGTGGTGTAATTATTGAAAGACTCTTAGATCCTGGATATCACTATTCAAGGAGCAGACAGTACAGCCCTGTGGGCCTTCAATATCATACAGACAGGCAGGCCTCCTGTTCCTCTGGGCACGCTACGATGGTGAAAGGTAACAAGGCGGCGTTTAGCTCCTGGCATCTCCGCGTTTCTACCCCATCTTTCTGGCCGCCTGTTCCTCCACGCACGTCCGAAGGGCAGAGAGAAGCTCTGATGGGCACTGGCATTTTGCAGTTCTGCTCCTGTGGCAATCTTCTGTTGAGGGTATTGAATTAAAGAGGGACGGACTGCTCTAAAGCCTACAGGGCGGTTTGCTGCAGGCTGCCAGCATTCACTCCGTGCCCGGCTAGTGCTGGGAGCTGGCATTTCACAGCATTTTGCAACAAATGGACCAATGGAGTACTCAAGCATGGAGGGTTTAATGGCTGCATCAAATTAGTACCTTTTGTTTGGTGGCTAATTGCTGGAGCTGTGCTAGCGGAGTACATTTTAAATGCATGTGTTCTGTTGCTGAGCAAACTAATAGTAAAATCCAGGTTTAAATGTGAAGCGGTCAAATATACTGTCCTTCAGCAGCACTGAACCTCGCTAGAAGCTTCAAAAATTTGAGCAACTTATTGACATCAGGGCTGGGGCAAAGTCTCGCCTCCTCAGCACTGAAGCTTATATCCTTACGATCAACTTGTTGGTAAACTATCAACCCCTGACAGACGTACTCCATCCACATAAAGATTGGAAAAGCAGCAGCAGCACTGAAATTTGATTTTCAGCATGCTAAGTGGTCAGGGAAGGTACACAGATCCAGCACGTACTTGTTGGTCACTGCAGTTCACGCAGCGATGCTGGTAACACAGCCAAGCAAGGTTCTGGACATCCAATTCAAGTCACTTTTCCAGAAGAAAGATGAATTGTGTTTTGCTTGCTTATTGTAAGGCAGCACTGGATATCTTTCAAGAATGCAGTCTAAAAAACAATGGCAGGAACTGCCACTGTGAACTGCATCTCTCCAGAGGCTCCCAGGGTTCTTCGACAGCCTCACTGTAATTCATCTGAGAACAAGCAGGTCCTGATCATGTGCAACTTGGGAGTGAAAGACCGTCCAGGAAAAGACTGGTGCTATCTACTTGCTCAGCAGCAGGGTCCTGTTACCTAAGATGCCATACAAGCACAAAGCAGGGCATTTTTCAGTTGAAATGTTCCCTCTTTAGACACACAGTGACAGACAAAGTAGCACTCTCCTCTCACTGTAGAGGGGAAACTGAGGCAGAAAGTATTATCTACCCTCAGAGAGACTGAACAAGTCTGAATTCCTAAAATGCACAAGTCCCACTTCTAACTGTGATTCTGCCTCCTTTCAACATCCAGTGCCTTGTAAGCCTGCTTGTTGCCAAGCGCTCAGCTCCTGCTTTAGGATGTAGAAACGCTGATTGCTTCACTTCAAAGAACAAAAAGCTCAGTGATAATACTTAGGCCCTTTACAAATTGTAAGGCACCCAGCAAAGTTCCTAAATCAAAGAATCACTGGAAATGGTTGCTCTTTGTGAATTCCTGAGGTGCTGGAATCGGGAACACGTTCAAATCAGAATCTCTTAGTAGAAAATAACTAGGCAGAAGATGGTAATTTTGGTGTGTTCCGAACAAGGAATATTTTTCACAGCTGTCATTTCCTTGCGTCTGGAAATTGGAGGTCAGCCCTCCCTCCAGTCACTAGAAGCAACAGCATCCCTTTGAAAACAAGTGCTTGATTTTTCTCCATCTCTTGTGGCTAATGAACACCATGTCACTGCTGAACTTATTGTGGCATCTCCTCCTCTGCGCCCGACAACCCACCGTTGCTACCATGGCCGCTCTCTATGAACGGTGGGGTTTCACGTCAATTCCCTTTAGCAAAGAGAAAGAAAAACAGGAAAAAGCAACTGTGTTCAAGCTGCTTGGGGTGCCGTTTAAAAAAAGGAAAATGGAAAATAAGGTAGAGTACCAGCTTGCTGCAACACTGTAAGAAAGGGGCAGAAACTAGCACAATTCCCCAGAGCTCAGGGTGTGTGCTCGGGTTAAGATGAAGTCATTTGTTAAATTAGCCTTGTGCGGTTTAGCTCAGGGACAGAGAGGAAGGCAGCCCCTACAGCTGATGGCTGAGGCCCTGAATACACAGTCCGTAGCACTGGAAATGCTTTCAGATGCTCAGTCCAGACATAGAGCCGACAGGAGTCAGGCAACAGCACCCGGTTAACATCCTCCCCTTCACCTGGCCTCACCTACCTCCTGACAGCCCGCCCAGGCCAGCACCGTACGACAGTGGGCACCCAGTAACCGTGCATCTGACTGACGGAGCAACAGACCTAAGCACCTGTGTTTACCCTCCGTGCTGGTGCTTCTCACAGCTCTGCAAAACACTGCTATCGTGTCCGTGCTTCCTCTCGTTTACACCTGTCGCGAGAAACGATCCCTCTACCTTTTACTTGTTGGTTTTCTGAAACACAGGCGCAACGCAGCTCACACAGCTGTGCTCACACGGTCTTCACGGCGTGTGTTCAGCACGTGCAGAATTCAGCTTTGCTTTCTAGAACAAAAGAATATTCCAGGAGCTGGCAGAAGCAAAAAACCTCCTCCCAAATGAGCCAGTTCAGCGCAACCATCCTGAGTTTGCAGACAGACTCAAACAACAACTCTAAGAAACGAAAGATCTCCGCAGGCTTTTAACTTTGCTGGCAACTCAGTCCTTATTAGGAGCAGTTTACACCTCAGCGTTCACCCTTTCGCAATTTATATCAGCGGTGAAACGGGCGGAGAAAATACTGGGTAAAAAGCAGATCACAAAAAAAGGAGAGATAGGAATGACTGATGGAAAAAACTGCCGAGGGTGGAAAACAACGAGGAAGGCAGAGCAGAAAGAGAGCTGCTCTTCCCACCGGTGGGTGTCACACGTAACGCCAAGGCACTCGTGACAAACAACAATACAGCGAATTGGTATATAAAGGCTACAGCTGATGTGCATTCCTGCACTCCTCCTCCAAAACAAGACGTACGTGCTGCAAGAACGGAGAGCTGTAAACCTCACTGAGCCAGAGGAGACCCCGAAAGCGAAGTTCACCTTGCCCTTCAAGGTGAAATGATCTGTTACGCAAACTGTCACGTCCGCTGGGAGTTTCCACCAGTCGGGCTGCTGGTGCCAGAGCAAAATCACCCTTCGCTGAGACGACTTAGAGGTGAAAAGGGACCAGTTAACATTGGTGCCAGTTACCCAGTCTAAGGACACAGGTTTAAAAAAAGGCAACAGAAAATAAAAGAGTCATCTTTAAAACCAGTAATATTTATGTGCTCAGAGAATGATCTCACACAGAAAACCCAGAAAACCGGAATATGGCATGGGAAGTGGTAGCCCCAACACATCTGCTCCACAACTCTAAGGTCAGCCTTTCTGTTTGTTCAGCAGCAACTTTCTCACTGACAGGAGACTCAGACTGGACACAAGCACGAGGCTGCTCGCTCTGCTGCTGGTAACTACACAGCAGCAAGGGCCCGGGTGCCTGATCTCAGCAGCAGCCCTGAGAGAACCATGGCTGCTGATGCACCTACAGCTCAGGAAGCCGTGACAAATTCAGGCAGGGAACCTTTACCTCCTATCACCTCACTTCGTCAGGCTCAGCAACCTCAGACAACAGATGGCACACGGAAGGGGTTGGGATGACAGATGATAGTGAATATATATAATGTTCTATTTGCATTTGCTTCTAAATTTGTCCCCCAGAGACTGAGAGTGCGTGTAGCTTTAATCGGCACAGAGCTCCCAAGCAGCATGCTGGTAGCAAATCAAGGCCGCAATCAGTCCAAGCTGGGTCACCAAGGGTCCAGTGCAACGCTACTAGAACAATGATGCAGCAAAACTTTTCCAGTGCTGGGCTCCAGGCTGGAGCCAGGCAAGAGGCGAATTCTGCCCAGCTCCTTCTGTGCTCCACACATTCCAGGGCGGTCCGAATTCTTTTCCAGTTTTTTTGGTTCTAGGGGAGCAACTGCTGCAGCACCCAGAGCAGCTCCCAGTTAGGACAGAGGTGCACAGTTAACACCAGGTCCAGGAGAGCTGGGACCACGGTGCTGTTTGGTGCTAAGCGTGTTTCTGTATATTACCTCCGGGACTTCAGGAGAAAGACACTCAACAGTCCTGTTCTGCTGATGCCAGCGGAGGCTCTTGTGGAACAGAAGTCCAGGCTCTTCCTGGCCTGCTAAGTGAAGATGTTCAAGTCCCCTCTCCCAAGCTCATAGACTGACATGGAGTGGAAGCACTCCCGATACGTGCAGCGGTTAGAGATTCCTCCTAACCGCACCTTGTAACCTGAACTTCTTACCCCAGTGACAGCAGGTTTCACAACGAAGCATGCGAAGGAAGAGGAGAAGGGAATGAGGCAGGAGAAAGCTGGATCTCTGCAACATGGGCAAGACCTAGTAACTTCTAGAGACAGGCATACGCGGGAAATCCACGATCAAAGCTCTCTGAAAACACATTCACATTTGCATTTCCTCTAGGTGTTCAATTTTGTCCCGACCACACACCTAAGAAGCCATTCGGCTACTTGTAGAACCAAAGTAGGAAAAACATTTCATGTAACGTGGAGGAAAGCACCATTTAAGGGAATGAGACAGTCTCTTATCAAACCAGGGTAATGATACGCTAGAATAAGGTGACCGAATCATTAATTTTGCACTAAGAATATTTTTTTGATGGAAAACCCAAGTCTTTGGAGCAAGCAGACGGCTCAGCCTAAAGAGCTGGAAAATACGTGCTCCTCAGTGGGGAGCTGTAATATATTTCCCCTTTTCTGTGCCAGATTCGGAGTGCTCAGCCAATATAGAATTAAATGGACCTGGACAAAGCAGCTTCCTGAGGAGCATAATTAGCTGGTGGCTTGAAGTGCTCTCTAATTCAATTAGCAGCACCATTTATCAGAGCCAGCTGAGATTTACATTTGCACTTGCTGACGTCAATGTGAGACTCGCAGCGAGTCCCAGAAGCCTCCAGTTCAGCAGGAGCGAATTGAACTGCTGGGGTCGTTTCTTTTCAAAGAACAAGAGCTGGAGTTTGGCTGGGGAGGTGTTTGATGGTTTGGTTTTTTCTCCCCCAAATGCTCCTTGCTCTGCAGCCACTGAGCTGCAAGACCTGAAATCTACACCGGCAGCTTCCCTCACAGTTCAGTTCAAAGCGACACCTCTGCTCCTCCTTCCCTTTCGTTAAAAAAGCTGAGTTTTCATAGTGGTTTTACACTTACTTCATAGGTAGCGGGGGACATTTCCAAATCACTGTGTGGAAGCAGGTGCCGGATTTGAGATATGCGTCATTCTGATGAGCTGGGGAAAGAGGGGGGGGGGGGGGGGGAAGGAAGGCACACGCTCAGAAATGTGAGCAGCCTGGATCATTATGGAAGTTTTCAATGCATCTTCAGGGACTCTACCCACAGATCTGTGTGTCTGACCCTGTGAAGATCTCTCCCCACAGATCTAGCTCGGGGATCCTTTCAGCATACCAATTTCTAGCACCTAACATGCTGCTACAATTGTGTTACAGCTGCTGTTCTGCAGCTAAACTCCCCAGAATGATCAATTCCTCAACTCTAAGAGAGAATACACTGCCTAGGTATGTTGTCTCAAACTGAAACGGAACAAAAATCAGAAGCGTTTTTGCTGGGATTTCTATATTTTCTCCACTGTCAGGCCTGCCAACAATGTCCTGGACTATGGAAGTACTCGTTGCATCCCTGAAATGGTTTCAGGGCATCACTGATGCCCTCAGAAAACCTTCCAGCTCTATGGAGTGGCAACGATCAGTGTCCTCCCTCTGAGGATGTGCAGTGCCCACTCCAGCAGGCTTGGTACTCTAGAGACTGGGATAAGGACGGAAGGAAGCAAAGCAAGGGCTGACTAGCAGCAAGGGAGACAGCAACTAGTAGTACTTGCTTTGTAAATGAGGTTTTCCCGTCTCAGCAGAAGGACGACAGCTAATGACTGGGTCTGCAGAGCGAGACATACCCTTGCATCTCATGCGGTGCCTAAGCAGATCTGCAATTGCCACTAGCTAAGTCATCTGTCAGCTGCCAATCTGATGCGAAACTTGTGTCACTTCCTCCTCGGAGAACTGCTTGAGCCCCATTATTTTCTGCAAGTTACAACTCAATCACACTCAGGAAAAAAATAGCAAAGCAAACAACGCTGTCTTATTTTAGAATTGCTATGACGCATTCGAAGCAAGGGGCTCAACAGACCAATTACGAACATTTGCCATGGGAAACCTTTATATGGATGTTGCAGCAAAATTCCAATATTTGGATGCAAAGCAACGCACAGGTATTTATCTGCCACCACTATTATAAAGCTGAAGCTCCTCACTCTTTCATTCACTGCCAACAAACTCCTGGAGGTAAGTGGGGAGCTAGCAAGCTTTTGGTCCAAATGAGACCTGGACAGAGCTGTGGGAGCACCAAGTGCCAGCTGAGCCCCTTAATCACTCATCCACCCTACACCTTCTTGGTTTGTTCTTTCTGCTCTTCACTGTACCATGAGTTGTCTTGGGAAGCTGTGCCCACTAATTCGCCTTTGTCCCGCTAGGCAGGCCATGGTTCCTGGCTTGTTCTTCTTCAGGGGGAGCAGAGATGTCAGACAAACAGGGTGACAATGGGGAGACACTGCTAGTTCTCTCAACCCTCAGCATCAGTGACACCCCCCCAGGGGAGCACAGGCCCTTCTAGTCCTTCATCAGCACCGTGCACTCGAGCTGCCCCACCTGCTGACTGCTGAAGGGACAGAGCCCAGCACTCCAAACTGCGGGAGCCCTGGAGGTACTCAGAGCAGGGATGGAAACCAGACCTGCTGCTGCGACAACCTGGCCTCCTCCACTGGTGAAGGCACCACACCTCCCCTCTGCTCCAGCTGTGATGCGTTCATAAGGAACAGCATGGAGAATTTCCACGCAGCACAAGGCCAGGAGCGGAGGAGGCGGACAGGCGACACCAGCGGGGCTGAGGATCTGACTGCCTGATCTCCTCCTGGGACACGCTCTGCAAACCCTCTTCTATTCCAGTCTCCCACCAATGCAACAGCATCTTTTGTTAAGGAGGACACAGCAGCCAGAAAGATCCCCTTCCCTCCCCACCACCTTACCTGATCCGTTCTAAGGTCTCGGGGATTGCTTAGCCGGGGAGTACGCTCGCCTCTCCCCGCCCCCAGCATTCTGCCTTTACATGGGGTCAGTAGGCTCTGAAGTTTCAGGATGTCTCTGTGACTCCCAGCTTCTCACAACAAGCTGCTGCTCCGTGGTGAGATGCTACCTTTGCTACAAGCGAAGCCGTTCCACGTGCACTCTCATCACAAGCCAGGCATGAAGGACCACCCACCGAAATGGGCATCCCTGTACCGAGGGGGTTACCGGAGTTTGGCTGCAGGCTTGCAGGGATACTCAGCCACCGAGAAACATACAGCGTGGGAATCTAGCTGGTGTTTAGATGCTCTAAATGTAACACACACGATCATGTATCAAAACAAAATTGACTTCAAAGGACTTCAGATCAGGTCCAAACAATCAAAGCTTGGCTGTTCAACAGAGGACAGCAAGATAAACCACCTTTAAAAACACGTGATTATGTCTTCAAAGCACGTTCAGGGGTATATGCTCTGCACAAGGAGTCCTTTGCAAAACTCGCATGCAGATGTTTCTGCTGCCTGGTTAATAATACTCATCAGCCATCTCATTCTCCCTTCCTCAAGTCCTGCCCAAAAGTAACAACAGGTCTTTCAGAAAACATAGTTCATGAGAAACCTTGCCAAGAAAACTTGTTTGTGTCAGCAAGCTGGGAACATTAGAGCACTCCTGGGAGTCGCTCTAACATTATCACTCTTTCTCACTGCTCAACTGCTTTCATCAGGCTCCCTCCCTGGAGGGTCCTGTTACTAGGAAGTAGTAAGGTCTCACACAGAAAATAGGAGGGCACTGAACGCTCTGTTCGTTTTTAACAGAGATTTTTCCAGCTAGCCTCTCTGTCCTGTTATGACAGTAACATGACCAGAGCTTTAAATGAGTAAATAATCATCCCTTTACAGCTGTATTTGCAAGAATGTATTAATATTCCCAGACTGACAACTCTGTTAGCCTGGAGGAGAGACGTTTCCATTTCTTCTCACAGAAATTCCTGTTCAGGCACCCAAGCAAGTCGTTCAGTGAGCAGCAGAACTAATGAAGAACGGATTCTAACAGAGGTCTCTTCCATGGGCTCTCTGATGCCTAACGAAGGTGTGACCTCGCTGCCTTTTTTTGCTCAGTGAGGTTGCCTCCTCTCTGTCCGCCAGCTTTCATAACATTTTTAAGATGTCTTTCAGAATGACTTACACCTGTCTTGAATTTGGCTGAAACAAGACCGCAGATTCAAAAGTGCTGGGAGGAGATGACACACACCTCCTTTCTTTAGAAAGCAAACCCAAAAACATTACTTCAGCAAGAAGTGCAAAGCGAGGACTCCTTTTAAAAACAATCCTTCTCATCACCCTTCTCAGCTAGCTTCACCCTCTAAAGCAACCTGGGTCATAAATACTGCAAGCACAAGTTTAACAAAGGTTCCACTGTAGCCTGCAAGCTGCCTTTACTGGAAACTGGATTTCAAGCTGGCATTTGCCAATCCATCTTTCCTCCCGGTACACAGGTACTTTGGCAAGCGGATAATTGAACAGAAGTACTTCACACACCCACCAGCCTTTCTCCCTCCCTCTCAAATGTGTAAAGCATACCTGGAAGCATCTAGGAATGGCTTGTAGGCAATGGTTACCCACTCTTCTTTGTTGGAGGAATACCTTGGCTCCCTTGGGGTTTCGGCTGCTGTATCCAAGTCCACCAGATAATGGCATTTGGAAATGTCAATCTGCAAAAAGAAAGACATTCTTTTTATGTCCTGTAGGCTTCTGGTTGCATGTGTTCGTTTATACAGGCTGTTATCTATAAATGAGAAGGGGGGTACATCTATTTCTGTCTCAGTTCATGCCTGTTCCTACTTGGTTTACATCATGAACAAGGAAAACATCATTTTCTTCGCGATAGTTTTTACACACTAGAGTTCTGTTATCTGAAGACGGGTCTTGTCTTCTCTACAACCCTGTTTTACCCAGCATCCGTGTTTTCACCCTGCGATCATTCTTGTCGGTCTTGAATTAATCACATGTATCGTGAATGCAGTGCCCAAATCAGGATGGAGCACTTTAATGAAGGACTATCTAATGCGAAGAAGCAAAGCAACAGGGGTTTGTGCTTGAATCACCTGTCCTGTAGTAGTGTCGACCCTCGCTGTCTCACTTGCAGCAGATGGACATCACACTGCACCTCTCAGACCACGCGGACTTGGTATCAGCACAGTCACGCCGTTATCAGTGGCCTATGACGTAAGTAACTGCTCTGCCCCGACCATAATGTTTGGCAACACGCTGCCAAATTATGAAAACGCATTCGAGGAAGCAACATCACAGAAATGAATGATGTGTGTGACCTCCTAGTTAAATGAGCTGCGGGCAATGTCCTCAGGAGACTTGTGTTATGCAACCTTCTCCTTCCTGCTGGGGAGAGTGCTCTTGGATATGAACAGACTGTACTGTTCATTTATATGAATATCCTGTGTCCTTTCTCGCTAACAGCCCCCACCTCCTGCCCTCTTCTCCATACTCCTCACAGGTACCCCTACAGATGTGCACTTGAGCTGCTGAGGAATAAAGACAAACGTGCCCAGACAAACGTGAACTGTCAGCTACCAAGAGAACGTGAGCTCCTCCCAGGACAAATCTCCTTTTAATAGTAGTAACTATCAGCTGTGAGGTTAGTTTCACACCAGGTAGCCCAACAAGAGGCTACGTTGCATAGAAACCTCTGCACTGAGCATAAGAGATCTAGAGCAGAGGACAGGGTACGAGTAAGAGCTGATGTCCTCCTGTTGAAAATCTCATTAAGGGAACTAAGTCACATTTTCAAAAGTGAAATGATCCCAACCCTAAGGCCATGTTTAAATTGTACCAGGGTAGCTATATGATTACAGAAAAATGAGCCCTCCACTGATGCAGTGTACAGCAACAAGGCTCAGCTTTTGCTGGCATCATGATTTTCAGCCACTGGACCAAAGCAAATTCTACTGTTGCCTCCGTACTTGGGTATTTTGCTGACACTGGTTTTGTCAACCACAGGTCACTTTCTCACATCGGGCACTGGCTGTAGTAGTACTATTTGCAGCAGTGACCCGAGAGGCTCTAGAAATCAACAGGACTAATGTTTGCAACTGTCTTATGCTCTTGTGCCACTTGCAATCAGATTAATCTGAAAGTTCTACCTCTAGTATTTCTTTCTGAGAACGCACAGAATTCTTGGATGCTTTTTCTGGCTCTGTTGGTCCACAAGCTGTCCTTGTGGCACTCCAGTATTCCCAACTGCTGAAGGGGACTTCTGCCTCGGACACGTTATTAAGCTCTGTACATTAAAATGTAGTCGAGCATAGGGTTATCAGAGTAATTGCACAAGAGTGTGTAAGCCTCATCAAGTCAGGAAAAAAAAAAGGCAATGTGTGATGACCAGGTGATTCAATGAGGAAACATATTTCCTTAGTCACTGCCTAAGTTTACCACATCGAAAGTGAAGAAAAAGGCAGGGCAGCTACAGCTGGATTAGTAAAAATGTAAAGCGAAAGGCCCCTTAAGCCAGGTTTGCAAAGGCCTCTAGCCATCAGTTACCTTAAATGCAAGCAGCTGAGACTCTCCAGGGTGACTATGTCTTATTCTGTCTGGCTTATTCAAAGCCTTCCTTGAGGGACCCCACGTTTCAGTTTGCTCTCCCACAGAATTCGATAGCAAACTTCCTTGGACATGCTTGAACTCACTTTTCAGAAGCACCCTTGGGGTTTATTGTAACAATTTAGGCTGAAAACAATTTAATTAGGTGGGTAGCAGATGGCTCCGTGGCATCTCAGCTGAGTGGCAAATGAAATCACACCACGGGAAACTCAGCTGAGGAGAATGCTGGTCCACTTCTTGCACTGTACGAGAACACTGCAGGCCCTGAGAGAGCTTCTGGCTCATTAACAATAAGACTCCCAAACCACTCACCAAGTTTTTCTCCAAGTGATGTAGAATCATTCACAGAAAGACAAGTTACTGCCTCAAGGATGAAGACTGATCTCACTTCTCTCATTATACAGGCTCCCCTGAAAGGGCTGATGCTTCCAGTACGTATGAATGATTTGCCAAGTCAAAGACGGCTATAGCTCCTACCATTCCATGTAGAGCACAGCGCATTCTTACAAGTTACGCTGCAGCTAAGGATAAGCCTGGTCAGAGCATCAACGCAGCACCTATGCATTTATTTGGGGAGTGACACTAGATTTCAGTAGTGTACAGACCTCCAAATGCTTCTTTGGAGAAAGAAGTCCGTCTGTGTGAACGGAGCTGCAAGGAATTTCTAAATTACATCCTATCCTCTGCTGTTCTCCTTTCCTTTTCCTCCTCCCACTCTTACTTTATTTGATGCAACCGCTATGCGAAGTGGTGGAGAACTACATTTGGTGACATCCTGAGTAACAGGAGCGGGCACACTACAGTAACCGAGATGGAGCTCAGGCGGCCTGTTGCTGTACATCTCTCACTGGTGTCTGGAGGGATGTTAGCCTGGGCATGCAGAGCACAACAGGGGCTTGTCTGGTTTGCCACAGATTCAACTGTTTTGAGCAAAATCAGAGATATTTTACTGATCACTCAAACGTATTTCAAAAATGAGACCAAGCTTGAGGTGGTTCCTACAGTTCAGAGCTAAAGGGAATTGGAAAAGAAGTGAAAATGAAGTGGTTTAAAAAAAACTTCCTCCAAAGTCAGGACTTGTTAACAGTTTCAGCTTTCAGGCCTGATCTACTGCTCCTGCTTGGATACATCTTTGTAAGAGATAATATTCCTTATCTTTCTTAGCAGTTTCAGAGACAAATGCATCTCCCCAGTAGGGCAAGTACAAGTTAAGTGCTGTTCAACGTGATTAAGGAAGGAAGAATTGCAAAACAAGAAGATCAAATCACTCTTTTCCCCAGTGTCTCATAGCAACAGAAACACTGAGATTTACTCCTCAACTCTCAAGCAGAGCAGTAATAGATACTTACACTTGAAAAAGAGAGATCAGTCCAATTTCTGCAGCCATTAATTGGTTTTAAGCTGTCCATGGCTCAGATAATCCTTTTGAACCATTTGTTTTCTCCCCTTTGGATGACCGACAGGCTCAAGCTAGTCAGATTTATTTGCTGTGTTGGTCCTTTCCAGGGCTTGCTAACTTTTATTTTTTTAAATCTGGGTACTCTAGCACTCATAAATCACTAACGTTGAGAAAAGATCTTGTTAGCAGGTCAGAAGTTTTAAAAGCCCATTTAAAACTGACATTTAGTAGCTAATTTCTAAGGTCCTAAGCCCTTCTGCTTGCAGGAGAACTAACAAAATTGCAGGGTGACGTAAACAAACAACCATGAAACAGAAGCGTGTTTTGCTCCATCAGTCACAGGCTGCGCACCAGACGGCTGTCTGTGCTAAAAATACACCACACTCAGATTTCGTACATTAAACGCGCTGCAGCAGACAGCTGCTCTCAGGTGGGAACACGCCTCCTTCCCATTTCCAGTAACCACATAATGAGGCTCAAAATATGAGATCTTTTACCCGGAAGACTGATCTCTGCGTTTACCCACGCAGTTTGCTCCTGTGTTACACCACTGCCTTCCACCCACTTCTGTGAGTGGATCACCAGTGCGGTGCCCAACAGACCAAAGTCATGAACCGCATAAAACAAGCCTACGTCTACCGCCTTCAGCGAGGACGGACCCGCTCATGTAAACCAGAGACCTGGGCCACTGCATGGGAGCGCTTCCTACACCCTGATGGACGTACCAAAGCTATCCTCCAAGGTGCTAAGAGAGAATGAAGAAAGGAGTAGGCATTTCTTGAAAGTTCCTCTCATTCAGCCCTTAGGACGATAAAGAAAGGACAACTGAACACCTAGCGCACTGCAAAGTGTTCAGTGCACGGCTAAGATTTCACCTGATAAATAATTTCAAAGAAGGTAGCTGACAATAGTTTTAAAATACTCATGTGTGTGCACTTTCTTTTGTTTAGGTAGAAGAATACAACCAGGAAAAGTAACAAATTAATACACCAGTATACATTCTCTTAACAGATTCCTACTGAAGTCACTCAATTGTTTCTGACAAGTTCCAAATTATTCCCTCCTTCTCAGTTGCAAGTATGATAAATACGTTTATATTTTAAAAGAAAGGAAAGGACGAAGGAAAATTTCAATCCTTGCTCAGTGACAAACATGTTTGGGGGCGGATTTCAAACGACTCATTCAGCTCACTTCCCTGTGATCACAGTAACACATTATACTAAACCCAAAACTGCAGTAACTAGAAATTATTACTTCTCCTTTTTTATTATTATTATTATTAGGTCTTTAAATGAAAAATAGGCAGATGAAATGCAAACAGGAACCATGAAAATAAATGGAGACATTTCCAAGTGTTGCAGAAGGCCCATTGTGATCCTATAACTTGTACGGTCCACAGGAAACAAAATGGGGAGACCCCATCACAGACACTGTATTAGTCCAAATTACCCAGCAAGGAAAAGAAAACAGGAATATAATCCTTACATATCGAGACGGCTCTTCCTTGTTTTGGTCATTCATGTCAGTGGGAATGATCCGTGTGGCCATTGGTCCCTTGGCAAACGGTTTTGGTAACTGGCCCCTGAATTCTGACAGGATAAACTGGAGCTGCCAACTGCAGAGAACAGTGTCAGAAAGCCCAGCAGGAAAACGCAGGAGCTAGTAACATTTTGTGAGGAGAAAACCAATAGCATAACCAAGGACATTTCATTCCTGAGGGTAGACAGACCTGCCAGAGGAGCTTCTGGCCAACATAATCTGCTGAAAACAAATTTCAGAATCCTTTGTTTTGGATACACTGGTGTCAACAGAGATACAAGGTCTTGAAGGTTACTCCCACAAGTACTTCTTATGAGAAGTGCCCCTCCTTATTAATCTCACCAAACTGTACCTTTTTACAATAACATACTTATCTGGCAGGAGAAAGCTGCTTGGAAATCTGTGCCACTCCTTCCCCACGCAGACATTAACTGGTCTCCCCTCCGGCACAGTGTGAATACTCGGGTCAGTAGCAATCCTGTGAAATTCTGGGTACAGGTCCAGGGGCCCGTGGTAGCCTATGAAAGCAGAAAGTTGTAAATAAGGCTAAAAAAAAAAAAAAATAGGTGATATTTACATGACTACTTTGGAAAGACTGCAAAAAAACGTTTGTACGTCATTTTTTAACTGATAGCTTCTTGAATAAATGAATTGGTCTATGCTGAAGAGTGCCTGGATTCCAAAGCTCCCCTTCCTTGTACAAGTGCTTGTACCCTGCCACCTTTACTCACATCCTCTTGTCCTGACTGGCAGTGGCTACCAGCAAGCAAAGGAATAGCGATGAGGTGGAGAGGACCATATCTAATCCATCTCCACGAAGGACACATGCACCTAATTTTACATGGCACAATGCTTTTTCAAGTGGGATCCTACGTTTGAAAGTTAATGCATCTGCTTTAACGCTAGTCTGGGTACAGGTTTTGTACCAGTGTATTTGTACTGGCTGAAGTGAAGGGCACCAGATTTTTATCTGATACAATTCTAGTGATTCATACATGAATACAGACATTCAACATGTGTGCACAAACACACATAGAGTCATTCAGTAATGCTGACCATCGTTCCTTTCCCTACAACAATGACATCCAAACCGTCGAGGTTCCTTGTTTCTACTGTGCCGCTGCAGTCAAAGCGGCACAACTTCGGCCAGCCTTAAGACTTGCCCAGGAAAGCACAGAACACATCTAAAATACCAACCTCTGAATAAGGCAACGGAGCGTGACAGCGACAAAAGGCCAAAGAGAAAGACAGTGCACAGAGCCAGCCAGTTGGAGGAGACGGTGTAGTGTTCCAGGCGGTAGCGCTGGAATATGAAGTGGTAACATTTCTGAGGAAAGATTAAAAAAGACAATATAAAATTACTCAAACTCTGATATCTTTAGCAAAACTCTTTTTCCATAAGGCCCTTACAGCAGTGCCTGCATCTTCCAGCAGATCTTTGGTCTTCCTTTTTACATTCAGATCCATAAAAAACCCGCACAGAACCTCACATGGTTCTGTCACGTTTCTTAACTGATAATCCAGCGTATGTAAAGACATTTGCAGCTCTTTTCGCTACGAAGGCCTCTAGGCAAGCTGTAAAGTGCTCCCTGCCAGGGTTCCATCTTAGCCGCTCCCAGGTGAACCAGCAGCAAGTGTCCCTTCCAGGCACTTGTGCAGAACTTCCCTACCCAGCCAGACCTCGTACTCACCGCTGGACAGACTTCCTCTCTAACAGACGTTCCATGACCCAGATTTACTGAGCGACCTATGGCCGTTTACCCTGACTGCACAAACTACAGCTCTGCAGTGGATAAAAGAACACACAGCATATTCTGCAGCCACCTTTAAATGCAAGCCGCTCTGAAATTGCTAAAATAAAAGCCCTTTAGTGTTATCTAATTTAAAAGCCTTTTTAGGAATACCCAGGAAGGACTACATCCAATATTTGGCTTGGTCCCTCCCTCCTGCTCTGCCTTTCTGCAGGAGTGATTACTCCTTTCCTAACGTAATCTGGTTTCTCTTCCTGTTGCCTTGTAAGGATTTTTCTCCAAACAGCCAGATCTGCGCGGTTTGGAAGAGCAGACCCCAGAGGCTTGTACTACTAGTGGGCACTCAATTCTAAATTCTCAGCTGAATACTCAACACTGGACAAAATATCATCAGTGTTAAAAAATACAGGACATAAATATACACTAGATTTTCCTAAAGCCTTACTTGGCAAAGGTCCTAAACATTTCCCTCTGATGGATGTTCTGATGCCACATCGCAGCGCTCAGTCAGAGCCATAAAACCGCTGACGTTACAGAGCTTGATCTGGCACCGATGCGAGGACTGAAACCCATCTGGGGTGCTCCAGCTCGGCACTGCAAAGCTCTAGCAGTGATGGGAGATCAACAGTCAGAGTAGCAACTGAGCAGGGGAAGGGTGAGAGTGATTTGAGGGGTGCAGTCAGTGCTAGTGGGGAGCCCAGGCCGGGAACAGCCAGCAGCAATGCATAGCAGGGCAGAGGAGTAATAGCAGAATGAGGCCAAAGAGCTGGAACGGGCTCTAAGAGGGACTAGCGACTGCTCTCCCGCACCTCACAGAGGGAAGATGAATCATCTGGAGCTTTGAGAAGGTTTATATCCGTCTGTATTACTGCTTTAC